>JAKCOX010000009.1:3387000-4658000 GCA_022605575.1 Laterallus jamaicensis coturniculus
AATTAAAAACATTTATCAGCTTACGAAAACTGCACAGGACTTTATTAAATAGATTAGAAAAACAACCCCCAGGCCACATGACATACCTCAGAAGAAGTATGTTCTGTAGTCTCTTGGCTTAGTACTTGTTCATATTTTTATCTATCATCTACAAGAAAATATGAAATGGTTCTTGGCAAATCGCTCTGGCAGTACAAGGGCCTGTATACTAGGCAATGAAGAAGGAACAAGGTGGCACTTGATAATATAAGACATGCATAACATAGGACATTGCCTTAAAAGAAAATGTGCACTAGCTCCAGTCTAGGATTTACAGGTATAACAATATTCCTCCATCTGTGCAATTTTAAGGGTAGATATGTAGGGACAGAACTTAGGAGCCTTCTGCTCCATTTCTTAGGATAACCCAATGAACGGCAGCTCGTGAGGATTTGTCATGCTGCCAGCCATCAAACTGACCATGTAAGGTAGAAGGAATAACTCACCAGGTTCCTACCAGTGAGGCAGTGTTCTGGTAATAATGAGAACCAGAAGACCTCACACCCTCTCAAAGGCAAAAATGGTTGGCTTGCTCCCTGAAATGCCTGTACAACAATGCACGCAGTATAATAAACTGGACGAGCTGGAAATGTGCATGCAGTCAAGGAGTTATGATCTAGTTGCAATTACAGAGACATGGCGGGACAACTCGCACGACTGGAATGTGTCCTTTTAGGATAGATAGGCCAACAAGGAAAGGAGGTGGAGTTGCTTATTATGTGAAAGAGCAACTAGAATCTATTGAATTCTGTCCAGGGGTGGACGAGGAACAAGTTGAGAGTTTGTGGGTGAGAATTAAAGGACAGGCTAGCATGGGGAATACTGTTGTGGGTGTCTATTACAGACTGCCTGATCAAGAGGAGGAAGCTGATGAGGCCTTCTACAGGCAGCTGACAGTAGCCTTACAATTGCAGGCCCTGGCTCTTATGGGGGATTTTAACTACCCAGATATTTTCTGGAAGGCTGGAACAGCCAGCTGCTCACAGTCCAGGAGGTTCCTCCAGTGCATTGATGATACCTTCCTAGTGCAGGTGGATGAGCCTACTAGGAGAGGAGCTCTGCTGGATCTTGTACTTAATAACAAGGAGGGACTGGTTGAAGATGTGAAGGTTGGGGGCAGACTGGGCTGCAGTGATCATGAGATGGTGGAGTTCAAGATCTTATGCGGTAGGAAGAGAATAGCAAAGTAGGACTGCAACCCTGGACTTCAGCAAGGCCAACTTTGGTCTCTTCAAGCAATTACTAGGGGAAATCCTATGGGACAGGGTATTGGAAGGAAACGGGGGCCAAGAAAGTTGGTCCATATTGAAGGACTGCTTCTTCCAAGCTCAGGATCAGAATATCCTGATGGAAATGAAGAAAGGGAGGTAGAAGACCTGTGTGGATAAACAGGGAACTGCTGGGCAAACTTAAGTGGAAGAAGAGAGTCTATAGGTTATAGAAGGAAGGGATGGTCACTTGGGAGGAATATGAGTGTTGTCAGGGCATGTAGGCTGGAAACTAGGAAAGCTAAGGCCTCTTTGGAATTAAACCTTGCAACACAGGCCAAGGACAACAGAAAGGGCTTCTTCAAGTACACTGGAGACAAAACTAATGCTAGTGGCAATGTAAGCTATCTGTCTTCAAAAAGGGCAAGAAGGAAGACCCAAATAACTACAGACAGGTCAGTCTCATTTCCATCCCTGGAAAAGTGATGGAAAGAGTTATCCTTGGTGCTGTCTCTAGGCACATCAAGGATAAGAGGGTTGTTAGGAGCAGTCAACATGATTCTACCACGTGGAAATCCTGTTTGACTAATAGCCTTTTATGAGGATATAACCAGGTGGATAGATGATGGTAGGGCAGTAGATGTGGTCTACCTTTACCTCATTAAAGCATTTGACACCATCTCCTACAGCATCCTCGTGGTTAAACTGAGAAAGTGTAGTCTGGACAGTAGAGTAGTGAGGTGGATTGTGAGCTGGTTAAAGGGAAGAAGACAGTGAGTTTTGATGAGTGGGACAGAGTCTAGCTGAAGGCCTGTATCTAGTGGAGACCCTCAGGGGTCGGTATTGGGAACTATACTGTTCAATATATTTATTGATGACCTGGATGAGGGAATAGAGTGTATAGTTAGCAAGTTTGCTGACGACACAGAACTGGGAGGGGTGGCTGACACACCAGAGGGTTTTTTTTCCATTCATCAAGATTTAGACAGGTTGGAGAGCTGGGCAGGGAGAAGTTTAATGAGATTTAACAAGAGCAAATGTAAGGTCTTTCATCTAGGGAAGAACAACCCTAGGTACCTGTATAGGTTGGGGACTGGCCTGTTGGAGAGCAGCATAGGTGAGTGGGACCTGGAGGTCCCGGTGGACAGCAGGATGACCATGAGCCAGCAATGTGCCCTTGTGGCTAAGAAGGCTAATGGAGTTCTTGGGTGTATTAGAAGGGGTGTGGTTGGTAGAGCAAGAGAGATCCTTCTCCCCCTCCACTCTGCCCTAGTGGGACTTTACCTGGAATATTATGTCCAGTTCTGGACCCCTCAGTTGAAGAAGAAGATAGAACTCCTTGAAAGGGTCCAGCACAGGGCTACTAAGATGATTAAGGGAGTGAAACACCTTCCTTATGAGGAAAGGCTGAGGGAGCTGGGCCTGTTTAGCTTGGAGGAGACTGAGGGGTGACCTTATTAATGTTTATAAATATGTAAAGGGTGAGAGTCAGGAGGCTGGATCCAGGCTCTTCTCAGTGATGGCCAGTGATAGGACAAGGGGTAACAAGGTGCAAGCTGTTACATAGGAAGTTCCATGTGAATATAAGGAGGAACTTTATCACTGTGAGGGTGATGGAGCACTGAGCACAGACTGCCCAGAGAAGTTGTGGAGTCTCCTTCTCTGGAGACATTGAAAACCCACATGGATGTATTCCTGTGCAATTTACTCTGAGTGATCCTGCTCTAGCAGGGTAGGTTGGACTCAATGATCTTTTGAGGTCCCTTCCAACTCCTAATGTTCTGTGATAACAATGCTACTCCAAATTATACAGAGCTATGTTCATCTCAATAAACTAGGCTTCTTTGAATGCTTTGGCTGCTTTAATGTAAATGGACAGATCATTCTGTTAGGAAGAAAGGGTATGTGTCAAGTATGTAAGCTGGAATGGGCTCTCACTTGGAAGGTGTTCTGGGGCGGTGTGCATACAGCATGTGCTGCATTGGTGTGGTGTAATAATTAAGATGCCATGGAATTAAGTAGAATTGAGATGGTCGTATTATTTTTGATTTTACCTTTGCTGAAACATGCAGCTGAATTCTGTATTCTGAATGAAGAAATGTCTGAGACACGTTAGAAAAGGGTCTGAGTTCTGGAAAGACTATCCCAAAGTGAGACTGAAGGAGCTCACACTTCAGCTTCTTGTTGGTCATCTAGGCTGAAATTCTTTATTAACAGCTGCTGAGTAGTGCCAATGGCTAGAAGGGCTGTGATGATAAAATGCAAAAGCATTACAGTGCTAGTTACAATGACTGTAGGATTAAATGCAAGACTTTCTCAATGAAAACAGCTCTTCAACAATTAGCATTTATGTCAAGTTGGAATGACTTGCAGAAAGATGTGCTCTAGCACAACCAGAAATGATGAACTTGAATCACTGGAGTAAAGCTATGAGCTGTACTACATAGATGATAATTTCTGTTCACCAGAGGAATGGGTGTCTCCCTTTTTAAAGAAAATTAAAAAGAAACTCGCTGTCCATGGTACTGAACGCCAGAGATTTTTGTCATGGATCACGAAAGTCTTCAAAAACATTTAAAATACATTAGTTTAATAGAGAAATATGTACTGGGGAAAAAAAAAGAAATAATGATAGTTCTAACACCCTCCCATGGGTTAGCATGCTGGTTTATGCCAACATTTTGTTTGCTGCGAGATATCCCCCACCTTTCCCCATCCCCCCTCCTTCCTCTGTGGTTTAGAATTTTTGCTTCTGTGTAAACATTTGTCTATTCGTTGGCCAAGCATGCTAAAATGCATAAATTGTGCAAAAATTAATTTCAAAATAATAGCCTTATTTCTGTCCTAGAGTGAACAACTTCTCAAGGGCTGATTTTGATGTATTTTCCATGTCAGCTGTAAAGAAAGCTTTGTAGATAAGAGATTGCTCAATCTGTCACAGTATATTAAAAATAATTCTTTTTTCTGCACTAGTGTTCAAGAGGGGTTGAGGTGGGACTCTTCTCTTGTGCCACTGTAGGTAAATTCTAAACTGGATTTCAGAAGTGCTGCCTACCTCTGAAAAAGATCTTTTTCAAACAATAATTTCTGCATGGAAGCTGGATCACAGAACAAATTCTGCAGAATGTTACAGCATACGAGTGTTCTGCAACCCTACAGATAATTTGCCTTGCCTTGCCTACTCGTGAAAGGAATAATTTTGTTCTTTTCAGAGAAAGTTCTTTTGCTGGTTTGTGGTTGTATATCAAGTATATTCCATACTGCTTATATTTGCATTTTAACTGTGCTATCTCTCTTTGGCTTGGGAAGTCACAAGATCTGAGAGCCCAGAGAAGGTCATGATCTGTACATGTGTCAGGCTTGATTGTAATACCACGCTTCATTCTTGACTTTTCTTTACCCTGAGGACAGACAGGCAGAAAGACCATATTTAATATCACAATTAGCTTTCCCGAAGCAATCATGCTGGGAAGAAAAGATACAGGCAATTGGTGGTAGCGATATTGTAAAAATAAACTGCCCTCTTCTCTAAAAAAGTGTGTGTAGCAAACTGCAGGAATTGTTCAGGCCGTCTTTTTGCTCTGAAGTACATAATAATGCAATTTAGTTCAATCTTGTCAGCTTGAGGAGGTATTAAAAAAATAATGCACCTCCAGCTTGTTTGACAGCCCAGTGACTGAGAATAAGAGACAATAGCTTTTTGCTCAATGCACACCAGGGAGTGCCTAGAAACTTGGTAAAAACAGGCAGAAATGCAGTGGTATCAAGTCAGTTGGGGAGTTGAAGGGATTGGTGGTGTCACTGGGAGAGAAATGGGACAAGTGGAATTAGGCCCTTGAAACAATGAAACCAAAAATAATGAAAAAATTATGTGTTTTGAATACAGCACTAAATTTAAAAGTGATTACTACAAGTTGCAGTACTAGAATTTTGACAGTATTATTTGAAGGGGTTTTGTTGTTCTGGCTAACCATTTAGGCCAATGAGGTGGATGAGGTCCAGAACTTTACAGGTTTCACAATACTTAGTAAACTTCGCATGCAAATGTACACTGAGTTCTATTACAAGACTTGATATGTGAATGTGACAGTTTGTGTCACCTCGGGTACGTAAATGATGTTATTTTCCTTCTTCCTTGGATGGAAAGGGGCAAAGTTTAGTCACATAGACCTAAATACATCCATCAAATGGAAGAGTTGGATAAGCAGGCTTGTTGATACAGTGTGCAGACAGCTTAGCTTTTCTAAAAATAAGACTTCGGCTGGATAGGAATACCTCACAGACCAAAAGCAGATCTTATTTTTGTGGAATTTTCCAAGGTATTTGAAATCTATGTGTATAGGACTAAAGAGCTTTTATTGGTGTTCTGCTGTACCTCTAATCAGGTAGTAAAAAGCAGTTTCCTTTTCAGTTCATTCCTAACCATACCTCCACTCTGACACGTTCTCAACACACTGCCATAGAGTTTGAAATTGAATAATTCCTGTGATCTGGTTACAACCCTAACAAATCTCTGAATAACCTTAAAGAACATTTTGCACTACTCAGTGTTAGGAATTCATAATTACTCCCTAAAAATCTACAAAGGCTGTATAGTCTCTAAACAAAATGGATCCTCACTCTTTGTTGGAAATGATAGTTTTTATGCTCTGTGCCAAGTATTTTTGTCATTGCATTACCAATTAAATACATGAGGTCACTGAAGTGATATGAGCTCTAGATTTGCTTACAGATCTGTATTTAAACTCCTGCCCCGTACTGCCTGCAGATGTTCTCCTATAATAGTTTAAATATAAAAATATAAGCTCTGTGCTGGTAAAGGTTCAGAAGCATTTAACTGATAGACCTAAATAACAATTCTACTTGTTCTGCAGATGACCACCACTGAAACTATAACTATCTGATGTCTTATGGTATCTTGGTAAGATAAAATATTGATAGAAAAGGTCTGTCTTGAAAAAGCTTGGCTAAAAGCAACTGTCTGAACAAAATGCAGTTGTTTGAGGATGTAGCATTTGCCACAGTGAGGTGAGGAATTTTTCAGTATTTATAGCTGCTTCAGGTATGTTTCAGTTTCCTCGCCCTTTATTATAGGGAATAAATGCCTGCACCCTTCTAGAGACAGCTGATGTATGCTGAGTTGCTAATGCTAACTGAGATTCTTAAGGCTGGTTCTTTATCGTCCAAGGCAATGAACTCTGTTGTTGGTGCCAGAGAGAGCTGCGTTATGCCAAACACCCTTGCCTGGTGGGGGCAATGGCTCATGGGCCACTGAAACGTGGGGTAATGGTTAGCATGTAGGTCCCCTCTGCTGCTTTTGGGGGACTAGCACTGAGGTGATTTTTAGAATGGCAAAGGGTGAATTTTTTTGAAGGTCTTGTAAAGATCATGGCTTGGCTCTCCTTACATATATGATTGTGGTATTAGGTCCTTGCTATTTTTCCTTTTCCTATGTCTAAATCATGGTAACAAAAGTAATTGTCTCTGATGAGATATTGATGTTAGCAGACTAGCTTAACAAATCCCCTATTTGTACTTTGGTATTTCTGGGAAGTCAACCAGATTCGCTCTCACTGACAAATACTCACATAAATTCACCCACAAATCCACAACACTCTTATTTTCTACCATCAGTTCAGTCAGTGCACATCATTTTCCTGATAGTCAGCCTTCCTCTCCTGTCCCCTGAGTTAACCTTGTTCATCTTACTCAACTTTTTATGTATTAAGTATATTTGAAAGCTGATTTATTCTGTACTAGGTAGGGAGTACAGGGAGGCTCCAATTCTATGCATCATCCAGATTCTTTTTATTAAATCAGCCATGTACATCTTTAATCAAAAGAAAGACAATTTTCCAATTCTGTGGACTGCTCAACTGAGTCCTAGGCTATATAAGCCAGTCTCTGTGTTCAATTTCACAGGCACCCATTGCCTTTCAAACTATGAATCCTTTCCTAGTTTTGCATTTTTATCTAATATCACCCTCCTTCCTATCCAGTGTAAAATACAAAATGCACTTTGCCCTTTCAAATAGACTTTGTTTAGCTTGGCTATCTCTGTTTCTTCAGGCAGGTATCTGTATTTACCCCAAGTAATTAATGCAACATCAGTTTATGCCCAAACATGCACTATTAACCAAGTAAGGTGTTAGCATACCGATTTCCAAATGCTGGACAGAGAATGTCAAGTCATTTAGAAATAGCTGTTGTTGCTTTGCAGATTAAGGAATATCACCTTGCTTTTGTTTTTCTGTTAAGGTCTAAAAAAATGTGTGATATCTCACTTTTTCTGCTTTAGGTCTGGTCTTTGCTAGCAAATTTGGTTGCCATAATTTTTCTTTCCCCTGTGAAACCTTACCAGATCAATTGCAAGCAATATAACCTCTGTAGAAGCATCTTCCCTCTTCTTTGCTCCCCCCAAGCTCTCTTGTGACAGTAAGGTGCTTGTATGGATGAGTTTTGGCAACAAGGCTGTGAAGCAAGCCATCAAAAGCTGCGGTTGTGAACATTTCCAATGAACTCCTATTTAGAGGAGGACACTTTGAAATCAAAGATTAAATCTTAATTTGAGCATGACTCTGATTTTGCCTTCCAACTCTTTTGCACAGAAAGTGTGACTGTTTGTACTTGCCAGGGAAAGTATATGTTCATCCACAATTATTCTCTTTTAACCTTGAAGAGCAAGTGAGCCAAAAATATATATAATCTTCTTGAAAAATCTTCATGAAAAAGCATCTGACAATAATTTCTTTTTCTTTTCTGAGACAGGGCTCATAATTCAGCCTTGACAGTCAGCAAGTGAATCAGCAGAAACCTTCTTCAGCTCCTCCTGCAATAGATGCTGCACCTTTGACAAAGGACCTTATTTTATTTAATCATGCTGGAAAGCTCTCTTCTCGGGTTGCTTTTTGTACTCCAGGGCAAAAGTATCTAGTTGTTTTTCTTTATCTAAGAATACTTCTGCTTATAATCCCACAAAAAAAAAATAAAATGACCTTTAATACTCAGCTATATTTCATAGCAGCAAATAGTGTGAAATGCTGATCGCAGGGAAAATGTATAGAGAGTCATCATCTGGTTCAGAAAATCTGAGTTCCATTCCCAACTTTTCCACTGGTCTCTATGACCTTTAGGTAGGCATTTAAATAAATGGGACACAAGTGCTTGACTGCCCTCCAGCTGTTTAGAAAACCTTGCTGGGTGCCAGCCTGTATCTCTAGGTGCAAAAGAGGATAATGTTTCTGAAAGTGTTGGCCACCACAATGTGGCTTATTTCTCACTGCGATTTTCTGTCTTGCCCTGTCATGCACGTGGTAGCTACTAATAAGTGGAATTAAAAATGCCTCTGTTCTACGTTTTTTTCCCTATGTATAATTATTTCTTTTTCTTTTCTGAGAGTAGACAGGGGGATGAAATGCTCCCTGTGACAGTGGACTGGTTCATAATGAAACAAGTTTTTCAAAATACCTTAGATTTTGACAATTATTCCACAGAACGGCAAGTATAAATGTTAGTAGCTGGCTGAAAAGTGTAAGTACTGTATTTGTCAGAAATTTCTTCAGGAACCTGACAGAACAATGGTGCAATACGTGACACGGTACAATTAGTAACACCAATAACTTTATATTAGCAGTTATGCTGGTGTCTGGTTTAGAGCAGCTATTACAAGAGTCAGTTGGCAAGGCAGCATCAGTTTCATTTAACATTGACCTTCATCCAGTCATCTTGCTGGTAAAATTCTCAATTCTCTCACACTTTTTTTTTTTAAAGGTAATGTTTCCTGCTTCCCATATTTTTTTGTCTGGCATCTATCAGTATAACCTGCACCTGCTTCAAAATTTACACATGCACAATTCTTGCAGGCCGTAAAATCAAACACATTTGTTTATATCTTTGCCATTGTTTAGTATCCCTTTGATTTTCACTATTACCAAAGCTCTAGGTAGAAGACCAAAATGGGAGAAAAATGTTAAAAAAGGAAGGGAAGGAAGTAAATTAATTCTTTATGAAGGAAAGACTATTAAGTGGTTATACTTGGAGAACATATGTTTTACATTTGTCAACCCTATCAGAGACTCTTCTCATATGAAAAAAATATCGGAATTAAAAGAGTTAGCTTTCCTTTGCTAAAGTCCCTTATCCAGTGGTAATGCAATCTCCACAAAACTCCTTTTTTTGTTTGTTTGTCCTCTTGGTTTCACTTCACTCTGTGCATTTCTAAATGTGCATTTTCTAAAGAAACTGTAGAATAGGCTGGCAAATATTTTCCTTTGGTTCCTCTTAGTAATAAAAACTGGAGCCCACTAGTGATGTTGCGTTAAGTAATTGACCTGGATTCAGTCAGACAGCAAGTGGATGTAAGGACTTAGAAGCGTCCCCTCCTGCTCTTTCTTCAGCTGGAGTGAAGGTCTGCAATGGTCAGTGCTCAAGGGAAGGGACCATGAAAACAATCAAACCCCAGGGTTTCTCTGTGTAGTGTAAGAGAGAAAAATCAGATTAAGTAGTATGAAGGAAAATGAGTTATATCTTCTCTGTAAAACAGGTGAATGCCCTTTTCTGAGTGTGGAGGTAGAAGTGAGTTGGAAATGTCCTTTGACTTCAGTGGGGACATAATTCCATCTTATTTTTGTTAGTTAAACACTGCTGTTGATTCACAGGGAGGTTGCTTATACTTGAACTCTGGAAACTCTCTGTGCTAATAGTGCCCTTCATTCATACACATACTGCAACTGAAATGAGTTAGCTTCTTTGAGAATAAAAAAAAATAATTAAAGAAAAGAGATATATCTAAACTAGCAAACAGGATTGGGCTCAACTATCTCTCTACGTCAGCTTCCAGCACATTAGGCTGCTGATATTAATGGCTACTTTTAAATACAAGAGATGTATTTAGATGTCTTAGTGCAAGAACTCCTGAAGGTACACATGCAGCACAGTCTTAGCTTAAAACTGTTGAAACCCTTTATGGACCACCTTCTTAATTACCTATTGAAATATATAAGGCTGGGACTCTTATTTGGCATGATCAATAACATTTGAAAGTCAAGACTAGTGGTAACAAATCTGGTTTGTGTGTAAAGCAAAGCTGAATAGCTCATTGTAACCCTATCAATTATGTATAGGTTCTGAGAGGAAAGAATCTTCTTTATTTTAATCCCTCAGCATAAAGTGGGAGAAACAAATATAAAAGAATGACACTTTCCTCAACCAGTAAGTCATGCTAGACCATTGTCCATATCTTTGAGGACTATGTATATTTCTTCAAAAAGGATCTCTACTTTCATGTTGTTTGTAATTAAATGTTTTTGATTTGGGTGGAAAGGTAGCTCAAAACCCATGTAATCAACCCCCCTGCCATGAACAAGGACACACTCCACTAAATCAGGTTGCTCAAAGCCCCATCCAACCTGTGCTTGAACACTTCCAATGATGGGAAATACACAACTTTTCTGGGCAACCTGTTCCAGTGTCTCACCACCCTTATTGTGAAAAATAAAAAAATCTTCCCTATGTCCAATCAAATTCAAATCTCCTTCAGTTTAACATCATTGCCCCTTGTCCTGGTAAAGTGTCTCTCCATCTTTCTTATAAGCCTCTTGTACCTAGTAAAAGGCTGCAAAAAGGTTTTACTGGAGCCATCTCTTCATCAGGCTGAACAACCCCAACTCTCAGCTCTTTTTTGATAGGAGAGGTGTACCAATGTTCTGACTGGTTTTGTGGCCCTTCTCTGGACCTGATTCAACAGGTCCATGCCTTTCTTGACTGGCAACCCCAGAATGGGAGGTACTACTCCAGGTGTTTTCTCATGAGAGTAGAAAGGGAGAATTACCTCTCATGACCTTGCTGGCCACAATTTTAATCAAAAGTTTTTAATAATCAGCTTTTCTTACTGACTGTGCAAGTGGCTTCTCTCTCGTTCACTTAATTTTAATTTTAAGAATTTGAATACCCTTTAACTTGAATACCCTTAAGACATGGTCTTTATGGATAATGGTTAATAAAGTTGAAGAAGCACATTAATAAAACAAACCATTAATGTTGTTACCTTGGATCAATTTTTGAAAGAAGAGAAGTTGGCAGTGAAACTACATTGGTCATCTCTCTAATAATTGGAAATACTATTTTACTCAAGGCTGAGTCAGAACTGGGAAAGGGAATATATGCTTTAATATTGGAGGAACAATTTGTTTAGTTTGCTCAACAAAGAAGTTGATGTTCTAGCACAGTCAGCAATAACCACTTCATAAATACTTGTGCTGAGCCCATGTGAGTTTTGCTTAGAACAGTAAAGGGAAATTTAGCTGTGCTGTATTTCCCCTGAAGTAAACTTTATTTGTAATGTTACTTGGTTGGTGACCTGTTTTTTCCAGTCCTGCTTTCCTCCCTAACAAACTGCTATTCATACAAGTTTTCATGTTATTTAAAGCTCTTTTCCACATATTTGGAATTGAGATAAGCGGTCACATTTTGATAGTTTGGGTTAGCTTGGCTGGATTTAGGCCCTGTAAAAACTGTATCTATAAAAATGTTTCAATCAGAAAAGGTGACCTCAACTGTCTTCAAATGGTTTCTAAATAAGTTATCATTGAACATCTAGCAAAGGGTTCAATTTTATTGCAACAAAAGTTTTCAACTTTATATTCACATTCATAATTTATCCACATGTTAGCTTATTGTTTGCATTTTTTTTCTGCCTAAAACCACCACCCAACCAACCAAACTTGCTCTGTATGATAGTCTAAAGTTTTGATTTCTGTGCTATGACTTGCAGCCTATTTGCCAAGGAATAATTTTGGTTTCTCAAATATTATTTGTCTTGTAGAAATGTTTGTA
Organism: Laterallus jamaicensis coturniculus; assembly: GCA_022605575.1. Lineage (NCBI taxonomy): Eukaryota > Metazoa > Chordata > Aves > Gruiformes > Rallidae > Laterallus > Laterallus jamaicensis. The sequence goes on from JAKCOX010000009.1 coordinate 3,399,081, forward strand.
GTAGTGTGGCTATCAATGGTGTCTCTATAACTTTTGAAATGAAAGTGAAGTATGAGGTTTTTCCCTTTTGTGAACTGAAATGCATCGTACATTGTTGAAGTTCTTGTGAAGGAAACAGACAGAGGCTAGTTATTTCCCAGTTTATTTATTGAAAAGATTATGTCTGCTGGCTTAGGGTTCTGTTTAATTATTTCTTTATTTCCTAGCCAGTGGGACCCAGTGACTGCTTCTATGGGCTCAGATGGAATATAAGTAGAATAAAGTAGTTTTGGATACTTTTTTTGTATCAAAATATAAGTAAAATTATCTCTATAAAACCAGTTATTCTAGTGGACTGCAACACGAGAACATAGATTTCATTTTATGCAATCCAGATGCAAGAACTAAACATCACAAATCTCATGCAAGTGAAATAAAATCCTTACTGTAGAATACAATTTCAACTTTTTGTTATATAGCCCAGTATTATTCCTGAAGCATCTCTTACTAAGGGGTTTTTTTTGTTTGTTTGATTATTTTTTTTTAGCTTTTGCCTTCTATATGTTAACCTGTCCTGCTATTACTATCTTTAAACCAAAAAGTTTCTCATCAAAACAGGGCACTCCTTATTTGGCTTCTGAAAATTTATCTTCCAAAACATAAGAGGGATATTTTAAAATTGCTCTAAAAGCCATCCAGGACTACTATTAAAATTTTATATAGCATGTAATTAAAAATGCAGGCTCCTGTGGAGGCCCTGATAAAACACAGTTCTCATGGTCTGAGCATCTCCCTTTCCAAAACTAGTACATACAGGAGCAGAATAGAAATTAGAGGGTTGTACTCTGAAAACATAGATGAGCAATGCCTTTGGCATCTGCCAGTTAACAAGGAGTTTGTCAAACTTGAGGTTTATTAAATACTATTTATAGTACTCAGTTATTACAGCACATTTATTAAAAAAATCCTATTTTTATTTAACTATCCCTGTGTAGATACAATGAGCAGTGTCTGGAATCTGTGCTTTGGCTTGGAGTCCTGGTTCAAAATCTTAATTAGGGGGAAAGAAAAAAGCTAAAAACAAACCAAAAAACTTGAAGCAAATGTCACAGGACACAAAAGCAATTAGAGCTCTTTTTACCAGTCTGTGTAATGTATACGTGTTACCAGCATACCATTGTATTGACACAGTACAATAAAGAAATGAAGCCCAGGAATAGATGTACAGATGCTTGAGTTTGCCATATGTTAGTACCAAGGTTAAGCAACTCTCAAAGCCCTAGTTTTGAAATTTTCCACACTTACATGCACATTAATCATCTTACTAGGAAAATCCTTAGGAGCCAAAGATGGAGAGTGCCAGGTGTAATTAAGTGTGTGTAATTAAATATAATTAAGAATGCAGCCTTACAATGAGACAGAAATCCTTTTCTGTCTGTGACTATGAGGAAAATTCCTTTTTCAAAATCTTATTGAAAATGAGGAAAGTGAAACTGCTAGTGGTTTTATTTTATCCACTTTATAGCACAGCTAAAGTGAAGTATCAACTGCAGTTGTTATGAATTTAGTATGAAAAAAAAATGCAGTGCCCTGACCTTGATGTTATTACTTTGTGTTTGGCGGAAGTGTGCTCCCAAGTGTTCAAGTAGTGAATAATACTGCAAGGACAATTTCTAGCTGCTGTTTACTGAGCAGAAGCTTGATTTGATGTAGTGTCTCAGCTCCATTGGCTCACATTGGTTCCGACTGCAGAAATAAGGGCCAGTTTCCCACCTGGTTAAAATAGCTTTCTATCATAAGACTGAATAAATATAATTTTGATGCTACACTTTTTTTTTTTTTAAATAAATTTGCATAGTAGCTACATACATAACACTTCCCTCAATACATAAAGGTGCCAGTGCCTTGCAGTTATGATCTTGCTATATCATCCTAAGTCCTCTGTTATTGCACAGGCTTTGCTCTTTCAGCTGTTTTTCACACTTTTTCTATTTCTTCACCATTCCTATTTTGTTGTTTTCTCCTGCTACAGCAAGCTACAGCTCTGCCTCACTGCTGTAGTGACATTACAAACCTTGCAGTGTTGGCCTGCCCCAGGGTTTTTAGAGTCTCTCCTCTTTCAGATGGCAGTACAGAATAGAATAAGTTTCCAATGCTTGGTACTCTGAAGACTTGAAGGTAAAACTAATAGGTACTCATAAGAGAAAAGCCTTGACAATCATATACATTCAAAGCTAATCTTACTGTCTCATGGTAACAGTATGTTTCAGGCCTTGCATATGCATATGCTGCTTGATGTGATATCATACGCTGTAGTTTATGTTCTTATGGCATCATAGAGAACCCACTGATTTTCTCAGTTTCTGAGAAAAACACTGGCTATGAATTGTGAGAGGTAGATATGGAAGGAAATCCCTTCCAGCTCTAAGGTTGTCCATGCCACCTGGCTAATACTGGATTTACTATCCATGATAAAACTTTGTTGTTTTAAAGAGAGGAAACTTTTCAGAGATATTTTATGTCTAAAGTGAACGGGATATTACCCACTGCTGTCTCATGTAAAGTTAGAAGCAGTATTTTATGATGAGAATAGTTCTGATTTTCTTAGGACTTCATTAGCATCATAATTCTTTCAACCATGTAGGGTTATATGTGTCAGTACTTGTGAATTTAAATCTATTTCAGTGACACACCTCATTGTCAACATTCAAATCCCATGATAATTGCTAGGAAATTCGTCAGTCTGTTTTTCAGGTTTCGTGTTTTGATCCTTTAGTTGTAAAAAAAACCAACAAACAAAAAAACCCCACAAAAACCCAAAAAGAGGAAGGGGTGATTAGAGAGTTGATGAGGAAAATTGTGTATGAGGAAATAGTTGAAGGGAAACAGGATATCTTCATGTAAGTGGCTGTTTGTACCTTGACCTATTAAATCACTGAATACATTCCTGAGGCAAAGCAGGTTTAATCTACCTCATACAGCCTAGCACCTTGTTACAAGATGTGTGAAGTCTATAACGTCAGAAGGGTGTATTGATATGAATGTTTGTTTTGCTGTTTTCTACATCTACTACTCTGTAAAAAAAACATAATTATGAGAAATATCCAGGACTCTAGAACAGGGCAGGCAAGGGCTGTTGGATCATCTCAGTGATGCTGGTGATGCATGAAAAAGCAAGATGTGACCTGAACATGTATGTGTTTCAGTTAAGGTCTTAGAGAATTTTCTTGTGAACAAAATTAAAATAAGAAGTTCTTGTTTTGCACCAGAAGTAACAACGCTTAGAAATGTCTCTGAGTGCTTAGCTTCCACTATGAATGTTTTGCTCTGCAGCTCAGTCCATACACAAGCAACATGCACCCTAACTCCACACTGTTCCCAAAGATTAGGACCAAGGCAATGTAAAGGCTCAGTAATCGAGAAGTGTATGGGAGGGGACAGAAAAGCAAGCTCCAAAAACTTGGTGTAAAGAGCGTCTTGCCTCTTCCATACTTGATTACCTGGGGCAACAGCACTGATGGTTCTATACAGCTCCTGCCCTGCGGGCTGTGATCCAGCTTCAGATGCTACTTTTGTCTAAAACCTAGTAGCCACAATAAATATAAACCAAATTGTGCAATAGTTTAGCAATATGGAGCAGTGCCCACAAGGGAAACTGACTACAAGCTGATCAGCATTTGAGCCAGCCGTTCTGGAGAAGGTGGCCTTTCCTGTGCTGTCTCACCCTGCTCTCTCACCAGGCTCTGTAAGGTGCAGCCTAATTTCAAGTAAGGTTTAAAAAGTGGGTATGTTCTTCTTGGAGAAAATGGGGGAAGAAATGGTTGTATTGCTTTAAAGATGTAAAAAAGACAAGGCTGTTCATTTCTTTCATATTTTTCCTAGCCTGTAATTATTCCTAATCAAACTACAACAAACAGTAAACACTAAAAATGAAATAAACGCAGTGACAGTTTGCCAATAACGAGCAGAAAATGTTCCATCTGTCTAGCAGTGAGTAAAATGTGTGTAATTACTGCTCATTTTTCTTCTAATTGCTGAGTTATTAGTTTAAAGCTTACGCACAACTGGTGAACAGTGCCGACTACCCATTCTCTAATTACAGCCCCTGCTTCGCTGCGCTTGAAATCAAGAAAAGCAAAAAGCAGAAAATTTGCATTTTAAAAGAGTTGTCTGAATTAACCCCTCTGGTAAGAGCATCTTCTTAGTTTTGGCCTCACAGGTCAGATTCTTGGCTGAGAGAAATCAACATCTAGTTATACCAGCTGAAGATTTGTCTCTCAGTGAAATTATCACCTCTCTCTTCCCCCACCCCCCTCCTTTTTTCAAGCCTACATTTTAATTTGTAATTTAAAGAAGATTAAAGAATGCTCTGAAATGGATGGTAGGTCAAGGGAAGTAATTCCAATGAGGAAGCAGAGGTTACGATAGCCACGAGTTAGTAATACTTGCTTCACTTTGTGCTTCTTTTCCTTTATCTGATTATCTCAAAGTGGGTCAGATGAGGGTATGTATGTGCTTCAGTCTGCTCTTCAGCACCAAGATAGCTAAGCCATCTTTATCTGTTCTCCCTAGGCTACCTCTGTTAGAGCCAGGCTGTGCCTGCAGTGACACAGACGTGGCTACACAATTCTGTGCTATCTTTGCCTCTTTCAGGTGTCAGAACCCATCTCACTGTGGGGGCTTTGAAGTCCATGAGGGTTGACTTACCTTGTTTGTAGGCAGCTCAACGTGAGAGGTGAAGGACTCTGTTCATTTTCAAAATCCTGGAGATACTTTATTGTACATGATTTTGATTCTTGAAAATGATAGTAGAATGAGAGCAAGAAGACTGGGAAAGATTCGGAAAGGCAAACGACAGACCTGTCAACACAGCAGTTTCTGGGATTGCACCTCAGAGGGATCTGCACAGCAAAGCAAGGCAGACATACTAGCCAATAGACTGAAATTCACAGAGTGGGACCCACACTTTTACTAGGTGATATTTTAGGAGATCACAAAAGGGAAAATATTTAAAACCAGTTTGCTAGGCTTTTGTGGCAAACTTTAAGGCACTTGCTGGGACATTTTGGGTATTGGTATTGGGAAGGAGGATGATACTACGGGTGCGAATGATGCAATAATCCACTAGAAAAAATGTGATGCAGAAGTGTTAATGATAACATTAATTTCTTTGTGTGACTTCTATGCTGATATGGTTTAGGTGGGGAAAACTCCCCCTCCCAAAGCTCGACACTTGGTACTACCAGCGGTGCTTGTGAGTTGATTTCCCATAACTGCAGAGCAGTTAGGATGTCCCTAGCCCTCTTGGACACAAGAGGCATCCTACTTGTGGCAGGATGGACTTTAATAGAGATGGCAAAACCCCTTCTGAAAGCTGAGAAGGTGTGTAGGCTTCATGTTGTCTTGACCTGTTTGCTATCAGTACACAAACCACTGAGTTTAAAGTGTTCTGTTTGAAATTGCCCATAAAGTTAAACTCCATTTATTTTTCTCTAGCTAGTGTTATTGCTGGTGCACAAGGTGTGAGCTAAGCTCTGTGGGGAATCCAAACAGTATAAAATATGACAAAAACCCAACACACCCCATGCCTTAACAGAGGATTCTTTTCAAGGCTTTCAGTCCTGGACGTTCAAAATAAGTTATCTGTTTCCAAAGAGGATTTGAAATCTGGTTGTACCCACCCACATTCACATCCATTGAAAACTTTTGACAATGGAGCGAAATACTTCAGTGAAACTACATACTCCAATGAAAATTGGAGTTTGGGTGCTATACTTAAGGCATTGTCCCAACTGTGGCAATAGTATTTTCAAAACAGTGATGAATGATGCAAAGTATTAATTGCTTGGGATAAGCAGTCATTTAAAAGCCAGTGTGGTGGTGTGGTGGTGTGGTGTTATGCTTTACCTATAGTTTCTGAGTTTAGAATAGCATTTGCACATTTTCTTGCCTAGTAACATGTTTGAGGAGAATGAATTATTCTCTTGGATACTGGCAGATGTGAATGCATGGCAGCCTTGTCTTATGGGCATCTAAAACTCTCACAAAGGTCAGTGACAAATGCTTACCTTGGGAGGAAGAAAGAAAAAAATCCCTATGTCCATCTAGTTTTAATTATAAAAAAAAAATTTAAAAAATCTAGAAAGCACTAAAGTCCCTTTTCAAATCTGCACTGTTTTGGCAGCAAGTAGGGTGGGATTGGTGACTCTTTAACCTTGCTGTGAGAATGAAGGTGTGGGTAGCAAAAGGTTGGGATTTGAGAAAAAGGATGGAAGAAAAATAAAAATTTCTTTAAGCATTTTTGCTCTGTAGCTAGAGAACTGAAGCTTTTCTATTTCTTTTTGGTTCTGAATAAATGTATTTTCTTCATGGGCTCACATGCATATTATACATAATCCTTTAGATATGCTTGCCAGCTGTGTGGTAGAGATAGGGGCTGCTGGGACTGTGCTATGTTAAAAATGGTGGTGATACTTCACCAAAAGAGAGCAGAAATGAGACAATTATTTGCATAATCTTTCTAGAGTCACCTAGATTTCTTGAAAGCAGCTTAACGTGTTTGGAATAATCTATTAGGGAAATATTAAGGGAAAAAAAAACCCTCATTTCCTTCTGACCATACACGTTTCGATTTTTCTTTCTTGGTCTAACAGATTTAAATTGCTTTATATTCATTTTAAGAACATTTTATTTTGTTACAATAGCTGTTATTGTAAGTGCTCCTGCAGAACAACAAGGAGATATGAAGTTTTTCTGAAAAATGAGCTCATAGCAACTTATTTTACCATAGGTGGTATGCTCCTAAATATTGTTTCTTTTCCACTCGATACATATGACCTTTTGTTCTTTGAACTGGTTGTAATGTTTTACCTGATGTTTACCCATGCCTCTACTCAATCTCAGGAAGAAAGACAGGACTGCGTGAACATTATGCAGATATGTAATCTCCACTATATTTAGCTAAGCTACTTTAATACAATAAGGTCTGTTTGTGTAAAGGTCTTTATTTTTGTTGTCTATCAAACATCATTCTGTTATGTGTCATTTTGTCTGTCATTTGTATCTCCCCTCCGCCCCAGTTCCTCCCAGCCATTGAGATGAAAATTAAGTCAGAGTGGAGAGGTAGATATTTTTCTCTGAGATATTCAAATCCCTGTGTAGTTTTGGGTCAGAGCTACAGAGAAGTCTGTTCTTCTAGAAAAAAAAATAAATCACAATGTATTTTCTAATATATAGCATCAATTTTTCTGTTTGTAATATAAATATCCAATATTTAAGTATAAATTTCCAGTACAGCAGTGTAAATATCCAATACAAAATGAAAACATAGGTAGCTCACTGAATATATTTTTTTCAATAAAAAGGAGTTCAAACACTTTTTGGGGAAGATTGATATGATTGCATTATGAATAAAACCACAGTATTTTGAACAACCTACCACAGAAAGCCTTCACTTTAAACAGTGGTGCTCTTGAATATTGTTGTGGCATAATATTTGTGTATTCCCATGAAAATAAGATAAAAAGGACTCCTAGGTGCTTTTTAATCATCTCTGTATGTTCCAAATCAAACAGCTCCTTAATAGCTGTTAAATGCATTGCTTTAGAAAGACTTCTCTAAGTGGCTAAAGCTGATTTGGCAATTCATAAAGTATTTGCCATCAGACTAGATCTGCTTTCATGTTCATCCTACTTTCACAAATTAAACTCGTTTCATACCTCATGGCTTTGCAGCCTCTGAAATCTAAATGGAAAGCTGGAACCGAGCACCCCCCCTGAGCTGTCCCAAATGGCATTGTGGTGCCTGCAGACAGAGGAGCTGCTCACGGACTGATTGCAAAGGAAGTGGCTGAAAGCATGAAAAGATTCTCTTGTTTACCTCCATCGGAACAGGCCTTTCTTACTTTTGGGAGGTACATAATAGGCTCTAGAACTTCCCTGTTTCTTGATTTTCCAGGGTTAATCTGTTCATAGTTTTGTTTGCCCAAGAAAGTTGGGTTTAACTTAACATCGAGCGTTTTTATGCCAGTTGGCTTCTCTGATGTTTAAGACCGTTGAAATGTGCTTATTTTTGCTCTAACTTGGAGTCATTCTTGATCACTTTGAATGAAAACAAAATGAATCTGATTTAAACTTGTATGCAACCTCACATTCCTTGCATTGGTTTAAATCAGTATAAATAATAAACATAAAAATTATTGTAGAAGTCTATGAAGATATTCAGTAAGAAGCAAACCTTGAAAACATATATAGCAGTATGTTCAGCACTGTTGGGGACTGAGGAAGATTGAGAAATTTAGAGGCCATAGATATTTTTTTGCCAAGATAAAAGAAAAAGAATAAAAACCTACCCAAAAATGTTAATTTTAGGTCTGTGTGATAGTGCTACAAACCACACTGTATTGAAAACAATAATAAAAGCTGTAAAATGTAGCTTTGTGTCGTCATAAAATTTTAAGAAAAATAAATTTCCAGGATAGGTAATATCCTTTATAATACAAAGATAACTATCACTTTTATTGTAACTGTAACATATGTGAGGATGTTTGTTTAACTCCCCAGTTGTCAGACATGAGGTTGAAAGTTTTTAATAGCCTCTGGGCATCAAATCTATAGCCTCAGGCTGCTGTTTGTAATTTAATATGAGTAATTTATTATGAAGAGAGAAAAAACAAGAATTGCCCAGTAGCTATAAAAGCACATTTACATTATAATTATTAGGCACATAACAGCTTGAAAATAGATAAAAGGAATTTTAGAGTAGCATTGGCAGCAGCAATAGTATCATCTGCTAAGATAAAGCAGAGAAATATAGCTCTGGAGAAATTACTTGTGAGAGGAGCAGTGGTTATAGTCAAAAGGTCACCCGCATCTCAGCTGCTGACTTGGTTGTAATATAAACCACTCTTGAGAAGTTGTGTGTAACTTAGAAACATCATCTTTCTGAGCTCTCTGAGGCTGTGTGGTGATAGTTGCACAGCAGAGAGTGGGGTTTTCAGGACATACTACTGTGACATCAGTAGGTCTGTAGGTGATTTTAAATTCTCCTTTTCTTTTGAATGCTTCCACTTTCAGTAAACTGAATTTCAAAAAGTGACTAATATTGCAAAGAATGTAGCAGCACTTTCCTATAAAACTAAACCCTATGGAATAGATTTCCCAGAAGAGCTTGGCACTGAAAAGTGCCCACCTGGAACCTAAGTAAGAGGTCACATGTTTTCCAAAGGGTTGGCATTCATTTCTCTGAGCAGAACAGCTGAAACCCCTCTTCATGTTATATACTGTCTGAATGTCTGTTGCAAGTAATTATTCCCAGAGAGTTACACTGGAATTTCCATGTATCTTCTCCACATTTTCATATCTCAGCGATATCTAAGATAACATAATGCAACTAATCACTTAGTTAAGATGTCAAGGGTTTGCTTTCTGTAAGTGATGCAGATTTTCCTCTCTGTTCATCTTAAATAACCACAGTCATCTTTGGCAGCTGGGGAGTTTCTGGGACACTTTCCTGTGGTCGTTTCTTCATGCCTCCTCACCCCTCTTTGCCCCTCTTGCTGTTTTCTCTGCTAAGGACTGCCATTTATACCTTATAGTCCTGAGCATGGCCACCAGCCTGTGCCCTCAGACGAAGAGGATCCTCATGCATAAAGCTTTGTTGGAGGATTTATTTATTGTCTTTCAAAAGTCCTGAGGTGCACTTCCACCACTTTATCTAAATAGATAAATTTTGTTTACCGCTGACCCCCACCCTAGTCACTGCAGCAATTCACTGGTTCTAATCATTGCTACAAGTCCTACCTTCAGTGTCTATTATTGATAGCCTAGGCAGAGACAAAATTCAATGACAGGAATATAGATCAGTGTTGAAATAATGAAATAGGATTCAGAAACTGATACCCCAGTACTTCAAAAACAGCGAGTCTATTTTTCCCCCTTTCCTTAGAATGAGAAAGTGTCATGAGTGGGACATATGTGCTCACAGATGTGTACCTGTGCAGTTGTAAGAAAGCTATCTCGTATCTGGAGCACTCAGCAGGAAGCCTATCATGTCCCTGTGCAGGTCATAGTGCTCTTACAGAGTCTCTGCTGACCATCTTGCCAAAATAACTTCTGTGCTGAAGCTCAGATTTTTCTGTTCTTACGTGTACTGCAGTGTGCACGTGCGTGCTCCTGCCAGGGTCCTTCAGAGGCAGGCTCATAAGCTCTCAAGGTCCTGTGTGATTTCATGGTTTCTCAGAAGTTTGGTACATAATTACATGTGGCTATGTGTTACCTGCCTGCAACAGAAGCAGATAGTAATCTCTACCAAGGAGGGTTGGTTAAGAAGGAAGGATCAAAACCTATCCTTAGAGACTATCACTAAAAATATATTTCTTAATTTAATTTTATCTTTGCGCTTGCCTATAGACAGATCACAGGAGGTTTTTAAGACTGGAAGAGCTAGCACGTGTCCATTTTATTCCTGCAGTGAATCTCTCCTTATGCAACAATGACCTAAGGGAAAGCATATCCAACAAGGCAGTGAAATTTGCAAGTACACATCTGGGGGATGGCAAGGGGACAATAACGTTCAAAATTACTCGATTAAAGTAGGAGGCTGTGGCAGAAAGATGATGCATGCAATTCAATTCAGAATAAGCGAGAGCAATGAAACTACAAAGGAAAAACCAGAAGCAAATAAGAATTTTAAAAGATGCTTATCACAGAACCATAATCAAGATAATGGAAGTACTAAGCAAACCCTTAAAATCATTCTTGCAGATATTACACAGCACTTGTCACATCATTAAATGCAATTTGGAAATGGCTGTCAGGTATACAGCAGGATCTGTGTTCTTTCTGTCTACACAGAATACTCAAAGGCTTTAAGTAGACAAAAAAAAAAAAGGTGCTCCTATTCAAGACACAGAACCCAGTATTAGCCACTACAGACCACTAAGTACATGCTTAAATGCCTTTCTGCAACTGAGCCATCATTCTTTAATTCAACTTCATTTTTACAAATGATTGTAAATACAGTACTCTGCATCTTTAATAAGAAATTCTGATTCTTAAGGCAAGCAATTTTGTCAAGAATTAAAGCATATTTGCATCAGGTTTTGGCGGCTCAGTGTTACTCGTGATGAAAATGAAATGGTTTTCGTGAAGTCCCTTCTTTTCTCAAAGTTTCCAAGATGATATGTCTATCTTGAAATACTCAGTCACGTTACTCTCTCATGCTAAACCACTGTCCTCTGCTCTTGTTGATAGAGACGTGAATGTATCTTGAGTGAGACTTAGAATCAGACAAGCTAGATGTTGACTGCATACTTCAGCTGTGTAGGTCACCAAGTAGTTGAAAAGCTATAATACGTACCACAATGCAATGAATTGTTTGAACAACAAACACATCATACACCTTTCTAAACAAGATAAAATAGTAGAGAATAACTATTGCTACCTTTAATGCCTTCTGTAGTGGTAATATTGATCTGCATTTTAGAGTGCTGATTAGCAGAGATTTTGACTGTTTAGATGCACCCTTAATGTGCAGTTTTAGTGTATTCTGCACTTAACTGAAACTCTTCCCACGTTTTGGGGCACATCTTAATTTCATAAGTGAATTTGAATTGCCTGCTGATGAGCAACAGCCTCATTCCTTCCTTTTACAAGGAAAAGAGCATCAGGAACAGGGTGGCCAGACATATGTTTACGTTGTTTTCTGCTGTCTGGTGGAAGATATGAAATTCCCTATTTTCTGTACCCTGTGGATTTTGCTGATTGTATCCAGCCAGTCTGAAGAGTGCTTATTCTGGGTATTTTGTAAGTCCTGATTACTGCTGTTTTACCTCATAGAAAAATCTTTAAGAGAGCAGCTATATTTTGAACCAGGCTTGAGGTGACCCCTGGTAGTTCAGAGAGATTCAGCACCACTTGTGGGGCAAAGTCATCTACTTTGGTTTCTCATCATTGGTTTCTGAGGGGTGCTGCTCCTACCCCTTGTGTGGCCCCAGTGCTGCTCTTGGAGCATGAAAGCTGCTGTCCGTACAAGCTGAGTCCTGGCAGCAGGATAACCTTTGACTGCTGAGAGGTTCTGCAACCTCTCCTATGCTTCGTGCTGCTATTGTGCCCCCTAGAAACCCAGCAGTCCCAGATTCCCTTGGCTTGGTGCTGAGCTGACCATTTGCAGCGTGTAGAGTTTCAAAAACAGACCAAAAATTGTATCTTAGAATTTTGTTACCACTTGGGAACAGAAGAGCTTTCAGTACAAGAGAGTATGTCCTTGGGTCCATCCTTTAGGGTGTCCAAAGTTCCTGGTGCCCTGGTACTGTTGCAGACAGTTTTTCCCCTCTGCATTTCTATTACAACCTGAAACTCCCTATAAACAGCATCCAGAAGCTGCCCTGTTCCCTTTGGTCTTTTCCTTAAGTACACTTACTAACCTTATACAGGGGACATTTATAGTGCTCTATTGTTCCTAATTGGCTATTAGGCTACTGGATTTTGATTGTTTGCCCATGGTAGGAAAACCAGCCAGCTGCTGACCTTTTTGTTCATGTGTGCTGTGGAAGAGTCTGGAGCCACCGATGAAGGGTGGTGTCTACAAAAAATTTCTGTGACCCACTTACTAGCATAGCATAAGACTGGATAAGCTGATGACTTGGATAAAGATATAATGCTATATATGAGCAGTATGTCATGCATAGAATTTGATACGTCCCAAGGGAGGTGGAGTGTGCTGATATCAAGGAGAAAGCTTTTGTGTTAGGGGGCTTCATTAACTTTTCTCTAAATTCAGTTATAGGTTTATAAGCATCTACGTAGTGTACACAGAAGGCCACTGTATTGTTTTAATTGGACTCTGCCATATGACTAGTTGCAGCCTTTTAGAAACACTGGTGTAAAGTCTCTTGTCTGCTATGGGAAGTTTGCCATTGCTGGGGTAGCTGTGTGCAGAAGGAGCTTTACAATGGTAGCCTCCATACAACTGGCTTAAGAGTCCTTGATACTGTTTTGAGGAAAGCAAATATGCTTAATTACAAAAAAAAAAAAAAGAACCTGGGTGACACAAACAAATTTTCAATAAGAATCAAATTGTCTAGGTAGAAGAAACTACTTCAGAAATGAGAAAGATTTTTTTTTTCAAGTGAATAGCTATGAAAATAATTTACCTGAACTAATCATTATAGGTCAGGATCAAAATGTAAGAGATACTTCAAAGTATAAAAAATAGATTAAATTATTAAAAAAGGAGTAATTTGTGTAAGAGCAGCTTGGGACAGAAGCAGCTGACTAATATAATGCTGCAGAATTGCCATTAAAGGGTGATAAATGCCATTTTTTTCATTATCCAGTAATAGAACAAGAAATACAATGATTAACTGGCTCAGGAACAATAGGGAGGAGTTAATCTGAAGAGGCACCATCAAAAAATCCAGAAAAACTCTGAGCTGGATTGCAGGTGAGTAGCTGCTGCATGTGCTACATTGGGCACGTGAACTATGGAACATCTTCCAGCAAAATGAATGTAGGTCCAGCAGGGACCCGGAGCAAAAGAAATAAATGGTGCCAGGTCATTACAGTGTGCTGTTGTGTCATAGGTTTTAAAACAGTTAAGCAATAAGCAACTTTGTAGTCTTCCGTGCCTACTGTTTTAATCATGCTTTTATTGCAGAGCAGTTTGGATTGTACATGCAGTGTCAATCCTTTCACAAGTCTGCCTGTTGGACTTTCTTAATACTGATTAGAAGCAGCGTGACAAAATCAGTAATTTCTACCTGACCATACTTAGACAAGCAAGTTGGAGAGAGAAAAAAGGAATACTTAGGTGTATTTTGGTTTATTTTAATTTAAGGAGATTATTTACTTTATGTTTAAAACACTTACTTAACATTAAATAGAGTTTTTACACTTTCTTCCACTGTTGAGCATTTTTGCTTGTATTTGAATGAAACAGACATATATAGCTCATTGAACCATAGTTGAGAAAACAATAGATCTCTCTGTATGCCCAAAAGGAACCATTCTGTTGACAATAAAATATTTTTGATGGCTATCCTTCCAGCCCACCTGATGGTGAGAATCTCAATTGTTATTCTGTCAGAGGCAGAAGATGTTGCCAACTTCCTCCTCCCCATTGTCATCTTTGCTGGAAGACTACTGATAAATGTTCCTCCTCTTGCCACACATAATGGGACAATAAATCACTCCACCCAAAATTTCTACTGAATGACAGAGCCACTGTTGAAAATATCTCTGATGCTCTCACCTAAAAAACTGAAGTTATGGGGTACAGTGGAAATACTGGCTGTTGGTGGCATGTTTACTATGAAATTACAGAACACAGTCCAAATTTCCTCCAGCTCAGTGCCATAAACCTAAGGCCCCCAGATGATGGCAGGAGCTAGTGTTGATACTGCTGACATTTCAGATGTCTTACCCTGTTACAGGTGTCTTGCTTTGGCAGCTGCAAATTTGAGAGGAAGGTGTACTGTTAAATGAGCCTCACGTAGGATACAATTCACAGTTATGTAGTTCCAGTGAGGACTGAAGCTTTAGGCATTTCTGGCATTAGAGGTGTGGTACTCTGGTCGGTTATGTGAATGCTGAATATTCAAAAAATGGTCTGCTTGTATGCCCGAAGTTAGCACTCACTGACACCTGCATGTCTATTTATCAAGCACTTTTACCTGAGTGCACTGGAGATAGAGTTTACTTGCACAAAACTCATCTAGAAATAGTGCGGACTGCATATTTACTTTCAGTAATTCATGCGTTTGGAGGTTAACATTGGAAAAGGGGATGAACAGGTGTTGGTGGGGGGAACATCACTCATGCACAAATGAGAGCTTGCTTGGAACACCCTGGAAATGTTTTGAGGTTTGTGTTTTGGTGGTATTTACTCTTTACTGTCCTATATGAAATTAAGATTAAATAGCTTTGATTCTGAGAACACTATTTTTAGTTTGACTTCTAACTATCACCCTTCTAAACTTAAAATTTCCTCTGAAGAGATGATTTATTGGTTGTGGATAAAGCCTCTATTATTTTTTTTTCTTTGTTCAAATCAGATTTCCAGAAACTTTGAGATTTCATTTTATTACCGAGTAATGTAAATAATTATGAAATATGTGCAGTACATAAACATTAACCTTTATTAACTGCTTTAACTAGTAAATAAATGGAGCAGAACATATCATTGCCTAGAAAACTCTTTGCGATACTTGTACCTTTCAACTGTTCATGTTTATGTTTCTCCATCCTTTACTGTTGAAAAGTACATGCTCATATTCATTATTTGTTCCGATTAACTATGAATTCAATCTAGAAACACCTTCAGGGCCTATTTTTTCATTATTTCTAAGTAAAATAGGAAATGATTATAGTAAATAGCAAATTTCATATGTTAAGGCAAAATGGTATTTTGGAATAACTGTTCTCAAAATCACACACTTTTTTTGCTTATTATATTTCAAAAAGCTAAAATTAGGAAGGTATTTTATGAAGTCAGAAGTGTCTGTCATTCTAAATTACAGACTTGTAACTGAGGATGAGTGAGAGATGGTCTTTCTCTTAATATTCAAAGTCTGTATTTGTTTTATTGTAGGTTTGACATTCTGTCAAGGCTGCAAAATAACGATGTGAACATGGTATATGTGCATCTGTTGGTTTAGTTTAGTTACCCTAAGTGCAGCTAGCAGTGAAACAAAGTTTTCTTCAGTTTGTGATACTTGAGAAACGCAGGTCATGTGGTGTGGTTTCACCTGGGGCCAGTGCTCATATCCCTCAAAAGAAAAAAGAAAATTATAAATATGCACTACACTGCTAGTGAATAAATCATGCTAGGCCAGGAGGGCTGATCTGCCTGGATTACCAAGATTTCACCCATGGATTAGTATTGCCAGGCAAGCGCCACCAGAAAGGATGAGCTACTTTCACTTTCTCACCCAAGAACCATTCAGGAGCTCAGTGCCTTTGGACAAACCACTGACCCACACTTCTTGAGGTCCCAAGGGTCCAGGGTCTTTCTTGAATTTCACTGTTGAGGAGTCAAAGCCAAGAAACAGTCCCCAACCAGGCTGTATGTGCATGCCTCCAGAACTCTGCTTTGAGGAGGGCTTGCATCAGTGCTGTCTCTGTTGTGCCAACCCTCTATGCATGGGAATGATTGAAATGTGCTCAGGAATGCCCCCTGCAAACACAGAAGGAAAATTGGGCTGCTTCTTTGCTCTTCTGTTTCCTCTGACTTATTTTGATAGTACATTGATCGCTCCGTTACACCATTAAGCACCAGAGATATTGGCTTTGCCCCCCAGCTGCCAGTGCCAGTGTTATTACCCCGACTGCATGTGAGGTAATAACGTGCAAATCACGTGGAGGGGCATGCAAGCCACACATAAATAGATACTCTTACAGTGCAGTTTAAATACCTTATTAAGGTAATAAACAGTAAATGAGTATAGGATAAAAGTACAGGATAACAGAGAAAATTTGGTGGCTTGGAAAATTTATATTGAATTGACAGAAGGGGTTTTATAGAAAATGTTCAGTGAGCAGTTTGCGTTGAGCCAGTTAGAGGGCACTTACTTTAGAGCTGGAGGAGAAGATGTATTTTCCTTTGTGCTCATAGTATGTTACCTGTTGAACTGTGTGTAAACTGACCTTTTTTTTCCTTTTTTTTTTTTTTTTTGGCTGGTCACATAGCAGCTGGGGTGCCATCTGCATAAAGTAAAATGGCAGGTGATCAGTGAGGAAAGAGCAAATACTCTTAGCATCAGCAGCAGCAGGAGCAGCAGCTAGGACCTTTCAGTTCTGTTTGCTTTACTTTCCCTAGTGTTTGTCAACAGCAGATGTGCTCAGGAAGCTTCAGTCTTGCAAACTCGACTGGAAGACATGAGTCTCATTGTGAGATTATTGATTTACAGCATTGAATAAAAAAAAAAAAAAAAAGCCTGCCATGTAAAAACCCCAGCACAATAGGAAAAAAACCATGCTGAGGACTTAGCGTTCCTCTTAATGATCTATTTCTTTTGTACTGCTCTTATATTTTTATATAGAAGTAAGTTAATGTTTATAATTGGCTTGTCTTATCCTTTAAATTGTGCAGCTTCATTTGTATATTGAGAATTTCTTTACTATCGTAAGAGTTATTGCTGTACATTGAACATTTTAACACATTCATATGTTTTAGGTTGCTAAACCACAGAAAGCACTGTTGAAATCTAAACAAAGTATATTAAAATAGACATAATACGGTTCTAATCCTTGCAAAAATTATACTTTCATCTCAGAGATTCTTTCAGGGAAACTAAAAATTTTCCAATTTTCTTTTAATTATCATATAAAGTAGGTATGCTTTTGGGAAGGGTGGAGTGGAGGGTCAAATTATAAAGCCTTTGGTTATTTTATTCAGTTGTTAACATTTTAACAATAGCTACCATCTGTAGCAGAAAATTAGAGTGTAAATATTCCTGTTGAGGCATATTCAAATGCCTCAGGGACAGGCCAAGAATAAAAATCTAAGAGATATTTAGCCATTGCAGGACCATGCTATAAATTACAACATATTAAAATGTGCAATCTTCTTTGTAGCAAGGCAAAAGTAATATGAATGCAAAAATTAAAGAGTATGAAATGTGAAAATGGAAAAAAATCTACTTCGGTAGCTCATATTGCAAGCAAGGAGAATAGTAGAAACGTCATGCACTTTATGGAAAATTTACCAGCTATGCAGGTTGTAACACTTAAATTGCAATTTTTGTTACTGATATGTAACCTTATGCAGCATAATCTGCACTGGCATTTTGAGAGGGGAACGTATTCCTCTATCAAAAACTTCAGCAAAGAAATAAGTCATGGAAGGAAAGCATAGGGCCTGCATCACCTTGGTGATTGCTCCTCTGCATGTGGATACCAGAAGTGAAACCTTTTCACCTTGTGACCACAGGAGGAACGCTTTTATTTTGCAACAAAACATCTGGTGGCCATAGAATGTTCCTTGTGATCCACAGAAAACTTCATGCACGGTTTGTGCCCCCAACATTAATTTTCTGCTCTGAATGTGAGGAATTTTTCAACTACCCACTTGGTTTGCTTGCCTTATTTTTGCAGAATACAGATGGTTAAAGCAACAGAGAAGCTCCAGACCTCTAGGGAAAGGTAAAAGGACAGCCTTGTGCCTTAGGGACAACTATAAAAGTGTCACACTTTTCTCCTCCCTCTACCTCTCTCCACATATTTTTCTACTGCATTCTTCCTCCAGCATCTGAAACGCTTTAAGGCGACTGAAGCGCGATGGTAAATAGGAAACAATAGAAAAAAGAGAAAGGAGTGTGTAAGAAAGGTTTAGAAGGGATGATGAGAAAAATAAATAAATGCATAAGCTGGCATGCCATGTCAACAAAAGCATGAAGGCTGATACTGCTAGAACAGAAAATGGTATCCAATTCCTGCTGGAAGCTGCTGGGAGGTTTGGCAGAGAGAATCGTGCATGTGCACAAACCCAGTCAGGTGCCACAGGAAGCAAAAAGCCAGTCTGCAGAGAGATAAGGGATTTAACGATTTCTTTTCCATCTTGATTTATGAATTCCATGAGAAGGGTGCTACTTTCTTTTCCTTTTGAAGCTCTTAGATTCTACAGAGAATCACAGGAGCTGGTGTGCGGATGTCATGTCACCAAAACACAGCAATCTGCAAAGCAGGTTACCTCTCTGGACTGTCAGCGTGGGATTTAGCTCATCACACATAGACATCTACAGTGTAAATGCCTATCTCTGAGCTAGTCATCTTCTCATTAAAAGACAAGAGAAACAGACATTTCTAGGGCGTGATTTATCTTTTAGAGAGGGAGACATTTCTGTTTGCATAGAAAAATTGTGGCCTAAATGCATCTGGTTTTATCCACTTGGTTTCAAGCAAGCCTGGACTGAAGAACTTCAGATGTAGGCATTAACAGCGAAGACATGGAACATTAGAGGAGATTAATCTTATTTTTACTTTTAGTTCTGAGGGGGTATCATTGCCACAGGAAGAAGGGATCTCCTAACTCTCCTTGAAGCATTGTGAGGGCAGAAAAAGGGACAAGAATTTCTGATTCTTTCTTGGGTCCCTGTGGGAACCCCCCGTGCACTCATGCCAATGAGATTTATATGCCAAACGACATTATTCCAGACAGACAAGATGCTGTGGAAAACAGAGAAGTCAGCCTCAGGTCTTATGTCAATAACTTGCTTCATCAGTAGTCCCCTAATGAATGCCGTGGAAAAATATTTTGTCTCCCATACTGCACTCTTGCTTGGAGATGCACAAGGCTCCCTGACTGCAAGTTTAAATAATGGCTGTGGGTGATTTTAGCTGATGAGGGTAGAGACAGCGATACTTTGTGAGCCAGCATTTTCCTTTGGAAGTGTAATTTGATTGTGTAAACCAAAGACATTTTGAGGATATTGGATTTTCTTGCTACTTTAGAATGAACTATGGGGCAATGTAGTGGCCCCAAGACATTACGATTACCTTAGGAAAAAAAAAGTCCAATTCCCAGAAAATTTGTTATGCATTTTCATTATTCATAGCAGCACTTTTTCAGACATGGTTTTATTTGTAAGATAACCTTTTGAGCAAAGGAGAGGAGAAAAGGAGTATGTCCTATGCTGTCTTTGCTGCCAGATATTTCTGGGTCTACCAAATTAATGTCTACTACAGCAATGAACCATTTTCACTTCTTACCATCCTACCAGGTGTTCTAAACAAAACACACAAACAAAAACCCCACTTGTATAGGTAGGGCCAATTAATCAGTTTGTGCAATCTGTGGCTCAGCAGACCTTTGGTAATTTAGAGTATCTGAGGATGTGACCTGCACCTTTTATAGTCTCTTAAAATCTAAATAAAGCCTTTTATTTCAGATTTTAAATCTCCTTAATTTGCAAAATGTATTCTGTTTTGATACTGCTAGTGAGGGAAACATTCTTCCAAGTGTGAGACCTGTAGAAAACATCAGAGAACTTCTCTGGGGCTGGCTCAAATCCCATTCTGCATTCAGCATATATTTGAATCTGCTAATGCCAGGCAGAATATATTTTCCCCCTCTTACCCATCCCTCAGAGGCAACCACCAATGAGTTACATTTTTCTTCTTTTAATGAAAAGGTCCTATATTAAAGACCCCCTTCTCTCCACATTTCCTTGCTTTTAAGCAGCAAACCAATTCAAAGCAAGAGCCCTTGCATGCAGAAAAACATTTGTTTGCAGAGAATAATTCCTCCCCAGTGTTTGCCACATATTTATTTTGTCTCAGCACTCTAAAAAGGGTTCTTGTTGCTGACTCAGAAGGAGCTCATTACAGAAAGACTTCACCTTTCAGTTGCAAAAGATGTTTCCTTGAAATGATAATGTAATGAGTGTTAGATCAGCCATATGTAGCCGTTAGGCTATTCTTTTGATCGGTTGGAAATGCATTTGTTAAAAAGCTGCTTTATTGATTTCCTGGCTGGTTTTTATACTGTTTGGATCATCTGTACACACACACACATCACATTTTTACCACTTCAAAGTGGTTAATAAATTCACACTACTCAGGAGATTGAACACGAAATGGAGCGAACCTTTTCTATGGAGAACTGTTGTTCAACCTTTGATGGAAAGAGTCTTAGCTGCACGCTGACTGTCTCCTTTAAAATATTTTTAAAAAAATCTGCCACAAAGAGAACAGCATACAGTAAAGCAAAAGAATATGGTTCCCAGGGATATAAACATAGAAAGGGGTTGTGATTAAGATTTCAGTAAGTCCAGATGAGAAAATATTACTGAGCTTGTACAAGCTCAATGGAGATATTCTTTCCTGCTAACCTACCCACCTTTACTACTTTCACTTTGTTGTTTTTATTATGTATTAGCAGTAAAAGTTTGAGACACTGTAAGCATTAAAGTGAAGCATATGCTTCTACATATAAGTTCCTAGACCTATGCAAAATACCTGTGGTTAAACAATGTCATGGGATTTGCTAGCGTCAGATCTCTTGGATCACAGTTTCAGAAAGAGATTATTGCATCGAAGTATGGGTTAAAATTTCTCTTTGATAAAGTTTTAAAATATTTTTTTCTTTTTTATTGTTTTGATTTGGTTTACTAGCCTGCAAGTATCCCTTTGATCACAAACCTGAGGAGCCATCTTTGAATTATTTAGGTGATCCTTGTGAATGGAAATCTCTGTGAACTGTTTTAACTTCTACATTGCAGTTCAATTTTGATTCCCTGGCTAAGGACACTCATGCTTCCTTTCCACTGCTCTCTCTGAGTAGAGTTTCTAATCTGTATTTCATATCAATGCTAATGGTAGCAGCAAGGTTTTACACCCCTGTGATATCTACATATTTACCAGGCCATTCAAACGATCGTGCTACTTGTTTAGTTCTTGGCATTTGCTATGTCCAAGGTTAGGCTATCAAGTCAGCAGATGCTGTCTTGACATGACTTTTAAGTTTTTCAGATGATTAAATTAAAACGCCCAAACTGGAGTCATATAATATCGTGACATCATTGAAGTTATCAGGATCACAATTATGAAAATGAAATTACCCCAAAGGACTTAAGGATATTTTCAGTATTTTCAACATAAGTGTCCACATGTATGCAGCAACCAAGGAACCTTGACCATGAAGAATAGAATAGAAATATTTAACAGGAACCATTTAAATTTCAGTACCTGAATGCTCAATCTATAAAACTGGGATAATAGAGTTTCTTGCCTCTCAAAAGGATTGTGAAAATAAACATATTAAAGATTGTGACGAACTGGAGTATTATGGTAATTGATACCATATGCCCGACTAAGATAGCCAGGAACAATTTCTGAAGAGGCAAGAGTTTTATTCATAGACTCCCAGAATCATTAAGGGTGTAAGGGACCTTTAGAGGTCTTCTGGTCCAACTCCCTGCTCAAAGCAGGGCTGTCAAATCTTCCTTTTCTCAATCTAATTCTATGAATAGAAGGTATATGACCTTGGAAAAGATGGAGGGTTACTCTTAAAGCTCATTAAACAAGTGGGATTTTTTGAATCTCATTTCACTGCAAAATTGAAACAAAGCCAGTTAGAAAATAAAACATTGCTTTCAATCATTTAAAAAGACATAGTGAGCAATTCAGGACTGATTAACTGCTTTATTTTTTTAATTTTTAAAATCTTTTGTCTTAAAGGTTTTAGATTAATAATGACTTACCTACATTTTTACAATATTAAAATTGGTTGTTTGTTTATTCTTTGATTTGAGGAAAATCTAGCATGATGGATATAATCCCAGAACATTTTGATGTCAACAAATCAGTATTCATCACTGGAAAATGAATATGTTTCACAGAAAAATATTGCCAGTTCTGTCTTGTTGTTTATTCTTTTTCTTCTAAAAATAATTAAGATCTGTTTTTCTTCTAGGGTGCTCCTAGATTTAGTTGCATAGGCAGCATGAAGGATTTTTTTTTTTCTGAGGGAGGGTTTTTATTTCTGGAGTTGCGGCAGCTTTAAGCAGTAGAGCTTTTCTTTATTTGACAACATATCACTTCTCCTTGATCTCAGCAGTTGTATTTTAAAGCATTTACAAAAATTTAAGATTAAATCTTTTGGGCTAGTGAATGGCTTCTTGCCAGTCAGTCTTTAAAGTTTATCCTCTTGACAATACAAAGATAACAGAGAAGGGCATCTTGTTATCTGACTCCAGATCTCTGCAGATGACATATTGCCTTCTTGGATGGAAAGCAAATTTGAGTCTTGAAGTGAAAAATCTCTCTGTTGTATAACCTACACCTACAGAAAGATGGCACATGTTTGGATGCGCCTGTTCAGCAAAGTGGTGGGGCAGCATGCCATGGTTTACTGGACTGCCAGGAAGTGACCTCCCCAGTATACGGTGAAGGCATTCCATTATTCAACAAGTGGTCAGGCTCACTCCTGTGTGTTCTGTATAGCCTGAACATTTGGTAATACACCAAAAGCCTGTTGATGTTTTTGAAAAGGATGGTTTGCCTTTCTCTCTTTCCACTGAAGACACCTGTTCCTGTGGTTAGCTTGTTAAGAGATATATAAAGGAGACAAAGTGGATATGAATTTTGCATGCAAAGAGTAGTAAGTGCTTTATCTGCCGTGTTTGTCAGTAGGTGAGAAGAAAATGTGGAGGTATCAAACACCAGATAGAAATCACTCCAACTAACCTTACATATGTTTGCAAGTAATTTAGTTCTCTCAAATTGGTACTGGTCTTGAGATAATTATTTAATAATTGCTTATTCTGTAATATTTCCTTACTAATTTAAGACAGTTACATGTTGTTTAGATTCTGTTTAACACTTGGCAGTAACTGAAATGTCTCTCAAAGTCTCTCAAATGCTTATGCTGAAAATGTTGCTGCTTTTACGCTATGGATATCCATCAATCTAACCTAGTCCAATGTATTACTCATCATCTTATGATCAAGGTAGTTTCTAGGTTAACTCTCATATAAAAAGAGCAAACAACCCCTCCTCACTCCCAGACTAATGTTCAGTCTTAATAACTACTTTCCAGAACATTTATACTAAATCAGGATAGTTTATGAGAAAGTTATTCATCTGATGGGTGTACTTTTTAAAAATTCATGGTATACCTATCATGTTTTGAGCAGTAGATCTGTTCGTACTCTTTCACCTTCAGAGACTGAAGCATCACTTTTATAATTAATATTTTCATCCTTTGATCAGATGTCAGTCTTGTTTTCCCTGTATTTCTTTTTAGACTACTGAGTCTTTGAATGTTTAGTGGTCTGCATAGAGCTTCAGTCCCATGTTACAAGCTTTTCTCTCTGTTTCTATATCATATAAATTATATTAATATATATTTAAATATGTTTAAAGTTATTAGTTTTACTTTTTCATATAAACAGTTTTTTTCTTGCAACATGTGTGTCATGAGTGAACGTGAGTGAAAGGAGGAAGTATTTAATCCTAACGTGGGATTCATGACCCAAGAGATGGTCTCTCTCTCTTATGCACTGGGTAATACCCACACTGGGGAGACGTTTTTCAACCAGTAGTTCAAAGCTGAAGGTGTTCATTAGCTTTAGAAATCAGCTCATCCAATATATAATAAATGGACTGCTGCATTCTGAGGTCAAACAGTGCTCAAGATCCAGGTTTTTTATTATTATTTCTTTTTAGATTTTGTACTGCAGCTACTTCATCATCTTGCTCATTCATTTCACTGTTTGAGCTATGTGGAAAATGCTGTGCATTTCCCATTGGAATTAGAGATGGGGTAAGGCCATGTTATCCTGTTTTTGTTAAAACTACTGTCGGGTTTGTTCTGACAACTGAAAATTGTGATGTGTCTGATCAGGTTACAAACAGCAAGGAATGTTTATGAATATGTGCTGTCGCTTGGAAATACAATGGGAATACTAAGTAGAGTTTCAAGTGTGTATGTTAAACGAGGGAGGGAGGGAAGGAAGGAAGGGAGGGGAGTGTAAGGAAGTTAGCTGCTCTGACTGATGTGTGATGACTGCTAAGAAGCCGGAAGGTGGCATGATCAGCAACGCACCTGCAATCCCAAAAGGGCTTGAAGCTTAAAGATTGCAAGACTCTGAGTGCTCAGGATGAGATGAGCAATCAAACAGCACTGAGTGCACGATGGTGGTTTAACTGGGGTCTCTTGTCATTCTTAGACTCTGAATTACAGAAGGGCTTGGGTTGGAAGTGACCTTTAAAGATCATGTAGTCAAAGGCCCCAGCAATGAGCTGGGACACCTTCGACTAGATTGGGTTGCTCAGAAGCATATTCAACTTGACCCTGAGTGTTTTCAGGGATGGGGCATCTACCACCTCTCTGGGCAACCTGTGCCAGTCTCACTACCCTCATTGTAAAATTTTTCTTCCTTATATGTAGCCTGAGTCTACCCTCTCTTAGTTTAAAACCATTACCCCTCATTCCTCCACTACAGGCCCTATTAAAAAGTTTGTCCCTATCTTTCTTATAAACCCCCCTTAAGTATTGAAAGGCTGCCGTAAGTTCTCCTCAGAGCCTTGCATTCTCCAGGGTAAACAAGCCCAACTCTCTCAGCTTTTCCACACAGCGAGAGGTGCTCCAGCCCTCCCCTGAACCCAGTCGGACAGGTCCATGTCTGTCTTGTACTGAGGAATCCAGAGCTGGATGGATTAGTCCAGTTGGGATCTCATCAGTACAGAATAGTCTCCCTCGGAAGCCTCTGAGTCTCACTAACGATTTCTTCTTCATTAAAAAAAGGCTTTCATGATCTATATTAGGTGTGTGTTTCTATTGCAAACCTGCGGCAGAAAGAAGTGCTATTGTTCTTGAATTGTTCCTAGTTATATCAAACAGCAGCAGTCTACAAACATGGTGAGATCATGGCTGAAATTGCGTCTCAGTCTCTATTCTAAAAAAGATGTTGTAAATTAGAGCTCTGATAGAAGTTCTAAAAAAAGCTCCCAAATAATCTGACGTCCTGAAAATTCACCTTACTGTGAATAAGTTAAAGCATTGATAGATTTTTTTTTAAATCTGTTTCTGCTTAACCCTTGGCAGTCACTGAAATGTCTATTTTACTTATCAAAGCTAAGTTTAGCATTCAGTGATTATATTATGGTGATATAAACATATGCTCAGGGAGAAACTTTGCCAATTTCATCAAAGTGCAATAAAATCTGGAAACTGCAACCTTTAACATTAGAATGTTTACATTAGGTAATTTTTAGAGTATCTTCTAGGTCAAAGGTAGCCATGGGTGATGCAAGCATTGGAACACGTTGTGAAGTGTTGCAGTAATTTTCCTACTCTGTTTCCTTTCAGTTCACTCCTTGGATAACCTTCTAATTGGTAAGTTAGAGACAGCAAAGTAGTGAAGACAGTGCTGAAATCATCAAGGCAAAGTTTCTGTGCCCTGTGAGAGGAGGGATGAGGTTGCATGTTGACAATGTTCTTGAGAAATCTTCATAGGTGGATTAATCTCTTGTTTAAAACTAAAATGAGAGTGGGTTTTTTTACTCAAACTGGGCTTTATTCCAGTTTCCTTAGAGTAACCAAAGTTGCATTAGAATGACCAGAATAACTGAAGGCAACTGAAATGGTTGTGGATAGAGCTCAGTGGCCACATCTCTACTGAAAAATAAAACAAGAGTAAGGAATCATTTGAAGTGACAGACTGTCCAGTGCTGATTGTGCAAACACTGCCTAGTTATTAGCGGGCTCTTGGGCATGATTTTGACCAGTGCCAGACAGATACTTTGGCCTCAAATACTCAGAGGGACCATGTATTTCCCAAGCAAGCAGTACTGGCAAGACTACTCTAGGGGTGACTCCTGCCATCTTACACTGTCACCACCTGTGTGCAAGTGGCATTAGGATTTGTGGGCCCATGATGCTACTTGAAGTACATGAGAAATCCTGTTTTACATCTGTTTCACTGAATCCTGTTTGTCATTTATTACCTAAATACTAAGATGTAAAAAGTTTACGAACAAAATAATTCCTGCTTTATTTTAATAGGAAACATGTTTAGATATGGCCACCAAGACAAGCGGAACACTGCTGGTGGGCGGCATAGCAGCAGTGTGCTTCATGAGCCTTACCAAGCCATGTCCTGCTGACTGAATATAAATATATCAGCAGTGCTGAGTTTCTAATTCTGGAGCTGTCCAGAGGCTTGAAGGGAGGCAGGCTTTTTCTCTATTTGCATTTCAATTCTGGTTTTCATATTCTGTCATTTGTGTGTGATTCTATGATCAGAATGGCTTTTTTTCCTAATACTCTTGCCAATAGTTGGGGCTGTGGCAGAGTGAGGCTTGTATGTTCTGAGTTATTCCATGGTCCTTGGCCCTTCACAGAGAGATTATTGAAATATTCCTTTGTTATTGCATTGTTATCGTGGTTAACCCCAGCCAGCAGCTAAGCATCATGCAGCTGCTTGCTCAATTCTCCCCCAGTGGGATGGAGAAAAAATCAAGAGAGAAAATTCATGGGCTGAGATAAAGACAGTTTAATAGGTAAAGAAAAAGTTGCACACACAAACAAAGCAAACCAAGGAATTAATTTACCACTTCCCATTCGGCTATCTCAATGAAAGCAGGGCTCCATCATGCATAACCATTAGTTGGGAAGACTAATGCCATCATTGCAAACATCCTCCCCCTTCCTTCACCTTCCTCCAGCTTTATATGCTAAGCATGATGTTGTATAGTATGGAATATTTCTTTGGGTAGTTGGGTCAGCTGTCCTGGCTGTGTCCCCTCCCAGTCTGCTCACTGGTGAGGTGGGGTAAGGAACAGAACAAGCTTTGGCTCTGCATAAGCACTGCTCAGCAATAATGAAAATATCTCTGTATTACCAACACTGTTCTCAGTGCAAATCCAAAACACAGCCCCGTACTAGTTGCTGTGAAGAACATGAACTCTACCCCAGCCAAAACCAGCACAGTTCTGCACTTGCAGCTGATGTTCCTGATGAAGGGGTGAGGTTGCACTGCTGCAAGGAATGCATAGTTTGCTTTCCTAAAGGCAGGTTTCCCCCATGTGACTGGCCTCTCTTTCTTCCTGGTATGTAACACGTGGTGCAAGGCCAGTGTTTCGGTCCTGCAGGAGCACAGTGTGCTCAGCTGCTCATGCTACCTGAAAAAAGGCTGCTTATTCCACTTGCATGAGGTACCGCAGTGGTGCAGCTCTCATTGTAGCAGCCTGGCACTGTAAAATTTAGAGACTCTGCTTGCCTGCTGGCATTTTGATAGAGATGCCTCTACCAGTTCATGGAGGCGGACAGGTAAATAATGTATTTATGTTTGTTCAGCATTGTTCTTGCTTTATATCCTTGTGGAGTCATTCCTTGCCAGATACGAAGTACAGAAAGGATGGAAGTCTAAACATATATGTCTTCAGGGACAACAACCTGATGACTCAAAGGGATTCCCTACAGTCAGTTTAGAATGTTCTAGGATTTCAAAGTGCTGCTAATATCTGTCTTATCATAATTAGAATATTCTGTTTGGGCCATTTTTCTATCTGAAGTAGGTTTTATAGAAATAAGCGCAGAAGCAAAAAGGCAAAATGCACCATTTCTGTAAGGAGCAGAATTGAGCAACTAATGGGGCAGTGAGCAGTGGAGATGATGCCCTTTTTTCAGTCACAAAAGTAACTTAAGACTGCAATTATATCTCTGATTACCTTTTTAAGGTATATGAGCTCACATCACCATGTTTTTTGACAGATGGCGACGTCAAAATACCTAATTTAAAATGTTAAAGAGGCCCCCAAACAAATCCCAGAAGAAATAAACTAAAACAACTACTCAGGGAATTTGATAAAACTTCACTATCGCATAGAGACTGTTTCTGTTGAGAAATATGTTTTAATTAATGGATATTTTAAATCCTGAGACAATACTGTTTTTTAACTCCATTTTCACACATTCATTTTGCACAGAAATATATTGTACACTTAAATTACCTCTGCCTTTCAAACTCATAGGAAACATGTGCTGGAAATAAATGGAGCTCAAGGCCAGAAAACTGTCAGCATTTTAATGTGGAGATGTTCTGCTCTTCCTAACCTTTTCTGTCTCCAAGGGATTGTTTTCTCATCCAAGGTGAAATTTTGGAAGTTGAGTATATGTGCATGTGTACAAATGTGTGCTAATGACAAAGATGCTGTGACAAATTCTGTTCTTTTTTTTGTTGTTATTATTTTTCATTTTCCAAGCTGAAGTACGCTGGATTAATAGTCAAGGTTCTGCGGCAGTTAATACTTGCCTGGCAAATAGCCACATGTAAGAATTCACTGACCCAGAAATGGAGAAACAAAATCAATCTCTGAGTCAGTGACAGTGAATCTGACGGACCTCTGAGCACTGCTAGCGTAGATGATGTTCTCTACTTGCAGGTTCAGCCTTAATGATAACACCAGTAGGGAGACAAAATTGGAAAGAGTGTGCTGTGTCTTTGCCAGCTCTTCTCCTGTGTCCTCCAATCACTGGAAAGAGATCTGGGTAAAGAAAATTCTCAGTGCTAGTTTATGTGGCAATGCAGTCTCAGAAGCCTTGTAAGAGGACAGCGACCTCTGGGCTTAACACCTTGAAGGACTAGTAAAATTAAATTATAGTATCATAACATCTTATTCCTTTTCTCTTTTACTGAGTTTAATGGGGTTGGTTTTGTTTTTTTATTGGGAATTCTTTTTTGCAATGCAAGGTGATTTGGACAGGCATAGTGTACATGTATGTATATAGCACACGTGTATTCAGAGAGCTGTGAAGTAGAAAGACTGCTATGTCATATACATGGGCATCTTTTTGTAAGGGTGCCAGCTGCAAGTAGCCTTTGTGTGAGCAGTAATAGAACTTCATGCACCTCCATAGCAAAGCATAGTTTGTGCCAAGAAGTCATCAGATAGTAGTGGGGATATTGATGAACCGCAATTAGTTAAACGTCAGACTGTATACACTGCCTGTGTGACAACATTGTAAACACAGCACTTAAGTAATAGCCAGCAAACACAGCAAATACTTTGTGTAAGAAAGAAGAAAACAGTGTTGGCAAATTGAGTTGTTAAATGTCGAAAAGATGAAAACATACTTTTGCACAAAGTCATATAGGGGGTTTTATGTATATAAATTTCCTCTTTAGTTTGGAAAATATGGCATATAAACGTCATGCACTTGGGTATGATTCCCCCCACCTTCCAGCCCCCAGTGCCACTTTCTTTTCTTTCTGGTTCTGTACTCTCATTATTTCCTAGTAAGAGAGAATGAACAGGGTTCCCTCACCCTGATAAATGGCCTGCGTGCTTCTCACACTTTGCATTTCTTACTCTTGGCCTTATTCTTTCTGTGGTAAACATTGAGGAGCCGTGAGCTTTCCCCCATGTTGAGTAGCTGCCAACACAGGAGAAATAGAGAAATGACTGATTAACTTTGCAGCTTCAGTATAAGATTATTGCTGACTCAAATGCTGGAGAAATGGAATAGCTGCTTCCCCCCTTTCCCTTACTTGAAAACAATGATTCTTTTGAAGAGGTGAATACATCTTTCTTTGAATTTTTCAACTTTGAGGGAAAAATTAATTTAATTCAGTGTCTACATAAATGGTTTCATATGAAACAGTGTGTGTGCATGTGCCAGGAAAATGCATTAAAATGACAGTAGGTGGCTGACTGCATCAAAAGAAATCAGATTTGATGTACACTGAATTATTACGGCAATGCGTTAACTTTTTATATGGTGACTGGAAGGCGAAGAGATCTATCAATATGCAAATTGTCTTCATGCTAAACCGAGCATCTTCTAGTAGGCAAAATTAAGCTGTATGTATGAGGGTTGTAGTCCTAATCAGGTCCAAAGCGTTACTTTGAAGTACTGTGTATTATATGAATGAAAATTGCAATGGGTGAGTAAAGAGCAAATATCTGCTGGTGCAAAGTTATGTGGGTACATTTTCTTAAGGAGAAAATGAGTATCTTTTGACAAGATAACCAGAAGCTGATTAAAAATGTTCTAATATATCTACACAGTAACTGTATAAGGAACACTGGTAGCTAGAGAGTGCAAGCAAAAAGTGCAGAATTGGGCTGAGCAGCAGAGGTAGCACTATAGCTTGTGTGGAAAAGTAGCTCTGTATTCAGAAAGCACTTCATAAACCTGCTGTGGTCATTCAGGTACATGGGAACTCCTAGGAGTACCAACCATCACTTCGTGGGCAGGAAATGTGGAGGTGAACGCAGGGATGGAGTGAATTGTACATCAAAATATGTCACAGCAGAAATAAGCACAGGAGCTTATGCACCGCCCTGCCCACCTCTTAAATCACAAAGGAGAAACAGAAATCAAGATGGTCTTTGTAGCTTTTCTGCACTTGCTGATGCTAAAAGACAGAGATGGCATAGCCTTCTGGAGCCTGAATAGTTCTATTCTGAGAGTGGCAGGGAAGTGTTTCCTCTCAGTTTAACATTCAGGAAAGCTGGGAAATCTTAACTGTGCTGGCAACTGGCTGGTCACATGAAATACAGCCTGCAGTCACAGACCATAACTCTGTTTAACTCGATGAACTTATTTTTGGACCTGTCATGGTATCTGCTTCTTCTTGTGCTTTAACATACCTAATGATAGAGGAATAGCTACAGGGTGCCCTGTGTGCGTGTGTTTCAGTGTGCCAGTATAACTCTCTAGGTGCTATGTATGCCTCTCTGTGCCTATACACGAGTGCTATTTGCTTGTGTTTTATTTTGGGGCAATAGGTGAGGGAGCAGCACAATGGTGGCGGCATCAGTTTAATATAGTGTTTTGCTTCTTCAGCTGGCCTAGAATACGCTTCAGAAATCACTTTGTGCAGAGAAAGGAGGACAGACTCATCCAGCTGTGATTTTTAGAAGCTGTCTCTTACAGTGCACAGGATGCTGCAGGGAGCCAACTTTCTGCAGCCTCTATTCTAGGACAGAGCAGGGAGTCGTTATCCCACTTAACTACCTGCTATGACAGCCAGGCATGCCTGTCTCCTCTGGTAATAACAATTTGGGTTTATGGCACCTGCTTTGGGAGGTAGTCAGGTTACTTTACTATCACCAACTGTAACCTTTGCCTTAGAGTGTGTCACATCCAGGTATGAGATTTCATTTTTAAGAGGAGAAAAAAAAAAAAAAAAGAGATGACAATCAAATTGCAAACACCTAAGCTGTTAGTGGCTAGTGAAGTGCACCATCTTCTAGTTTTTTCTGGTGTGTATCCAGGTCCATAACTTAGTTTTGCGCTTGGATGCGTTATATCCAGCTGCAACATGGAAAAGGTCCAGCGAATACTCCCACATGAAGGAAGCCATGACTGAAAGATGTCTCAGACTGAAAGATGCACAATAAGCCCCTTCTCTGCTTTTCTGTATTTATTTTCTAAAAGTGGCTGTAATGCCCCATGGTGACAGGATCTGAGTATCTGGACTTGTGCCTTTAATAATTTCACCAACCAGCCACTCAGGGCCTGAACTTATCAGTAGCAACACAGGTTAAATACAAGCTGTTATTGGATGGTTTAATCATTTTTCATATTATTTTGTCCTGCATTTTAAATGGTACTGACAATGCAGAATATTATCTTTTGTATTTGGTGGATAGTATTGCCCTAATGATGTTTTGTGATGCAAGTAAAGCTGACAAAAGTCTAACAAAGTACAAATAGAATGTAAATCTTCACTGACCATGACTTGGGTGTGCGTTGTATGCAATTTTAGAAAGCGAGTCTTTTCCGTTGTTACGAGTGGTTTGCACGTTTCAAATTCTTCCTTTCACTTAATGAAAAATACCTCATCAAACATGCTTTAGGTCTAAGATCAGTGCACTGATCTTAATTAACTGAGAGTTAATTAAGTTAACAGGTTTTAGAAATGAGCATAATGCACACTTTGGAATTTTTGTTCTGGCATAATTGAATACACTTGGCTGAAATATCGTGTAATTGGCAAGTACCATGAAGGTGTTTTGCTCTTTTCATGCTGTAAATGAATGTTAACTATGTTAAGGGCTTTGGATGACTTAATTGGCTATTATTTTTCTGGACATCCCTAGAACTTGGGCATATCCAAAATTAAAAAGGATCCAGCTGTGGAGAGAGTCTAAGAGGAAAAGTGGTTACTGGTTTAAAAGTTGACTTGGGGAAAGAAGGGAGGGAAGAGGTGCTGCATCTGTCTGCAGAACAGGAGGAAACTGATGCCACACAAACTAAGCATTCAAACTCTCTTTTTCCTGAGGGCTAAGTGAAGCATTCTGATTTATTCATTAAATATAAAGTTTTTTCTTGCCTAAATAGACACGTAGCACTGGAAAACAAATGTTTGGAATTTCAGCCAATTTTCTTTTCAGTATTTGCCATGTTCCACAATTTTTTACATCTTTCATTTTTCTGTGCAATAAGCAAAACACTAATGAAATGGTGTTGCCTTACCAAGAACATGATGGACTCTGGTGTTGCAAAAACCAGGAACATAGCATGTGATGTTCACTCTGCTTTCTTATAGACCTGAAGAAATCTCTGAACGGCCATGCTGCCCAAGGGAGCAGACCTTGTGTGCAGCAGGGTACTGAGCAGGGATCAGTACTGTGTACTGGCAATGTGTGATGTGGTTAATGTCACCTTCTGTCTGTGATGTACATTGGGGATGCCTAGCTCAATAGAGAAGGTGGCCAAAGAACCCTCAGGTTTTCAGGATGGGTCCCAGTTTCCACCTCCTACCAGCGTCCCTCCTCATTTCCCTTTGCAGTAATGTCGTTATGGCAAGGTCCTGCCTTATCAACCTTCACGTGATCTGTCTTCTCTCAGCTGTAACTGTGCCAGTTTACTTATCAAGAGGAAGCTTTCTTCTGGGACTTTTTGCTTTAAAGTTGGTTTTCTTTACCTATTCACACTTTGGCCAGTTCACCTAGCAGACAGCAAAGAGTTCCCCTCTCTCATGTTGCTGTGAGCCAAACAGTACCTGTGCCATTTCTGGATGGGCCACAGGGTTGCTGCAAGGGTGTCTGTGCATGACACTGGCTGTACCTGGGCAGGAGAAAAAGCAGCATGTGTGATGTGCCATCCTGTTAGCAGGTTGCACAAGCTTCTTCCTGAGTCTGAGTGTTATGCCATTGGACTGTGTGTATGGCTATACTTAGGGGTTTTTGTGTGGCTGAGAGAAATTTAAATCTGCTTACCTAGAATGTAGGGTTTTAAAGTTTGAAAACAAAAATAACTCTAAGTCAGCTCCATATGCAGAAATGTTGGTTTTTATATGGGGTCCTGTGCATTTTGTCATTTATTTTTTTATGTTCCTCCTTACTTTCTTTATTTCCAGTTTCTTTCTATTTATGATCTCTCTGGCTTATTAACTCTACAGTGCTGGTGGGGACAGGCTGCTGCACAGCTGTAGGTTCCCCCATTACAGACCCCCATTAGTGATAAAGACTGACTCATCACCCAGAACTGATCCAAAATCTCAATTGCAAAAAATCAGAAATCCAAGCTATGAAGCTTCGATCTAAGGACTACCTGAAACTCCTTCAGCTCTTGCCCTCCCCTGTCTGTCTCTCCTACTCACCACCACTACCACAACCATGGCTCCCAACATGACTGAATCATAGACCTTCAGCTCCTGCGAGCACTACAAGTGTGCACTCAGGCACTGTGCTGAGCTGGAGCAACATGGCAAGTGGTTGTGGACTTGTCAGAGATCGTGTGACAAAGTACCCATTAACAGGTATTAATTCCATCTGTCTTTTTCCCAATTGTACTTGACACTTCTCTCCACAAAGCTGCACATCCTGGGAATGCCAGCATTCCCAGTGCGTTGACTACAGAGAATACTGGAAGAGAGCTGTAGTGATGCATTTTGCACAGCCTTAGGGAGTGTTACAGACAGGGATGTCATGGCTTAGTAACATGCTACTGGTGTTGATGAAGATGGTAATGCAGCTTATAGCAACTGAAAAAATCTGAAAGCTTTATCGTATTCTGTGTCTTAAAAAAATAATAATCAGTTCTGTCACTATTTCTTTCCTGAAAGTTATGGACGGTGGTCACACTGTAGCAGCAAACACTATATCAAATTGATGGGAAGAACCTAGAGGGGGTGAACAATGTCACTTGCCAGAGGAACTAATTTTATTTTCCAAAGAGGGAGGGAAAAGGAAGGTCATCCAGTACAAAGGTGGGAAGAGACAGAAATTGCATTTTGTCACTTAATTAACAACCAGCCAATCTATAGCCTGTAGCTTTCTTGCAGGCCCATAATTGGGAGCAGCACCCGTATGTTTCAACCTTCAGACCTAGCAACGTATGATGCAAGGTATCAGAGTGTGTGACAAATCGCTAGTGTAGGACACTTGTGCTGTCATGCATGCTACCCCTAGCTGATCAATTTAATTCTTGAGTTAATTATTGATAGATTCTGATGCTGCTATTGCTTTTACTTTTAAAATGTAATTGTAATTAGTTATTGGTTTATTTCAGGGGAAAAAAAAATGAGGAGGGATAAAATGAGCTTTCCTTAATTAAGCCTGTTGTTCAGGCTCTGTTTTCTGAATCATTTGAATGAATATTTTAGAGGACTTCCTTTAAAATACCAGAAACCCAAGAAAACATTATAAATCTTCTTATAAAAATTGAAGAAATGCTAATGAAGAGCACTAAGAAAGAGAGAGGAGATGAACTGGGGAGCAGAGCATTTTAACAAATGGATCTGTGTTCTCCTTAGAAGGCCTGCTTCCTAACCTGCATCTGCAGGCAATACTGACTGGAGAAATGAGATGACAGTTTTTCCCTTCCCCCTCTGCCTCTGCCCCTGAGGACTAGATGTTTAATTTGATATGCTTTTGAGTCCTCCTTCCCACCCTCTCAAATCTTCAGGGATATTTTTGTCACGCAACACTGTTAAAATTTAGATGTTGTTAACCCACTGCCTCAGCTGAGCTTGTACTTCAATGCTTTTTCATCAAAAGGTAAAGAAAGCACAGGATTCAAAATATACCCAAACATCAGTTTTTATAAGCGAGCTATAAGCAAATATAGGTTTCAGTAAGCAAACACTTCTGCAGGCTCCAGATTCTGCTTTTCCATGGATCAGTGGGTTAACTAAAGCCTATGAGAAGGCTCTTGGTTGTGTGATGGTTGTGACAGGTATTAAATTGGAGCGGAAAAAAAGAGGAAAAAAAAAGAACCATCATTCAAAATGGCACAAGGTTGGCACTTAAAAATACAGGAAAGAAACTGAGTTTAGGCAGAAAAAGTTGCTCTGAGTTTACTACCATTTTTCAGCACCCGAATGCTCTAGTAAATCAGTTGGATGTTCAGCCTTTCCTCATCAAATTGATTTATTGTTGTGGTTTATACCTCAACGGAAAGCTGAGGCCACAAAGGTCAGACAAAAAAGCCCCCTTACCTCTTTAAGAGGTGGAGGATGGGCGAACGGAGCTAGCTGCAAAGCCAGAGGAAAAAAAAACCACAGGCTTGCAAGGTTAGGATAAGGATAGTTTACTAAACAACAGGGAAAAGTATGAAAACAACTAACTACAGTGCTATTATATACAGTGCAAACCTCTCCCCACACTATGTCATTTGAGCCGTGCCCAAACCGATTCAGATTCCCGAACGCAGCACTCCCCGAGCCCAGCACCCCCGAGCACCCCCCTCACCACCGCCTGCCACGCCGATCCCAGAGAGAGAGAGAGAAGCCGGAACTCCCACACGCCTGCTCAGACCAGCACTTCCCGTGCCCGGAGCAGGTTTTGATAGGTCCGGAGTCTCCCCCGGAACTGGCACTGCGGCTGCCCAGACCGGGACTTCCCGTGCCTGGGTCTGAAGTCGCCCCTGCAAGGGGGGGGCAGCCTGTCTGATCATGATGCAATTGGCATGGAATACTCTCAGGGCTAACACAGCCTGCTACTGGGCTGAACCCAGGACATTTATTAACACTTTTTATTTTTAAATCGTGACCATCCCCTCCTGAATGAGAAAAAGCAAGAGCTAAAATTAAGCCCATCAGAAAAGTTTCCTTGGGTGATCACAAACACCTCTCGATGTTTATAACATAACTTTTCAGACCAGTCAGTAATACAGTGAAATACAGTGATATGCCCTTAATGTTCTTCGATGAGCCAATATTCAGGTGGGCATTTCATTATGGGAGGAGCTGATGGCAAACAGGGGAATGATACACTGTAAAAATAAACTTAATGGAACTGGAAGAAGAAGCCGTAGCTTTGAAAAGCTGGCAGATATTACCCTTGCTGCAATTAAGACCTGCTTGAATGGCAGTGGAATATCAACCCCATTAGCCATTGTTTTAATGCCTCTCCTCCTGAGAGGAGAGAAAAGAAAGAGGTTTCTCAGGCACATGGCAAGCTGGACCTAAGACCTTCATAAAATGTCTGTATTGTGTGGGTTTCAGCTGTGGAATTTTGCCAGCAGTTTATTTTACCTTAAATAAAATGGAAGGTGGAGGGGAATTGTATGGGAAGGTGAGCCTGCAGTCCCATGAGGTACCCTGTGTGTTCAGTTCCAGGGGTGGTATTATGATTTCATAATTTCAAGTCTCAACACTCCAATAATTTTTGTCCGGTGAGAATGCATAGCTAACTCCTTTAAAATCACAAAAGAAACCCAGAAATAGGGAAGTTATGGCTTTTGATAATGGAGAAGACCTGAATATGCACGGTACCTATGCTTTTGTGAAAGGTTATCAGTGATGCTCTAGCAAATCTCACATTGCTCTATCACCTTTACCATTTAGATTAGCACCACAGTGAAGTGACAAAACAGACATATGGCTATTCATATTAATGCAATACAAAGCTGGGTGGACTGAGATTCGTGTTAGCATATAGACTTAGAGATTCATTGTTATTTTTTTGTGTTATCTACAACATTGTGGCCTTGTTTCTAAATTCTGCTGTAGGCTCAGAAATTACAGGGTCTCAGTTTATATTCACGTTTCATTTTTAAGGCTGTGCTCGTGGGCTAGAAAACTAAATAATAAAGCTTTAGCTGTAGAGGCAGTTGTGCTGGTTAGAGAAAGATTCTGCAGCAAATTCTGCAAATGTGAGGTCAGAACATACAACGTTTTTGAGCTTATGCTTATTTTTTAGGAAGCGTAGAGGTGTATGAAGAAATGTATTGTCCAGAGACTAAAAAGAACGCTTTTATTTGCTTTCCTTACCTCTGTTAGGGTTTGAGCCTAGATAAATGCACAGGCTTCTTTTTTTCTTTAATGCTGAAATGTTTAGTGTTTAGTTGAATCAAAAGGTTCTTTTGGAAACGAATGGTGTGCAGGCTGCAACCAGTAACTGTGCTGTGGGGGATGCAGAGAGGAAAAACTCCGCATTTTAATTCCTCTGGCTATAGAGCTTGTTCAATGTGAGCTGGTTTAGGATGGTTTTTTTTTTTTCTTTTGGCTGGAACATTGCAATAAGGATCCTATCTCCTTTTTGATAAGACTGACTTGCAAATGGATTAGTTTGAAGAACTAGGAATAAATGAAATCTGCAAAGGTTTCTCTTTCCTCTTAGAGTTAATTCCCTCCCCCCCCCTTTCATTTTCATGCTGCAATATCAACAAAGACTATGTTACGCTAAAACCAAAGCAGCTGGGGTAGGGGGCAATAAGGGGGGAAAAAAAATCAATAGTTGTATATATTCCTTCACACATTTTTTCTCTCTCTCTCTCCTTATGCTTCCTTTATATGTTTTTGAGCAGTTTCTATCAGGTAGTATATTATCTGATGCAGTGTCATTGTATTATAGAAATTGCAGCAGTTCTACAGTTTTCTAGATGTCATGTTGCCAGATATGTGAGCCTACAGCAGTTTGCATTTGTTACCCTTTCTGGTGTGCTCAAAATATCTTCTAGTATTCATGTACAGATATGAAAGATTGCCTCACATAGAGATGAATTGAACTAGGTTGTCATACCTATAAAAATCAATGTATTTTTGGAAAGAGTAGACATATAAGGAATAAAGCAGAATCTGGGGATTCTGAGCTTCTTCTATTGCTGTCAAAACCCTGAATTATTACAATGGAAGTCATAGGTCTTAAAATGAATATCTTC
Organism: Laterallus jamaicensis coturniculus; assembly: GCA_022605575.1. Taxonomy (NCBI): domain Eukaryota; kingdom Metazoa; phylum Chordata; class Aves; order Gruiformes; family Rallidae; genus Laterallus; species Laterallus jamaicensis. The sequence goes on from JAKCOX010000009.1 coordinate 3,437,622, forward strand.
AGTATAGTCTCCATTTTGGTTGAAGGAGATTTCCAATTAGGAAAGGTAGGAATTGTGATTCCATTGATAATGTCTACTTTTCATATACATATCTCAGTACGTGTCTCGTTCCATGACACCTGGTTGTGATTAATCACTGCTTTTCTCAAAAAGAAATTTCAAAAAGAAATACAAATGTCTGAAAAATAAGAGGTGTTTTCCTCTAGACTTCCCTTTTCTCTTTAGGTCTTTGCAGAACATGCAAGTCTGCATTTTTTGTCACTCCTGTGTTTTCTGTTACTTAATACTAGAGCTATTTTACAGAGGTAGTGAATGTACAAACACTGCAAAGTACCCGGGGGGGGAAAAATCTCACCTGCAGTATGCTCAGCTAGTGCTTCCTGCCTAGCATAAAACTAGAGGCAAGATGAGAAAAAGGAAATAAAGAAAATAATGTATTTTACAGGAAAGGCAGTTTGTTGCAACAGATATATCCCATTAGTGCCGTGATGACATTAGATGCCAGGATATTCCATTTTAACTAGATCATAAATTTGACTTCGCCTAAAGGATTTATCATCAGTGATGTCTGTGTCCCAGTAGTTTCTTTATGGTTTGCAATCTCAACTTCGGCCTCCTTTCTAAGACATCTTTTACCTAGAAATTGGAACTTGGTACTCTTGTAAATTAGGATTGGAGTGCAAAGCTGGATTTTTGCTGCCTCCCTCCTGTTGACAAATGTTCTTTCTTTTAATCTAGCTAGCAGACAAGGAAATGAATTAAACATTAGCTGAATTGGTGAACTAAGTGTTGAAAACCTTTCCTTATGAAGGAAATGCATTTCACCTAGCAGGTACATTTGGTTGGTCAAGACAAATAGGCTTATTTTTTTTTATTAAAAATGAAAGAAAGCAGAATTTTCTATAGCTTTTTTTTCCCCTTATAAAAATGTCATTACAGTAACTACAAAAGCCATTTTACACCCTTTGGGGGAAAAAGCAGACAGATAGACACACAAGTACTCTAAACTTAATAATTACTCAATCTAAGTAGGATTGATATGTCAAAATGTTAGATACTGGTATATTTACCTAACTACTACTACAGAACTTTTGATAAAATCCTGAGTGTTTATTGGAATTTTAATTTATCAGGTGTATCCCATGCTAACACTACAGATTTAAATGTGCATTTGCTTGTATAGCTGACTACCATGGTGGAAGTGAGGTTTATTATGGCGATTTTACTTTTGAGTGATCTCGCAGAGCATCAATAAGCCAAATGTTTGAGTAATTTCAGCTGCCTGACATTATAAGGTACTCACTTTACAAGTTAGGTAGATATAAACATGGACAGAGGTAGATAAAATATTCTAAATAATATGTGGCTTCCCTCCCCCCAAACTCAACTGGTTTTCACTGGAAGTTTCCTGTATGAATAGCTGTTTCTTAGTACTGTAGCAACTCTGTAATTAAATTTACCTTTTGGTATCTTTACAGAAAAATTTTCAGTCACACAAAACTAAAATGATGGGATTAGAGAGTAAATGAAGATGCCAAGTTCACAGTTACTACAAAATCTTAATTTTGCCATAAGTAGAGCTGGCTTATTTTAGGATCCCTGATATAACATTAAAAAAATACAACTGCAGTGGCCACTTCCACAGTAGACAAGTGCAGGACTCCTCCTTTTTCTTTGAGATGCTTTATTGGGAGTAACTAGACATACTTGTCTGCTTGCAATTCAGTGGGGTTCTTTTTTGGTTTGTTTTATCCTCTCATCTCTTTGGCAGGTTTGACTCCTCCAGCTTGTGCAAGCCCCTCTGATCTGGGAAATCCCAAGAGACTGAAGTTGCACTGGGCTTCCCTTGGAACAGGGGCTAATTTCCATGCAGTAACGATCCAGGATAGTATAAAGGAAACTCAGAAGTAGAGCCCATCAGCGCATCAGGCTGTGTGCATTAACACCGGGGCACCCCCTTCAACACAATATCGGCTCTGCTAGGGCCTATGGCAGTCTTTCTCCCTGCAAGAAAGTGAATCACAGCCTCAATTCTGTATGGGCATGTGTGAAAGGTAGACTCCAATTAAGATATCAGACAATATTTCAGAGAAAACACTGATGTCTATACATAGGGGAGAGAGCTCTTGGCAGCCGAATAACAATACCTCCTCAGTCCATTGCCTTTTGAAAAGGAAGCACAACTTTCCTTCTTATCCTTATCTGAACTGTGCTTATGAGACAAGAAACATCCTTTCTGCTTTTATTTTCTCATGTACTCAGCATAATCTGATAAAAGTGAAAGAATCAAAATCCATCACCTGATGTGGGGAAGTATCGTTTACTGCTTTATTGAGCTCTCAGTTTTGCAGCTGCCTAGACATGCTTTTATTTAGGAAGTTTTTAATTGTCTCAGGCTGGTCTTTTCCCTCCAGACAGCAGGTGATTTGTGCTGTTGGGTGTGGAGATAGTGGTCTTCTAGGCATTGCTACCTTTCTACATATGGGTTGTTTAAAAAAACCCAACAAAAAATTAACCCCCAAAACCCCTCCAAGTATATTTCCTTTCAGGCATTTTCCTTGAAATTGAACTCTTTAAAACACATTTGGCTGGGATCCCATTTGTCCTGTCTCCCACACTGTCTGGTGGGCTAAGAACTGTGAGGACCAGGGAAGTATCATGGCTGTGTCCCTTAACATGTAGCATAGCATGCCAGGATCATCCTGTTGCATGTGACAGGTAGGTGCATGGTCACCCACCCCAGTCCATAGGGAACAGGTTTGTTAGGTGCATGACTGGGCCCTGATGAATCAGTCATACATGATCATGCTATTTGCATATACAGCTATTTCTGTCAAAGTTTTACCTTCTATTGGTAGATTTGTTCTAATTATCCAGGAAACTCTGTGCTCTTCAGCCTAGACCAAGTGCTTGTTCGTTCAGGAGCCTCCTTTTGGTAGGCTCTACACTATAGAGGTCATGTATGGATGGAGCTCTACACTCAGTGTCATCTCTTCTTGCTAATGATCTGTGCAATCCTACAATTAGACTGGAAAGGATCCTAACAGGTCACCTGTCCCTTCCCTGTGCATGAAGGTAGTATCATCTGACAACAGTGATGTTTCTAAAAGATGCTGGGCCAACTTATTAAAGTGGAAGAGACACCTTCAAGTCACCTTTTCCTTTCCCATGCAATTGAACTGTTCTCCTGAACTGAACCCAAGTCCATCTTGTCAAGCCTTCACTGCATGAAGCAGACCTCATCTCTCTTCCACTTTTGATCTGTATCTTAAAAATTTAGAGTGTTTGAAGACTGCTGTTTTCTCTTTCAATGTATTTTCTTATTTAGACTAAACGGCATCCACTCCTTCAGTTTTCTTCCCATGTCCTGTTTTTGAGACCTTCTGATGTTTTCATTAGTCCCATCCAGAATATCATCTCCTGATTGATATATTAGTTACTTGTTGATCCAGGTCAGTACACTCAACATTTTGCTAATGAAATGTCATGATACGTGCCCAAATTTAGATATGCCTTCTGGGAGAGCTGAAAAAGACCAATGTGCTTATTGAAGTCTGCATTTGTTTCTGGTTTCCAAACCCTGATGTTATAGTTTCTGAAGGTTGTTGCTTACACTGCTTGTGCACCTCAAGACAGAATTGCTATTGGTCTGCTCCTTGAAATCCATTTTCTTTCAAGGTGGTGGTAACCCAGCAAAACTTCATGTGGTACCTCCTGCTCTAATCAACCTTAGACCAGCAGCATTTCTGTATTTTGGCATGTGTTGTAGACTATGTCTTCAATACAGAATGGTGACCTTTATGTACAATACTTTGTCTGGTACTCTGAGAAGCATGTAAAAATGCTGCCTGCCTTTCTTCTGTCATTTCCGCTGGTCCAGCACCTAATGCAAAGCATTTTTCCTTCTGCTGCATTGAAATCTCCAGCATTATGATATGAGAACAGTTTCAAGATAACAGGAAGATCATATTTTGTACTAAATTATCACAGCTAATCAAGATATTGAAGATGTTCATTATAGAAGACACCTCTGGTTGGCTCATGCTCTCTCTTCACTTGTATTTCCTGGTGAATGACTTGGATTCATGTTGAGGTCTGAGGTTAACATGTAACTGCACTGTGAATAACTGTATCTGCTGGAGGAAACAAAAAAAGAAACAATGAAATAGCATTTGCTGAAACCTATTGAGTGATTAGGTAGGCCATAGACATGAATTAGGTTTAAACTCTTTATTTTTAGAGCTTTGGATGTTTGAGTAAAGCCTGTCATGGTGATAAACGCTCTGTATCTACAGCAAGACAGATGCTTGCTGTCGAGACAGGGATCATGGCAGTTCAGCAGGGAGTTCTTTTCCAGCCTGTTAGAAGCAGTCAGCATTCACTTCGATGGCCAGCAATCTAGCTCCTAACCAGAAAAAAACAGGATAGGAAAAAAAAAACCCCAAAAAAGAAAAGAGATTTTTAGTGAGGCTGAGTTTTTAGATGACATGTACTTAAATATGAGAGGATTGTATAATTTCCAGAATATCTGCACTGAAAATAGCAAAATTGGGTGTGCTCTGCTCCCATTTGGCTCCTGTATTTGCTGAAGATTTCCTGTCGTTATATATTTTTACACTAATATTTTATTTAATCATCGGCAGAACCTAATGTAGCTCTGCAAAATAAATGGCAGGTGACATTTTGGCTTTTCTTGGGTATATGCCTTGCATCTCAAAAAGGATCATAATATTGGACTAAAAAGTGTTTGGTTTTGCTGTAGCTCTGCTATTGATAAATGCTCTGTCTTTTCATCTTGCTTCAGGAAGAAAACATGAATTAAACATTAATTGAACTGTATTGACTGCCAACGTGTAGAAATCTTATTGTAGATGTTAGTGAGTGCAGAAGGCTGCAGGGCAGATTGCTGTTTCTTCATTGATTATTTCAGTAGCAGAAAAGACTTGTTGACAGAGTGCTGTTCTTATGTGAATGATATTTACTTCCCATAGTATTCCAGCAGAAGTGAGAAGCAAAGGAAAAACGCAGTGTGCAATAAATGTTCTGTGTGACGCTATGGGGTAGGAAATGCTGATCTCTCCTTCAATTTTTTTCTATGATTCTAACTACATTAAGATTTTCAGCTTTTCTAAGACAAAGGTATTGTACAAAATTATACCCTACCAGTGGCCTTTTGATTTTTTTTTTTTTTAGTGCTACAAATCTATGTGCCTTTTCATTCTTGTGGCTTTTCGCTGTGTACAGTAATAGGCTTTCCAGTACCCATAGTAACGCATATTGAAGGTGACGGGTAAAGAATCCCAAAGCTGAGATTCTTGGCCTAGATGACGGCACTAGAATTTAAACGAAACGTACAGTAGACTCTGTATACGAGACCCCTTAAGCACCGACTCAGGGGGTGAATGGACAATTTTAAAATATGCCATGACTCGAAGACTTCTACAATGTATCTATAGAAGGGAATCTGACTAAAGTGATGCTTTTGCTTTTGGGATTGGGCAGCCAGTTCTTTCAAATGGCCTAAAAAGAAACACAGCTCTGAAAAACTGCTAGTGCTCAGAGCAGGTGGTCATGCACTGCATATAAAAAACACCTCCACAAAAACTGTGCAAAAAAATCTTTTCTGGATAAAAGAGTTGTTGTGTTTTCTGTGACAGTTTTTGCCTTTAATCCTGTATTATGCTGGAGCATTTTAATATAGTAGAACACACATAATTTTCATTGTTTCTCCCTGCAATACAGGCTACTAAATAATATTTTTTTCCTGTTATTTCTTTTTTTTTAACAACACTTGTAATTTAACCCCAGTTGGTAACTAAGCACCATGCAGCTGCTTGCTCACCTCTCTCACCCCACAAGAAGACTGGGAGGAGAATGGAAAAAACCAACTCATGGGTTGAGATAAAAACAATTTAATAATAACAACAACAATATTATTGTGTTTGTCTTTGCCTGGAGTAGGTCTAACCCAGACTCCCTAAGGTACTCTTCATGAGCACTGTGGGGAGTTTATCCCCTTCTACTGTATGTGGACATTTTGATTGGGCAAGGTCAGCTTGTTTGGTAGGTCCCAAGTGGCCTTCGCTAAATGTGTATCCCAATGAAGGTCTCACCACCCATTGATCTCTGTGTAGTCATTAGCAGTCCATTGTAAAATCAATTATCCTAGAGGCTGGTGCTTGATGGGGATGTGATACACTCACTCAGTGCCATGCTCTTTGGCCCAGATGTCTATGATGTTACTTCAGAAATGAGTCCCATTGTCTGACTGAATTCTGTCTGGAGTGCTGTGTTGCCATAGGACTTGTTTTTCAAGGCCCAGCATAGTGTTTTGGATGGTGGCATGGAATGTCTTTCCAGCCAGCCAGTGGTTGCTTCCACTACTGTAAGCATGTGGCAGTTGCCTTGGCTAGTTTGTGGGAGTCTGACAGGCATCCCCATATTTATATTTCAGCCATTGCCCTACATATCAGACAGTCTTTAACCACTTGTCTTGTTTGACTGCAGCATGTCTTCATATGCTGTCAGTGTCTCTTTTTCAGTTGGAGTGTAACGGTCCTCGCATCCTCTGTAGCCCCAACTCCAAAATGCCAGAGCCTCCCTTGGTGTTTTCTGCCAGAGCCTCCAGGTAGGGCCATTCTGACTTGTTGAGGTGGAGAGCATACTGTTTACATCTGGCCCTGCCCAGACTGGCTACAGAGCTACTGTGTGGATCATTTCCTGTTTCATTGTTTAAAGGCTTGTTGCTACTCAGAACCCTATTGGAAATTGTTCTTCTGGGTTATGTGATGGGGAGGGCTTGCAATCAGACTGTAATTTTGGGATATGCATTCTGCATAAACCCACAATTCTTAAGAAAGTTTGTGTTTCCTTTCTGTTACTTGATGGAGACATGGCTGCTATTTTGTTGATAATGTCTGTTGGGATTTAATGGCATCCATCTTACCATTTAATTCCAAAACATGTAATCTGTGTGGGTCCCTTGACCTTACTTTGTTTATGGTGAAACTGGCTTTCAGAAGAATTTGGAATAGTTTCTTCCCTTTCCAAAATTTTTTTCTAATTAATAGCCCTTTATGATAATATCATCAACATATTCCAGGTGTTCCAGAACATGAATACCTGAAATTCAGTGCTACTGAACATTTAACGCCTTTTGTATTGACAAATACTTTTCAGCCACAGTAGGAACAAATCTCATTTTATTTTTACATTCAAATTGTGTTCATTAACAACTTGCTTAAGTTTTAGCAGTTGGTATCAAGGGAATAAGGCACCTTTTGTATCTGCACATGCTTTTCATAATACTGAAGTTGGATTTTTTTGTTTCTCTCCTTCCTCCTTCACATTTTCTGTGATTACATTCATTTCTTTCTGAGGTGCTGGAACACTACCTGCAAATACTTGTTGTTGGTCTCAGGCCAAGGATGATGCATGAATCAGTGGACTTAAATCTCCCTGTGTGTCTCATGAGATCAGCCTTATGTATAAGCAAACATCTGTAGGTGTAAGAAAGAAAGATGACTTTTTACCTCCATGTCTACATTGAGAGGTTCCGTCTTCCATTTTCTTCAGTAAGGTTTACCATTCTTGAATTACTGTTGGAGAAATTCAATAGTTTCATATGTCTAAACTGCACTTGCTGTAACTCTAATGTGCTTATATTTTATCCAACCTACAAGTGCAATAACACTTGGTGATAAAAATATATTCCCATTAAAGTCCCACTTCCACCTCATCTCAAATTTGCTGTGGTACCTGGTGGAAATAATTTTTCAGATATTGCATATGAAGATGACATTTTTGCCTTCAAATAAGATTTTTTCCCTTCTGTCTTACCCTGTCTCATTTCCTTCAGGAATATGAGGATTGAGGCTTTGAAAAGCAAGAGCTATAAAACACTGACATTTTTTGTAGGATCTCTGTGCCTCTTGCTGGATGCTTCCGGCATCAGGTGCTCAGAACTAGTGTGAAAATATATTCTTTCTCTGCATCGTTTTAGGCAAATAGAATGTATGTCATTGCATAAAATGCTAGAGCTTGTTAATTTTGTTTGGAGACCCATACAAGATAGTTTGAATTGGAATGGTGGTATATCGTTCCCTACTAGAGGAGAAAGGGCACAGATTACAAGAAAATACAAATGTACTTGATACAGACAATAGATTAACATGCCAGTTTACATCCAGCTCTGCCTAAATTATTGCAGTCTCTTTCCTCAAAACATAAATCCTGTATGAAAGTTAGGTGATTTAGCTTGGATTAAAATCAAATGCATGCCAACATTACAAGTTGGAGGGATCTAGGTGAAATCTGACTGTCTACTAAATTTTAGCTATCTTAGGAAAGTGGTGAAGCATTAGTGAAGGTGCACATGTACTGCTTTTCAATTGTGCTTCTATTCCTTCCATGCTCTGAAAGATTAGCCAGTGTTGCCAGCCCAGGTGCTCAAGACTATGGAAGCATGATGAAGGCTTGCCTTTACCTAACGACATGGGAGTTTTAGGCAAGCTTTTTCCTTTGGATAGTTGATGGTTTTCCTACCTTGAAGAGGTTTTTCCCAGCCGAGACAGGATCTGAGCAAGTTTGAGGTCTGTAGGTGCCCAGCAATGCTTGCTGCAAGTATCCAGGAGAAATGGCTGCAATGGGGGAAGCTTATCTCACAGGGCATGTGGTCCAATTTCTTGCTCTCACCACAGTGAAGTATTGCTTTGACTTGTATACTTTCCCAACAGGCCCTTTTGATCACATCAGCCAAGTATATTTGTCTTTATTTGTGGTTTGAGCCAATGGACCTTCAGGGTCAAGTAAAGTCTTTGTGTGGATCTAGCAACTCTATCACATTTCCTACCAAAGAGATGTAGGTCCAGCCAGAAAAAACTCTTTTGTTGCTTTAACTAACCCCTCAAAAAACGCTACCGAAAATGAGCTTTTCTTCTTGAGATAGATTGACACAAAGTAGGCCTCAGCCATAACGGACACAAGTCTGTGATGTTTAACTCTTGCAGATCTGTCGGCATCAAAAACTACATCTGCAAGGCACTGAAGACCATGCGCTTGTTCTGCCTCAGCCACAAAGCTAAACTTTCATCTCTAACTAGTTTCATCTTTTAACATCTACTTTTTTACGTGTTTAACTAAAATTTTCATCCCTCAAAAGTGGCACAGGAGTGCCATGATTCAAATCCTGGTGTTGAGGTCTCTTTTCAGTATTGTAGTCAGGCTGTCAGAATTTACAACAGAGACATCATATTTCTGATATATAAGCCAAAAATGTATATGCCATACTCTACTTCAAACTTAAGAATTGGTGACCACTAATAATCGAGGCATCTTGCTAATTAGTGATACCAACAGTTTGGTATGGTGGCAGGTCAGAATGGGGAATGCAATGTTACTTTTTTGGACTGCATTATATGAAGTAGAATTAACTGGTTTTATGTCAGCTCAGTTGACAGTTTTCATGTTTGTGTTGTTCTTTACTGTATCATGAACTTTTCTATTCACTTCCATGGATTATGTAACATGGTAATGAAACAAACATGAATCTGGATCAGTAGCTGGAGAAAAAAAAATCACCATCACAATTTTGTTTATTCTGTAAATTTTGTAATATTTTGTCAATTTTGTTGCAGTGGTTTTACTGATTTTCATGTAGGGGAGGAAGTAGCTCCAGATGTGTATGAGGGAGGTGCACTGTTACTTGCACTTCAGTCAAGGTAGAACTGCCAGTGTCCTACATTGCCTTTTCCCCCTTGCTCCCTGTTTCTACTACACAGATCAAAGGCAGCACAGGAAGTCCAGGGCACTCTACTGGGATCCAGGGAAAAAAAGCCTTTCCCTACAGCCTGGTAGATGTGTGAATCCAGTTTTGGTTTAGCCTTTTGGTCAGTTTCAGGTCTGGCAGGTGGTGCGCAGGGTCCCAGGAGCCCAGGATAGAGGGCTGTGGGAAGCCCAGCATGGGTGGGCCTGGCCTTTGCCTCCCAATTGGGCTGGGGCCATGCTACTGCCAGGGCCCACGCTCTGAGCACTGCTGGGTCCTCTCTGCTACCATCTATTTCGTGTGGCTTTTTGGTTGAAAAGGGAAATTTGATGCAAGATTAAGATAATCGTGCTGTCCTTTGCTTCCAATTGTCTGCCCTATTTCAGCTTTTGTACTCCCATCCTTGATATTATTTTAATTAGTGTTTGTGTGGTAACTCTAAGTATTTTACTTGCTTTGGCTTGTAAAATGTCTGAGTTCATTCAATCAAATGTCCTCAAAAGATCATTGTGGATTGATTGTATAGTTTGCATTAAACTGCCGTAACAGTGTAACCCCAATGCCTAGAAGCAGCTGCTTTTAACTGTTGCTGTGATCTGTCAAAAAATGGATCCTCATCTTATTCTGAAACTACAATGACTACTTTCTAATGTCATTGCTCAGGTGAATACCTGAAGATATAAGCACAATAATGAATTCTCGCATACAGAATAAGGTAATAAAGTAAAGAATAACAACCTGATTTTTTTTTTTTTGGCATATGTTTATGATCGAACAGTGATTTGGATTTTAAGTTCTACAGTAAAGATCTTTCTGTTTGAGTGAGTAATAACATACTGTATAACTTGAAATCAGTAATGTATAATGTTGCTTAAATGAAAGTATTTTGATGTTGCAATATCAGGAGTATAGTTTTTAGAGTTTTCTTTTTCTGTTAGCTGCAAATGCCATTGTATTTGCTATCATTTACTAAGCACTGTTAACAGTCAATGTTCCTATGTTTGGATCTCATGGACTAGTCCTCCAAATACGTAGGTTTCTGACAAGACCTTTCAGCTGAATTCTCCAATCTTCAAGGCCTAGAAAGTGCAGAAATTTGCATTTGGGAGGTACTGGACAAGTGAGCACTGAAGCTGGCTGTAGTTTTGCCTTTTGCAAGGGGGAATTCACCTCTATGCAGAAAAGCTTTAGTTAATTATTTATTAATTAATAAAATAGGGCTTGAATACCAGCTTGTCAGCATAATGCAATGTATCATTAAAGAGGGATATGTGCCTTTGAAATTCTTGCTGGTTAAAAATTAAATTAGTGCTCTTACCTTTTATCCTTTCTGTATAGTTTGTTCTCTGTATGTGTATAATTGCCAATAATTGCATGTGTGTGCTAGAAAAGCATAAACAGGCCCCATACTGCATATTCAACATGGATGGAGTTCATGACCCAGTGGAAAACATTTAGCTTCAGTGTTGAAAATTAGTTCTTTTAGTGTCACTTATTATCTAACCTATTTAGCAGTTAGAACATTCCAGAATGTGGTACTCTCTCTGCAAGAAAAGTATCTTTATGCAAAGCAAATCTCCTTGTGATTAATTCTTTTTTGATTTTTCTTTTTTCTCTTTATTTCCCAGTAGCCTTATAAAATAGAACTACTTTTACAATTCCTCTTTTTTTTTGATTTAGATTTTGTCTTGCTTTTGCATTTTGCTGCATATTCATTGCAGTACTTCTGTTTGATTCAAATTTGTCTGTGGTTTATTGTCTCATCTTTCTATTTATTTGAAAATAGAATATATATAATCTAAACCTGCAGCATCCCTAATTGGCTAAATGCATTCAATTGTTCTGTCCTGAAACACTATTCTTTGCTCTCTGGATCAGATTCATTGCAGGTATCTGCTTCTGCCAGTGGCAGTTGAAGAATCCTGTTTTTCTGATTTTTTTTTCCCTTCTCCACTAGCTAGTGGTATTAAACCTTTGCACTTTTTTTTTTTTCCTTGGCAGCTTCAATTTGCAAAGGCTGAGCAGGTCAATCTATTGTCCTTGCTGGCGGCCCAAGATGCTGCTGGCCTGCTGCACAATAGGCAGCCTTTGGGGGTCAAAGCCTGCATGTGGCTGATAACAGTGCTATTCTTGGCTGGAAAACACCATGATTAGTGATCTTCAGTCTGCCTCAGCACGGGACTGGAGCTCAGTGGCAAATCCTAAAGATGCCACGTTCAGGGATCTCTTCTGTCCTCTTCTTTAAGAATGGAAGCTGCAAAATCTGATGCTTCAAAAAAAATTAAATTATTTTTATTGCAACCTGTAATAAATAAGAGGGTGGGTGTTTGTGATGGGAACAAATTTCAGATTCGAGGCCTCATTTGTATGCATATCATCTCTACATTTCTATTATCTCTGACAAGTAGGAACTTTGCTTCCTGATTTCCATCCTCACACACCCACTTTCCTCTCACAGCCCTGGGATGGATGAAGCTCCTGATAGGGAACAGGCTGGGGAGTGACTGGCCAGGGAGCAGCTCTGCAGGAAAGGAAAGGCCCTGGGGGTTGAGGCACCAAGCTGGACAGGAGGCTAAAGCATGTTCTGGAGCCAGGACCTCACGCTTGGGTGCATGGCAGGAAGATGAGTGCCAAGAAATAAGAGCTTTAGCCTAGGTGTGAGGAAAAACTTTTCCCATGGTAACAGTAGGGTGGTGGAATAGGTTACCCAGAGAGGTTGTGCCATCTCCATCTTTGGAAGTTTCAAGACCGAACTGGAGTAACCTGCCTCACAGCTGATCTTGCTTTGAGAATAAGTATGGACTAGAGACTTCCTGAGGTCCCTTCCTACCTGAAATGTCCTGTGCTCTTTTCTTCTTCCTTTAAATACCGTTTGAAAATAAAAGCCTAACTAGTGATAGAAGGGAAAAAAAATTGAAAAGAAGTATAAGTCAAAATGTGGGGAAAGACTTATTCTTTCTTCAGATATAAAATTAGAATAGCATTTCAGGTGTTCAGATTGCACAGAGTGAGGTAGGAACTGTAGAGAACCTTGTATTTACAATGTATGGCCACCTGATCGGTCACTTAAATGTGGGCAATCAGACCTTCCTTTAGGCTCATAAAGGTGATATATAAGGGAAAAATAACAAAGAGAGTGAAAATAGTTTCATTGGTAAATAAAAGAGGTAATATACTGATGATTTTAGCTATTTAAAGAATGATTTAAGTATGTCTAGTGCTGGTCTATGGTTATGCAAAACTGGAGAAGACAGTGTCTCTTTTTCATGGTATTGGCACATTGCCATACTCTTCTTCACTTGCTCTGTAATTTTAGGTAACCCAATGTTCTTAAAGGAACGCATTCTCGGGTTTCTAGATGTTTTGACAAAACCTGCAGCATTACTTGTTCACTATAAAGCCAGAGAATTCAAACTGTGTCACACTGGTCAAATGTGCAGGTGGATTCAATTCACGTTTGCTGCATTATTGCTATTAGGTGTATTGTAACTTTAAGATATATAGCCTTTTTTTGCATGTGTTCAATAATGCTTCACCATCATAAATTAGATATAAAATGCTGGATGATGGCAGAATCTTCAAATTGAGGAAAGGTAGATTTGATATAGTTTATAAAACAGTACGAATGCAGAGAGCCATTTAACAGTGAATGAAGCTGTAGAAGTAGAATTAAAAGTTGTTTGCTTCACAGAACTGTTTTATTAATACCTTTGATACACTTATTGAACAAACAAATCTTAGGGGATTGAAATCAGTTCAACAGCTGATATTCCCACAGGTGCAAGGTACATATGCATCCTTAGACAGCTTTAATTTGAAATGGTGTGTTTTCTTTTGAATTTTTATGATGTTTCACTTTCAAAACTGCTGATGAGGTAGAGTTTGGCATGATTTGAAGTTTGTAAAAGAATTAATAAATTAGTCACTCATGCAATTTTTTAATTGAAGTGAATGCTGGTGAACACACGGGTACTTCACTGTATGGTTCCTATTCTTGAAGAATAATAAATGCAGGACATTATTTTTGCTAAGACTCATGGCTCTATATATGTATCAAAGGAAAGTAATTCTAAAATGAATTTTTCTTAATGAACTTTCAAAGAAGTGTTCCAGGTATTAGGAGCCCTAGTGTGAGGTATGAGTAATGTGAACAATAAACAGAAAAGATGTAGAGATGTTAAGCTATTTCATACAAGTAAGAAATTTGTGGAGTCATTATAAAATTAGTGACTGAACAGTTTTTAGGAAATTGCACAACCTTGATTAAAGAAATCTAAGCTTAAGTTTTTGAGAGGTCATTGAAATAGCATTAATTTAAACAATGAAGTATGTTAAAACAAATTGTTTTGGGTTTGCGTGGCAAGGTTTTGGTAGCAGAGGGACTACAGGGTTTGCTTCTGTGAGAAGCTGCTACAAGCTTCCTTGAGGTCCAAGAGAGTCAATGCCATCTGGCTCCAATATGGACCTGCTGCCACTCAAGACTGACAATATCTGCTGAAGGTAGAAAAATGAAGTTGTATAGAACTAGAAATTGTATCAAATTGCATCTTTGAAGCACTTGAAGAAAGCTTTCCTTGATATCTGCAGCAAGTTTCCTGTCTAAAACATTTAACCTGTGAGGGATTTTTGACTGGAGGAAGGAGAGAAATGTATAATAATATTAATGTTCAACTATAGTCTCATTTAATTAGACTGAAATAGCAGCACTGAGTTAAGGGACCAGCATTTAAATGATGTCTAAATTCCTGGGAAATAAAAAGGCTAGGAGGGAAACAATAACAAGGGAAAAAAGTATAGTACGTCCTATTGGAGCATAAGGTGTCCAGTTACCTGTAACGAGGAGTCTTACTGTACTAAAATATATCTTTTGAAAAAAATCTGAGGAAAATAAATTAGGAGGTGACTTTTTTATGAGAGCTGGAAAAAAAGCAGTCAAGAAATGTTTTCTTGACTGTGTCTAAATAGAATCAGCACAAAATCTGTTCCAAGACCACAACTGAATAATTATGATACGAATTTTTGTGTTTAAAAAACTTGAGGTCCAATAGCAAAAGAACATAAGGCAAAGACCAGCTGGCATAATTTTGTTCTTCCTGGCATGTTTCTTTTTACACTGGACTAATTTTATTTCTGTCTTTGAAGGTATTCACAAATGGCTGAGAAGACAAGGAAGTCCTTAAACTTAAAAATACAATAAGACACATTTTAGTCATGTCATAACCTTTCTGGCTGTCCTAAAACACATATACACACTAGTGGCAGGAGTATTGTGCAACTCTGATACAGATGACGTTCTCAAGGGAAATCTTAGCACCTCTGAGACTGTAGGAGAGATTTGTGTGGTGTGTGTAGCTGCTTTGAGCATAGTGGCATTTTCAGAAATATTTAAGCCTTTCTTACTTAATTGTATCTTTGATATCTTGTTTTTTTTACAAATATGGCACTTTGTTCTGCTTCCTTCTTTTCCCCAGTTGTTTAGGCTACACTTATAATTTGCCCTGAGTCATGTTACACCTGATACAAATAATTTCTTTTGTATACCTGAGTACTTCAGGAAAAAGCGGTTACTTGCTGGTGAGAGGCTGCCTAATCAAAGCTCATAATAAAGGAAGAGCAGAGAAGCTCCAGGTAACCATAGTTTGTCAAATGCTCATCCAGTGGTTGTGCCCTCCAAACAAATCCCTGATTTGTTAGAGCAGTGTCATTTTGCAGAGCAACTGCACTCACTCAGGTCAGAGCAGTTAAGGGCTCTAGATGGGCAGCGTGGGAGTTCTAGCTCTAGATGTCTACTTTGGTTTCCAGCCCCACTGCAGGGTTGCATCACCTGGCTTAGCTTAGTGCATGATGCTGTATGTTGTAGCAGGCCACAAAGGAACCACCTTGTAGGGGGATTAACTGTCCAAGGGTTGGGCATTGGGGCAGGAACTGGTCCTGTCTTCCAAGGTAAGCCATTACTGCTCATCACAGTCCTTGCTCTTTTTTTCCATGTAGTTTCTCTGACAGCAGGTCCGGTCAGAGTTTTCCATTTGACCTTCTTCCCACTCTACTCAAGTAATTTGTTTGTTGTCCCTCCACAGGAGATTGCCCAGCACTTTAACCATTTCTCTGGTGTGATTACTAAGACCTGAATAGTAAAATGATTTCTTAAGATACCTAGAGCTGTACTTCCACATTAGGATTCTTTTCTTGCACTCCTTTCACTTTACATGGGCAGCTCTGTTGTGTGATCAACTCTGCATGACGAGACTCTGAATATGAAATGTTCCATTTTAAACAGTAATGGAAAAGACTAATTTTGGTATTAGTTTGCTTTGGGTTGTGGTAGTCAGAAGAAACCCACGTGGACATGGGGCAGGAAGAGTGCCTAAACCTTCTGATAGGGAGGATCTTCTAAACTGGATCTACCAACAAAGGAACTGTAATGTAAAAATGTCATTTGATATGTGTGGGAGGGAAGTGGTAGCAACATTTCAAGCTTCCAGATCATCTCTTGTTTTATCCCTTAATGATGGATCAGTTTATGTTTTTCCTTAAAATCTCCTCAAATGTCATCTCTTTCCAAAAGGTGGCGTTTTATTGTGATGAGTCTTCACTATTATTTTCCTCTCTGTTCTTCACAATATTATCATAAAATAATTACAGGAAACCCCTTGTGACTACATTTGTTCATATAGCAACTTGCATAAGATTTATAGTAGCTAAAAGAGTTATTTTAGGATAGATCTATCAGGTTATTATGTCTCAAACCATAACTTTAAGGCAACAGCAAGGTGTATTAATTGCTACAAGCAGCATACATTTTGGTAGAAAATATCAGCTAACTTTATTAAAACCTGTGATAATAACACCTTTGAGACCACCTTGATTACTCTCAGAAATGTGATTGAAGGAAAGTCATCAAGAAACTGCTGTGACTCATGTCTCCTTAGAGTTATTTTAAAGTCTTATCTTCAGTATCTAAGTAAGTTTCAGTGTTTATATTACAGAAAATATTTTTGTCAAACTTACCTTTGTATGAAACAAGAAAACTAGATAGCAGTTGTGGCAATTATCCCGTACATTCTTAGGTAAGTCAAAGTGAAAACCTGCATAAAAGCCAGTAAAATCAAGTACCAAACTGTACGCGTTATTCTCTTGTCTAAGGTGTTGGATTGGTTGTCATCTTGAGAAATGTAGTTGTCCTTTAATCCAAACACCATTTTATGCACATAATAAAAGTGATTTCTACCCAGTAGTCACATCTAGCCATTGGCTCATAAATTCTTACCAACCCCATCTTGTTGTCCCTGATGAAGGACGTTCCTTTACTTCAAGCCAAGAGCAATCAGGTATTAAAATCACTTCCAGCAGGCACTCACATGGTGAATTATGAAACAAACAACTGTAGGCATCAGAATTAACAGAGGAGAGCTGACTGGAACAGTTAAACCAAAGCAGACTTAGCATCTAAATCTTTACTCTGCTGTGATGTCTTCTGAAATAAAATATATAATTGTGTGTCTGCATATGTATGTGAATAAATGTGTATGTGTGTGAAAATAAAATGCTTCTCAAATTATTTCAGAAAATATTTTTACTGTGAAAGACAGATAAAAATCTTTTGGCAATTTTGTTCATGTGTCAACCGTTGCTAAATTAAGAGTGAAGTTGGGTGATGGTAAATAATAATAATCATATTGCAGACTGATTACTAGACAACTACTCAATAAACCTGGTTTATTGCAGCAGAGAAACTACTTTCCTGGAGCAGTTATGACCACAGCTAAATCAGTTTTCTAAGTAATGTGTCAATTCAGATTCCATAAAACTGTATTGCACTGACTCAGAACACAATGTTTTTTAAGGGTGTAGTTAAAATGTAGCCAGATAGAGCTGACTCTCCCTAGAAGTTCATTGTCTTATAGGATTCTTTACAGTTTAAATCAAACCTAGAGTCCTCATCATCATTGCCTGAAGTTTTATTGCATCCCAACAGCATATAAAGTTCTTTTAATGCTTTCTGCATTATGTTTTTCTACCTTAGAGAACCAGTTTCTGCTTCACATTGGAAAGTATGAGTGCTTGCCATGCTGGGGTAGTGTTTCAAAGCAGGGAAGTGACACACTGTATATGGTGGAAAAGGAACCATCTTCTCGGTATATAACCAAAAATAGCCCTTTTAGTCTCCTCCCTCTAATAAGTTGTAGTAATAGGTGAGTAATTTTACCACCCTGATCTAAGGCACAGTCCTTAGAACAGCATACATCCCCTCTTGAAAAGGTCCTACTCTCTCCGTTGATTAAAAGTGCCCACCTACCTGATCATCTCAAACTGTCAAAGTTGGACAAGATGAATCTCTCTCTAGTTTTCTGTGGTTTTGAGTTGGTTCTCTCATGTAAATGGCTGCAAGAATGCAGTTTTAAGACTTTGGTCTGAACCACTTCACCAGTGTTTTCCAAGTCTGAGATGTGGTCCTAGTTTGGAATTGATTGATTTCCCAGGAATTATGACCAGTTGGTCTGGTTTCTTCCTTGGGATGTTCAGCTGGTCTAGCTCCTGTAGTCATTTTTTTGTTGCCTTTGGTCTGCTGTCAGAGTGAGCTAACAGAGCTTTTCATCACTTGGTCAGTGCCCTAGCACTCCTCAGTATTGCCTAGGCCAGTTATGTAGGCTCTTTCTTCTTCCATTTTTGGCAGGAAAATTATTAATCCCTTTGCTTACGTGGTTTCCCCAGCAGGTGGATGGAAGGGAACAGGGAAAACCAGCTATCCTTCTGTTTTCCCACCTCAGTAACAAGTAACTTCTGAGGAAAATGGACCAACACTCATCCCCTGCTCAGAAATCTATATCCTATTTAGGGAATATGATATAATTTGTTTGACAGATGTGACAGGGTAAGGGGGAGATAGACAGAGCTATTTGGAGCAGAAATGTGAGTACGTATACATGGTGGAGGGAATTCAGAGATTTGGAAAAGCATGCAGGACTATGGGGGAGGAATGGGCAGTGGTAGATAAACTGAAAAGGAATGGAGGAAGATGATTTGAGAAAAAGAGAAAAGTGGGAGAACAAAGTCTGATGCAAGTAAGGCCAGAATGGGCTGCTGGGAAAAGGAACAGCTTTAAGGAAAAGAAACACCTTGGGGGAAATGAGAGTTGATGGATAATGATATCAGATCCTAAATTAAGGAGAAACTAACCTAAGGGCAAAGTATCTCATAAAAAAAAAAAGTGGGAAGGCTCACCAAAACACATTCTAGATGGAAAAGAGAGAGGAATGAAATTAACAGGTGACTTTCTGATTTGACTGGGCAGTTAATGTCAATATTTTACAATAACTTCAAATCTCTGTTAACATTGCATGCACTGCAGAATTTTAGTGTCTTGAGAAATGCCATTAAAACTTCTCTAGACAAGTGCTCTAGTGTCTGCAACTCTTCTTAGTGGTTGAATGTTAGAGGAGGCAAAAGCAGTCCTCAAGCTTTTGGCAGTCTTTTAGGGATCCCAGTTGCCGATCATTATGCAGCTTGAAGTTCATACTCGGCTCTGACGCTTGACGTGATATCCAGTAGGGAGCCAATTTAGAGAGCAAGGGACAGGTGTATCATGTCCAGGCTTTAGCATCCTCCAGGCTGATAGTTTTATGCCTAGGTTGATTTTGTTGTTTTAAGGCAGTCAGGACATAATGAGGACTTTTATAAATCTGAAACCTTTTTTTTCTTTTTTTTTTTTCTTTTCTTTCTTTCTCCCTTTTTTTCTTTCTCCTGTGAGAACAGAGGTGAGTCATGACTCATGAACAAAATCCCATTTTATATTTAGGGATTATAAACTCAGATTAAGAGATGTTCACAGATGTTAGGGGTGGTGTTTACATTGAAATAGTAGTAGTTGGAATTTTTGCTCTTAATAATTGTTAAAAGGATGAGCTGTGTGTTTCATATGTGCAATTTACGTTTCTTGGGTGGGAGGGGATATTTCAGGAGTTTCTAGCCACAGAAAGAGACCTCTCATATTTTGATTTTTTTAAACATCAGTTTAATTGCTTCATTGTATTGGTTTCCAGAACTAGAGGGGTTTGGTTATAAAGAATATATTATAAGCAAGTTAATTATTAAATAAATGTTCATGTCTTTATATTGCTCTGCAGCAATATCTGCAAAACCTTTACTGTTATGTAATATTTTAACCATCATACAAATACTGCACTGCTTTTCTCATGCTTCACAGTTTTACACGATTTTACTATTTCTGGTTTTAGCTTCCTATGCATAAATAGTGTTTTTATCACCTGGATCCACAGGATTGGGTATTGTATGACCTTGAATGCCCGTGTGCCTTTGTAAAGCAGAAAACAGAACAGGATCCCACTGGCATATGTAGTAATTATAAAGATTATAAGATTATAATAATACTTACTATTATAAGACAACTGCAATTGGTTAACTGTTTCAAAGTGTCATGTAGGTGGCCCAGCACTGCTTTTGATGACCAGATTCCCTCTCTGAGCAGTATCTTTTATATGGCAGGAGGGAGACACATTCCTTGAGTCAGTGTGGCTCATCCTAAGAGATCTCTTCAGGGCTGAAGATCCTGGCTTGGAAGGGAAGAGGCGTGAAAAAGTCTGAACTGTCAGTGCAGCTCAAATGAACCTTGAACAAAGCATAAGCTACCTTTTTTAGGTAGCTTTTTCAGTATTTCTGGTTTGTTGGGTTTTTTTAATGGTAAATTTGATAGTAGAGTCACAGAATCACAAGGTTATCAAAGACATTTAAGATCATCGAGTCCAACTGTTCCTGTCCTCTACTAAACCATATCCGTAAGCACTTCATCAACCCTTTAAACAGATCCAGGGATGGTGACTCATCCACCTCCCTGGGAAGCCTGTTCCAGGCCCTGAAAACTTTTTCAGTGAAAAATATTTTCCTAATATCTAATCTGACCCTGCCCTGGCCCAGCTTCATGCCATTTCCCCTTCTCCTATCTCCTGTCACCTGGCTGAAGAGACCATCTCTCACCTCTCTACAACCTCCTTTCAGGTAATTGTAGGCAGTGATAAGGTCTTCCCTCAGCCTCCTCTTCTCAAGACTAAACATCCCCAGCTCTCTCAGCTGCTCCTCATATGATTTGCCCTCCAGCCCCTTCACCAACCTGGTTGCCCTTCTCTGGATGCTCTCAAGGACCTCAATGGGTCCTTATGGTGAGGAGCCCAGAACTGGACACAGACTCGACATGCAGTCTCACCAATTCTGAGTACAGGGGCACAATCACCTCCCTTGGTCTACTGGCCACACTATTTTTGATACAAGCAAGGATGCTGTTGGTCAGAATCTTTCATTTTGACGAGTTTCAATGAATTGAAGATTTTGGGGCATAGGTGTGGCTTGTGTTTGAGTTTTTTACCCCAGGAAGTTTTCTGTTTTACAGTCTGCATTGTTCTGCAGTGTTTGATGATAATCCAAAGTTTATCTGAATTTTAAGGATCTCCAACAGCCCTGGTGTTGCTTGTCTAGAATAAGAGACAACTTTTTTTCAAAGTAGTTACTGTGGCTAAGTACCTACATTGAGTCCTACAGAAATTTTAGAAGCTGGAAGATACTAGTTATTTACGTCACCACTTTAGGCAGTCTAGAAAATTTGAAAGTTCTTTGGGTTTTGATTAAATGAGCAGATGAATATGTGCATGATGCACACTTACTGGTATTTTCAATGGCTTTTCCTAAGGGGCTGAAAGGAATCTCAGCAGTTGGGGCTGGGAAACCAAAATCCGCTTGGCATTGTGGCTCTCATGGCTTTCCTTCTTTTTTACTTCCCACCTTCCAACCTTGGACGTTGTAACAGTTTTACTGATAGCATTAGGTGGTATGGTCTCTGTAGAACTTGCCTCAGCATATGTACAAGAGAGAAACTGCTGTTTGGGTTTGTATCATCCATATGTATAGGTGAGCTGTGCATTATAAAAGACACCTAACTTTTTTGTGCATCAAATCATATAGACAGTCTTTCTTGTGATCCCAAGTGAAAAAGAAATGTAAGAAAATGAGGAAAAAATATTTCAAGAAATTGGTCCTTCATTTAGACCAGATTTTCTTTGTCTAACCAAAATAAGTTTATGAAGTTCAGTTAGAGGTATAAAGTAGAAGTAGAAATTAACATTGAAAAAATACCTGAATAAAAATTACTTTGTATTATTCACTATTTCCTTTTGTAATAACGCATAACAGGCATGAGAAATAAAATTAACTATTAGAAGAAATATCCTACAGAGCATTAGAAGTTTGAGGGGTTTTTGTTTTGTTTTCCGAATCATAGAATGGCAAGGGTTGGAAGGGACCCCAAGGATCATAAAGCTCCAACCCCCCTGCCACAGGCAGGGCCACCAACCTCAGGCCTGGATCTACACAAGGTTGCCCAGGGCCCCATCCAACCTGGCCTTGAAAGAAAACAAAGAAACATGATTTTTAAAATGTACTTCTAAAAATGCTACTAGGCCTATAATGTTCAACTTCTATATTAATTGTAGAGCAGATTCCAATTTAAAAGTATGGAAGTGATAACTCAGGATTGTGGCCATGTAAAAAATTAATGTGATTCTTCTGAGCTGTCTCATTCAGGAAGCTCTGTCTCTCCCAGGAGGTAGGGACATAATGTCCTTTTTTAGCATATCTCTACAAATCCACCTTTAAAAAGATTATTTCTCAGAACAGTTTGGCACGTGTGTATATAAAAAAGAGGATAAAAGTTAGATTAAACATTTTTGTTTGAGACAAGTTATGAGGCCACAGATATTTGATCTGGATGTGCTGCTTTGTAGGTTTATACATTGACTAATTTTCATTTCAGCGAACACACAAGGAACTTATGCTGCTATTCCTGACACTAGATGACTGTAACTCTCCTTGTCATCTTTTAAAATTACAAGCAAGATATTTTTTTATTTAAATTCAAGCTTGTATAGCTACCTTTGCTTTAAAAAGTGACAAAAATCTTGTTGTATTTCCCTATTTTTAAAACCATTTATAGGGTTTTGAAACACATATACTTAAAATGAAAATACAGATGTTAAAAACAGCTAGTAGTGACGCTCTTTGAGAAGGAGGAAAAAGCCTTTTTTTTAAAAAAAAATAATCAGATGCCATTTGTGTGAATCTCAAATTAGTCTTAAACATAACTCTTAACTGAGAAAATGTAGAAATGAGATTGCTTACTGTCTCTCATAGATGGTATTTCACATTTTTGTGTTACAAGCAACAATTTAACACATGAAAGAAAATGTATTGAAGACAGACTTTTCATTTGCACTCGGCCAATAACATATTTTGTAGCTTTTGTATGAGTCTGTATGCCAGAACACCATTATTTATTACCATATTTAAAAATATGCCCGTTTATTTGAAGTAGTAGATTGTTTAGATGTAACATCTTACTCATCTTTAAATATTTTATCAGTTATTTTAAAAGTAAATTCATTTCATTCACTGCATAAGAGATCCCAGGAGGTATGCCATTTAAAGCTTTTTCTGAGTTTTTATGTGCTTTACAGAATGCCTGATTTTCTTTTTTTTTCCTTAGGAGGTTTTTCTTTTTTTCCAAGTAACGTTCTCTTCGAAAAAAACTTTGGAAGCCTCTCTAAAGGTCTTGATTGTTGCACTGCATTTCCTGCTCTCTCTCTCAGTTTAACAGAATTTCCTTTTTATGAAAATTATTAAAGATGGATGGAGAGAAGGCAAGCAGCAGCAAATAGGATAAATACTGTGATCAGCTGTGATAACTGTATCTGAAAAAGGAAGTATAACTTGTAAAGAGAAAAAAAATAGAGTTGTAAGAGAGTAAATGTATGAAAAGAGGAACTTAAAGGCTTGAAAAAAAACAAAAGATGTTGGTGGTTTTCTGTTCAGAAAGTAGAGATTTCTTCATAAGGCATAGCAGGTGATGTTTTACTGGAGAGTACTGTAGTACTTTCTATCCAGTGAGTGAAACAAATCATGGCTAGCCAACATTAAATTAAAAAGAATGCAAGTGTAGCTAAAAAGGTGCGAAACGTGAAAAAGCTGTGAAGCTGCTCACTATATTGCAGGAATTCATCAGGAGGAGTTTGACATCATGCCATTTACACTGAAGAATCTGTGCTTGGGTGACCCACTTGGTGACTGGCATCTCCATTTCTCCCCTTCCACCTGCTCTAACCAACTCTCTTCTTCATTCTGTGTAAATGAAATTATTTGCTTTCCTGTATGTGAAGCTTGATATGCAAAATGCTCCCCATCCTACTCTACTGGCCCAGTTTCTACAGTTCAGGAAGTCAGTGGAGCACTAGAGATCACGGTCAGTCTTCTTGCCTGGCATGAACTTAAGGAGTAAATGTCAGCAAGCTCTTAAGCTAGCAGTGGATTTCTCATCAAAGTTTAAGACCCTCATAAACCTCTTATTGATGCTGTGGCAATGATCAACGTGCTGTTTGTATTTCCATTTTAGAAGAAGATAAACACAGGGACTTGACTGAAATAAAACAAATACACAAGAAGTGCTGTGATCTTAGCAGTCTTTAAATTTCTCTAATATGAACCATCCATAAGGAGCTTTGTCTGCTTAATCCTCACTGGTTTTTAGACAATTCGTTGTCTTACAATTAAGTACAGATGGTTTGGAGCTGTAATGCTGATAAAAAAAATGATGCTTAGGATTGATTCAATTTCCGGGTTGGATTTTAACAGTAATCCATGTCTGAAACATAAGAAATCTGGTTTTATCTGATCTTTAATGCTCGTTTACAGATAGCTGACATATTTCAGTGATTACCGTATGTATATAAAATAATACCATTATCATATTTAGTGAAGGAGTAAATCTGTAAGAAGGCTGAATAATCGCATCCAGCTCTTCAGTTTGTGCTACTTGTGGCATAACTTGCCACTTTGATTTAACCGTGCAACGAGGGTCTTTGAACACAGGGGAGGTTTGATTTTACAGTTGGGATAGAAAGAAATTGTCAAGAAATTGGGTAGCACATAGGAAACTCTTTGATGTAATTATTGAATGTGGAGAAAATAGCTGAAGACTTCCAGAATGATGCACTTGCTGACATATTTTTAGGAAATTCTGTCGTTTTCTTCTTAAAACACAGAGATGAGCAAATGTCTAAGTCTTAGGGCTGTGTAATACTTCCAACTGTTTCAAATCAGGATGAGAACTCCTGATAGGTGTCTGTAAGGTAGACATTTTAAGCTGTTAAAGGAAATTCACTCCCTAACTATGTGCTCCTCTAACTGTAGACAGTCCCATGGCCCTTAACCCGCTTTTGATGAATACTCTTGCCTTAGTCTTTATCGGGAGCGGAGCTGATAGGGGGAAAACAGTTTCCAGGAAGGAAATCACTGCAACACGTCCTGAAGTTTGGGTGATGCCTGAAGGCAGCAATTTCCAATGGTAGGTGTCATGTTCCAATGTTAGGTATGATGTCATGTTAAAATCAGCATGGAGGAGAATAAGGGTCCAAGCAACCATCTTCCTATATTTCACTCATGTTGGGCCTTACTGTGCTCTGTGAATATCACAAAATCACAAGGCTAGAAAAGACCTTTAAGATCATCAAGTCCAGCTGTTCCCGTGCTGTCCTAAACCATATTCCTCAGTACACGACCTACACTTTATCTAAACACATCCAGGGATGGTGACTAAAACATTAAAATTTATTTAAATCTATTTTTATTTATACTTATTTATACTGGATATTTTGTTTCTAAATATCTTATTTAAATATTTGATTTTTCAGCTGCTAGTTGAAGTTTTACTAGAATTACATCTTGCAAACTTTTAAGTGGTGGAATATGGCAACTTCTTCATAACAGAAAATTATTCCAGGTTTGAATATTTAATACAGGTAGTGTCTGTCCCTGACAGATTAACTGTATAAAAACAGGGAGAATATCATGGCAGATCACTTTGAAAGATATGTGAGCAATCTTCTCCATGTGAATTCTGACTAATGGGGCTATATTTTACAGCCGCCGTACCCTGTCAGTTAGTTTCTGTGATGCCCTCTAAGCTCTCTCTAGCTTTTAGCAAGATGAGAGCTTTTGTTTCAGCAGGAACCATACCAACACTGCTGCATTTATTAAAGACATTGCATACACATTGCATGCATCTTCAGTCCAACTTGATTGAGATTGTATTTTGCTTGGGCCTGATGGGTACCACATAAGGATGTATAAAAAACCCAAGAAGGTGGGACCTGATGCTGAATTAGTGCTAATGTTCAAAGTATTCCTTTGGTGAAACATACACTTACCCTTTGGTAGAGATATTAAAGACCATCTTTTCTGATGGAGCAAAATCATGAGATTTTTTAGCTAAAAAGACAGCAATTTAGTTTCATGTTCTTTGAAGATCCGATTCTTTAATACTTGGATATCGATATTTAAGGGATGATTTAATGTGAATTTGCTTGTTTTTTATTAACTCACGTCATTGAAACCTGAGGAATTTTTTTGATGCTCTTCTAGATTCTTTAAAATCTGTGATTTAATAACATAAGAGACCCAAATAGATCTCTGCTTCTGCATGAGAGGAGCAGGAAGTCGCTTAGGGAAACAGTAAAGGATAGTCCACAGATTAACAGCAATCTAGCCAAGATCATTTTGAACAAGCTGTGATGGAAGATCCCTGCTCCCTGCCCTCTCCTGGCATCTCTCCACACCGACAGGTGCTTACAGTCCAGAAAATATGGAAGCTTTCACTGCTGCTCTGTAGCAGCTGTCATCCACCATGGCTGTCTTTCTCTGCTTTATCATTCTTCTGCTTGGGCTGGCTCAAGGTCTCTTGCTGGCTTCTCCACTGTTTTGGGCATTCCTGCTAGTTGCAGCATTCCTGCCTTTACTTCCAGGGAAAAGCCCATGCAGGGTGAGGAAAGTCACCTTTCCCTTCACTACCATTGCAGTAGTGACCTCTTCCACAGCTGTGCTCACAAGCAGTTTCTGTGCATCTGCTTACTCCTCGCTTCCAGTGTTTTTCCAGCCTTTCACCCTACTGCCTTGCAGTGGTGAGAACACAGGCTAAAAGACAAGGTGCCATGCTCTTTAGCCACGGGCAGACCAACAGAGATCACACACGTGCAAATTAGTCGCTTTGCTAATAAAATCAAATATAAGCCTGAAAAGACACCCAGCTTAGGAGGAACTTTTCCTAAATTTTATTTTTATTCAGTATTCAAAAGCTAGAGGACAGAAGCGATGGCTGATCTATGTCCAGGATCTGTGTACCTGAATAACTTCATTAGCTTCATCTTGTCCAATGAAGTGTACTGGCAGCAAAGCACCCATTATGATGCCATTCTCCAAATCTGGTCGAGCCAGTGAAGAATTTCTCAAAGGAATGGGCAGAACCTGTGTTGGGACA
The DNA here is from genome assembly GCA_022605575.1 of Laterallus jamaicensis coturniculus. Classification (NCBI taxonomy): domain Eukaryota; kingdom Metazoa; phylum Chordata; class Aves; order Gruiformes; family Rallidae; genus Laterallus; species Laterallus jamaicensis. Next base: position 3,464,753 of record JAKCOX010000009.1, read on the forward strand.
TAATTTCTGTACATTTCTGTTGTTTCAGAATGGTGATACAGAGTTAAAACTGCATACTGAAAGAGACAACCATGTCCTCCTACTGAAATTATCATGAATGATTTTGTCTAAGGAAAAAGAAAAGAAGTCAATCACTTGCCTGGCTTGGTTTTGCTGCAGTAACTAAACAAACCCTGCAACATGCACAGGAGTTGACAGGTGAAGAGATGCGTGCTTAGTTTTCATTTTAGTGTTTCTAAAACAATCAGGTGCTCTGGTGAGGAACACAATATAAAAATAAAAGCTGAAAGATGAAGAAGAACTGATTTCATTCAACTATGGTTTATACCTTCAGAGAGCCGGTAGCTATTTTAAGGACATTCCTGAGTTTTGATGCTTGTAATTTTTCCTTATAAATACAAATTACAAAAAATAAAGAAGAATAAAATCAGCATTATAGCAAAATGTTGCTGGAGGCCTGCTGCCATAATAACCATACATCCATAATTCATAGGGACCCTGCAAGAAATGGTAGCTTTCTGTTTTCTTCTGAAGACAGGGAATCTGTTGTGGACTCCATTTGCTTGGAAGGTTGCATGTTCTTCCAACCTGATGCACAAACAAAACAGTATTTTTCCCCTCTCTGTGTTTAAAAGAAGTACTTTTATTTAGTCCAGAACACTGTGATTTTATATTCCATGACACAGTGGAAGAAAGCACTTTCTTGCAGCTGTTAAAAAAACCCCTCATTATGTTCATGTGCTGGAAAGTTTCAAGTTCAGACCCCCTTTTCTTTAAAGACAGTCTGAATTTTGTTTCTAAAACCAGGCACAAATCCTAGGGAGATATTCACAGTATTATTCGCAACGTGTGCTGAACAGTACTGTAGAAACCACAACCAATGTCTAGACCTTTTGAAATAATGAAGTGATGTGATTACTACTCTGCTAGAATATGCCAGAAGTGGTTTGAGGGTTTTTTTCCCGATTAACAGAGAAGTAAGGTGAAGCAGATCACCCGGTCCGTTCCTTTCCAGCTCAGTTGCAGCTGTGTGTGCTGCTTTGAAGTGCAAATGGTGCAAGGAGGGTATACATCATGTCCCCTTCACAGCATTGGCAACAGCTCTTTGCTGGTTTGCGGTGCTGTATTTCCTTTCTCTTTCTTGGTTTGCTGAGTGACTGATAGCTGATGGGTCCTAGATTCTTGTTTAGTCATCTCTCACTGGCTGGTTTTTTTGTGTGGTGGGTGCCACTGTGTATTTGGGTGTAGGATTCCAAGCACTAGGATCATCTTTTCTGCCTATAGCAGCTTTGTAATACTGCCATGTCTCAGAAGTATCCATTTGTGCCAATTTTCGTTATATCTTTCTTAAAAGAAAAGTCTGTTTAAATTCCTGTTTCTATGGACACTGTTGAGTTTGGTAGCTTCTGTGTCTTGCCCAGTAGTTTGACTTGTTGCAGAAGTAAGTGCATCTATGTTGACCCATTTTAAATCTTGCATATTTATTTCAAGGGAATTACTTATTTTGTAATGCTACTATCTTATTAGAGACAGAGGTGGTGGAAAGAAATACGGGAAATCACTTGGAGCAGTATTGTGGGAAATGCAGATTGTCTAGCGTGCTGTAGCTGTTTAAGACACAGATGGTATGACTGAGGGTACAAGAGGCTCTTGTTTCAGTGATTTATGTCTGCCTATAGGTAGTGATGTAGGATAATTGAGCACAAGAAACAGCAAAAGAAAAAAGTTTTCTGCTTTTTAAATCCCTTTTCTAGTTTGTCAGAGATGAGATTTATAACTGAGATCGTTAAATTCAGCATGGCTTGCTGCCAGCGAGATGCAAAACAGAGCCTGGCTTCTGCAGGCTTCAAAGCTGGGCAGAAAACAAGACACTGCATCTTTAAGAAGTGCTTATTTGGCATTTACTTATTTAGTTAAAGATCATTGCCAGGCAGAACTCCCGTGGGAGGAGTGGATGGCTCATTGGGCCTCATGGGGAGGGCGGTAATTAAACTCTGAAGGCAAGCAATGATGTTAAGCTAAAAGCTCATCTTTAAATAGTAATACACTTGCAATGTAAAGTGGAAGGCCCTCGGGTGCCTGTTGACATAGCGTTAGGAGCTGGCACTTTTTTATATAAAAGCTAAATTGAAGAAACTGTTATGAGCTCATCTGCATAAAGCAATATGATTCTGCCTGAGGGTGTGGGCAACAGGGAGTGATTAGCAAAATGTCTTTTTCCCTGCTACTCTGTTGCTCTGCTAACATGCCACTTGTCACCGAGAAATTTGAGATACCATATGCCAACCTGCATCTACAGAGATCCCCTTGCTGATTGCACATTGAAGAATTCCTCTTCAACACATGAGATGCTGTCAAAAAGCATTTCTGAGACTGCATGAAACATGCTGGAAAGAGAAATCTCATGTTGCTTCTTCTGGTGTTGCATCAAGCCATTAGTAGTCTCATCTTCAGATGTAAAGCAAAACACATTTACAGAGAAAGAACTGGATATCTTTACTGACCTTCATCTTCTCCTCATCCCATGTGGGTTGGACCTGCTTATACAGGTGAACCTTCAACAATTTGAGGCTCTGGTACCCATCAAGGAGCCAGCTGTATTTCCACAGAGATCTGGATAGGGCATTCATTTTGCTTAACAGCAGTTTGACTGATATTAATAATTAAGAGAAAATGAACATCAAGTAATAATATAATTTCCTGTCATGCCAGTTGCAAAGCTCAGTTACTTAAAAAGAAATGAAGAATAACATAAAATGTTGTTAAAGTGGGAATTTTTTCTTTTGACTTAAAAATCACTTTTTCTGCCATACAAAGCAACCCTAATTTTCTTTCTTAGCATTTTGATTTTCACATCTGGTGTTGAGTGGAAGATATAGTTAAATGTGCATGTAAGCACACATCGAACTCTTCACATTTCACTATCTTAGATAAATGTTCTACCTGCAGCTCAAAACTAGAAAAAAATGTAGGAGTGTTTTCATTTTCAGGTTATTTTGGGGTTTTTGAATGTGGTAAAATGCAAATCTTCAGAAAAGATAACCTGGTAGTTATTATAGAAATTAGCCTGTGAACCCATGGAGTTATTTACTTAAGATTATTGCCATTATTGTAAAATCTACTCTACCTGTCAGCTATTGTATGTATTTTAATACAGACTTGAGCTGTCCAGATGGTTGTTTGTTAAATGTCTCAGTCAAGACCTTGAATTACTTTGAGTACATCCTATCAAACTTGTGCTTGTTCATATGCTGTGCCTCCCTGGGCTGGTCTGCTGTGGAAATGCTGAAGATAGTTTTTGTTACATGAAAAAAAGACTGACTTTATCGCACTACATACGCTGAAGTAATTTCCTAATAACAGTCCCTTGGACACACCTTGTTTCAGAATACAAGGGAAAAGACTATTTGCATGAACATCCATGAAATTGAAATAGCAGATGCAATGTTGAACAATGAGGTGTAGACTCACGGCATTGATTCCCACGCAAGACTGATGGGGAGTTAAGCTGTTTCTATCTGCTCTAAAATGATCACATAGAGATCCTGTCCATAATGATAGGATGCCTACATCTCAAATGCCCTTCATGGCCTGGTACTCTTGATGATTTTTCCAGTAATAAATCCAAACAGTGGCAAGATGCTGAGATTTTCACCTTTGGGAAGTTTGATTCAAGCATTTAGCACTAATCCAGAGAATCTGGGGCACAAAGTCAATCTGAAAGGAACATGAAAGAGGATCCCCTCATAAAAAGGACTGAAACTTAATGACAGTTTAGATTTAGAAAGCTGGTGTAGCTATCATGCCAGTGCTGTCTCCAGCCTGTGCATAGAGGGTTTCTTTGCCCCAGGCTGCCTATATGCTGAGTGTGAGGGGGAAGGCTTGTTTATTCTTCTTCCCCTGTCATGTCACTCATGACAAGAAGAGACATGAAAAGCTCAAGGGGCTAATCAGTTTTTAGGCTCTGACCCATATTTTGAGTTAGCAATAATTATGAATTTCTCATGTCTTATTGTACCCATATGACTGCGCTGCTTCCACAATTGCTACAGACTTAATTCTGCGTTAACAGAAAATTAGCAGCCCCTGCATCTTTGGAAGACACTAAACCATGGAAAGGAATGCAAAGGAAATGCGGGTGATGATGCAAGTGAAAAGGTTTAGGGTTTTTTTTGGCTTGGTGTTTTGGGTTGGTTTTTTTGAGGCTATGCCAGATGCACAGTTGGAGGTAGCAGGAAAAAGGAAGAAAAGTGCAGAGGCTAGTCGCCAGTGCTTCCAAAGGATAAGATTTAGTTGTTTTTAGCAATGTGGTTGGACAAACCTGACACCCTGTTTTCCACTCTGAAACATCAGAAACACCTGCATCTCTCGACCTCTAATGTTTTTTACTTCCTAACAAGGGTCTGTTTTGCACAGTCAAAGTTGAAAAAGGCAAGCAAACAAAAATAGGTCCATTGCAATTCCCAGTGCATGCGATTGCTGCAACAGTAAGATTCCCCTCTTTGTGAATCCATAAAACTCACAGGAATGTAAAAAAGTGTGAAGACAGAAGACACACAGTTGTGAGGACTCATTTCTCTTTGCCAGGTTCTTTAACTGTACTTTAATCTTTTCCCTGTGATGTGGGCGTGGGCTGAACAGTCCTGAAGTAGGAACCAAGAGTGCTCTCAAACATGACAAAGAGGTTTCTGCTTCATTTTATGCTATAGAACTGCTAATTTCTTGTCTGGGAAAACTCTAGGAAGTGGCAGTTTCTGCTGTGGATTTTCTTAGTGTGCTATTGGACTTGATTTTAGAGCAGATTGAGAAGGGCATCTGCTCATGGTGCTTGTAAGCTTAGGACATTATATTAAAAGAAAAATATCCTTTAATGTATCATGAGACAAAGCTTAAAAAAATCCTGTTAGTGTCAGTGATGGTACTTATTTCTCTTGTCCTCCCTCTCTCTGTTCTTCTTTTGCTCTAGCGGCTTTGACCATTGATGCTAATTAGTACTGAAAAGGACATTTTTGGCAAGGCTTTTAAATACAGCTTTTATCTTCTCTAGCAACAGACAAAGTTGTATTTAATGGTATTTGACATCTAAGAGTGACTGCAAGGTCTTTTTTCTGTTGATTTTTTTTCCTAAAGGAGTTCCTTATTCTTCTAATTTATTAAGAAATCAGATGTACTTTCATTCTCAACATGCTTCTATTCTTGGCTGACAACCTGCTATGTTTCTGTGCGTGTACGATATTAAAAAGCAAATGAGAATGATATCAGTGTTGCACTGAGTGTTCAACTTCAGGAGATTTTCCTATTATTAGGTTTACACAGCACATTCTGTTGAGCCACTACTTTTGATACACATATCTTTTAAAATAATGAAATTCTGTATTTTGTTCTTTTAAAGGTTTTAAGACAAGCAGCATCTGGTTACTGGGCTGTATGGTAGAGCTGGTATACAATTGCAAGAGGCTGTATGAGAAATAATCGATCCAAATTATTACTGTAGGTATTTCCTACTTGACTATCTGCAGTGGCATTTTCCCCGTACATTGCTGGAAGTGTTTTCTTCAGGGGGGTATGTCTGTGCAGATGTTGATTTTGGCTGGGCATCATTGCCAGATGTGCCGGTGGCAGTGTTAGGTTACAAGTACTGCCACCGGATAAAAATTTACAGAAACAGTAACAGTGACATTCCCACAGCCTTCAGAAGCAATGAACTGACTAGGTATTCAATGCAAATTCTTCTCACAGATATTCTTCTGTTTCATGATAGGTGTGTCCCAGATCTAGCCAATTTACTTTTGCTACCCCAGATTTTTTATTTTCATTTTTCTTACTTTTAATTGCTTATAAATTTCCAGAACTAAGCTGAATAGGATGCAGAACGCAACAAGACGGAAAGAGCATCTCCCGGTTAGATACTACACAGACATGTTTTAAATTCAGTTGATGTGTACGTCTAGACTTGGTTGCAGGGTGGAAATCAGCAGTCTATAGAAATAAATGCATCCTCCTTTGGCCATCTTCCTCTTTCATTGCATCCTGTAATTCTTCTAAATTGGTGGCACTCATGTTAGGACCCAATTTTGGGAGGCAGGGTCAGTGCTTTGCATCTCTGATAGAGAATGCAGTTCTGCAACCCAGAACTCAACTCTCTTAAGCTACTTTAAAAATCTTTTTGCCTCTTTTGCCCTCTGTCTCTCTTTGGGGTTTAAATGCCCAAACCACCAAAAGCATGCAAAGTCAGTGCAAACCCTCATGTGGACTTTCATGAACTTTTGGCTAGGGTTCTTGACCCTCCAGGGGTTATAGCCATCTGTCATCAGAGAGTGATCTAACTTACATTGGCAAACTGGCCCAAGGAAAGGAAATAGAAAGATGAGCTTTCTCTCTCTCTCTTTTTTTTTTTCTTTTTTTTTTTCATTTCTCAGCTGCACAGCATGCTCTGCTCTGCCACAGCCTAGAGGTATGATTATGGTCCTAACTGTTGGACTAAATCATGGATATGGCATGTCAGCAAATCTCAGGATTGCCTCCCCCCACCCCCCGCCTCCTCCCTGCTGCCAATTCTCTCTGTGCAGATTTGACTTCTGAGGCTGGTTTAACTGAAATAATTTTCAGTTAAATTCTGTTATTTCCCAGAAATATTTTGTTTCAAAGCAGATAAGCAAAACACAGTTCCCTTGTTCTGCACTAGCTGAATGGAGTTATGGCTTGGATGCTTCCCCATAGGTGAGACTTGTTTGAGAAGCATATTTCTCAGGAGACAGCAGAGATTTATTTTGGTCAGTTGTTTGGATTACAGTCAATAGAGCTGGATAAGAAAGCTCCGCACAGGAAATAATAATGACTTTCAGCTTTCAAATTTCAGTTCCTGCAAGGCAACCTGTGGGCCCTCCTGGAAAGCTAGCTACATTACCCCTGGGAAATGCAAATCTTCGAGGAGTTATTCAGTAGGTGGGAATGATGATCCAAATTCAGCCTCCATAATAGCTATGCCTATTTTTGAACAGACAGAAAACAAGAGTTTAGCGTCATTAAAAAAACTCAAACAAACCAAAACCAAGCCAAACTAAAACAACCCAGAAAGTTTTGTGAATGCTGAAATATTTTATATTGATTTGGTCACTAAAGTGACGTATTTCAGAATCTGTAGATGTTTTTCTGTGAACAGTTGTTCCATGAAGAACACTGATGTTTCAAATTTTAGCCCCTACACAATATTAACAGATGCTGAAATGTAGCAACTTCTGATGAGCTGAAAATGCTGTATGTTGCTTACTGTCAGAAATAGACCACTTTTTGTTAATTTCATATTTTTCATTTTATATATTTCTGTGTGAACTGTGTGATACATCAGGAACACATGCTAACTGATGCACATGCTAACTAATAATTGGCATGGTGTACATAATTGTACACATACTGAATTAGATATAAAATATTTCTCATATGAAATGGAAATACTTTAACTCAATAATTGGTGTGAAAAGAACTGTTTTGCCTTTCTATATATAGAGCTTTTCTTTAGAGATGAGAATAATACAAAACTCATTATTTGCTGGATGGGAAAAACCCTATGTTCTGTAGCAGTTAAACTCAGATGCTTGAATGAATATTGGGTTTTTGCTTTTGGGAACAGCAGAATTTGGGATAATGCTGTCACTAGAGTGAAATTCTGTCATGAAAGACTTTTAAATTAAGCTTTTTGAACCTAATCCAATAATCTAATGGAGTCATTGAAAAGTCTCCCATTGAGCTGAATAGCCTTTGGGCCATTAGTTTTCAGAGCAGCAGTCCTGCATTGGAGCTTCTTGGGCGTGTGGTAAGTAAAAACACTCTCGTGTCCGATTGTAGAGCCAGCTTTTCATCTCACTTTTAGTCAGGATCATATTTACACACAGGTGTCCAAAGTGTTCTTATCAAATCAGGATGCAGAAATATTTTATATGCCTAGTGTAGGTGCCTCCGTTTGAAAATTTGGTTCTGAAAGTCATTACTTTTTGATTTGTAATACTTTTTATATAACCAATAATAATTTTTAGGGTGATTCCCTGCAGTCACAATTAAAATATCCAGTTACAAAAAGTAAAAGAAACAAAAAAGACTACTATTGGAATATCTTCTAACTTTCTAATTCTGCTGTTTAAAACCAAATGTTCCTGGTTTGTGGAAAGGCAGTAAATGAAACTTTAGGAAGCAAAGAGATTTCTTCCACTTCTATAACACTGGACATCAAAGTTTTTTATTTGTAGTTACCGATTGGTTGGGTTTGGTGTGGTTTTGAGGTTCTATTTTTTTCATGGGGGGGTGAAGTGGGGTGTGTGAAGCTGGCTAATTGTTATTTTGGGTTTAACACAGTAAATATATTCTTCCATCTCTCATTTACTTCATTCCTTTTTTAAAATCCTGCTATACAAACCCCATGTAGTCCCAGGAGGCTATTGCAGAAATTAGACTATATGTGGTTTTTATTTTCAACTTTCTTTGTGTGTTGATGGAATTTTATGTTTGTATTCCTGACATTTACATATCTGCCAACTTGTCATTTCCAATGGGAGATAGTTTTATTTCATGTGTATTTTAAGCCCTGTTTGAAAAAGGTTGGCTGGGGGGGGGGGTTTAATGTATGAATGACCCTACATATTTTTATACCTTAATCGGAGTAGCCTGATGGAACACGTAAGCTTGAGATGAGCTTTTGACTTTGTCCCTAAAGTGTTGCAATTTTAGATACAATTTGATTCCTGGCATTTCTGCACATCACATGGTAATGGCATTCCAGTACCTGTCAGAGTGAAGTAGAATAGATAATCATGAGCAAAGAGATCTTCAGTGCTCCAAAGAGCTGTTGGAGTATGGCGGTAATCTGATTAGTTTTAGGTTGTTTTTTAGAAAGGGATAAATAGATTTTCCTGTTAAGTTTTCAGAGCTGCTTTTCAGAGTGTTGTTCTGTCTCATTCAAATGTAAAGTATTTGACATTCAGAGCATTTGCCTATATAGTCAACTGGAAAACACAGATATCTTCAAAAAGATTGACTAAATTGTGCATATTGATGATTTAAAAGGATGGAAATACGAATTTCAGGATCTTCTTGAAGTCACCTCAACATGAGATAAAATGAAATGCTAAAAAATATAGAGCATTTGAGCAACAAATTTAAATAGTAAAAGGCATGGAAAGAGAGGAATACTAAAAATCCTTCAAGGGCATTAAAGAGTTTTTTGCAATAGCAAAAAAAAAGTTGTATGTAATCTCAAGTAAGTATGCAGATCAGTTCCTGATTTTTTGGGTCTTTTTCAGAAATCACGGAGTTTTCAGTGAACACATCAAATAAGAATTCTAGACATATGTGGTATGTGTATACATAAATTCATATATAAAATAAGAGGAAAAATTAACTTATGGAGGAAAAAATCTTACTTTAAAAATTTTATTGATTATTTTATCTTACTGATAATATCTCACATTATTCTTAATATTAATGAAGTTATTTGCTTTATCTAATATCCAAGATTTCTGCATAAATATGAGTCAACCTATATTATGTTTCATATAGACAAGAGATGGAGTATAGCAAAAAAATCATTACTGTCAGGAGTGACTGAACTAGACTGAAAAAGCTGTTCCACTGAAATAAAAAGCCACCTCCAATTTTTCCCCAGAGCTAGGACATTATTTGAAGATTTTTTGGTTCTCTACAGTGTTACTGTGGTCTTAACTCAGCGCTATTCTAAATGGAGGTCCACTGCTTATAGGAGGTAGTAAAGTACAAAGCATGAAAACCTCTGTCATGTGAATGTACAGTTTACATTAAAGAAAGAAAATCTAAAACATCCTTTTTTTGCATTTAAATGAGGCATACATTCTCAGGACCTACAGATCAACTTCTTCCAAATGTGTGATGCTGCTAACAGCTACAGAAAACAAGGGGACATGGAGGGAAATACATTAATATAACTGAGTATTGAAGGGCTTTTATTGGCCTATGAAATGTGATGTCCAGTGATTTCCTGGAAATCCCACCAATAGTGCAGCTCAGTCGCCTGCTTATTGTCTCTAGGAAAATGTCAGTGAGTTGCAATGTGACCTAACTTCTGTCATGTGTACAAAGATCTAAGTGTGTTTTGAATATGTGGGATGTCTTCATGTTTGTAACAGTGCATGGAGATAATCCTGAAATCTGAGAGGTTCCTTCTGATGTCTTAATGAAAAGCTATTCAAAGTTGGAGGAGCTGTAAGCTGTAAAACTTGCCATTTGCAGTAGATGTCCTCCACAGAGATTGTTAGATATTTGTTATGGGGAAAAGAGAACCTTCCATTTGTACTGAGCATATCTCAACCTCCCTATGCCTTTGCAATGACACACCCTATAGCCAAGGCTCTCTGCTGTTTCCCCGCAACTTGAGGTGCCAGAGAAAATCACTGATATGGTCATAATAAGACATTGCTCCAGGTTTGCTGTAGTTTCCCCCATGCTTTTACTTTTTGCTTATGTCTGGTGTTCCTGCAACTTCAGCAATCATCCTTCCAACTGAAAATACATACCCTATTGCTTTACAGCTAATGTTTCCTTGATCCATTCATACATGTTTGCAGTCTTGCCTAGAGCTGCTGGTGCCATCTCTACTGTGCAATGAAAAAGAGATTGTTTAAGGCAAAGAAAGGATATAAGTATAGCAGCATTTAATGGTGATGAAGAAGTTGAGGATGTGAGGAAAAGAGAAAGAATAAGATCACACTAGCCATGTTGCTAGCCTTGCTTGGTTTTGTAAGCCAAATACATTTTCAAAATAAATTTTTAAGTGCATTTTCCTACATGGAAAAGAATGCTTAAATAATATCCATGTCATATGCACCTCTTTAGGACCCATGTGAGTTATCAGTTGGGTTTTGGACATCTAGCTGCACAACAACATTGTCCTTGAAGGACTTAGGTGGTGAAAGGTGGCAGTAAAAAGGTATTTAGGTGGGCATTAAAAAATATCTGTGCACCAATAATTTCAGAGAGGAATGCCAAGGTATAAGACCTTTCTGCATGGGTTATAGACCTTTTCCATCCCGATTTCTTTTCTGGTTTTGCTGCATTTTTTCCTTTTTCTTTTTGCTTATGTCCTTTATGTGATTCACCTGCTATGAGTCCTTCTGTTCTTCAGACCTCTGTATCCAGGTCAGTTGCTCTGTCTTTTACTTCCATATTGCTGGGATGGAAGAAGAGAGAAATATCAGTGACACAAACAATGGGGTCTTTATCTGACCTGCTGACACCTTGCTCCCATGGAGGAGTAGTAATAAGAATTACGCTGTTTGCCCCCAGATTACAGAACACTCAGTACAGGTTGAGCACTAGAGGCTTTTGTCACTGACTTCTGCTGACCAGAGGTATCTCTATTTTAGTTCAAGTACAGAATAACAAACATTTATTTTGAGTTGCAAAGGGATAATTGTAAATAGTATTTCAGAAGTAAAATGTATTGCAAAGTACTTGCTGTTTCACAGTGAATTTTCTGATTTGTACAGAAGCTGTTGTGTTTCAGCATGCTAGGACCAACTCTTGTTTCCTTGAGGCACCGCTGCTACATACTTGTTTGTAAATTGATAAGGATGTGTACTCAGCTCACAGAAAGATTAAGAAAAAATAAAAGACTGATTAATATTTTCTTAATTTCTTATTGCACATACACAATTATCCAGACTATTTGGGAACATATATGTCCTGGTTTCAGCCAGGGGCTTCAGCCAGGAAGGGGTTTAACCTGCTGGGCTCGGGACAAGTAACTCAAATTGACCAATAGGATCATTCCATGCCAGTTACATCATGCCGAGTATAAAAAGCAGAGGGTGTTGCAGTGTTGGCGCGCGAACAGCAGGGACCGGGAGGGAGCGTGCTCTCGGCTCCGGGCTTTGTTTGACTCGCGGCGCGAGCTCGGGTCCTTTGTGTTGCGGCTGGGGTTTGCGCGGGCTGCGGCGCGGTGTCCGTTACGGGGAGTGCGCGATCTGAACTGCTCATCTCAGCAAAAGGTTGTATTGTTCATTGTTATCTGTTCTTCCCCTGTTATTTCCAGTAAAAATACCCTTATCCCAACCTGCGGGGTGTTTTGGTTTTTCCCCCCCCGCTCCGGGGGAAATCTGAACGCGTGGTCCCCGGCTCCGGCAGAACCACAACAATATACTACTACAGAACTTAAGAAGAAAATATGTGAGATGCATGTATTATGCAGAAATAAGAGAGAGAAAAAGAGTCAGAAAACTTACATTCTTCCATTTTAGTCTCTTTGTTCCTGCATTCGCTTCTTGTTGCTGATGTCATGTTGTTCTAATTTTCTCTGGTCATCAGAGTAACTATCATTTTGGGCCATCCAGTAATATTAAATAAGTAAGGATGTCAAGTGAAGGAGAGTTAAAACTAGATAGGAAGAAACAGTAAAAATGTAAATGATTCATATCAGTAAATCTGTCATGTAAACTTCAATAATTAATTTGCGCCAAGGTTCAGTTTCAGGCCTGGATCTCTAAGACACTTTTATTAGACTCTAAATGGATACCCTCATGCAACCAGTTTAGCTCCAATTTTCATTTTAAATGTTATGTTTAATGGGAGTCCAGACCAATGAATTTTGCTGTTACAATTTACAACCTTTAGATGTTCAGAGTCAAGTGATATCATTTGGGTGGAACATGGACAGAATTGTGGAAAATTGACAACAAATGAATAACTGAACCACAAAATGTATTCTCTTTCTGACTTGTCTGTAGATATGTCTTCGAAGATGCTAATAGCTATTCACAGCTTGGTTGTGACTATTATTTGTTTCTCTTTCACATGTGAAGGCATATGATTTCAGAACATTAAGTTTATTCCTAAATGCCTAAGAGATATGATGGCAATTTCAGAAAAAAATCAAGCTTGTTCCAGAGGAGGGGAAGATTTCCCATAGAAAAGTAAGCATGGCCAAGGATGGGGGTGAACCAGGAAGTCAAATATTTATTCCCTATTAAGATTTTATTTGAATTTCTGTTCTTTTGTTTTAAGTCATCAAGATAGTTTTATGTTTATGTCCCTATTAGGAATGCTGATGTTCATAACAGCTTTGAACCAGAATCTTTTTCGTAGTGATATAGTGTATGCATTTTAAATGGGTAATGTTTTATATTAGGTTGGAAATTTGGTTAGAGATGCTGAAACTTTCCTGCCTTCTAATGTCTCAGAGAATCATAAATTATGTTGAAAGGATCCTCCTGAAGCTGCCTGTTCCAAAAAGACCTAATTAGATCAGGTTTCTCATGACCATGACTAGTCAAGTCTTGAATACCTCCAAGGGAAGGGCAGAGGTCCTACAACTTCTCTGGGCTTCTGTTGCAGTATTTAACCATACTCATGGGAGAAAAAAAAGAAAATAAAATTGTCCTATCACTGCACAACCCCAAAAGCATCTAGCTCCAGTGTCTGTATATTCTCTGATCAAAGAGGTCCAGCGAGCAGAAAGATCTTCCTTTCACCTTCTCTTCTCCTGGCTGAATGGCAATGAAGTGGGCTCCAAGTGAAGTCCACTTCTTTTAGCCTCTTCTCCTGCACCATGTTCTTTAGCCCCTTGGTTTCTACTGGGTTCACTCCAATATGTTAACATCATTCTGGTACCGGGGAGCTTATAGCTAGATGCAGCTCAAATGACCTAAGAAGTACTTACTTAAATGAAGTATTTCCACCTCTAACTTCCAAATGTGGAATATTTCTGCCCTGTTCACTAACATTTCGGGCACCTCTCTTGACCTTTATTTATCTGACAAAATACAAGGAGATCTGAGAGGAAACAAGATATGTTGCGTTATCCCAGCCCATGACCAAGAATAGCTGTTGCCTCAGAATAACATGGTGTATGTGGGTGAAGTAAAGATTTCCACCTGCTGGGAAAATTTCTATTAAAAGCTTCCAAGCATATGAGAATTTGCTGCTTTATTGCCATAAACAAATAACATCTCCTCAGCAATAGTGATATTAGAAGTTTGCATTTAAGTGCAAAGAGCTGAATCAAAACTTTACTGCAGTTTGGTTTTGAAGAAGCTGATGGCAAACCATGCTTTTCAGCTTTCAAGGGAACTGCCTTGAACTCCCACTTCCTCTTTTTTCTACTCAGCGAGAACTGTAGGTGAGTGGTTCAGTTTTGCTGACACACCAACACCTATAAAATAGTATGTTGTACTGATGCGTGAAAAGCACTCAGCATTAAGTTCTTGAAATAATCAATTATTTAGCGGCTCATCACATTTACTGTCCACTGAAGGATCTTTATAGCAATAATGAGGTCACTGCAATCAGATCCTCTGCTTTTGGCATTTCATCTACAAAGCCTGTACACAGACACAAAAAATCCCACCCCAAAACCCCCATAACTTCAAAGACGGCATTTTGTAATTTGGTCTAGTCTCAGCAGGAGATGATTGCTTTTTAATTCTTCCTATCTGGATATTTTCTTGTACAATAAAATACCCTGACTTGCAAAAGAGAGGGGCCTCCGGTCATTAGAAACAGTGTCTGTGTATTGACTTTATAGCCTTTGAATCAGGTTTGTGGAATTAGATATTCCCTACTAGGTAGGAAAGCTAGTTGGAAAATTGCCTTGAAGGAGGTTTGGGAAGCATCATTTCTGAGTTAATTAAGGGAATACTCTTTAAGCATTATATGGCATATCCCACCTAAAGGAAAAGTTGCTGTTGGAAGAACAGCAGTCAAGAAACTAGTCTGAACTTTTGGCATTTACCTCCTCCCCCTCCAGCCCCCCCAAATTTTTGATGTTTTTCCCTTTTTTAAACAAATAGGAACAATTTTCAAGGATCTAGGATTCACAGTTATTGCTTATTTTGCTAGACTTCTCAAGGAGAGTGCATTTAGAGTTAGTGAGACAACAGTAGGAAATCTATATGGGATTGGAGAAGTATCTTCATGAGGGTGGGTAAAGAATTATACTAATTGTTAGATGAAAATCGGAGAAATTTGGGAAGAGATTTTTAAATGGCAAGGTCATTTCCTGTGTTCTTGTGCCTTTGTGCTTTTCAGACAAGGAGGTCTTGCCTTGTCCATAGTGAAGTTGCACAACCAGAGCGTGCAGGTCCAGGCACATGGTCACAGTCATTAGGATTACAGCCTGCTTCTGCAGACCTACCTTAAGCTGCTTCTGGTCAAAATGTGACCAGTTACTTCTAAATGTATGTTTAGGAGCTAAAAAATGGAGGTTTGCGTTCTTTACTCTTCCCTTGTTCCCATTTCCTCTGCAATAGGGGAGGAAGATCTGAAACTTGAAGATGAAAACACATTTGATGTAGAATGGTTGATGGCTGCAGGAGAACTAATAACAAATTGTGTGGGAGATGGGTAGTTTTTAAATGCAGAAGAAAAAAAAAGGCATCATTGGAGTTACTGTTTATATATTAAATCTCAATACCTAATAGATACACTAGAGAAAATTTTATTTGTGAAAATTTTTTGAAAGACCCAGAGATTTCCTGCAGAATAATCAAAGCCAAAGATAGACTTTCTAAGGTTAAAAATGCTAGAAGAAACACAAGTATTAGCTTGTTGTCAGGCAGACTGATAGTTTGACAAAAAGTGTGATGTATGGTTGCGGTGAGAATTCTGCATTGCATGTCAACAGAGAAATATTTATTGGCACTACATTATATTTATGAATGCAATACTACAGCCTAAATATAGTGGCATTTTAAAATACAGTGTTAGAACTCATTAAATACAAGTAGGAAATTTGAAATACAGTTTACTCTTGGTGATTTCTTGCCATTCACTAGTCCTAAATGTTAAAATTGCATTAAATACAGGAGGTTGGATTCAAGTTCATCACCATAGAACTCCATTGAAACTGATTAATTCACCGTAAGATTACTTGGGCCCTGAATCAGTTGAATGCAACAAGGGGTGTTAGTAAATGTCAACTCAAATTTACAGGTCACAGTTCTAGAACCATCGCAAAAACATTCATGCAGGTGTCTGGATTGAGGCCTTCCTGTCAAGGCCTTAAAGAATATGAATATTACAGAGTTGCGATAAATGCAATTTCTACTTATACACAGTGAGCTGGAATGGTTCAGGATCCTGGAAGGTCTGATCATCAGAGCATTACAAAAATGAACCCTAGCGTTTTTGGAAAGCAAGCATTTTATTTGTGTTATCAGGTTAGAAAACAACTCTGGTGGCTTTAAAAGTATTGTTTTTAACTAGTACAATATTGACCTGGTTCTGGCCAGGCCAGAACCAGGACAATTATGCAAATAACTTGGATGGATTTGAAACCTAAACTGCGAATACTTTTGGTGCTTGTATGTACCAGTGTATGAATTCTAGACAGACACACCTCCAGTTCAGTAAATAGACTGAATTTGTATTAAATTAGAGGTATACCTGAGCTGACTTCAGTTAATGAAAGACTAATTGTAAAGCTTCACTCTTAAGTATTGCAAATCTCAGATAGGTTTGTATGTTGCCCTGGGTTATCATCAATGCCAGTGCCTCAACTAGATGGGCTGCAGCTGCATCAACTGCACTTGGGTGTGCTGCCATACCTTAGTTTATGCGTAGCATCAGTGTGTGTACAGTGCTTTCTTTGTCCTTGACACACCTGATAGAAAATGTAGGCCTCATTTGTGTATTGTACTGTGGTTTCATCATTTGCACTAGGCATGTAAAAGAAAGCAGGTATGCTCATTTATGGGGAAAAAATAAAAGCAATAACCAGAACAGGAATGAAATTCTTGTCCTGCTGGAGAGTGTGGCAGTTTTCCCATTGATTCCAGCATGACAAGATTTCAATCAGAATCATAAATTACTCCATAAGAATCTTTCTTAGAGAAATAGCCTTTCCTTATCTTTCATTAGATGTTTTCTGACTTGTAGGCGAATATGCAGTTGCGACACCTTCTGCCCCATTAAGCAAATCAGGTAAACATGGTTGTGCCTAAATGCATGTATGAACAATTTTTTTTCCCATGGTTTTAAGCTAAGATGTTTCTTCAGATATCCATATTAATCTTTAAGCTAAGGAGAGAGTAAATGGGAAGTGCTGGTGCATGTAGTTAAATATTTATTAAAGTCAATGTGGAACTAAATGAAGAAAAGTGAAGAAAATGAGAAGACCTGGAGGGGTAGTAGTGTTTAGATTTATCTAAATCTAAAGAATATTTCAGCAACAAGAAAAAGCCACATTTTCCTTCCTTGATCAGTTTGTAGTTGTTAAAGTGCTGACAGCCAGTATATTGGAAGATTTTGCTTCCCCTCTGAGATTTGAGTGGGAGATAAAATTACCACAATAGGAAAACCAGGGGGATCTCAACTACACTCGAAACCCCCTCCAAAATCCTATTTTCTGTGCCACAAAGTGCTTATCAGTTTTTAAGTTCTTATGTGAAGGGCACAAGCCCTGCTGGCTTCTGGTAAGATTTGTGCTTGTAATCTGTTTAGATGAAAATCCCAACCTGTTGTGGATTTGTCTTTCACCGCCGTCCCCCTTCTCCAGACAAATGTGCATGGGCTGTATTCCTCTTAGACCAGAAATCATACGCCAACCATTTGTACTCAACTCATGCATTTTTTATAACTTCTTGAGGTTTGTCTGTCTGCAAGGATCGTGGTGATCTCTTGGCTTTTTGTCAAACCGAGGTAAATTCTGGGGTTTACTGCTCCTTTCCTTTTTGCTGAAGTCTTTAAACAGGTATAGATAATAAACATTACTGACTGTGTCAATATTGTTTCCTTTCTCTGAAATCCTCCCTCTGTGAAAACATGATTTGTAATGTTTTCAGTGACTTCATACTTAGACAATTTGAAGAGTCCAAGGTTAATATACTGCCTGATTTTATGACCACATGGAAATGTCTCCTTGGCTGTTTTTTAAAGATGGAGACAGGCTGGGGTGGGGAGATGTCTCTTGGAACTGCATCATCTCAAGGCACATAAATTTCACTTCTAGGGCTACCGTTGTCATGCAACTGGAAAGTCTGTCTTTTGCATAGTTCTGTGGCTCTGGATTACATGCAGAAGTATAAATTCCTTGACTATAAATTTGCAAGCCTTAAGTGAATTTATTACTCTTGTTTAAATAATGAGATGGATTGTGTCGAAGAAAGTAAACAGAATCGTCCCCTCTGCCTTTTGAAACAGGCACATTTTTGTGGTTTGGTCAGCATGAAAAATGCAATAGGAAATACATGGCAGCCAGCAGCAGACAAAGATGAAGAGTGGATTTTTATCTTTCACCTACTTCCCATTTAGGAAGAGAAATTCAACCGGCTTCTTCGTAAATGACCATTACCTGAAATAGATGCAAATAACTTTCAGTCTCTCTCCAAGACACCTTCTTGTCTTTCAATCAGTTCTTGAAGATTCTTCCCAAGCTGACTTCTGTACTAGGGCAAATCCAAATATGCAAAGACAGAACAAAACAAAACAAAAAAAAGTTTTTCTATTTCCATGGCAACATCAATTCACATTCTGCAGGTACAACAGCTGCCAGTTTGTCCACTCACTAAATGAAAGCTCCTGAAGGCTCTTTATACTGTAACATTTGGCCAAAAATAACTTGGCATGCCACAGTTTTCCCACAAACCCACAGAGAGAGCAGGATTAAACTGACTGGCAAGCAGACTGTCAACTCATTTTGTGTCTTCATGCTAAGAGGAAGAAAACAGTCTCTCTAAACATTTGAGAAGGAAAAAAAGGGTTGTTTATGGTTGGCACATTATTTTCATGGCCTAAAAGGTAAAATATTTATGCTGTTGAAAGGAATATGAAGTATCTTCTGTCTCGTTCACCCCAAGGGCACAAGGTAATTTGTTTTCCAGCAGAAAACTATTATAATTACATACATTCTGATTTAGAATTAATTAGCATGTTCTTTGAAGTTACTGTGACAAAACTAGGCAGCTAGTTCAAATGAATTCTAATGGAAGTAAATCAGATTTTCTAAGTCAAATTTGGACTTCATAGTGGCATTTTCTGAGGGACACATGAAATTACTACTTTCATAACCATTTTACAGTTAAGTTCTGTCAGTAATTAGATATTACCACATGATACTAAAATTGGTATCACTGTTACCTGTCTTGAGCAGATCTTAATGTGAAGCAGGTGTTGTATAAGTGCTTCATAGGAGTATTTGATATGAGGCAGTAAGAAAAAAATGTAAGGCTTTTTTTGGCAAGTGCATAGGTAGTGTTTAGACCTGTAATTACATCTGATTAACCTAATTAAAACTGGGACAGACAATCCTGAGATGATTTTTTAGAAACCTGTGCAAATAAGCTATCATCAAGGAGGAGTTGGTGTGATTTGTTTTTTAATGGTAGTCTAAGTATTGAAGAGCATCTCACCACTTAAAACTAGGAAGAAATAAAGGAATTTCCTAAGGAAAGTACTTAAACTATTTCTAATTTAAATTTTAAAGCAAATAATTGAAATTAATGGTAACATTTTCTTGAGAGATTTTGCCTTTGTTTATCTCCAAAGCTCTTCAGACCTGCCAGCCAGTTGGGTTTACTAGTGGATTACTCCTCTGGGAGATGGCCAACCTACCAAATAAGTTACATTTGGGTATAAGTTAGATTTAGGCTTCGGAAAGCAGGTTGGTTTAGTTTATGTTGGAATTAGGATTTTAAAACCTTTCTGCCTTTATAAGCAGATTTGTACATCACTCTGAGCTGTCATTGGGAGCTCTAGGCATGCCTAGTACAAGAATGTTCAGGTGGTTAAGAAGCAACAGTCATGTCGCAGAAATTTTCTACAGCTGCAGAAGAAAATATTGCTTACACACAGGCATAAAAAAGTGTAGGCCCGTGTTATTTTTCTTTTTTATGTATTCCTTGCTGCTGATGGATGATACTACAATATTGTACAATGTATTTAAACCACTACAAATGGCATGTAGTACAGTAATATACTCACTGTGGGCTTTTTTTTTACCTTAACTGTTGAATTGCTCAATAACTTTTGATAATGTTTTTTTGTTTTGACAGTGCAATTTTTCATTTATAATAATGATTAATGTAATTTCTTTAATGCTTGGCCAGTTTGTTTAAATTTTAATGTTTACCTATAACATAGGCAATAGTGAGAAGCGCCTTGATGTTTCAAAGATGCAATGTGCAAATAATTGTCATCTAAAGATAATCAGATTCCCTTAGGAATCTTCTGTGCTGAAATATCTTTTAGTTAACATATTTCTTTGGGAATACCAGTTTTGAAACTCCACTCACATATGCCTTGGGATTGCATCCAGGAATACTAATGTGCTCATTTTGTTTTAAGATCTAATGCATATACAGTGGCTGCATTTTAAAAAATGTATTCTCTTTTGGTGTGTGTGTGTGTGTAGTTTGTGTTGCAAGGGGTGCACTCTGCATCCTTTATCTGAGCATGAGGTGACTCACAAGTGTGCGTTAAGCACTGGCCTTCTAGTATGACACCTAGTGGGCAATGCACACAGGTAGCCCTGGACTGGTCTTTGCATTGGGCAAGGATGATTAGCTTTTATCAAACCCACAAACGCAGCACTTGAGAGTTATATGCTAAGGAGACATAAACATTTCTGGGGGATCCTTATTGAAGGCAGTCTGTGTTACATCCATGACCTGTCACACACCACTCTTGTCATTTAAAGGAACATCAGGTATTTTCAATCTTGTTCACACCATTAAATGCTACCACTGCCCATTAGAACACACATCAGTGCAAGCTGGATGCTTTTAATGGTATCTGTAAATACAGGAGAAAATCAGAAAAGGCAGTTCACATTTTGATAATGCACCGTTAAGATTCAGAAAAAAGAATAACAGTGGAAAATAATGGGACTGTTCGTTCACTTAATTTTCATTAGGAAAGACAATGTGCTGCATCTCTGGACAGTCTGAGAAAAAAAATCCTTCTCAAGAGAAGTTTTGATATTTCACTTGTTAAGTAAAAGTAATTTTAATTCTACAGGGTGCTCAGAAAGGTTACAGCATCCCTCTTTTGACTGCAAAACCCCAGAATCTTTGTATTTTTCTAACCTTTCTTGTTTTCTATAGGAATTTTTATATCTTATTTACAAAAAGTATTTGAGAGACCTTAATGTACTTTGCTTATTGAATACTTGTATTTACCTTTCCAGTGCTCTCAGGAGTAGAGCTGAGCCATCATACTCTCTGTCAGTTGTGGAGCTGAAACATAGAGAGAGGTAAAAGAATGAGCAGTCAGAAGCTGAGCTCTTGATTCTCCCTTCACCATACAAATGCCTTGACATTCCCCTGTAGGTCTTCTTAATCCACATTCTCATGCTTTTTCAATCTCTTCTGTCACATCTACCCAATGAGGAACGTTGGTGATACTTCATCATGCAGTCACATTCTGGTGCTGCAGACCTTTATGCAGTGTAGAGGGTGCCACCTTTAGAAGCTTGCTTTTGAGCTATCTTTAGAGCAAGGAGCAATTTGGCATCATGATGCTCCATGCTGTGTCATTTGAAACTACCTCAGATATGCTCTCCAGCTGTCTTCTGCTGTGATGGGATAATAATGAGCACATCTTGCCTATAGTGAGGTCTAACTAATTAAACAGAGTTATTAAATAATTTAATATGCAACAACTTCACTGTGATAGTGTTTTGGAGGAACATGCATGTCAGTTAAACTTTATATTATGATATTCACTGTGCAGATAAGTATATTTCAAAGGGCCAGTCTGTCCTACAGAGCATGGGCCATGACATCAGACAAGGTTGCACCACTGAACAAAGCAATCCCATGACAGCAAGGGGCTGTGGGTATGACAAGTGGCTACTATGGAAATATGGAAGAAGTCATGTAATGAAGTAATTAGATCACTAACAGGAATTAAGATGACAACAAACTTCGACAGGACTTTGTGGAATACATTCAAAGGGTCACTTTGTGCTAAGGAGGCCAGAGTCTCCAGATATTCCCTCTCCTGATGCAGAGAAGCAGCCACTCAGAGATATACTGAAGGAGGACATATTTATTTTCATAGACAGAACTTTTATGGTTCTGTTTTCTCTCATTCTTGAGAGGTTACATGGAGAAGATTTGAACATCAGTGCAACTGGAACTATCTACCAGTGCAATTGGAGGTGAACAGCTTGCTAAATTAATCGTGGTGGGTGAAGCTGTCTGGTAAAAGAAAGGTATTAAAAGCAAAGAGCAGAAGTTTGTTGTTGATGTAGTGGAAGAGGCAAAGACATGAATGGATCTAAGTGGAAAATGTAACTCCACAGGCCATATTTTGCATGGTCTGGATCCCTGACATAAAAAGAAGCAGGGGAAATCAATGGACTGTGCTGGAAGTAATTAATTTTATTTATAAATGTTTAAGCAATTCAGAATTATATTCAACTAAAGATATTAAAATAGATACAAAAGAAGAGCTCTCTGTAGTTATCAGTAATAGGAAATAAATGAGTCAGGAGGAGTTCATATCTGAAAGTAAGGCACCTAATGGAGATTTACTCCCTAAAACTATGCCCACACCTGTTCTTCCACTTCTTGTCCGGTACTGTGCTTGGAGTCAAGTGAGGATCTTCTCTCTTTCTCACAAATACCAAGTATAAATTGCCACTACTACTAAGCAGTTTGCAGTTTTTAGTGAGAGACTGACCTAGATTTTCTTGTGGATCTTCCTGCATAGCATGGCTTAAAGACTGTAACCTCATCCTCCCTCCCTAGGCTGCAGATCCCACCCTCTTTGAGGCAGAACGTCTGTCCAAATTTCTCTACTCTTTAACTCACAACTTTCCAAAGCCACTTTTATCTCCTTGCTTCTCTGTCACTATGTTGCTCTGTCACCTCCAATGCAGACAAGGAAATAAATATCCCAAATCAGTGTAATGTAAGTTGTTTTAGTGGAATTCATGGATTAGAAATGAGTTTTAAGTGATGGGTAGTGACATACATTTAGAAATAGATGAAAATGTAATTTTATGCCAGGTAGTGAGAAATTAGATGCTGGGTAGATAGAATAGACAGATAAAGAGACAAGAGCTTGTTCCATGGAAAACAGGTGCCCCAGCAAAGGTGCCAAATAAAACCAAGCAGCAAATTTAAGTATGGTTGCCCTAATAAAGTCTAAGAACTCAAGTACATTGGTCTTAGGATCCCCAAATACCTGGTGTTCTATTGTATGTTCTCCAACAACCCTCTTATTTCCCCTCAGAAAACATTTTGCTAGCTATTTCTCCTGAAGTTGACTATTTTTTTTCCACAGACAGCCAAGCATATAATATTCGCAGCCATATTTCCCCAATGGCATTTAGTTAAATAATCATAGCAAACTCATGATAAAGACACACAGTCCCCAAAACAATTAAGAGCATAGTTTAATTTAAACTGGGCATATAGAAGATGAAGTAGAACGTACTGAACTACAACACTCACTGTTAACAGAAAGCAGGTAGTTTTGGATGAATTGAAAAACTAATTGTGGTAATACATTGACTTTATCGGAGTGAAACCATTTTTGTTACAGATTTGATGTTATGTTCCTATCCATTTCCCAACACAATCATCAGTTTCATAACAGGATGAAATCATATTGCTTTGGAATCCTTTTTGTCTTGTGCTTTTTGACTGCAAGAAATGTAAACAGGTCACTTTCTTTTATAAAATGTCAGTAATTTGTGACTTACTAAACCAATGCAATCTGCATTTCTTGGACCCAATTCACCCAATCACCCAAGCGCTTAGTTGACAAAGATGGTCACCGCATTTGTGTGGAGTGGATACACATCCCACATTAAAATTTGTTCTATTGGATAGCAATGTAGGAGAGGTTGACAGCTTTTAGTCACTATGAAGCAAGACTGGATTTGTAAACTGAGAAACGTTATGTTCCCTGAAGCTTTCAGTTCCTGCAGTCCCAGCTCGTTAGCAGAGAGCACTTTGGGGATCTATGTAAACTTGCTTTCCATGTATGTAGATACAGACCATTTTGATGTTTGCCCAGCCCATTCTGAACGTGTCACTTCACTCATAGAGACTTAAACAGACATGCACAAGTGTGTGATAAGACCATCACAAGAATTCAAACGCAGTCTGAAAGACTTGACACAGTTTTGCAAAACCATCATTAATTTGATCTGATCAGGAATCCAACTGGGGAAAAAAAAATTTAAAATAATCAGTCCAAGCCTATGAATTTGGCCATTAAGTACAGTTTTCTGCAGAGCAAAGCATTAAAAAGTTAATTACATATGAATCTTTCTTAACCTTTGATCTTATCTCTTGGAGTTTGGGTACATTTTTTTTTTCTGACTGAAAGAAAGAAGCTGGAGAAACTCATTTAAAGCCCACAATCACACTGTATCATTAACTGGTTTTCCTGCAGGTTAAAAATTTGTAGGTTAGTACCGGTATTTGGTACTTGCAATGGGTCATTAGTGAAACAGACACTACCAGCTCCTGGAAAATAAGATCAACTGTCTGAATTGAGTATCTTTAGTTACTTGGGATATTAACTCCTTTTCCCCTTACTCAAGACCTAATGCAATGTTGCTGTTATTGTATCAGCACACAAGTGTTGGTAGTAGAGATAAGTCTGTAACAAAGCTCTGACAGTAGTAATTTGTCTTTAAGGTTAACAGAGCAATTCTATACATTGGTTATGTATTAATGAAGCATGAGTATGGTACATCGTAATGAATGTTTCTCTAGCAGCCTCTAAAGATGCTCTGCGGCAACACAAGTCCACTGAGTGTGGTTGTTTCCATTCTCTATGAGAGCCTGTCATGGCTACTCCTATTTTAGATGATTTTATGTCACCGTGTATGTGAACGAAATTAAAACCAAATGTTTATTTTTGCCTATCCTCATTAATTACAAGTTTATGTTTATTTCATAATAATCAGCAAAGTGTGAGGCTAAAATATTTTTCTTACTGGTCCCTGAGAAACTGCAAACAGCACTAGCAGTGTTTTGAGTTTCTTTAATTAGAAGCACTGTTTGTCACTGTCACCGGGCAGGCCCCAAGTGACCTTGTTTTGTGAGTGGAAGTCCCAGGGGAATAGTTTAATTGGAGTATTCAAAACTGAAAGTTACTCTCTGACCACCATCTGTGCATTAGCTTGGTTGCTTATCAGCATAGGCTACCATGATTACTGTAAGGAGGTATGAAATGAAGGAAACTCAAGCAGGACAATGCTGTTATACTCAGATTTTACAGCTGCGAGTTAGAGCAGCAGTAAAAAAAGTTAGATGTTACCGTTGGGAAGACTGCCATGTTTTCAAAATGATGGAAAAGCAATTTAGGTTAAGTCCCTTGTTTCTAAAGATTACAAAGTATTTAGTGTGAAATTCATTAACAGATTTGGGAAACATCTACCACTTCTCTCAGCCCAAAGGATTTGCGCAGTGTTGTAGCAGTAAGCAACTTTTAAAAATCTAACTTTTGTTCCCACATTGCCTGATGGAAGAGGTCAAATCTCCACAAGGCAACATGGGAACTTTAATTGGAGTTCATAATTTTCAGAGGTATCTAAGGGATTTGATTTGGTGATTCTACCCATAACCCTCCTTTTAGTTATGAAGATTAACAAAAATATATAATGCCAGAGAAACAATTATTTTTGTTCAAAGTTTATGTAATTTATCTTCTGTTGAAAAGAAGGTCATTTCAGAATGAATCATTCAATATTCTATCACTGGTATTATATACTGAAATCTGTATTTGTCACCAATGGCTATCACTTCGAAAGTGTATTTTCAAAATAATTCTATTTTCCTAGCATTGACAGATTATACAAAAATATCCAGCCAGGGTTATCACCATATCATCTATTAGTAAAAGTATTCAGGGAACCCTTGTGTATACAGACATAACTTTTTGGTATCGCATTCATCATGGACATGATTGAGAAAAATATATCCCATAATATGAAAACACTTCCAGTTTGTAGCTGGATGAATTAGGCACCATTTGGAAATTAGAGATGATGGGATTTCAAATAGACAGTGAAAGACTGATAGACTATCCCCATATTATTAAAAGATCTGCTTTCCTTTCCCTCTGTTAATTTAGGAATTCACCCAAAGTGAGATGAAGTCCTCAAATTAAGCTGAAAAGGAATTCATTGTTTTAAAATAGATATCCATGACACTGTTTACAAATGAAAATGTAGGCAAATACAGAGGTACTTCATTGTATCTGGGCAAAAGTCACTGGGGAAGCTCTTCTGCTGACATAGTTTTATTTGAATTGTGAGGTTTCAAGCTTTTCAGTTTCGGAAACATTAATTTGCTTGAGGGGATGTTCAAGAGAAAAAAAAGGTTCCTCTTCCTCCAGCTTTAACCTATTAGGTGCCTGCAACCTCCAAATGCCAATTCTGCAACTACGGAACACCATAGGGTTTTAAACTGAATTAGAACTTCCTTTGGAAAAGTTTTGCATTTTAAATTTCATAGTTCTTGTTGGTACGTGACACACTAAATATCAAAGCTTGGTGGGTAAGACTAAATACATGTGTCAGCTCAAAGAGAAAATGAGCACTTGCTTACTTGCTTTTTCTAGTTATTGCATGACAGTGACAAGAGGCAGTATTTTCATGTCAGAAATTTGTTAATAGGTTTCCTTTGGTAATTCAGAATAGTTGATGACTAAAGTAACTGGAATTTGCCTGTCAAAGTTATAGTCCCAGCCAAGGCTGCTTTGTCTGCAGTAAAGCAGAGGTAGATCACGTCAAAATAATTCACTGTAGTAAGGCACTGATTTTCCAATGTAAACCTTCAGGGCCAAAAAAGGCAGAGAAAAGGAAAAAAAAAAGGCAATTAGATATTACGATATGTCAGAGGACTATATATTTTTCAGAAATAGTAAAGGCAGAAGGAATAAACGATAATCTGGTTTCCCCTTATGGACTGCATAAGCCATATAATTTAATGCAGATCTCAATAACTACACAGTTTAACTCAAGTATTGAAATATGGTTCCTTGACACTAATAATGTTGAGATAATAATTATATTTCCCCTCATATTTCAATGTCATTAACTTTTAATTTACATTTTCTAAGCTGTTAAATACAGATATGCAAATATTCTGAAATTGAACTTTCAGCAATAAATAGTGGTCAACTAGAAAAACACCAAAATTAGGAAATTTTTTTAGTGTTTCTACTGTGAAAACTGATGAAATTAGGGCTGTAGAATAGTTTTCTTGACTTGACTGCAAACTTAAAAGTGGAAGAAGAAAAAAAACCTAATACAAATTATTTTTTTTCCCCCTCCCATCTCATGCAATCCCTGATCAAAATAAAACTCAGAAATTGATCTGTTGGGCACATACTGGAGCACCAGATATAGTGCTACACTGCCTTTCCTGAACCCTTTGAAGCACAGTATTGCAAAACAGATCATGTCAGTCTGAGTGTCAGAGAAAGCTTTGGGTTAATTCACATCACTGAAGGAAGTGAGGCAATTGGCAAAGCAGATTGAGTCTCAGACCTGGATGGGAACAGCAAGGCTTCCCTACCGCCTGCACTGACACAAACAATCAATTCATAGAGGGACGCCCAGGAGAGGAAATGTCAGCCTTGCTTTGGTCCTGTAGTGTGCACCAGCATTGTCCAAAGCTCTACAGACATGCAGGTGCTGCCTAGCAGTGACCATGTAGCCCTTCCATGTGGCCTTGCAGAAGTGACAGAGGCCAGTGTTCATTTTGCCATATTCTCAGTGGTAAAACTCCAAAAATAGTGAGGAAGCACCTTAAAAAAGGAAACTAAAAGGGGCAACTGAAAGCAAAAAAGCTTGCCAAGTGGCATGGTGACTGCTGAAAGACCATGTATTGGAGGCAATGTCATGTATTAAAAGTCACACACATTAAAAGATGTCAGTGTCACCAGTGTCAAACAAGGGGGTAAGGAAGAATAACAGAAGAAAGAAGGTAATCTTCAGAAACTTAGTGCTATGTCCAAAAGAGGAAAACAGGAAATAACTTCTAGCATGTTTTATTTTGTAAAAACATAACAAATCAGGCTACATAGATTTTTAGCAGTAACTTGAAAAAGTATTTAGAAAACAATACATCCACTTACAGCAAAATTCTGCCAGAGTATGCAGAGGGCCAATAGATTAGGAATATGTGAAAGGACTGCTAAGGGAAGATAAGACTGTAGCAAAAGGGCCATGAAATATCACTTGCCAAAGAGGAGGTCCATGGAACACATAGGCAAAATGAATTTTAGAAAATTACTAACTGCAGCCACTCACAAGCACTTAGATATGAAAAAAATCCCAAGATAACATAAGAAGTGCCAAAAGAGTACCAAAGAAAAAACAAAATGAAGAGGATAGCTCCTCATTAGTATAAACGCCTACCTAAAAAAGTAGGTCACAGTTTTTAGAGACTGGTTTTGGGAAGTCACCAGCAGGAGTGTGAAAGGGTCTAAAGAATGAGGTGACAGAAACTGCTGACAGCATGCTGTTTTTCTGAATAATATAGGTGAAGTATGACTATGAGAGATGAAGTAATTGTGACAGAATAAAATAGGCAATACTCAGTAACACAAGTACATAGTAGTATCTGTAGGTATAGTGGAGTGGGCCATTAGGTAATTATCAATGTTCAGTGGTCAGATCTGAGGTTATCATAGTTCTCAGCTGACCATTCTTTCAGGTCAAAATTAATGAAAGTTTATGAGCTGAGGAAGGGCTAGGCTCCAAGACAACCAACACTGTGTTATTCTGTAAATCTATGGTGTACCTGTATGTCAATCCATGCTGCACCATAATACTGTGTGCAGCTTGGTTTACTTCCACCTCAGGAAAGAGGATTCAGTACCAATTCAGAGAAAGCTGACAGTCTTAGTTAGTATGGATCTCCTTGTGCATACAGAACTATATAGTGTAAGTCTTCAGTCTGGGAATAAGACCAGCTGAGGGGGCACATAAAAAAACTACAAAATCGCAGGTGCCATGGAAGATGTAGTAGTGAATTACTATTCTCTTTCTGTCTCATCCCTCCTTCTCCGTCTATAAGAACAAGCTATCAGATTGCATTATCTGGTAGTAGATTTGAATGAGCAATTGGATATACGTCCTCATACCTCGCATAACTAAGCTGAGAAACTTACTGCACAGGATGTCACGGATACTACGAATTTATATGGATTTAAAAAGTGGTTGGACAAATTCATGGCAGGAGACATCTCACTGGGGGCTATTAAATACAAAAATGCCATCAGAAGCTCAGGAGGTTCCTGACTGCTAGAAAGTGGGAAAGTATTCTGCTGAAATATCAATATATGCTTGCTTTGTTCTTATGGTGTTTATTAGGCCATCCACTACAATTTGCCATCAGCGATTGTATGGTCTGATCCAGCTTGGCAGACTTTTCTTTGTTTTAAAAATGAACAATCTAGCTTTTATTACTTTTTTGGTGGATGTTTGTTTTGTTTTGTTTTCAAAACTGCAGAAAAAGGAAAGGTGCCTCTTTATGTAGTAGATCAGATGTAAAATATATAGGCGACAAGGGTCCAGATCATTCCCTGTCAGAAGCTAATCAAACCCGTATTGTCTACCTAGTCAAGAGGAACACCAGTCAAGTAGCTATAGTTTATTTAGGTTCAGAGGAAGATAAAGTACATTGTTAGTCTCTCCTGTTTACACTTTCATGTTATGTAAATAAGTTAATGTTCAGTAGTGAAAATTTTGGACCCGTGAAATTCTTTTAAATTATTTTTGAAACTACCAGACCAGAGAATCACTCTCTCCCTCTCCCCTTCGCTGCTTCATTTACTACTTTAATATTTCAAGACTAGTGTGAAGAAAGAGCCACCCTAAAAAAACCCCAGGAAAACCCACCAACACCGATAGAGAGGATACATATTGCAGATGTGAAAGTATTATTGCCTTCCTTTAATCAGTTATGCAAAGTAGAGAAAAAATATGCTTACAGGATTCTAGTCAGGATATTCTCCAAGGAGGGGAATATTTGTGGTGTGAGCTTCTTCAATCAGAGAAGAAATTGATCATCTGTGTATTGAAGTGCTCAGACCACCAAACCATAGCTCTGTGAAAATCAGCCTTTAATACTTTTTTCAATTAGCTGAAAATCTTTGGTGGATTTCAGAGAGATTTGCAAACAGGAGTCTGGCTAAATTGCTTTTTTTGGTGGATATACCATTTTCAGGAAATTTTTCCCTAGATCTTATTGGAATTTTCTTATTCAGTTATTCCAGAAAGAAAGAATCTGGATAATTTTTTTAGGATGAGAGAGCAAACCCAAGTTTTCCCCATTTCTATCAGGAATTCCAAAACAAAGTTGTGTTAAACTCTGGTAGAGTTACAATAACAACACAGAAAATTTCTGTAACATCTTAAATTTTCAAAGATGTAAACAAATGGAGTGAGTAACCCTCGGATTTATATGTTACCAGAAAAAATACTGATTCCACTGATTGAATTTTGTAGTTCAGGGTTTCCTTGGTTGTTTGTGTATGATCAATGCAAGATTTTGCAACTTCAATTTCTTCAGATTGTGTCTTGGGTTATCAAAATATAAGTGAAAACAGAATTTGGCTTCAGATGAAAGAGAAAATAAATGTAATTTTTGATGAACAAACCTCAACAGAACCCAAGACACAAGACATAGCTGCTTTGAGTCTTCAAGATCTGTAATTGCTCTTTAATTTTCTGTGTAGCAACCCATAATATTTAAATTTCAAAGTGTTTTATATGCTCCTTATAAACTGCTATCCTAAAGTGAACACTTACGTAGAGCTGGATGTCATGGTAAATCCAAGAGTAGCTCTCAAGCCTTCTTAGAAGGTGCTTACTGGTGACAACTAATTTCTGCAGTATAACAGTTGTGATCTCTCTGCACCATTTGGAGGACTTATGCTGTTACTTGCATTGCAAAATTCAGACCTCAGTGAAAACCTTACCCAGAAATCTAATCTCTATGCCAGTGTAGCATGAGATGGCCAAGAACTCTTCTTAGGTTTTTGTAGGTGGTATTTGTCCCTACCTAGTAGAAGAAGCTATTTTGTGCCTCTTTGTTTTGTAGACTTGGAGGAAGGATGCTCCATTACATATGTGTGAACAGTCCCTATTATGACTGGTTCCTGGTATTGATGGAGCCTTTCCAGTAATGGACATTGACATCTAGAATAACTAACGATTTGTTCTTCAAGTGACTTAAAACTACTGCATAATTTATAATTGTTATACTGGTCCACTTTGACAAAGAAGCAAGAGAATGGACTTTTCAAGCTATGACATCTGTAGGTGAGGAAAATGCAGGTAGGGGGATAGTATTAGCATGGTGGTGGTGGAGGGAGTCTGGATGTATAAAGTCTCTACTCAGGGGGAGGAACATTTTTACTCTCTGCTTCCAAAAGTAAACACACTCTTCTTGCTAGTGTGAGGAAAGTTCCACGAAAGATTCAGAAGCATTAATTTTCTAAATAATCTCACATTACTACAATGCTTGAAGCCTTTTTAGTGAAAGAAGTCAATAAAAAAGTAGAGCTTTATTTGCACACATGAACAGGCACAAAGCAGGATTTTCAACTGGCACTGGAGTGATGAGAGCAATCCCCAAAGAATGCTTCCTCTGGACCAGTCCTTGAATATTTAATAATGGTGAATTACCAGAACCCTTCAACCATAATGAAGGAATAAGCATGCAATTAGAGCCAACTTCAAATCCCTCACCCTAAAAACCCTCCAGCCTTTTAACTCTCTCAGTGCATATACCATTCCCTTCTGATTTCTCCCACTTATTTAAAAATCGCAGTGAGAAAAGGCTTTTTACAATCTCCTAGAAACCATCCTCCATCCTGCTCCTTCTCCTAAAGAAACTGTGTTAGTATCATCTCTTGAAAAATTCAAAGCCACTGACGTTTACTGACATTTACTGTAGCATCTTGAGTAGGTACCACAGCTATTCTTCTATGAAATATACAATACACTTTGAAAACCTACTTTTACCTGGTGAAATGTTTAATCCTTGCAAGATATCAGTAAAGCAGCTCATGTTGTCAGGAGCACCTGAGGTTGTGTGTTGGCCTTTCTTTCTTTTAGTAGTTAGTTAGCATTGGACAAATCTGGCAAAGCTGAGAAGCAAATTATTTATGTCTGCAATGATAGCTACATACTTCAAAGATATCTCTGAAAACCTTAGAAGTGAAGAATAGGCTGAGCAGACAAATGAACATTTGAACCTTACTTGAAAGTATGCCAGACGTTTCTTGTATATGTGTTGGCTAGTGTCATCTTTCATACCATTTGAAGAAATAATTGTCCAGTGCATAAGATTCCATAGATTTTTCAATCACATCTGACCTTCTAGCCTGCTGTTTCAACATCCACTGATACATGGATGTAGAATAGAAAATAAGCGCTCGTGGCTTATGGATGTTACTGAAATGGAAGTTAAAGCAAATAATGGGAAATGCAACCAGACTGGAGAGGATTTGGATCATTTAGGTAATTGGGTCAACAGATGGTAAATACAGTGTGGTATAGAAATATGTAAAATAATTAGTCTGGGAAAAAGAAACCAATCATCCAGTACACTGATGAGGAAAGAAGTGTTGATTATTGTGGAAAAGTCACTGAAATAATCAAGGCAGTGCACAGCAGTAGGGAACAATGCAAACAAGTCATTAGGCTGTTGTAGAA
The DNA here is from genome assembly GCA_022605575.1 of Laterallus jamaicensis coturniculus. Lineage (NCBI taxonomy): Eukaryota > Metazoa > Chordata > Aves > Gruiformes > Rallidae > Laterallus > Laterallus jamaicensis. The sequence continues at coordinate 3,497,406 of JAKCOX010000009.1, forward strand.
AGAGGATAAAGATAAAACAGGTGTTCTAATTTCTGTTTGGAAGATCTGGCTTTTACATATGGTCTTAGGATTAAGAAGCAAAATCAATATTCCCTTATAAGTGATGCTTAAGGTCTTATCTTCATAGAGATGTATTGCACTAAGTATTCACTGCTGAGAAGATGTCTTATACCTGTATAAGAAATTTTTTTATACCCTCTAGTATTTTTTATGTGTCATTGCTTTGTGGAAGGTTGGAACAATATTATGGTCTTTGAATGACCAATTAATGGAATAAAGTAGCACCAATAGTTGAGCTTATTATGTCTTATACAAAAGTTGCTGTAGTTAAATTTATTCTAATCAAATTTAATCTAATCAAATATTTTGAGATACTCAGAATTGTGGTTGTTGTTGGAAGCACCCATTTTTCACACTGACAGGTGACAAATCTCTCCACATTCAAAGAAGTATAAATTAGGTGTAACAGTTTGACAGTTCCTAGTATTTGTGTAGCTCTAGGTGGACTCAATTCTCTGTTGTTGTCAATTGTTGAGCTGCTAAGAAACTGTATTCACCTAGGCTTTGGGCACTGAGCCTTTTACCAGCTGCAGAGATGTTTTTTTCAAAACAGTCTTTTGACAGAGCTTCAACTTTAAAGTCGGTTTTCCTTTTGTACTTAGACTAGATGACACGCTAAAGAGATCTGCGCTGAAAGTCACTGTCAAGTTTTGAAACCAGAACCTCTTGTTTCTAGTATCTACATGCATGCTTTTAGGATACATTATTTTCCAGCACATATCACGTGCTGAGCCATTGCAGTTAACATGAAATATATTAACAGATTTGGAAAGGGGAGACAGAGTATAGCTGAGCCTAAGGCCAGGTTTATGGGGGTGAGTGCAAAGGGAAGCTTTCCTGTCTACGGTCTGAACTGACCACATGTAAGCCAGACCCAAGTCAGAAGTTGTGTAGCCATAATAGTTTAACATGGATAGCTGTCCTTCAAAATGTACCTGGGTCTACTCCATCCTGGTGAAAACGTGGACAGATGGTCTTGGATCTTCCCATAAGCATCTGAAAAGTCATTTGTCCTGAGAGGGAAGGTGGTGAAGATTGATGGGGAATGGAAAATGAAATACAGGAAACAAAGGCATGCAGTTTTCACACCCAATGGGCTTGCATCATAGAAACTTTGGGATGTGCAGCTCCCACATCAAGTATATTTCAGGGGTATTGGCAAGACACTAATGACCAGACTTAAAAGTTAAGAGTACCTAGGTACCAGTCCACAATTCCAAAGGGGAAAATAACCACCTGACGTTCCAAATGCTTAATTTCCTTATGGGTTTTGGTGGAAGAGTAGGTGTCAGAATAGACATTATGTTTGGCAGGAGGCATATTTGACTGCCAGCCCTCTTATTAATTGCTGACCTTGATTTTTATTCCCATATGCTCTGCATAATATGTTTGAAATGTACTCCTTTTCCCTAGTAATTTTCCAATACCTTACTCTGTTGTTAAAATGGTTGACTCTACATCTGCATCGCATTCTCAGGGTGCTTGGATTTATTCACTGAGGTCTGCTGTTCTCCCAAGACAAAAGGATGTCTCTTTAGAAAATAACTACTGTTGAGTGAAGCTGCTGGATTACATGTGATTTACAATTCTTTTTTGTGTGAAAGGACAATTGTGAGTTCTAATTCATTCTGAAAATCATATACAGCAGTTTGCCTAAACTGCATTTTCAGTAGCCTAGAGAAGTGCAAGTAATTATGAACATAAATTCCCTTTGTAACATATTACTTTCTCTTCTCATGTGAAGTTGCATTTCACGGTGTAGTATGCAGAAAAGAAACACAGTAGATCTGAAGTCAGAGAGATGGGATTGTTGAAACATTTTCAGAACCTGAAGTGGTAGCATTAAGAACATGGATATTCCAAAGCGTATAAAAAATTTATTAGAAATTCATTGTATCAGATAGGACACTGTTTTCATTAAGAGCCTTTATTCTTCTTAAATCAGCACACATACATGAACCTTATCTACTCTCTTCCACAAAATGTTTTTCCCTCCCCGCTTGTTCTGTTGATCTGTAACAGGAAAACCTATTCTCAAAGCTACTGTTGCTGTTATATATGTGAATCTATACGTTTGTGGGAATTTTTCTTGACAGCAGATAAAATTCTTTTCCCTTTCTTAAACTATTAGTGTTTCCCATGCATGTATTGCATGGTAATATCTAAAAGCACTGAGCTGACAATGTTGTTTCCTCTTACTTACATAGACTTTAGGGAACAAATTGTGTTTTATAATCCACTCTTCCATCTTCTTCTTTAAACAAGCAAAGTATGTTACAAGCAATTCCTCTGAAGTAACTTTTTTGTTGTTATAGCAAAGAATTTCTAGTTCCTCTCTTCTGTTTAATTTTCCTCAACTTTATATAATATTACTGTGGTTGCTTCAACATGTTTTTGCAACAGTATTTTTGCCAGAAATTATATTCCTTCTATAACTGGTTTGTTCAAGTCTCTGAATCTCTCATTTGATGATAATAATTATAGAACAATAAACCATCCAACACTTTCCCGCAGCTGGCTTTCATGTTGGAATTGCTATCAGCTTTCTTGCACATCAGGAGGTTTTGCATGCTTGACTGTTTTGACTGTTAGGATTGGAGATGGGAATATATCTTCTACTACTACTTACCTTTTCTATTCTTTTGCACCTTTCTTCAGAGCAATTGTGAATGGAGTTGCAATAAGGAATAAGAAGGCCGTGAGACTTCGTTAATGGTGGCAACAATTCCAGGAAACTTTTCTTTTTGCTTGAAATGAATTCATTTGTATATCTGAGTACTGAAAGTTTCATCCTGTTCTTTGACATTTCAACATCTAGCTGCTTGCAGTTCCTCCTGTTTCTTTGATAACCTGTCAGACTGGAGTAACAATACTTAAATTGCAGAAGACCTTCTATCTTCTCTTCTAGTAACTAGCCAATACTATGTTGCTACTTTCAATGCATCTGAAAGTTGATTCACAGCATGGTCCCACAGATAGAGCTGTAGGCTAAAACTTTAAAAACATGGGAACCTTTAGTAGGGCTGCCAGTAGTGGCTTTGCTATGTCAACAAAGTGACTTTAGACAGCTGTGGTATGACATTGGACAAGTTGTTTTCTCTGTAATTCAGTTTTCTATTTTCCTCTATTTTTCTTTCTTCTCCACGTGAATTGCAAACTACACTGACAAAGATTCCTTAAAATTCTCTGTATATATTTATACAGCATGGATGATAATGAGGTCCTGCTTATGTACTGCAATTCCTAGGAGCTACACTTATAAATACTGATTTTTTTTCTTGTTTTTAACATTTGCAAAAGTAAGCATGCACTGTTTTTTTTTTTCTCCCATAAAACAGCAATTATGCTGGACATAGTAAAAAAATAAGGAGTAAACAAGTTGTTTTCTTGAGGCCAAAGGTTAATGATATCTAAGGCAGGAGAAGAGAAATAATTGCACGTGGCCAACTTAAAGGTCATGGCATGCTCTTTTGCATCACTTGGTGCATCTGCAGGTATATGAAAACTTGGGGGCATAAAGCCTCCTAGCATCCTATATTGCATAAGGTTCTGCAGCCTTTCATATTCTTTTAATTCTCGTTTGTTTCATAATTAATCCTTATAGTCTAATGATAAAATCCTGACTCCCTTGGTATAGATAGCTAAACTCCCTGGGATAAGTTTTGGTCAAGCTAGAATTTTACAACAGCTCAGTCTTCAGATGGGATATTTGGAAGAGATAGCTAAGTCAAATGCTTTTGTCAGTGACAAAACTGTGCCATACATGTATGGAAGTGGCTATTGAGCTTTCCTTTTACAACTAGGAAAAAAGATCCCAGTTGTTTTAGCTACCGAATGTCACATCTCTCTCTAACATATGCTCAGAACACCTATAAAGAAAAGGTTATATTTTTGAAGTCTGTTTTTGAAAACAGTTGTGGACTGTTTGTCCAAAAAAGGAAGTTCTTGTTAAATTGATACAGAAGAACTTCAGAGTCCTCCTTGAAAGGAACATTGTCAGAATTTTTTTTTCAAAGGAAAGGGATGGGAATCACTCAACTTAAATTTTCACATTAAAAAGGGATAAAACAATATTTCACTATTCTTATTTCAGTAACAGTGGTGAGACAAGCTGCTGTATTAATGATTAACTTCATAACACTCTATAAGCAAAGTATTGTGGACATAGTTTAATTCCATTGCACAGTCTTAGTAATATGATGTGTATATATATTAATTATGAAAACAGTCCAGCCCAGCGATCGATCAGTAAAATAGCCATAGAAAGTCTCACCTTGAGGAGAAAAGTAATAAACTTTTAGACACACAGACTATGCATATTTGTATAATATTTATCCTGCAGTGATGTACTGTGTCTTGTCCCATTGCATAAGAAACTTTAGTGCTTTAGTCAATAGACTAACACTGTTATGCATAACATGATTCTGATATTTACACTTCTGTAAATCAGGAATGCCTTCCATGTATTCAGTGGAGTTGTAGCCATACAAACGACTAGAGAGTTAGCACTGTAAATGTTGGCTTCATTATGTGAAAGCAAAAATTCTTGTTAAAGCTGATAGTACAGCATCTAAGTCCATTAAATTAGAGATCTTTCATTTCCTTTTTGGGTAAACAGAACTTTCAAAATAGTGTGATGAAGTCAGAGATGGACGACTAATAACAGGAAATAATATAGTAGAGAAGAAATTTAAAATCCCTTGGTCAAAAATGTTACATTCATTTTATCAGGCTGCAGTATCTACAAAGTAAAACTACTTTATAGTTTTGACATGTTTGTTGAATTGAAAAAAAATCAATATGGCATAAAAATATTTTGAGGAAAAAAATTAGCAAAACGTGAGCAGAATCAGATAGCAGCTGGTCATACAAAGCAACTACCTCAATTTAAAAATGTTTTAGAAGCTATAATTTTTTTATTGTTAATGTAAATGCTATTGTAGCATGTTGTTTCCCTTCATTTGCTGAAGTAAAAAGAAGAAAGTCTGAACTATAAAGAAGTGAGAAATGTCTTTGCATGGCTTGCTTCTGATCCACTCAGTACTCAAGGTGGTCAACAGTACCTCTCAAGAAATGTTGTTACTCTTTATTTTTTTGCCATCTTGACCATTTTCTTTCTCATGCAGCACTTCAGATACTCTGTGATCACCACGACTTTTTCAGCTAGTGTCTTATTATACCAAGCTTACCAAAATTCGCTAGTGAAAGACCATATATCACATATTTATGTCAGGTATAATGTATTTTCAGATCTCAGATCATTCATACTGAGGAGGGAAATTTATAGATAATTTTGTTGTATTTGTCTTCCTAAGTAGAATCTTGTATGCCAAAATTTCCACCTGGAGTATTGTGTCCAGTTCTGGGCTCCCTGGTATAAAAAAGATAGGGACCTCCTTGAGAGAGTCCAGAGAAGGGCTATGAAGATGATTAAGGGCCTGGAACATCTCCCCTATGAGGAAAGGCTGAGTGAGCTGGGACTGTTCAGTCTAGAGAAAAGAAGACTAAGGGGGGACCTAATTAATGTTTATAAATATTTAAAGTATGGGATGCATGGGGAAATGACCAGCCCCTTTTCAGTAGTCTGTGGAGACAGGACAAGGGGCAATAGCTGCAAGTTGGAGCACAGGAAGTTCCGCACCAACATGCAGAAGAACTTTTTTTAGAAGGTGAGTGAGAATGGCTAGTATAGCTTGGTAAACCAATCTTTTCTGGCCAACTTGATTGATTGCCTTCTGTGAGAAAATGACTAGATTTGTGGGTGAGGAGAGAGTAGTGAAAGCAATTTCCTTTCAACTTTATAAAGGTCTTCAGCAATGTTCTTGCATTCATATCATACACTATGGTCTGGATGCATGCACAATTGCATGGATTGCAACAGATTGTATGGCTAGGCTCAGAAAGTCATGGTTAATTGATGGTTTGTACTCCGAAAGCTAGTAAATAATGGAGTGCCACAGGAATGGAGTCTGTGCTGGGACCTCTCTAGATTAAGTTTTAACAGTGACCTAGAGGAGGTGATGGAGTTCTCTCTCATCTTGTGTGCAGATGCCACTAAACTGGGATCAACATACTGAAGGTCAGGGCTGTCATACAAAGGGACACAAACAAGCTATAGGGATGAGCCAGCAGGAACCTTAGGAAATTGAACAAGGACACATGCAAAGTCCTGCAATAGACCGTCATCCTGGCAGGACACAGGCTAGGGACTCCTTGGTTGTGGAACAGCTCTGCAGGAAAGACTCTGGACATGCAATAGGCAGCAAGCTGGACATGAAGTCACAGTGTGACGTGTCAGCAAAGAGGAATGACTGCATTCCAGGTGCATGACCAGGAGCAGCCAACAGATTGGGAGAAGTGACTATTTACCTCTGCTGAGTGCCCATTAGATCTCATCTGAATAACTTTCTGAAGTTTAGGGGTGATTGCATAGCAAACTACAGCTTGAAGGGCAGTTACAAAGATGACAGAGAAAAACTCTGCCCCCCTCAGCAAGGGACAAGAGACACAAGTTGCACTTTGGGAGGTTCAGGTTGGACATTAGAATGTTAATAACAGGGAAGTGCAATACAGCTGTGTTGTATACAGCAGTTACTATCAAATTACTCTACTGCTGAATTATTTCAGACATGGAAACTACTGCAGTTTTTCATGGTTTTATGTTAAATGTCCCAGATACATAGCACAATACTCCCATCAGAACTCCAAAGTACTTTAGACCAAAAGATTATTCCAATGAAGCAGAATCCTAAAGTTCTAGTAAATTATTTAATGAGAAATTTTTTTGTTCAATGTTTGTACAAAGTCTGTTTAAGCACTTATTGTTCACAACAATGGCTCTGTGTCAGAGTGGCACTACAATTACCAATCATTATGTTTCTAAAACATATCCAATAATGAAAAAAGAAATGAAAAAAGTCAATGAAAAGGGAGAATGAAAATTAATACTATGAAACTTTTTAACCATGGAGCTTTTACTGAAGTGACCATCATGAAATATGTTCTTTCCTAATAAAAATTCCTTGAAATCCAGATTGAACTTTCACTGTGAATAAATAAAATCAAATATTGAGTTATGTTAAGAGGATCATCAACAGCAGAGTGATGGAAGTTGTCATCCTCCTCTGGCTGATGGTGGTTGTAAGGTCATAGCTGTAGTACAGCTGTGGAGAGGTCTGTGGAGAAGCTGGAAAGACTCCAGCGGAAGGTAACTAGGATGGTCAAGAGTCTAGGGCACAGGTTTCTTTATAGTATAGAAATAATTTCACCTCTTAAACCTAGAGTTTCTTGAATTATGGCAATAAGTTGTTTTCTTTCCATTAACCGCGTTTAATTCCATAAAATTCAGTGCAGTCATCAGTACATAAAACAACATTGAAGAAAATAAGACCTCTATCTTTAATGCATCTTATATTTTCATAAGTACACTTATTTTACATTTGAGGTCTCTGTTCTGACTGTAGTCCTTTCAAAATGTGCAGAAATATATAATATATCCCTGGGATCAAGATTTGTCTGAAGTCTAATTTACTGAAAAGTAATATGAGCAATAAATTTAATCTTACTCATGTCTCATGAATAGAAGAGATGATTCACTCTAGGGCGAAGGAAGGAAAACAAACCCAAAGTATTTGCATTATATAGCACTGAAAGGCCATTGCATGGTAGACAGCAATAATTTAATGAGCTATGTCTACCGTGGCCCAATTAAACAGTACCTAGCATTTGTCAGGTTGTGGGTCATCCAGAAATTTCACAGGAATCTAAATTTGAATTTTGCCTTTGGTTGGCCACTTGGCAAAGATCCCAATTGACTCTCAGTCCTGGAGACATAATTGAAAGCTGTGAATGCATGCAAAGCTCCGTTGCATTTTGTGCACACTGTGTAGCATTGCTGTTACTGTGTATCCCTCTGGGGTTGCCCTTTGGATCTGAGCATTCTTCCAGGTCAAATGTCAGTCAATGCACTAAAATTGCAGAGCTCACAAGTACCACAAAGGTGTAGGATGGTCTGCTACCACAGTAATGTCGCCCCAAGCTGCCATTTGCCTGTTTCTTTCCTAACACTACAAATGGGCCTTAGCTGTGAGAGATCTTGCAGTGAGCATAGTTACCCACATAAAAATTTGTAGCATCAAGTCATTAGCTTAACCACTGCTGAACAGTGAGAAATGGATAAGACTTTGGATGAAAACTTGTCTTTTAAAATTTATTGGGAGTTTTGTCATTCATTACAATGGGGCCATATTTTTACCTTGTAAATAGAAGTCATTGCCAGTACAAGCACATCCTTTTTGTCACTTGTTTTACAGACAAAGGATGCAGTGGAACAAGTTCATGATCACAAATAAAGTAAAAGTTATGTTTGGACAAGCTGTCCTCTGTTAAAACCAAGCCTTTTGCTTCACATAACAAAAATGGATAAAATTGCAATTTCTCCATTAGCTTACTTGGCATCTTTCATTTTCTTTTCTATGTCCAGATTTATTTCCATCTCCCTAATTCTGTCTTTCTTTTTTCTGTGTGAAAGTGTTGCCTGAGACAGAGAAGATGTCTAGATTTGCATAGAGAAGCTATTTAAATTGCTATTGATCATGAGAGTTGTTTCATCATGTGTTTATCTTATATAGCCTTTCTTGAATGATTTGTGGGTGAGGGTAGACTGAATGGAAGTGATTCTTCTCTTCTGTTTTCTTGAAACAAAATGTATTTCTTCATCAGCTCAGCTATGGATCCCAGGAAAGCAAACAGTTACCTCTTCTTCTCCTTTACCTCAGTACTTCATCTGTGTCAACTACCCTAGGGTGGTGGTAGAGCAAGCCTTTTGGTATCTCATGTCATGACATTGTCAGAACAACCACTAAAGAGGAACTACTCTCAGCCCATATTGTGTAGCCTTTCCAAAGTTTCCAAACATAATTCTGGCTATCTTTACTTAATGATTTTCATTCCTTGCTGAATTTGGACATATCAAGAAAATCCTTACAGGATGTTCTTTGTCAATGTCCATTAATAATCTTTTGCTCATCCACAAGCAAGCGTGTACTATCAATTGTGGTGGCATTTAACATGGCACAGTAATAACGGAACAAATGTCACAATCACTAGAGCTCAAGGGCCACCACAAATAGATTTTTGCATGATTTCAACAAGCTAGGAAGAATTGGAGTGAGGTAGGGCTTTTTTTTTCAATGGATGTACTGAGGGTGAGTGCTCTTTCTCAGTTCTGGTTTCAGAAGTATGAACAAGTAAACTAAAAAGGAGAAAAGCAAGGTAAATAAAGACAGTTTGGGGAAGAATAGATTGATATTTTGTTCAAATTTAGACTGTACATGTTTAAAAGATGCAGTGCAAGAGTAAGAGGTTTGTAAAACATGAGCAGTTAAAGACTTTTTTGTCATTTCTGTTTAATTCTACTGTAGAAAAACAATTCTCTAAGCAATAAAGAAAACTCTCCACTGTTTTTCTGAAACTCATGAAACTTAATTTGTGCAATCTTTCCATGCTCAAGAGCAGCCTTTAAATCATGCACTCCTTGAAGCTATCATTACTGATGCTGATGGTGAAAACAAGATGTCTTAACATAACTCAGTGCTAGAATAAATTGGGATGTACAGGTCCTGTGTAAAGTGTTGAAGGGGTGAGGAGAGAGTGTCTGAAAGACAGAGTGTGAAGGCAGAACAATATTTGACAAGCTGAAAATGGAGGAAACCTTAGGGGAATGTTCTTTCTAATGTGTTGGATCAATTAATCTAAAACCCAGAGTAAACAGTAACTACCAAAACAGCTTGTTGCAGTGGAATCACTGGACAATCCAGTGCTTAGGAGGTATGAATCCCTCTGCCTGTAGGCTACCATCTCAGGCCTATAACGCTAAATATAGAAAAGCGCTTCTACATTACTTCTCTGGCCTATGTAAAATGTCATTTTTGTCCATTTCCCCACTTGGCTATAAATATTACTGTATCATAGCATCAAATTTAAATCAAACCTTCTATAAAATTCAGGACCACAGTTACATGTTTATTTCTTGTATTAGTTAGAATGGGAAATGCTGAAATAACCAGGAAAAATCTAACAGTGATTGGAAGGAAAAAGAATAAAAATCACACGTGAAAGGATTAAAATAGACTTTGAATGACTATCCAAATGACTAATGGTTAATATACCATCTGCTGTTAATCTTTGTTATTGCTTTTTACTTGGACAAGGGAAAGCTCTTCCCTCCACTGGTGAATTTTGCTTAATTTGAATCAGACAATGATAGATTTTTTATTATCTCCTAAGTAGCTGCATGTGGGATATTTTAAATCAGTCTGAGATGCTTTTATAAAGCCCTAGTTTGTCTTTAAAACCTTTGGGCCACTCAATGGCAATACTGCAAAGCAAGAGAGAGAAGATACCTTACAAGGTGAGTGGCAGGCTTAAGCATGGGTATGGACACGCACCATTATTCTGTTTTCTTTCCATATTATTGGCTGCTATTCCATCTCTAAAGCAACCTTAAGGTGATCATATAATGTTTGAGAGCATTAAACACAAAAAAACCCTCAAAAAAAGTGGGCTGAGATGTAGTATATTTGCTTTTCCACCACTGATCTGTCCATAATATTTGCAAATTTTGGACCTATAGGAAGATATGGAGTACAAGTCCTATTGCAGAGGCATGCAGAACTGTCTGTGTCATTCTTGCACAACAGGTGGGTCTATTTTTCAAAAAAATCTAAAATCTGGATTAAATTAGCAGTCAAAATCCCCCACAGCATAAAGGTATTGATGGGGTTAGAGAGGGTGCAAACATTTACTCCTAATGAATAAGGAAATCAAGGGATGGAAAGGAAAGGGTGGCATTAGGACTTCTCAGTCAAATTACAGCAAGTAGATCTCGCACATTCTAGCATTTTCTGAAGAGAGATGCAGCCTGAGTTCCTTAAGGAGAGCAGTTATTAAGGTCACCATGAAGTGGAAACCAAGACAGTAAAAGGATACTTAATAGGAATAGGAAGTAGAGAGTGCAAGCGCTGAAGTAAGCGATGAGTATTGCATGAAAATGTATCGAGGTGATAGCCGATGCAAGACAAATGCTTTATTTGAATTAGCTAGCAGTTTTCAAGCAAACATTTCTGAGGACTGAGGCCAGCCATGTATATATCCTTCCAAACTGTTAACTTGTGTTTGGGCCCCTGGTAAGACTGGACACTGGGACTAGACTGGAAAGAGGAACAACGACAAATTCATACCAGCTTCTTAAGTTTCTAGATCAGGTTTTCTTAAGATAAACTGGGCTCGTGCTCTAACTTAACTGAAGGGAGTATGTAGTTTTTCACTGATGGTGCAAGGAGCATAAGAAGAAATCTGCTTTGTACATTAGTCTCCATGAATTCAGGCTCTAGTCTCTAACACGTTGGCCAAACAGCACACGGTACTAGCTGCAGTTGCAAATATAATGCAGTGGGAACAAGCCAAGAGCACCTTTAGAGGTGTCATAAGCCATCTAACCTTATAATAAAATGTGTGTTTTGCAATTTGTCATTCATCCAGCATTTTATCATTCATACAATTGCAAGCACTAAGCGTGTTACAGAATGGCAAGAACTCAACATATAATGTGCTTCTGAAGCATCTCAGAAATACATTTTTTTCATCCAAGTCCATTCATATAATCTCAACCCAAAGTAATTAAGTAGAATATTTATATGACTTTCTAGGATCTAGCCTTTTTTAAAGGTCTAGATTATATTATTTTGAAAGAGCACATCGATCTAACACAGAAAGCCAGATTTTATTTTAATAATTACATCAGCATCACAGCAGCTCTGCTTTAATTAAATCTTCACAATTAGACAGGCTTGTTATTGTATGTCATTAGTCTTCTTAATACCATTTTACCTATTATCACCTCATTTTCAAGCATGCATCTGTCAGAGGGAAGCTACTTTTCCACCTCACTTCATTGCTTACTGATTTACACCTAAAGGCTTTAGGCAGTTATGTTAACAATTATGAATTGTCTTGGTGAAAGTCTAAGGAATGGAAAAAAGTGCACTGGTGCATTGAGCTGAATATAAAAATGAAGAACAGATTCTTGAATTCAGTAAGCTTTTTCCTTTTGGGGTTTGCATAGCCATTTGGTTTAATTCTTGCAGAAATGTCCCTTCAGGAGACGTCTCAGTACAAAATCTTCATTCAGTTTGCTTTCTGAACACAAGAGATGTGGTGAAATTGTTACATTTGTTGGATAGGATGATAGCTGAGCATCAGTGTTTTTCTCAGTTTTAAATCTCAAAAAAAATCAGTTAAGATATTTAATAACAATATTAAAAAACATAATCTATGTTACTTTCATTTTGTGCCTATCAAATGTTATGGAGCCCTCCATGTTTGATAATCAGCTTGTACACAGTTTTAAGATATGCTTGTGGTATGAAAACTGGACAGAATTATTGTTCAACCTGACCATACATACTTGAGACTTACGAACTTTCAGTAAAGGTCATGGCAAAATTATGATGCCAGTTATAGAATCAGAGCAGTTTAGGTTGGAAGGGACCTTAAAGATCATCTAGTTCCAACCCACTGCCATGGGCAGGGACACCTTCCACTAGATCAAGTTGCCCAAACCTCCATCCAACCTGGCCTTGAACACTTGCAATGATTTGGCATCCACAGCTTAGTTATCACTAACTGTCTTGAAAGAATGGAATAACATAGCAACCTGGAACATGCTAAGCAAAGAGCTGATACTTGCCTCCCCACTTGAAAATCTATGGTTCTTATTTCCTCTTGTGTGGAAAGAGCTTCTTTGGGTTTCTCTCTCACGCCATCTGTGGATATAACAAAGTAGCATTTTTTTTCTGGTGGAAAAATTACAATAGTACAATTCAAGCAATAATTAAAGATAATTTATGTAACTCTCAACATTTCTCATAGGTAGTAAATAAGCAAGATTGGCATAGACTGGCATAGTATACTGAGAAATTACTGTCATTATGAGGAAAAAAACCCCAACAAAACAAAGGTATTTTTCATTTTGTACAGTAACTGTTCAGCAGTTCCATATTATAGCTGTCTCAAAGAACAAGTGTTTCATTGGCTACAGTATTAATTTCAGTGCTCCTAAACTGTTCGGCCTCTCTATTTGTCAACACTTCGATAATTCATGCAACTTCTAAGATAATGCATTTTGCATGCAACTGTAAATTGATTCTTGGCTGTAAAAATAGTTTGCTGGCAATTCCATAACTTTTAAGGTAATTCCCCTGCAATCATTACTCTTGTCCCATGCTCAAATCTTCACTGGGATTAGCCGCAACATAGAGCCTGAGGTGTGAATACTAGAATCACTGAAGCTACCCTGACCTTCCTTTGTGGGAACAGTTCCCGTTGGGTTCTATGGTAAGTCTAAGTTTATCCTCTGTAACGATGTTAATTCTATTCAGAAACTAAACATAGCAGGTGACTTCTTCCATAATAAGGTGACCTCTAAATAAGAATGTAAAAAATGACTGGTAATTGCCACCCCAACCCAAATTCTACTTTTTCCTCAGAGGCAAACTTCACTATTTTTTTTCCAGATATGAATACTTTGTTGCTGCTGTTGTTGATTGTGTGGGATTTGCAACCAAAGGGAATATTTTCTTCATGTATATCCCTATGCAGTTATAGAGGTGGTATTTCATCTGTCTACCTCTAAGGCTATAAGAGAGGCATTATTTGTAAAGAGAGAAAGCATTTCACTTTAGACTAAATGAAAAAAACCTGGTAGACCTGAAGAAGTACCCAAAAGCTTGCCTGTTTCTTCCTTTTTTTCAGTCGACCTAATAAAAAATGCTACCTCCCCTTAAAATCCTTGCTTCTCTGAGGCTCTGTACAGAGAGCAGCACAACTGCCACATAGGACAGGTCAGAGCAGGTGGTTGCAGATAGATGGGGGGAGCAAGGATGCAGTGAGACAGTGCTTGTCAACACGGTGGGTCTGGCATGCAGCAGAAGTGTAACTGCTGCTATGTTTTGAAGGGCATCAGAATAGAAGAGAGCCTTAGGAGGAAGGTTGAAATAGGCTGGTGTTTGGAGATGGCTGAGGAAGTCCTCCCAGGTGTGAGTTTATGAGTGGTGCAGGGAGTTGGCACTACAGGGCAAGTAGATACCAAAATCACCCTTCAGTGCTGGAACAAGAGGTGATGGGGAATATGTGGATAGAAAATATAGTGCCTTGATGGCAATGACAAGTAACTACTCTTTTATGTGGTTGAGAAAGGAGAAGCCAATGGAAGAACAAAAAGAGAAAATTTACATGGCCAAGGCACCAGACTAGGAAAAGTTTTCTCCCAGCAACACTCTGGTTGGATATGAGAAAGGCAAAGTTATGTTTGTCAAGGCCAAAGAAAAGTAAACTCCAAAAAATCATTATATGAAATGATGGCAACCTGGAAGAGAATATACATGGATAAGAAAAGACATATTTTAGACATCTTACATGAAAAATAATTTGTGAGAAGTTATGTTGATTTTATGAAAAATGATACTCATTTTATGTGCTTGGATACCACAGAAGTAGTTATTGGTTGATAGGCATCTACAAAAAGATGGCAGTAAGACTGAGTTTTTGGTCTGTTAAAAAAGAAAACAAACTAAATAAAAATAGGTCCCTGCAGTACACAGAGATTGTTGTCTGACCCTCAAAGTGTTGGTCAGCAAAATTGCATTTTGAGGTTATCATGAGCCTGAAACAAAATGAAGTTGTTCCGAAATGGAGTACTATGTAATCCTGACAGGGAGTGAAAGGATATACTGAAAAAGAGATTAGAAAGATGGAAAAAAGAGAGAGCCTGGAGCCATGGAATATAAGGAAACAACATTGCAGGAAGAGAAGCAAGGGTTATTGGTTTGGAAAGAGCTATGGAGTCAAGAAGGATGAATATGTAGCCCTGATTTTGTGGTTTGGTTAAGTTTATTTTCTTAGGAAGTTAAGAAGTTAGAATAACGCTTAAACCTGTTGCAGTTGTGTGATGTTAGCTTACTTATTTTCTGGCTTCTGGCTTTACTGAATGTAAATTTTCTACAAAGACTCTATTGGATTTTTCCCATTGACCAATTCTTACTGTCTTTTTTTCCTCCTGAGTCCCCCCACTGATGGCCATGGAGCTATGAATTGGTCTTCTCTCAGCCTGTTTTCTGCTATCCTATTAATTAACAGGTCCTTGGCCTTCTTCATCACATGAAAATCTATGAGGTGTGAGACCCACATGTATTGTCCATCTTTCAAGATTAAGCTCGTAGTATATATATATATCCATAGAATCTCTTTGATTGGCATTAGGATAACACAGTTTTCCCAAAATTTAGCTTTTCAGGATACTTTCATGCATTCCTTCATACAACTGATTCCAGTCTGTTATGACTTTGGATTGTCTGGTGTTTCAGTGTATACTATACAGTATGCCATAGTCCTTAAGAGAGTGAGTTAACAACTATAATTATGAAATCCCTGTTTGTATATAATACGACACATGCAGATTTAGTGGAATATAATGAAAGGGAATCAAAGCTAGCCCCATAATGTGTATTTTAAGAAAACAAAAATCTCCCAAATCGACCCTTTTTTCTATTTTTCAAAAGATTTACTATTTTATGTCCTTTTTTAAAACCTTCCCCCATCTGAAAAGTTTTAAATCAGGAGAGATTAAGAAATACAGCACTATAGACTCTATTAAAAGTTAGAATCTTTACTATGTGCAGAAGAAACACTTGGACGATACTCTAGAGCCACGAATTTTAACTGCTATTGTAAAGAATGGGGCCCTCCAAGAAATCAATACAATTTAAACAGATAAATTTCTGCAAGATCTACCTATGCTCTTTAGAAAAGTCCTGATATACCACCATCTGGAAACCCACATCAATAGCCAACTTAGTAAATAAATACCATCTGTATATCATTCTTCACAGGTAGGATTTGAACTTGTATTACATCTCTTTCTTTGATTTCTTCCTCTCTTAAGTTTGAAATGTATGAAAAATTCAATTTTGCTTCTTTTTCTATCCAATGTAATAAAAAGGAATAAGGAAACAACACATTAAATAAATCCCTTTAAAATAAACAAATGAAGCTTCCTTTTATTAAGAAAATTCTACAGGAAAAAAATGAGAAAACTGGAGAGAAGCTGTGGAAAGTCCATGATGTTTTAAAATTCCACAAAGTCATAAAACTATAAAATGCAAAAGAAGAAAATATTTTTATTGATAGTTGCAGACATTGCATAATTTGCCATTCATTTGCCAACAGTCCTGAAAAATAGGCTGGCATTCTACTAGTCAGGTTGTCAAAGTGACCTTTTTTAATGTCATATGTCACAGAATTTCATATCACACTAAGACAACATGACAGGACAGAGGCAAGCTTTTCTAATGTTTCCCCTTCACCTTCTCAAACATGCTTGCATCCTAGGGAAGAAGATGAAGGTATGGTATATTCATTGCTTGATGATTCGATGACCAGTCTAAAGAGAAAGGTCACACAGCAAAACATCTGGTGCCTTATAGTTTTTAAAAAAAAAAAAAGAAAAGAAACAATAGAAAATTGAAATAAACAGGCAAACCAGTTGTGGTGCTTTAACATTAGGTGACAAGATCAAAGCTGAAATGTCAGAGCTGGATTGGAATGTCACTCAGATGCTCTGTGCAGTTATGTACATCTAACAAAGGCAAACTAAATGAAAATGCTCCAGTTAGCAGTTGGTGGCTGTGCTATCATAGAAGGACATGGACTGTGCAAATAACAGATTCATTTTCAGACACACGCAATATGGCTAACTTTATCATAAAAAGTGGAAATCAGCTTTCATATTTCCCGCTATCGGCACTGAACAAATTACACATACACAGACTGTAAGAATTTCCAGTAACGATTTTTCAGATCTTTCTGCTGTCATATTTAAATCAGTAGGACTGAAGCTGTGACATGAAGAAGATCCTTGATTTGATACTTTTAATGTTATTTAACTCAGTGCAAATGAGCAGCAGAACATGGGTAAAGTTAATAAAGTTATAATCGTTTTTTTCCTGTCCTAAATGCAACAGGCAGATGGTCATTTTTACCCATGATTACTGTATAACATTACAACCAGTTCTTTAATTAGTGTAAATGTAGTTCATAACTCATGCACAGATGCATATGATATTTGTGCTGTCTCGTGTTTGGATATAAACAGGTACGGCAGACGTAGCATACTTAATATAGTTTGCTACTTTTTTCTACACTTGTACTGGCATATGAATTTCTTTCACCAAGAAGAAAACTCAGCCCAGTTCACATAAAAATCAAAGAACTGCTGTTAAAGACTAGTTCCCAAAGGAAACAAGACTTATCTGATCTTGATAGTGGTATTTCCATCTATGCCCATATCCTCCTAGCTCTCACACACAGACTCAGCAGCTTCTGAACCCACTGACCAATAGGTTCTGCCTCATGTAATGAATAAAAATGACTCCAAGTGTGTTATCATCCCTACGCAGTGGTCCTGCTGAGGGGATGAGTACACCATGCGTTCAACGCTCACTAGATTCCCAAGGATCTGAACAAGAGATGGTTACTGGGATTACCCCAATGCTGGGAAAAGCTCCTGGTGCTCTGTTACATGCCAAAGAAGCCAGCACAAGTAAGAAAGTTTGTTTAACTAGTTTTGCTTCTCATCAAACAACTTGCCAGCTCTGGAAGTGAGTTTGTTTTCCACTTCATGGAGAACATACATTTTTCCTTTTCTCCATTAAAGCCAGGCAGAACCAGATTCTCAGATAATTTACATTACCCAGAGGAACTCCTTATTGAAAATCTGAATCTTGATCTTTTCTCTGGAAGGGTTCAACTCTGTGTTCCTTAAATGCCTTAAAAGATTATGTAGTTTTAGGAACCGTTCCCTCAGACAAGGTATTAGGTTCTTTGAGGGCAGAGGCAGCAGACTCCTTCCTGTGGGCTTGAATAAAAGCAAAAACATGAATCTCATCCCAACTGTGTATCACCCAATGAGATAAGAAAGGTTGATTATCATTTTTGGGACTCATGGACTGCTCAGGGGCAGAAGAAGATGAACCCAGGGAGAAGGGAATAACTGGTTAATGAGGATGTCAGAGGAGTTGGACATGGTCTTGGTACCTTAATGCTCCTGACAGATATAATGGCAGGGATAAAACAACAGTATCAAAAAGATAAAGTAAAGCTATCATGTAATTTTCCTTCCCTCTGATTATACCCATTTTGTGTCTTGTTTGTTTGGAAAAACCTTCTGATTATATATGTCTTAATTAAAGCTTGTAGAAGTCAGGCTTATATGATCTTGACACTAGACCAGAAAATTATAGCCCAGCAATTGTTAATATGAATAGATTATATAACTAGCAAAAAGCATACAATTATGATTTTGAATATTAGCTCAATACATTAATTGTGTGTAGCATTGGTTTATGTTCAAAATTCAATTGGGAAATTTATTTTTACGAAATTTTTAAAATTCTTTTATTGAGAAGAGTGGGAGAAAACATTTGCTTTTTAACCTGCTAAGATACACTGACTGAGTTAGAGCCATAGCTGGGAGTGTAAAAGGTCAAAAATTTCCAAGGATCTCTCTGAAGTGTAGAGTCATGCTATTTTCATAGGTCACAGAATGGTTTGGGTTGGGAGGGACCGTAAAAGGTCATTCAGAACAACCCTCAACTTGTTTTCACTCATTCTTTTATTGAAATTGTCATTCACTGTTCCCTGTATTTGCTATCACTTCCTTCCTCACGTATAGTTTTGGGATGTTTGTGAATGCTTAAACATTGCCAGAGCAGAAGCATGGAAATGTTTTTAAATCATAACAACAGGCTTCCAGCTGATTTGCAAGGAGGGGTGCCTTCCTACGTATTTATCTTTATTCATCCTGTAATTATAACAAACTGACTATAGGAGCTCTAAAAAACACAAAAAATAACCTTTTGGATGCCTAGGAAATAATTTCCAGGCTTTAAAGGGAGTAGATTTAATGATCCTGATTGGAATTTGAATTTTGATATGGTATTTTACAATTAAAAATGCAGAAATCTAGTGAATTTGCGTAGTTCTATGAGTAATTTGCCTTATCTGAACTGGGCTTCACTAGATACAGTTTTTAAAATGTACTTTGGTTTTTTGTGCTTTCCCATTGGTATCTGTTTTATTTTGAAATCAGCATAATACTCAGGAGAGGGAAGAGAAGCTATCTCATTTTTAATAAAATGCACCAAATTGGAACTATTTGGCAGTGGTTCAGCAAGAAGTCACAGAAGGATGGATCTGTTTTTAAAAATTTGATTTTTCTGGGATCCAGAAGGCAGATCTTGGACTGATTGATCTCAGTCCCTTGGATGCCACAGTCTGAGCTGCAGATGAGAAGAGACTGGTGCTAGTAATTGCCATTGCCAGGAATATCCTCTCAAGGAGATTTGGGGTTTGTTTTTTTTGTCCTTCATGTGTTTGCAACAGTAAACAGAAAAACTAATATAATCTAATAGTTTGGGTGTCCACAGGTATGTTCTCACTGGTTTATTATGAAATTTCATGCCTGTAAGTACCATCAAAAACTGTTCCAGGATTTTTTTATCACACCCTTTGTAGATGGCCATGTTCTGAAAATGTAGGATAGAATGCAGAAATACTATTTAAAAATATGTATTTTCATTAGTGCCTGTAATGAGTTCACATGTTCAAACAATTCCTCTCCCAGTTCATTTTCATCAGCTCCTCGGAGTAGTTACTAACTAAATCTTATGTTTTCCATCACCACTAATTCAGTGAAAACCTGCCTTTGAAAGATGAGCAAACAACACACTAAATCAGACTACCCTGGCAGCCGGAAGCAGTACTCAAAAGGTGCTTGTAACCTTTGATGCAGAAGTGCAACAGCACTTTGAGTGTTAAATTTGCAAGTTCAGGGTTTGATTATAGCCAGGCTTTCTCATATAAGAACCAGTTGCAGATGCAGTGTCCAGTGTCCTAGCACATGTGTCTGGTGAGGATGGTCTGACTTGCTATCCTAATTCAGCTTTTCTGTCCTCGTCTAAATCTCAGCTGCCTCTGCACTTGGGTATCATACTTCACTTGGACAGGACTTGGGGTCCCAAACAGCCATCTGAGGGGCAGCTTCCTGCTTGCAGGGGATTTGCTGGGTGGGGAAAGCACAATGCAAGTTTTTCCATTTTGTGTGTCCATCCTGATCTCTTTCTGGATTGTACTCTTTCTCCTGTGGCACAGCTAAATCATTCATTTCTTGGTGACCTGGGGGGTTACAGCTCTCTCAACAGAGATACCAGCTCATCTGTGATTAGCTGAAGTGTGCATGGTTCTTGAATATACAGGTGTATGCGAGCTGCTCACAGGACGTTATCACTGCCAGCTTCTCAGCTTCCCTCATCGTTTAAACATTAGATTTAAATATTGGCATTGCAATTTATAAAGCTCAGGTTTTCCTTGGCAGATTTCTGAGTTTGGACAAGGGGGAGCTAGAAAATGAAGGTAAAATCAGATAGTATCATACAGCTTGTCTGGGATTCTTACAGAGATAATCTGTGCAGCTGTAAAAGCTGTGATAGAAATCAGAATTTTAAAAAAAGCAAACAACAAACCACCATAGTGTGTCTTTGTATTATAGGTCAATTTTGGCCACTAATAACTTTACCATGATCTGGGGAAATCTCCGTGGATCTATTTTCCTTTAGCCTTAAGTGATAGGCTAAGGCTCTTTTCCTTACAAGTGTTAAAATTTCAGACATGAAAGCAACTTTCTTGGTACTACATAAGCAGAGTTTTCAAGAAATACCTGTGTACTATTCCATCTCTCTGTAATAAAAGCCTTTCCCAAATAACAGTGATATGCAAAGAAACAATGCACTCATCTCTGCAGTGTTGTTTTGAGTAATGGTATCCAGCAATTCCTTGGTGGCTGAGGCTTTTCTTCAGTCTTTTGTAAGCGAGCTTCATGCTCCAAGTTTGAGAACGACAGGAATGCTAGACTCCCAGGAAAAAGAGCTCAAAGCAGTCACTCCTTTGTGTATTGGCTCAGCTTGGAGGATGCTTTAGGCATCTCAGTAAAGCAAGCAGAATTGAATTGGGCTGCCTTAAAGATGAGGGACCCAAATCACAAGAAGTGACTAGTGGTAGAAGCAAGGGGCAAATGACCTGGGAGGGCCCTGAAACAGGCCTTGCTGCAGGAGAGGAGGTGGCAGGAACAAGGAGGGTTGGTACATCACTGTGGTTTCCCTGCAAGTGGTCTCCCTGCATGTCCCAACAGGATGACTGGCAGCAACCAGCTATTCATTTTTAGAATAGGTTATGAACCACCATTGCCTCACATTACATCTAAAGAGGACCCAAAATACATGAACATTATGGTGTTGGTGCCAAAGACTCTAAAATGTAAACAGACTCTAAAATGTAAATAGACTCTACTAATACTGTTGTTTAACTATGAAGCATAGTTGAATAGAATAATTCAATTTTTCCATGACAGTTATTAAAATTGTTGGTATGAATTCATGCTTTGTAACTTTAGTATTTTAATTCTCCAGGTAATACGAAAATAGTTCTTCCTCATTATAGCATAACTTGCACCGTAAATAATCAAATACTTTTTCATATAAAATGTGACCAAAAATCTGGTGATGAAATTACACTGTAAATTTTGAATGTTATTGTGATTTTCATTTTCCTTCAAAGCTCTTTGGCTCCTTGTTTTGGATCGAAAAGTTCAGAGATACTGAACTTTGGATCAGAGTTCAGAGCCAAAGGGAAAAAAAGTTCATTTACTCCTTACTTTTTGTACACACATAAGTATAGGAATTTTTACTTAAACAGCTGAAAGGCTGTACTACACTTCGTGTGCCCTTCCTCTTTCTCAAGCTGTTTGACTTGCAAAAATCCGTGAGAGGCAGCATGATGTCATTATAATCACAGAACAATTTTCTTCCTACTGGAAAGCAACACATTGTTCCCCCTCAATGAAAGAAAATTGAAGCTTTCAATGTTGCAAATAAAACAAAATACATTTAAGTTGCTATTTATCCTTAATTACTGTAGGTCTCAGAGAAGCAACCAAGAGATGTTGTTTTTCGAAAGCAAATGTCTTTTCTCAGTCTTTGTTCTATTAAAAGCCGTGGCTCTGGTTTTGTTCCTGCTCACCATCTGCACAAGGGTTGTATTTGTGTGCATATGTGTAGGGTTTGGGGTTTTTTATCTGATCCAGGCAGCACCGACATAGCACCTGGGACTGTTTCAGGTAACAGGATTGACTGGTCAATAAGAAAGCTTGTGGGTCAGGCATTTGTCCTACCTGAAGTACCTAAGTAACTACCCAGGGTGATCATCAGCATTCAGAGCCAGCGCTGAAGTGGGAAAGGAAAGGGGTTTGGGGGTAAATCACTCCAAGTAAGACAAGATAAAAGGAGAGTGCTGAGAAGAAAAGGCAGTGGTTTTCTAACTGAGCTGCAAAATGAAAGGGCCTGTGGCATGCGCCCCCTAATCCATTCTTCTTTTGTAGGGAAGGGTAATGCCCTGTGATAATATGTAAAAAACAGTCACAAATGTCTTCAAAAAAATGCTACCACCCCACTTTGCAACACTTGCTATGCAACTGCAAGTGCTCAATGAGAGATCTACACACACGCTATGGACTTTCTGAGCAGGTTAGTTCCTTCCTCAAACCAGAACAGTTTTTGTATGCTGTGTACAGTCAGTGTATGAGGTGTGAGGGGTTGCAACTCTCCTTCTTGTGGGGTAGGTGAATATTATAAGGAGAACTGAGAGCTTAGCTGTTGACTTGATGATGTTGTTTGGATTGTAAACTCTTACCCTGAGATTAACTCTATGGTTTCCTAATGGCTGTGTGAACAGAAGGTCCAAGCGGGGGTCAACCAGCTGAAACTGAAATGCAGCTAGTGTCCATGGTCTCAGATGTAGTTCTTGCTAGAGCAAGTACTTTCTCACTCAGAATGGGCGTGTGGGATGTTGTTACCATACCTTGGCAAATCAGAGCTTTACCACCTCTAGTTTATGACCCTGTAGCTGTACTGTATTTTATGACATGCTCTCCAGGCTACATAAATTTATTGTTGGCCACTGAGAAGTTTTCTGTTGTTCTCCTGCCTCCAGGAGGAGAGGGAAGGTTAGATTTCTTTTCTAGATGGTGCTCAAGGAGTTATCTGGGATTTTTAGGTAGATGAATGATCTAGAACCAACTTACCTGACTTGCTTGACTTCACAAAGAGATTGGAGAGCTGTGTGTAACCTTCTAATTACTAAATTAGTGTAACTGTTTGTTCTCTGTGTACCTGATTATTTGCTTTCTGGCTGTAAAGAGAGATCATCAAACTGGGAATATGTGTTTTCTTAGTGGCTGAAATTAATTTAAGCTCCACACAGAACCTAGTGCTACTTGAACATGGCAGTTTCTTCCTTACTCCTTTGTTATGGCTTTGTCATGGCTTTTCTAGGCTGTAGTGAGTGCGTGGGCACCTATTGTAGTATGGAGCAGGTGAAGATTAAGATTTGCTGCTTGTGCAGCATAAGAAGGGAGGGCTTTAAACCGGAAAGACAGTCTGCATGAAAATAGACTTGCTAAAAAGTTATTTTGAAGAAGAAAATAAGGCTTATTGTCTGAAATAATGAAAACCTCCTTGCAGTAAAGACTCAGCAGTGCTGAGCTTACTCTGAAATGCAAAACCTGCAGGAAACACTGAACAGCAGTCAGAATTAGGACCTCAATGGAAACAGCTTTCAATCTCTATTCTGAGTGGCCATATTAATTAAATCTATAATATGCTTTGTAAAAACCAAAGCAAATGAAGCTGTATTTTAGCCAGCACTTCAGAGTTCCTAGGTTTACACAGAGTGTCAATTTAGCTTTACTGTGTCCGAATTTTACCTCTGGGGAAAATGTGCTGCAATTGCAAGCTAGCAGGGCACAGGTCATCCTGTGTGTATTCATAACTACACAGCGCTGCTGGACTGACAATGTAATGCAGTATGCCCATATTTTTGTACTTGCTGTGAGATACTAAGTTTACCAAATGTACAAAGACCTGTCTTCAAATAAAATAACTTTGCTAGCTTGTCAAACATTTTAGGCTTGTGTAGATGCTAAGGTGCAGGATTTATGACAGTGGAATTCAGATTTAAGATAAAAAACCAGAAGCATGGGATGCAAGAGCATGTAATCTCCTGGACCACATAAATAAAAGACACGATATTGCGTTAGTAAAATACAGAAAGCAAAATACACCTTGATGATTGCATGACACTCATTTATTTTTTTCATTGCTTTGTATTCAAATTTTGCAAAATTCCCATGGAATTTAATGGTCAGTTGTTCTTTCCTTGCTCACAGGAAGTTTTCTGTAGTTAAACAAATGGTTTGTGAAACAATCTATCATGAAATTTACTTTAGTTTGAAACAATGTCTTTAATATTATTGTATTACTGAAAGTAATATAATCTCTACAGGACAATGGTACAGAATTAGTTGTTTAAATTTGGCTCATGTTTTAATCCCTTAGAACAGGTAAGAATGCAAGACACCGAAACGTAACATGACTAAATTTCCAATTAAAAAAAAGAGATAAAGTACTATGGATTGTATTTTTAAAGGTTTTTTGAAAAGCACTGTTTTATAATTGCAAGCTCAAAACTACTCAAAATAGTTAAGTGATATTTTCCTTTCCTTTTTTTTTTTTTTTTTCTTTTTTCCCCCCTTCTCTTTTTCTCTTGGATTTATAGCTACAGCCTTTTTCTAGAAACATGTCTGAAAAACGTAGGAGCTCCACAATCATCCACACCTTCCAAAAGCTGTCTGGTTTTAACCGCTTCCAGTGTGGTGCACCTGCAATTGCATCATCACCCTTCGATTTGGGTTTTTTGTTGATTTAGATTTTAGTGGCAAGCAAGGAGGGAATAAACATGCTTTGTTTCATTATTACCAGCCTGCAGACCCGGCTTCATTAGGAAGCAGGGAGGTTGAAAAGAGCTGGCTGCAGCAAGTTACTTGTTGCCTAGTGACACCATCAGACCTATAAACTCAGGCTCAACTCCAGTTCTCTTAACCCTCTAGTGTCCAGAAGCTGTATTTTCTTACTGGACAACTGTTTTGGCCAATAAGGAAACTGCATTTTTAACAAAAATAGTGCTGCGCCACTAGATGCCAGTAAAAATCAGAGAGGGATGGACAGCTTGCAAGTGAAATTAAAAGTTAGTTAGTTCTTTAATGTCAGACCAAGATAATTTTTTATGTCCGCTTGCAGCACAACTGCACCTGGAAATGCCATAGAAAAGTAGCATGTAAATGCAACTGTGAGGCTGGTTTTGCAAATAGCATCCTATGAATTACAGAGGAAGGGACCAACCCCCTCCTAGGCTCTGGCCTGACTCCTGGTAACTGTTAGTACTTGTTTCTCTCCTATTCACAAATGTGATGGACTGTTTTCTATATTTTTGTTGCCTGGTAATAACGTGCCAATGGTTGATGAGGACAAAATTCCTTTTCCTTTTGTAGAAGCTAGAAAATTTACTCAAACCCCACCTAATTAATGAGTAAGATGCCGATATGCTGACAAATGTGAGGGGAAGTTAGCAAGGCAGAGGTGTTGTATCTATGTTTCAAAAAGACATCAGTATTTTTATAGGATGTGCTTTTGTATCAGAGTAACTTAAAAAACTTCAGGGTTTGATATTTTTCCTGCCAGTTTAGTTTCAATTTTTCTGCTAATCTGTATGCTGAAAGACTGTAGAACATACAGAAATGAAGCAAAAAGATCATAGCTCAACTGCCGTCTCTCCCAGACAAGTATGTTTGAAAGTGGTTTTTAGTACTACTGACTGGTGCAGCAGGAAATTACTTGAATTTGAACTAAACAAAAAAAATCACACTGTTACTGTAAGACAAGTCAGTATTGGAAATACTGAAAATATCTCTTCTGTTGGAAGAATATATAATAGATACATATAACAAAGTGCAAAATTATGGGTCCAAGGGAGAGAAACATACTGATTGGAATTGCCTTTTACTAATATGTTCCTGCTTCCTATAGAATATGTGAATTATTCTGTTACTTTTTGCTGTAAGGTAGTTGGCAATGAGGAACCCACAGGCCACATGCCCTCGGTACCTGCATTGAGGTTAACCTCTGCCCTCCAACAACCTTCCTCATGCCCCCTCCTGCAGGGTTCTTTGCCCTGAAGTGCTTTTTCCCTCTCTGGAGGGTCCAGAGGAATTTGCTCCCCACCTACCTCTCCACTAATTACCACTGTCCAAAGTTTGTTGCTTAGAGAGATTTCTAACAGTGCGGATATACATCATTCCAAGGCCATCCGTGGGGCAGAGGAGCTTTCAAGTTTTCAAATATATATAACCTGCATTTGGGTAGAAATTACTTGCAACAAGGTAGAAAGGACAGGGTTGCTATTTTAGTTTAGTTTTGTTTTGTTTTGTTCTCCTGAAAACTTCTTTCCCCTGTAGGATTACTCTGGAAAAGGTTGTTTCACTACCTGTCCAAAGTACAGAGAGGTGAATTGCTGGTCCTTACCTTACTGCTGCAAGTTGCATAGCTGAATTAACACTGGTACTGTGTCAGAGTTAAAAAGCCACTGCTTCACCATGCCAGCTCAGATCTGGAAGATATGCAGTGGCATTAAATTGGTGGTACAGCTGGGATAACAAGCACTTTGGAAAAATTAAGATGAGAGTGATAGGGATGAGAAATTTTTGAACTCACCCCAAACCTGATTGGACATGTGAAAGTCTGAAGTTTTGCTCTAGGCTCACTTAAAAATGAAACATTTTCAGTCTAATTTTTATAACGTTACCTGATCCAAGGGCTCTGAGACTTCTGTAATCTAATGTATTTCAAACAGATGCAGGTCAGAAAGAAACTAATGGAAATTAAACATAAAAGAAGAGATAAACTGAAACTTCTGCTTCATGAATTTTATCTTCTGCTTTTGTAGCCTGTTCTTTTTTGGTTAACAATTAAAATGTGATTAGCATATAATGGTAGCTGTTAATGTGGAGGCATTGAAATTCTTTGTGCCAGTGATTGCTTTCTCATTAGCAGCAAGAATTATTGTGTGTTTTAACTGCTAGCCA
The DNA here is from genome assembly GCA_022605575.1 of Laterallus jamaicensis coturniculus. NCBI lineage: Eukaryota > Metazoa > Chordata > Aves > Gruiformes > Rallidae > Laterallus > Laterallus jamaicensis. The sequence continues at coordinate 3,524,608 of JAKCOX010000009.1, forward strand.
AAGCTTAGGAGCCATGGAAGACTGAATTTGCCTTTGAAATCATGGAAACTGGAGATTTCTGTTACAGGATTTGGACTTACAGAAGGAGTAAAAATGCTTTTCAGTGACTAACAGGCGGTCATTAGAGAGGGGAAGTGAAGACAGATCCTAGGCTCCTAATAGGACAGGACCACTCAACTCCATAAAGGATAATGTTCTACTAAAAATAGATTGTAATTTTTTTTTTTTTATGTCCGGGAATCCTGTGACTTCCAGACATCAGATAGCCTTCGTTGCTAGACATCTCAAAAATCAGTGGAGTACCATCCAATATATGGAGAATAGTTGGTAGAAGTTGTATTTCCAAAAGAGAGGTGGAACCATTAGTATTTCTATGCGAAGCAACATACAATTTCTTTTAATTTTCTTCATGGCTGGTCATCAACAGAGATAAATTCACATTGGAATAAATGTAGAGAAGGTCTACGGACAGGATCTAGAGATGAAGGAAATTTCTTAGGAAACAATGCTGAAAGACTGAGGTTTAATTAATTAGAATAAATATACCATGGAAGGGGGAAATGCCATTCCCTTCTCTAAGGAGAGTAATGTGAAAATGTCAGAGATGGTGAAAAGCTGTTTAAGCTAAAGGAGATAATTGATATAAATTGATTCCAAACATATTTAGCCTGGAAGATGGAAGAAAGCTTCCAGGCATCAGCAAAAGCAAAGGTCTGAAACAGCCTTTCAAGAGAAAGCAGTGTGGATGCAACCAAATCTTGTATGGTCCTTCCTCAGTCTATAAAAAAAAAATTGTATGTTGAGTTTGCTTTACAAAAGCAGAAGCCAGTGATGGGTTGCACAAAAAATCCCTTCCACTTTATTCTGAATAAACATTAAAAAACTGTCTTGTCAACTGAATGGAAGTGTACTGTAAGGTGAACAAAAGTATTTCAGGTTAAATAACACATTTTATTTTAACTGCAAGAGAGAACATAGTAAATGTTCAGGAGAGAAATTTCTAGTTAATGAAAAGAGTTGTAAGCTTAACATGCAGATTATATCACTATTTAATAGGTAAATTCTTCAATTATTGCAAATTTAAGATGTCATTTAAGTGCTCCCATCTTGAGGTGGTTTTGTAAAGGACTTACTGACATGGATTATAGCATTGTTAAAAGCCCCCGTTATTAACCAGGTAACTTCAATATTTAATTATGATTTTCCAATAACCCGTTTTCCTCTTTGTTGTGATTATGTTCCCCTTTCCATAGATATATGAGACATTCATTTGAAATAGAAAATAATGTTTCTGTCCTAGAAAAAACATAATTTAAATTTCTCTTATCCTGTGATAAATTATCTATAGGATTTATATCTGAATCTATGCCGGGTTGGCTTGTGTGTGTGCAGTCCCAAGTTTCCCTCCCCCCCCAATATCTAAAAATATTACTACAGCTATCTTACATTTCAAAATAAAATACCATTTTGAAAAACAAATTTATGTTTAAAAGTGGGCCATTTGTACAGGTTCAGACCACCTTTTTTAAGGTGAAAAAAAGAAGAATCCTTATCAAGCTTTTGAAGTCTGATTTACAAATTAGTTTATTCCAGTGAAATACCATTTTCATTGCACAGTTGCTAACTGGCTTTATCTGTATCAGTGAACATCTCACGTTCCTCAAATAGTTCTGTCTTTTTTATTGTCTGGACCATCTGCTGTGCTGTAAGCAGCTACTATTTTGAGCCTTTTCCCTTTAAGTACAAGTTTCAAATTAAATTAAGCCTTTGTAAAAGCTGAAATTATTGCCAAAGCATGTTCACAAGTGTTGATGTGCTTTTGTGGGGTTTTTTTTAAAGTCTTTTCAGAAATTTCAGGCAGTAATAACAGCACATCCCTTCTAATGATAGCAGCATGAAGGATGTCCTGAACAGTCTCTGAGGATGCATTTTAATAAGTTGGTAACAAATAATTTGGTTTAAAAACAAAAGAAACAAAAAAAACCAAACCAAAAAAGTTAGCTGGAAACAACAACTTGAAAAAGTGTTGTGGCAAAAACCTATCAAGGAGTCCGGTTATTCATGACATCATTTCCCTAATAAATAAAAAGCAGTGAAATTAAGGTTGGAGCAGCAATTACAGTGCATACCTGGTGGCACCTGGGTATTTGCTGGCCTGCATGCCTTCCCACACAGCTAGTAAATCATCTTCCATGATGATCTGTGATATAGCGAATGACATGTGAGGAATGCATGGAGTCCAGTGCCAGACTCTGGATGATCTAAGGCTAGTAATACTGCTAATATCACAGCTTGTAAGGGGAAGCCTACATTTCCCAGTTCAGAGATGTATGGGGATGGGTGAGCTTCTCTGGATGCTGGCAGCGTTACAGCCTTCTGAGCTTGGCACTTGGCTGGGACTAATTTAGCATCCTTTTGCTCAGTACTCTTTCCAACATCAGGACAAGTCCAGGCATGTGTCAGAATATGGAGTGGTGCAGACACACTCATAGTACTCAGAAAATCTTTTTCACCAGATGCAGAGACCCGATACGTTTTATAGGTGCGGTAGCAGACTGACCCTGACTGGTCCATTTAGACGGAAGATGGAATTAGATAAAAGTAAAGATAGAATTCAAGTCTCTGATGTGAATGAGTTAAGTTTCAGGTTTGATATGTCATATTCTAGGTCAAAACTATAAGCTAGTAGCTAGATTCAGCTGTGATAAAAGAGCATCATTATCTAATTCCCACTAGTGTAACCAGACAAATTTTCTTATTTCAAATGCATTTGAGCGGACTGGGGTTGTTCCAATAAACCCAGTGATTCTAGTTAAAAATATGGATTTAAGGTTCCTTGTACCCTCATTTTAGCCTTCATACCCTCATCTTAGCCTCATGTTAGGCCAACAGCATCCTGGCCTATATCAGGAATAGTGTGACCAGCAAGAGTAGGGAAGTGATTATCCGATTAAACTCCTCTCTGATGAGGCTGCACATCAAATGCTGTGTTCAGTTTTGGGCCCCTCACTACAAGAAAGATGTTGGGATGCTGGAGCCTGTCCAGAAAAAGGCAACAAAGCTGGTGAAGGGTTTTGAGCACAAGTCCTATGAGGAGCAGCTGAGGAACTGAGGCTTTTTAGTCTTAAGAAAAGGAGGCCTTATCATTCTCTACAACTACTTGCAAGGAGGGTCTAGAGAGATGGGTATCTGTCTCTTCTCTCAGGTAACAAGTGATAGGATGAGAGGAAGTGGTTTCAAACTGCCCCAAGGGACGTTTAGGTTAGATATCAGGAAGAATTTCTTTACTGAAAGGGTAGTCAAGTACTGGAACAGGCTGCTCAGGGAAGTGGTGGAGTCACCATCCCTGGAGGTATTTAAAAAGTGTGGATATGCTGTGCTTGAGGACATGGTCTAGAGGTGGACTAGATAGGGATAGGCTGTGGTTTGACTCTTGATCTTGAAGGTCTCTTCCAACCCAAGTGACTGATTTGATGATTCTATGATCTTACTCTAACATAAAACACAGATTTTGCTTTTCCAATTTTTTTCCCTAATGCAAGTGCAGGACCTAAAAGTCTTGATTTTTCCTACTGCTGGTTATGTAGTTTCTCTGTGGAGAGTTTCAAATGCAGGATAGAAGTCTCTGGTCTTCCCCCTTCTTTTGCATTTTCTAACCTCTACTTAGAGGCAAAGTGGGAAAGCCTGTTTGTGTTCCAAGGAATGACAGGTGGATATGAGAGTGTATATGAAATAGCATGAAGGTTTTTGTCTAAATCTTGTAGTGGTTTTTTTGTGAGAGGGTATATCCAGATATGAATTTTAAAATCAAAATAGTATTTTTCATTTTTAGCTAATATTCCATGTTATAGATGGTGTGGCATAAGCAGTGGATCCTAGCCTGAATACTAGTTTGCCTGCTTACCCTTGGAAATGCACACTAGTGTAGCTGTGCAGCAGTTGTAACCAGAAGAAATGTTCATTGTAAATCACGCTTATGGTTAATGTCCAACCCAAGGGTAAAATGATGTCAGCAGAATTGTTTAATGAAAAGTGCTTTTTTTTTTCTGTGAGGGTTTTTACTACTGGTTCCCTTCAGATTTCTTCAGCACTTATATGTGTGATGATTGTCTTCTATTTGATGCATTAATCCAAAACTCAGAGAAATACTGCTGGTAAATAGAGTATATCCAGCAGTTCTTCCCTTATTTGAAAGCTCAAAGATTAAAACTGTGAATTACCAAAACAATATAAACCAATGCTTCTTTTAGCTGTCTATGAGCACTAGAAGAGTGTTAATTTATCCCTCACTACTTGAAAATTTAATGCATTGTGTCTTGGTTTATTTGCCCCATTTGTGAAATTGTCATTGAGTGTTTTGCAAATAAAATGCTCTGTCATTGGGATTTCAATAACTTAGTGATCTACAAAACATAATGTAACTTTATCTATTTTCTTGATATATAATAAAAAACACCCCAAAAAAACCCCACCAACCCCAAATAAATGCTAATTAATGTGGGAAATATGCTAATTAATGTGCTGCTCTAAGAGTATTTTTAATATACATGTAATGATGTTAAGATACTTCAGCATTTGTCAGTAACACAAGAGGGATTAGTGCATTAAATCCACCAAGTGCCAGGATGTGGCTCTTTTCCTGGTATCTCAGCTCTGTTAGTGCCATTGTCCAGCTACTCATATCAAATACTGTTGTTGTTGGTACTGTTGTTCCACCTACACCCTGTACACAACAATACCCACTTGTTTCTGCCAAAAGCCTGCAGCTCTTAGCCCCTCATCTGCTCCAGAACTGATGGAGGTGTGGTGCATGTCAATGCTTGAGCAGGTAGTTGTTGAAGAAAACCAACACATCTGTTGGAAGTTGAACAGTTGGATTTCTAGATGATTCTTAAGTACTTGTGTTTCTAGATCTACACTCCATCTGAATGATCAAACCTCTGAGAAACTAGTGCCTGCTAAGAGCATGGCTACAACTTCACCTTGGCTGATGCTCTGTTGGTCTAATTGAAGGGATTAACTAGTCATCCAGTAGCTTGGTGGTTTGTGATAGTCACTCATTCTTTTGATTTTGCGTCAGTTCTAGCTACTAGAATTTCTTTAAATGCTTCAATATTTAATTTTAAAGGTATTCTGGCAGAAGAAGCACTTCTTCCATATTATAACTTGAAAATCATGGTAGCATTCACTGGCATTATTGATGTTATATATAGTGGAGGATATTGCTAGATACTATTATTACTGGATTCTGCCAAGTTATGTTTTGTCCCATCTAAATGCATCATACTTTAGCAAGCAGTTTAGGTCTTCAAAAGCAGGTTATTAGGTATTTTCTGTGAGTAATTTTGACTGTGAGACAAATGGGATAGATTTTTGAGGCTGTACAACAGAAATACTGAGCTTTTCATATTCCCTGTTTCTCATGCGACCTGTTAGTCTCCAGGTTTCCGTTCGGTTTAGCTGTTATTTTTGAGAGATAATAAACAGATGATATCTAAGTAAATAGCAATGAGTGGCCCTTGACAGCTTTATTATAGCTATTATGTTATGGTACATTAAGTTTTTAATGAAATAAAATATGGCAGATTGCCAAATTATGTGATGATAATTTCAGGAAGCTGTAAACAGGTTACTCAGTAGTTCGTAATTGCTGCAGGTAATTTAACATTCAGGAAACTTCCACCCACTGATAGTAATTAAGACTGCATTTTGGCTATGTGCGTTGATTATGAGTATCTGATCAAGAGAATCTTTTTCTTTCATGTAGTTTTTCACACTTTGTATTTTACTCTGCTGGGAGCAAATCTTGCCTTTTTATTTCACATCATGGAATGTGTCAGTGGAAAATATTGTAACGATATATAATCTACCTGTGAATAACCTCTCTGCATGCAACTGGAGTTTTACTGCTGGAGAGAGCTGTGCTTCTGCTTAAAGTGAAAATTTCCTTTGCAGGGCTGTGTGGTAGAAAGTGGTTGGCTGGAAAGGTGTCCACCTTTCATGTCTAGTTTGGCCAAAATGAAGCTTCAACCCTATTAATATTGCATTAGGATTGTGCAGGATATATAGGATTGCTGTCAAATTATCCAGACAGTGGAGGAACTTCTTATCTGCCTTGGGGTTCATGTGAAAGCTGGATGCAAGAGGACTGGCAGCAAAGTGACAGAGCCAGCTTGATCTGGAGAGATGATTCCAAGGGTGAGGCTTTGAGTTTGTTAATAACAGGGAAACTGAGGAAAGATTGAAGCTGAAGAATGGCACACCTGACCTGACCATCATGGTCAGGACCACTGCTCCACATTGAGGCCCCAGAATCCCATTGTCAGTAACCTTAGGTGACCATGCGTGACCCAAGTTGAGGAAAAGGATGAGTGGATACTGCAGCGAAGCATCCTCTGCCTCCCAGACTTGTGTAACTTGCCAGAGTTTAATCCCATGATGGAAGAAACAGCGCTGCCACGTTGCCACAGCAACGGCAGGGACCTGTCAACACCTCTCTCCCTAATAGTGACAAATGGTACTTATTACATCAGCACTAATTTCATCCGATCCCTTTCAGATGAAGATACTTAGTCCTTGCTGATCAAATTGTGTCGCTGTAATTACTGAGAACAGACCTTATTAAATGACAGCTCTCCTTACTCATTGCCTCGTCTCATGCTGAAGCTTATCACTTTCCCTGTTTCCCTATTTTTGGTGGTGCACTTGGCTGCCCTCAGGCTATGCTCCCCATCTGAAAGGGTTGACTTTTTGCTTAGGTCATGGACAGTGCAGATGATGGTTAGGATGCTGCATCTGGTTCAGGTATTTTAATATATATGAAAAAATTAGAGCCAGAACTTGAGAGCACATGAAGTAAAACTAAAATGTGTGTGAGACTGTACAGCCCTGGCTACAAAAAGAAAAAGTACTATAGCTGTTTGTGGAAAGTCACCTAACTTTGAGCTGACTGCATTTAGTAGAGAGCATATGCTGGAGTTATTGCACTACTTCATGTTCCAGGTTTTACAAAAATCTTCCATACAGGTGGAGCAAAATAATTATGGAAAATGACCTAGGAAGGAGAAATTTAGTCTGGAAATCCAGATCAGGCAAGCTACTGTCTGCTACTGACCTGCAAGCCCACATCATGTGTATGATTTTTCCTCTACCAGCTCCTAGATACAAAGAGATCTCCCTGGTCTGCAAAGCACTGGGAGGTCCTGTGCAGTGAAGACAGCGATTTGCAGGGCATCAGGAAGCTTTGCTTACAGATCAGGACCCCCTTTTCACAAATAAATTTAAAAATATGTGCTCTTCCCTGACAGACTTTTAAATTTAAATTGCTGTGATGGTTTTCTTTCTCTGTCTGCTGGTGTTTGGTACAGTTTGTTGGCTTTTTTTAGCTTGCAGGTTCACTTTTTGAAAGTTTGGATGGTGAGTTCTTAGTTCAATGCCTTTCTGCTTCAGAATGTACAAAGCAATGAACAGAAGAAGCCTTTAGAAAGGGATGGCCTTTATTGTGGAGTAAACAGACTTGGGGGGGGAAGGGAAGTTAGGTAGCATTGAAGTTACCTCTCAGATTCTGTTACTGTTTTGAAAAAGATGAGTCTGAATAAAGTGTGACAAGCTAAACAGCAAGTCATAAGGCAAAGAGAATTTTAAATAAGGACGTTCTTAATTTCTGTCACCATTTTTAAAAGAAGTACTTCTCTTACAGATATATATACCAATGTATGTGCAACTTATTTTTCACAGTGTTATCACCTTGGCATTACACAAAAAATTCAAGATTATTATTAGTATTATTGCTTGTGCATCTCATTAACTGACAAAATCATGCACTACTTTTTGTGCTTTTCAAGCTTATAAAATTCTGAATATCTGCTTAGGGGATAATAATGTTCATTTTGTTGTTATATAATAAATATATAACTATAAATCCATCCACCTTATCATCATAAAAAAACACAAGCAAAGAAAATCATAAGGAGGATGAATATAAATTTAAAATTGGAGCAACTACTTTATGCACAGCTAGCAAAATGTAGGAGATGCTGAAAGTACTCCCCTCCATAGTGTAAATAAGTGTATTGTTACTCATCTCAATTTTTATCAGAGAACTTTAAGCAAAGTTATAGTTTGGGATAATTGGAAAGTGTTAACTGTTTAGTTGGACTCAGGATGATAAATTATCTGTGTCTGATTACCATTTAAATGTTAAAGTGTGATGTTGTGGGTTTGTTGTTTTAGGTTTCTTTAATTTACATTAGTGTTTTGTCATTTCACAGACTTGGGAATAGAATGGAATTAAATCAGAATAGAATAGAATAATACTTCAGTTAGAAGGGACCTACAAAGATCATCCAGTCCAACTGCCTGACTACTTCAGGGCTGACCAAAAGTTAAATCCTATTATTAAAGTCACTGTCCAAATGCCTCTTGAAGACTGACAGGCTTGGGAGATCAACCACTTCTCTAGGAAGCCTGTTCCAGGGTTTGACCACCCTCTCTGTAAAGAAACGCTTCTTAATGTCCAGTATGAACATGTCTAGAAGATAGAAGCAGCTGTGTTTTCTATTAGGTCAACACTTGGATAATTTTTATGTAGCACATTTTGATTCTTGTTAAGGAAATTCTCTAGTACGTAAGTGTATAAATATTTCAGATTACCAAATAGCATGCACAGATTCCATGCCGACCACACATTTATTATTTTTTTTAATCTTCAATTAATTACTGGAAAATAACAGTGGTATTTCAAGGAAATGGCATTTGGTCAGTCCTCTGGGAAAACGCAGCCACAAATCATCTCAACACAAGAGTAGGTCAAATGGTAATAATCAAGTCATATTCATAACTCACTGGAAATAGACTATTCTGAAATTGCTACCTGATATAGAACTAATGCCTCATTAATCAGAAATACATCAACCTAGGAACACTAGTTATGTTAGCTAGAATTATGAATGAGCTTATGGGGAATGCCATGTACGCTATTACATTTAAGCAGATACAGTCTTCTGTAGCCTCATATATATACTTAGAGGACTTGTTTTCATCATGGAAATGTGGTATGACCCTAAAACTAAAGAAAAATTGTGTGGTGCAAGAAAGCAAGCTATGCAGCTTTACAAGCTCAGATAGTATAACTAGCCTAGTAAAGCAACCCTCTTTCGGGTATCTTACAACAAAGTGGATGACTTAATTTCAAACGAATGCATCACAAAGTCCTCTGTTTGGTAGAATTCAAATTGGAAAAAGGGGAAGCTTAGCTAGAGCAGAAAAGACCTCAGGATTATATTATTTTTATACACACACACACCCCAAATAAAACATGCAGTTGCCTAAACTGGCATGCATGTAGTCCAGAATTTATTTTTTTTGTTCTTTAGGAAGCCTGCAATTGAGGTCTTCTACAAATCAACCACCTAATGTATTCACATATGCTGAGTCTAATTTAAAATCCTTAACCATTCAGCAAAGCTTAATCTCCAGGTTCAGCGAAATTACGCAGCTACTAGTACACAGGGAGTGGAAGTCCAGGTATCTTAGAATATAGCTAATACTTACATGTGCAGTTGGACTGGGCAGATGGACTGCAGGAATTCCAGTCCTGAAATTATTTAGGTGGTTGGTGTTTCAGACCCAGCTCTGCAATACATCCCTGTTGTCTTTTAAATATAAAACATGCAATTTATGTGTGTGTTTCAAGTCAGAAACTTGCATTTTTATCAAATAAAAAAAAATATCCTTCCAGCCACCCTATGAAAAACTTTTGCTATCCTGATTTCATTTTAGACATCATTTTGGTGACTAAAAGAAAAGTAGAGCAAAGCTGCCTTGATTGATTCTCTAGCTAGATTACCTGTGCAAGATCCCTATTTTTTTACCCATGAAGTTCTCTAAACATCTGAATTTCATTGTGTCCATGCCCAGTTACCTACCATTTCACAGCAGTGAACAGTCTGGTCCTTGCATTTCTTCTGACTCTCTGAGGATCTTCAGTCCAAGTTCTTATGCTTAGTTCAGGCATTCAAACTCTATACTAAAAGATGGCAACCAGACCACAGCACAAGTGGGAAGAAGTGATACTCTTGTCCTTAGGCAATCCTTGAGTTTGTCACATTCTCCTTTAGATGATCATATACATATACAGTATGATGCTTTCCCACTGCTGCATCCGGGCTACTATGAAACTTTTTTCTTAGTCACCTCACTTTTTAGGCAGCTCTGGGTTGAGCAGTACAGTCTTCATTTATCAGTGGGCTCTGCTATAGGACATTTTAATGGATTTATGTTTTTTGCATTTTACACGTCTCAGATTCTTCTGACTTTTCTTTGTAATGCCAAAGCTGGGCTTAGAAAGGAAGAATGTTCTTTAGGTGGCAAGTTTTGAAACTTGCCCGATGAGGTTTATGTAGAAATTAATTGCTTCAGTAGTGGTTTTATACAGATATCTCTCCTGCATTGCATGAAGACCCTTTCTCAGCTGTGTACAGGCACACATAAGGTGGCTCCTCCAGTTTGTGGCTCACATAGGGATGCATTTATTGCATCTTATTACCAAAATTCTGTTTTCTGTATTGCACTAGCTTTTGAAAATGCACTCAGGTTTTGTCTAACCTGCGTGATGGCAAGAGTGTTTCTGAGCTCCTGTGTCCATGTGCGTGGCACTGGTGGCACTGACTCCAAAAAATGTCATACCCATGTGACTGTAATTGTCACCTTCCACTACACCCATGGTCTTTCCTTGGAAAAGAAGCTCAATTAGGAACTTGAAGTGTAAAATAGCATGCTTCTACTGCATATTCTCAGCATAGCTAGAGGTGCCCTCTGGTATAAATCCTACTGTATAAAGGAAATTTCATTTTTATAACATTTCAGAACTATACAAGTAGTTTGAAGACTCACTGTGGAGGAAAATATCAGTTGACATGTAAGTAAATGGTAGAAAAGATGTAAAGTTTAGAACTACTGTAAGCTAAATACTGTAGCCACAGGAAGATCACTCCAGCTGTTAAGCACTGAAATAGAAAATCCTTCATTTTCCCCATAAATTCTTACATGGATGGAAATATGACATGTAGTATAAAACCAGTATAAATACTAGCTTGATCCTTTTGCAAAATCTAATCAATTAACTCATTTATTTTTTGTCTCAATAGAAAAATTGTCTAGTTGTGCCATGTTAATGTTTCTATCTTCCTGCCAGTGCAATGGCTTCAGAAATGTTTGTACAAAAAATTAAGCCTTCTCTAATTAAAATATTAAACTTCTATAAACTCCAACAATATTACTTTTCTTATATATCTCTGATTAGCTATATGCAGTGCCAAGACCATGGATTTTTTCTGAGATTTTTAGTCTCTGGTTGCAAGTTAATTTATTTGGTATATGATAGTATTTTTGGTAAAAGGAGGTAAAAGTAAGTCATGCTACTTTAATGCTGCTTTTCAGGATATAGTCTTTAAAACAGTTGTTCTACTTGGCAGTCCTTTGGTGAAACAAAAATAAATTATTTTTGAGTAAAAGTTCTAAGAAATGTGGCCATTGTGTGTTTTAATTGTAGCAATGGTTAGTTTATTTATAAACCTATATAGTCTTGCTACTTAATAACTGAAAGAATTATGGAGGAGTGTAAAAATTCAGAAGACCTGCTGCCTTCCCTCTTCTCTTTCCCTTTGGTAGCATACATCAATTTAATATGTGCTTCATACAAGTTCTCTTTATGAGCAGCATTTCTGAGGAAAAGACATTATGTTTGGCAAATATGTATTTCGTAAAGTATATGTAGCTTTGTATATGTAGTAGAAAAAGAGAAGCACTGAGTGCAGATTAAAAAAAAAAAACCAAAATGAGAGAAAAACCCCCAAAAAACACATAAGAAAATATTCTGCATATGCTGTCTGTTAACGGAATGGACAAGAGAGGTGATAGGTATGGTTCTATACTCTTTATATATATATTACAATATATAATTAATTTTATTTCATTTAATATGTATTCTAATACTGACAGAAAGTAAAAAGTTTGAAAGTACTGCTTTATGCCACAGGCACGATTAAAGATCTTCTATTGTTGGGGAACTACAATTATTAATATTGCAACAACTTTTAATGCTACTTCACAAAAGAAATTACTGATTAAGCATTTGCTGAAGGTACTCAGCCCTTGTCATTTTTTGCTGCATAGCCCTCAGGATAATCCTTGGACTGCAGGATCCTTTTGTTTCAGGCTCTGCATTGCCTGTTTTGTGCTTCATGTAACTGTCCAGCTGTGAGAACTGCTTGCACAGAGGAATATGTTTGCATCAGTGAATGCTTAAATACTGTATTTCGGGATCCCACATTCATACTGCCTTATGGCAGTGCCTAATTCAGGTGGTGTAGCTGCTCACATCTAAGTTATGTATTGACATTAAGCAGCTGAAGAAAATTACCAATACGTGGTTGTGAAACATGTCTCTCCATGCAGTCAGCCGAAGAGAAGTAGGTCTTCTGCTTGATTTTGACCCCTGTGATGCACTGCCTAAATATGACACTATGTCCCAGTGTCAGAATAGCAGCATTGAACTGCACTCCCTGCAGTTAATGTCTTCCAAATGATCCCTAAAGCAATTTATACTTATTTGAAATACTGCATTTTAGTATGTACTGTAGAACAGAATGCAAGAGACCCTGTTGTTCTTAGGTTTCTCAGAGGCATTTCTCTGTTTCAGAAAAGGTTTAAGTGAAGAAGCAATGATTATTCTCAGTAGAAAAGAAATCCAGTAAAGAAGATAAGCTTCTGGTCAAAACAGATGCAAAAGGCCTCAGTAACAAAGAAAAATGTGTCTTTGACTTTCAGCTTCATGACTGAAATTATTTCCAACTGTGCTGTTAAAAGCTGAGGTTGTGTCTCATGGACACCCTGGACCATGTTGGAAGAAGGTTCTGCTGGTACTGTGAAGCTAGATCTCAGTCAGCCCAAAGAAAGACATGCCTGGAAAGTGAAAGCACACAGATTACTCTGTAAGTGACCCACAGGTGGTCTGTGGCAAAGTACAAACTAATGAGTGGAGAGGAGAGGAAGAAAAGAACTTTAATATGAGAAACAAATACAGAGATACTGACTGATCAGTATTTTTACTGTGACTTAGATGTGTGTGCTACTTAGATAACCGATTTGCTTAAAATCAGAGTGGAATAAACCTTAAATGGTACATAGGATTATCAAAGCATTGAGCTTGGAAAAGCATCCTTAAAAAAATACAGTTAAGAATAATTATGCCACAAAATTAAGACCTAGATAAGCTTTCAGCACTCTGAAGCTCAAATAAATTTTTCCAGTTTAATTCTATACCATTTTCAAACCTGGTAAAAGTCTTTTTGAAAAAGAAAGGTGAAAAGAAACCTTTTTTATCTTTAAAGGGGAAAAATAATGAATAATTTCAAGTGAGAAGTCAATCCTAGGACTTTGAGATCTTGCTAACGCATTGTGAGCAGAAAAAACAGTGAAATTGGATAAATAAATGATTTGTTATAAATTATTTGTAGGGAATGGTGCATCTTCTAGTTACCTGTCTATCTTGCTGTCGTGCATTTATAATGATTTCTTCTGCTGTTGTTGCTAAAGGACCTCTTCAATTTGTGAGGATTTGTTCTGGTTTCTCAACTGGGTGAAGATAAATAATCTTGGCATATTATGATCTAATTATAGAATGAAAAACCACATGAAAGACATAGTCCACACAAATAAATGAAAAGTTGGTCATTTGCTCAATTGTACAATAGGAAGAGAAGGTTACACGGCTGAGAGCTGAATATTTGTAAGAATATTCATGAAACGCTCTGTTTTCTATGTTTTTATCTAAGTGGAAACTAAGCAAGTTGGGGGTTGTTCAGTTTTTTCCCCCCACTACTTTGTGAATGTCTTTCTCAGGGAACACTGGGGACTCATACAGTGGCATTAGCAAGCCTGGATATCCAAATCAGGCATCTAAATCCATACCTCCATGACTTTAGAAGTGGAGGGCTTAAATAGTTTCTGCAGCAATTGTAACACCCCACTCTTCAAAGTCATGTATTCATATGTCAACACCTAGACAGCAGCACAGAGCTCAAGGTGTCCTAAGGATCACCATTTTTTGTCTGGACCATGAGTACAGAAGGAGGTCTCATTGGTTGTGTCTGATACAGGATGATGAAGAAATATAAACTAACAAGCTGATAAATGTGTGTGTGTCTGAAATGTGAAATGTGATTAAATGACTATGGTTTTTTGCAGAACAAGGTGCTCTTACCTGCCCTGAAGTTGTGATAATTTTGTTTACTGTAAGAGGGAGGACCATAGACAGAATATTTCATTCCTGCTCATTAAGAGGGAGGAGACAACTTTTTTTCCTCTAGAAGACTCTAACTGGCTATTGATGAGAAATCTCAACATGTAGATACTGCTTCATAGAGTAGCTCAGGTTGGAATGGATTTCAAAAGATTATCCAGTCTAACCTTTTGTCAGAAACAGCCTAGATGAGATTATCGCGCCTTGAAAACCTCCTGCGACAGGGACTCTTATGTCCCTGTGAGGTTGTTCCATTGAGTAACTAGCTTAATAACTAAGAAACCAGAAAACACACCTTATGTTTGCTGGCCAGTCCTGACTACCTCAGCTCAATACCTCTTGATGTTCCTGTGTGAACTCTTTGTGTTTGCAATTTTGTGTGTTCTTGGAGAGAAGGCTGGGCTGGCAGGAGAGTCAACCTCAAGGTTCAGTTATAATTCAGTTATAGTGCAGAAAACTATACTCTTATTGAGTGTGATTTCCCAGAAATAACATCTGGCAAATATAAAGTGTTTACAACTTCTCCACAAAATATTTCATATGGTCTGGGATGAATGTTCTTTGGGATTCATCTCATCCACTGCTAGTCAGACAGAAGTGCAAAACGAGTCACAATATATTCCATAAAAGCAAGATGTTTGGTAGATACTGGAAGCACGATTTGATTTCAGTCTAATTGTACTATTCTGGGCAACTCCCAGTAATTAAATCTCTTTTGCACATGCAAGTCCATTTGAAATGCATGATGGATAGATCTACATAGAAGAGAGATGTGCATGTGAACGTATCTGAAAAAGTTCCTTTAAATAGGGATGATTTCTGAGAAGCTAACATATTTGACTTGTCTTGGAGATTTAACACCATAAATGCCATTCAGAAGTGTAATGAATCACCACATAAACACAGGCACACTGGTATGGTAGATTTACATGCACTTGGGAAAAAAAAAGACACAGCTTTTCGATCAGACTAATGGCTTGGAAGTAGCTTCAGGAAGAGTGCTGGTAATTGCATTTGACGGTCTGAATTGATGGCTGATGGCTTGTAAAGGGCAATGCACTGGAGTGATTTCAGGGAGCTTTTAATAATGCTTAGCAAATGATCAGGCTGCACAGGCAATCACTTTGTAGATGCCAATATTCTTTTCCCCCTTCAAGTAAGTTCAAAGCATAGAAAAAATAAAAGAGAGCACAATCTGCATATTCAGTCAAGATCATCATGGAATCCAGAAGAAAACCAACACAAAGGTCGGATTTAAGGAAAAAGCTTGATACATACAAAGAATAATTGTAATTTTCACATGATGCTTGGAAGTTGCTTATGGATTCTTCTAGGATCCACTTTCTGTTTATAGTTAAAATGTTTTAATTCTTAAAACACACTAAATCCTAATTCATGACCAACGTTAAGGAAGACACAACCAAAGTGGTGTTACCCAGCAAAAGGAAGTTTATGCTTCCTGTCTGTAGATGCAAAGTTTGCAGTACTTTTTGTGTCCTTCTCCTCTAAGGGCAAGTGGCAGACCTCATGGATGGCCATAACCTCTTAAAAGTAGAACTCACACCCTCTCTATTATCTCTCATGAGAACTGAGAAGAGCTTTTACTCTTTTTCCATTTAGTCATTTTGTGAGCAAAACTTACTGAAGTAGCTGAAAATCCAAACCAAACTAGGTCAGTCACTTCTCCAGAAGATCCAAGGTCAAGAATATTTAAAATATTAATGATTTTTGAATGTCTCAACTTCAGAATTACTTGTAATACTCAAAGCAAGTTTTTTGTAAGTCATAATGCTTAACACAGAACCACTTAATTGTATGCATTATGACTACTTACTACCATGCTTTGCTTTCACAGTCTAAGTTTTAAGTTTCTAAGTTTCCTGTTGACAGTATCTTGTGGGTACTGTATTACATATAGGGAATGGTCTAGGGAACAGTACTGTAATGGTCTTAGCAAAAAGAAGCTATAGTATTATATACAATATGTAATAACATTTTTATTTCTGATGTATAGATGGTAAAAGATTTTCTATGTAGCAGTGGTTAGCAAATTGGAGTATGCCACTGAACAAGATAGGTTACTCACTCACCTGTGAATTGATGAGACCACTTCCTTTCTTTAAAGGTCAGTAGAAGACAACCTAGCTTTGTGAGTCCTTATTGTCCCCAGTTTATTTAGATGATGGACTGCTGGGATATTAGATATTAGTTTTTACTAGGACCTCATAGTTTTTAAACCTTTATATGCTCATACATTTTGCATGGTTTACAGCTTTGTTCTGTTGATTCTGAGAGTGGAATTGCACCTTCTTCTGGAAGAAAAGCCCCCTGTAGATTGCCTTTTTCTCAAAAGCTGAATAGAGAGGGTCCACCATAGATTGCAGTTTTCAAGGAATTGATTGTGAATGCTTTTGGGTGTGAGGTCAAAGAGAGGGTTGCTCATGAAACCCTTAGGAATCTCTAGAAACACCTATGCTAATGCTTAGAATCATACAATTATTCAATCTTTTTGGTTGGAAAAGACCTTTAGGATCATCAAGTCTGATCTCATGTTATTGGTTTGATGGGATAAATGTGTTATTGCACAGCCTGTTTTTACACATGCTTTATGTCTCTGCAGCTGCAAGAAAAGTTGAAGAGTGAGCCTCTGTTTTCTTTTAGTCATATATTCCTGAGGTTTACATTTACATGTCGGTGAAGAGATACAGTGGCATTAGTTATTACTAATCAATATGTGTTAATAAAATTGTTGAGAATAGGCTGGAAATCTGTTTTAACTTTCCCTGAGGTTTGTTTGTTAAATAATACTGGTTTTGTTTTCCATTATTTTTCTTTTCTAATAGCCTAAAGATTAGGATGTTATGGTTATGAGCAAGTTATTCTGACTGTTGACTTCAGCTGCTGTTCGGGTACTTGTGGTGGTTTGGCCCAGTCTGGAAGCCAGGCACCCATTAAAGTCTCTCTATCATTCCTCTTTTCAGTTGGACAGGGGAGAAATATATATCAAGAGGCTCAGGAGTTGAAATAAAAACAGGGAGAGATCATTCTGCAATTGGGCCAAACAGACTCAGCACAGAATAAAAATAAAAAAAAAGGCATCTAACTTATTCCACTACACACACACACACACAGAGTGAAACCAGACTTAGATAATGAGAAGTAAAACTAGATCTTAAAAAATCTTCCCCTACCCCTCCTTTCTTCACAGACTTAAATTTATTCATGATTTTCATTCCCTTCTCCCCACCCCCCCAGGAGTTGCATGGGATGGGGAGTAGGAGAATGGGGGTTTGGTCAGTTCCTCACGACTTGTTTTCCTTCTTGGGGGAGGAAGGGGGGGCAGGAAAGGGCATTCCTTACACTCTTCCTCTGCTCCAGCGTGGTGTCCCACCTATGGGAGACAGTGCTCCATTTACTTCTCCAACATGAGTCCTTTCCCGCAGGGCTTCTGCTCTTCACCAACAGCCCCAGCATGGGTCACTTCTGTGGAGTGCAGTCATAAATCACAGAATGTCTCTCAGTCACTCAGGCCCTGAATGCTCCAGTCTGGTCCCCCATGGAGTCACAAGTTCCCCTAGCAAACCTACTCCAGCTTGGACCTTTCTCTCCATGGGCTGATCCAACATGGGTCACAGCATCTTCCATATGTCTCCACCTGGTCCACCATGGGGCCTCTCCACAGGCTGCAGGAGGGACCTCTTCTCCCCATCATCTTCCAGGGGCTGCACCATGGTCTTCTCCATGGACTGCAAGGGAATCTCTCCTTTGGCACCTGCAGCGCCTCCTCCCCTTCTTCACTGACCTTGGTGCCTGCACAGTTTCTTACATCTACTTACTCCCTTCTCTGGTGGCAAAACGTATCTACTTGCATTTTTTTTCCAAATGCGATTCCCTGAGGTGCTATGGCTATCGCTGACGGGCTCAGCCTTGGTCAGAGATAGGCCCAGTCTTGAGCCCAGCTGCTATTTCCTCTCCCTGGTCTGCAGAGAGCTTCTAGCTGCTTCTTGCAGAACCCACTGCTGCAGCCCCATCCATCCTCTGCCAGAATCCCAACAAGCAAAATCACAACGGTACTGTTTTCAGGCAAGATGTTTAATACGAAGGGAACTTTAGTGAAAATCAGAGAAGAACCCTAATTTGTTCCCAAGTTAAGAAACTGTCTTCAATCCTGAGCATGCAAAGGGAAGCAACCTGCTCTGTGCTCAGAAGATACACAAAAGAAGTGTCCAAGGGAAGACATCTACAATTAATGATCAGAAGATCCGAGTCATATGATCAACAAAATATGATACAATACATGCTGAGAAACAGTAACAGTTTTTGTTTGAACATAGTGCCCAGAGCTTTACTTCACAAGCTTTCCAAACTCCCACATCATGTTACACAGTCACTTCCATCTCTGCCTCAGGCTCCATCTTGAACCAAGTAGAGATCCCTACTTCTGTCTTTGGGAGGCTCTCCATCTTCTTCAAATCTTCTTATCTTCTCCAAATGTCTAGACTAAGTTTTACTCATGGATAATTCAAAGCCATTAAATCTCATTCCAGTAATGCTCTTTAAATAGAATGTCTTCTCTCTCTTTCCTTGGTTTATACACCTAAATATATTTATCTTGTTATTTACTCTAACATTACTATTGACACATTTATTACTACCTTTAGGTGCATAAATAAACCAAGTCTTTAAAGTTCCCTCTAAAAGAACAGGTTCTCTGTTTCCCTAAGCACTTATACAGCTGGTTTTTTTATTATTTTACATGTCCTTCATCTTATTCAGTGGTACTACTACTTCCCTGTGTCTACCAAAACACCTCACCTGTTTTATCTTATAATCCTATTAGAATAATTCATGGTTGTATCTCTGGAAACTAGCAGCAGTCCTAATCTCCATCACCACATCCGTATTTCTCTCTTTCTCCATCCCTTTAAATTGATGGACCTCTATCTCATTTCAAAAATCCTGGCCATTGTAGTTAGTTACCTCCTCCACTTTCAGCTTTCTCTTTGTTTTTGTGAATGATGCTCTTTTCGTCCTCAAATTGAACAGAAAAATAAGGCTGCTCTTAAAACCAATGGGAAGGAACACAGGCAAGGTAGGGTAGAGTAGGGTATGGTCACGTAGTGTATTCTCCTGTCAGCCTTTGTAGCTAAATTTGATAGAAATAGTAGCACATTTATGCGTCCCCTTTGAGATTATGACATATTCATAGAGTGGATACTATGGGCACAAGATTGCTGTGCGCATACCTGGCATTGTTAATGAGAACTGTTCCTGTTCTTGACTCCTTGCAACATCCCTAGATTTACCAAAAATTACCTCTAGCCCAAAGAGTGCAATTAAATGCCAACATGTTCAGTTCTTAATTTCACTCTAATTTTAATCTCTGGGAGCAGAGAAAAATCCTGGGGCTGGAAATTGTGTTCCAAAATGTTTTCAATCTCAGGTTTATTCTACAGTTACAAGAACCAAAAATAAACGAGGGACTTCATACTTTCAGAACAAAGCTTCCCCACATCCAGGGCCAATGCTAGGAATTATAATTTAGAGTAAACATCAAGGATGTGGGGTGGGTTTTTTTAATAAATTAAGTACAAATTATTTTCTCTTGTGTTTTTGCACACATTCTTTGAGACATCTGTGATCACTTCACAGAAATGTGAAGTGGGATATGTGAAAAATATCATTTTGGTTTCTGAGAAAAATGTGGCTATTATGACATGAACATTACTTTTAAGTTGAAAAAGAGTAGAAAATGTACGCTTTCACAATTCTGAAAGAATGAGTAGTAGGAAATTTTAGGTCTCTACTAATTTTGTAAGATAAAGTCCTAATCATGCGTTCTAGGAATTTCTTTACTCAGAAGCTTTTTAGCACAGAAGGGAACAGCTGTGTCCAGCAATGTAGAGAAGTAATTCCATTATAAAAGTTTGATTAATTCAAATAAGAAACCAAAGCACCTTCAAATTATTAGCTGACTTCACATGTGGAAGCAGATACCTCTAAAGGAAGCCCTCCCAAGTCCGTGCATCTCAGCTGGCTTCCAGGCACAAAAGCATAGGGGGTGGGCTGCTCAGAGGGAGATGATGGGGCCACAGCAGAGCATCTAACTTGTACATGATTACAAATTCTCATAGGAAGGACAAATGGTCTGCTTTTTTTCTGATCAGTCTTTTAAACTGTTTTGACCTTTTGTGTTTTTACTCATGGAATTTACTGTAGATTTCCTATACCTGCTTTGAAACTGGTATTTTTTGTGAAAACTCTATTGCCTAAATTTTCCATCTTCTGTCTATTCTCAATCAATTTAGTTTTCACTTTCTAATAAGGTATGCTGTTATCTCTTGACCTGCTAATTTAAAAGTCTTCCCTCTTAGCCTTCAGGCTGTTGTCACGTGTCTTTATAAACTCCTTTGTCATAAACTAAAGTTTTTGACTGTTAAAGCTACTGCTGTAAAACTGGGCTTCCAGTTCTTGAATCATTCTTGCAGCTCTTCCCTGAATCCTGCAAAATTTTCCACATTAAAGTGAGATTCACTTTTTTCATATTTGTTTTGGGTTTTTTTTTTCCCAGTTGCTTTGATAGAAAATGTTTCCATAAACAGAGCAGAGAAAGCTGCAGAGTTGTGAAATCTTCAGGTCTGTTTTTGTGAACTAAAATTTTATTTGCACTCCACCTCCCTCTGGCAGGTAGTGGGACTTCACTGAATTCCACCCCCCAGCTTCCTGTCTGTGAATAATTTTTCCTGTTGTTAACTTCAGTTCATATATTATACATCTCATCTATAATTTATCATAAAGAGGGACCTTCTATTATTTATCACCTGCATGAGGACATGCATGTGCACACATGCATATGTGGGATACTTTCTTACATAAAACTAAAGATTAATGTATAAATATTTAACTGAGGTTATAGTCTAAGCAAATATTCTTCCTATAAGTTTGGGAAAATACTTTTTTCAGCAACTCTAATATGTATCACAGGGTACAGTCATGTAAGAAACCAGTGCTGCCTCTCCAAAGAATATAATTTCAAATGTGAGGAAGAATTAAAGTAATTTAAAATTTTATCATCATATTAAAGCTATGTTCTACTTCTGAGTATTCCAATTTTTTTCTTCAAAACTTACTGTCCTTTAAGAGCTAATATTTGCCTTAAATATAAGTAATATTTTAAAAATAGAGAGGATTTTTTTATAATTAAGCACTGGAGACTATTTCAATTCTATCAACTCGGTGCCTTAAACTGGGACTGGAACACAGTGAGATGGCCAGCATTTCCCTGAAAAATCTTAGTCTTTCTTTTAAGACTTGGCTGTTGTTTAGAAGACAATCTGTCAGACAAGCTTAAAATTATGGGCTACTCAGTATATTGGCCTTCCCATGCCCAGTAAAATTCAATGAGAATTTTGCCTGAAGAAGGGGAGAGAGACGCCTGGGTCTTACAGATAATGTTTGTTACTCACCACTCCAGCAAATACTCCTTCGAAACACAGAATCGACATTTAATTACTTGTTCTCACACCTTAGCCAGCCTAAAAGAGCAATATTTCCTTCTCATATTGAAAGATCTCTATGAACTTTAGCAACCAGAGATTATTTGGTACCTGCTATTTCTGTCATCCAAGTATGGTGAATGGTGGTTAAACAAAGGTTTATTGTGCCACGATACTTGAGGGCTGCTGATGCAGAAAAAGCAGCATCTGACCTGAAAGGCAATGTTGTGTTGAAGTCATTCATTTTAACATACTATGTCCCTAGAAAAAATAAGCACAGATGACATTTGAAAAGGCATTAATCGCATAGCTTGCCTGTGAATGTTCAGGTGTTCACAGCCTCTATTTAAATGGGAAATTATTCTAGGAAATTGTAACTGAAAGATATCTCAGCCATTGAGAAAGGGTAGTGGGTTTTTTTGTGGGTTGTTGGTTTTGGGTTTGTTTGGGTTTTTTTTAATGTAGGAAGAAATTTATTAGTGAATACCTATTACCTTTGGTAATATGACTTTCTTTCCCTGTCCCTGTTTTTCCTGATGACTTTATAGAGACCAAATAGGCCTACAGTACAGAGTTCTTGTCACCCAAGTGGACTCAAGTCTCTCCTTTGTCACCTATGATCTCATGGCTATATTCTGCAGAATTTGTCACAGAAGAACTAGCCAGGTAATAGGAAAAAGAGTGCAGAAGACTTTCAGCTTTAATTTCTCATTTTGAAAGATTAGGTCGAAGCTAGTCAATGTAACAGGTTGGTCACACAATCAGATCACATCCAACCATTTAGAATTAATTATTCAAGCCTTTCTTTGTGCTCTTGTCAATTTGAACAGAAGAGCTGTCAGCTGTTGAGTCTCTATTGAAGACTAGCCTCAGATCGTTATTATTGAACTGCTCCTTACTAGACTCTGGGGCCAATGCTACTGTCAGAAAGAAAAAGAAATGAAACACAGTATATTGACTTTTGGATCTTTTGCATATTATTTTTTTTCTCCTATCTTCTGTGTTCTTTGCTCTGCAATGGCTTGTGGTTTGTACGGTGCTCCCTTTGCTCCAGAAAGAATGCAAAGTCAACAAGGCTTAATTTGCAGGGATTGCATATATGTTCCACCTTTTTTTAATGAAAATGCTCTAGGGAGGGAGATAATATGTCTTGACTGTGGACATGGTGTAGAATGCAAATCCTCAGGTCAGTAATAAAAACTCTGGGGTCTTCGCTTAAGAGAATTGGAGTGAAGAAAAACTGGCTTTCTCCTGGGAGATAAAGACTGTGAACTATGAAAGCAATAATGTTGACCCAAATAACAGTTGTTCAAGAGATTGAACCAATGCAGAATTTGCTTTAGAAAAAATGCCACACAGCTGTCAGATTTTGCTACATTAATTTTCTTTTTATAAGATTCGTTTGTGGCTGTTCACATCCTTAAGCCATTGGCTGTGTAAAAGACTATACCCAGATTAAAGTTGAATATCAAGAAAAGAGAAGAAAAAACAGTCTTAGTTCAGAGCTTTTTCTTCATTAATTTTTTGCTGCCTGTTTTTGAAAAATAGGGATAATTATTTTTAAATGTTCTCATTTGCTAGTAACACTAGCATTTTTTGACTGCTCATGTGAAATGTCAAGTTCCAAAAACTGCACTGTGTTTTCTCAGGAAAAAAAAAAAGTACATTGAAGCAAATTAGGTGAATATCCTTACATTAAATGATTTTGTCAAAAATACTTGTAGACCTTCTGCATTTAAAGCGCTGTGTACAGAAAGTCACATCTCTTTTGAGGCAACTGTCACACAGAAGAAAGAGCAGTTCACTGGTACATGACTTTAAATCCCTTTTAAGCCATGTTCTGATGACTTAAATGAGACACACATATATGGTTCACAGTATTCATAATACTCTTATACTTAAAGGTGCATTTTATGCCATTGTGCTAATCCTTTAAAGACAAATTCTGTGTGTGCAGTTGGCCTTGTTGTTCTACATCTACAATTGTCACGAATGCGTCTGACTTACAATGTGTGCACTACAATGGCTGTATTGCACTCAACATCTGTTCAAAGTGCACACTTTAGGTTCTGCCCACCTTGGGTGGACTGAACATGCTGTACATGTGCAGGCAGTTCTGTCAGGTCAATCCTATTTAGACAACTTAATGCTGCTTGCATTTTCTGGAAATGCAAGGAATGTCAATTATATAGATCTTCACGTGTAAATGTCATTAGCGTGGTCAAGGCCATCTCTGCTAATGTCATATGATGCTGACAAGCAAACTCACTCTGTGACTCAGTATGCTCTTTAATGGCCCTTAATGACTGCTCAGGAAAACTGTTTAGAGTTCAGGCAATGCTGGACTCCTTCTGCTTCGACTTTTTTGTTTAAAATGTAAATCTAATGCTATTATTCTTCAAAAGTAAGCTTTAGAAGTGGGAAAAAGTAATTTGTGTGACATTCAGCCAAAGCCTAATAGTAAGAAGATGAGTTTGTAGTAGTTTGTTTTAAAACACAGTCACGTAAAGGGTAAGAGTCTGATGTGAGGCTGAGGGAGGCCCTCCTGTTGAATCACGAGGTTCAGAAAGGACCCCCTTGCTTTCTAGACTCTTAGAAAGGAACCTCAGTGCAGCCAGGTCCAGTCTTGGTCCCAAACTTGGTCAACAATTTATGTCTAAAGGATAATATATAACCACATATCAGAGTCAACGTTTGCCTGTCAGAGCTCCCAAAGGACTTTCACTGAGACAGTTTTGCAATGTAGAAACTAATAGAAAGTTTGATAAAGGGACAGACATAAAGAGTTCAGAATTGCCATAGATAAATGCACTTACTGTAGCAGAGCTGATATTTGACAATGATTGTAATTACAATGCTAGCAAAATATTATCCCAGGTATTCTCACCGAAAAGGTGAAATCACCTTTGTTTACTAAGGTGTCCCTGTCTTGGGTGGAGGAGAAGGAGCACAGCCCATTGACTGCCTCTTTGTAGCCTTCAATTTCTTCTGCCTCCCAGGAGTAACTTCCTCAATACCCTGTATACCCCAATCCTAGCAGTTCCCTCATAGGGTTGAAGTTTCACATGAGTTCAGTGGAGAGTTGAGTACTATTCTGACCCTAACCATTCTATGATTCTATGTTTAGCATGTACTTCATTTAGCTCATTAGCATATTTCGGGGTGCCAACTTTGATATTCACTCCATGGTAAATGATACAAAAGGTCTCACTCCAGGCACCATGGCCTTCAAAATTCTGTGCAGAAACCATCTCTCTACTCTGCATTCTCTAGTCAAAACAGGGCCTGGCTGCATCTCATACCAACCTTTTGGATCTCCATCCATAATGTCTGTATAAGAGATAAACACACACTGGTGTTTTTAGCTTCTTTTGTGAAATTCCCCCTAACACTTAATTCCCTTCTTAACATTCCTCATTTAAAAGAGCCAAGAAAGCACCTTCTAGTGGCTCTTGCTGCTTTGTAAATGGTACCATAAAATCCTAAACCAGAATTGTAAGCATTAACAAAATAGAAGGTTTTCATTATTTGTAGAAATATTTATCTTTAAGTGCAGGAAAATGAAAATAATGTTTCCAGTAGGCTTGTCTGAGACATTAATCTGGCAAAAGGATATAGTTTCAAAACTATTTATTCTAATGTCACCTTACAAAACGAGAAAAAGTGCAAACACAACAGGTAAGGTGTACGTAGGAATACTCGAC
The DNA here is from genome assembly GCA_022605575.1 of Laterallus jamaicensis coturniculus. Taxonomy (NCBI): domain Eukaryota; kingdom Metazoa; phylum Chordata; class Aves; order Gruiformes; family Rallidae; genus Laterallus; species Laterallus jamaicensis. Next base: position 3,550,110 of record JAKCOX010000009.1, read on the forward strand.
ACTTCAAATAGTAGATTAGTAGTAACATTTAGTTCATTCATATTCAAACTACATCTTTGCTGTGTACCTACACAAAGTGTTGAGTAGTATCTGGCAGGTCCTCAAACACTGCATGTAAAATAAGGAGTAGGAAAGGATGTTTTTATGCTCAAAGCCCAGGACTCTGATTCAGGATTCCCAAATCTGCCACAAACATGCAAGACAATGTTAGGCAAATCAATTAGCTTTATAATGTCTCAATTTACCAATCAATTAAAAATAGGCAAATTATGGAAATCACCTTAGAAATACGTTTCGGCGTTATCTGCATAACATTCCTGATATCCTCAAATCATGATCTCTGAGCAGTCCAAAGAAGGCAATAAAAAAAACCAAAAATACTTACGTTTATTCTAAAAGAATGATGCTTGTGATATTTTTCTTTGTACTGACAATCTAAGCAAAACAATCTTTATGAGAAGGTCTGGCACTACACATCCTTCCTAGTTTTATCTCACATGTATCTTTTAAATGAAGTTGGATTGAAATACCCCATAATCTTGAGTTGATGCTTGGCATAAATAACACTGTGAATTTATTCCATGCTGAGAACTTATATTTACTGAATCCTTTTTAGTGTTAAAAAGTTTGTTTCTCAAAGATGTCATCAAGGAGCCTGTGTTGTCAAAGCACAGAAGATAAACAGCATGATAGGATAGCATACCACAGAATATTTCAATTGGAAGGGACCTATAAGGATCATCTAGTCCAACTGATGACCACTTCATGGCTGACCAAATGTTAAAGCCTGTTGTCAAGGGCACTGTCCAAAAGCCTCTTAAACACTGACAGGCTTGGGACATCAACCACCCCTCTAGGAAGCCTATTCCAGGGTTTGACCACCTTCTCAGTAAAGAAACGTTGCCTGATGTCCAGTCTGAACCTCTCTTGGAGCAGCTGTGAAGCGTTCCTACACATCCTATCTCTGGATCCCAGGTAGGAGAGCTCAGCACCTCCCTCTCCACACCCCCTCCTCAGGAAGCTATAGACAGCAGTGAGGTCACCCCTCAGCCTCCTTCTCTCCAAACTAGAGAAGCCCAAAGTCCTTAGCTGTTCCTCACAGGACATGACTTCTAGCCCGTCTGCCAGCTTTGTTGCCCTCATCTGGATGCATTCAGGGACCTTCCTTTTTAAATTGCAGGGCTCAGAAATACAATATCTACTTACAACATTATAATATAATATATTCAAAGTGCTTCTGATCATTGAAACATTGTAAGAATTTCAAAACACACAAAAAGTGACATCTCTAATATAGTAATACAGATCAGATTCACAGGAATTGCTTGCAGTTATTCCAGTTTAAAATCAGTGAGTTTTGGTGGGTCTTTCTCTTTTTTTTTAATTCAAGCAAAGTGTATTGTATGTGTTGCTATCTTGTATAACGCTCATTTGCCGTTTTTCTAATGTCCCTTTATGGGATAAGTTCATTGGATCAGGGTCTGCAGACATTTTGCTTCATTATACAGTATGGAACAGTGTTTGCCTCTTTCTGCACTTACTACTGTCATCTCGATGCTCAATCTCTTCTTTTTAAAAATATTGTTTCATCAATTGTTACGATGCCATGCTGTATAGGAATCCAGTGAAGTTTCTGAGCGTTTCCTCATACTAAGGAAAATGTCTATCAAGTCCTAAAAGATGGAACTCGCTTGTCAGGAGACTATTTTAGAAAAATATTAAGTGTATGAGTGATACTCAGAGCAAAAAGAAGTTAAAAACACAAAATGTATTAAATGGAGCTCTGTGTCTGTGTTGTCTAGAAGGGTAAACCTGTGAGAGAAGTAGATTCAGGCCATATTCCATTGCAGTGTATCTTTAAAGTGGATATCATCATGTATGAGAGAGGACTGCTTTCTAGATGAAAAAGTAGTATGCAGCTAGTGGTAGGGGAAATGTTTTAAAGAGCTGTTGCAAAGAGACTCCTGAGACTTAACATTGTTGTTTTCTTTGGAAAGATAGAAATTTACATAAACAATTTGGCTTTTCTTCCTCTTACAAAATTATTCACTGAACACTGCATTCTGTCCCCAAGGGACTGGCCAAGAGTCTCCAGGGAAAATTTTTTAATTTAGCTTTAATTCATAGTAGAATTCCTTCCTCCCATAGTTAACATTTTGAATAGTTTTTTCCAAAAGACAACAGGTTTTACTTCTTCAAATTTCATGAAGAAGATAATAACTTCTTCCCAAGTCATTATTGTAAAACCAAAATTATCCTGTTTAGGTTTCTCTAATTTCTCACTCTTAGAATGAATCATTATGTGAAAATACCATACTAGAATGTACCCTGTGATGCTTTGTCTATTACTTACTGCATATCCCTTAAATAAAAATTCTGAATACTTAGATGTCTTCTGAATCTTTGAATAGATTTTTTCATCAAGGGAAGTGGGTACTGTTCTAAGTTTCTCATAAAACTGTTCCTCCAGATTGAGATGCTTCATTACCTTCCCAGTTACCTGCAGAATAAATTTGGCTAAACATGTGGGGCCACAGAGCTGCAACTGCTCTACTTAACGTAACATAATATTTATTATTTGCAGTTAGTCAAAATAATTCTGCTGGTGGTGGCACTTGTAATCTTGTATGTGAGGCTGTGATTTGTTCTGATCGTGTTATCTATAACAGTATGTATTGTGCATATACAATGACTTCAATCCTATGAATTACTAAGGTGCACATTTGATGATGGTGATATCAACCAACTGCTATTCAGGGCAAAGGAGGTAGAGGTTCTCCCTTTACCTAACAAGCTTGTGTTCAAGTTTACATGCAGATAGAAGGAGAGATGGGTTATGTTCCTTGATATTGTAAAGCGTAAAGCATAAGTTTATCTGTGCTAAGCCACTGGTCAGCTGCTGGTTATTTATTTACTTGGGATGCACGACCAAAAGCCTGAGAGAAGAAATTTTAATCCTCCAGACAGCTCCATATATCATGGGCAAAGTTGAATCCTCTTTAATCAAAGCCCCTAAAACTAGCCAGTGATTTAAAATTATCTGCTTTCTTTCTAGATGAAATAAGGAAAGCAGCTTCTACAGCAATGTGTGCAAGGATCCAAATCGTCTAAAACTGTGGTATTAAAGATTATGGCAGTTTTATTTAATATCTTGGAAGGCTGACAGTTAACAACAGTGGGTAGAGAACTGTAGCTGCTCATGCTTAATATATTCATAAAAGATTAAGAGGGTGAACAATTAAATATAAACATTATGTAATCAGTCATGTTTATACTGTCCAATCATAAGGTAGTAACAATTAACATAACCTAGCCTGTGTACACAAAAATACAGCTCCTGTATCTCTTTTATTTTTCCTTTTAAAGAGCATGTTTATTCCCCCTTTATAAAACTTGAATGCTGCATATATAATGTAAGTGGAATTGGTATGGACAGTTACCATGAAATAAAATTTTGCAGTCTCAGAAACATGGAGAGGGCAATAAAATGTGTTCTGATTTCTGTAATTTGCCTAACAATCTGGTTTTCAGAATGGCCATTATCCTAGTATCCAAACTTATTCAGAAAATGATAGCACTGCGTATATAATAGCACTAATGCTCACATGTCCTGCCTTCTTCTGCGATTACAGAAACACAAATGAACTCATGTTACAGTTGAATTTAAAGCAGCCAAAAGCATGAATACGGACATCACCAGCTTTTAGGACCTGTTTGATTTTTGAGCACTGTGTTCAGGCCTCATCCTGTCTGTATGTAAACCCAATGTGGTACCACAAGTCTTGTTCCTATGGTAATGTTTCAAGTGACTCAGCAGATAATCTCTCAGCTCAGTTTAAAAAAGCCCAAACTGGAGCTTCGTTTCCCTCCCACCCCCTTCCTCTTTTTGTCTTCTCTTTTTTGCCCTTTTTTTTTTTTGTTTGGTTGGTTCTTTGCTTGCTTTCCTTTTTTCTGTTTCTTTTCCTCTTTCTCTCTCAATTTTACTCACCTTATGGTGCTACATGCAAGAAATAGGACTGATACTTGTCTTAACTAGTAATATTGCACGCCAAACATGAAGAGAAATCTGGAAACTATAGCTAGGACAGCATCTAAATCTATATGACACAGTAAGTCATTTTGGAATGGAGAAGTAGACACCACATTATCTAGATTTCACTAAAATCATTTTCTTTGGAGAGATGCAGAAAGACATGGTTGGCCTCTGATATTTCTTGGAGATACAGGTGCAAAATAATAGCAATTCTATGTTAACTGCTTTTCTCTGTAAGCTTTTCTACTTTCAGTGATCAAGAGGAATATATTTCATGACCTTGCTCCTTTCCTCTCCTGGCATTTTAGAGACATGACAATGATGGTTGAATTGGAGCTCTCACACTTTGAGAAGCTATGACCTTCACTGGCCAAGGGGCAGGATGACTGATCAGTAATCAATTTACTTGTATACCCTGTTCCAGACTGAGCTGCCACCAAAATAGATGTTTCTTGAGGAAGGACATGACTGAGATAGAGGAGATGAGTGGGGTAAAAAGTTATGGTGTAAGGAAAAAAATCTGTCTTAGTAAAATAGAAAAATACCTCATGTGAGTCTCCTGGCTTGTTTTATGAATTCCCCAATTTAATTCTGGGGAAAAAAATATTCCCAAAGAAAACCCAAACAAACAAAAAAATACAAACAAATAAACAAAAGCAAACCAGAAGGAAAAGGCAAAATTCTGGCTGCTGTGGAAGTGAAGAAAAGTTCAGACCTGCAAGCTCAGTTTTATGATAGCGATACTGGGAGCTTTGAAGAGCCTGGAACAATATGTCAAACAGAACAGCAGAATCTTTGCCTCAGACAACCACTTCCTATGGCTTTTATATTTATTTTCTTTTTTCAGGAAAAATAACATGATTAAATACCTTCATGAGTAACATCATACCATAGTGGCTCTTTCGAACTTTTTCCTCCCAGAAAATGAGTCACACTTAAAGTGGCCTCTCCAGTTATCAAAACCCAGATCTATGAGAGACAAAGACCAACCCATGTATCACAAATAAGTATTTGGTTCTTCAACAGGTATGCCTGAAGGGTGGAGCTGGTGACTCTAGGGAGGGTTAATTTCCTTGTAATTGATTAAGGAAGTTCATTGTCCTTGGGCTGTAGGGCACTGCTGCGGCTTCCCTCTTGCTCCTGTTCTCCTGCTGCACATTGTCACATGTAGGTTGACTGCATTATGTGGTGCTGCTTGGAAAAGTCAAATTGCTACCTTCTTCTTTCCCAATACTTGTCTTTCTTTTCTCACCTAGTATTTGGTTTGTATATCAACATAATTTGCCGGACTGTGACTTCAGGGTACAGTTTAAGCATGGCTGCTTCTAGCACATTTTCCATGCCCAGAGCAGCAGATTGTTTTGCTTTGAGAATGATGTTGTAGCACTGCTATAAAAATGAGTTATAGGTTACTCTCTGCTTCAGCTCCATGGGGAGGTTTCTCCCCTTGCATGCACAGGTCACACTAGAAACTTGCTTAGCAGAAGCAGTTCTATCCAGTGGAGGTGACAAGTACAGCTGATAAAAGTTTATTTGTTCTATATTATCCTTTGGCACATGATTAGAACAGCCATCTGTTCTCTTAATTTCTATCAACCCAATTTAGACTGCAATAACATAATGCCGTTAGATGTATTTCCAACAAAGTGAAAATCAAATATGTTTTTTTAAACCATCTTGAGGGTAACATTACCCCTATTTAAAGACTACCAGTATGCTGGGGGAAAAGGGCATGATAAAAGAATAATTAATGTCACAGTTTTAAAATATTCTCATTTTCATACAAGAATATTATGTACTAATTCCACAGGAAAGTGTTCACATTTTCTTATGAATTATACATGAGAACAATTTCACATAGGAAACCTAAACAGAATTATTTTAACTTATTACTCAGACCTGTAAAATTTTATTTTAATCTCTGATATTATACAGTCTAATGGAAAGCATTAAAAACCTTACATAAGAGCAATTTCATAATTGTTAATGTGACCTCTTCTCACTTAGAGAAATGAACACATGATTTGCTAATGCAGCTCAACTTTAATGAAGTCTTTAGGTTATTTTGGGCACTAGTCAGCGGATAGTAAAATTAGGGGTGTGTTTCTAAAATGTCATGAGGTTTGAGGCCCTTTGTTCAGATTGGTCAAGCCTAGGTATGGCCCAGTGTCCTCCCCCTCTTTTCTGTTTGTTCTCTTCAGGGTCCTTCCACTTTACCACAAAATACCTTTTTTCCAATCAAGTGTTTTGGTAATATCTCATATGGGGACAAAAATGTAAAGTTTTGATTAACGAACGAGATTTAGATAAGGGAAGACACACTGACAAAGTGTGCAAAGTGTTGAAATGCTGGTGTAAATGACAATATGGCTTGATGAGTTATGTAGGGAAATTGGATTGTGTGATAGAGGTCTGATTTGAAGATACACTTTTTCAGACAGGCAATTCTAGTGTCAGACAGATAGAAGGCTGTATCTATTGAATGGGGGAAATACGTTATCTTAAGTCCATGACTGTGAAAAGGAGTTCATTCTTTTCAATGAATATCTGAAGCAAATTAGCATTGATAAGAGGACCACTGTAGCTCCGGATGTGTAAACGGGAGGAAAATTTTTCTAGAGGACAGTGGTGGCATTTTGCACTCACTATTACCACACCCATTACTGAACTTAAATGCATGATCACAACTTTAAAAAGAACTGCAAAAACTTGTTAAACTGTTGCACAAAAAACTACAGGAATATTCCAAGATATGAATAATTCACAGTAAATGATTTAGGAAGTTCAATCTGTATAACTAATTAAGGAGAAAGATAGTTTAAGAGGTAATTTCCTCGTGTTCTGTGAGTATTAAAATGGGCAGAAGATTTCTGAATGCAGAGGAAACCTTTAATGAAGGCACAGTAAGATCCAATAGCTGGAGTGAAAGCCAGATAGACCACAAACAATACACTAAATTTCAAAAGTGAGAATGATTAGCCATTGGAATAATTTACCCGGGGGTATTACATGCTCTCTGCTTACAAGAAATCTTTAATCATGACTAAAAAAGAAAACTTAGCGCATAACTTCCAGATATGGAATTGGTGCAGTAGTTAGTGGGTGAAAAAAGAAAGGTGAGAAAAAATTATTCTAATGGTCTTCTTAGTCCTTAGATCTATATTTTTTCTCAGTCCCACAGTGAGGCAAAATTATGTGTTATTGAAAGGTGGGATGTTGGAGAAAGAATTATGGTTTAAATTCCGTTTTTCCACTGACTTGTGTACCTTGATCCACAAATATCATAAGCTTCTCAGTAAAACATTTAAAATTTAAATAATGATACATTACTATGCTTGCCCACCTCACCAAGGCAAAAGTAGTAAGGGTTCCTAACATCCTTTGAACTATTTGACTGAAATACGTACTACAGATATCGGACGAGGTTTTCAAAGGAATCAAGCAGTGAAAGCCAAAAAAGACGTAAGCTTTCAACATCTCTGAAAATCAGATGCTGAAATTATTATAATCAAGTTTTCAAGGCATTAATACAAACACTACTGAGGAGAAATAATAAATGGGAATTATGAGCTATATTTTGACAGCGTTCTTTTTTAATTGTTGTGAAGGAGGCTTCTCTGCCTTCCTCCCTGGAAGCCAGCTTGCAGCCAAACAAATAAAAAGCTTCAGTTTATCTGAAAGGATGTTCTATTAAAAAAAATAAAAAATCCTTATTTGGCATATTAAGTAAGTGAGTCAAAAAAATTAGAAATTGTTACAGCAAAGCAAGAGCGATCAAATTAAATGCGCCTCAAGAAGAAAGCACTCCCCTCGATCAACAGGGCAATAAGAGCTTGTCGATCCCCATCCTGCTGCATTTATAAACACTTTTTGAAGTACAGAAGGCAGAACACTCAACATTTTGGCTTTGTCACAGCTGACAGCCTGTCGGTTTTAATGAAAATGCTCTCCGTTTAGAAGATGACAGAAATTACATGCATTTCCCCTTTTATTTTTCTGTCATCTTTTCTGTCTCACGTTTTTTCCAGCAGAAGGAGGGGCTGCTTATTAAAGCATTACATAAGTATGCAAAATATTTTAAGAAGAAGAGAGGAAAAGGAAAAGCTTTAGCCCTGCAATTATACACAATGTGTGTTGGTGAGAAATGTATACTGTGGGATAACATCTGATGTGTGGCAATAACTATTTACTTTTAGCTATCTTTAAAGAGGGTGAGGCAAAAACCTCTAGATAATGCTTTAAGTGAAGGTTTTATTATACAATTGCCTGAGTAATTTCCAACAGAAAGATGATCTAAGCAGTATTAGGTAGCTCAAACATGCTCATAACATCTCTAGAAAATATAGCAAGAGAATACTGAAAAATTGCTTGGCCCTGAACAGAATTCACAATCCTCTTGTATTAAGTGTCAGGCTTTTAATAAGAGCACATGTTCTCATTGACCCAGGTGTACAACTGCACCTGAGGAAACTCGTTTCCAGGACTGAGGAAACTCATTTCCAGGACTGAGGGAAGGCTTCATTTGCAAATATACATAAGTACTATGAGACTGGGAAATAGCCCCACAAACCTATACTTTTCTTCAACCTGGCAGTAGCCACTTGACATGTTTCTGTGGTTTCAGTTTCAGAGCAATCGTTAGCAGCAATAACATGTACAAGGTAGAAATACCGAGGAAGCAGACTTTCCACTGTTTTAAGGGAGGCTCTGAATTTGGTCTCCTAACAATTTCTGTGACACTTGCTTCATGCTTATCCTAAGACAAGATAGAAATTTAATTATTAATGATGGTCTGCATAGACCGTATCTCAAAATTGTGCCAAGGATCTGAAAAGAGCAAGATCATTAGAAATTATAGAGAAAGAAACTATTTTTTAAACTTTGAACACATTTGCATGATCTTAAACTTGTGCATACTATTGGTCTCCAACAGTGGGACTTTGTAGAAATGGAATATGTATGTTTAGCGAAGGTGAAACTGGATTCTGGTAAAAGAAAACTACATGAAGCAATTCTACAAGGAGCATGTTTCTGCCTCTCAGCTGTTTGGGTTCCACTTGCATGACATTTAACTCTCTCCCTGCTGAAACCAGAACAGCATCATATGTGCAGATTTACTGGAAAGACTAAAATGGTCCTGACACTGCCAATTAACACCTTTTCATCTGTTCCTCATCCTGTGATGTGATAGCAACTATGTAGCATCTCCATCACCATCTACTCCTGCAGAGTTTAGTAACAGAGTTGGATCCCAGCTTGAAAAACCCTGATCTAAGCCTTGATCAGCCTGCAGAGGCCATGGTCGGCATGGTGTAAACAGCGCTGGTTCAGCAGCCAGGCAGCCCCGCCAGCCCAGTGGCATTGCATTGGTCAAGCACATGTCTGAACTGGCTATGCTGCCTGAAATAGAGATGGTTAATGCTCACACAGCTGGAAACAGAAGCAAGAAGGGATTGCTGTTGCTACATACCCATCATTAACCCCAAGTAAAGTCCTTAAATGTGATTCCCTGAAGCTGTCATTTTATGCTGCCTATAGACTAAGGGAGACAACTGTGCTTTAATTACCTGTAGTTCTTAGAATATATTTCTTAGTAAAAGTAGATTTTCTTTATGAATATTTCAGTAGTGCAGAATCTGCATGTGACACCGGAAGTCAAACAGCCCATGGTTTTCACACCAGAATTCTAAATAGCCTTCTAACCAAGAGTTAGGAGTAAACATAAACCTTGCTAAAGGGTACAGGTATTGTATTGAGTCTCTACATGATGAGCAGGTAGGGTGGAAGGGGACAAGTATTTATGTCTGAGCAATTGGGGACTGTGAAAAGGAAGAAATAGTCATCATAGGGCATGAGATTATATGTAGGATTTACAGTGTGAGAATCAACCAAAAGAAAACCCAGTATTTTCTGACAAGTGGGAAGTACCTCTTCTGTATGCATCGTTATGAGGCTGGCTCCCTAAGAGGTGGTAGGACTCACTCCTCTTGCTGTGGCTTTGGAGCTGGGCTGTGTGACTGATAGCAGGTAACATACAACTCTGTGACTGTTAAAGGGGGTCATGGGCACCTGAGTGCACGCTTGCAGACTGTGCTCTCCAGTTGCATGTCGATAGCTGTTAGCTGGCTGCTATTTGTAGAAAACCTCGTTAGCATGCTTGGTAAAACCAAACTATTTTTTGACTAGCAAATATATAACTTATTAGTAAGTGAGAAGGTAGGTAAAACATACTTTATTGGTTCATCTTACTAACTTTCCATATAATTTCCTCCAAACCTTATAGCTAACATTAAAATATAAGATGGAAGATAGCTTTGCGTTTCTTGTGTAACCTTTCTGATGCCATATTTCAGACACCTGTCTGTGAAACTGAAATATTGCTTATTGAGGTGCTTTTCCTACTACACTCAACAATACATTTCTTTATAAGTAATTTCTGTTGAAGCACAAACCTTCTCCATGCAAGCAATTAAATTGTCAGAGACATATGAAGTCAATATAGTCTCTGTACAAGAATACTCACTAACCTGTAAACCCACTTAGGCTGGAACATACTGTTGCTCATGGTTGAAGGAAGTGCTCTTGATATCCAGTCCTCCTTTGCACCTTCCCTTGCCCAGCTCTTGCCCTTAAATAGCAGGCATCCAGTCTGGGCATTTGTTTTGTTGATATACTTCCTAGTAATGCCTGATGTTATTTAAACAAACAAGGAACTTCAGAAGGACATGTGCAGTGTGGATTATACTTTTCCAAAGTTCCAATCTAACTACTTCCATGCTTGTGTCTTGACTCTCAGGAGAACAGGCTCAGCCAAGACAGGTCATCAGTGTGGTTACTTTATAATTCAGTATGCATACAAGAATAAGAGAGGTGGGCTGATGTTGCTTTAGTCAATAATCTGCAGTAATGGTCAGTCCTGTCCTAAGACATTAAATGGCTGTTAATTTTTTTCTTTTTTCAATTCTTTTAGATTGTGATTTAAAGGAGATTGCCCTCTGTAATGATACCATTTCCTTTCTAGCTTTTCTCTGCTGGATTGCTTTACCACTGATGCATTTGTGAGCAAGCACCCTGACTGCACTTAATTATTAAAAAGTCATTGTTCAAATAGAGCTCTGAAGAAAAGGAAATATTTCTTACTGCATATTACTGAATATCAGTTCATAATAGGTTTCATCTTTGTGTATTCTCCCCTAATTTGGAAGCCAGGTATATTTTAAAATACATAGGTACAGATTTACATATTATAAGAGCTACCAGTTGCTAGAGAAAAAAATAGAAGACATAAAAAAGAAGATATTAAGATTTTCTCTGGTTTAAAAGTTTTTGAAAACCATATATGACTTAGACTGCAGTATTTCTTAAGAAGAAGCAGTGACCAGGTGAAGCCCAAGTTGACAATGCATTCTAACAATATTATCTCTATTAATTGTAATATGGGAAAAGCTTTAGATTAAACACATAGCATGTAGATGTAAACTTTTTGTGACCTTGCTTGTAGAACATGTATTTACAACAGAATGGAGACAACTGTGCAGATGCCAAGTGATCAAAACTGTACATATGTACCATGATGTTTTTCATATATAGCTCTTCAGGACCCTCCAGCCTGTGTAACTCACCTCCCAGTGTTAACAAGCAGAACACAGGAACAACTTCCAGATATTTTAAACACTGCAAATTCTTGTGTCTTTCAGGACCTAGATTTCTCATCACATCCACGGGAGCCTTGTATATTTTAGACGTACAGAATGAAGACGGACTGTACAACTACCGATGTATCACAAGGCACAGATACACTGGAGAAACCCGACAAAGCAACAGTGCAAGACTTTTTGTATCAGGTGCTCCTTTACATATCACCTTAAATTAAGTATTGTATATGTCTCTCTCTAGCGTGGTAAACTGGCAAGGCGGGTTCTTGTGCCCCTGTGCACTAACAACTAAGTTGCCTATCAAATGGAAGAGATAAGTGGTCAGCTGTGAGTTGCTGCTGCAAAATAAAATGTCCCCTGTTACAATCCCTTTTTCTGGTTTTCATCTCCTATCAGATATTTCCAGAGAGCCTAATAGGCGCACTGGCATTTAGTAAAGTGATTAGTTTAGTAGGTTTAGAGTACTTTATGAAAGCACTGTGGATGGGATTTAACCCATTAAAAGTAGACTTGGGCAGTAGAAGTGTCTAGTCACCTTAACTTCCCTTTGTAACCAAGGAGAGAATAACTTTTAGGAGTAGTGTATCTGACCTATTTCAGATGCCCACTTTGGGGTGAGATGAATTAGCCCATGGTGCCTATTTCTCTCTGTTACCTGCATCAGGAGCTCAGGACACTCAGCTCAGCTGTAGCTATTTCCCCTGCAGAAGTCTCAGGTTAGCTGAGGTGCATTTCAGCCTTCCTTTTCAGTTGTCATACTCCTTCCCTGGGGACAACAGTATGTTCCCCTGCTTCCGGGAGGGATTTCTAGCCAGAAGGGGTACATGACCTGTCCCAGACCACACTGGGTGCTGCAGGCAGGCAGGAGTGTGAGCTGGTAGCTGCCCATGGACAAAGTTCAGACTCCCAGGGCAAACGTCATTGTGCAGAAGGTAGGAAGATGAGAAGGTAGATGGGGTATTTTAACTTTTCCTTCTAATTGTAAATCATGTAATGACTGTTGTGTGTGTGTTATGGACTACTGTTGGGTTCCCCACACATGGACACCAAACAGGGCTGTCAGTACAAGGCTGCTCCAGTCCAACCTTCTCACTGTTTTGTCTCTCTGAGAGGAGGTGCCAGTTGTGGGTGAGGTGAATGAGAAGGAGGAGACCCCAGGCCTGCGTTTGCTACTTGCTCTTAAACATCTGTTCCCTGGATTAGTCTGCTCTATCCCCCCCTTCCTCTCCTTCATTTGCTGGGTTCCTGTAACTTTCCCTCATGTTTCCATGTGAGCAAACCCACAGCTGTGTTCCCAGATCCATAGACCTAGCTAAGACTGTGTCCCAGGCTGTCTCTTCTTGCTCCCCCTATCCTTGCCTCACAGAAGACATGTCCACCATCCCACTGAAAGCCCTAAAGAGTTTTTTCTCCTTTTCACTGTTACTAAGTTGCCCTAGAGATCCTAAACCTAAAGATCAGTCAGGATGTGGTGACCTTGACAATCTAGCAGTCAGTGGAGTCATTCTCCTTTTAACCTTGTCCTCTTGTCTATCTGTCAGAAAAAAAAAAAAGTAATCTAGTGATTAGGTCTCAGCTATCCACACTTCATCTGAGAGCCCTAAGGGAGACAGAAGTGGGCACATGGTTTTGCATTAATAACATACTTCCTGCCCTCCTCCATAATGGTCGTTGCTGAAGGATTCTGTAGCCCTCTGAACACACAAGTCAGTACTTAACATACTAATGATAAAAAAGATAGCATGATTGTTCAGGTTTAGAATCACTTACCAGTCAGATCCAGAAGGTTTTCTCTTTAGTATGTGTCTTCTGTGGGTAAAATTTGTTGCTGCTTTTCCCAGCCAGATGAAGTAGCTTTCCTGCACAATAATCTGCCTGCTTTGTTCTTATAAGGATAGGCAGGATCCCATCCTCACTGGCTTCATAATATGGTCTGTTTCCGTATTAAATCATGCTAAAGCTGAGCTAGTGGTAACATAAATAAAATCAGGCTTGTAGCTTGGTTACCACAGGAAAATTTCTAGTTATTTTGCTGAACAAAAGGGGGAAAAATTAAAGCTCTGTCTTGTTTGTAATTCAGCACAAGTACCCTAAAAGACATGTTCTGTCTGGAGTTCCCTTTTCTATTCTCCTTCACACACCAAACCAAAATAGGAAATTTTACCTGTGTGCAATAGCTGGCTTTTTTAATTAATCAGGGTTAATTATTCTCGATTATAGAATCATAAAATATCCTGAGTTGGAAGGGACCCATAAGGATCATCAAGTCCAACTCCTGGCTCTGCACAAGGACAGCCAAGTCAGAGCATGTGACTGAGGGCATCATCCAGGCACTTCTTGAACTCAGTCAAGCTCAGTGCTGTGACCCCCTTCCCTGGGGAGCCTGTTCCAGTGCCCAACCACCCTCTCAGTAAAGAACCTCTTCCTAATATCCAGCCTAAACTCCCCTGTTGCAGCTTCATGCCATTCCCTTGGGTTCTATCACTGGTCACCAAAGAGAGGAGATCAGCACCTGTCCCTTTGCTCCCTATCATCAGGAAGCCACAGACTGCAATGAGGTCTCACCTCAGCCTCCTCTTGTCCAGGATGAACAAACCAAGGGACTTCAGCCTGTCTTCATAAGACTTCCCCTCCAGAGCCTTCACCATCCTTGTTGCCCTCCTCTGGACATTCTCCAATGTTTTTATGTCCCTCTTGTACTGTGGTACCCAAAACTGCACCCAGTACTTGAAGTGAGGCCTCACCAGTGCAGTGTAGAGGAGGAAAATCCCCTCCCTGGACCAGCTGGCCATGCCATGCTTGATGCACCCCAGGATGTGGTTGGCCCTCCTGGCTGCCTGGGCACACTGCTGGCTTGTGTTTAACTTACTGTTGGCCAAGACCCCCAAATCCCTCTCAGCATGGCTGGCCTCCAGCACCTGATCCCCCAGTCTATGTGTGCAGCCGGGGTTGCCCCTTCCCAGGTGCAGAATCTCGCACTTGCCCTTGTTAAACTTCATGCTCTTGGTGATTGCCCAGCTCTCTCATCTGTCTAGGTCTCTCTGCAAGGCTTCTTCACCCACAATGGAATAAACAGCTCTTCCCAGTTTGGTGTCTTCTGCATTATTAGAGCTATAGTGGGCTCTGATTTCGAGTCCTGTAGGTCTACTGAACAAGTGCAGCAACTATGGGCAGGATTTGTCTCTTAATATTTCTTTAACACTTTTTTTTTTTAATTTAGTAGAGTTTATATTTTAAAATAATGTGTCTTTTAAGAACTGACATCAGAGAATCCATGGACATAGTTGTGAAAATTCTACTTGCATGAGACCTGCATTTTTATCTGCCTTTTACATCCATATTCTTTGTTTATTTACAGATGACATAGTTTGTGGTGGATATTAATCATATTCCCTTGGCCACATTTTTAATACTAATTAATCTTGGTTATTGTTTGAAAGAGAAAGCTAGCATGCATATAATATCAAATACACATGTGAATAATTACTATGACCATGACCAAAAGAAAGTTTCAAATTTCATTTTCAGTAAGAACATCTCCTTGATATCATGGGGCCTTTCTAAATAATATTAAAGCCAAGGCCATTAATGTGCTACAGAACATTTCTGTATTGCCTTTTATAGCATTGGTTTTGTCTAGCCATGAAACCCAGCTTTCAAAATCCTTACTGTTTTTCAACCTCCACCTTAAAAAAAACTCCTTATGATTTTGAAAGCATAAGGAGTTTCTTGCCCTGTCCTTCAAAAAATATCCAAAGTAGAATCTTTAGAAGTGTATTTTGTCTTAGTTTTTCTGCCTTTGTCCTTGCTAGAAGTCATTTGTAGCTGAGTGTTAAAGTATAGTAAAATAGTAATTTAAAAGAGCCCATATCATGTACTGGAATTGCGTTATATTACTTATTATTTGCCCCATTGCAGGTGATTGCAAACAAACCCTGGGATTCCTTTTGTGCTTTTTTTTTTTTAACAGAATATGTTCTGTGTGGGAGCTCTGTTCAAGAGACATCCCAAAGAGATGTTTTTCTTGTCTGTTTAAATATAAAAGTACAGAGTGCAAGAAAGCAGGTAACTGGAATAACATTTTGTGCATTCCGGAATATTTATGTATACAGTTCACAGCAGCAAACTAGGAGGCTGTCGGAATGTGATATTTGCTAGCCACAACTTTTCCTTACCATGACTGGAATTCCTCCTCTGGAGGACACCATCCTGTTTCAAAGTCTGTGAAGTACTTTGTATTTTTGTACTTAAAGGATTGCAAATGGGACCACATAGATCCTTCACAGAGTCTTTTTGCATACAGGGAAGATACAAAGCTACTGTGAGTTTCGAGTAGGAATATACAACAGTATCTTTAAAAGTCAGCTCTACTTTTTTTTTGTTTAATTATTACTTTCAGTTGAAGAAATTGATTTTATGTAGATGTAACCTTCCCAAAAGCCAGTTGTAATTTCTCATGTGCTTATTTTTTTACTGTCTTAATTACTCAGGCCGTAGAAAAGAATCTGTGCACTAAAAACATAGATGCCTGATGACCCAAAAGGCAAGAAAAGAGCTGGCTAATCAATTAGTCAAATTGACACTGTCCTTCCCAATAGCATCCTGGCAGATTGTGCTTTCACTAAGCCAGACATAAACAGCATGGGAAGCTCAAAAATATACCCCATCTTGATGCCAAAAACAGACCTTGAGGATACTGATGCATCCAAAATCATTTGTTTAACTACTGGTTGACACAATTCTAATGAGACAGACAGTAAGTTGGTGTACACTGAGTGTGGGTTTGCCTTCAATAGCTCAATTTTTTTCTGGCACCTAGGAAGCAGAAAAACCTCTGTGGTCATCTTTGATTGAACTTGATGAGTAGAGTGCTATCTGGCTATTCACTTAAAATTTACTTAGCCCATTTTTTTACCATCACAATTTTAATTTCTGGATTGATAATATAACTTGCATAGTGTCTCTAGCTGTTTTCTCTTAAGGGTACCATCACAGGTGGGGATGCAGTTCATAAAGGTATATCTAAGCTAGTTTAAACTCACTAGTTCAGGAACTGATTACACTATCACGAGTGGCATAAATTCAGCATGAACTTCAGCTTTAATCTCTCCAACTCCTAAAAAAAACCTGCCACAGGTGTGCTGCGAGCAGTACCTGAGCTAGCTAAGTCAAAGACCACTTGAAAATGTCAAAATGGTTGCAATCACACCTACACCCAGGCAACCATGATGTGGATATACCCAAAAAGAGATTGGGGTGTCACGTAGAAGTAAAAGGATTCAATCAGTATGCGTAGTGTCTTTATGAAACAGCAGCCTTAGCAAAGTGGGTGCATGTGATGAGAAACCACTTAGATGAATATTTGTTTGTTTATTTTTCAGTATTTATGTGGCAATAGCTTCAGGATGGGCTTTCATCATGCTGCCCAAGGTTGTAGGTTACATCATCCTTTTCCTCCAGAAGTTTTCAAACATAAAAAGCTGTGGGAGTGGCAAAATGGAGTGTTATCACAGAGTGGTGTGGGGTACATGCAACTCTGATGAAGGCACTCTGCCACTCTTCTGCGAGATACATAAATATATGCCAGGTGCAACATAAGTGTGCAGTCTGAGAGATGCTTTTCTTAGCAAGTTGATCACAGAAAGAGTTTTAAATTCTATGTTAGTCTTGTCACATTAAGTTCTTTTTCCAGCTTGTTGTTCAGTTAGACTGCAGACAGAATTTCCTGTGTATTTGCCTGTTTCTTTCCTGACATGGAAACAAATTGTTCCTTTAATTCAAAGCCTTCAGACCACTGATAAGCATGTGTTAACCTCATTGTAGTTAAGTATTGCAGGCATAACAGTAATAATTGTTATGGCAACTCATTTCTGGCTCTTCACTCTTCTTATAGAGAACATGAAGGATGACCAGAGAAATGGTTGCCACCTGGAAACAATCCAGTGAGATGATTTCCAAGTAGTCATGAGATGCTTCAGTAGTATGTACTGCTGGATCCCAGCCAGCACTACTGAGATACTTCAAACTGGTGACTGGGTCACTGTAGCAAACTCTAGTACATAAAATACTGGGCTAGCAGGTCAAAAATGCAGGAGAAAAAACATTGGCCTATTGCTCAATGAATGAAAGAATTTTAATGATCTCATTGAAAATGTACGTTGTTTTCTGGATTTCTTTTCAGATCCAGCGAATTCAGCTCCATCTATTCTAGATGGGTTTGACCACCGTAAAGCCATGGCAGGACAGCGAGTGGAGCTGCCTTGCAAAGCATCAGGGCACCCCGCACCAAAGTACCGTTGGCTGAAGGACAACGTTCCCTGGGAGCCTGACAGCAGGTTTCGGCAGACAGTTACAGGTCTGCTGATTGAGAACACACGTCCCTCGGACTCAGGCAACTACGTCTGCGAGGTGTGGAACAACTATGGGACTGCCGAGATGATAGGGAGACTGTATGTAAAACGTAAGTCCTGAACTGAGCTAAGCTCTCAGGCTACTTCTTGCTTTGGTGTGAGCAGCAAGGAAGATGTTACTGCATCTTGCTGTACCGTCTGTTTTGTTACTTTATTTCAGCAATGCTTAACTTCTCAGAGTTGTGGAACAACAGAAAGTAGGCTCTGTGGAGATGAGTTCGTTGGACAATTGAGCGATCAGAAGTGCAAATAGATGCAATTTATAATGTTGCTATATAATTTATCACATGGAGGATATGTAATTTAGAAGCTTGAATTGGATGCTTAAAAAGAAATTGCAAATGTTCTCATGAATAAAGCTGCCAAACTCTCATTGCCATGACTCATGCTGTTCGGTAATATTGAATACTCATACCTCCCCTCAGTTGAGTATTCATGTGTGAATATTCTGAATGTTTCACAAATTCTACAAAGATAATTATTACTCAGAAGCATTGCACTGGAAAAATGTTATTCTTCTATTGTTAAAAAAAAAAAAGATTATTTCCTGGAATAGAAATCATGTTTTTTGAACTAACATTTCCACCTGTACAACATGACTAGCAAACTGAAATGGGAGAAGTTTGTGAACAGTTCAGGTCATAAAAATGTCTTCACAAATAATTACACATCATTTATTTGGGTAAAATAAAACTGAGATCAGAGATGAGTAATTTGTGAGGACAGAGGAGCTTTGTTTCTAAATGTATTCATAAAAACGAATTTAATTCTGTCTGTATTGCATGATAAAATGTCAACACTTCCAGAAACATGATGTAATGGTATCATCAGTGGTACCAAAAGTATCCCCTGTGCCTGGTGATACATTTTACTTAGGGACTTGGTTACCAAAGACCCAGTAGATATCTTGTGGATCAGGTTGGCAGGAAGAAACTGCTGGGCAAAGGGCTTTATCCTCCACTGAAATGGAGGATGTGGTTCACTTTCTTGCATCATCACAGCTCTGAGATGGTGTACCTGAGTGTATCTATTTTGTTTTAGAGGTCCTTGGTAGTTTTGAGCTTTTGTGGTCTTTTGGATAGGAAACATGGAAATATTCAGTGACGTAACGTGCATGTGAGCACAGATTAACTGTTCCTCTGGATCACTGTAGAGGAAAGGTGTGTTATACACATGCAGGCAATCCAGAATGACGAGGCCACTGACCTGTGTGTTATTTTCCAGGCCTGTGTGCCCAATGGGTCCCTAAAGATTTAATCCATCCTGTGTGCTACAAAATGTTCTGTAATGTGAATTGAGTTAGCTGAGGAAAATTTTATGTATATGTGTGCATATGCATGTATACAAGCTGGTAAAAATTAAATAGGTTGGTATGTATTAATATCAGACATGAGATGGCATCATTGTTGATAGTAGTCCCTTATCTTTATTAGGAAGTAAAATCAAAACATCAAGGCATGAGATGAGATTTGCATTCAGTAATGCTGGAAACTGTTAGGACACAGGATCAAGGTTGTTATCTTTGCATTTAAGCTTATTATGTTTTTTAAACACTGTTCATACTCTTTTTTTCTTTTTTCTTTTTAGAATATAAAACTTGTATTACCTACATCCTACTATTTTTTAAGGGTGATTTGAAAATATTGTAGTCTTCACATGTTGAAGCAGAAAATGTAGTGATACCCCTCCCCCCCAGAAACTGATGTGGACATATCCTACAATATCTATGGGTGCACCTGTATTAACATTTTAGTGGAGATCTTCCACTCTTAGACCTAATCTCCTGGTTATCGACTTTTATTTCATTTGTTCTCATCACAGAGTGGTTTTGAAATACGCAAAATAGGCTCCTTTTGCAGGAAATTGAACTGGAGGATGTGAGTCAGGAATGCATCTAATTCATCAGTTCAAATGTCCCAGCCAAATTAATCTGAAGTAACCTTCGACCCTTCTACAACATGTGTAGTGCCATTGCTAGGCCCTCAATACCAATGGTATTGCTCAGTAGATCTGCTCCTACTGTACATTTAGGCATGGTCTAGAGGATTATATTACATTTAAGTAAGTTATCCCTATAGATCTATGTTTTGTGTCATGGATGCTGGTGACCAAAATGCTTGTTCAGAGCAAACAGTCATCTGTTGTTTGTTGCTTTTTTTCAGAAAGTCTGTGATTTTTCGTGTTCTTCTTAACAGAGGATTAATTTGCTACTTGTACATGAATGCAACTTGCACATACTTAATGTTCTTTATTTCACTTTCTCTCTCCCTTATTTAAATCTTCAGAACAACTAAAAGCCACGATTAGCCCACGGAAAGTAAAAAGCAGTGTTGGTAGTCAAGTGTCCTTGTCCTGCAGTGTGACGGGTACTGAGGACCAGGAGCTCTCCTGGTATCGTAATGGTGAAATCATCAACCCTGGTAACAACGTCCGGATCACTGGTGTCAACCGGGAGAACCTTATTATGGATGGCATGGCCAAGAGTGATGGTGGAGCATACCAGTGCTTTGTGCGCAAGGACAAAATGTCTGCTCAAGACTACGTTCAGGTGGTACTAGAAGGTCAGTCACTTCCTGTTCAGCAATTCTGGTCTCCATACTATAGACGTCATCTTTGGCATCATTGTTGTGAAATGAGGGATAGAGGATCATAGACAAAAGAGGGTATTCCTGACCTGCCAGTGGGGTTTATTGTGCCCCACTCTGAGCAAAAGCTAATGGCATGAAAAATAATATTTTAAAAGAAAAATCCCTCCTGAGCATTCTTTCCAGCCTCTCTCTCTCTCTCTTTTTTTCCCCCATGGGTGTCAGTGGTGCTGATTTTTGACATTAGCTATCAGCAGGACATGAGAGAAGAGGTTTCTATTCACATCCAAATATCTCCTTCTGGGCATGGCTTTTCTGCTTGCGTGTAGTGACTGAAGACTTGGACATCATCTTAACTAACTGACAGAATGTTCCACATGATAGTCAAGTGAGAAAAGTAATCAATTTGTACAGAGCCAGTTCTCTAATGAGGCTGTAGTGCAGTCATGGCATGGACACTATTTTTAGAGTCTTTTTAGAAAAGGAAGAGATTACCTGCCTGGCCCGAGTTACCTCGGCAACCATCTCCCGTGACTGAGAAAGCCTAAAGAGCATATTGATAATCTATCATGATGTTGAGAGAGTGCAGGTTATCAGAGAGCAACAGCAGGAAAGGTTTCAAAGACACTCGGGTCTCACTGGGAAAATAATGTCTGCTTTCATCTCCAAAAAAAGCCTGTCACTTGAATTGAAAGAAAAAAAGAGGAGGGGTGGCAGAGGTACATAATGTGCACACTCACAGATGTATTGGTCCTATGTCAACTTTCTTTCAGGATAAAAAAAAGTGGGTTTTTGTTACTGTTGTTTTGTTTTCAGAGGAGTGACAGTATCTTATAGATGGCAAAGGAAAGGAAGAGGGTCAGAGAACAAAATATATAAATTAGAACTCTGTCACACAACCAGTGGGACAGAAATGAAAGAAAAAGGAGAGAAGAGGAGATAATTATGAAATCAAATCAAATCAAATGCTCCTCCAGGGATGCTGAGTTCTTTCAGCAGTCTGAGAGTGGCAGTGCCTTATGCTTTTAACTGTGGGGCAAGCAAGGGAGTTTTGAAGCCCTGTTTTTAATTCTACTGTGATTCAACATGTTTTGTGGGGAATTTTGCACACATCATGCTAGTTCCCTCAGTTTCCTGGATGAGCTTGCACTGAAATGGCAAGGTAAGAATCCTGATTTCCAGGGGAGACATCATGGTTCAAGCCTCCCAAATGGATGGGTAATGCACAGCAGAGCGTACAGAAAGAGACAGTGTTAGTATGAACAGACAAGTAGCGCATCACACAGATCGTGAGACTTGTCACTCTTGTACTGATACCCTCTGTCCTGTGCAACACTGAAAGGAGCTGTCCTTAAAGGGCTTTAGTTCAAAGTGAGCTTTCAAGTGCCTGGCCCTCCTCTAGGTGTTGAGGCACCTTTTCCTTCTGTTTCTTGCAGGAGCTCATACTTAGTAATGCTGAATTTAGTTAGCTTACTTGCCACTTGGCTCTTAAAAACCAGGCAGTAGCTTACAGTATAGTTGTTCAAACTTTGGACTGGATTGCTTCCAGTGTTCTGCATACTGCTTTTGGTGTGTGGCCTTTTGCTCCCAATTACACTGAAATTCCTTCTAGATAAACTTTGAAAGTATGATTTTGAAAGGAGAACAAATATACATTGCATGATCTCTCCTAACTAATAGCTGAGTGTCGGCACTCCTAAATGTTACCCCTCTGAACTCACTGGATAGGTGGTCATTTAATCCTGTTCCCTACTTAGAACCTTGAACTTTGTGTCTCCATTGATTCTCTTTATTCACTTGTCTGGTAGAGGCTGAGCAAATTGTGACACAGATCACAAGAGAAAGCATTTGAACGCTCTCATTTCAGAGGAATATTAATCTGTAGCATAAAATGGCTACAAGAAGAAATTGGCATCACCATTTATTATTGGCAGTCTGTATTCAGAAAAGCTTAATTTAATACTTCTCTAAATGGTGTATTGTGGGTCGGGACTAAGCTGCATTGGCACAGCTATGTGAAATTAGCTTATGCAAGTTATGCCTGGCTCTCGCCAACAGGATTCATCCTTGGCTTTCTGAGGAGCGGAAATCTACCAGGAGAAGAATAATTCCAAATGTGTTGAGGTTTTGCTGTACGTCTTTTGCAATTAATAGCGTATGGCTTGAGCATTTTTCTACAAGAACCTGACAGTTCATATAGTTGTTATATGTTGCAGAGCCAATTGCAGATCCCTGGTCCATCTATTCAAGTGGTTTTCTTTCAGCAGGGAGAAGTAACAGGTTTCTTAGAAGATGAAGAAGAAACCTGCAGTAAGCAAAGTACTCCACTGGAAAATTTGTTTTCCTCTCTCAGTAATTAGAGTTACACCCTGGAGAACAATTGTTTACATGTCTTCTAAAAAAGATCTTGGCTCATGTGATAGGCTTCAGGATAGAGGGAACAGCTTGACAGCATGCAAGTACTATTCTCCTGCTTTTCTTTCCCTTGGCAGATGGAACTCCCAAAATTATTTCTGCCTTCAGTGAGAAAGTGGTGAGTCCAGGAGAGCCAGTCTCTCTTATGTGCAACGTGAAGGGGACTCCTCTGCCTACAATCACTTGGACGCTGGACGAAGATCCCATTGTGAAGGATGGCAGTCATCGTATCAGCCAGATTATCACCTCTGAAGGCAACGTGGTCAGTTACCTGAATATCTCTAACACTCAGGTCCGAGATGGTGGAGTTTATCGCTGTACTGCCAACAACTCTGCTGGAGTCGTCCTGTACCAGGCTCGAATAAACGTAAGAGGTGCTTGTCAAATCAGCTCCTCAAAAAAACACACATAACTCATTGTAGTGGAGAAGAAGATTGTTGCATGTGATTAAATGAGTCTTGGAATGCCAAAAGCAACTTACTGTTTTTCCTCTCCTTTTCTTCCCCGCTCTCTTTTCCCACCCTGCCTCTCCAGTCCCATCTAGAAAGTGTATGGTATGGTTAAATGTTGGAAGACCCTTTTGGCTTGTGTTCTATAGTGTATTTTTCCTATACTCATCTCTGTTAGTTCAGTTTCTTTAATTCTGCTGTGCATGAGGATTTTTTCTTTTCCCTTTTCCTTTCCTCCTTTCCTTGTCCAACATTCATTGTAATTATTCACGTAAGCAGTACTTTAGCTTGCATTTCTAGCTCTACATGGCATAATACCCATCCTCATGGTATTATACTTTATATACGTCAAAAATAATAGCTAACTTTGTCAGTGCTCTCATATGTTATAGGATTCTAGCTTCGTATCAGTTTTGGTATTTCACATTAATTAAGTCATCCTCAGCCTTTTAATTTGTAATGCAGAAAAGATTTTATCAGGCAAGTGTTGGATAATGCAAACATATAACCCACATAATTAGTATGTATGCTGCAGGGTGAGGAAAAACTAGAGCATATAAAGATTAGGGAAACTGCTTAACTAGGTCTTAAAAGGAAAAACTGTCTAATGCTAAGAAGTGTCGTACAAGCTGCATCTGTAAATGTCGTTAACATTTGTATATTCAGAAAAAGTTATGTGCATGTTTTCCCAAGCAAATGTGCCTTTAAATTGTTTTCAAGAGTTTCTTTTTACCTTTCCAGGGCCAGCAAGCATTCGACCAATGAAGAACATCACAGCAATAGCTGGACGGGACACCTACATCCACTGCCGCGTGATCGGCTACCCGTACTACTCCATCAAGTGGTACAAGAACTCCAACCTGCTGCCATTTAACCATCGCCAAGTAGCGTTTGAGAACAATGGTACACTGAAGCTTTCAGATGTGCAGAAGGAGGTAGATGAGGGTGAATACACGTGCAACGTCCTTGTTCAACCCCAGCTGTCCACCAGCCAGAGCGTGCACGTGACAGTAAAAGGTGAGGTTAACTCGGAAAACTAGAGCCAAGCTAATGGCCATGTCATTTATAGAAATGCAGATTTGCACACGTAGGATTGTCCTGGTGGCTGGATAATGAGCACTTAAGAAGATTAATCCAGATTTGTGTTTATTTTTAATGATGACATAGATGCTAATCAGTCACTGTGTCTTGTTCTCATTTGACTTTTACCCTCCTTCATACAACTAGCAAAGCATTTCTAAGTGGAAGCCTTGCGGAAGCAAGCTTTCTATGAGCAGTTTTCATTACAACAACTAAATCAGTAGATTAATGGTTAGTCTCCTAAATTTCACTGGTGACTTTCTCTGCTGGATGGCAAAGTTCACATTTTCATTTGCCACTGACTTTCCAGCTTTTAAAAAATAAGACAGAAAGTTTAATGTGTGCATTTCTGCCAATAAGCAGAGACAGGAACTAAAAGCATTAACCTTGTTTTCCTCTTATTAAGTGTGCTTTTCTGAGTGCTCTTGATACTTAGAAAGGTAGCACTGTAAATAAATGTGACTTGAAATTCTAATATGATGCTTAAATCTATTCAAATAGTCCCCAACAAGGATGTTCAGATGTCCCTGAAAGACTTCAGCAATAGGTGAGAATAGGAATTTTTTGCATTGTGTTCCGACTATTCTGGTATTGGCAATGTTCAGACCTATTCACAAGGACACAAAAGACAGAACCTGATTGCAGTAGCACCTCGTTTTGAGCAATGGGGCCACTAAATAGCGCACTTCATGTGAACCTGTGGGAAGAATTGACATATAATTTAACTGTTCCTGAAGTTCTTAGCAACTTTTCCTGGGTTATTTTGTGGGGGAAGAGGAGAGGAAGGAAGATTGATTCTCAGATAAGATAGAGAGAACAGTAACTTAAAATGGCTGTTGCACATATCAGATCGTATACCTTTTTTCTGCTCTGCTTGTTTCTTGGGTTTAGTCTGGCATCATGATATTGCTAATTATTTCAGGAGGTTAGGGGATTAGCTCTAAACCCCTAGCAATTTGGACTCTGAAAGACATGGCATCTCACACAACTGTGACCATCAGGGGCACTGGTCACGTACATAAAAATCTCATGTCACCATTTTGTTTCATATATGTGGTACTGTGTTTGACATTGCAATAGTATCACAGATCTATTGATGCAGTTTAGGAAGTGAATGCTAAATTAGTAATTCTGTTGCTGCTATACTAACAGATCATCATGGTAAACCGTATGTGCAATGCTGCATCTTAGATGATAGTGTTCTTCAAATGACTATCAAAATGATTGTAGTCAGACAAAATGAAAAAGAAATCCAGCAGTCCATCCTTACAGCTCAGGCATTTATATCAAACCATTACCAGTCACTGAGAATGCTAGATGGTGCCTCAGGTGCAATACTGTTTTTTCTTCCATTGGGTTACAATTTCAAACTTGCCAGTTCCTCCTCCAGAAAGCAGATTGCTGGCTCTGTCAGTTTTGGCTGAACTGTAACTTTTGCCAAATATTTGAATTTCTTGAAGGTGTTCTACTGTATTTCTGGATATTCAGCTGACAGGGCTGTTGCTGGTCATAAATCTCAAATAGTGATTGAATATACTCTGAATAACTTGCATAAACATGTGACACATTTGAAGAGTGCTGGTGGGCTGAGCTGCATTTTACATAGGCTCCAAAGGGCATTCATGGAAGCACTGCAACTTGTAGTGTGAAAAGAGATCCATGGTACATGCAAAGCAAGCGGGTTATCATGTCTCATACCTATTGATCTGGAGTTGTCAAAGTTGGCTGCAAAGTGCTCTAGTTACTCCATCATGGCTTGGCCTTGACAAGACACGCTTATTTAAAAAAAAAAAGGTTAACAGCCTGTCCTCATATACTAAACCCAAAATGTCAGAAGTGAGTGTCGTACATCAGACCTGAACAGTTCTCAAGGTTATGTGTCACTGTTTAGCCCCAGCTGGCAGCTGAGCACCATGGAGCTGCTCTCTCTCGCTCTCTTCTCCTCCTCCCTTGGGAAAAAAAAAGGGGTGAAAAAAATAACAAAAAGGAAATACAAAGGCAAACCTCACAGGTTGGGATAAGAATAGTTTACTGGGACAGAAAAGGGAGGGAGAAATAACAATAACAGGACTTTATAGCAAAATATACGAAACTGGTTTTACACTTTGCAGTTTCTCACCAAACCACACAACTCAGGCCACACAGCTCAGAGCTGTCCTGAAACCAGACCATCCCCAATCTACGCATCCTGGAGCTGCACGCTTCTGCCCCACCAGCCCCCCTTTATGTTGAGCATGATTTCACTGTATGGAATACTCTCTTTGGCCAGCTTGGGTCACCTGTCTCAGCTGTTCCCTCTCCCAGCTCCCTGGGCATCCCCAGCCTTCTCGTTATCCAGGCAATATGAACAACTGAGAAGCCCCTGACTGCCTGGAAGCAACTAAACCATCAGTATGTTATCAGCACTGCTCTCACCCAAACCCAGCACTACACCAACTGCCAGAAAGAAAATTAACTCTGCCCTAGCTGAATCGAGGACGTTCAGCTATTGAAGCTGGAGGTCAGCATTGTCACAGGGGGTTTTTAGATGGCTATGTGTTGTTTACTTCCTAACTACACAAGGATTCATTTAGCATATTAGTGAAGAGTCAAGAGTGGCCTGTTGCTTTAAAACTTTACTAATGTTTGTGCTGCCTTTTTGTTTTATAGATTCCAAAGTTAATATGCTGTCTTTTCAAGCTCTTCTATTTCATTCCAAGAAATACAAAACATGGCCCAGCTTGCATTCTGGAGGTTAGAAGTGCTCTAAAATATGACATAGTAAAGGGAGTTAATATCAATGCCCATCATTATAGTTATTTCTTCTCCAGAGAAACCGAGGGAGAATTATTGTGCTTCTTCAATATCACAGGCCCTTTGGTTAGTTCTCATTTCTGCTACAAACATCTTGAGTGAGCTCAGACCAGTCATCTGAAGGGTGATTCAGAATAGATGATACGTAATGAGCTGTTACGTGGTATTTTGTTTCCTCCATGTTCTTTTCTGAACACATAATAATCAATTTCCTCATGAGCTTTTCTGAGATTATAATCTCTGTGGTATGAAAAGGTTTCAGAAATAATGTGTTCATCTTCAAAACCCACCTGTGTGATCAGGAACATTTTGGCAAATGGCAACTGAAGCACAGATTGAATTTAAAAGTATCCAAAATTTTTTCTATGTTCAGTCTTAGAGGCCTACATCTTGATTTTTTCAGTACACTTGCTGTCATATAACATTTATATGTTCAAAACTCTGCTCCCTTTGAAATGAAGTTGTTTCTGAGAGTTCTAACGTTTTGTTCGATCAGACATGTCACTCAGTTTAGCACCCCCCTGGGAAAGACAGATTTAAGTAATTTAATTAGCATTATCTGAGAGATTTGTGGCAAAGGTGAATACAGTATTTGGCTCTACAGGGCAGCATTATACTTACAACTGGCCTTTCTTCTCTGCAGTCCTCTGCCACATTTACTGCCCACTTTCCAAATTCTCCAGTATATCAAGCATCCTTGTTCTGTCTTGAACAAGGACTTGGTAAAAGCAGCATCCAAATAAAGATATGAAAAAGCATGAGCTTGTAATCAAATACAGGAGGGCTGCCTATTCGGTACAGTATTTTGAGATTTACAAAGACCCAAATGAATGCAAAATCTTGATGGCATTATTTGGAAATCACTGTAAGATCTCAGGCAAGATAACCAAAAGTTTATTGGCAATGACTTTGAAATTAAATCCTGACTGCCAGAGAACCCAATAGTGGGGCTTATAGAGTGCCCCACCTGGTAAGCTATCAGCAAGCTGTGAACTTCTGTGGTATACAACCTTAGGCCAGCCATGTCTCTTCATTGTCAAGCATTCAGGTTTGAGCCCTTCACTACAAGAAAGACATGGAGGCCCTGGAACATGTCCAGAGAAGGGCAGCAAAGCTGGTGAAGGGTCTGGAACACAAGTCTGATGAGGAGTGCCTGAGGGAACTGGGACTATTTAGTCTGGAGAAGATGAGGCTCAAGGGAGACCTTATTGTTCTCTAAAACTACCTGAAAGGAGGTTGTGGTGACCTAGGGATCAGCCTCTTCTTACAGCTAACTAGCTATGGGACAAGAGGGAATGGCTGCAAGTTGCACCAGTGGAGGTTCAGATTAGAAATTAGGAAAAATTTCTTCTCAGAAAGACTGGTTCTTTCTTCTCTAAAAGAGTGGCATTGGAATGGGTTGCTCTGGGAGAGGTGGAGTCACTGTCCCTCAGGGTGTTCAAGTAAAGGTTGGATGAGGTACTTAGGGACATGGTTTCATAAGTAATCTGGGTGGTAGGGGGATGGTTGGACTAGATGATCTAGGAGGTCTTTTCCAACCTTATTGATTCTGTGATTCTGTGAATGGAAGTATCAATTATGTGCCACATGAAATCAGTTGTTTCATTTCAAAAGACTATATGGTGCCCTGGTCTACGTAGCCACAGAGGTCTGCAGACTCCAAATAACTGTCCCACAGAGATGTGGCATGCCACTTCAAATCCCCACCCCTTCTCCCCCCCTTTTCCCAATCCCTTGCCTGTCCCTTGTCTCTGTCCCAAAATCTGGGTCTTGGAAGCTAGCAGTCCCAGAAGCTGCTTGCTGGGAGCTGAGTGGATAAGCTGGCAAGAAAATACACAGGTTTCTGCTTGGCAGACATAGCCCTATTGGAACCATGCCTGAGTCCTAACAGAGCTTTTTGGAAATCAAGCTATCTTGGCATTATATTTTTTTTTATATTTAGACAAATGAACTGGCCAATTCTGAGTACTGACAGAAAGCCATGAAAACTACCCACCCTGTAATCTATACCTAACAGGGGGAGACTATGAGTGCACTTGCATACTTCATTTCTGGTATTTTATGCCTGTCGACCACTTGCCTTTGCAACTGAAATACCTTTTCAACATATTTGTCCATGTTAAATGCGATTTTCTTTTTAGCTTTTTTGTAAAGTAAACTGAACCCTTTTTCCTCTTCCTCCTCCTCCTGCAAAGTAGAAACAGTAGTTACTGACATCCTCAGAAGTAATCATCGAGATTAGCCTTGCTAAAGATGCTGCATAGGTCCTTGCCAAGAACATAATTGTTCTTAGCAGTGCTAGTTTCTCTCTCTGCATTTGCTCCAGCTCTAGCTGTTTGCCAATGAGGTTCATAAACACCTGCCAATGGCAGAGGACTATTGAAGTCAGATATCCTAAGGAGAAGAATATTCTGTAGAAGATGTAGTGGTTTGTGTTCATTCGTCCTAGGTATGACCTGTCCTCTTCAGTCTTCTCCAGCTCATCCTTGACCAATGCCTGGCTCTTCTGCTCTGGGTTCCAAAACCCATTAGTCCTCTACATCTTTCCTATCTCAGTCCTCATTTCCTCAATGTCTTCTTCTCATGACTCAAAACTGATCTTCCTCTTTGGAGGCCCCAGACTTCCTCCCAGTCTCCAGTTACAGCCCTCCCTTTCTGCAAGTCTTCACCTTCTTCATCTCCCCTGGGTTTCAGTCTGTTTCACACTCAGATGGGTCTTGCTCACTGTCTGTGCTGTACCTCAACCCACTGCTTCCTTGCTCCTGTCTCACAGCTCCAGCCAGTTTCCCAATTCCATTTTCCCAATCCCCATCTTTTCTGCAATTCCACTACAAGCCCATTCCCAACTTTTGATTTCTCCCCTACTGCCCCTAAATCTAATTCTCTAATTCCCTTTTGTTATCCTGGACACCACTTCAATCTTCTGCGCCATTGCTTGCTGCTGCTGTCTGCATGCCCAGGAATGCAGCCTGTTTCCCCATTCTGGTCCCTTGGCCCTCATCTCTTCTTTCTTTCTCCCTGCACTGAAATAGATTTTCTCATGCTTCCAGGGCCTAGCATGGGCAGCAGTATGAGCATTAGTGTGACAAATCTGTCCACTTTGATTTCTGACATCTCACCAGACTGCACCTGTCCCACATGGCTGGACCTGCCTCAGCCACTGAAGGCAGTGCTAGGAAGTATTCAGTGCTACTTGAACCCTGGGAATTCTTAGCTGTTAGTCACTGAAAAATGTCTTCTCAGGATATGTTAACTGTGAGGGTTTTGTCTATTTAATTGCTTGGTTCTCTATTCACACTTCAGGATTTGGAAACCGTTGTGATGACTTTTCATAGGGACAGCAGGAATATCTAATGGTAGTGCCGTCACCTGCTAAACTTGAAATTCATACTGCTAGCCACGGGTCAGCTGGGGCTTATCAGATTCTCACAATAACTTTTTTTGCTTTTCCTCTTTTTTTTTTTTTTTTGATGGGATGAATATATACTGCAACCCTATTTTCCCACCCTCCCTCCTTATTCTTAGAAATGGCCAAACAGTTGTGGTTAAAACTTTCCAGCTGAAATGACTCAGCCTGAGGCAGACACCTGGCCTGGAAAAACACTATCCAAACAAAAGTCAGACTGCAGGCACACAAAAATAGTCTTATAATGAGAAGTGTTGGCAAACAAAGAAGGAGGTTCTATTACCCACCCCATCTCTAAGTTTCATATTTCTGTTGAAAAACAACCCTTCAAGTGGCAAGATGGTAAAATAATAAAATAATAATAGCAGCATCTCTACTACAGCAATTTAGTAGATCTCAAAGCATTTTAAAACCAGGAGTGAGTCATTATCTCCTTTTTTTTTATATTATGTAATTTATAGTAATAGTTTTCTCAGCTACAGTAAAAGCCATCAGTAGTAAGTGATGATTTTCTTCTCATCAGTCTCATGGGACACACTTCTCATGTAAACAGCCTGCTGCTATTCTCACTTCTCTGACAGAAATTAATTGAAAAAGAAGCCCCTTAGAGGGAAGGGTGCAGCATCATTAAAATAAAAAGAGTGCTGTTCAAAAGGACTGTTTCTGATCTTCTAGAGCTTATATATCTCATTGATTTAGAAGACTTCTCATTGCCTTATGCCAAAGTGATAGCACTTCACCTGTTGTGAACCACGTAGAAGAATTGCACCAGCCTGTTCCTTTTTTAGAAAACAAACCAAACAGGGGCTATTTCTAAATAACTTCATGTTGCAACTGTTTACATAGTTCACACTCATCTGTCCTCAGAAGTATCTAGCTTTTTCTACTATATAACATGTTATTGGTGGATTTGCGTTGCAGATCAGTTCAGGGAGGACGTAGATGGTTGGTTTAGATAGTGGAAAAATATGCGGGCACAAAACCAAAGAAAATCAGGGGAAATCTTCAAGGGTTCTTGGGACCATGGTGCATGCTGTCATCAAACAGCCTGCTAATCTGTTTATGCTTCAGTCTGTGGCATGGATTATGGCAAGTGTGAATTCAGTTTTCATGCATGTATCTAAAAAGTAGTTTCTTATCTGTCACACTGGCTGAACCTGGTCAATAATTTGAGTCAGAAAAAACTTCTGTCTGTGACGTCCTTCAGAAACTTCTTTCATTATATCACTTTCTGCCTTTCTTTGTCTCCCCCATGCAACATATGTTTTGGCTCCCTCCAAGCTTGTTGCAACTTTTTTAGAGAGAAATATTCTTGCCTCTCAAAGAATCACAGAACATTAGGAGTTGGAAGGGACCTCAAAAGATCATCTAGTCCACCCCCCCCCTCCCAGACTAAATCGCACAGGAATACATCCAGGTGGGTTTTTAATGTCACCAGAGAAGTAGACACCAAAACCTCTCTGAGCAGTCTGTTCCAGTGCTCAGTCACCCTCAGTGAAGAAATTCCTCCTTATATTCACATGGAACTTCCTATGTTCCAGCTTGCACCTTGTTGCCCCTTGTCCTGTCACTGGCCATCAATGAGAAGAGCCTGGCTCCAGCCTCCTGACTCTCACCCTTTACATATTTATAAACATTAATAAGGTCACCCCTCAGTCTCCTCTTCTCCAAGCTAAACAGGCCCAGCTCCCTCAGCCTTTCCTCATAAGGAAGGTGTTCCACTCCCATAATCATCTTAGTGGCCCTGTGCTGGACTCTTTCAGGGAGTTCTATGTTCTTCTTCAACTGAGGGGCCCAGAACTGGACACAATATTCCAGGTGCAGTCTCACTAGGGCAGAGCAGAAGGGGAGAAGGACCTCTCTTGACGTACTAAACACACCCCTTCTAATACACCCCAGGATGCCATTGGCCTCCTTAGCCACAAGGGCACATTGCTGGCCATGGTCATCCTGATGTCCACCAGGACCTCCAGGTCCCACTCACCTACACTGCTCTCCAACAGGCCAGTACCAAACCTATACTGGAACCTGGGGTTGTTCTTCCCCATTTAGAAGTGTAATACTGTAATTGTCTCTTAAGCTACATCTATATCAATATACTCAGCATTATTACATATCATTGAATCAGTATATATAGTAAGTACATATACATGTTATGTATACGTGACAGTGCAAGTCTGGAGTAGGCTGGCCTAATTTCAAATCATGTATAATACATAGCATGCAAAGTAAAAAGGCAATATCAACCCTGTGGAAACAGAAGCATGATATAAAATCAGCTGCTTATGTACAGTCCTTGGATAACGATGAAAGGGAAGCTAGTGTGAAATCAGTCAAACTCTTCAGGGGAATAATTTTCAGACCCAGAGATCATACTATCTGAGTCTGGAACTGTTAGTTCTAGTAATGTAGCTCGTTTCAACTTTCCACAGTGTTACTTGAGGACAGAGATCACTTAAGATTTAAACGAGGGCAATAGCTCTGGACCAGGTTCTGAAAGCATAGTAAAAATAACTAGCAACGGCTCCAGGATAACTAGCCTATGAGTGAGGTGTTTTATCAGGTGGCCCTTCAACAATAAATATAAGTGCTTGTTGTATTAATGAACTCTTGCAGCTGTTATCTTCAAATCAAGAAGATTTTCTCTTTTAAAAAATAAATAGCAAATGCATTGCTTTGGCCAGGGAACTGAGCTTCCCACCATCCTAGGTTTGCAGGGTGCTGCCTATGACAAGAGCATATATTTTTCCCCTAATAATGAAGGCTGAAAGGTGGTTTTATACCTATCACCATGGACAAGACATGATATAAAAGCACTCTTGGTTTCTACACAACATTTTACATCCTGTCTTGCTATGGAGAAGCTCTCAGCATCTGGAAGCTTGTGAGCTACCAAGTGTTACATGGGGAGTGGGGACGAAGGAAAGGGGTGATGTGTCTCCCATAAGATCCCCTGGGAAATAAGCACTGCAGCATTTGCTCTGCCATGCCCAGCAGCAGTTCCTGATAAAACGCCACAGCTGCTTGTGGTAAGATATTGAAGATACTTGAATATAGGGTTAATTATGGTAACAGATAAACCTATAAGTAGAGAGAAATGTTGTGCAACAGCAGAGGCCACTACAGGCCTCTTGTTTAATTTTTTTTCAATCCATACACTTAGAAAGGCCTGAAGAATATACTGGTATTCCTTCTTTTCATTAGCACACAACAAGAGAGCAGGGTATGAGGCTTGGCTCAGTAAATGCCATTAACAGATATTTCGATGAATGACATGCCCTACTGATAAGGATCAATATGTCCAAAAAAAAGAAGCAAAGAAAACTAGTGCTGCAACTGCGTGCAATTGCTCAGCCCGTCACCCACAAGGGATGGAGCTGCTTAAGAGAAACAACTGATGGCTGGGAAAAATCTAAAAATTACTTGACTGTGGTTGGGATTTTGGCAGAGAGAAAATAGTTTTGGCTTTTGCTGTCTCAGTGCATGAAATGAGGGTCACACGGCTGCCTTAAGCAGCTACATAGTATGACAGTGATTACATGGCATCTGCCAATGGATGCATATTGTGAGTATTCGTTGCCGAAGGTACTTTATATTGTGTGCAGAGCTCCTATGACGGTGCTGTTGCAAGAAAACCCATTAGGGAACCATTTCTAGAGATAAAGCAGTGGATGACTTTCATATTGCTATGCAGAGCCACAGGACAAGTGCACCATGTTCACAAGACTGCTGCAGGAGACAGGCTATCTGCAGGACACACTGTTTTAGTGAAGCAGCTCAGCAGTTTGCAGTTTCTTCCAACATAATTCCCATCTAACGGAGGGCAAGAAATTAAGGATGTTCCTCTGCTAATGGAGAGCAGCATGGAAGCCCTCCTTGCCCTCCTTTACAGTAATCTCCCAGAGGTACAGAAGACCTCACTAGGGCACAAAAACATAATTTAAATCTTCCTGCATTAGCACTAATGAGGCTGGCCCATGCTCCTCTTCTTAAATAGACACTTAATTCAAGCACTCATCAATAAAGCATTCCCAAGACATTGCACTTCATTGCTTGAAGAGAGATTTTCACTCTTCTGCTCATTGCAAGTAGAGGAGGAAGCATCCCATCCATGTACAAAAGCACACACACACATACGGCCTTGTATCTCTATAGGTAACGTGAAATGACTTTTATTTAAAAATTGCATAATTTAACAAAAAATCAAATGCAAGTTCTGAAGTATGGTCATATAAGAAAGGAAAATATGTCAACACACCTTGAAGTATTTTAAATGTTTTAAATCCTACTGTAAATTTTCTCTCTCCAAGTTAAATTATACATCCCTCTTATTTTTTTACTGCTGTTTGGCAGTGATACAGCTTGAATTTAACAAAAAAATAAAAAAAGCCCATGCTGTTTAATCAAGCTTGGTGTTTTCTTCTGCCAAGGATATACATCAACTTTTTACTGCAGAGATATACATACATATGGCAGCTTTTTTATTTCAGAAATTATTTGCCTGACTTCAGGTTTGCTTTAGTCTGTGTTTTTAATAAGTGATTTTTTTCAAACTAGCAGGAAGAAAATGTGTCTGCTATGTTAGGTCACTATGAACTGCATTTATCATCCCAAATGGTAAATATTGTAGCTGAAAAACATTCTTCAATACTTCAAAGTTATTGCTAGACTATTTACTTTTTTTAAGTACTGATTTTAAATTACACACTGGTTTTTAAAATAAGCTCCTTGTCAGGACTGCAAGCTGCTGCAGGTTGAATATACATTATATTTTATGAAGCAGAAATAAATGTTGGTTTCCTCTGTATCTTAAAAACCTGAGTAGAGGGAAAATGTGCTGTCTATAAATATTTTAGCCAATTTCTGAAATGCTCTGCAGGCTGCTACTTAAATTTCAGAGTTGGTAAACGCAGCCTTGCAAATCAATATTTTCTGAAAAATACTTCAATGTGACCTAATGATCCTGCTCTCTGTTTTCTTCATCAGGGAGATGGAGAGTGAAGATGCACATAATAATCCTTGAGCAATATGTTGTCTGAATTTTGATATCTTTTTGTCCGTGAAAGATTGGTTCAAATTTGTTACACACTCAGCAGAAAATTCAGAAGCAATTTGCCACCCTGTTGTGAATTTTAGCATATCTTTCAGTAACGGTGCCCGAAACTAGGAGAAGGGTTTGAGTGGAAATGTGCCAGCCAAAACAGTGAGGGGGGTACTTAGCCTGTTTCAGACAGTTGCACTCACCAAGGATAAAGGTTATGTCAAAACCTTTTGACAATCTCATCCTAAAAATTTCTCATTCCCACTTATAATATAAACTGTTTGTCAATGAATGCTAAGAGGAATTTGGCCTTATTCTGCCAATATACAAAGAATGCCTAATATCTCCTGTGAGCACGGTAGCTGCGCTAAGGTAGCTAGAAGAGGCAGGTGCACATTTTGCCTCTACTCTGTGACACTAGGTCTCCAAGTGAAAAAGTAGTTTATTTCCAGCACTCAAAGTTCAAATAAACAGAGTCATTTATACCAAGGTTCTTTTTTCCTGTATGCCTGATCTACCACATTTTCAAAACACAACAGGACAGGTTTTAGCAATTTGAGAGGCAGCAGTCAGGAAAAGGCATTACAGCGTGTGAGAAAAATTGATTGCAGCGGCACTTCTCACAGCCACAGACAGCAAGCCACTCTCAAGTCAGAGAAAGCCTATAAGGATGTGTTACGGTACCCTGCACCTGATGTTACCTCTCTGTGGCAGCTGTGGACGGTCATAACTTCTGCTCATCCAACAGCATCACGGCTATGCTGAAAACAGCAGAGTTAGTATCTGATTTGTGTCAAACTCTTGCACCGTGATGTGTATTTGAACATGCCCTGAACAACACCTTAGCACTTGAGGAGGGTTGGTAGCATTTCCTTAGCAATAAACCTTCTTATTCCTGATGGAAAAGCAGCCAACATATGGAATGATTGAAAGAAATGCATTGAGTTAACATAGTAATGGTCACAAACCCCTGTCCCTGCATCTGAGAGGCCCATGACTAGAAAAGTTGCTGGGCAAGCCAATGGGCTAGCATACATTGCAACCACTTTGAAGAGTTTCTCTGTTTCTTTTGTGCTTCAGTTCTGGCAAAAACAAAGCTTTAGATTTGCTAAAGGGTGAAAGGACAAAATAAATATATTTAGGTAAAGCCACCAACTCAGTTTTCTTCCAAAGCTAGCTATTATACAGCAGAAAAAGTTCTGCTGTGGGTTTTCTTCAATCTTTTACTGTTAAGATGTTCTACTCTACTACAGAATATATATGTCTCAGGCAAGAATAGGAAAATGCACTTCTATAATGTCTAGGAACCTTCTTGTTTGATAAATGACTATATGAGTACTGCTTGCAAAGTTGATTTCATAGTCTTTTCAGGAGTGATTGATAGAAACCTATCTTAGATGAATGGCCTGGGTGCTCCCCTGAGAAGGGAAAAAGATTTCAGTTCCTTTGTCTGGTATTTGAGTCCCAATTTACCAAATTGTTAGTAAATGTTCCAACCACAGCCTGGAGAAAGTGGGGCACCCCCAATTAATTCTTACTTTGTTTATTGAGTACAATTCCTTCGTTTTCATTAAAAATATCTGAAAAAGAAAAGGAAGGGAAAGAGGAAGGGAAGGGAAAGAGGAAAGGAAGGTGAAGGGGAAGGGGAAGGGGAAGGGGAAGGGGAAGGGGAAGGGGAAGGGGAAGGGGAAGGGGAAGGGGAAGGGGAAGGGGAAGGGGAAGGGGAAGGGGAAGGGGAAGGGGAAGGGGAAGGGAAGGGAAGGGAAGGGAAGGGAAGGGAAGGGAAGGGAAGGGAAGGGAAGGGAAGGGAAGGGAAGGGAAGGGAAGGGAAGGGAAGGGAAGGGAAGGGGGAAAGGGATCTGCAAAGCAAAACATGTTCAGCAGGAATTAAATGTCAGCTTGAGCATTTACATCTTGTACTGTCCCTCTGTTTAGAAATCAGCTTTAACATAATTTGCTGTACTGCTAGTACTGTATACACCTTTCACTTTATAACTCTACCCAATCCTATTAAGAAATGTGACTTGTAACACCAGGAACTAAGTGCCAGTATCAATTATGGAATCTTAAGTTCCCTTTCATCATGTCCCAGAAGCAAAGCTGGAGCCTCTTCCAGATTTTTCTGTGACCCTAAGCAAGGTACTCACACCAGACCTTGAAAGCTTCTGAGCTCTTCCTGGACTGTCTAGGCAGTGTCTTTGCTGAGAGACCTGTAGAGTCGCAAGCTAGCAGCATGTTTTGTAGAAGAGGTGCACAGTACTCTAGCAGGAACCTGCCAGTGGTGTCTAGTATCTCTAGAAGCCAGGGGTTTCACTGCTTGTGATCTCTGCTTATGCATTGGGTAGTCAAGAAAAATAGGTATTTCTTTAGTTAAACAATGCTTCATGACTGTCAAAGGTGTTGGTTTTATGTATTCAGCACTGCACATCTGTTCCATTATGTTATTCTCAGAAAAAAGACTGTAACTGCAGTAGCTCTTCTGTCCTCTTTTGTTTCAGTTCCGCCTTTTATTCAGCCTTTTGAGTTCCCACGGTTCTCCATCGGGCAGCGGGTCTTCATCCCCTGTGTGGTGGTCTCTGGGGATTTGCCCATCACAATCACCTGGCAGAAGGACGGCAGGCCAATCCCAGCCAGCCTCGGGGTGACGATTGACAACATCGACTTCACCAGCTCCTTAAGGATTTCTAATCTTTCGCTGATGCACAATGGGAATTATACCTGTATAGCTAGAAATGATGCCGCAGCTGTGGAGCACCAAAGCCAATTAATCGTGAGAGGTAAGTAGATGTAATTAGTTTGAAGGGCACCAATTAAGCGGAATTCATCAGTATTTTGTAATGACATCTGTTTGATGGGAAGTATAAAAAAGGAAAATATGGTAATCCCTCTCTTCATAACAGAGAGCACATAGAGCAATAAAGCACAGAAACTAATGCGATTTTTCAATCTAAAAGTCTGAAACTACTCAAAAACCCTGGAGTGCACAGGGTGGATGGGAGAGACACAAGACTGACTTCCTGGAAAAAATTGTGAGGCACAAGCCTGTTCACTGGGATCAAGCCTTTGAAATGGTATCAAACTCTTCTCTGTTGTTGTTTTAGTCTAATTATCCCCATTTTTATTTAGATCAGTCTTTCTTATAACACCATATCAGTAAAGCAAAGCATTGATGTTGAATTCATGGGGATAAGACTGTGACCTGTTACCATGTTGTTCTGTGTTTATTGTGCAATTAACATAATTCATTTGCTCATGATGACTTCAAAATTTTTTCCTTTAAGTAAATATGAACATAGTTTCAGTGAGGAAACATTTTAGGTGGAAAAGACCTTTCAGAGAGAGACCTTGCATTCAACAACTTTTGCCTTTCAAATCACAATTTAGTGAAGTTACGTAGAGATTATGCCTTGTGATGTATTTCCAAATTTGCTGTGCAAAACTTCAACAACAAAAAAAATTGCTTCCTTTTCTCCTGGAAAGCTTTTCAAACTCTTGTATTTTCGTTTTTAAAAAATACTCCTCTCTTTCCACCATGTCCTTCTTGCTAGTAAGCCATTAGACACCTCAAAGAGAACACACACTGTAATCCTATAAGTAACCCGAGTTATTTCTGCCTGTTGCCAGTCACTGTTTTGAATTCCCTTCTGTAGGTTTACCAAGATAAATCTTAAAACAATTCAGGGGCTTTTGCCATCTTTTCCAGGCTTTTTTCTGGCCCTCAAAAACTCATTTGAAGCAAAATCTTCTCAGCAGCTCTTCCTTTTAAGTCAAGTTTTCCCATTGTTTTAGTGCTATTCCCTAATTATTCCCTAATTTTCCACTTACAGAATGCATATTTTTTTTATCCTACTATTCCCAAAACTCAGCGGCAAATAGGTCCTTTTTTTCCACTAGTTTTGATGATTCTTTAAAATAATAATTTTTAAATATATAAATAATAATTGTTAAGATAGTAATTGTTAAATGAAGTAGCCTAATTTATTGCATGAGTTTAATTATGCTTTTCCTAAGATGTTCTATTTTTTTTCACCCTATTCATCACTCTAATAATAAAAGATTTTCTTCACCTCTTTAGCTGGAGAAGGGAAAGTTGACCACCACCTCCCATCACAAGACATTCCACCAGCTACGTGCCCTAGACAGAAAGGCTGCATCTAGTAACAGCTGAGATCATACCTGATTTGCAGTTTCTCAATGCTTGTGTGATGGGAACGAGTCATTATAGCAACTTGTAACAGGTTCCCAGAGGCTGCTCATCAAAACAGGGGTGGTAGGATGATCTGGGTTGTACCACTGAAAACTGGCTCTCCACAAATACTATCTATCCTTTTTCCAGCACCAAGATCCACGAGGTTGTAACAGGTCAAGTGAGCCCACGTGGAGGGACTTCTGCTCTGTTCCCCCCCAATTTCTACTCTGTGCCTCCTGATCCGGGCAAGCCCTCTGGTACCCTGACTTTTCCCTGCCTGCCTTCCACTGACAGTGCGTGGGGCCTTTTCTAGCCAAGCCCTGGCTGCCCTGACTTCTGTTCCCTGGGCATGTCTGCCTCTTGCTGCCTTGTTTTTAGCATTAATTAGATTTCCCTCTTTGTCTGGGGGAGGTGTTCTGGGCAGTCTGCTCTGACACGCTCTCATGCTGCAGGCACTGAAACCTCCCTTTTTCCCTTTCCATGCTGCTGCTCTAATTGCACATCCTGATGAGGGCTCTGCCCCAGTGGTGGGATGACAACTGTTGTGTGTGTGTGTCCTTATAAGTCCATGGGCATGATAAAGTGTAATTTTTCACTCTTTTACCCAGAGGCTCGGAGGAGCCTTCTGGAGTCATTCTTAGGAGATTATGAGGGCTACTTCCTTTTCTTTCCTCTTGCTTATCTTTCCAGTCAGCTAGTGCTCTACAACAGCCTCTTTTAAGCCTCTCCTCTTCCCTCCTCTCCTCTCCTCCCTCCTGCTCTTCCTGTCAGTTTAAATGGCAATGCCTTAATCAGTTTTGCATCTGGGATACTAGATCTTACTCAGAGGGAAAGGGGAAAATATAATATGAAGTTTGACTTGAATTTTGTACCAAAACCCTTGACTGACCTCTTTCCCTCACACTGAACTGCTTCAGCTGTCTCATTCCATGTAGGTCAGAAGACAGACAACCATTAGAGCGTCACTGTTGGTCACTACTTGCCTGCATCCAACCTGACCTATACTCATTTCAGTAAAGATTTGTTTTCCTGCTGTATTTCTTCTCCAAGGTTTTTGATCCTTCTTTGTCTTTTTGTTATTATGCACCATGTAACTGAAACATAACACTTTTCTAAACCAACTCAGCAGTTTTTCTCCAAATAAAGGGAGAAGAAGCAATGCTTTAACTCCTTTCTAATCCACATTCTATGATGGTTTATCGGCAGTGTGCTTTAAACTTAAATGTTCACTTTCTGAAATTTCAGGAGATGTGTTCTGAGAATATCTTGTTTATATGAAGTTTGTGCATATGAGAGTAGACAGTGAATGGGAGATGAAAGTAAAAGGAAATATGACTGTTCCCTTACAAAGTTCCTTTTTCCTTATCCATACTGTTCTTGCATTCATTTTAAAAGTAGACTTTAAAATGGTGAAAGCTATTGTGTTTCCAAAATAAGCAAGAGTGTATAACATGGGTAGACTTAGAAGTAGAATTGAAATCCATCCTGTTCCTAAGATGAATGAAGAAACACAGGACAAATGTTTGTTATTATATTTGAAGTACGAGTGAGTACACAAACTTCTGCAGAAGCCATAAAACCAAGTAAATTCTTTGGCTTTGCAACTCAAGATTCTTTCCCTCAATATTTTCTATGTCAGATATGTTTCTGCTTTTTTTTTATCATTCATATTTTTCTGTTAAATTTTAAGCCTGTTAAATAGATTTCCTGTATTCAGAAATAACAAATGTTATTTTTCTTATCTAAAATACACTACCATTTTGCTAGGAGTATTAAACATCAAAAGGAAAACAAGCACAGGACTCTTAAAATCTGTGTGCACACTTATGGTAAATCTTTATTACTGTTCCCACTATTTCGTGCTCTGTAAAAGCAACCAGGTTGCAATAAGAAGCCCAAAAAAATCTGGCCAACAAGACTGGATTTTCCCTTCCTTAAATGTAAGAGATTTAAGGCACCTACTCAGTGAAAGAAAGAGAGAGTAGAAAGCTTTTGAGCAGCTGTGCAGGCCTGGGTAAGAAGAACTTAGGGCAATATCAATTCTCCCTGCCATGAGTTTCTTGGTGAGGACAGAAATGACACAGTGACATGCCCCGGATGTAGATCTGTCAGTGCTTCTCTCCACCATTTATTGGACAATTTCAGACAGACTGGAAGAGGGGAAAATGCCTCCAGTGGAG
Organism: Laterallus jamaicensis coturniculus; assembly: GCA_022605575.1. Taxonomy (NCBI): domain Eukaryota; kingdom Metazoa; phylum Chordata; class Aves; order Gruiformes; family Rallidae; genus Laterallus; species Laterallus jamaicensis. Next base: position 3,592,346 of record JAKCOX010000009.1, read on the forward strand.
CTGAAAGCCTAAAAACTTGTTGAAAAGAGGTGACTGATTAGAAACAACTCTACTGAATCTAATACTAGACACTGGAGATCTATTTGGGCAAGCCATTTGGCAAACACAATAAATGTTTGAGCTGGAGTCTGGACTCAACCATGAGATATAAATCCATGGAAGATCAGGCTTGATGTTTATGGAGTATCTTTTAAAAGCTCATTAATTAGCCACTGGGAGAAGCCTACCATCTTCACTGCATCCAGGGACTACAGGTAGGCAATCCAGGTGAGTGAAAACAGGGCTTTCCTTCTCAAAAATCCTTTGCTCTGCCAAATCTTGGCCTGCAGTTCCTCTGGAAAAGCACCAAGAATTTTTAAGCTAGAAGGGTTTCTCAAAAACTCATAAATCATTATTATCTTGAGAATTTATATCCTGTTACACTCTTGCTTTGTAAGGCTTGCTATAAAGAAATAGGAAATAATAGGATCCTGTCACGAAAACCATCATAGAAATTAGGAAAATATCTTCTCTGTCAACTACTTATATCATCATGCAGAATTAATTAAAGCTTTACTCATTAGGGCTGTCTTCTAAAGAGTGATTAAAAATCTATATACACTTTATCATGTGTTATTCATTTCTGTAGGATTTCCTAAAATGGGAATGAAGTAATTAGGAAATAAACAGCAATGAAAAAGATTTTCATTTGTAACCAAAAAGAAAAAAGCTCATTCATGTATTATGAGTTCAAAATTTTACAGATATTGCCAGCAAAGAGATTTCAAAGATAGTAGTGGGTGCATAAATTACAATTTTAAAATTCCTGTTAGTGAACACATCATGTTAAAATTGGGATAAGGTCTTTAAATACCTAATAACCCCCCTTAATGCATTTCACAGAATTGTAGGGTTTGGAAGGGACCTCAAGAGATCATTGGGTCCAACCCCCCTGCCAAAGCAGGCTCCCCAGCTCATATTGCACAGGTAGGCATCCAGATGGGTCTTGAACATCTCCAGAGAAGGAGACTTCACCACTTCCCTGGGAAGCCTATTCCAGTGCTCTGTCACCCTCACTGTGAAAAAGTTCCTCCGCATGTTGGTGCGGAACTTCCTGTGCTCCAACTTGCAGCCATGCTTCTGCCTGTATCGCATCGGTGGCACAGAGTCTCCCTGTGACCTACTCATGCCTCCAGGGACATTTGCCTCCTCCAGTGTTTCCAAATAGCAGCAGAAGCTCGTGGTGTTCCACCTGACCTCATGGTACCTCTTTCTCTCCTGCTGCTGGGAATATCTCTTCTGTCAGAATATCCTCTTCTGGTAAGGAGGAAGGGGACTGTAGAAGGATACCATGAGACAGAGCATTTTCTGCCTCAGGGATGCTATGACATCCCGGATATGTGGACAAGGAGGCCTATGTTTCTTGTGTGATGCTTTTTCTGCAGCCCCAATTCGAAAGACCCCACCATGAATGTCACTCTTTCCTACATCTGATGACAGCAATGCAGGAAGGGTGGGGCCTGAGAGAGACTTGTTAAGGGGGCTTTTGCCCACCAGTAGCCCTCCAGGGTCCAGCTCCACGCGGTGACGACCAGCGGATCCAGCCCCACACCCACCAGCTGAGCAGCAGGGAGGGTGGGCTTTGAACACGAAGCTAGTGCTGTCAGTCCAGTGGCTTTCAAAGCAGCTCTCTGCCTCCTAGGGCAGAAAATAGCCACAGCCAGCACTAACCCAGCTCCCAGTTTGGAGGTTCCCTTGGAGAAAACGCGAGGTGAGCCCAGGTGCTGCCAAAACTCCAAAAGACAGGACGCCAATGCGTTGGCACCACGCAGTTCGTGGTGCTGTGGCCTCTGGAGGCATGCTGCACTCTCCAGGACTGTGAGGAAAAATTGCTGATGATTTTGAAAGATCTGCAGGCGTTTAGTCAAGGGGAAGGCTGCTGCTGCTGGGAATGCAGGTACGGGTCAGGAGCTGGCTGGTCAGACACTAAAAGGCCACTGCCTCTCTTTGAGAGGCACCCAGTGCCCATACAAGAGCTGCCGAGAAGGACTTCATGAAGGCTTTGCTTTTTACATGCCCACCAGACACCGCCTGAGAACGTGGGCGTGATGACATTACTGAGGACAGCATTCAGACCCAAAGAACCTTCCTTGTTTCAATCCATGAAATTAGGAAAACCAACCTTCTGGCACACGTGCGCTGATTAGTTTGCAAAACTGGAGCAAGGAGTGCAGACAGCTAAAGCACAATAGCCTGAGCACAGCAGTACTGTGTGAGAGGGAAGGTCCATCCGACCCAGTACTCTTGTCTCCCGAGTAGGCAACCATCAACGTCTACAGGAGACCGTCTGAGCAGTGCTGGTCTCGTTCTGTCAGGCTGCTGGGGTGGGGGGGCTCATGTGACTCACTGGCTGGGACTCCCACCCACACAGTCTCCTGCCAAGGGTCCCAGAGGACTTCCAGAATCAGCTTAGCCTGGGGTCTTCCATCCCTGCCAGAGCTCTGGTGTAGCTGTGCCCATCTCTGCCGCTGTCTCCTGGGTGGGCCCAGGACCTGCACTGCAGAGAGCCGCTCTCCTGCATGGAGCTCTCAGACCCAGGTCAGAGCTCATCAGGCAGGACAGAGCTTCTCATATTCTATTCCATTACATGCTATACGCTTGCCCCAAGTCACCCAACTATGAGACTCTTATTTGCCTGAAAAGCATGGGGTTCTTCAGATCCAAAACCACTTCCAAGGACACAGGACACAGAGGCCACAAGTGGAATCATGATTTCGTTTAATTTTTCTGAGTCTTTTCAGAGCCCATGCTCACTGTCATGAAGACAGGAGCAGGTTGATGGAGTCTTCAGCTGTGAAAAAACATCCCTAGCAGCCTGGCAAAGGCAAGTCCCAGCGCTGCAGAGAGCAGCAGCCAGAACAGAGGCCAAGCTGTCCCTGTTTCTTCAAGAATGAGAACATTAAGTATAAGGGTTAAAATGGACCACACACAAATAAACAGAAGGTAACAGCAAGAGGTGTGTGGTATCATAGGCTATTTTCCAAAGTACAGCACCCAGCGGTGACAAAAGCATCCTTCTGGCATTCCCAAACTTGCTCCCCTGTGCTTCTTGGCCAGTGATACATGAAAAACGCTCTCTTGAAAGTGCCTGCCCTGGGCCTGTATTGCCCGCAGGCAGAGGGGAAGTGCAGCAGCTTCTTTCTGATGGTGCAGCAAGTCTAGAGCCCTTCCAAGCACTTCCAGGCTGTTTTGCACAAGCAAGAACTCGTGGGAAAATGGAGCCCAGGGAAGAGCAGAGTTTGGTCCCGCTATGAACCTGCCATGGGCAAGAGAGCCCGAGAGAGGCAGGGCCTGACCGGCACCTTGGATGTACTAAAGCAGCAAGCAAGAACCTAACCAAAAGGGCCCAGAGGAGCCCTGACTAGGGGCTGTGCTCAGTGCTACAGAGGACAAGAAAACAGCCTCCCTTGGAGCTGGATCTGGCAGTCCAGAGAGCTTCCTCCCCCCGGATGCGGGGCACGAGGGCCACCTTCATGGAGCATGAGCAGCAGGCTCCAAGCAACAAGGGCTCAAAGAAGCCCTGGCAAGGGGCTGTGCTCAAAGCTGCAGAGGAGGCAAAAACCCCCTTGGGGACACTTGCTAGCCCACCAGGGGGGAAAAAAGCCTTCCTCCCCCTAGCTGCAGGGCACGAGGCACCACCTTCGTGGTGCATGAGCAGCAATGGGCAGTGAGCCAGCCCAGATGGGCCAGAGGGGCCTTGACAAGGGGTCCTGCTCAGTGCTGCAGAGGAAGGCAAAAAACCCCCGGGGACCAGTGCCAATCCGCCCCGGGGGAAAATTCCTTCCTGACCCCAGCAGCAGAGCTGGCGATCGGCTACTCCCTGAGCATGTGAGCAAGACCGGCTCCCTCCTCCCACCGGCTGGTCATGCCTCCCAGGAGATGCCCTAGCCCTGTTCTCCCTCAGCCTGGAGCCATCTCAGGGGCTGCCCTGAGTGGCCAGGTGCCCCCGGCCTGATGGACCCTGGGGGCAAGTGTCCTTCCCTTGCGCCTGCTGGGGACACCAACAGGTGCTGCAAAGCAGCAGGACCCTTGCCACTTCTCTACATCTGATTTCTTACAGCTGCGCTGCTGCCCCTGGCTCCATGGCAGGCGAGGATTGTGAGCTCCACAGTGCTCCTCCAGAAGGCATTCCCTTGATCTGGCCATGGCTTTCCAGCAGAAAAGGCCTGAGAGCCTCAGGCAACTCCAGGGATAGGTGGTGGTTCCCATGCCATGAAGAGCTTCTGCCTGTTCCCCAAGGCTGAAGCAGGATTTGTATCCATCAGATAAGATTCCAGCGTAGCCTGGCTGCAGAATCCCTTGCAGTAAAGCACCTCCAGTAGCCTCGTACAGGCCTTCGTCCCTGAGGGATTCCAGCAGTAGCTCCTGAGACCATCCTCTGAGCTGTCTTCTTTAAGCTGTCCCTGCTGCAGCTCTGTCAGCAGGACAGGGCAGGCTGCTACCTTTTATACTGCCCAGGGACATGGTAACTGCTGCATTGCCAGGTGACAGCACTGTGAGGTGGCAGTGATGTCTGGTTCGAAGCCCCACCCACCTCAGCTCCATCCATAGAGGCCACACCCACCTCAGTTTCCCCCATGGAAGCCTGCCCACTGCAACTTCACCCAGCGCAGCCCCACCCACTGCAGCCCCACCTACCACCCCTTGGTGCAGCACCCTTGGGAGGAAGGTCTTTGGTGCCTTTCAGGCCTACAGGCAGCCCTTGTGCACAGCATGCATTAAGTGTAAATGTGTTTTCATTTTGTATTTGCCAGGAATGTCCAATACGACTAGACAGTTAAGTACCCAATGAGGAGGCTCTGAGCTTTGAATCTTCCAGATAGGAAGTGGGTATCAGTCTGCTTTCTGATGTTTGGTGGTGGCGCTGGTGTGATGCAGCAAAAGTAGAAAAGCAGGGGGAGGAGGTTTATGGTTGTAGCTGGTGTCAAAATTAATTTACTTTCTTTGCTGGTGTTTACACTGTGCCTTTGAAGCAGTGAATGATTCACTTCCTATCTAATGTACTCATTAGACAAACCTGATCTACACAAACCACTAGGCACTGTCTAATTTTGAAAAAGTACATCTTTTTTCTTGAACTGCATAGCAAATGGTTTCACTAAACCAGCTAAATCGACCCCTTACGTCCAATGACCAAATTTAATAACTGTTCATCTTTGCTAAAGTACAGTGTTTAATGATCTCATTCGTTAATACATCAGTGGTTGCTTTGGCTGATTAAATTTCTTCCATCATTTTGACAGTATGATCTAAATGTAAAGTACAAATATTCCATGTAAAAATGAAACATTTTATTCTGGGCCAATGTCATAGATTATTTCTTAACTCACTGCAGTAGCCCACAGGAGGAGTTCATCTTGGGAGCCTTCAGAATTGCTCTCCAGTGCAATGTACTCATCACTGTACTTGGGAGGCAGAAGGACCTCCATATATTTGGAGTCCAGGATGGAATGTGTGAGTTTTGCATTTGGTCCCTGGCATAATGCACAGTCAGAAAGGATCCTTGCATTTATATAAAGTAAGATTAGGTCAAGGAATATTAGCTGGGACTCATGGATTTCATTTGGTTAGTAGCTTGTAAAGTCCATCATTGTGAGCAGCAATGACACTGCTAAGAAATGTTTTCTTAGGGTACCAACTCATATGTTATGATTTTACTGGGTTTATTTCACACACAGAGATCATAAAAATATTTTTCTTCCCTTAAAATGGCACTATGACATTCATGTTATTTTCAACACCTTATTCTGATTTTTCTCTTCCTTTGCTTTCCCCTTTGTGAGTACCTGAGACTGTGAGTCATAACACTAACACCTTTTTAGGTTCTTCCAGTTCAGCCACTAAATAGTTTACACATCTACTTATTGCTCGTGCACTAAACAATTCAACAGCTCATTTCTTGTCACAGATCTGTCAGCTGCATTAAATGAGGGAGCCTAACAGAAACTCACTGGTCAAGTTATTTTAAATGTCCTCCTTTAGGGGCACAAGGCACCATGCAGATAAAACAAAGGTGATAAAAGTGGAACTGTTCAGTCATATTCGTGAGCCATTTCAGAGTTCCACTTCTAAAGGAGCAGAGCAGGTCCACACCTTTACAACTAAAGAGAGAGGAGTAGAGCTAATTGCTTCCTTTTCTGCATTAACTCTACTTATGCATATCGCCAAATTAACTTTGTTGAATTCTTACTAAGCAAGTTTTCTTTAAGGGCTAATGAATTCCTGAAAGATAATGAAAAAAAAATTAATATAGCTTTATAATCTAAAGCAAAGTATCAAAATCTAGATCAAGTAGTTAATTGCATTGTCTTCCCAAATATGGTAGTGTATAGCACTGAACAAGTTACTCATTTGAAATAAAATTGATAAGCAAAGTGTTAGTAAGGAAGAATAAAGTAAAAGTCTCCTCTCTTTACTTTTTAATCATTTCTATAAAATGAAATTCCTCTGGCTTTACCTAGACAGCAATACTGAAACAATTGAAAGGTCATTGCATGAGTAATTCTGTTTTGCTGCAGCACCTTTTCTGATTTCTATTGGCAGTCTTAAGACTAAGTGTCAAGGGTTCATGCCTTCAAAATCAGACTAGCAGTTGGAATTTTATAAGCAGTCCTAAAGGAAGGCCAAAGCTTTACTGAATATAGATATTGTTTCTATAACTGGATGTGGGCAGAGTTTTTTTGCCAGTAAGGTTGAACCATGCTTTGTTTATGGAGCACTGCAGGGAAACCATCATTGCTAATCATATACGTGTTTCTTGAGCTTATATCGCAAAATTTAATTTCCACAGTTACCATTCTGTTATCATTCTGTATTGAAAGTAATGATTAAAAATGAGACTATTGAGACTCTCAGAGCAAAACCTTATGTAACCAAAATACAGTGAAATCAGTATGATAAAAAGCCTTGTTCAGCACTTGTCAGCGTTAAAGGCACAACCCATCAAGAATATCTACATGAGTTCATTAAAGATGTGGAAGGATGCATTTCCACAGAAGTGCTCAAACAACATTTACACTTGACATCCATCCATTTTTCTCTATATATGCCCAAGGGTATTAGATAAAAAATTTATTTTAAAAGATTACTTCAATGCAAATAGTATTTTAAAGGCTGATTGCCTTTATTCCATCCTAGGAGATCTTGTTTAACTTTCCAGAGCTTTCCGCATATGCCTACCCATTTAATATAATAAATTACTTCCTGAAAATTTAGCACTTCTTGCTGGTGTCATTCATAGCAAATGAAGAATATAAAGAAAATGGTTTCCAAAGAGAAGGCAAATAAAACAAAGAACTTACAAAAGTTTTTTATTGCAAGGGAGACTTTAACAGACATTACACTCTCAGCAGTTTTCAGTGGTAAAGAAAGCCAATAATTATCAGTCACTGCATTGCATCATCTGTAATAACTCACTGAGATTATTTTGGTGGTGGTGGTGGGTTTTTGGGGCATCTGTCCTCTTTATGGATTACCATAACTGACTTTTCAGAAGTCATAAATACTTACAGTTACAAAGTGAAACAAGTTGATACCACTGTGCAAACATAGTTGTGCAACTAATAGTATTTTTCACCTGCTTCGGACAGTATGTACTTGGGACTCCTTTTGTGTTTGGTGGCAAAATGAGCACAGAAAAGAGCAAATGTCTTCTCTGATGGGTGGGTGATTGCCCAAAGATTCTGTTGTCAGGATTTCGTGTTTGATGCTTGCCTGTCATGAATTAACATAACATATGATACACATTTTGGAAAGCTGGAATGTTTGACAGCAGTAAATACATGTCCCAGTATAAAGGTGTCTCCTACCTCTATGACTATTAGTTCCTTCCATTTCTTCTAGTCATGTTCCAAACAGTAGTGGAGCTTCTTTGTACATAGTTAGGTGATAAAGAGCTTTGCATTATAGCTGTAGGATGCAATGAACAAGTGGTCCAGCTAAAGGTATTGTTTTCTCTCCAGAAAATTGTTTTCCTCTTGTATCTATGACAGTGGAAAGAGAAAGTTGGAGGTGAATCTCAATTACAGAGCAAGGGGAGGAAGGCTCAAGCTATTGTGAGGACAGTTCTCCAAACATGCAGAAAGTATGTCTAGACACCTTCAGCTTCCAGCAGTCTTGTCTACAGAAACACCAGCAGGCCAGGTTTCTCCCTAAGAAAAATTTGGCACTCTCTGTTATAATGGGATGCGCTATTTCTATAATCTATGAGAGAGTTTATACTGAAAAAAATTCAAAGTCATATAGTAGAGCATTGGTGCTTCTGCTGTGTTTCCACCACACAGTTTTTCTGAAGTATAATTTGTGCTATATTCATGGCCATTAAGAGCTGCTTCAGGTCCCAGAGCAAATAGGCACTGTTCTGATGATCTCCTTCTGTGCTACCTTACATTTCCTCATGCTACAGCCTTTCTTAACTTCTGGAGAAGCAGGTGGTGGGGTCTGATGGGAGTTTGGTTCAAAGCAAGCAGGGATGCAGGGATGAATCCATGAGGTTACATGTGCATTGTGGTCTGCAGACGCTGCAGGGGGGCAAGGAAAGCAAGGGACTATCAGGATTTCTCCTTTACTGCGTTAGATCTGAGCACTTGATTTGAGAGGGACAACGTCTGCCATCAGCTCACTTGCCTTGATGCATATTCTTTGTAGCACTGTAAGAAATGACCAAAAAAAAAACAAACACCTGGGATAAGGATACTAATGATTTACATTTTTACCTGAGGTATTTACTTTTCCATGTTCTGAACCAAAGAACATGAAGTCAACAAAAAATTGTGATCTTAACTGACTTTAATACAATCATCAAACACCTTTATTATTCAGAAACTTTTGTGGGTCATTCACCGTTCTTCACAGTTTTCAGGTTTTCTTTCAAAATTTTGTAAGATCTGCAGATTTTATTGAGACTTTGACATTTATTATCCGGCCTTCATGGTAAAACCGTAGGTGTAGCACTGTTAGAAGTTGTTTTCTTCATGGTGTGTCTGTATTTGGAACATGTAGAGTATTTCCTTGAGATAAGCAGCTCTTGATTTATTTATGTCTAGATAGATACATACTTTCCTGTGTCTGTGAGACACACTGTGGTGGTTTTATCCTAATAATACATCTATATTGATGCACATATATCTATTCCAGTAAGAATTCTCCTCAATTTAATGCCAAAAAATTGTGTTTAGCCTTTCTATGGATATCTGGAAAGAAAATTCCCATCAGAAGTTATGGGTCAAACAACCTCATTTTACTATTAAGTTATTTGATTGCTATCAAAATCATTATTTTTAAAAATTGTTTGTGCTACATAATTTCAGTGTTATAAAGAACGAAGAAGATTTCAGTTTGTCTTAGACATCTGTCAAACTTGTGCCATTGCTAGAGAATATTTCTTTTCTGACCATGACAGTATGATTTATCTGTTTTATAACCTCTCCTATGGATTTTTCATAACTAATTTTTTGTGTCCTATAAAGACCAGTGCTTTTATTACACCTGGCAAGAAATGCACTGTGATTGTGCGCAGAAAGTAAATAACCATGTAAACCCAACTTTACTATCTTACTGGATCATCAAATACCTGGTTTTAATTTTTGCTTTCTGCTATGAAATATTATACCTCCTTGCTTAATTAGTCTACCATCTTGAGGTACCTGAAAAGCCACACAAATTCTCACAGCTCCTTTTGCTTCCTCCCACAGTGCCACCTAGGTTTGTGGTTCAGCCCAGTGACCAGGACGGGATCTATGGAAAAGCTGTAATTCTCAATTGCTCTGCAGAGGGTTATCCTGTTCCTACCATTGTCTGGAAGTACTCAAAAGGTAGGAAGGATTCCTCCAGTGTTCACTGGGGACAGATTAATTCTGGTTTATTAACAGTTTACTCACCTGTAAGGTACTGGTTTAATCTCTGTAGTAGCAGAGGCGGAGGGGCAGGGTGTGCAATAACAGAAGTATCAGTCGTGTTTATACTGTTATTTATGTCATTTCCATAAGCACGTGGTACTGGCCATTGTCATAGACACAAAGCGGAGCTAGATGGACTTCTGGTATGCCTTAGAGAATCTGTGCCTGTGTTAACCGTGGCCTCAGTGAGCGAGTGATGAAACGGACAGCTGAGAGAAAAGAGATACTGCTTTAATTGAAACAACCTCAGAACAAGGTTCACCAGCAGCACTTAGCTGATTCCCCCCCCCTTCAAAATTCATGATAACATGGCCAATCATATCTTTTCAGGAAAGAAGAAAGGTCAGGTAGCATTAGCATAAGCAGTAATTCAGTATGCGCTTTACATAATGCTTTAACATTTTCTTCTCATGTAACAGAACATTAAAACTGGCCCCACTTGACCCTCAGTAACCATAGGAAATTGACTGCTTTTTAATTAAAATGTGCTGCCTTCTAGATTGCGTCTTCTGCCCAGTTGTCTTCTGATTGGCTTTAGCAAGAAAACAAACTCTCCAAGCTCTGTGTCCAATTCATATGAGCTAACTCTTTAAAAAGCAAATTAGGTGTTGTTGAAAAGTCTTTATGTAATGCTCCATGTCACTTCTGGTTTCCTTAGGATCTAAGTCTAAATTGTATTTGAAGAAAAGGGAGGGTGGGAGGGGGGGAGAGAAGATAAATGTTCATATTAATGACCATTATTACTTTCATTGATAAATTCTACTTTGTGGCAAAAGGATTGCAGAGCTCCAATTGCCTTTAATCTCAATTGTATATAGGTTTTTTATTATGAATATGTCACAAAGAAGTTATTCTGTTTTGTTGTGTTTGCATGCTGAAGGAGGCCAAGTCAAGCTGGCTGAGTTGCAATTAACTGCAAATCGATAAACAGCTCATCTTAATAAATGAGAAAGGGACAGTGGTTGTTTTTAGTGACACTCTACTATCAACACTGTTTTGAAGGTTTTCTATTAACAGCCCTGAAGTTTTTAAGTCAAAGAAATTTTTAGTAGGTATGTGATGTAGGCAAAGCCATCAAATTAGTGTTTCACGTTTTGGACAACATAACTAGGTGAAAAGGCCGATATTTTTATGAAAGCACATATTTAACTAATGGATAACAGCAATTTCCATATGTAGTCTAACTAAGATGCTGTACAGGTCTAGAGGGTGTGTGCTACAACTTCCTTTAAAGAGATACATTATATAATTGATTTGGGAGCAAGGTTTGTGGCAAATACTCAAAGATTTACTGAGGTGAGGCCAGGAGGAGTAAAATAAATCAGATCATAGTTCATTTGTAGGTACGACAAAAAGTGTAGAAAGGGTTTCTGTAGACTTGCAGGCAAGTTGGTGTCATTGGCTTTTTGTGTCAGTGAAAAATGGAAAAAAAGGGGGTTTTGTACATTGAGATAGACAGGTAATGAAAATGGACTTGCTGTCTCTAAAGAATAATGCCAGTGATCATTACAGACAACCCATAATCAGCAAGAATCTGATGTTCTAAATCCTTCAGATTTAAAGAGGCAATGGGCACACACTGAAATGCAGAAAGCTCCATCTGAGTATAAGGAAACCGGTTTTTTACTGTGAGGATGACTGACCACTGGCACAGGTTGCCTAGAGAGGCTGTGGAGTCTCATCCTTCAATATCTTTTTTAAAAGTCTGAATATGGTCCTGGGCAACCAGATTTAGGTGGCCCTGCTTGAGCAAAGGGGTTGGACCACATGACCTCCACAGGACCCTTCCGTCCTTAATCTGACTGATTCCATGATTCATGAGTATGTAGTCCTCTGGCAAATTCATTTTTGTGGCTGTGCAGTCATTGCTCAGGAAGGACTTTGTCTCTGATAGCAGTGACAGCCCATGTGATTTTTGTGAAAAAATTATCCCTTTAACATTTCTGAGCTCACAGTATTGGCCACCAGACCTTCTGTGTAAGTGTAGGTTCCCAAAGCAAACTCTTCTAGGACTACAAGGATTTTTAGTATTCATGTCTGGTCTTCTTTAATATTCTAGATGTTGTATTCATAGGTTGTTAAAGCTTGCTATTTTATACTAAATCATTCCCCACGGTGTTTATTCATCGTATTTCCTCCTGGGCTGACTCAGCCAACTGTGTATAGTAATTAATGCTGACAGATATTAACTTCGTGTACAGAAAGTGGTATAAGAGAGTTCCTTTGAAAATTACTGTCTTATGATTTCCCTGAAAACTCCCATCTCCTACTACCAAAGCAAGTTGTAACACCCTTTGTTACAAGGACCGTACCTTAACATACACTTAGATAGCCCCTAATGCTACAGCAACCTGAACCTATGGTGGGTCTCTGGACAGTATGGCACGCCGACCAGACAGTGATATCCTGTTTCCTATTCCCTAAATCACCCAGTATTTTATTTCCAAGTTTCTTTCTTAAAACCAAAGTTGATAGAGAAAATCCTTGGCTTCCTGTCTTTTTATGGGCCTTCCATTTTTACATTAATACCAAAGATGGCACCTCAGGCCTGATTAGTAATCTAAGCTTTTTGTTTCTTACTTTGTTTTGGTTCTTTTTTTAACTGCCCAAATAAACATGGGCTACAAAGATGGCAGAGTAGAGACTTTATGTGTCATCGGTCAGTCAGCTGTAGGAGGAAACAAGCAACACAGTCACCAATGTGGTTTTCCACATTACCCAGAGTTTTGTAAACAAGGTCCTAGAGGTCCCTTGAGTATGCCATGTTTACTACAACAGACATCCCTCTTAGTCATAAGAAATTCATTTCGTCTATGCATTAGGGATGCATACTTTTATGACTGTTCAGCTGTAATTGTCAATAATTTATCAGCCTCTAAATGTACAACAAATGTGCCTTTTTACCCATGAGTGGTCTGAATATCTCCTTCATTTTCTCTCTCCCTTTTTCTGGTTCTTGCACTTCTGCTTCGTGATCCTTTTGCCTCTTTACCTTTAACATGGGTAAATTATTGCTACTGTTCATACTACTGCTACACTCCAAAAGTCTGTCTTCTTTTCTTTTAATTGATTCATTTTGGGCAAAAAAAAAAATCTTCCATTTGTTCTGATGATGTCAGAAGTTATTCTAATTTAATTGAACTTCTAAAACCACAACGATATCATTTCTGCCTTACTTTAAGCAAGCAAACAAACAAACCACACACTGATATGCTTTCCTATTTATCTTATTTCTGTGGGGTTCCTGCTTTAGGTGCTGGAGTTCCTCAGTTCCAGCCAATTGCATTGAACGGTCGTATCCAGCTTCTCACAAACGGCTCCTTGCTGATTAAACATGTGTTGGAAGAAGACAGTGGATACTACCTCTGCAAGGTCAGCAATGATGTGGGAGCAGACGTCAGCAAGTCCATGTACCTCACTGTTAAAAGTAAGAACTAAAACACTTCTCTGTGATCCAGATATTACCATTGAGTGGAAAAGTCTTGTCTGCTGCATCCATAGTTTGGAGGGAGGGGAGGTGGAGAGAGAGTGGAGAGGTTGAATTTGTTGGTTTTAATTTAATGTTGGTGTTCAGCTGCATGTGGTAGCATCTGGAAGTTAGTATGATTAATAATAAACATTATTTAGAAGAGGGAGAAAAAAGGTCTTAAAAATTAAAAGGTTTAATGTCTTATTTTAAAAGTTTGTATCATGTCTAAGAGCTACACCGGAGCAATTAAGGGGAGGTGAGAAAATTCTTTGGTCAAGGGTAAACAAAAAAATAAGAAAGAGAACTGTTACAAATCTCAGAAGTTGAAGAAAATATAGATTAAAAACATCCTTTAATCAATTCTGAAGATACTATAGATATAGATATAGGTACAACTACAGCAGACACCACAAGATGCTATAACACACTATAAGATATTACAGATACAGTTACAGTAGTCATTTTCGACTTAGCCATCATCAGATAACATTCAGAAAATACATCTTATTTTGTTGAATCTGGAGTGCATAAACAACCTTAACCTATCTATTGCTGTTCCATTTTTGGGGGCATGTTAGCTATAACTCCTCCAAATTTGAACATGGCGGCAAATATAGAGAAGATATTATTAAAAGAAAAAAAAAAACCACAACCAAAACAAAGCTGTAGAGAAAATATATTTTCTTGCCAGAGAAAAGATAAACTATTGACACTTCAGCATGCCAGATGCTCCTGGACGGCTGTCGTGGTTTAGCACCATGCAGCTGCTAGCTCACCTCTCCGCCAGAAGAATGGGAACACAAAAGTTAAATTCCTGGGTTAGGATAAGGACAGTGCACTGGGACAGCAGAGGGAGAGGGAAGTAACAACAATAGTATTTATAGCAGAATATACACAACAGGGATTACTCAAGTCAATTTACTGACCCAACGACTGACTGGACATTCAGCCCACACTCAGACTGTTACACCATTCCTGAGCCGTGTCAAACTGCTCATCCCCAACCAGCCCCCTTTTATGGTGAGTGTGATGTCACATGGTATGAAATACCCTCCTGGTGACTTTGAGTCACCTTCCCTGGCTCCTTGTGAAACTCTATCCTAGCCAAAACCAGGACAAGAACCAATTAGATCAGTATTGAAGGAGGCCATTCAAGCCATGTGCTTTCATGTTCATAAGATTTTTGAGGACTGACTGAGTGCTTTGAAGTTGAGATTAGCTTAAAAAAGTCAATTAGCTTGAAAAAGTTTTGTCCTTGAAAGTAAAAAAGATATTTTTTTCTGAATGGAAAGAAAATACAATTTATTCTCCATTGGAGAGCTACCCTGTAGTCCACTGATGTTTAGGTTTAAGGGTGTTGTTCATTTTTGTGATGTCAGAAAATGAATAACTAATTTTTTTGAAAGGAAGAGTGACAACTTTGTTAGATTTGCAAGCCCCAGTACCTGCAATGTCCTCTCTGCTCTGATTTACCGTAGTGGCTTCGTCTTCTGAAAAATAGCATGATATCCCATCTTGATAAGCAAGTATATTAGTTACTTACTTTTTCTGTGGATCAGTAGAAGTTCCAGCTTCTGTGGTTTCTGTAACTCACCATTTTTGGACCAATCTTCAACTGCAGTAGCGAGGCATTGCCGTAATATGCTATAGAAAAACAGCTTTCCTCTGGTTGGCAGCTATGCACACTGCCTGTCTGATCACTGCATGCAGTTTCATGTGTGATAAAAGAGCATCCCTTATCAAATAAGAGCAGGAGCTTCCCCGGAGAGTCAGTTGCTGTTTGAATCTAATGAAAACCCCTCCGGCTCTGAGATAGCAGGCAAGCACGTCTGTACACCCTCACACATCCACACCAACACATGTACTGCTCCCTACACGGCTATTAGAGCAAACGCTGTTAACGTGTTTGTGCGGGCATAGAGGAGGCAGAGCATTAGTTTTAATCAAGCTGGATCCCCTGTTCTGCTGGCATGGTTATGGCACATAATGCTTGCACCTGGTCAGGTGGAATGACTCCAAAGGGAGGGCCTGGACCTGCCTTTATTCTCTCTGGTACTGCATCTTTTTATTTGTTGTTTTCCTATGTGGTTATTCTGACTCCTTTTCCCTCTCCATTACAAGCCTGTTTCTGGATCTTAGTCCTCAGGTATAGCCCTACTCCTGGATAAAACTTTGCACTTCCTTCATGAAGTTCACAGTGTTCTTAATTACTTGATCTTGGTCCACAAGGTGACCCTAAATGCCACCTTTGGTCAGAAGCAGAAGATGAGACCTAGCCCAGGCAGTTGTTTCTGGGTGACAAAGTTGGTAAGAAACAGTCTTCCAAAACATCAACAAGGCTTAACGTCAGTACATCAATACACGTTCCTTCAGTCTATATGTGAGTTCTGCATGAGCAGTAGCTCAAGTCACCTGATAAAAATGTAGAGTGGCTTAAATGGATTTAGTCAATGATTATGAAACTAGACTGCCCCTCAGAAAGACATGACAACAGGCAATCCCTTTACAGCCACCTCCTTCACTTCTTAACTGTCCCTCATACTTCACATATCTCATGTCTGCAGATGCTAACCATTGATAACATAACTGTGAAGTTAAAAAACACACCTTCTATGCACAGGTGATTCTTCTCTTCCATATTTGATAAAAGTTTCCATCTACTCTGTTAGTAACATTGCTGAATAAATGTTTGCCTTTCATAGATCCTGTGACAAATGTCTTAAATGAGCCTGGATGCTTTACTCTTCCAGAATTTCCAGCATCACCCATGTGTAAACAGAAAAGCTATTGGCCTTTGATGTCAAAAGAGGATAGAAAAATTTTTGGTTTGGTAGTTCAGTAGACAGAATAAATATTGACCTAGTATAATTCCATGACTTGCTACATCTAGAACAGACATACTTTTTCTTAGTGAAAAGTCATCTCAAGCTATAAACCAACTTGGCTTGCTTAACAAGATTCTTAATGCTAAGAAAGAAATCTTAGTGCTTCCAGATACACATAGCATCCTTCTCTTATTGCAGCCTTCCAGTACTGAAGGGGCCCTACAAGAAAGCTGGGGAGGACTTTTTAGAAGGGCATATAGTGATACAACAAGGGGGGAGTGGTCTTAAATTGGAAGGGGGTAGATTTAGATTGGAAATTCTTCACTGCAAGGGTGATGAGGCACTGGAATGGGTTGCCCAGAGAGGTTGTGGAAGTGTTCAAGGCCAGGTTGGATGGGGCTTGGGCAGCCTGGTCTAGTTGAGGGTGTCCCTGCCCATGGCAGGGGTGTAGGAACTAGATGATCTTTGAAGTCCCTTCCAACCCAAACCATTCTGTGATTCTATGATTTACTTAGTGCCTCATTGTTTATTGCAGGACAGAAAAGCTGGTCCAATTTCATGGTTGAAGGGAGATTGTATGAGGAGAGAGTGCAAAGAAAAAGATGAGAGAAAAAGAAAGAGGCTTCAGGAATACTAACAGAAATGTGAAAAGAAAGATCTGACAGAGTCAATGCTGAATCGGGAACCACAGGGCTAGAATGGCAGCTGTGAAAGCAGAAAATCTTCACGTAGTAGCTATTATCCTTCTCCCTTTCTTTTCAAGAAGTAGACACAAAAATAATTATCAGTGATTTTTTTCTTCTTCTTCTGAACCAAGGTTAAGTAGTTCTCAAATTCCTTATTCACCAAGACATACAATATTATAAAATTATGAGCAAGATCTGGAATAAGGAATCTAGTGATGTCTTGAGAAATGACTTCTGGTGCTTGGGATGAGAAGACTTCTAAAGAATTTCTAGAAAAGATAATGAGCTTTTAACATGAAGGGAAGATATAAAATTATTTAAAGTTTGCCTAGGAGTCACAAGGGAAGACAGGTCTGCTTAAAATGGACTGACTGCCTGCCTTCATCTGAATAAATGTCACACTTCATAATTCCACTTTAGGGGCTATATATATCATGATACAATGGTATTGTGAAAAAATTCTCTCTGAAAAGCAAGCTTTCATTAAGGCATTTATGTTCCCATGTAAATAATCTGTTGGAGGCACTCATGCTAGCTCTGCCCCTTCCTAAATCCATCACTTATTTTCATGTCAATGTGGAGACCGAGAAGTTTAATCTGATCACCAAAACATTTCCAGAAAATCTTATCTGCCAAAAAACCCAGAATTGCTTCATTCACTTTCCTCCCAAATATGCTTCTTAACTATTGGCATTATATGTGTTTAATACGTGAACCTAAAGCCATCATTCAGGCCTGCACCTCTTTCCAGAAGGAATATACTAATACCAGCTAACACTTGTAATACTACATTTCACCCCTTAAACATTTTTTTAAAAAACATCTGAAGATGTTATCTATGACAAGAATTGGAGTAACATAAGAAGAGGCCATTTGGGAAAGGGAGCCTGGTCACAGTGTAGAAGTTAGTCTAGCAACCTGTTCTTGCAGCTACCCTGCGTCTTGGCTGGGGTAATTCACCACCCTGTGCTTCTGCTGTATTTCTCTCCTTCAGTGCCTCTTGTCCACGTTGACAGTGACCTCTTCCAGGCTAGATTTTTTTTATCATCTTCATTGTCAAACAACTCATGGAACAAAGAGGCCCTGATCTTGTAACTATTTGAAAGCCACTATTTGAAAGGAAAAAAATGATAATAGTAGTTATAAATACAAACAAGTCCAAAAGAGGCTTATGAAAAGGTATTCTAATCTAAAGAAGCTGTTTCCTCCGCTGCTAGCTAAAAGTTGTTCCACCACAGGGCTGAAATACGGCATTTGCTTACTGAAACAGATAAAAGTCTATGCCTAGCTTCCTCCATGAAACTTTAGGTGGACAGGGTAAAGGCACACTGCCCACATGGCCAGTCAAATGAGCTTGCTTTGCTGCAACACCTGCAGTAAAGCCAGCAATCTGTGATGGGGAACTTGCTGGGCTCTCCTCACCAGCATGCCTCTAAATGCTTGTTGTAGTCTTTTGGAAAAGAATTCCTTGTTGACAAAACAGGAATGTCAAGATCTGCCCGATTGCTCCTTTTCCTTGGGTATGGAAAGAATAGCATTCACACACAGATGTTATCCTTTTCTTTATGCCAAATTCCTCATTAAAAATGCATATATCCCACAAGACGTCAGTAAGGATGGTATTGCTTGCTCTGCATTTGTAAAGATAGATTTTCCATGCTGTGTAGTAAAGGAAGGTAAAAATTACCATCTCTAACACCTTAAAAAGTGCTTACAAGAGGAACAGCATTCATACTATGTCAAATTCTCCTGAGCTCACTTATTTTGATATTTCCTTATCTGTTCTTGCTCTATTTTTCACAGTGCCATGGTCTGTAAATAGTGTTTTCTGTGGCAAAACAAAACAAAGTCCCCTGGTCTGATTGTGTACTGTTCCACCATTTGTTTGGGTCTTTTTTCTCCTGAGAGTCTGCTATCTTTAAACAAAGGAATTTTTCAGTTATTTGTTTCTTCATACTTATTTTGTGATTATCTCAGGAAGAGTGCATTTTTGTCCAATAGAAATATTTGGCCAAAATTGGTAACATTCTTCTGCTGGATTACTTACATATCCCCTTGGAACAAACGAATAAGGTAAAAGGAAAGAAACTCAAAAATAATTTCAGTGAACTGAAACTACTCTTGTAACCCAGTGTCTTTTCTCATGAGCTGGAGAGCTACCTTTGCCTGCTTTACCCTCATGACAGGCAACTCTCCCTTTCACCACCTATTTCTTGGGAAACGCAAAACCAGTGTTAAATACGAGGGTGTGAATGAACTACAGTTACAGTACAGCTCAGTTTAAGTTCCAAGTCAGTGGTGATGGATAGTAGCACTATCTGTTTTAGTTACTTATTTATTTTCATTAAAAGTCAAAAAGATGCTGTGCGAAAACTACTATAAATCTTGGAAACATGAGCATTCTCCCTAGATACAGGTACTTTCTCTTGTTAGTAAAACTGCACATTTTTTTCCTAATGAGGTCCTCCCACCATGAGAAATGAACAGGATCTGAATGCTGTTTTCTGCCTCTTCAGACCATTGGCACAGCTTTGATTTAGGGACTTGCACTTTAATCACCCATCATGTGTCATTACCCCGACAGGCGGCAGCAGCCGCAAGATACAAGCTCCAATAAATTGCACTGAAAATCGCTGAAGCGATCCTTTGTTGATTTTCCTTTACAGCTATTCAATGGCAGATCAGCTGTCATAACAACACAGTGCCTGTGGCAACAGGGTGAAATTAAACGTGAAGTATGTTCAAGGTAACTGGTAGAAAGCTGGAATATCCCTTTTCTTCTGTACATTCAAATGCTTTCTACTTCTCTCAGTAATGCCAAGCCTGTGGCAATTGGCTGAAAGGAATGCTTTCTCTTGTAAGTTAATTGCCAGATGTACTGCAGTACAAATGCTCAAGTGCTTTTGTATGCAAATCTTTGCAATACTCTCATTTAAGGAAAAGAGGGGAGGTAAGGACTTCTCTCTTCTATAAAAAAAAGATACATTTTTCTAATTGGGTGCAAGGAGAAAAAGAATTTAGCAGCCCTTTTTCTTTCCTTCAAGGCTGGCTGCACAGAGATGTTTCTAGCAGGAAGGTGAAGCAGATTTCTCTCCAGCTAGCTAGCTAGTTAGAAACTGCGCATAGGCTCTGCTGTATCTTCTCCTTTTATATCAACAGTATCATATTTTTTGTTGGGCTGGGTGTTTTGTTTTTTTTTCAGAATAGCTGTCTCTCTCAGCTTTATGCTGCTCAAATAGCAACGTTCAAAAGAAAGCATGGGTGAGGTTTGTTTTCAGAAGGTTTCTTTCCACGGAAATTTTCATATTGAGTGCACAATACTGAGGCTTTCCTGAAAAATTATTAGTTTAACAAAGCTGTGATCATTTCATCTTTTGAATATATTAAAATCTTCACTTTTCTTAGAAGGCTTCTCAAGATCTATACTCTAGCTACTGTTTTATTCTCTCCCTTTACTGAACACATTAGTAAACTTAAACACAACCAACCACAGACGTTTTAGCAGCACATCCTCCCTTCTCAATCTTAATACCTCACGTACTGTTAAACTGCTAGTTTATTCAGAGAAGGTTTTGCATGGCTCTCAGATTGTGATGAACTCCGTATCCAGGTTTGGTCAGCTGTGGCCAGTAGACTTCGAATCAACAGAGATGATTTCAGACAAAGGATTACAGGTCCTGCTCCTGTGGATCCAAACACTGCTGAAATAAGACTTGAAAATAATGTCTGCTCTGTTCTCCTCCTCCAGTTGAGATGGCAGTGTTGCAGTGATTGATACAAACTAGATAGATAACCCATTAAAAATAACCTTCATCGAGAAAGTAAGCCCAAAAATTTCAGTATATTATATTTGCAACAATATTGTAAATGCTACTGTGCTAGAATATAATAAATGGCACTCCTGAGAGGCTCTTAACTAGGATGAAATATTCTGGAAATTATTCTTACTGATAATTGGGAAGAACATTTTCTTGAAAGAAAGTTTAAAACATAACTATTCAGATTTAGGCTTGTCTTAACGTGAAATGTGAATGAATACCCTTTAGGAACACTCTATATCTCAATAACCTTCTCTGGAAAATATATGTCAGTAAGCACCGGACATTTGACAGCCGGAATTCCAGGAATACTCACCTCAGAGTTACTCATTACTAAACTACCAGGTTTAGTTTAGTAGACATTACTCCTCAGGTTGAACATCCTCACAACTCCGATGCTCATCATCATCTTCCTTTCCACCTCTGGCTGCAAAGAGGTTGAGTGCGCTGCTCCTAGCTCAGCCGCTGTGCCCTTCCTGGGGTCTGTGCTGACGGAGCCTTGCTTAGGAGATTGGCCAGAGACCACCGGAGGGTGTGAGTCACAGCTGGATCCGCAGCTGCTCAGCTGGCTCCTTGGGGTGGAACTGCTTTGCAAAGCACACTCAGACCATCCTATTCAGAAGCACGGCAGTGGAACACTAGCTGGTTGTAGCTGGATGTGATGGTGTTTAGGGGTGGTGATGACCTTTCCATATGAACCTGGAAGAGGAAAGGGTAGACACGGTAATGAAATCTGATGGTTTATCTGAGAAATTCTCATCAGAATTCAACACACTCAAACAGAAAAGATGGGTTTAATTTTTTTTCTATTTTTTTCTTAAAATAGCAAACTATGCAAATTATGGAATGAAATTATGAAAATTATGAAATTATGAAAAGGCAACTACAAAAAGTTGTGTCTTAATACAAAATAGCGTTAGTACATTGCTTTGATAGGTTATTTCTTTTTTTCCATCAATCCATGTGTTAGAGGAGTAGCAACTAAACACTATCCATGCCCATAATTCAGTAGTGGTGTTTACTGGTTTATTTAGAATCAATTTGTTTTCAAATTTTTCCTGACTATTTGCCTTAAAGGGCATTTAAATCTTAGGGTGTATAAAAGTTTCTGTATTTCCATACTACTGTTTTGTTAAGCCAAATAATTCTCCTGGGTAACATTTGAAAAAAATCAGATGCTGCTGTCAATATATTAGTTTCATTTATAGTGTGGTGGCTGTATGCAGTGTTTTTGCTGGGTTTAATGTTGGCTTCTACTGGAGGAAGTGCATGCATGGTCTACTGTTGCTTATTTTTATATTTGCAATGTCAGCAAGAGTTGGGCCTGAATCTCACTAACAAAGAATAAATAGACTTAAATGAAGAGAGCATTGTAAAGCAATAGTGGAATGTAAATTAATTTAGCAGGTATGTTCAATACACATGGCTATTTCCACTCCAGAAATGCTAGCAGTTACAGTACCAGTTTTTCTTCTCTCTTTTTCTTTCCCCTCATCTCTTTACTCTGAGTCTCACCAAGCCAGCTTTAAGGTACATCTCACTGACAAAGTAACTGTGTTCCAGAAGGACAAAGCCCCAAGATCAGAGAGGACAATATTCTCATGTTCCACACCATTTTCCCTTCATATCAGTGGTGCATTTCACTCTTCCTTGCTGTTGCCATTCTGCAAACCTCACACCTCTGCCAAGACTTCCTCTTTTTTTTTTTTTTTTTAAATCCTTTTCCATCCCTTATTCATTCTCCTATTATCCATTTCACCGCTTCAGATTATTATTTAGGATCTGCAGAATGCTATATCTGAACTGCAAAAATAGTGGACAGGGTCATAAATTACAGCATTTCTTCTTATGTATCAGGTGTTCTTCTACACTTTCAATCTTTTCAGCTCAGCCTTTTTCAGCACAGGGCCTATATCTCAAAAGCTTATTCACTGTTTTTTATTGACTGCTGTCATATGGCCTGCATTATGATTCTTCATATATATCTATTTATTTATTTATTATGGCTGATGGTTTATCTCTGTCTTCAGTTTGATGTAAAAAACTAACTTTAACATAAAGAAAAGCCATTGAGATATATTTAAAAAATATACAATTTCTTAAATAGTGCATAGGATATAAACTAAATTTGAGCATCAAGTGATATAGACACCAAATCAATTGCATACATTTATTTCTATAATTCTCCTGTAGAAAAAGAAAAATGTAAAATGTATATATATGCAAATATTTTATGCTTTGGATAAGAAGCATTTATTTCTTTTTAAATATAGTATCAAATGTCACTATTAGCCAAAGACAATCTTTTATAACTGCTTCCATCAGCAGTTCTTTAAGCGAGCAATTTTGCCTGCAAGTATAACGGAAGTGTCTTTTTCTGTAGTACTTTATTTTTCTCTTCAAAATAGTTTTTCAAGGATTACATGGTAGCTGTGTTCATAACCCTCTGAAAATTTGTCCGCGGTACTCAGTACAAATGCTGTGTATAGGTTCTGTGATAATCAACATGAAAACAAAACTTTAATTTACACCTGGGAGGCATACAAAAGGAACAGAAAATGCAGGGTGGGAAGAAGAGCTGCCTATACACTGAAGATGCTGTATGCAGGAAAATTCAAGGCACTGCTTCCTATACCACTTTCTGCTGTGAATGTCTGGTATAATCAGAAGGAAAGATTTGCAAGTGCAGAGTTTCTTTCACAGTCTACATGTATTTATTTTGTGGAAAAGTGTCCTTCACCTCGGCTTGCATTCCTAACCGTTAAGATGAAACCTCTGCATCAGCATGTGAGCTCCCATCCACACTGTTTGTTCAGGTATTTGTTTGGTGTGTGGTGCTTGAGCATGGCATAATCTGTTGCTTTTATGTTTCCTGAGGAAAAAGGAAGTGTCCATTTACGGCCACAACAATTGATTTCTGAGTGTCTTCACAGTACAGGTAACTAAAGCAGCATGGCTCCATTTTTAGATAAATCTTACTGGGGTCTTGCAGGGTTAAGGAATGAATTGATTTCATCTGCCAAACCAGGAGCTAATGAAAGAACGAGCTCTTACTGTTGGCCCAATTACTTATGATTAATCTAAGCCCATCCACTTATTTTTTTAAACTGTCTCCATCATGCCACAGAATAATTAATCTTACATTCACTTTTTTTTTCTTCTCCATACTGAGTTAGATTTTTTGATCATGTAGGAATTGTGTTGCCTGGGCAATATGTACATTCACTTTATCTTCTCTATCATAATTTATTCAGTGCTTAGCTTACATCTAGTAAATTTCTGGTAGCCTCTGGGAAAGCAATGTCATGTAACTATGGATATAGGTGAAGACACCACCAAATTCAGAAAAGAGATTCTTCAGGAAGGGAATAAATGCCATTGTTCCAACTACAGTCCTTCCCTTGTGAAACAGTATTTTCCATTAAAATTTTTACCTTGTTTGGAAATGTGCAAACCCTCGTGCAAAAGAGTAACCAATGCTGTGCACTAAGAATTTACGTGTTTATTAAAGTTGTCCACTGTCTGCATTTACCAGGACATTAAAACAGAGCCTATTGCACAGGTACAAGTAGGTCCATTGCTGTTGCGAAATTGTTTAAGCTGTGGTAGCTGTGACTCTTCACACAGACGTATCCCTTCATGCACGCTGATGTTGTTCTCAGGTGATCAAGGAAGTGGCCCAGGGTGGGCAGGTATTACCAAAGATGTTGTTTAAGCACCCTGCTTTTAGAATTGAATCTCCTTCTGCTGATAGCTTCAAAACTTAATTTTGCAAATTACCACATGGTGCCCTTATGCTGGTAAAGTCCAGCAAGATCTTTTTCTCGGTTTGATTTCTCTAAGTTAATAGCCTTGGTTACCAATGTCTCTGTGTGCATGTGTGCATGAACACATGGACATTCACATAAGCATGTTGTTTGGAGCTCATCTAAAAGAAAGAGTGTAAAAAGGAGCAAAATCCGTCCAGATGTGGTCAGAAGGCATAGGGTTTTCCTGAATGTACTTCATAAGTGGTTTAGCTGTAATGCACCTTTCAGAGAGGCAGATGAAATGATTGATCTTTGGCTGATAGGACAGAGCTGACTGATTTCAAGTATTTGTAACAAAAAGAATTTTAAAATCTATCATTTTAGCAGAAAAAAATAAATAAATTAGAGCTATGAGGAAGCCTGTCTCCATTAAACATGATTCTTCTTGTCTGTGACATCCCTGTTAATTTTGTTGCATTAAATTTAATCCCTAAAGACACATTCTCCAAAACATGCATCCTAAATATTATGTTCCTAAGCCATTTCTTCTTACTTGAGGAAGAACCTTGATTTATAAAAATAGGACATAGTCTATCACGTAATTAGTGACATGCCTAAGTATGCTTAGCAAAGCAGATGGGTATTTAGGAACTTATACATAGTTAGGACTTGGTTTGGGATTTTGTTCTTGTTTTTTTATAATCTTGGCTTAGACTATTAAGAAGTCAGCTCATATATATTTGATACTGTACTCTGTAGGTATATGTATCCAAGCTCCAGCAAATGCTGCAAGGCTTTGGAAATGAATGGTAAAACACCAGTTGATATCAGTAATCTGGCTTTCCGTCAGCACTGCAAGTTCTCTCAGTTCTGTTTCCCCATTCTGAACTTTTCTTGCATTAGTTAAAATAAACTCCTAAATCATGTAATTAGTGGCCTAACAAGAACATTTTTCTACTAATTGACTTGTCATATTGAGATAAGTATCTGAGAAACAGTCCTGTTCTTCTCTTATTTCCATCCCTTTCCCCACATAAGACAAAGTTTTTCAAAGGATCAAATGTCTTTTCTGAAAGTTGATATACTTTTGACCACAAAATGAGAAAGAGGGAAAAAGGAATACCTCAATTGCGCTATTACATAAGTACATTTTGTTGCAAATCTTCAGAGCAGTAGAAAGAGCATCTGTTGGAGGGTTATTTTTCCTGACTTTTAATTACTAGTCATTGATTTTGGTAATTGCACACATGTACACACACAATAGTGCAGCAGGATTTAAATTCTGTGGCCTTATCTCAAAACTGGCTTTTAAAATGAGTGCCTATTACTGTAAGTGCTCCATAAGAAAGCAGTGCTCCTCTATTTTTGTCTTACTTTGCAATGCAGTGTAACTGTTGCATTTACAACCCCTACAAGTTGGCTCTTTGCCATGCACTTAGAGCCTCAAACTCATACTTTCAGCAGGGAAAAACTCTTGCTATCAGATTTTTTAAGTAGTGACTTGCCAAGCTGAAATAAGGAAGAACAGACTTTTCATAAGTGATTGCATATTGTTGTTGAAAATCTGATTACCATTTCCTAAATGCCCATCTCAAAGATTTAAGTAATAGTTAAATGAAGTTCCTAGCTTGTAAAGAAAATGGGCATGCACCTAAAGAGTGAGGAAGGTCATTAGAGGAGTGCACAGCAATCCTGGGTACCCTCAGGAATTTTACTGACTCTGTGTTGTCTGTTCCCAGGCTTACTTCAGGGAACTTGCCAGTGGAGAGATAGGTGGGAACAAGGACTTCAGAGTTTTGATTGCTTACAGTGACCCTTGCCTATCTAGATCTGCTTTGTTTTGACCTTTCTACCAGGATAACACATTGCACGGAAGTGCAAACACTCTCCCCTTTTTGGTCTTAGGCTCTTCAACGTGACACTGGTTAACCTCCCAAAACTCTTAAAGTGGTCCCCAAAACTGAGAAAGGAGAGAACAATCTGGCCAGATGGCATAAATCTGGAACTATCCAAAGTTCAGCTTGACTAGGATGAGTAGGGCTTCTTTCGCTGTGCTCTGCTTTTAACTGTCACTACCTAGTTAAAACACCTATTAAGGTACAGTAGCAGAACAAATCAGGCTCCCTTCTAGAAAAGGGTGCTCAAATGTACAATGAAGTGAGCATGGATGAGCTGGTGGCTTGGCATCTGCTGAGCTGTGGTAGGTGTCTGTGTGTCTGACTAGCATGCGGGATATGGAAGGTAATTAGGTGACAAAGAGGTTGAATTTCCTCCTATTTGCTGTGGGGTAGGCATGCGGACCTGGGAAGTTACCATGGCTTTGCTGTTGCACAGTGAATTCTTTAGATGCTACAATTAAACTGTGTGTTTATGTGCCTATACACATATACCACTGATACATATGCAAGCTGTCCCTTGCAGTTCTCAGTAACTTCCTTAGATCTTCTCCATATTCAAGATTACTTCTGATTTTGCTGATTATCCTAGCATATTCTAATAGTGAAGTTACGTACCTGTATTACTGTAAATTTCTCACATGACACATTTCTGAGTTGAATTTTTGCAGTTTAGTTAAAATTACTTCCAAAATAAGGGGACACACGAGCGGACTGATGAAACCCAAAGCATAAGCCTGAAACAAGTTTTGCTTCAGCTCCTGCATTTGAATGAGCAAGCCACATGTGTGAAATGTAGGAGCTTGGAAGCACCAGGGATTCAACATGGGACCATCCAGGGACACTTTTTCCTGGAACACGCGGGAGTTAGAGTATTTTTAAAGGATACATCATGTACTTCCAGCTTGCTTAAACCAAGACAGCTTGACTTAGCAGTGCTTTAACCTGTTTCTCATGCAGTGTGATATAAACTAACCCAGGAAATGTCACATATATGCTAAAATACAAGTGACCTTTAAGAGTTATTCTCTTACACCAGAGTAACTTACTTACATGCTTTCGTGCCCAGAAAAGGGAAAAGAGAGAGTCACACTACATGAAGTGTTATAAACCATCTAACTGCTTCAAGTCAGGGGAGAACTGTGCTCTTTTTCATCTCTCCAGATAAAGCCAGTGGCGGGGGCTGGGGTGAGGGGGGGGGGGTGTGGGGTTGTCCCCAGGTACTGTTGGATACCAAGGCAGACATATTTGTCGAGATAATGATCTGGAGGGGATTTCTTCTTTAATTCTTGCATTCCAAAGGAGCTTAAGATATGGACTCTGTATCCATTTCATTTACGTCATTGCATGTTTCAGCAAGATAGTAAGTGAGAGTAAGGATTTTTCAAGTCATATACTGATTTTTAAGTCTGGCATGCTCTGTGTCTAGCATGTGATATTTTTCCAGCAAAGAATTGCCTCTTTGCTTTAAATCTGATTTATTCATATAACTTCTTGAAAGGTTTGTTTGTTGGTGGGTTTTTTTTTCTTTTCTTTCTTAATACACTGGAACTTCTATGTCCTCCTCATGGAGGCCAGCGGAGAAAAAAATTTGTAAATCCACAGAGGACTTTGTCTGGAAAAGGCCAACATCATAACTCAAAGTATGAGGATGAACAATTCTTTTAAATGTGGATGTCTCTTGTAGTCATATATGCACATGCACATAAACAAATACGAATAATGAATGCAAAAGTGACTTCATAGCACCACTTGACATATATTGTTTCCACTGAATATTTTCAGTTTTCCAGCTAATTTTTTTTCAGTATTAAATGCTAAGCCAATCTGCATAGCCTTTGAATGTTTATGGGCTGGCAATCTTCTATCAGCAGGTTTGCCTCTAACTGTTGAGTCAAGTCAGCGTTCTAAATTTGCCATAAACTCTTAGGTCACTATTTTGACTATGTGAAATTTTTCATTCGTTTTTGCTTTTCCAGAATTAAGCCTGTGATCTATTTGCAATAGAAATACTTCATGTATATATATACTCCTTTATTGCTTCTACAGCTCCAATAGTTTTTTTGTGCGTATAGAGATTTTATTTTTCCTGTTGGAAGCATTTGCTTTTAATGTGTTATTATAAAGGATGTTATAGTTAATAATTATTAAAAAATATGAAGGTTGAAAAGGTAATTGTATATGTGATTTGTAGACTTGGACTCATAAAAGTTTCCAGTAAACCAAAACTGAGAATTTTACAGTTCTTAAGATTTGCATAGAAGAAAGAGGACAGGTGGTTCTGAATCAGGAGCTTTGTTTAAGAGGAGCACTGCAACTTCGCTTATTTTTAATAAAATAACAGTATTTCTCAAAGAAAACAGTAGAGGTATGGAACATACATGTACAAATACAGCTATCTTTATGAGGCAGAGAGAATGCCTTCTGAAAGTTAATTTTTTATTATGGCTCTCATGATAGCTGCTGTTAATAGTTCTCCAATTTGTTATTCCAGAAACTCTGATTTTTCATTTCTTTTTAAAGTATTTTTTACTTTAAGCCATGAAAATACATACTGTTATTTTATTCACTTTAGAAGCATAGTGCACATTGAAATAGATAGAGTGATGATTTTTCTGGAGTTACAGAGTAAGAAGGGCCACTATGTATGTACATATTTAGTGTTACAAGCCTCAGAGCAAAGTTAATGATGCATATAAGTTATTATTTATGCAATATACTCGCATAATCTGTACACTCATTCTATAGAAACAATATGTAAGAGGCAGCAGAAAAGTCAGAGATTGACCTTGTATATTTATGAAGCAGTTGGACAGGAGGGGTATGTTTGTGTCTCCCAAACTGCTCTCCTCCAGAGAGAGGAGAAGGATCCAACATAAGGCAGTGGTGTCTCTCAAAAAAGCAGTTTGTTGATTTTGTTTTGCAGGGACATATACCACCACCCCTGTTCTGGAAAAGCCTGGCTGGTGCTTGAGGCATCCTTAAACCCCATGCAAAGTTTGCACTTTGGGGGTTGCTGGGAGGAGCGGGTTCCCTGTCTCCCTCCTGTCCTGATTTAATCTGTCTAGAGGATTCTGCATGATCCAGCTCCATCCGTAGTAGCTTCTGCAAGCAGTCTATTTTCAAATGTCTTCACAGTCTCATTTTAATCTCTTTAGACACATCGTAGGCAGTTTTCCTGGGGACTATGTCTGTGGCAGGTTGGAAATTTCATTCACCCCCAGCTATTTTTTCATGGCTGTTTCTGAATGCAAATATCTCCATGAAAATATTTTGTGTGCCCAAACACAGCCTTCTGGAAATTCAAATGAAATGAAAATGTCTCTGTGGGATTCTTCTAGCCTTAAGAGAGAGGAGTGAAGCAAGGAGCTTGCAAACAAATTTTGAGGGGGTCTGACCATGTTTTTTTCACCAAGAAGCTGTAAGCAGTGAAAAGCAGAATTGAGTTTGCAGTGAAAACACAGCAGAAATAGCAGTAATTACACTAAAACCCTGGTATTACCAATGTCAGGACATCAAATATAGTAAAATATATTAGCAAAAATAAGACAAAAATACACTGTATTTTACAAGGTAAAGAGGATGCCTGTTATAACAGTGGAGATAGAAACTATTACATTCAAATAAGAAAGCTTCAGGTGTCTGAAGTGCCCTTCAGACAGTTTGCTTTCCATCTGTCATGCAGACAAGGGTGGAAGAAGTGTGTTGGGGGGTGGGGGTGGCATTAACTGCAGTGGGCTTGCGACCTACATGTCTTCAGCTTCGTTGAGTTAGCTATGTAGACTGATGAACTGTAATTGTTTCCTGGCTACCGTTGGTAGGAGATAGGGTGACAAAGGGTTTTGGAGCACTGCTAGGTTCCTGTTTCTCTCATTGATCTCTACGAGAACAATTATTATGATAATGATTCTAATCCAAGCTTCTTTAATATAACTGAGAAATAAATGCTTCTTGGTTAATATGCCTCAATTAATGGGTCACCCAGTGTAGCTGCAGCAGGTTGCGAGTAAGTAGCTTTCAGGATCTGAGCCCAAATGATTATAGGTTTTCTTTTCCTTTTTAGATGAAATGGATTCATAAGCCTTACTCAAATGAATCGCTCTTGTAGTCATTAATTATAGTATACACATGTTAATGACATCATTATCAGGAGATAACATAATGTCCCAAGGACCACGTGTTACAGTTGTTTCCTGTGCAAACAATTGTGCTTGATAACACAGCCTGTCACAAAACGTCAAAAGAAACCACATGGTGTCTTGAAATGATTGTGAAATTATCATGTGTCACAGCTATGTATGTCATAAACAATACTGTCATGACTGAATTTTTCATTAGCTTCTCGGGTGAGGGATACTGAAGAGAACAAACAATTAAGATCTTGAACATTTGAAGTGCAGCACACAAAGCAGCACGGAACTGTTTAAAGCAAACCCTGTGACTGAATTAAAATGTGTTAGTCATGAATTGAGGATGTGCATAGTAATAGGCAATATTAAGAATCTGGTGAGATTTTTCTCCTTGTTTTTGAGAAACATCAACAGAAAGGAATTCTTTTTTATATATATATTCTACAATTTAGTTCTCATTTAGCACCTCCCTTTTATCTTGTGTGAGAACTGGATAGTAAGATTTGTAGGAAAGTTGCCAGTCTAACTCTTACTTTAGCAAATGAAACCTTGGTCAAGAAAAACTTGACAAAGCTCCTCTGACCTTCTACAGCGCCATAATTTCAGCCACATGACCTTTTGAGCTCTAAAAGTATGAGTGATCTCACTTACACCCCTGCAACGAGGTGGTGATAGAGCGGTAATTTCCAGTCCATGGTTGGTACACGGGTCAACAGTCACAGGAACAGACCTGCTCCCATTCTCTGAGGCAGCAGGGTCAGTGGGTAACCCACATTAGGGTAACTGCTAAACCCTTCCTGGCTTTGCAACAGCCCAGTTCAGTAAGACTGAATTTTGTTTTGAAATTTTCCTTCTAAACGGTGCAAAGTGACAACTTACTGAGCTATATATTCTTGATTTACATCTCTTTCTTTTACTGAGCTGGAAAATGTGATTTTTCTCCTTCTGGAAGTAAGCCAGGTGCAATTGCCAAGAACTAGGTGTTCACAAGGCACAGAAAGGTTGTCTGGTTTTCCTGAGTCTGCACAAGGCATTTCATACAGGGCTGCCAGCAGCTCTCCTTCCCCAGTGGTGCCACCCCCGTAGGGTTATGTGGGACCTGTTGACAAACAACTCCTTGGAAGAGCTGTCAATATCATCATCTTCCAGAGCTGTGCTTTTTAAAATCCACAATATTGTGCATTCAGACATTCTGATGCTAACAATAGTACTGCTTTAGTCACCCAGTAATTAGCCATCAGTAACAATGTAGACGAAGGATGCTACCCAAACTTTATTCTTCCATCATCTTTCCCTAAGCATTGAGTTTCAAAACGCTTGTGCTCCTAATGCTGATGCTACAACATATGAAGAATACATATGAGCAAACCAGCCTCCCTGAAGCAAGTCCAAGATAGCTAGCATGCAAATATTGTAGAAAATTTACAGTGGAAAGACTAGTCTCTAAAGCAACAACTTAGTTTACTTTTCTGAACTCTGTGGTTCCAGGTTATCCCAAAAGAGAAAGAGAAAAACATCGCAGAGGATACCCTTGAATTATGTTTTTTCTTACCAGCAATAATGACATGGGATTTCTTGACAGATGACCTGTTTTTACACATCTGGAGAGGTTTCGATAAGATTAAAATAATGATTCAGATTCCTTTCAGTTTTCACCTGAATTGGACTACCAGATTTCCCAATGTTCCCTACAAAACTAATTATTCAGTTTTACTGTCTTGCAGTTACCAGCTAGCTTAGGCTTGATACATGCAATAAATCACCACTGACCCTTTTTTCACCTCTTTGCCTTCAAGTCCCATTCTCTGCAAAGGACACCATCTAATTAAAAAACACAACAGGAGCCTGCTCAAACATGAGGGTAGATTTGAGGAAGGGAGGGGGGAAACTGTGTGACATTATAGGGATTTATTCTAGCAAAATCTGAGGCAGGGAACACGAACTCTGGAGAGCAAGGTGTAAAAGACTAGTAAAATTTATGTGAAACTGGCAGAGCTGACAATAGAAACTGGAAGAGTTACTAGAACTGCCAGCAATTTTGCAAGCTTTTGGTAAGAAAATCAAAGGATTATTATTTGTTAGCAGCAGCATTAAAAATGTATTTAACTGACACAGGTCTGAGAAGTTTTTTCCTTTCTTTGGTGCTGCAGATATGATTGCATTTATTTTATTTTTTTCACAATTCACTGGAGTTCAGCTGCTTAATGAGCTGTTTGTTGTAAGGCTAGTGCTGGACCTCTCTCTCTTGGTTGATGCAACTCATACAGAAAAACTGAGATAAGTACACAGCATAAATACAGGAACATTGCAGGAACCACAAAAGTTTAGGAAGTTTCCAAGTAATCCTTGGAAAACCCTTGTTAAATAAGAGTTTGGATATTTTCTTTTCTAGCTGTGTAACCTCAAAAGACAGCAAATATATACTACATATTATCTGTAGAAATAATTCACTGTCCAGATAATCAGGATGTATTTTTAGGAATATATTGATTGTACTCAGGGATATTCAGCAATTTTACAAAGCGATTTGAACACCTAGAAATAAAGGAATGAGCATAACAGCATCTAACTGCACAGACATCAGTTGAAAATCAATGCTTACAAATATTCTGAAAGTTCCATCCATTGGCTCCCCACCAGTAGATTTCTCACGTAAATTATTGCCCATGAATCAGGCTCTGAGAGATCAGGCCAGACATGGCTGACTACAAATCCTCTCAGATGTCTTAGGAACATGGTAGTCAAAGCTGAACAAGGAGCTGCAGAGCTCAGAGCTTGATCCCACCCATGGTGTCAAACCACAGGTACGCTCAGGGTCCTTGGTCTTTTGACCCAAGTTTTTACCATTTTCAGACTAACTGTGATGGAGACAAGGGAATGTAGGGCATCCCACTTTCACAGCTGGGATCATGAAAGTCCTGATTGCTCCTCCCAAGCCTGAGACACCCAGTCAGTCTACAGGGAAGCGCACTATTACCAGGGACTGACAAGTCTGTCCTTTCTGTGTAGTCATAAAAAGTGAGAGGGTATCCAAAGAAATAGTTTAGGTTAGATGTGATAAAAAATATCAGAGAATAGCAGAGAAATAAATTTCAGAACTATGCTTGACCATTCTTATATCTGTATATCCTTACAGACAAGTTACAAGCTGTAATGCGATGATTCCCAATTTTTTATAGGAAATATTTCATATTTGCAAATAAAATATTAATTGAAGTAACTGAAGATAAGGAACTAATAGGTTTTGGCAGCCTTGTACTTTCCTTGTGTTGTTGACCTTACACAACCCTGTATATAAAGTGAAATGTTTGCCATGGTAGGAAAACAGAAAATGGAAAGGGACAAGCTGAAGCATTTAGATGCAAGGTTGTGTGCTCAAATAGGCAGTGATCATTGATGATACTGCTTACTCTGAGTGCTTGTAGTCTCTTTTTCTCATTTTTGACTAATAAGTGAATGTTGATCTAATAAATCCTTTTCAGTAATTCCTTTTGTTAAAGAGACCACGTTCTCATAAAAAGTTTTGGGTCAAAGACATTAGTTGTTCTGTGATCGAAAAAAAAAAAAAGGCAGTCCAAAGTCCTAGCAGGAATAGTTCTGAAAAGTCTTGTACCAACTCTAAAATACTGCATAGAAGGAGCAAGACCACCCAAAGAAAACCTGAACACAAAACCTGACCTCCCTGTATGTATGAATAAGAAGGTTGTTATATAGTGTGTAAACCCACAATATTGCATTGTAAGTGGTAATTCTTCTCATGGTGAAATATAATTATAAAAAAATAAAACCAAAACCCAGAATGACCAAATCAACACTTAAAACTCCTGGATTTCCTAAAACCAAACTCTTTATATGAAGATAGTTTAATAATTTAGGTAGCAAGTTTAGATCTAAGTAGAGATTGTGTGTGTGTGTGTGTGCGCGCGTGTGCATGTTTTACAAATATCATTTAAAAACAAACACTTGACAGGCTGGTTAAAAAAAAAAATCAAACAAGTATTTTCATATATCCCCTGTACCTAGCTGCTTCATTTGTCATATTCAACATCCACCATTTACAATATGTCAAACTATGCTTAGATGCATGACTTCCTTCTTACTTCACTGGTGGTTACATTATCATCGTTGCCATTTTGGGTGTGCATTATGTATGTGGAAGAGGGAATGGGAGTTCCTATTCATTTAAATCATAATTTAAAGGAAAAAAACACCCCAAACTAAGGTCGTTGGACTCTTTATAACATTCATGCTGTGTGGAGACGCTGTGGAAGAAAGAGACCTATAGCCCCGTGCCATGTGTTTTGTTTGTGAGATGGATGGCTATAATTTACTCCTGCCTGAAACACTAGTATTTACGATGCCTTTCCTTGGCTGAGGGGTAAAAATGGTCTCCAGAGAAATAGAAACATTTTTTAAAGAGTGTATTGAAAAAAAGAAAACCACAGGACAGCTGAAGGTCAAGGAAAGAAGGCGATGATGGTTGCTTTGTCTTCTTTTCTAGATAATGAAACAATTTTCCTTATTTGACCCCATGGAAACCATTTTTTCCCCCTTATTCACTCCCACACATGTGCAAATGCATGCATGTAATCACAAACACACCCATACCTTGACCCCAGTTACACAGGGGGACCCTGAATATGTAGCAGGACACTATCAACATCAGGAACAGTAGTGTAAGATTTGGCTTTAAAATTCCTTTTTAGTTGTTCTTTTGATCACAGCTGGATGAGCATATTGGCTGCTTTGAATAAGCCAAAATAACCATAACCCTCTTCAAATTATGGTCCGCGTCCTCTGGCCGTAGGCATTTGGGTACTGGAGCCAAATTGTCAGCCATTGCTTTTGTGTGGAAGCTTTATTAATTGTTCACTGTTACAGTCCTGAAGCACTCAGTGGAAAGGCCTTGCCTTTAGATTTGATAAAACACTGGAATGACATGTCAGCAATGAATGTAAAAGGCACAAAAGAAAAAAATCCCCAAGGGGGTATCCTAATTTTAGATTTAATCAAAATCAGCAAGAATTTTCCTTTCTTATTTTCTGCTGTATGAGCCACTTATTGATGGGTAAATGTGATCACAGAATTATTACACAAATACCTTTACTTTATAAATGTTGTTTTTATCAAAGCCCTCTTTGCTTTTCTTTAGTAGTATTTCCCCCTTTCCATTGGGTATATGTTAAAAAATGTTAAATACACAAGCAATCTACCAGTTTTTTCCCAGACTCTGCAGCCTTTAAGATGGTTCCCCGCTCTACTAGAAATGCTCTCCTTTTACTGACCAGCTTTTTGAGAGAACTGTTTTCCCTGCAGAAGCTGCTTGCATGCTGAGAATCCTAAGTACAAAATAGACCTCATAGCGTAAAATCAAAGATAGAATAGGTTAGGAATCAAGTTGGTCATTTTTCAGCTCCACAGATGGTCAGACCATTCCCAAGCATCCCAGGATGATTTCTGTCACAGGGTCACAGGGGGCAAATATTAGAATCTTGACTTGAGAAACCAGATTAATCTGCATTAAAATAAATTACTTCTGATCTTATTCTCCCCACCTGAATCTCCTTTCCTATCTTTCCTGAGATAGCAGCACTTACTGACATCCTGAAACTTCTCAATTAAGAGAATGTAGAATGAAAGATTAGTCTCAGCACTGGATTCACCTGACTTTAAGGCAGACGTCTAAAGTTTGGTTGTAAAAATCTATGTAACTCACCCTAGGTTCCTTTTGCCATCAATACGAAGCCATTCATCATCTTCAGGGACAGATGAATAGCTCTCTGGAAGCTCTTCTTTCTCCCCAAGGACTGCTACAGAAGTCCTCGTTTGGCTAGCTGAAGGCCGAGAAGACTGATTTTTAGCCACATGAAGTTAGGCTGAGATCAGTGCCACTGGCTGGTTCTGTGAACATACCTACCTCCACGCACATGGGAATGCTTTTGTGTGCATATACAATGTATATACAATGTTTTCCTTCCCCAGAAACCATGTACATTTTTGAAAGGGGAGCTGTTTACACCTAAGCACTCTCTTTACTTTGCTGTCTGTCGAAGCTTGCATTGGAAAGGGGACATGCCTTTAAAAGAAAAGTCCACTATTGGGAATTTAGTGTTTTTCACACCACTTGTAAACACTTAACTACTGCTTTTAATTTACTCCCTTTTGTTTTCAACAGTTAGGGTTTACTGTGAGGGATTACTTTCTTTTTTCTACATCTTCCCATCAGATGATCTCCAGATCCCTTCCAAACAACACTCCTATGATACACATTACATCTTGCTCTGAATTTTGTGTCCCAAAGGGACAAGTTCTAGAGTTTCTTTTAATAAGGGTTTTTTTTGGGTTTGGTTTGGGTTTTTTTTCTTACTGTTCCCTACCCAAAAAGATGTTAAAATCTGTATTTTGGATTTACAGATTTTTGTAGCTGCATTACTAGGAGTCTTCTCCTAAGAAACTTTGTCCTTGGGAGCCCAGTGGCAGAGGACACATCAGGGACTCCCAGCAGCTGTGTCTACTCCATGGCCACCAAAGGCAGGGACAGCCCCTGAGCGTCCTGGGCACAGGGACTGCAGCAGGCCAGGCTGTGCATGGGGGGGCCCCCTATCATCACCCCCTGTAACCAGGCAACGTCCCAATGTAACACCTGTAACAAGTGACGTCACAATGCCCTGGGGCAGTATAAAAGAAGGGGGCATCCTGCGAGTCCCCTTGCCCTGCCAGAGCCGTCCTGGGCACAGCCCAGAGAGGAGCTCTTAGAGGAGCTGCTAAAGCAGCTCAAAGGGGAGGCTAAGGCTGTGGCCAGCGCACGGGGATGCCTTCTTGAGGAGTGCTCACCATCCTCATCCCCTGCGCAGTCAGGAGCAGCAGCTGTAAGCAGATAGGGTGCAGAGAGGTTGCAAGGAGCACACAACGACCAGTACCCCGCCGGGCGCTGGGCGGATGTTTGCTTCTAGGGTTGATGGGGCTGGGGGCACTTGGCCATTTGGGGAAGCCAGAGTCCTCCATTAGGTTCTGGGCTGAGAGAGAATAGGGCTAGGGGGGAGGCATGACCAGCCGGTGGGAGGAGGGAGTCGGTCTTGCTCACGTGCTCAGGGAATAGCCGATCGCCAGCTCTGCTGCTGGGGTCAGGAAGGAATTTTCCCCCGTGGCGCGTTGGCAGTGGTCCCTGGGGGTTTTTTGCCTTCCTCTGCAGCACTGAGCAGGACCCCTTGCCAAGGCCCCTCTGGGCTGGCTCACTGCCTGTTGCTGCTTGTGCTCCACAAATTGCCGCAAAATTGTGCACAAAATGGGGACAAATTGGGTACAAATTGGGCACTAACTGGGCAAAATTTGGCACAATTCGGCACAATTTGGCATGATTGGGGAGAATTTGGCACAATTCGGCACAATTTGGCAAAAAACGGTACAAATTGCCACATATTTGGCACCAAAAGGTCACAAATTTGGCACAATTCGGCAATAATTGCCACCAATTGCCACAAAAGGGGGACAATTCGGCCCAATTTGGCATAACTTGGGGAAAATTCGGCCCAATTTGGCATAACTTGGGAAAAATTCGGCACAATTCGGCACAATTTGGCCCAATTTGGCATAACTTGGGAAAATTCTGCAGAATTCTTCTGCATTTGGCAGAATGAATCCGAATTCTTCTGCATTTGGCAGAATGAATCAGAAGAATTCTGCATTTGGCAGCATGAATCAGAATTCTGCAGAATTTGGGGAAATTCACAATTCGGCAAAAGTTGGCAATTGGCAATTGGCAAATGGCACAGCCTAAGACAAAAGCCATGTCAATAAACAGTTGGCATGGCAAAAGAAAAAATAAACTAAAATAAGATGAAAGATGCACAATTGTCCTGGTGTCCTTCAAATATTTTTGGAACCGACTAACTTGCCATTCCAGGCAAATCACGGTCTCGTTGCTACTTCCAGCCTGAGTCAAACCACAACACAACACCTATCCTGTTTTGAGATCCACCAGACTAGTGATTATCTAGCGATGGCATGTGGCTTGACAGTACTTATTTACTTGTTTTCCCTGCTTTTCTTACAAACATTTTGTTTTCAGAAGATTCCAACTTGCCAAAGGGCTCCACTCTTGGCTTTCCCTGCACGCTTTAAGAGCAGATACTTATTTGATGCTCCTTCAAATAGCTAATGTAGTATTCCTGATGGGGTCTCTGTTGATCCATCTCGCTGCCATCCAGCGAGACCTGGACAGGCTGGAGAGCTGGGCAGGGCGAAACCTAATGAAGTTCAACAAAAGCCAGTGTAAAGTCTTGCACCTGGGAAGGAACAACCGTTCATTTCAGTACAGGCTGGGGGCTGACCTGCTGGAGAAGAGGTCTGTGGAGAAGGACCTGGGGGTCCTAGCGGATGACAGGTTGGCCATGAGCCAGCAGTGTGCCCTGGTGGCTAAGAGAGCCTGGGGTGCATCAAGAGGAGTGTGGCCGGCAGGTCTAAGGAGGTGATCCTCCCCCTCTACTCTGCCTTGGTCAGGCCCCACCTGGAGTATTGTGTCCAGTTGTGGGCTCCCTGGTGTAGAAAGGACAGGGATCTCCTGGAGAGAGTCCAAAGAAGGGCTACGAAGATGATTAAGGGCCTGGAGCATCTCCCCTATGAGGAGAGGCTGAATAAGCTGGGACTGTTCAGTCTAGAGAAAAGAAGATTAAGGGGAGACCTTATCTTAAGCATGGGATGCTGGGCAAGTTAGCCAGCCCCTTTTCAGTGGTCTGTGGAGACAGGACAAGGGGCAATGTCTGCAAGTTAGAACACAGGAAGTTCCGCACCAACATGCGGAAAAGCTTTTTCACAGAGAGGGTGGCAGAGCCCTGGGACAGGCTGCCCAGGGAGGTGGTGGAGTCTCCTTCCCTGGAGATATTCCAGCCCCGTCTGGATGCCTATCTGTGTAATGTGAGCTAGGGAGCTGCTTTGGCAGGGGGGTTGGACCCAATGATCTCTTGAGGTCCCTTCCAACCCCAACAACTCTGTGATTCTGTATATACAATGCGATAAAGCCTTGCTTTTAGTACTAATGAACAGAATCTCTCCATATTTATATTGTTTGGGTTCTTACATTCTGTAGAGAATGCCTACATAAATATATAGAGGCTGTGTCTTGCTGATCTTAGCACATTTGAGTTCTGTTCCCAGCAACAGAGTATCAGATGCTATGGGTCTATTTGCTTCTATCTAGGCAATAAAAATATAATTCTCTCTGAAAGGCTGGATGAGACTAGTTCTACCAGAGCTCTGTTATACATAAGCAGATAGTATTTCATGGCTTTTTAGCTCAGAACTGAGCTGTTATAGACCCAAGTCACCGTACTTAAAAGTATACTTACTTGCATGAATGAGCAGTGAATGAAAACCATTATTGTCCCAGCATGCACTGCTCACCAATACTCATTTTTGTTGTAGCCAGAGTTTCTTAGTGTGTTTCTGCTTCATTTAAACTTGTCAATACCTCAATTAGTGCTTGCTTCTCTTCCCCTGGGAGGGACATTTACACATGTCACTTCACAGCCTCCAAAATCTAAAACGCTCATGGGAATTGCTGGGTCATAAAATATATCCTGATTAAAGCTCGTGTTTTTCAGTGACTTTCTGCCCTTCATTATTATTACTATTATTATTATTACTATTTTTATTTTAAACCTGTAAACTGTATATGTATTTTTAACAAAAGGACACAAAGGGAAAGTTTAAAGCATAAAAACTTGTAAGAAAATGAGCATTTTTCCATGTGATTCTAGTCTCTGATTTGTACTGATTTGCATTCAGTAAGTCGCAAAAAATTAAAGTGCTGTACTTTGCAATTATGATAGCTGTAACCCTCTCATTTAACATAAAGACTTGATGCCATCTTGATGGCAGATTAAATTCAATTTAAGATCAAAGCATTGGAGAAGTTATCTAAAATTATATATTCCAATTTTTAACTATTTAACATCCCTGTTCTTCACGGACAGACTTTTATATAGGGTGATGAAAGATCATAATTGATTTGGAATAGAATGTGGCCCAAGAAATTTACACTTAACAGATACATGTTTCTAACAGTAGTTTTTAGGCACTGATACTTTCCAACAACAGCGATGATGGTAACACAAACATTGCCTATTAATTTATTCTGAAGGAAGACGGTCTTTGTCTAAGTCTTCATAAATCACAATTATATAGATGCTAATGTAATTTTTTACAGATCTTTGATAATTATTTTTTTTTTGTTCTGACAATTAGCCAGGCTTTGATGGAACTGATTTTCCAGTGCCTCATGTGGGTTACCATAGTTTGTCACAAATTTCCACAGGCTTTTACTATAACTGACTGCAGGGAACAAAACTGTCAGCTTATCATTTCCCATTTTCTTTCTTTTGGTTATTAGGAAGTGCAGTTAGACAAAATGGGAATTGAAGCTGCATGGCAAAGTGAAAGAAAGTCACATTCATTTCAGAACCATGTCAAAGTCAAAGGAAAGGCTGAGAAATATAAGCAGCAGCTGGTCTCATGTGTATTATTTGAAGGCAGCAGTTTGCACTGTGCAAACATAAAACTAATGCAAGAAAAGACCTTGGGAAGAGGAAAGAATTGCCTATGTGATTTGAGAGAAAAGACCTTTTTTATTTTATTAATGTGTCTTTTGGTTAAAATTCATAGTTGTCATGCAAAATAAATCAACTTCTTTTCCTATAATGTGACCTGAAACCACTTCTGAGTGAATAAGATATGAACCCTAAATGTTCACAGCCTTTACCCTGACATATTCAATCAGATCATGAGGCACTGGTGAAGCTGCCAAGTACTCAAGACATCATTGTCATTCTTATTAAAGCTTAGCATCAAACAAGGCCTGTTCTATCTTGGAAACACATGTTTGAATAATACTTATAATCAAAGTAACTTCATTTATATCACCGGAATAGCTAGCTGGAATGGTGTTTTAAGGTGTACGGAATCCTTATTCATTCCCACCCTGTGATTTATTTCTTTTTAGAATTTTTTTTCAAAGATTGCCTTGTATGGAGGTCCAAATATTCTAACATTTAAGTTTTTACATACCACCAAGTCTCTTGTTTTGAGATAGGATTTTTAATGCAAACTTAGGCAGCTGGGACATGGGTTGGTCATGTCTGTGTTTAGTTTCTATTATTTACATATTTTAATTCTCATGAGCACCAGTCTTCACTAAATAGAAACATAAAGATACAGTTTCTGCTATGCCCAGTCTCTTTTTCCATGGCAGTACTGTTTCCCATACTGTCTTGTGAGAAAATTATTTTTCTAGAAGAGCTGCTTATGAAGTTCTTGCATATTGTCCAAAAATACTTTCATCCAATAGTTATTAATGAAAATATACAAAAAGCCATTAACCCTCCTTTTAGGACAGGTTTGGGGTAGAAGGTAATCTTATTTGGTTGCTTTTTTAAAAAAAATATTTTCAGGTATATATCACTACCTTTTTCTGAATTTATTTTGTAGGCAATGTAGACTATCAAAAGTAAAGCTGAGTAAATAATTCAGTCTGCCATATTAACTCATTCAAGTTTTACTGTTTTCCTCATTTTTCTCAGGTTTATGTGTTTGAAAGTATTTTTCCTAGACTGGAGTTTGAACAGCAATTAATTTCAAGACATTTATTTTTTTTTAATTTGAAATTCATGCCACATTGATTGGTTATGTAATTAGCTCAGTATTATTTCTGTGTGAGAGTTGCATTGCTCACACAACAAATTATTTACCAATTCCAAGCAATATAGTTACTATATTCAAACTATTCAAAATTCACTTTCATTAAATATTTGAACATTTTAAATTGGTTTTTTTAAATATTTATCCTAAAAGAACATGTGTCTGAGGAGGTTCACAACAAATGAAGGTTAATATGGCACAACCATGAAGTGCATTTTCAAAATTAGTGAATATCAGTAGAAAATAGTTGTCATCAATTGTATATCCATTATTTTTGTGAAAATAACTTGTATTCATAATAACTGGATGCTTATTTTTGTGTCAACAGATTTCTTTCACACTTTGAGCCACACAGTCAGTTTTCTATTCTTGGGGATCTCTAGGATGAGGAATAAGAGCATTATTTTCATCTGCTGGAGACGTCACAGTTTTACCAAGTAACTTTGTGCTTGAACTGAAGTATTTGAGCAGTCCTATTCATTTAAAATTCTCTGCTAGATTCCAGATTCCATTTGAATTCCGGAGACATGCTACTTAAGCAAGCAAAGATGTCATTAATGAGAAAGGGAAACCTGAAGTTAAGGAAAGAATTTTGGCAGCCCACACACTGACTCCTGGAAGTCTACTAAATTTGAAAGTAAACTAAGAAATCAACTAATTATAGTGTGAGAGC
Source organism: Laterallus jamaicensis coturniculus (assembly GCA_022605575.1). Classification (NCBI taxonomy): domain Eukaryota; kingdom Metazoa; phylum Chordata; class Aves; order Gruiformes; family Rallidae; genus Laterallus; species Laterallus jamaicensis. The sequence continues at coordinate 3,635,217 of JAKCOX010000009.1, forward strand.
TAATCTCCCTTAAATGTAAGTAGTGTATTTTCATGGGCTTTGCCTGAGCAAAAGTAGAGTGAGGAAGGAATTTGGGTTTGAGGTAGAAAAATAACATTTGTCATCTACAGAAGAGTATTCTCACTGTGGCTGACCAGCATAAGAGGACATGCTGAATTTGGTTTGAATCATAGAATCATAGGGGTTGGAAGGGACCTTGAGAGATCATCGTGTCCAATCCCCTGCCAAATCAGGCTCCCCAGCTCACATTACACAGGGAGGTGTCCAGACAGGTCTTGAAAATCTCCAGAGATGGAGACTCCACACCCCCCTGGGCAGCCTATTCCAGTGCTCTGTCACCCTCACTGTGAAAAAGTTCTTCTGCATGTTGGTGCGGAACTTCCTGTGCTCCAACTTGCAGCCATTGCCCCTTGTCCTGTCCCCACAGACCATTGAAAAGGGGCTGGCCATTTCCCCCTGCATCCCATGTTAAATTGCAGTTTTAATTATTTTTTTCCAATATCGAATAATTTCAACTTTAATGCTCTTTTCTTTTATCACAACACCTATCCTCATTCACAATGTTATTTTAACCCAAGGTTGTTTAAGCTGCACCAGAGGGCTGTAGGCCTCCGTTCTAGAAGCTGTACAAGAGAAACAGATGGCATTCATCTTCCCTCATTACAGTACTAGCATGCACATCTCCGCAATGCCCTTAGATTTTTAAACATGATGTTGTTAATACTATAAAGTGATGAGATTACTCCTTACTGGGTTGCTGCAAAGAAAGGGGAAAGCAATGATTTGTCCTGGGAAAAGGAATAAAAAAAGCAAGTTTCAAAAAGAAACCCAACTTTAAACAGAGAAATCTCCTAGATCAATGCTGCTGACAGCAATATGCGTACCTTGAATACGGAAATTTCCATAATCTATAAATTCTGGGTGCTATTTTGTCCAATTTTGACCAGTAAACAATTAGCAATGTCCAGCACTGCCTGGCATGCTTCACACAAAAATGTGGAGAACCACAGATGAAAGAAAATTTGATTACTTTGTCTCAATAGGGAAGCCTACTCCAAAATCCTGAAATAAAAGGCTAGGCATTCCTTGACCATGCACAGCAATATGCCCTTCCCTTCCAAAATTCTCTTATATAAATACATATCATTATATGTGTGTGTAAATAATGTATATTTGAAAAGATATAAAGGTTACACACACTTAATATGGCATCTGAATCATCTTGATATATTTCTAAATGCTTTCACTTTTTATAAGACATCCTGAGACAATCTCATGCATGTATATCATACAGATTTCATTCACTTATTTACAGTTTTCTATATTATTTTGTCAGTAAAAAGCCAGCATATTTAGCTCAGTTATTTGCATCAGTAATTTGATTAAAGATAGTTTGAGGATGAAGAAATGCACTGCCAAGAATATCCTTGGGAATGTAGCTTTGTTACCAGAAATCTTTTGACATGGAGGAAGATAAAAGAAGAGCTTATGGTTTAGGATCATTGGAGATAAATTGTGAAGAGTAAAAAATCAGCTTTGGAGGAAAGGGAAATATTTAGCTGTGAGGCATTGCTATGGCAATAAGGAATCCGTGTGGAAGATTATGTGAGAGGAAGGGAAGGATAAGCAGGGATAAAGCTCTGTCTGAGGAATAAAGTCATCTTTCTTTACATGTTTTTATGCTGCTCTTATTAAGAAAGTTTGTTCAAAGGAAAAGATCTTCATAAGCTAGCCTCTGTTTTTCAAAAAACGAGCAAGATAGATAGTCACAGTGTTAGTTTGACACTGTCACCCATCAGAGTACTCATGGTAGACAACCACTTAGGAGACCTGAAAGTGAGCAAAGGGGCTCTCTGAAACAGGCTACTCAGGGTCTGTGGGATTCAAATCCAAATCTCTAGGTGAGTACTGTGTGCTTTTATCTGTGAAACAGGAGGAGCGTAGACCTGCCAGTGCAAGGCGTACTTGCTCCTAAGGGTGAGCCATCCTGCCCGGGGGCACAAGCACCCCCAGAGCTCAGGTGCCTCATGGGGTACATACCACTCCTCCCTAGCTTCTAGATGAGCTAACTGTATGATCCTTCTGTCACCAGAGAAACACAAAATAGGAGATAGTGTTGGGAAGGAGGACTGCAGCTGTAGAGGAAATCAATTGGGTGACTTGGGAAGCTGGCATGATTCCTTTATGGATAGGAAATAAGGTTGGAGGAGGAAAACATTGCAGTAGGGGTTAGGGAACATGTGAGAACCTGAGTAAGTTACATCAGGGAGAGGGAGAGGTGAAGGGGGCTGGTGTGTAACCTTGAGGGAAAAAGAGAGAGACGCGGAGTGATGCAGCAAATGAAGAAGGAAGGGACATGTGGGAGGCTTGGAAGACTGGAAGAAAGAAAGGTGGCACAAGCTAATGATGGACTCCTTAGTAGCTTGCCACTCTGTTGAATTGGATCTTTTAGTGGTGTACAAAATGCATAAAAGGATTATCTCCAGTCTTAAAGATGAGGGCACGTATTCAAGTGCACATAGTGGCACTTACAGGGGCCACAGACCTGCAGCTGCATAGACCCAGTAAGTTAGGTTCTGTTTGGCAACAACATGCAAATGGCTACAAAAATAGACTTTCTGAAAGAAGCCTCCTCCTGGGTTCTAGCACTTGGACAGATGCCAGATAAAACTGAAGTTATTTTCATTCTCCGAAAGATGGAGTCAGACTCCTAATTTTCTATTGTAATTATTCATCATTTCTTCTCTTTTAATGCTCCTCTTTGACAAAACTAATTGGTAACTAATATCCAAACAGTTAAAAAAGATGTACTTCATCACTAATTGATATCAGTGCCTAAAAATCCTCACATCTCACACAAGACCTTTCAAAGAGTTCTGCCTGTAATTAGATCCTATTTGAAACCCTAACCCACAGCTTCACAACCCTGTTAATTTTCAAATCAGTTTGTTTTGGTTCAGAAAGCCTTCGAAGAGAAAGGGCTGCATGCTGACATATTGTCATATCCAAGAATCAACAACTCTGGCATGTGAAAAGGTCATGCCACCAAGCATTAACATTTAAGAATAGCGATTATAGTAATTCATTTAAATAAGGGTGGGTTTTTGCTGTCCAGTAATAATAGATGCAATCTATGCAGGAGGAATGGCCAGGCCTCAAATCAAGTCCTGCGCCAATGTCAAATTCTTAAAATAGGGACCCAGAGAAGTTCATATGGAATGAGTGAGTTGCTCTGATCAGAAGAGGCAAGTATTCATGCATAAAAACAAGGGGAGTGGGACTATTGCAGAAGGCAGCCATGGAGCATAAGAGCTTAGAGAAGGGACTCTACAGCCACTTTGCATGCTTTGAAAGGAATGGACAGATTCATTCGGAAGAGATCAGTTATGTTGGAGACTCCAGAAATGGCCACAGTACTCTAGGTGGGGTCTCACAAGAGCGGAGTAGGGGGGCAGAATCACCTCCCTTGACCTGCTGGCCACGGTCCTTTTGATGCAGCCCAGGATATAGTTGGCCTTGTGGGCTGCAAGAGTGCATTGTTGAGCTTCTCATCCACCAGCACCCCTAAGTCTTCAGGGCTACTCTCAAGTACTTCATCTCCCAGCCTATACGAGCACTTTCTTCCCTCCCTGACGAGGGTTGCGCTGACCTTGCACTTGGCCTTGTTGAACCTCATGAGGTTCACATGGACCCACTTCTCCAGCTTCTCCAGGTCCCGCTGGATGACATCCTGTCCTTTCGGCATGTCAGCTGCACAAGAATTAAGAAATTTTTATCCATTCTTTATTCGCCCCATATCTGAATGCTTATTGTTTAAAGTAACTTTATGTTCTGTCTCTACCGCCCCAATGTCCAGCCCCCAGCTCCTCTCTGCAAAGCTCTCTTTGAGGCCCATCTTCAGTCATAAGAAAATTATCTTATACAGAAATTAAAATAAAATAATGTCTTGCATTGTTGTCCATCTGGTCAAATACGGACAAGCTGCATGAGACCTAAATTGAAGGGCCAACCCTGTATCATCAGACTAGTCTGCTCACTGAAGAACATTCTTTTTTCATTTTGTCTGATTTTAGTTCCAGCTATGATAACTTCCTATCCAAATACCACCTTGGCAACTCAAGGTCAAAAGAAGGAAATGAGCTGCACAGCACATGGGGAGAAACCCATCATAGTCCGCTGGGAGAAAGAAGACCGAATCATTAACCCTGAAATGTCCCGTTACCTTGTTTCCACCAAGGAAGTCGGAGATGAAGTGATCTCTACTCTGCAGGTAAGAAAATAAAGCGACCCACGGCTCATCTACATGTGTGAGAGTGTTGCTTGATATGGTTTCAGTAGGGATGCACAGCTACCTCTGCCCTACAATGTCAGATCCCTACCACTTGCTCCATCTGTGATAGCAGCCCTGGAGACCTAGCAGCAAAGGGAGGTGGAGGAAATCTCTGCATCCCACACCCAAAGAAAAATTATTTTCCATCTTCCCATTCTCCAGAGGCAACAAGAGAGTGAGCCTGGCTTGCAGCCCTCCTCTGACCTCCCTTACCACCTCATGAGCAATGTGCTTTAGCCTACCCTTCCTTGTGCAGAACAGCTCAGTTTTGAGTATACTGCTGATAAGTGCTCAGTGAATATCTGACCCCTAGCTCTGATGTGTGTTAGGTTACCTTCACGAAAATCATTAAGCTGTTTTGAGATGAAAATTCTGTCCTTTTTTAAGTACTTTTTCTCCATCCCTTTGACTTTGTGGGGCTTCTGAGACCATTTTACAAAGTCAGGTTAGTCATCGGATTCAAAGTGAGATGGAAGGAAAAGATATACATAGATATGTAAGCAGTATTTCTACTGCTGCCCGTAGTATTTGGCACTTACTCTATACAGTAACAGAAGTCACCAAGCCTCCTAGCAAATGGTCATAGTCTGCATCTTCACTTCTGCTTCCGTGACAGGCAGCTGTGTGGTGGTTTGGGGACCATACATCTTGACCTGCCTGGCAAATCAGCATGTGGGTACTCCATTAGCTCCTAAGTGGATGACTGGATAAGATTGAGAGTGTCACTTGTTTTGTGGACTTAAGTTTCCTCAAGATGCCATGGAAGCACAGGAAACTCCCACTGTTGTGGTGTGACCTGCAATGGGTGGAGCTATGACATTGCTCTCACTATACCAGGATACAGCTTTTCACACTCAAATTTAAAATTTACCAACATGAGCAAGTTATCAATCAGTTTCCTTATATTTTTACACCTGCTGTTATGAAATCTAAAAGAATTTAAAATAAAGTAGATTCTCAGTCAAAAATCTTGATTTTCCATTTTTCAGTCACATTCTTAAAAACTTTTTAACCGGGCTTCAAGAAATAATTCTCTAGCTCTCTGGTGATTGTCTATATTGTAGGGTAACTCTTAAGGTGTATATCTCTCTTTAACAGCCCAAAATTGTGTTGGATGATATCCAATAAAAATCTGTCTTTGCTCTCTGTGAGGGAACTTTGACATTGATTTCTATGAGGAAGAATAAGTTCTATGTGTGAGTTTGTTCATGTTAGTATATTTGCATTATGAATAATATCTAATTGTAGGATAGACCTCTAGACCTCTCTGCCCACATTCATCTCACTGACTTTAATAAGATAATGCCTGGATGCACAACAATATTTCTTTTTGAAAGGTTGGAGACCTGCTTGGAGAATTCTCTTCTGAAGCAGTTGTGTGTTGTAGCGGTGTTTACATCCATCTGTATGTTGTATACAGACCTTAGACTTCTGAGAGACAAAATGTCCCCCAAAATAGAGAATGTCAGGATTAAGGTTGTCTCTGAAGCTTTTAAATTGGTGCTTTTGTATGTGTGCATGATGATGTGATCTTTAGTTGTATACTCAGCTTTTATTTTTTCTGCAGGACCCCTGCCTCAGTCAGGCATGACTTGGATTTTCTCTGGAGTTGAATTAGGGTTGAGTAATGAAAGATACTGTGTGATGCAAGGCTGATCACTGAAACCTAACTTTTCACAGGTGGCCAATAATTGTGTGTTCTTTGTTTTCTAGGTACTTGCCTTGAGCCCTTGGGGTCTGATTTGCAGAAGTACTAAGCCCTCATAGCTGCAGCTTAACTCAATGGAAGCTGTTATGAACAGATGAAATGCTATTTATTGCTAAGGACTCTGGGGGGAGGGGGAAAGGAGGCCCTAGATGTATCAAATTGGGCTCTGAAATTTTTTGTTTTTCTATCTCAAAGCTCAGCCACACGTGCAACTTAACACAGCTTGACAAGTTACTGGATCTCAGATGATAACTCTCCAATATTCTTGCAGCGAGTGGGAAATTAAGCCATTTATCTTAACCAGTGGTGAATGAGAGTTGTGCTCATATTTCTATGTCTTTGCTGAGGACTAAAGAGCACGTGGAGTTACCATGGCTCAGCTAATATGTGGCAACTTGTCAAGCAGCCACAAACATTATCATATGTCTGGTTCCTTAATTCCCCGTACAAAATGGTGGTAATACTCTTCATGATGTCAGGGTTTATGAAAATAGATTCATTCGTGCTTCTGAAATGGCTATTGCATAGGTGAATGCCACAGAAAAGGCTATGAGAAAATGAATCAGTCTGTCTTCAGGGCACAGTCTGAACTGTGTGCAGTAAATAAAGTGTGGAACAGCACACTGAATGATGAGAGGAAAATGGCATTTGGAATATCTGCTCGTTTAAACAAATCCTCTCCCTATTGTACAAAGAATGAAGCAGTGGTCCTGTAGAAAAATATCATTATAATCATGTATGCAAAGACTGTGCACAACTTTCTATATACTAAATTACAAATTGAAAAGAAAACCCCCACAGAATTTTATTATGAGGCACCGTGCCGAATACTACAGGGTTCACCACCGATGTCTGAACCTTTATTTCTTCCACACAGACTTCAGCCACCTGAGTTATTTTCAGAAATAACTGAAAAAATTTGGAGGCAGCAGGAGGCACCATTTTGTATGGAACATTTCAGCCAACTGTTAAATACTTGGCAAACTTATGAATAACTGGAAACAAGACTCCCAATGAGAAGCTACAGGAATAGGTGGTGCTCCAACCCCTGACTACATGCGTAGAGCTGATAGCCTGCTTCCTCAGCCAGGTGTTGCTAGTTCTGATAAGTGTCAGCATTTTGGATGCTTTATTATGCATATGTATGTCTATAACATGCAGTATCTATTTATTACTGTCAAGTAAAACAGTTTGTACGATTTTTCTTGCACCATACAGAAAAAGCTGTTGGTTTATTTTCTCTGCTTGCTGTTCAATCAATCACTTCTTTTCAAACCACCTATAGATTTTGCCAACTGTGCGTGAAGATTCTGGCTTCTTTTCCTGCCATGCCATCAATTCTTATGGGGAGGATCGTGGAATAATTCAGCTCACTGTGCAAGGTAGGAAGAGGACAACATAAGGAAAAAAACACAGCTATTGTAGTACAGTAAGTGTATGCCATCCTCAGAAATCTGTTGGGGGAGGGAGGCTCTGATCCTAATTAAATGTATTCCTCGTTGTCAAAGAAATGAGGAGCCGCTTTAAGATGCTCAGCCTTTAATTTTCCAGCATCGCAGATTAAATCAAAATAAAGGATAAGCTTGAGTCTTTCTAGATCTCTATGAGTTAATAAGGAGGATTTCTCCTAAATACATTAGCTGACAATCTACTAAAGATATTTAAAACTCTCATCTTCAGTAGGGACAGTAGATATGATGGGGAAGAAGGTAGCATTTGTTTTTAAAGTAGAAATGTGTTTAAAACCCAAGTCTGAAATAAAGCAAAAACGATCTGACTTTGGAGAGAATGTTAAACCTCCTGTGGATCCAGAAACAAAATATTGCAAGCTTAATCAGTTGAAAGAAATCGTAATCAGTTTGCACAACGCAAACTGGAGGAACCTATGTGGCCTGGGGCTGGGGTTCCCCTCCTGCAGGGTCTCACTGGGGCAGGCGGCAGCAAGCCCTGGAGCAGCTGAGGTGACGAAGCCTGAGAGACAGAGCACAGCTTATTTCTGGACTGTGCCTGTCCCCGTGCTTCTATGCACACAGCCAGTTTCTGGGCACTTGCAAATTCCTTTCTCCCCACTCTTGATTTCAAGCAACTGCAGATGTCAGTGAATGCCCAAGGCAGCCCTGCCAGGAAATTCAGGCAGAGTTTGAGGATGGGTTCTCAGTTACACCACGGCTCATTTAAACCGCCTTGGCAATTTAAAGGGGCATTAGGATGAGTATAAAAGCTATTTATTTACATCCTTAACTCCAGAGGAAGAAAGAGGCCTGAATGTAATTTTAAACGGTTATCCAATTGTACTTTTATCAAATGAAGACTTTCAAATGTACTCAGAGAGACAGAAATTTTACTCCCCCTCCCAAATTTAGCACTTTTAAGTTTAACATTCATTTTTTTGCCATCACCTTTTATGTAAAAACAGTAGAAGTATCAGTGAAACGTGGCATTTAAGGCAAAAATCTGTTCTAGCGTGAGCAGTCCAATCTGGAGTGCTTTTAACGAAATGCAACTCTATGTTGCATATAAAAAGGTTAAACAGAAGTCAGTATTCAAAGTTAGGTCAGGGACTCCTAACTGAAAAGAGGCTTTTCCTCCCTCTGTTGAGCATTGTTCAGCAGGTGATTAACTGGCTCAGGGTACCAACCAGTGACTGGAGAAAATGCCATGAGAGCTTACTACTAGTAAGCTGTGCCAGTGCCACACTCATTTATGTTACCTTGCTATGAGCACAAGCTTTCTTCTCACTAAAACTGTGTGTGTGTGTGTTTACTCAGAGCCCCCTGACCCTCCTGAAATAGAAATCCGAGAGGTGAGAGCACGCAGCATTGCCCTCAGATGGACCATGGGTTTTGATGGAAATAGTCCCATCACCGGCTACGATATCGAGTGCAAGAACAAATCGGGTAAGAAAAAATGTTCCTCTCAAGCAATCCCCACTGTTAGTCATTCATCACTGAATTTGTATTGGAAAAGATGATTCATACATTGAAACTACCTGATGGAAATTGTTACCATGGTTTATTTAATCTTCCACAGTAAGATTTTTCTTAATTTGTTGTCCTTTTCTTTCTTTTTTGGTTTTGGTTTTTTTTTTGAGGTAAGGACTTAAAGTTTAGCAATTGTTTCTTTTCCCTTTCACCACAGAAAACTACACGGGCTGGGGGGGAACTTGGGGGACGGGGGGGGGGGGTGGAACAGAGGACAGACACAACACAACATGGCAAATTTTGCTCTAAAACAAGCCATTCTAGGCGACAGCTGGTATGATAGTGTAGCTAGCTGACTCTTGATATGTTTTTTTAGATTTTCTCCACTTGGATGGGTTTTTTTCCTTTTCATTTTCTATTTTTCCTTATAGAAAAATACCTGCCTTTACAAATTGTCTTTTCTTCTTGTGCTGATTTTTAGAAGTTGTTTTCTATCAACGTATGAGTACACAGAGTCTTCCCTGGAAAGGTAGCAGTGAAAAAGGGTAGTTACGACAATATCGAGACAGAGCAATCTGGGTAGTAGTTTGCTGAAACACCATGCAGAGTTTTCAATAAGACTGGAAATGCTCTGAAGGATTAAGACCTGTGGTACATATTGGCACGCTAGTGCAAACAGATAGCTCTCCTCTAGGTCACCACAAAGTCACATCAGTGAACATCTAATGAGGTGAATGAGGTAAATGGTTAAAAAAACCAAAAAATCAACCCCCAAAGCCAGGAAAATGTTCCTGTTCTAGTACATATTAAGCATCAAAAATGTTCAGCTGTCTATTGAAATCTAAAGACATTCAAGATCTGCTGGAACTATGTCTGTGATGTGAGATCATACTTAAAATTAAGTATGCTGTCAGGGTAAGCGCTGTCCCTGAGTCAGGCTTTGAGAAGGAGCTAGGTAGGAAATTGCAATGAAACAATGTTTTCATATTCTAACTATGATTTAAAAGATACTGAGAAATTATATTGTACTGGTTTACATTAGAGTTTATTGCCCTATTTGTAAGCAGATGTAGTCCATTAATACTCGTGCTCAATGTGTGGTTATCAGTGTAACAGTCTGTTTATCAAAGCAATTATCACATTTTTATAGTCTTCTCCATTTATTTCTGAGATGTAAAAATGGACTTCTTTTTCATAAAATTCTAAAATTTATCCAATTTAGAAAAGACAATCAAGCCATCTTTACTATTTTCCATTTGTCTATGGTGTGGATTTCACTTGTGGATTACCTAGGGAAAAAAAGCATGATGCTTTTATTATCAGGTAAAAAAAAAATCAAGAGTGTTAAATCATCAGTCACTGTAAGTGACTGATCACTCTGTAAGTAAAATTGATAATGTACAGGTGAGCACAGTACCTGAAAGATTACAGGTAATAATTCCCCACTGAGGCTGTGGTCAGGAATCACAACTTTGGAGATGAGTGCCTTCAAGGCATATCTAAAAGTTTCTGGGCTCTGTTTTCTTTTTGATTTCCATTCTTTACAACCACCCACCTGCTCCAGAACAGGTTTTGAAAGTCATTCTTGCCTGATAGGCTCTTTTCTTACCCTAGAAGATCACTTGTATTTCTGAATCATGCAACTCAGCATGATTCCCAACTAGGAAGACTAGGAAGATTGAGCTGCTTTCCTTTGATTGAAGCTGTGATGGGAAGAGATTTCAGAGCTCTAAAACACCTTTGTTAGATTTACTTCAGAGTTTTCAAGTGATAATGCAGAATGCTGGCAAAGATTAAGTGGCAATCACTGTGAACATGCATTGCAAAATCGTGTCTTTCTAATATGACATGTCAAATCAATAGCAATACAGCAAATGAAGTGCCATCAGATTGGATGAAAACATCAGGATGCAATGTAGTGATCAAGGAAGGAAGGAAGGAAGGAAGGAAGGAAGGAAGGACAGAAAAAGAACAGTAGGTGTCAGAATTGGTGTGGGAGAAAATATTTGTTTATGAAAGCAAAATAAATCCTGCTTTTTTTTGTCCTAAAAAGAGCAGATTGTCTTAATCTCTCCACAAATAAAAGAAACACTTTTTTTTTTAGAATCTGAGACTGAATGTTCAGAGAAACTGAGGTCAGTTTTTTGAATTCTTGCACAGAATTTTAGTAATTTAAGTCATCAAGAAGATGAAACACCAAAGATGGCTATTGAAGAATTTGCAAAGGGTAGAGGGTAGGGGGTGAATTTAAGAAAGAGAAGAGGGAATTAAGAAGACTTCTCACTGCTTCCAGATATTAAAGGCACAGAAGAAAACTTAAGCAAAACATTCATAATTCAGGCAGTGAGCTCAGGGAACATCCTGCCAAGGCCAAAGTAGAACTGTAAACTGTGCAGTTGTGTTTAGTGAGAAATTTCCATCTTTTTTGCTTGTCCTGAGAGCTCAGAAATGAGTTTACAGAAGGGTGCATCACCTAGACATCTCAAGAAGGAAAACTGCAAAACATTTCAGTCTCAAAGAATATGCAGGTGACTGCATAACATGCAGGGACTTTAGTATATGGTGATGCCCTGATGCATCCTCATTCTTCTGGTTGTGCCATCAGACAAAAAAGACTCATTAGTTACCTGCCAGAAGGAGCACAGACTTGCCTGTCTCATGGGTAGGTGGCACCCGTAGGGTCCCCTTGCCATGCAGGAGCAGTATGAATCATGGGAGCTCAGCAGTTTGGGCTTGTTTCAGTACATAGACATGATGCCTGTCTGTACAGAAACGTACCGGTGGCACCCAGCCCTGGCCCTTCACTGAAACTGCTGATGTGCAGCCGCCAGTCTTTTCCACTGGAGATGTACAAAAAGGTCTGAAGATGGGAACAGATACGTGGGTCCCTCTTAGAGCCCCTCTTCTCCTCCTTTTTATTTTTGATGTCATTACGGAAAGCTGAGGTGCAAACTGAACATCCGTTCCCCCTAGGCCCTGATCTGAAGGGAGAGCACTGCGGTTTGCACTTTCTTGTGCTCAACTATTAACCCCTGCTCCTTCAGGACGAAGATGCCCTCACAGAACTGGGGGGTTTCCTCTCCAACCCTCCACCCCCCATGTCCCCACAAAAAAAATCCTGTCACGGGTGGAGCGGTGTGTCCGGCCGGGTGCAGTACCGGAGGCGGCCACAGGGTGGCAGCGCCGGCCCTGGCCTTGGAGCTGGCGGCCCTTTCCTTCCCTTCCCCTCCACCTCCACCTCCCCCTTCCTCTTCCCCCTCCCCTTCTTTAAAATCTCCTTCAAGAGCCCACAGGTCCTCGCAGCTTGTTCGAGGGATGGGTGGTAAGGTGCTGGTTTTCATATAATTATACATTTTTCCTAGTTCATTGTTGCCTTGTGCTTTCCATATAACACCCACAAGTGCCTGGGTGTAACATTTTATGAGTGGAGTAAAGAATTTGGTAAAAAATCCACTCTTAATTTTTAGTTTTCTCTTTTGCTAGAGAGTTGCTGCTTGTTTTCTGTGCTTTTTCAGTCCTTCTAGGTAAGAAGGTTTTAGAGCACTCTACAACAAAACCAGAAAACCAATAGTCAGTACCTCACTCAGTTTCTTACCACATGAGTGAGAGCAAATATTTTCAGGGTTTGTTAGAAGAGAAATGATTTTTTTTTTTCTTTTTTCTTATTAACACAAATTTTTCAAAACTGAAACCAGGTTTGGTGAGAAATTGATCAGTTTCTCTCTGGATTGACTCAGTTGGGGAGGCATTGCTTTTGCTGGTTTATTTTTCCCTTCACAAAGGATATATGTGTAGCAAAATATATTCCATATGTCTGTGCATTAGTCATAAACAAACACTGAAAGCCTACATTTAGAAGTACAGACGACCATGAGTTTTCATCTCTCTCTGTGATACGTCAGTTCTTAATCTACTAAGAGGTATAAGAGTTTTTCAAATGTATTTATTTTATTTCAGCAGTTAATATGTACTCTAGAGTCCTACCACTCAGAGGTCAGTATTTCAAAACAACTGAGTAAAGAAACATAAGCAATTCGATAATATACAGACAAAAAAAGAAATTATTTTCCTCATTGCTTCTCCATACCAAGTCTTTCTTAAAATTCCTTTCCTGTTGGTGTGGCACACTGGATCAGACAGGATCTCCTTCTGTGCTTGTGTAACATTTAACACAACGGAGAGTGGCTGCTGGTTAAAATTCTGTGAAGTTTAAGAAAGCAAAGTGGAAGCAAATTGTGGCAGCGCTGCCTGCAGGTAACTCCTTTAGAGCTCCTGAAAGTATCCTGCCGGGGAAGCTGTGACAAACTCGGTTACCAAGGCAAAACAGATTCAGGCAAATTTGTTAGCACTTGAATGTCTGATTCCTTAATGTTTTCTGGGTAAACTAAGCCACACAGACAAGCAAATAGGCTCTGCAGCGAGCCAAGCTGCAGATGTCATTGTGACAACTCACGCATCTTTTAGCAGGCTCATATAAAGGAATCTATACAGTATGTGCAAATATTTTGTATCTGAGTAGAGCTTTCTATTTTTAAACTAGTCTTTCTTATCTGCTGAGCTTTCAGCGATCCTGCCTACAATGACCCATCCTGTAAAACACCCCTGTAGAGACTCCAGTGACATCCCCCATAGGATGCTGCAGAGGTTAAAGAAGGAACATCGCCTGCAGTAAGAAAGAAATGAAGGATGGCAACTCATAAAAGGCATTAAGATGCTTTAAATGGATAGATTCTATTATTTCGTTTGCAGCAATTGAATGCTTGGATGGCGCGGAGGGGTTACCATGTTTAGCCAATTTCCATCCTTTTTCCTATTATATGTCTGGAGAATTTATTAAAAACGTAACAGGCAGATGAATAGTAAACATGAGTAATAACAATGTGCTTCTCCTTTTACAGATACATGGAAACAGCTCAGAGAGTTGTACATTCCCGTTGTATTAAACCACTCCTGTGGTCTAACATGAGCTTCAGAAACATTATCAGTCCTGGAAGGGGTGCTGAGCCCCTTGCCTAAGCCTGAAAACTAATCCAGGCTCATGCCCACTGTTCACCTATGGTCTGACCTCCTGGAGGTTGGGATGAAACTTTCTGCCTTGCATTCCTGTTTGTTAGCTCCCTTTCCCCCTTTTTGGAGCACAACAAACCCTCTCGCCAAGTGAGGATTTCAGTGGGGCAGCAGTTCCCATCTTTTTCACAGTTTTTCCAGTGTAGCAATGGTAAAAAAACATGTACACACATATATGCACATACACAAAACTGTGGCTTCATTGCTGCTCTCACCACCCCCTCAAAAAGGGCAAAGGAGTAGCTATTTCCTTGGATTTGCCAATGACCCTGGGGCCGAGATCCCATTATTTGCAGCCACACATTTGGAGCAGTCAGGAGTGCTGTCAAGCAAGGCAGATCACTCGATTTGCTTGTAGCAGCAGGCGTTATCTGGGTTAATTCAGCAGTGGTGGTACCCCGCTCTGTGAAACTATTTAACTACATGCTTGCATTAGCACAGTTAACACCATCTTTTATTTGTCTGTTTTATTTTAATCTCTTATTAAATAGACTCTTGGGATTCAGTTCAGAGAACCAAAGATGTTTCCCCTCAGCTAAACCAAGCCACCATCATTGACCTCCACCCTTCCTCAACTTACAACATTCGCATGTATGCGAAGAATCGCATCGGCAAGAGCGAGGCCAGCAATGAACTCACCATCACTACAGATGAAGCAGGTATGTTCTGGTCTTGTAGCATCTAAAACACACTGGGAATCACTGCTTCTGGGCATGAGGGATCTTTACTTGAAATGCTGCGTATGTTACTGCAGATGCATCGAAAGAAATACTGAACAGTTCCCATAAAACAGTGTGACTTTTGCAACTTCATTGTGCAGGCCTGTAATTAAAGCTGTTCAGTGGCATCTAGTGGTCAAAGAAGACATTGTACTCCAAATTTTCAGCCTGTTATACTGGAAATGAGACGCTGAAATCTGCAGTCCGGCAACTCAACCAACACATATTATTTTTAGCAGTGGTCCCTCCCCTGTGGGCCTTGTAGCTTTCCTTAGATGCCCAGGTATTATTACAGGGAACGAATTTAAGCTACCCACACTCAAGAATATTGATCTACATTAATGTTAGCTTCCTTTGGTATTCTCTCCACTACCCTACCCACCATTTAGTTTGCTGATGGCTGTTATTAATTAGTATAGCCCCCTGTTCTTTGTTGCCACGTGTTCTTTCACATCACTACAGGTTTCTGTACCAGGAGGACTACGCAGCCATTTTCATTTTGATGGCTGGAGCCACTCTTTTATGCACTCAAATTGTTGCCTTCCAGTGCCTTCTTTTTCTATATCTTAGGGCTAACACAAGTGGCAGATGGATAAGGACATGCTAGCACATCCCAAGGCCTACACATTACATGTGTCAGTAGGAAAGGCTGATAGGTGACAAGTGGAGGGCTAGAACTATCTCTCAGCAATTAGGAATGAAAATGCTGAATCACCATAAATACTTCTGCGAGGTATATGTTGCAGTCATATACAATGTATGAAGGTGTGTAGTGGAGAGTGACCCAAGAAACCTCAACATCCTTAGCCATGAAACTGGGTGGAGTTACTCCGAAAAGACTTAACCAGACAGGAGCTCAAAGACATGTTTTTATCCTGCTAATTTTATTTTTTCCTGTTATACATCTTATGCTAAGTTAGCAGTGCTCCCTGCTTTGGGGATTTTGTAGTGCAAGTATCTAGGTGACAGTGTCCCAGCACTGAAAACTCTATTTCTTTTTCAAGATTCATGTTGGTCTACTTATTTTCAGTTCAGCTCGTATGAATACAACTATGTAATTCCCACTCATTTTCTCTGTAGGTGAATTTGCTACAGTGAAAATATACTCCTGGGCAGGAGAACATGGTTTTTGTTCCAAGGAACTTTTTGAATAGGAACAGGACACAAGGGCTCACGGTGCAAAGCAGAGTAAGCAGGACACAACATGAGCTGCATTCCTTTTTTTTTCACCAGGACTCTTTTTCATCCTAGTGGGAGGAAAGGAGTATTCGTCTTTTTACAAGCATTCAGTGAATAGCTTTACTAACAGTGAATAGTTTGTCTGCAAAATATTTACCATTTGATCAAGATTTTTCCCTCCCTTTGTTCAATGAAACTGTGAAATGACTAGAGAAAACAGACTATCCATTCTTCCAGACAGCATCATCTGTATCTCCAGAATTCACATCCTTCCTTGTGCATATACATCAAAGTGGAGGGGTCGGTCTTGGATTTATTCTCACATTCTCTCTTATTCTCCCATGCTTGGAGCATTTCTTACTTGTTGAATTTTTCCTGCCTGATAATTAAGTTGTCAGGATCAGCAGCTGGCCTTGAAATAAAAAACCAGCTTCCCCATGAACAGGGTGGAACCTTAACATCACATTTTATTCAGTTCATTGTAACCAAGTTTCAGAATAATTGATCCTTTTGTCGCTGTCTTTTAAGGAGCCATCTATCTGAAAAAAAAAAAGACCAGCAGTGTGGAACTGTATTCAAAAGTCACTCATCTACCTAGGGAATGATTGGAAGAGAGGAGGTCAGGCTTGGGCAGATTATGTGATGTTTGTCTCCTGGGATTTGATTTCAGGTGCTGTGCAGTCACAGGAGTGTCAGGCTTTGATCACTGTTTACTTCTGTTCTCTGCTTTTACAATAGGAAACGGGGAACAGCATGGGTGCAGGGAGCGAGAAAGGACATAATAAGAAAGGAGCAAAATAAAGATCCAAGAAAGACGATATAGAAAACTAACAACTCAAACTATGCTATTGGCAAGGGGACACAGATTGTGCCCAACATATTGCAGCAACCTGAGAAGCTCAGCACCAGCTATTAAAAAGCAACTGCAAAAGGATAGCCAAGAATGGCACGATTTCAAAGCTAGAGACCACATCTTTCCCTCCATACAACTATAGTTAGCACCTGTGTTGGAAAATATACTTGAACTAACACTTGTCAGAAAAACAAAAACATCATGGCTATTGTTTTATAGTGAAACTAGTTGAGGGAGATGGGTTATCTGGGTTTTCTTCACATCTTTGTCACAAACTCTGTATGACATTAAGTATGTAAAATAGATCATTTCTTATTTAACATTTCACCATGGTACGCTGGGAACTGTTAGCTACTGGGGTCTGTAAAATCATTTGGAATTTTTCAGGGAAAACTCAAGATTTTAAGGAATCCGTTTTAAACCCCAGTTTTAGAATCAAATGCTTTGCTCGAATTCCACTACATTATAATGTGCCCAGAGAAATTACATTCATTTTTGTCAGCAGGGGGACAGTATCAAGGACAGGATTAAAAAAATTCATAGGGACTTGATTTTAGCTAGTGGACTTGTTCTGCTTCTCCTTCCTCTACACTAATGCAAGGGGAATGAAAATAAAGTTCTTGCAACCTTTGGAAATTTCCCATATGAAGGAAAGTCAAAAATGGCATAGAATAGGGCATATTTAATAACTTAAACATATTATAGGCTGTATTCTGGGTCTCTCTGCTTTCATCAGTTAAAACAAAATGTTCTGGTTCCTTTCACTGCAGCTGTCATTTACTACTGCTCCACCTCTAACAGCCCCATCTCACCCTTTTTATTGCTTTACTTCCTTTGTCATGCTATTAAACTTAATTTAATACCTTTTACTGAGGCCATATTCTGCATCAAGGGAACCCTTTACAGCAGCTTGAGATTACTCTATGCCTTTCTTCAAGTCTTTCTTTTGCAATGATTTACCTCGCTGAGCAAGCAATTTACTTCACACCTCTCCGTTCAGTCCCAGCCAATTCTTGATCTGTTTTGCAGCTGCCCAGCTGACAAGTAGGTTCCCCTGGACTTGGGGCCTCCTTTTTTCATTTGCCTTTAAAGCATCATGCACACCCTTGGCAGTGTTATCAATAGTAGGTGAAAGTCCTTCTGACTCAGGTAGGAGCTCAGTGTGCTTTTTTCATCTGGAAGTTATTTTTTGCCTCACTTCCAGGCTGGGTTCCTTACACCAGGGAGGTGGAGAGGGTAAAGCGTTCAGGTGTATAAAATATTTGGTATTCGACTGCAGGTACTCAGCCTCTAGTGAACAAAGGGGATTCCACTGGAAAGTCTGTGGCATGATGAAGGTCAGCTGGGGAGCTCCTGTCTCACCTGCTTTAGAATGGGTTCTGCTGCCCTTCTATCACCTACAGGGTCCTGGCTGGTGCTTACAAAACAGAAACAGCACTGTGGGTGTATCACTAAACAAGAAAAGTCACTGTTGTTCACTTATTTTATTTTTCAGGTTGTTAAGTTTTGTTGTATTTCATTGTCAGCCAGAGGTGGTACCTGAATAAGGAAAATGCTAGGTTCTGGGTTTTGAAGTGGTATCTTCAGTTTTCCATATGATATTGACCAAATCTTTGTGATGTTGGTGTGTTAAGTTGGAAACATGCCAAGTGAAGTACGGAATTCTGTGTGTTTTGGGGGTTGATTTTGATCCATCTCCTCTCTCTTCACAGCTCCCGATGGTCCACCTCAGGATGTCCAACTTGAACCTATATCTTCACAAAGCATAAGGGTCACCTGGAAGGTAAATACACACAGCCAAGAATATAGACTCAGACAGTACTTTGGTGCATCCAAAGAGGTTCCATTGTTAGGAGTGTTATAACAGCTATGGAACAGTTATTTAATTTGGGAAAGACCTTGCAGGTACCTTTGCCAACAAATCCTTTATTGGCGATTAAGACTGGTGCATTAGATGAAGAAAGAACCTTCCATTGGAAAGTAATAGCAGCAGCTGTTTGCCTGTACTGATGGTAACAGAATTTCCTACTTCTTTTCAGTTTCAGAGATGAGGGTATGTCCTTGGAGAGTGAGTGCTCACAGAATTTCACTGCGGTTTTGGCCAGTTTCCCCAGCCCATTGAGACTAAGGGGAGGTTTTTTCCCATTGCAATAGGCTTTGGGACAGGGCCTTACTGAAGGCACATCTGCACACAGAGAGCAATATAGTGTCTCAGTATAGGCCATGAGAATTAATTAACTAGAACAACTTATTCAAAAATATCAGCAACTGATATTATTTAAAATTCTGACAAGTCTTGTGACTCAGTTAATTTTTTTATAGTTTTACCCAGTGTTTTGACAACCACAAATTGTTTTAAATGCTTTTGGTATCAAGAGGTACTTAAACCATATTTTAAATTACTTTGTGCTATATACTGTTTGCACATTGTAGCAGACAGAACAAAGCTATCTAATTACAGTAGTGTAATCTCAATGTGAATAGCAGTTTCCCAATTGTATTGATAATTCCATATATTTAAGATTCTGAAATATGTAGTATTAAGTGCTGGACGAGGATGGTGACATAATAGTCATTAATTTCTATGGTGATGTTAATTACTCCTGAAAATGTGGATAACGTGTATTTTGCACCACTATATGGACATACAGAATGTCAGTATAGTAACAGCAAGCTGCTGCTTTTTAACCATATAAATAACTGTAGGATGCTTTTTAAATTATTATTATTCATACAATAAATAACCAGCACTATTCTGTGTTAGTTTTGAGTAGGTTCTTGAAAAGACAGGTTTCCACACTGCATAATCTCCATACAGGCAGACAGGGTTCCACACTGCATAACTGAAATGTCCAACTAGTACAGAGGGACATCAGATATAAAATTTTTTTACTAGTCTAATGGTGGTTTAAAAATGGTGGATTAAAACTTCTGTTTCAGTGAGACACATCAGTACTTGGCTTCAAAAGCAGTAATCTTTATCAGACCTCATATGCACAGGTCACAAGCACTGTGCTTATTATTTGACCTCATCCACATCTTAAAATTATATCAGTGTTGGTTTTCATCACATGGTTCCAAAAACCAAAGGCTTGTGGTTATCAAACTGGTGGTTGAAGTGAAACACAACAATGTATTTATAAAAGACACACATGAACTGTGGATTTAAATGCAGCACACGGTCAGCAGAGCAAAGGAAGTAGCTTCGGAAGCAATGCAGAGTGTACAGTGATTCTCAACAACTGAAATAAAAGCTTAATGGGATGTTTCTTTTTAAAGCACTCAAGAAGTATGACTGCCATCAGATCTAGTAAACTGTAACCTCTAAGCCTCTATGCGTGAACTTGTTTTTATGGATGTGTGGGTAGGCAGATTGAAAGGCTTTGCTTCCTTTTTTAAAGTTCACTTTGGAGGATATTTTCAAAAGCAACACAAGAAGATAGGCACCACTGGTTCACTGCTGGAGTGTATAGCTGCCATTTGCAATTCCAAAGATTTGTCATTAAATTTTATAAATGCAGATGTGCGAAGGCAGCTACAGGAAAAAAAAATAATCCATACCTACATTTCAGTAATATCGTCTGAAATATGGTTCAATGTGTACATGCAGGCCACTTCAAGTGCAACTCAGCATCCTGATCTTTAGGTATTGTCTGGGAAGTAGAAGAATGCCAAAATAGTAGCTGGAGTTGTACTCTCAAGGCTGTGGTTGGAATTTGGTTTGTGAATACTTGTCAAGTACTGATCAGTATCTAGTATAGCAAAACAATCACAGAAACAAGCTATGCATCGAATATATATGCCATTGCCCAGGCAAATCTCGCGAGCTGAATGCAGAGATGGTGTTTCATAATTGGAGGGAGCTTAAGGTGTGAGCTACTTGAGACCTTGGAAATGCCTTCTTGTACCCAAGCAGCATATATCTAGAGAAGGAAAGGTGGTTCCATGCTCCCAGAACTGTGCACCCCCAGGTGAACCTGGTGCTATGCACTGTGCAGATGCTGGTGAGACATTTGGAGTTTGCTTTGGACTGCGTTTCTCACCCAGTCTCCAATCAGCACCCAGTCCCCTGTGAACCTTTGAGATACTCCCACAGATTTAGCCTCTGTTAAATCTTTTAAAATTAAAACTTTTGATTTACAGCTATGCAGTATCTGATGTGGTCAAGCAGCATGAGAGGCACTGTTGTAGTGAGTTGCTCCTGGTAACATGTCCTCTAGCAAAGTGCTAGGAAGGCATTGCTGGCTGTAGCCAGAGGAAGCCTATAGCCCTGTCACGCCACAAGACCCCCATGAGATGCTGTTTTTCAAACAGAAACTCTGGAGATCTGCCTGTGGAAGGATGGGCAGCAAAAGGTACCACTGACACTTCACTGAAATTCTTCTGTGACACCTTTGTGCTGTCAAGCTCCTGTGTGCTCAGCTTGAAAACCCTGTGCCTTGATTTGCAGTCATTGCTTTCTCTGCTGGTAGGTTGGCTCATCTGATGGCTGCTAAATTTCTCTGTGGTGATGGACATAGTTAAAACCTAATTGTCTTCCTTGACTTTGAAACTCCTTTGCAGACAAAGGTGAAGACACTTAGCTGCATTCCTGAAAGGTTCCTGCTTTTGTAGCTCTACCTTTACTGGAATTTCTGGATGGCAATTTGTAATAGCTGACTGTAAAGTTCCCTTGAGTAAGAAGTCCCAAACCAGGGATGGACCATTGACTTCCCTTGAATTATCACAGTTCTCTCCTGGACAGAGCAGTTTTAGACCATTACTCAACAGGGTACTTCAAGATGGTCCCACAAACATACTATAGTTCGGTCCCATGCTGAACCCTGACTTTTGTGTAGGTCCCCACAACGCAGTCCTGTGCAGAAGGCACTCATTTCATTGTGCAATATAAAGTACTTCAGAATAAAGAAATATCCCATGAGATCAGTTCTATAGTGTCATGGAGGCAAAAAAAGGAATAAAATAAACCTAGAAATAACCTGGTCATTTTTATTGTGTAGGCATGTGGAGCTTTTGCTCCTTCTGCTATTCTGACATGATACAAAAGGGACTATGTTGAGAACCAGTTTTATTTAAAGTTTCCAAACCTCATTTAGATACAGACAAAGACAGTAACAGTGAAAGGAGCAGAGAATAACACATCAATTATCTTTCATCTTATAAAAAGTATTATTTCTGCAGCTTGCTACAAAAATTAAGCTCCCTTTCAAGTTTCTCTTAGACTGCTTTTAGGAGATCATAGTTCAACAAAGTTCTGTAGGTCGGTGATGTATTTAATCCTATTTCTATGTTTTCTAACACTGGTTTTCTAATTTTAAATAACACTCATCACTTTTTAGTACTTTAAAATGATGCAGGGAGAATGGGAACAAAGCAGGAATTATATGGAAAAGAGCATGAAAATATTCAGTATCTTTTCTTGTAGTACTTCACAAGGTAAACAAGC
This sequence comes from Laterallus jamaicensis coturniculus, assembly GCA_022605575.1. Classification (NCBI taxonomy): domain Eukaryota; kingdom Metazoa; phylum Chordata; class Aves; order Gruiformes; family Rallidae; genus Laterallus; species Laterallus jamaicensis. The sequence continues at coordinate 3,657,440 of JAKCOX010000009.1, forward strand.
CCATTAAATTTAGGCATGGAAATATTCCTTCTCCTCTTTATCCATATAAACATGCAGACAACTATAAAATGACATATGTTAAAGGTCATTGATACGCTATTTTACAAATATGGATTTTATGAGATAAACAGTAAGATCATGGACTGAAACTCAATTTTTCATAGTGTTCTGTGATTTCTGACAAGGTTAACAATATTTTTTTCCCTATAAACACTTAGTCATGGACAAATGTTGCTTCACTGAATTTTCTGCCAATAATGTGTCTACACACAAGAAGATATATACATCACATATGATTTATTTGTACAAAAAATCAGTCTAAAATGAAGCATTTAGGTCATACTAACAAAGAACTTTTGAAGTTTTGTGGAGCAGAACATTCCAATGTTTCATTCTGAAGTGACTTTGAGCTTATTTTATATCGTTATATAAATGTTTTATAACATACATATAAAGTTTCAAAGCGGAAAAAAAAAGTAAAATGTTGATATTTTATTTAAGAAAAAATCCCCTTGACCTAAAACAACTGTAAAAATGTTTCATGAAAATGGCAAAATTTGCCATTTTATTCCAATTCAAAATGAGAAAGTATATAATTGCAGAACTCCCAGTGAAGTGGCTATTCTGGCTGTAGTCCTGCTCAAAGAGCTTTTTAATGTGTAGTATATGTATGATTCGGTTTTATCATCATGTACCATCTGCTTTACAGTAAGATATATGTGCTAGATGCTTTTGTAATCTATTATGTACCAGCTGAATGCTCACTTTTTCTTGGTATACAGAGCATGCCTTACAATGTATAGTACAATACAGCATCTTCACATGTGCTGTGTGTGGCAATAGGCAGCGTATGCCATTCACAAAACAATGAATGTGCTTCATGATGTGGTGTATGTGTTTTATGTGTGTAGCCTGTGATTTCAATGTGCAGAGCATGTCTGTGACAGCAACTTTTATTCAAAAGCCACCCATGGTAACTCATGGGAATGTGCCGGTTGCAGCCTTTAAGAAGGAGAGGCTGTAGATGTTGAGATGTGAAACCATGAGAATTTTAATGTTTGAGACAAGAAATCTCCACACAGATTGTTGAGGATTTACCAGGCTGTCATGGAATCCAACACTGATGGATAGAACTGGCTTCCTGACGTGATTAAACTGATGACTCCACGCTGATATACATTTAGAAAAGAGACAGTATCATAGAATCATAGAATCATAGAATTGTAGGGGTTGGAAGGGACCTCGAGAGATCATCGGGTCCACCCCCCTGCCAAAGCAGGCTCCCTAGGACATATCACTCAGACAGGCGTCCAGACGGGTCTTGAATATCTCCAGAGAAGGAGACTCCACCACCACCCTGGGCAGCCTGTCCCAGGGCTCTGTCATCCTCACTGTAAAAAAGTTCTTCCACATGTTGGTGCAGAACTTCCTGTGCTCCAACTTACAGCCATTGCCCCTTGTCCTATCCCCACAAACCACTGAAAAGAGCCTGGCTGATTCCCCCTGCATCCCCTGCTTCAGATAATTACAGACATTAATTAGATCCCCCCTTAGTCTTCTCAAGGCTGAAGAGTCCCAACTTACTCAGCCTATCCTCATAGGGGAGATGCTCCAGGCCCCTAATCATCTTTGTAGCCCTTCTTTGGACTCTCTCCAAGAGATCCCTGTCCTTTTTAAATGAAGGAGCCCAGAACTGGACACAATACTCCAGGTGGGGCCTGACCAGGGCAGAGTAGAGGGGGAGGATCACCTCCTTTGACCTGCTGGCTACACTCCTCCGGATGCAGTACCTGCCACGTTGTCGGAAAACAGTTCTCCCTGCAATAACCCTTGCTTGAGTTGTCTGATGCATAGTCCAAACAGTTTGCCCTTTAGATAATTCCAAATGTTTAGATTATGTTGGTTTAGTCTTTTCACCCCTTCTCATCAACACTGCCAATATCTATAAAAATGTATGAACTATGCAAAGTGTTATAGCTAGTAGCATTTCAACTAATGAAACAATTCGCCCTGAAATATTTAATTATTTAAATGTGATGAAGCTATTTTCTTCTCAGATAGAATGAAACAGCTTTATATTTTGAAGGTATCTGATTCTCAATTTAACAAAAAAAAAATAAATCTGACCTTAGTTTCCACTCCACAATCAAGCTTAAAACCCCTACCTTTTTCAATCATTTAAAGGTCATGGAGCCAGGGAGATGTTCAGAATAGGTAGTGCACTTGCAAGCAAAGTGTTTTGATAATAAAAGACCTGCATGACTAAAGAACTTGGTTTGGTTGGGGTTGTTTTGACAACAGAACACAGAAATATTCTAATCGGAAACAACCATACTATTAGATTCCAGAAAGACAGTTCTAATCCTTTACAAGGCACTCAAGACTTGAATCTCCTAATTCGGGCATCTACATCTGGGTGGACAGCACCACACTTGCAGAGAGCTTATTAGTACCAGAGGAATTGAAATACTACAGTTGAAATTATATTCTTGCTTCCAGTTTTGTTCCTGAAAGCAGGAGGGAGCGAAATAAAATAAAGCATCTGAAGAGATAATTCCATCAGTCAGATCCATACAGTGATAGATACATTTTAAAAAACAGAGAGGGTGCTGGGTTTTGCAGAGCAACACTTTGTTGGCAGTGGATGAAAGGCAAACCCCACACTGATTTTATTTTCTCTAGTGAGACTTTGGTCCAATGGGCTATAAACTGCCTAAAACAGATAGGTCCTGTGGCAGAAAAGAGTACTCTTGAGAATGTGTTACTTCTGCAGTAGATTTAAGGGGATATAGTAACAACAGTAATTGCTGCCTCTGCTGGGTTAACTCATTGCTGATAAACTGCGTCACAAAGACCTTTTTTATAGGTCAGTGGAACGGATGAGCTCGTGGGCATCTGGTGGGAATTTGAAAGAGGTTTGGAGGATTTGAAAGAGCTTTTGGATTATAAACTGTGCCTTAAAATGCTTATACTAATTATACCTCACATACTTAGAAATTCAGACAGGAACATTATCACCAACAGAAATTAGTCCAGTACTGTTTAAATGGAATTTTAATAGACATTTCTGTCAGTAACAGCATTTTTCCTTGAGTTACCAATCCTTCTTTTACTCTAGACTACATTTTATATTGCAGAGTAGAGAAATGTTACCCACTAGTCAGGGACATGGAATCTCGCACTGTGATTGGGAATTATGATATATAATTATGGTCAAACATTTTGTACACTCCATATGCTTGAATGCCAGATATTGTACACCTTGTTTTAGTAGCTATTCATATGTAAATCCCTGCTTTCCAATTCATTATTGCCTTCAGCACTCATTATCTAGTCATCTTTCCACACTACACACTAAATGAACAGAAGCACATTTCAAATCACAGCATAAAATTTTGTTAGTGCATCTAGAGTCATAGAATGGTTAAGGTTGGAAGGGACCTTAAAGTTCATAAATTCCAGCCCCCCAGCCATGGGCAGGGACACCTCTCACTAGACCACGCAGCTCAAGACCTCATCCAACCTGGCCTTGAACACTTCCAGGGAGGGGGCAGCCACTGCCTCCCTGGGCGACCTGTGCCAGTGTCTCAGCACTCTCATAATAAAGAATTTCTTCCTAATATCCAATCTACATCTATGCCCTTCCAATTTAAAACCATTCCACCCTCATCTTATCACTATATGCCCTTCTAAAAAGTCCCAGCTTCCTTATAGGCCCCCTTCAGGTACTGGAAGGCTGCTATAAGCTCTCCCCTGAGCCTTCTCTTCTCCAGGCTGAAAGCTCGATAAACTTATGTGACTGTCTTCAACAGATCAATAAATGCCTCACTAAAGATTCAGCCAGTGAATGGTAAGGGCTTCCAGCAAAAGCACAATTAATACTCAATGGTAGGCCTGTAATGTAAATATACCCTTATTAACTCAACTTTGATTGATTCACCTGATAAGAGACAAAACATTATAAATTCAAATTATAACTCAAGAATAGCTCCTTATCAGATTTTTCTGTGTATGAACCACATAAATGTTTTTTCCTTTAGCACAGGAATGCACAAGTTTGAACAATCTGCACCTGAAATTTATGTATCATGCTAAAAAGTTCCTACTTTATGTACAGGGAGTATTTTTGAATCATTACTTAGACTTGCATTCAGTAGGAAAAACACATTGACTGTATAAATTTCAAACATTTTTTAGGGGAAACAACTTGACTTTGGAGACATGTACTTACTGTGTAATCTTTCATTTTCTGTTTAGGCTCCAAAGAAGCACTTGCAAAATGGAATTATTCGTGGATACCAGATAGGTTATCGGGAGTACAGTGCAGGGGGCAATTTCCAGTTCAACATCATCAGTATTGATACCACTGGGGACAGTGAAGTTTATACGCTGAATAACCTGAAAAAATTCACCCAGTATGGCATGGTAGTCCAGGCTTGTAACCGGGCTGGAATAGGACCTTCTTCTCAGGAAATCATCACTACTACTCTTGAGGATGGTAGGTGCTAGGCAAACAGCTATCATGGGATGTATTATTATTGTTGTTGTTGTTATTGTTGTTATATTTCTTTTTGCCTAGTTATTTTCATAGTGGGGATAATAGGAGACCAGACTTTACAGGTATTAGATACAGTAGACAGCTGCACGGAGAGTGGCCCATGAACCTGTACAACAGTTTTTATTGCAAGAGATGCAGAATCATGTGGGTGAATAAATACAAATCTACTAATGTGATATATTCTGCTGCAAATTATATTGAATAAGGCCATAGCTTTCATTAAAAAGCCTTTTGCTCTGTGTTTACATATTTATAATTTTTATGATTTCATCATAGCTTCATAATAATCTAATAATACTTTTGAGATACTAAGAAGCACAATTCTGAAAGGTGAAGTGGTACTGTTAATTCAGTTAGTTTTCTTTTGTTTTCAAACAAATCTGCTGTGAAACTTAGAGCTTTTGTACTGCACGATGCTATATCTTGTCAAGAGAGATCTGTGTTTTTTTCAAGGATATCCAATGTAATGAGAGAAAAATCACTGTTATTTCAGACAAAATTCAACCTGTCTAATCCAAGGAACAATTTAGATTTTTATTTTTTTTCCAAACCACATAAAAAGTACTTCTCAAACAATGAGAGGGAGTCCTCTAGTGGAAAAAGATAATGATTCCATACCCAAAAAGAGACCAAATATTTTATGGGATTATAATAGCAAATAATAATCTTAAAGAATAGTGTGGGTCAAATTTATAGTGGCTACTATAAATTGGCATGAATGTCCTGAAGTCACCAGCAGCTAGGAATCTGACTTTTTACATTGGGGAACTGAATAGCACACATCTAAAATTCTTAAGAGCTGCAGATTTTGGGTCATATACTTCACGGAAGGCTGGTGTTTTTCATTTACTCTAAATGTGTCTGTGCCTAGACAGATCACTGCAAAACCTCAGAAAGCAATATACTCAAACATGCATATATTATAATAAATAGTATTATTTTCTTCAGAATCTACAATACTTACATTTCCTGGCAACAGGGGTTTTTGGGTGATTACTAAATTTTGGGTCCCTCTCATAAAAGATGTCATGAGTTCTAAAAGCAATGCCAAATAATAATATTGCTGAATTGTGTTGACACTAAATGGCCAACAGAAAATGCCTTAGATTTGGTTGACTTTTCCCAATTTTTCTGAATTTCAGTGAAAATATTCTATGAATATTTTTTCCAATAGTTTTGTTATGGAAGCACTTGTTTCCCCCTACAAACATTTTTAAAGGGACATTAGAATTGTCCAGAAATATAGATATTTGGCTGTAACTTTTAAAAATATGTTAAAATTTCTTACAGAATATTCTGCATATTTCAGCACTAGGACAAAAAAATTACTAAAGGACTAGTCAGCAATTGGGTTAGCAGTACCTCAAAAGTCATTCCAGGGAAATCAGCTGCACTTGCAGGAGTATGTGGATTGTAGCAAGAATAAGTTTTGCATTGCTAATAGTGTGTAACTGCTAATTCAGTAACAGGTGGTGGGATAGCAATGAAGATTGAAAGGGTAGCAAAAGGGTAACCATTGAGTTGTATTAATTAAATCAAAAATGGTTAATATCTTATTCCAGTGCCCAGTTGCCCTCCAGGAAATGTGCAAGCCACTGCCACATCACCAGAAACCATCTCTATCTCCTGGTCAACGCTGGCAAAAGAAACCCTGAATGGGATTCTGCAAGGATTCAGGGTTATCTACTGGGCAAACCTCTTGGATGGAGGTGAGAGAAATCAATTACCAAGGAACAAGTCATATGTGGCCTTTGTATCATTTACTCTCAGCTGTGAAGGCTTTGCATTACCTTTTCTCTTTGGTTTAAAGAAAATTTCATCTACCTGTGAAGGACAACATTTTTTGTAGAGCTTTAACAAGGTAGAAGGCATTGCAAAGATGTCTGGAGGATCCCTTGGGGAAGGCTCCTGCCGTGGCTTTGCAACACTACATAGACCTGCCATATTACCCAAAATTACATGAGCAAAGTTTATATCTCAGTTACAAAGTTCATCAGGTTTCTTTTATAAATAACAATGATATGAACCTAGAACATACCTACCCAATCCTGTATTTTATTTTAGCTTGGTTGGTTATGTACTTGCTTAGCTAGTTGCTACATGAGAGGTAATTGCTTATTTTTCAACAGGATGCATTTCCTCTCCACAGTGAAGGGCAAAAGAAGAAAATATTTTTGGAAAAGGATTGTTGTTTTCATGCCAGCTTCTGCTATTGTGCTTATGTTTTGTACTCTTGGCATAATTCCTAGGGACATAGACTCCTGAGCAGAGAATGAGTGAAATGATCAAAGGAGAAACAAAATACCTTATTAATCTGTAATTTATCACATGATGACAATTTTACTTATGTCCTTTCTTGTCAATTGTGTATTAGTAGATTTCAGATACACATACCTTTATTCCTGTTTAACCCTGCTGAATTTTCACAGTTCTAGCACAATGAACTGACTCCCTTCATTTGCTCTCATCTAGCAGGACTATAGTTCAGTCTAATATGCAAATGTCTTGCAAATCCTGGCTTCTGTTAGTGTGACAAGGGGAATTTGAGCCCAGAGGCTCATTGTTACTGCTGGTAAAGTTAAAGTCAAAAATTTTTGGAAACAAACTACTAATTCCTGTGTAAATTTAAAAATAAATATTAAAATATATAGGGAGTAAATACACTTGACAGACATAAAATTAAATGTTTTCAGTGATGCCTGTAGTCTCTGGATTGTATCTTTTTTGAATATTATCAGTTCACGTCTAAGCTCCTGTGTGATGACCTCAACATGATGAAAAAAGATGATGTTCAAGCAGTGCTTAAAACTGGATTTTCTTCATTTGTTCAGCTTTATTTTCTGCCCTAGATATATTTAAAGCTTTTTTGCTGTTTGTGTTGTACTTAGCTTGCTGCAAAAAAGATTCATATGAAGTGCATCATCTTTCTGCAAGTAAATCTGGTTTTACCATGTTTAAATCTATTGTTAGCTGGTATTACTGCCATCAAGTGCTTTGCAGCAGCACTTGCTACATATTTTAAAATGATGGGGGCTTGGGGTTTTTTTTGTTTTCCTTATGAGAAATGGCCTTTCTCAAAACCAGAAAATCTTTATGAATATAACTTTTTCAATTTTTGCACTAGGGTATATTTTGCAATAATCTCTTTTGTTACCTATTTTTTATGAAAAATCTCATTAATTGTAGAAATTTTCAATTCTCTTCCTTGTATTTAAACACAATGGAAAACAAAAAGTTTGAAAATGAAAACTTGGTCTTCTTTGAATTGTAAGAAGTCAGGACCCAAGGAATTAATCTTAAATTGTTCTAATACATTGCTATTTTAAAATAATGAAATATTACTTCTCTGGTACACTCTTTAATCCCCAAGATTTCCACAGTATGTACACATAACTGGGAGAAGACTGAACTTGACTATTACTTGATTTCCTTTTTATTCTATAGAGCTAGGAGAGATAAAGAACGTCACTACTACACAGCCATCACTGGAGCTTGATGGCCTGGAAAAATACACCAACTACAGCATTCAGGTGTTGGCTTTTACACGAGCTGGGGACGGAGTGAGAAGCGAACAAATTTTCACCCGCACTAAAGAAGATGGTAAGGAGTGAAACATTTTCCATTCCCACTTCCACAGTGTCTGTATGTCCCAGGCTTTCAAAACAGTGCAAATATTGTACAAAAACTTCCAGAGTTCTTGAGTTAGGAGCACATGGGGAGAAGTATGAACCATGGTTTGAAAACAATCAGACTTCTTGAGTTAGGAGCACATGGGGAGAAGTATGAACCATGGCTTTGAAGACAATCAGACTGTTTCCAAGGCTCTGGTTCAGGTGAGCCAGAAGTTTGCAGATAACACTAATGATCGAGGAAGTTATTTGTCTTTTTCTTCTTTTCCCCCAGATACTTCAGGATCTTATTTGAGAATTTTGAGAGGGTTTGAGTAAATTTTTCAAAGTGATTGAAAAGTGGAAAGAAAGAGAGACTATTCTGGAATTATCTTCTATAATTTATATGCTTATAAGAAGATTTTTTCAGTATATATATAAAAAAAAATCCTCAAACTATTCTCTCAAAAGCAAAATTAAGAACAGAAATCTCCCGCCTTTGTTCATAGACAAAAACATGGAAAATTAAATTCCTTGTGCTGAAAGTTTAAGAAACGTTTAATCACACACAGACATGAGATATCATAATCACTTTCTCTTAACTTTAATTATGGAAATCACTTCAGGTTGCCTCAGTAGGATGCCACATACTGATCTATTTCTCAAGGACTGGAATTTCAAATTCAGGGAGAGTTTGGTCCCTAACCTGTTTAATGCCTTGAAAACCCCATGAGATGTACAAATACATCTTTAGATCCCTAAACACTTTTTGAAAATCTAGATCAAGATTTTTTTTTCAGAATTAAAAATGTACACAATCCTAGCAATGAAGTTACTTGAATGCTTGATTGGTAAATTCTCCTGTGAGTTATTTTCAAGAAAATTAGTCAATGGATTTTTCTTTATTACTTATCCAGTTTACTGGTCATTCATGAATATATTTATATATTTGTCAATTTTTTTTTATTTTTAATGAGGTTCACAAAAGTGCCAAGGGAGAAGGTTCAGCAGATTAACTCACTTGATGAATGTGTGGGGGTTTTGCCAATAAAAAAAAACTTGATGAATTTTATTAATTTTTTCCATTAAAATATTAAGGGGCTCATTCAAGAATTTGCATACATTGTCAGGTCACTTGGTCCCAACTGTAGTTGTATCCAGGGGATGTAGTATAAATGAAAATTTTCTCTTACATCATCAGATGAGTTATTTGTTCCTTGTTCTATTTTCATGTGCTTAATTCTTCCTATTATTTTGATCAAAGTTGAATTAACAGCAAAAAGAAAAAAAAAGTTATTGCCTTGTAGCTGATAAAAGTGAGGAAATATAGACATGTGGCAAAGTTTATTAATGTAGGTCTGCTTCCTGCACAGTTTCAAATCCATCATAATGCAACCTCTTTTGCTGCAAATTAGGCTGGGTACTTCCCTCTGATCTGCTGGCTAGGCAGAGCAATGGATAACTTTCTGCTTTCTAACAGCATTTCCTCTCTCAAGGGTTACTGTTTGCACTCCTCTTTCACAGCGACACTGTGACCCACCCACCCCAGCTCGTGTTTTGCAGCCCACCTCTTCTTAGTTTGTTTTTCCCTAATTCTTGGTGGCTCTTCTGCTGTCTCCCTTTCTGAAGGTCAGACAGGCCCTGAGATTTTGGAAGCAGATAGACTCTGACTGTGTTTGGTGGCTGTACAAAAGCTCATCTCTGATCTTTAATCCTCCTGGCAGTTCAGCAATAATTCACCCCAAGGCACCATGACTAAACTTTTCAGATGTTTCCTGATACCTCACTGGGGTTCCACTCATTAAATCTTTTGTCCAGAAAACTGAACTGAAAGGTGTTTCCAGAAAAATGAAATTGTTTCTTGTTTTGCTTCAACTTCGTGACTTTTTATTGAAGGCAGTAAAGGTTTAGAATGGAATACATAAAGGCCTGCAACTAAACATAAGCCAAACCCGGAATCCTGGGTCTAAACATCCTTAAAGCAGTGGAAGTTAAATGGGAAAAGGACATTGATGTTGCCAAATGATAATTATCTAACAGATGCCCCATTCCTCAGAAAGCAAACCCAGATATTCTGTAATTTTCCAAGGAAAATCCTGTAAAGGATTATTCAGTAGGACTAATTTCAGTACACCTAAAAGACCCTGGCCTAAAAGTAGTTTGAACATTCTCTCAGCATATGATATACAAATAATTGCAGTCTTAACAGAGCTGAGATCTGGGAAGCCTTGTATCTCTGATTCCAGAACTCCTCTGGCTAAAATCATGACATAAGATATTCCACTCTCCTCTAATAAAATATGTATATCTGAGGTATTTTGGCTGCCAGGCCCTCCACATTCTTGTAACTATGAGAACAAATCATACCATTCTTTGTAAAAATCAAGTGTGCAACATGTTCCACTGCTGCTGTTGAAAGGCAGATCGTGGCCTCCCGTGACTTCCCTGTTGGTGTTCAGCTGTAGGCATCAGGCCAAAATTTCCCAGCAGGCTAGAAATCTCCCATGTAGCAAAATAAGAGTAACCCAGGGAGTGAAGCAGTCAGCCTGGATGAAATGAGTTGATGCTTAGATTCTTATATTGTTTGATACTGTTTTTAGACACCAGAGGTCAGACATTGCTGCTGATCAGCTTAGGAAATGGGAACAGCTCTAGCAAATAATAGCAAAAGAGCTTTCCTTTCAATAAGATCGTATTTATGGGCTTTGCCTAGCTTTTTTCCCCCCTGTTAGCCCCCAGAATAAAGAAACTGTTCTTCTTGAAGTTTCTGGCAGAAAAATAAGTGAAGCAGAAATACCTCATTTTTTAAGGATTCATTGAGGTTTTGTCCCATACCCTGCTTTTTTCTGAGTGTGTGGCAGAGGTTGTTTCTAGGGTTTTTGCAATGCAGTATATATGTTTGTATGTCGTATCAGTTTCTTTTCAGAAAATGCATTCTTATGCTGTTAGTGTGTCACAGAAAACTCTGCTCAGTTCAGCAGCACTGTCCTTCCAGCTCTCCTCTGCCACTGAGGTCAGCATTCAGAGCAAGGGGAGAGCTGCAGCAATGGACCAAGTGCAGGGAGGTGGAACCCTTTGCCAGCCTCATTGTAAGACTGCCTGAATCCCGAGTGATTTTCCTCCTCTCTTCACTCTCTCTGGACAGCAAGATTCCTGGTGATTGGCATGAGAGAGACGAATGTACAGATACTACCTGACAAATCTTTATATTTGTTCTAAAATTAATAAATGTAAATCAAATCTAGTGCACTTTCAGTATTTTTCAGAGTAGAGCTCTGGTTGGGCTCTCTTAGCTGCTGAGGATGGCTGTGCAGTTCATCACCTGGGCACCATGATGGAAGCTTGCCTTAATGACCCCTTAATACATTTTTTTATTTTCTATTGTGAGAGATCTATGATTTTATGTGTTTGAGAAACACAGATAGGTACAGAATAATAAATGTTCCCCTTGTGAAACTGGTAGGATTTGATAGAAGTGGCATGATTAATATGAGGACAGTTCAGAATGAGTGAGGGGTGGGCAGCACATGTGATGGTATTTTGGCTAGCATTGTGTAATATTTACATGAACATGGCAGCAGTCAGCAGTTTGTTTTGTTTTTCATAAATATAATGGTCAATAAGATAGTCTTGTATGGTGCAGAATTAAAAATCTGTTTAGGAGCACGGTTTAGTTTCCAGATGAATCAGTGATATCGCTCTTAAATGCACCACAGTCTGGGCATTTGCCTCCCTGCTGTTCAGTACTGTGAAGAAAAATGGTGATAATATTTCTGCTTATGAAAAGGGGAATGAGAAAGTTCCTGGAGCTCCACCCCATTATCCAGCACACCTAAATGCTGTTTCCTGGACTAGTTGTATCAGTATAATTGCCTTCTCCACGTTAGCATTTCACTTGCACTGTCAAGAATACAAAGTGTTCCCCTCCACATGAAAGCAGCGTGCTATTTCTGTGTCTTTCAAAGCTTTGCTAGCTGGAGAATGAGGCCATCTTTGATCTTAAATTTGCCAAATCTGCTCCCTGGAAGGTTGCAAAGTTGGCTAGAAGCAGTCCTCAGCTTCTCTGTACAGCCCTAGTTGTCCTCTGGCTTCTCACCATCCTTTTACCCCCGGTGACCATGGAGAAAAGAAACTATGGTATTATGCACATTTAGTTTATCTTTGCTGGTATCTGTGAGAATCAGTGTGCTAACTGACAGTCTCTGGAGAATTCAGTAAGGCAGCCCAGGTCTCCTGATACTGCTGTCTCATGATGACTGAAGCCTGTAAGGCCATGGAATGCAAAAGCCATGAGAGAAAATAGGTTCGGTTAGCATAGTAAGACTGGGGTCTTTCCACTCCAAGATAAGGCAGGCATCACATTCCCCCACAACAACTTCCTCACATACTCAAGGAAACCATGTTTAGTAACAAATGTTTCATTTAATGCTGAGCTAACACATAATAACCTTGTTTAGGTCCAGGGGATGAGTGTGAGCAATGACTTTACCCTCTGGACAGAGGATAGTGGAGGTCTGCAAGGCATCAGATGACAGTCTGTAGAATTCTTGCTAAGGAAATGTAAACACTTCCTCACACGCTGTCATTTCCACATGCACAACCCATCCAACAAAGACAAAAAGAGGAGTAATAAATCAACATTGAGAATAATTTTGGCACCACTGCAAAAATTGTTGCCTGATTCCAACCCCTCCACAAAAAGGCAGAGGGCTCTTTGGATTAGAAATGCATGAGAAATTTTACAATATGACTTACTGACTTTCTTTTTTAACCCTTTTTTCTCCTGTTCTGTATACCAGACAAATACAGCAGTCCAACGACAAGTAATATTTTCCACATTATGTCCATTGACTGGAAAATGCTAGATGAATTTTGAGTTAATCCCTCAGCAGTTGACAGCCATGACCAATTACTGTCAGAACCTGTCCCTATAGATCACACCCTAATTTAACAATAAATTACTTTAACCTCATACATCTATTTGCAGTGATTTCCAGAAAACATTACTAACCATAAAGGAATCCTCCCGTGGGTTAAGTAATTACCCTGGAGAGCTAGCTTTCACTCTTCAGCAGCAGGAGCAAATAGCATTTCTAATGAGCTGGGTATAAATAACAGGTTGAACGCTGTCAAGCATCAATATTTACTTTGCATCGGGTAGTCCTGCTAACTGAATTAGCCCCTTTGCAGTGAGGGGCTGGGTTTGCATGCAATTATAATCATGACATTCTCACTTGATGCCTTATTAGCTTCCTCGACACACTATAAATAGAAAATGCATATTCAGAAATGTTGCGCTGAGTGGTGCCTCTCTGTCAGTTTTCCTACATCACCCAGTAGAACCTGTACAGATAAAAAAATTGAAGTTCCTATTGGTTCTTTGCATCCTGAAGTAGCTAGCTGCAAAGCTAAGCCAATTTAGAACCCAGGCTGTCTGGTTTCTCTTTATGGGCAAAATTTTTTACCGCTGTAATATCTGCTTCCTTAAACGAAGTAGAACCAAGATTGAAGATCTATCTACAAAGATCAGCTTGCTGGACAAGGGGTTTTCCGTCTGTATTGCACAATAACTGTTTTCTGTGAAAGGAAAGCAAGCTGATCAAGCAGCATTGCAATGGTGGCTTTATTGGAAAGTGGTTATTTTGCTTGAAATTAGACAAAAATATTGGATTGTTCAAGAACCCAAAGTCCATCTTTTTTTTTTCAATTTGTCTTTAAATTTGTATTTTTTGGGGGGGGGGAGGTTGACCTGATGATCTCTTGAGGTCCCTTCCAACCCCTACAATTCTGTGATTAATACAATATGTAGTAATTTCCAGAACAACATACCTATTTTAATAATTTTGCACAAATATTCCCCATATGCAATATTAAAATATATTTCACATTGTTTATTTTAATGTCTTTACAAGTATTTAAAAATAATTTTCTCCTGTTTACAAAAAAAGTGTGGGGTTTTTTTTTCAGGGAACTTTAAAACAATTTGTTCTTATGTTAATTGTAGCCCTTGCTGTTTTGCTTAAGTGCCAGCATGTGTTTGAAAAATAACACATGCTCTTGAAATGACAATCTTTCTCAAAATGCAAGCAGGCAAAGAGATACAGTTAATATTATGTACTATGATTTTAGCATTTCCTGAAGTTTTTTCCATATGGTTTTCGAGAGGAGGGTTTTTCTTCTCTTTTTCTGTGATGATTTTAAATAACTTATCTAGATAGCTGCTGTAATTGAAGAAATGGATATGTGTTCGCACACTGCAGTTCCAGGCCGAAGTCTGAGCTGCTGAGGGCAAGGCTGGGGGAAAGGAGGCTGTGTGGCCACACATCTGCTCACACATCACACTACTAGCTAGACCTGGGTCACGTCAGTCAATGCTAAATGCAAGGGACTGTGGATCGTTTTCTCTCCACTTCATTAAATTCAAAGCTTTACTGTATGTCTCCATTAAACTGTTCACATGCATGTTATTTATACAGTGAATAATCATTTGACATGAATTATGTCTTCAAAAGTGACCATTTATAGTGATAATATGGGGGAGGGTTCAATATTCACTAGACATAGACAACATACTTTCATGCATTCAGGCAAGAGGTGGTGCTTCACAAACGTTTAACCATCAGATGCAGCTTCTGCCCTAAGACCCTCTACAGCAGAGCATCTCCCCTCATAGGGATAGGGGTACAGCCCTCCAAACCCTCTCCTCTGGCATGGGGAGCACAGAGGTTGCTACCTAACACTGGGTGTCTGCCTTGGTATACAGGAGCACAGTTACCAAAGTGCCACACTCCACTCTTGCTTTTTGCTCCTCAGTTACATTAGAAGAGTTGAGTAACTGCCTTGGGCCACCTTAACACATCTTCTTTTTCCAGTTCCAGGTCCTCCCGCTGGTGTTAAAGCAGCTGCGGCCTCGGCCTCCATTGTCTTCGTGTCCTGGCTCCCTCCCCTCAAGTTGAATGGCATAATTCGGAAGTACACCGTCTTCTGCTCACACCCCTACCCCACAGTAAGTCCCACAGGGCCACCACAGAAGCACAGCATCAACTCAGGCTGAAATTTTATCTGTGGGTGCTCAGTGCTCGACGGTTTCCTTTCCTGCTGTTTGGTCTTTCCTCTAAGCAAGGGTGAAGGGGAATCCTGGGGTTTTTTCCCATCTATAAAACTTTTGCACTACTTGAAACTTATTTCAGAGTGATGATTCACAACTCATGTCAAAACTCACAATTAAAGCAGAGTATCTTGTAGGGCATGGGGTGGTTTTTTTAGGATCTGCTGAGTGACTTTTTTACAGGGCTACCTGCAAGCAATGTGCAGCCCTGTGGTAGCTGGAGGCATGTTTTATACACCCAACTGCTGAGTCTGACTTCTGTTTTCATCTAAGTTCCTAACATCGTGACTTGGGTATTCATGTGTGAAGGAGCATAAAAAGTTAAGAACAAATATATTTGCTTGTGAATAAACTTATTTATGCCTGGAGTATCTGCTCACTCTAGATCAACATGCTGTTACTTGCTGAGAAAGTGACAAGAGAAAACCAGAATTGAATATCAGGTGTCTTTCTCTACAAGTCACTAAGGAATCCAGACATCTTTAAATGGAAGGGCTGATTGCTCTTTGTTAATAACTATGCATATTTATTTTAATATGCACTGGGAAAATACTTATTTCATTTTCAACCAAGGTTTTGTTTTAGTTTTAAGCAAGACTTCCCATCAAAGGTAGCATTGCAAGTTGCAAAATGTAGTTTTAGTTTAATAGACAAGGAAAACAGTGTTCTAGAAGTTGGAGGAGATTGACAGGGAAATTTCCAAAAGTGCCTCGGGCTTGTTTTCAAAGCTGGCTGAGAGAGAGGAAGGCCTGAGGGTGAGTCTGAATGGGACCCTTTGGGCAGACACAGCCTCACCCAAACCTCTCTTCCAGCAAGTGAACCAATTCTGCAGGTACACAAGGGGCAACACACAGATATCCATTGAGGGCTATACTTGAACAGATACATCCTACTATAAGCAGGGTTTAGTCAAGTCTAAAGCTAAGGGTTGTAGATCTTCATTTATGTTGGTGGTGGATGCCAGGTGCCCGCCAAAGCTAGTCTATTGTTCCCCTCCTCAGCTGGACAGAGAAGATTTAATGAAAGCCTCATGGGTTGAGATAAGGACAGGGAGAGATCATTTACCAATTACCATCATGGGCAAAACAGACTTGGGAAAATAATTTATTTCCAATCAAATCAAAGCAGAATAATGAGAAATAAACCCAAATCTTAAAAACATCTTTCCCCCACCTCTTCCTTCTTCCCAGACTTAACCTTACCCCTAAATTCTCTACCTCCTCCCCACTGCCAGCACAGGGGGACCACAGGGAAATGGAGATTGCAGTCAGTTCATCACATGATGACTCTGCTGCTCCTTCCTCCTCAGCAGAAGGACTCCTCACACTCTTCCCCTGCTCAAGTGTGGGGTCTCTCTCATGGTGGACAGCCCTCCATAAACTTCTACAACGTAAGTCCTTGCCACAGGGCTTCAGCTCTTCACCAACTGCTCCAGTGTGGGTCCCTTCCACAGGCTGCAGACCTTCAGGATCAGTGGGGTTTTCTCACAGAGCCTCAAGTCCTGCCAGGAGCTTGCTGCACCATGGCCTTCCCATGGGTCACAGCCTCCTTCAGGCATAGCCATCTGTACTGGTGTGGGGTCATCCAGGGTCTACAGATGAATATCTGCTCCTCGTCATCCTCCATAGGCTGCAGGGGGACAGCCTGCCCCATCATGGTCTTCAGTAAGGGCAGCAGGGGAATCTGCTCTGACTCCTGGAGCATGTCCATCCCTCCCTCCTCCTTCTCTGACCTTGGTGTCTGCAGAGTTGTTCCTCTCACATTTCTCACTCCCTTCTCTGGCTACATTTGCTGCTGGGGGTTCTTTTTTGTCCCCTCTTAAACTATAATCCGAGAGGTGCTACCACTGTTGCTGATTAACTTAGTCTTGTCCAGCAGCAGGTCTGTCTTGGAGCTAGCTGGCATTGGTTCTATTCAACATTGGGAAAACTCCTAGTAGCTCCTTACAGAAGCCACCCCTGTAGCACCTCTGCTACAAAACCCTTGTCATGCAAACCCAACATAATGTTTTGGGACTACTGAGTCCTAACTCCATTAATTTAATCATTGTAGCCACGCAAAACGAACTATCTATCTTGAGCATACCATGTAAATGCCAACTAGGCAATTTTTCCCTCACGGTTCATACGCTTCAGTAGCACACAGTGGGTTAAAGAGGCTGGAGCTTACAGCACTGGTTCTTGCTATTAGGGCTCTGGTTGGAGGGGACAGAGCACTTCTCCGGGGGGGTTGAAGAGAACACCAGGTGGTGCTGCCGGCTTTTCTAGTCACCAAGCTGAGGCGTTGCTGCCTGAGGCTTTGCTAGCAACAATTTTTTTTATGTTTAAATCACAAGGAAAATAAACACCCTCGGCTATTTTTTCCCCCCTCTCTAGTATGCAGTTCTCTCATACACAAAAATATTATTTTAAGCCTGCTTATAGTATAGTTAGCTTTAGGAGTGCCCAAGTGATGTATAATAACAAGAGGAGTTATTCTTTTTGCTGGTCCTGGCCTATACTGAATCTTACTGCTATACTTCTGTGGTGTTCATTATGGCATGACATGAGGGTATCACTGTATACCTCAGCCTCAAGTGGAGGCACCCGGAGGCGTTTGTGTTTTCTATAAATGTGTTCGTGTATAGTTACCCTGTTATTAGCTGTGTGCATGAAGGGGCATATGTGTTTATGCAGATAAATATGTATGTACATACACACACGTGTATATATGTATGTAGAATACGTGCCTGTGAGGACAGTCCCTGTATGGCTTCTCACTAGGGCTTAGCAGGTCAGCGCGAGCTGTGGCTCACAGAGCAGGTTGGCCTGCATTAGCCCTGCATGGTGGGTGAGGCAGTGGTCAAGTTCCAGAAGCCGGCTTGGACAACTTTAAACAAGTGTGAAAGCTCAGGAAACATTTAATATAGGATGCACTCCCCCAACTTCATTTCTAACAAGGTGCTTTGTTAGCTTTTATCCTTAAAAGTACTGTGAAATAAAAAGTTACTTTATTCAGGGCTAGCTCTGCAGTGAAAGAAGCCTGTTGCCGGGGTGCTTAAATGTTAATACCCCTGTGTAGGTATGATCTGTACATCACAGGGAAGTCCTTGTATGAGTTCATTGTTGACAGAAACAAGTAGCTGACAGAGAAAGTGGTTTTAAATTAGAGTGGGGAGGGGAATATATAGAAGACCTGTGTCTTTATCAGCTCTTTTGCCATCCTAAATTGTAGGCATAGAGCCATAAAAAATTCCTGAACTTTTTCCTTTAGTCAAAGCCCTGGTTGCAAAACAGCTTAACTAAGAGCCCGCCATTTAAGCAGAAAGGCAAACACTAGTTTTTAAGCATTGGTGAGAAGAGAAGAAAAAGAAAAGGACAGTGTCAAAGGAAAACTTTCTGGGAAGGCTATATTCTTTGCAGATTGCATTTGGCAAGCAGTATGTGTGTGCTGAGAACAAATCAATGCAGTACACTTCAGACATTTGGGCTAACAAGGCAGTCCTTTGCACAAGAACACTAATTTGGTGTTTAAGGCACCCACAGGAAAACAAATTAACTCTGCTGTGCATATTTTTACTACCAAGCACAACCCCCATATGACTTGACCTGAGATGAAGATTTGCTACCTCTTGCACAGTTCAATTTACTATGCAAGGGCAGAAGCTGTTAAAGCTTCTGTTGTCCCTCTACAGAAGGATGCAGACATTTCCCTTTTAAATATTCTAAGGACAGTATTTGCCTGCAATGTTTCAAGTCACAAATATGATTAATGTGTGAAAAATATAAACAATTCTCCACTGCAGTCTGTCCTCTAGCGAAGATCCAATGTCATACTGTTTAATTGTTGTGCCTAGAGTATTGCACAGGCACTGTTAGGCAGAACTTTCTCTTCTTTTTCTTCTGAAAAAATACAAAAATGTGACTTAATGTGCCCTTCATTCTTCAAATCAAGAAAAAAACCCCACCTAAAATTTAAGTGGAAATAATTGTCCTCTCTGCTAACTAATAGCCCACATTCCCACAGTTCTTGACCCCACTTCCTCCCACATCCATGTCCAACTCCTTGTAGGAGAAGGCTTCTCAAGACCACTTGTGATGGTCCTATGTTGGCCACCTTCCTTCTCAGTGTGCTTATTCCCAGCGTACCAGCATGGCGCTCATCACACCCATTCTTCCCAGGCCTTTCTTTGGGAAGTGACAGGAAGTGCTATCAGTTGTAGCACAGGCTGCCATCCCATCCTGTCACTCTAGGTTGTCTATGTCATGCCATAGACATTGCACATGGTTTGAATCCTAGCAGAGAACCTAAGGTGGTTTGGCTTCTACCTGGCTGTGGGGGAAACTGCTCTAGATGGCTGCTTCAGCATCTGCTGCCTTTGGTTGTAGATGTGTATTGCCAGGGCTTTTAAAGAAGCAAGAGAACATGAGATTTAGGTGATTTCTTAAAAAAACTCCACCAACCTCTTGTTGCATTCAGGTCAGTACACTACATTAGGATGAATCAATGTGATTAGATGAAATAAAATTTAGAGGGCAGAAAATGCCTGGAAAAGGTCACCTCCATCGAAAACACAAAGCATGGAATGGCTAACCAGCCTGGGAAACTGTAATCTCAGAACAGATTTAAAAAGCAACAGAGAGACAAAGTGGGGGAACAAAGGTTAAGAGGCAGGATTTCCTGGTGCAAGAAGAGCTGAGAAAGCATTAGAACTGATGGGGAAAGCAGAAAGTTTAAGAGCTGGAGACATGTAGACCAACTATATAATTAGTGTGTAAACAAACAGTATGGCATCACTCAATCACAAATACACATATTAAAATCTGTTTTGCTTTGTTCATTAGAAAAATGCAGTCATTATTGTTGTTGCAGCTTTTAGGGTTTTTTTGGGGTGATCTGTTAGTCAGTCGCTCACTAATAGAAGCAAACTTATTAAACAGGCTTATCCTGCTGTTTCCAGCAAAGCAGGTCATTAAATTGTGCATCAGTGTTCTGCTTTCTCCATGGGATGTCTGGAGATTAATAGGAAGGAGTCATGTATGTAGAACTGCACTATAAAAGGAAAATAAATGGAGTCCGCTCTCCTTTGCAGTGAGTTTCCTTTTCAGTACATTGTCAGTTGGTTCTTGTCTTCATTCCACTCATATTAAGATGTGGAATAAGATGACCTCTCTATTGCTCTCTGATTTCCTGATAGTGAAAGCTAAAAGCAGACTTGTTTGGGCAACAGCACATAGAAATTGTTCAGACATTAAAGACATACAATACTGCCAATGGCCTAAAATGTTGTAGGAGTTTTATTGGAACCTTTCCCCTGTCTAATTTAGGAAACATCTTGGTGGCAATCTAATTTGTTTCTTTTTCTCCAAAGTTGCATGCTAGCTCTGCCAGTGTTTGGTTTCAGTTGTTGTATACGTATTTTGGCCAACTGGATTTCCATTTTTAAACTTCCATAGAATAATAGAATTTAGGTTAGAAGGTTCCCCTGGAGGTCACTTGGTTCAACCCCCTTCTCAAAGCAAGTTTAATCACATCAGGCTGTTCAGAGACACGTCTAGTGAAGTCTTGGACGCTTCCATGAATAGAGATCTAGGCTCTCTCTCTGGGCCCCAGTTCCAGTGTTCGGCCACAATTTATTGTTTTCCCTCAGTTGATAAGAATTTCCAATGTCAAAACTTTACCCATCCTGTAGCTTCAAAAGAACTTGGCTCCATTTTCTCAGTGTCATCTAATAACTTATATGTAAAATCTCTCCTGAACTTTATCTTCTTAAGGCTGAGAGACATAGTTGGCTAAACCTGTCTTTTTACATGTGTTATGCTCCAGTCTCCTGACCATCTCCTGACAGTCCCATCCTGTGCTTGATCCAGTATGTCCATGGTGTTTTGGGTTTTTTTGTACTGAAGAGCCCAAGACTGGACAGAGTACTTAGATGCACTCTAACAACTACAGAGTAGAGGGAAAAGTTCATCTCTCTGGACCTGCTGGTTACACTCTTCTGATTGCTGAGTTACTTCTATCAGGCTTGATTTTCTGCAGAGCTGCCTCTTGAACAGTCAGCCCTCAGGCAGTACTAGTACATGGGGTTATTCTGTCCTGGATGCAGAACTTTTTATTTGCTCTTTTTGAACTTCATGAGACTCTGGCCACACCATTTCTCCCGCCTGTCTAGATACCCCTGAAGAACACCTCCACTCTCTATTACCCCCAATTTCAGGCCATTCACAAACATGCTGACTGTGCACTCTTGTTCTGTCTCTCAGGTTATTAATGAAGGCATTAAGCTATATTGGTCCCAGAAAATTATCCCCAAGGGATACTACTAATTATTGGCCCAGTCTGCCAGCAATGCAGACAATTTTCCATCCATTCAGCCCATGTTTCACTAACCTGGTGATAATGAGACTGTGAAAGGCTTGGTCAAAGGTTTTGCTAAAGCTGAGTTAAACAACTTCCACTGCCCTCCTTTTGTCACAGTGCCACTCACCTTGTCATAGAAAGCAATCCGATTGGTCAAGCATGATTTACCTTTGATAGATCCATGTCAACCATTCCTCTGTCTTCTGCATGTGTTTAAAGATGGCATCTAGTAGGATGTGCTCAATAACCATCTCAAATTATTGAGCCTATGTTGGCCAGCCTGTAGTTACCTATATCATCCACCTTGCCCTTCTTGAAAATTAGTGTGGCATTTGCCTTTTTCCAGTGATGAGAAGCCTCCCCTGATACCCGTCACCTTTCAAGTACAGCTAGGAGTAGCCACACAATGGCATCAGCCACCTCCTTCATCACCCTCATCCTATTCAGTACCTTGGGCTTCTGTACGTTTAATTAAGTGATTCTTAAGTGCTCAATAATTCAATCTCCCTCTACTGTGAGCACAGCTTCACTCTCAAAGACTCTTCAAGAAGGTTCAGGGACCTGAAAGCCTGAGGGCAAATCTTGTCAGTGGAAGATGCACTCAATCCCACTCTCTGTGTTGTCAACGATGTTAAACAGCACTGGTTCCAATACCAATACTAGTCATCACTGGTCTCCACACATCCCAGATCTTAAAATTTGCCAAATAAAAAGCTCCCAAGATATTAGGTCAAGTTCATAGAATCACAGAATCATTAAGGTTGGAAAAGACCTCCAAGATCATCTAGTCCAACCATCCCACTACCACTCACATTACTCACTAAACCATGTTCCTAAGTACCTCATCCAACCTTTCCTTAAACAGCCTGAGAGATGGTGACTCCACCACCTCCCTGGCAAGGAGTGGCACTCTTTCTGAGAAGACATTTCTCCTAGCTTCTCTAACCTCCCCTGGCACAACTTGCAGCCACCCCCTCTTGTCCTACCACTAGTTATCTGCGAGATGAGGCAGAAGATGATAGCTGGTGTTTGCTCTGTTGGGCCTGCAGAGAGCTTCTAGCAGTTTCTTGTAGAAGCCACACCTGTAACCTTCTCCTCCTCCCTCCACCCCCGCCTTCTACACCAGAACTCAGCTACACAAAACTACAACATTAGCCCAAAACTGAACACAGTATTCAAGGTGTGGCCTCACCCCAGCTGAGTACGGGGGGATGATAACCTCCCGCAGTCCTACTGGCTACAAATTAGCAGATCAGTGCCTCCATCCCAATCATGAAGAAGTCTCCAGTAATTATCAAATACCTTTTAATTTTTGCACACACACCCATTATCCTTTTATGGGTCTTGTTCATCCTCACCAGTGCCCAGAGCATTATACACATTCTGAATTTACAGATTTGCAAGTGAAGCAAGAGTCTTTTTCCTGTTGTCAGAAGTTACAACTTTCAGCCTTCTAATATCTTGATCACTGCCTTCCACTACCTGTTTGAGGAAATTCTCCTGCTGTCCTTCCTTCTTTGTGTTGTGTAACTCCCGTTCTCATCCTCACATGCAGTCTTGAGCAGAGTTGCTGGGCACCTGCTCTGATAACTGATATAGCAATGGCTATACCAGTCAGCAGCACATTGGCTTTCTCCACTCCCCAGCAGGTCCCTTCCTGCAAGACCATGAGCCCACTCAAGCTTTCCCCATCCAAGTGCTCATTAGTTAGCTTGTGAACACTGTTATTGCCACACATTTCTGCTGCCCACATCACCCCCACAGCAAAAGGGAGTGTGGCACAGACATCTGCCACTCTGCGGAGACACTTTCACTGATGCAGCATGTTCCTGTCTAAGCAGAGGTGACTGGTTTCCCCACAGTTTAACGTGTTGTCCATTTTGCAAAGATGTATGTATCTGTTTAGTTCTGTATGTGTGCAGTGTATGATTTCTCCATCAGAAAAACGGCATTACTCAAGATGTAGTCATTACTGCTTGCTTCTGAAAAGCTGCCTGTGCTCCATGAAGTTCTAGCTGAGTTCTCTTGGGCATGACATTCGATAAACATGTTGTTAATACCAAACCAAACCCACAGCTGTTCAACACATTACAAGCAGGATTGTGACTCTTAAATGGGAATTCCCTTGCCTTTGATTAAATGTTTCATATCCATCATAGTTTTCTGAGTGCTCAGCAGTCATATCTCTGTCAGACTTTTAAAGTTCTTTCTGTTTTACACAAAATTCCTTACTGTACAGTATGAAGTGAGTTTCCATGGAGAAGACTATAGTGGTACCTCTGTGGAGGTGCTCCCCAAAGCACCAGAGCCAAAATTGTGCTTAATTCCATAGAAAAACTCTATTTAATGAAGAGCGCAGATTGCATTTCACTCTCCATCATGAGTATCCATGTTGAAAAATATTGCAAGAAGCTTGCAACACATTCAGGTACAAATTTAAAACCCTACTTTTCTGCTAAGAAAAAAACAACTTATTCTCTAGCCTTGAATCCTGGCAAGAGTTTTGAAATATTAGTTCATCAAACTGCTGCTAGTTGTGGGTTTCTGTTAAGAGTTATGATTTCTCCCTTAAACCCACATTGACAGAGGGCTCAAATTATGAGAAGCCTGAAGACTAGAAAGAAGGAGAAGAAATTCCAAAGCAACATGTTGTTGAACCAGATAAATCGACTGAGAATGTTCTCACATAGGTCCCAGATGATGCTGTCATGATAAGAGTATTAGCTGGATTAGCCAGATGTTGAACTAGAACACATAGCAGACCCCAATGCTGAAATAGGAGTCTGGCCCAGGTACCTAGAGGCGACCCATTTCTGAAATAATCTGTGAAAACTGTAATTCTACAATTCTGGACTTCTCCAAAGAATTTAGAAAGTTACAAAAACTGAAAGCCCAGAAAAGATTCATCTTGGCCTGGAAATACTTGTGAGAAACAGTTGGTTTTGGAGGATGGGAGAGATGAACAGATGTGAAGCAGTGATGGAGGAAAGGGAAAAGATATTTGGCTAAAACCCAAGTCACTTTACTTGAAAACATAATTGATACTAGAAACTCACCAACATCTGGGACTGTTTGGGCAGATGGGTTAGTGATCTTTCTGGCATACTTATTTTTCTGTGAGAAACATACTATTGAGCTAGTTGGATTCTATATTTATTTCATATCTTTGTTTTTGGTTTGAACCCATGAATAAAAAGAAATTGCATGGTTTAGCCTGCTGTAAAATTAAACGAGTGTATGGAATCTGTACAAGACACTGTTCCCATGTACATCCTATCTGCTCAGTCCTGTGGCAGAACAACCACCAGCAGCAGCAGTAGTGACTAGACTATTCATCTATTTCTCACATCTCTGTGCAGCTTTTTCTGTCCATCTGTAAAACAGCATACTGAGGGAAAAAGTATAGTCAGATTACCCAGCTATGGTATATCACTGGGGATTTTTTTCTGTTCAGTAGAAAAAGTTGCACAAATTGGACTCTTTCTCCAGGTTTCCTTCTTCTCTTCCACAAGTGGATAACTGCAACTTTCCAACTCCAGCCACACAGTTTTCAAAAGGTCCCAGTGAAAACAGGCCAAATATCTTGTTTACTTATGAAGAAATATTTGAGATACATTTCCCAATACAAAGACATGCAGAATCTTCCACAAAGCACAAGGCCATTGCAAGGTCCTGTACATGGGTCAGAGCAATCCCAAGCACAACTACAGGCTGGGTAGGGAATGGAATGAGAGCAGCCCTGAGAAGGACTTGGAGATGCTGATTGATGAGAAGCTCAACATGAGCCAGCATCCCATAAAGCTAAACATATCCTGGGGTGCACCAAAAGAAGCATGACCAGCAGATTGAGGTAGGTCAAGATTCTGCCCCTCTACTCTGCTATGGTGAGACTCCGCCTGGGATACTGCGTACAGCTCTGGGGTACAAGAAAGATATTGAGCTGGTGGAGCAAGTCCAGAGAAGGACCACAAAGATGATCAGAGGGCTGGAGGACCTCTCCTGTGAAGACAGGCTGAGAGAGTTGGGCTTCTCCAGCCTGGAGAAGAAAAGGCTTCAGGGAACCTTATCAGCCTTCCAGTACCCAAAGGGGCCTACAGGAAAGCTGGAGGAGGACTCTTTTATCAGGGAGTGTAGTGACAGGACAACGGATAATGTGTTTAAACTGAGAGAAGGTAGATTTAGATTATGTATTAGGAAAAATTAGTCTAGTGGAGAGTGTCCCTGCTCATGGCAGGAGGGTTGGAACTAGTTGATCTTTGAGGCCTCTCCCAACCCAAACCATACTGTGATTCTTTTAGATAGATAGATAGATACACACACATCATTATATTATCTAGATCTTTAAAGAACCAGAATTAGCTGACATAAATTCCCAGCATCCAGGTATTTCCACACAATTCTTTAAGGCAGGCACAAGTCTTGTCTTGATTTTCCATGAGATGTGCCCGAATTCTAGCTCAACATGAGCTTTGCATCATATTCTCTGACCCTCGCTTCCTCCCCAGTTTTAAAGACTTGAATAAAAGGCATGAAAAATAGAGCCAAAGCATTTCTAGACCAGAACTGATTTGTTGTTACACACTGTAGATTTCAATGATACAAAAGGCGCTTAAAATCTCTTAAAAGATGGGGGAGTGAACTGGCAGAAGTTGGTTAGGTAGATAAAGTTACTGTTGAATGAAAGCTTATTTAGAGTCGACAGAATATGTAAGGCTGAAATTAAAATATATGTTTATTGATTTATGTACTACAAGCAGTATTTATCACTGTGTCTATACAATGATCTTTATACTATTCAGATATTTATTAATTCTTGTTCTTAATATTTAAATAGAGTATAAGTGGGGGACTGTTAAAAATTATTTTGAATATTATTTAAAATATATGGGGGGTATATATCACATGTACTGTTATCAGGTTTTGCATAGTTATTACTGCTTTGTTACCAGATCTCAGATATAGCAAATTAATTCCTTTAATTGCTTTGTAATCTTTACATTTCTACCTCTCTTATTTTTGTCATGGTGCAAATCTCAAGGGACATGCGACAGAGTATAAATTAATTCTGATGATGTGCTGCTTTTAACCCTATCCCAACCAAAACCAGAGTATATGAGATAAAAAAATTTCTGAGTTGACTGAAATGCTCTGAAGAAACCTGGTGAATTCTTGGGAACACCAAAGGAGGTATCAGGACTCCTGGCAGCCCAGGGGCCAGTCTCCCAAGCTTACTGGGACACCACATTCTGCTTCCCTCATCATGAGCCCTAGGAGGCTGATGCACTCTCTGTGAGTTGCTGCAAAGGGGCAAGCAGGTAGTGTACCTCAGTGGCTCCCAAGCAATAGACTCCTTGACTTCATGGACTACCTCAAAGTCCAGGCAGAGGGCTGTCTTCTAAGAATAATTCCTGGAAATGTGTTTGCAAGATTTTCCTGCAGGTAGGGATGTAGGAAGCCTGCCTCCCTGTTTCCAAAATTTCCATTTTGCACTTTCTAACATTTCAGTTCTGCATTTAAGGAAAAAAAAACAACCAACAAACAAACAACAAAACAAAACCCCAAACATTTTATATGGAAGATGACTGCTGTTTTGTGCATAGTGTCTGTTTACAATGGTTATCTTCAGTAAAAAAACAGCTGTCAGGTTTCAAACTATGAGTTAAAATAGCAAGACCTGAGCAGAAGCCATTATATGATCAATGTTACATGATCACAGTTTTACTGAAAACTGTGGCCTGGGATTGGTGGTCGTTTGCAGCTCTGATAGTCTGTCCATTTGTGAAATGAAGCAAGGGAAAAGCCACCAGTTCTGGAGAAAAGTACTAATGCATGACCTCAGGTAGATTTTCATATCTTTAGGGAGGGCACATCAGTGGTCTATCTACTCTGTTCTGGGATTCAGAACTTGAAGTTCGTTCTTTATAAATACAGTGATGTATTGATTTCATATTAACCCTCTTTGCTTCCAGGTAGAAACAACCTGGCCCCAAAAGTGTGTGACATTGACTGACATCTGTCTATACCACTTAGCACTAGCCACTCTAAAGCAGATTTGTTTGGGAGAGCTACTTAAAGTACTACAAAACCGATCTAGAGGTCAAGTTAAAAAGCAGTGTGGTTCATGAGGGTAGAGTACTCAACATACTCCCTGTCTCTCAGCCATTTAGCAATGGAGACAAGCCCAGAGGATGCATGTCCATTTAGAGAAACCTAGTGTCAGGCACAGTTTCACTGAGACAGTTCAGACTAGATATAAAGCTGATTGCTGTTCTGTAGGAGACTATGAAACCAGTGGTTTGTTGTTGTGGGCAGGAGAGAGCAGCATAGGTATGTCTCTTGAGTCCACTTTTATTCAGCGGTTCCATTAGTGACTTAGATAATGAAATAGCAAAAGTACCTTTTAAATTTGCAGGAGATACAAGGCTGGGAGGACATGCAAGTACACTGGAGACAGACCTAGAATTCAGACAGATCTTGATGAACTGGGAAATTAGTCTGGGAAAAGTTAAATAAAATGTAGCATGGGTAAGTGCAAGAAAATGGTTAACAGGAATAGCCAACTACAAAAATACCGAGTCATCTAGCAATTGGCTAGATTCTCCAGAAGCGGATTTTGAGATTATTGTTCATCCCAAGATAAACATTATCTACCTTTAAAATACTGTTATAAAACGCCAATTGCCATACCCTGAAATTTCTGAATACAGGTTTGGAAACTGTATTTAAGGAGAGTATGGATGAACATTAGAGCATTCGAAGGGTAACAGCAGAGATTACCAGAGAAACTGTTAGAGAAAATGTGATTTCTGGGCAGTGTTGAAAGCATCAATGTTATTAAGTTGTAAAAAGATAAGGGTACTGGTGGAGAAGTGAATGATAAAACTGCATTTCATAGTGCAAAGATGAAAGTAATAATCTATGTTCCTATTTGACTGGAAAAGAAGATATGGGCTTAAACTGCAGCAGGAAACTCAAGCTAGATTTCAAGAAAGCTTTCTAATAGTAAGATTATTTAAGCAATGGAATAGATCTTGCAGCCTAGCGAGTTGCAAACCCTTCTTTTAATATACGTCTTCAAAATCAGGTTGGACAAACATCTGTCTGAAATGGTGCAGGTATAGCTGAACCTTATTTAAAGAATGAGGATAGATGTGGGTGGACTCTAAAGAACCTTCCAGCCTTGTTTTCAGATGATTGTATGGCCATATTTTATCCCTAAATTGATAGTGAAAACACACATGCCACTCTAGTTAGCGTATGTTTATGTATATTTTGTTTTTAATGTTAGGCAGCCAACTCATATAAACACAACACAAACCTTAGGTGTTTCTTGCTTTTCACTCTTGTCCTTAAAGTCTCCCTATGGATTCCTCAGTTCACCTCCAATTCCTCCGTTCACTTCACAATTTGCAGAGAATGAAGAGACAGAGAACTTCAGTGCACCTATTTTACATCAGAGTCTGTAGATGAGTTGTAGTCAAGGTACAGGATCACTTTGACGGAATAATCTTCCAATATTAAAAAACACAACAAACAGATAAACAAACAAACGGCCTGGAGGCTCAGAGCTCGTGCACATTGCCTGTCTAATTGCTATCTAAAGCAGTCAGAAACGCCAGGAGATGGCACACTGTTTCAAAGCGTACAAAGCAATGTACCAGTAGAGCCAAAGCTGCATCAGAGGAAAATGATGCTCCCTGCAGTGACTGTTCCTAAGCATCTCTTGTTGCCTGGTTTGGGAAGTAGATTGACTGCATCCTCATAAAGGACTTTGATTTAATTTTATTCTTCACAGCCCTGGCTGTCTTTTTAGAAACTCATCTCTGTGTGTTTCTTTGTGAGGTAAAGACAGAAGAAAAATTAATCCATCATCTATGAGCTGAATAAAAAAAAAAAAGCTGTTAGAAAAAAAAAAACCAACCAAAACCCACAAAAACCCTTGAGCAAGCATGGTACTGCTTTTGGGATAAAACAGCAGTATATGTTTCATAGTGGCATGCACAAAGACCTATATGTGACAAGGTGCCATTCTTTTAAAATATTTCTTGTTTTAATTGTTTAATATTCCCTTTGCTGACAAAGCTCCCTTTTTTCTTCCTGTGTAATCAAAGTCTCTGGCATGTTAGTCTAATTGAAATGACAGGCAAAAGTTAAAAGTAAAATCAATTGCTTGTCATTGGAGCATCCCCAAGTATTTGAAAGGGAATGTTAGGAATGAGGAAACAGAAAGTGTATGTTAACCAGTTAAAAACCAAAATCTTTTGCTATAACAATTTAAGAAAATAAGAATAATTTTGTGAAAATACATTTAATGGGTTAAATTAATAAATTAGTTAAACGAATAATTGAATTAATATTTGGAATAGCTACAGTTGCAAATGTGGTTCTCTGAGGGCGAAACAAAGGAATTGAAGACAGGTGTTTTTAATGCCAGCAAAGAAGTTAATTCTGTGATTATTCCATCTTTGGAGCTCCAGGGAGAGAGAGCTCCCCTGTTTTGAGAAAATTCTAGCTGACCACATTACAACCAGAGGAATTTTTCAGGGGTGTTTTTGTTTTTCAATTTTGTCTTTAGCTTCAGCCTCTCAGAGCAGGCATGCTTAGTGCCAGTACTGTAGCTCCAAGGCCGAAGGTTTCCTTTCCTTTTCTGCTTAGCTGCTCACCTTATCCCAAACATAAAAACTCGAACCAGATTGCTCCAAGCTGTGTTTTGCAATTTTGTGCAGAGTGTTTGTTTGACTATCCCAGCCTCTGTCATTGCAGAAGGGACCAGAGCGGTGAGGCATTTAAGCAGGAGATCTGCAGTATTAGGAGTGGCCTCCAAAGGCATGGCAGTTAAGTAAAAGACAGTGTAAACTTAACCAGACTGATACTTGCTGGAATTTAAAGTTTGGCATTAAGGAAGCCTATAGTAGTTAGCTTTTCCTGAATGCTGTGTCCACCTTCCCATGCTAATAAGTGGTTTAGAAGTAGCTTGTGCTAGACGGCAGCATTAATGAGTGGAGCCTAAGTGTCAGAGACAGCCTATTGTGTTTGACTTTCAAATTAACCCTAGGAGATGCTGCCTCATGAATATTAAAATTTGGCCTCCTGTGCCATGATCAATACATTAATCTTTGTATATGACCTCACATAGATCCAGCCTGTCAAGCCACGGGCATTTGTCCAATATTCTTGTGTAAATGTCAAGAGAGATGGTTCTCAAAACCTGCTGTAATATTTTGCATGATAATGGAAGTGTCTGGCTGCACTGACCTCTTCTTATCAGAAGTGGAAGCCCAGGCAAACACTTGCTACAATGGGACAAACTGACTTGGCATTTTGACAGGAGCAATGTGATTGACTAGAAAGTATGGCAAGGTCTCTATCTGTGCTTGTGTTGAGCCTAGAATGCTGTTAGCTGGGGCAAACCTGTCCCCAGGAAAAGTTAGTGTCCGTGGAGGAAGCAGGATGTATTCTTGCAGAGGCAAATAGAGACACACATTCATGTAAAAGCCAGAGAGTTAACAAGCACACTAAGTTCAGATGGGGTCAGCATAGATATCTATACCTGAACAAGTTATACGGACATATCTGTAGTTGGTGGTGAAGCACAGGTATGTCAAGGACATGATTCATCCCACTATGATGTGTCACAACTAGGCCAGAAGAACCTTGCCTTAGCAGTTACCTTTTCTTTGCATGGTCTCTGAAGGGAGTCAAGGTGACTGGCATAGATTACAGATATCTTCACTCTAGATTTAAAAAGTGACATGATATGAACTCCCCTCTTCCCCTGGCTATAGGAGATGCTAGCTCAAGAACAGAGAAATGCAGTGACCCATTCAGTAGCTGAGCCTGACTACAGGCTCACACTGGAGAGGTGTTTAATGATACTTCAGAAACATCCCTTATTTATTTGGAATTCACTTTGAAGGACTGTATATTCCAGCGCTTTCAGGTCAGCCTACCTTTTGAAATGCTAATCAGATTAAATTGGCCTTTGCAACCAGCAGGTATTTGTATATCAAAGGAAGTCCTTGCACACTTTCTGCCAGCCTGAATCTAGTTTAGATTACACTGATGCATTATTTTTAATGCTGATTCCTGGTAAATTCTTCTTTTCTGTGTCGTTAAGGTTCTAATTATTTTTAGCCTAGTGTTAGTTAGCCATTACCATGATGAGTATCACACAGGGAAGTGAGTCTTTATTATTCATTGCAATGGCTCATTACCCCGCTATTTTTACGTACAAGAATCACAGTGCCTGTGTCAGAAATAAAACTGGCTGTGCTCAGCGGTGTAAAACTGTTCAGGGCTGACGAGGTTTCCTGTCCCCTCCACCAAGGAGTCAAGCACCTTGTGGAGGGTGTGCTGAGGTGCACAAAGCCCACGTTCGCCAGAGGAATGCGTATATTCTTCCGCACCTTTCCTTGCGCAGGTCACTTCAAGCAGACTGCAGAACATCTCACTGCAAGTACTGCTTAGCAGCTGGTCGGCTTCACCGCAGCCCACGGCCAAGGCGCTTGAGTGACAGTGCAAGAGTAGCCTGAACTGGCATTTCTTCCAGCACTTGTCCTTCCCTGCTAATGTGGCTAAATAGCTGAGATGACCTTCTGCTGGGAATCTTTGAATGGAAGTAATTTTGTGATTAAACAAACCCAGACCTGGGGGGAAGTTTGAGCAACCTATTACAGAATACAGTTTAATTTCATGATTCACTACATAACTGAAGGAATAAGCCACCAAAACCGTGGATGAAGAAAACTGGACAATGGTTCTAGGTGATCAAAGATTTCTCTTGAGTAGGAAACTCCATATTTCAGAGCAGATACAGGACAGAATCCTCTGTTGGGAAGATTTTGTATAAAACAAAATTGTTTTGTCAGAATTATTGATTGCAAATATTTGCCAAATATGTTCACTTAGGTTGTTTATCTAACCATGTAAAAACAAACAGACACATAAAATTCCTAATCTGAATGTAAAAAAATAAATTGTAAACAAAATATAGGCCCAAATTCACTGACTATAAATTGATTACAACAGGTTATGGCGTCTGCTCTGTTTATTGCCATCTGCCATCTGTTTGGTGCAGTTGATACTTATTCAAAGTACTTTGAAGTAACAAGCTTTATAGCACTCAGTTTAACAGACTTTCTCCAAATGCTGTTTATTTTAGTCTGGAAACATTTGTCTCTCCCACCACAGGTAATCAGCGAGTTTGAAGCGTCTCCCGACTCATTTTCCTACAGAATTCCCAATCTCAGCCGGAATCGCCAGTACAGCGTATGGGTGGTAGCGGTGACTGCTGCAGGAAGAGGCAACAGCAGTGAGATTATCACTGTGGAACCACTAGCTAAAGGTAAAGTGACAGTGCTTTTTAAGGCAATCCAGAACATTACAATGCTAATTACTGTTATAATAGGCACGTGGCTTCTTTATGTCTCATTGCTTACTGAGAGTGGGATTTGTCAAGAGTAACTTCAGTTCTCTCCAAAAGTTAGGTGACAACTCCCAACTAATTGCCCAAGCTTTTGCTGTAGTCAGCAGAGAGAGAATGACGTGCTTCTCTAGGGGGTAATTCATCCCACCTACTTTAGAAGGAAATAAAACGCTTTTTGGAGCAATTTTTATCTTCTTTTGTTGGGTACAGAGGGTTTGCAGATGATCCCCCTCCCCTCCTGAATGCTTCTCTCTTTATTTTTTTCATGCCATACAAGATAGCTTCTTTATCATTCTCCTCCTTACTAATATCTCTTGTGTACGCCACAAGGACTCCACTTCTGTATAAAATGGTCTGATTAACATATCTAAACTCTGAACAATTGTTCTCAACTTGCATTAGCTTTGAAGTTTGCTGCTTCTATTTCAGATATGAAGAAGGGATAATGTGCCTCAAATCCTACATACTTTTTCCCAGCTTTATTGGTTGTTCTAACAAAAGATATTGCTTGAGCCCGTGAATACTGCCTTACCTGTAGTGTGAGACATGATGCTTTAAACACTGTAACACCTTAGCTTGGAAATAATGCCTAACACTTTAGACAGCAAGGTGAGATGAATCCCGTCAGTACTCAGTCTCTACATGAGGTCTTCAGACAGATGTGTGGGGTTTTTCCCCACTCAAATCAGTAAGGCCACAGCATGTGCCAATATGAACAGTGTATTGCACCGGTCCCTAAAGCAGCAAAGGTAGATGCATTTATTTAACTCGACAGTCAGTCTCCTGATTCTTCAGCCATGTAGCTAATGATATAGTAATGTAAAGTGTCTAGGGCTTTATGATGACACATACTTCCCCAAAAAAGCTTTACAGAACTTCAAATGCCACCAACGTGAATGCTCTTTCTCCAGGGAAGAGCTTATACTATCACCATAGGGGAGCCTGCTTGTCCTACCCATCTAGATAGTAGATAAAGCAGTTTGATGATGGTAGATTAACTATCATCAGAGCTGTTGTCATGGGCATCAGTGAGGATGTTTGTATTATTTCAGCATGCAACCTAGCTTCCTAATACATATAAGTTGCAATAAGGGTTCCTCAGGCTTGCCATGGGAGGTTTTTCCTTATGCCTTTCTAGGCACATCTCACAATATCATGATATGGATATATGTCAACATTATTGTTATCCTCTACTGTGGATGAGGGTGGAAGATTTAACAGTGTAAATGTAGGGATGGTCTAGCAAGTTAGAGTCCTATGTTGGAACAAGCAAGAAAAACCTTGCTCCCACACTATTTTTTACATATTCTTATTCTGTTGATTAAGAGAGCCACCTTTACTTTCTGCTCCTTTCTGACATTTTTTGTACAGTCTTACAGAACTTTTCTCTTAGTAGCTACACAGTGCTAGAGGAATCACCTGAAGGACGACTGAAAGGCCTTGAAATATCTGTAGGATGTGAAAAGCCTGGAGCTTTTCCATTGTGGAATTTCTTGTAGGATAACTGCATACTGTATTTTGAACATGAGTGAGGCCAAAGTTGAGATCTTAAAAGGTAAGAGGAGAGTAGAGGGTATTTGTAAAGGAAGACTATGAAAAACACCTCAGGGAAACAGGGCAAAGGTTCCAGTACAGTCCTTTTAGGCCTGCTGTTACCTGTGAGTAACGACTTTGAGGTAATAGAAACAAAACAAAAAAACAAAAATAAGAAAGGGGGAAACAAAAAGAAAACATAAATGTTGATGCTTGAAAAGCAAAACTAAGTAGTCAACAATTTGGTGCAGTGCTAAGAGATTGAGGACATAGGCAACCCAGGAGTGTGTCAGGACCCATGCACATAATGCACTGGAAGTTGTCTTGCTCCATCTCCTAAACATTTAAGAAAGTGGGAAGTGTTCAGACAAGATGAAGGCAGAACCCTGCAACGTTTGCAGGTACCAAGACACATGCCCTCTCATTATGAGGAAAGGTAGTATGTAATTGTTCTTGGTCTACCCAAAAAAGAGAAGTTACAAACTGAGCCACATATACTTCAAATGAACAAGCTTAACATAAACTGGAATTAATTCTGCTCCTCCAAAGCTTGTTTAACATGATCCATTATGACAAATAAGTGAACTTAAAAATTAAAAGAAAAAAGCACTTTAAGAAAAAATAATTAATTAAACTTCAATATAGAAAAGTCAGTGTGAACAGGACTTTATTTTGAAAGATGCTAGAATGCATCCAGTCAGTGTTAGATCTAGGAGTGATACTCCAATATAAAGTCTGCATTAGATGATGCTCATGACAAGCCTATTTTACACGCACGTAGGACTGAAAAAATTATGAATAATCCATTTGTGGATGTTGTGATGGACACTAGGAATAACAATAGATAGCAATTTTATAAAGTTTGGATGTAGCCAAGTTAGAAATTATTGCATCATGTACAAGATTTCCTGTATGAATGCATCACTGAGCATTTTAGAGAGCTGGGAGAAAGTGTTGATCAGTAATATGGACAGTGAATGCACAGTGAAGAAGGAAGGTCAGAGCTAATAGCCTTAAAGACCTTTCTCACCCTCAGTATGTCTGAATCAAGTAACAAACCACAGGGTTAGAAGCAGTTGTTATAGCCTGATTTTGCCACAAGTGCCCAGTGTAAGAGCACCCTGCAAACCATTATTGTGAAGTTGTTTGCTTCCTTTTTCTTTCCACTTATTTCACAGTAACTGTCCAAGTAATGATACCATCATGACAGCTAATGAGAGTTAACCTTGAATTGAATTATGTCAACTTAATTATAACCCCTTTAAGAACCCCTTTGAGAACAATGAGAATGTCTAAGTAGGGGTTTGATGTGAAATGGATAGTCCAATTTAAATCAAAGCTTAATTCAAGTTAACATTTCTTTCTTTAGTATCTCTGTTTCTCAGAACAGATAGTTATTCTCTGTAATTATCTGACAGAAATAAGCAAAAAACCCAACAAACAGAAAAATAATCACAGCAGTGAAAATTCAGTCTCCACAAGCAGGCTAATTACACTTCATTGCTAATTTGAAAGTTGTAGGTTTAGCCTATCAAATATATCTAAAAGACAGAAAACCTTGCCTGCACCTTTTTCTCTTCTTTCCTGACCATGACTGACATGGCATTTGCCAGCAACATGATGATAACAGATCTAGACCCATGGCCATCTAATCCTCTGGGGAGAACTCTCTGACTTTAATGTTGAGTACCTGAGCATTGATGTTGAACAGATTTGCCTCTGTAGTCTGCGTTGATTTGTGTGTTACCTATTTTTAAACAACATGTGGGGCTTACATGATAGTGTCTACAACCTATTGGTCCACTTGTTTAATGGCTTATCATACTAGAATACAGAGGATAATCTGCTTTGAGAAAGTAAAAGAAAAAACCTCCTGACACAGGCTATTCCCTGATGGCTCTTGTATTTGGATGAAGCTGAGCTGTCATTTGGATAAAATGAACTGTCATAGCTCTTGTTCAGTTTCCCTATACAATTTGCCTTCAAAATTCAGTGCTGTCCTCTAGAGATAAAAAAAAGTGTGTTACAGCCTCTTGCAAGGAATTTCTGCCTGTTTCTCATTCTATGACAATAAGTGTAGGTAATTGGCTTCAAAATGTAAACAAACAAAACCACATTAGCATAAAAGAGTGCAGTGTTCTGTGAAGACACCTCTTTATCTTTAATTAGTGATTGGGCAATTTGCTAAAAATAGGAACAGACGCTGTCCTAATCCAGTGCCATGCCATCTAAAGTAAGGCTGGTGGGTAGTCAGCAAGCATTTGGGTAGGTTCAACAACAAAGAGGTAAGCCCTGCAGCTGAATTGCCCGCATGCTGTGTAACTTTGGCTCAGAAGGGAGACAGAGGTCTGTGAGATTCAAGGTATTTTAAGGTCACGAACGCCTTGTTAGCATTTCAAACTACTTGCTTTCAGATGAACTTCACTAGACATTTATTTTGTTTCTAGTTTTCTTTTTTTTTTCTGTAGCTATTAGTGGGCTCAGAACATTATTAGAAGATAAGCTATAAAGAAAAGTGGAGTTAAGAATTTTCATGCTGTTTTACCATCTCTTTTAAAAGCACCGAGTACCTGAAAGGAATAAGAAAATGTATTGAAAACCATGGGTGCTTTCACAAAAACAGCATGGTATGCTTTTGTAATGTGCGCTTCTGGACTGTGGTCTGTGATCTTACCACTGGTTTAGGCTTCTGTGAGGTTGCTGTTACTTCCAAACATCATTGTAAAATGGGACACAGAGGATGTTGAAAACCAGGACCTACAACATAAATGTGCTTTGGAGATCTGATATCCAGCCTGACACTTAAGGAAGAATTCAGTGCTGAAATAACTCTTCAAAGTAAAGGGCTAGCAACCAAAGTTCGCTAGCAGTGGTGAGATGTCATGCTGAAACTTCAGCAGGATTCCTGCATCGCTTACGCTTTGTCCTAAAGTAACTGGCAGCAAATAGCTGGATATTTTGAGAAGCACTGGGGAGAGCTGAGAAAGCCAGGGAGAGAAGGATTAATAGTTCATTTTAAATGAGTTTTCAGGTTTCATGTTACAGAGGGAATGTTGCAGAGAGCAGGAATTAGAATTACACTCAGAATGTACTGCAGCTGCTAGGAGTCCAGATGTTTACAGATGTGTACCGTTAGGCATCTTCTGCAACAAAAACTTGACACCACTGAAGACAAAAGAGCCTTCTAACAGTAATTTGAATAGAGCCAGCATTTCAGACCATATCCCTGGACAGACTGAGCATGTTTTTGTTTCACTCTAGCTTGGTTAATTAGCCCATGGCTTGTGTCAGTAGCGGCCCATGTAAATCTTTTCTAGAAGACATGACCTTAGGAGCTCCACAGTGGAAAACAAGGCTTTATCATGAGACTTACTGACTTACCAGTGTCTTTGTATCATTCTGGTGTACCATCTCTTCAGGGCAGCATATGTCGCAGCACCCTCCAGCTGGGGCTAACCATCAGAGCTGACAGAAGCAGGGAGCCAGGAGCTTTAGTTATTCTCTAGCCAGGATGGGACTATCAATGTTTGGCCGTTAGGAAAGTGATGTCCCATTACTTGACCTTGACTTTGTCTGTTACCCTACATCTTTAAACAGCAACTTCTTGTGTTTTCAGATAAAATTTTGACCAGAGTAAAATCTCTTGGGAAGCTTAGTCTTCAACAATACTTAAAGTGAACTTAGGCAACACAGTCCAAACTGATTGAGTAATCGATGAAATCTTTTCTTCCATATATCTCAAGTCCCACTGCACCCTACTCAAACAATTTCCCTTAATCTCTTAAAGGCCTGTTTTTTCATGCATGATTTTTTTCTTGAGCTGAATTGTCCCAGTTATATTTTATGCTCGTTCTCATTGTCATGTTTTTCTAATTGGTGCAAAATGAAATATTAAGCCTAAATTCTAATGAGTGCGCATGGCTGATGTAAATCAGGATTAAAAATACAGTATTTTTCTGTATCTGTATTCAGTATATGCCCATGAAATGTAGATTTAGAGGCTGAGAAGTCTACTACTATTAAAGGTCATTCTTGAGTAATAATGTACAATGGAGCTCCAACATGACCCTAGTGTTCCTGTGTATTATGAACTGAAACTACAGGAGTGTTATTTTTGTCAATACATTTAGATGATATGAGAGATGACAAAAATTAAACTGACTTAAGAGATTTTTCATATTTATGGACTTTGGATACTCTTTGCTAATATGTTGATACATGAAGCTTTATTTTATTTAAGGCCACAGCTGTTGTAACAGTGATGTATCAATAATTTAGATTATGTAAAACATTTGTCTTCCAAACACTGAAACTGTAATATTTATGCTTGATATTATAAGTTAAAAGGAATTGGTTTCCTAAAAGCACAGCTTGAAGCAGATTGGTTTGGTTTTCAACATTTAACTCTGGAGGATGCCTGTGTTTCCCTTCCAAGGGCTGTATGAACGAACACCTCATTACAGTCTTTCTTGCTGTCTCTTGCTCAGCTCCTGCCAGGATTTTGACATTTAGCGGCACAGTGACAACTCCCTGGATGAAGGACATTGTCCTCCCTTGCAAAGCCGTTGGAGACCCAGCGCCGACAGTCAAATGGATGAAGGATAGGTAACCAGTAACTAAATGTATAGCTCAAATAAAGTCTGTTTGCTTACAGTCCTGAGGGTTGTGATGTAGGTGATCCTGAATGACTGTGTCAGGAAGAAGGACCATTTGCAGGGACCATGTACAGACCTGACACAGTAGATGAGGTATTTAGAAATTCCTTGAACTAAAACTAATTGTCTGTGGTAGTTAGAAGGTATCAAAATGGAGGGAAAGTTATGAAGAAAGTGGGAAAGCAAGCATTCAACACAAAAGGCTAGGAGTCTTTTCTGTTTCTCCTTCAGGCACACAGAATATTTTATTCTAAGAAAGCAAAAAGTCTGGATGCATTGAATCGTGCTGTGGAATGCAGTATACATGTCCTGCACATACCTTGCTTTCCAATATTCTGTTTAGATATTTAGTTTCACATTTTGACAGAGTCACTTGGAAATACACATGGACAATAATTTTCATCCTAGCAATGTACAGCAGTGATACTGCAGTACTATGAAACCATCTTGTGCATTGATACAAATAACTAAAATTTTATAAGGACAGACTGCAGCCTTAAACTACTTTTTACTCTCATTTTGGCACTTTTATGAAATAACAGATAATTAAAGAGGGAGTAAGTTCTTGTTTTCACTCAAATTTGGGCCAGGATACGTGCATTCTTTAAGCAAATGGCAGGTGCTTGCCAGGAGAAAATGCTCCTTTGCTGTCTTTATTAGAGGAGGACCTACCCCACTCCTTTTTACCTTCCTTCCTTCCATCCTAGTTACTTTAAAAAAAAATAAATCCAATTCTGTGTAATTTTGATTGTAACTTCTTTAATGTATGCACTTTGTTTCCTGTGAGGTAGTAACGGGACACCCAGTCTAGTGACGATTGATGGGCGGAGAAGCATCTTCAGCAATGGCAGCTTTGTCATCCGTACTGTGAAAGCAGAAGACTCTGGATACTAC
The DNA here is from genome assembly GCA_022605575.1 of Laterallus jamaicensis coturniculus. NCBI lineage: Eukaryota > Metazoa > Chordata > Aves > Gruiformes > Rallidae > Laterallus > Laterallus jamaicensis. Next base: position 3,697,560 of record JAKCOX010000009.1, read on the forward strand.
AGCTGCGTGGCCAGTAACAACTGGGGATCAGATGAAATCATTTTGAATTTGCAGGTACAAGGTAAGACAGTTGGATCTATCTCATAATAGCTATCACAAGTATTAATTTCTGTGTGCTGGTAATCCATAAATACACCTATTTGAAGGTGTATGTAAAACATCAGTATTAATTTGTATTAATACACGTTCATCCTTCCAAATGAATAAATGAAATATTATGCAGGTCATTCTGACTCAGCCATTACATTTTATGATATACTAAATGTTTTGCTTTTGGTGGATCGTTTCACACACTTGCAGATTACTGTCTCTGTAAACTTTGAAAGGACTGACAACTTGCATTCTATTATTTTCTAGTTTTTCAGACAGAAAATACTGACTTACGTCTTATCCTCACGAATTTTACATGTCACACTTAAATATTGCAAAATTCAGAAATAGCTGAGGGATTTTTCTTCAGCTTCCATAAAGCTATCAACAGAAACTTGCCTCAGTATGGAGACCTTGGAGAAAAACTTCATTATGCAAGGGCAGAATTTTACTGATGGTGACTATGAGGAACCATTTAAAATGAAATTTCAGTAGAATTTCAAGTAGCATGCATTGCCAGCTCCTTTTTATTCATGTTGAAATGTTGGTGTTGATATGTATATGGTGTTGACATGTATAAAAGCAATGAAACATAGGAATACACATTAACTGTGGCATGAAACAGAGCACATGTGCTTGCATACAGAGAATTCACTACCCAGTGGATTTCCTTGCTCATGGGAAGTAAAGCAGTCCCTAAGGCTGCTACAGTTCACTGCAAATTGCTGTACCACAGGAAACCAAATCCCTGAGTTGGGAAAGTGGGCCAAGCTGCAGCCAATCACTCTCCTGTCTCTCAATACACAAGCTAAATTCCTAGTATGAGAACACAGAGAGATTGTCTCAACTGCAATGCAACTCTCTCTGCAGAAACCAGTCCACTAAGCCTTGAAAGAAGTGCCATAGTGTATACTAGCTTCTCTGCACTCCAACATAGCCTAAAAATGCTCTTCTGCAGTATTTGAAGTATGGCCATAACAGGAAGTAGGGAGAGAAAACACTAGGGAATAGAAACCTCACATTTGTATTTCACTAAGGACTTTCAAAATTGCATATCCTTGCTGTTAGTCTGCCACTAACTAAAAGCAGATCAATATTACTTCCCTGAGGGACAGAGAAAGACTGGCATTTAGTATGTGGGACCATCATCTTCTGTAGGTAAGATGAAGCTGTGATGAAAGGCTTTATACTAACTCCCTTCCAGTGTAGTGTGTGCAGTCTCTCTCCATGGATTCAGCTGAGTCCGTCGGAATAATGGAACAAATCCATCTCACATAGGGAATTTTCCTTTAGAATATAAATGGTCTTTTTTTGTTTTCTTCAGCACTATTTAGTGAGGGCAGTTTCTCTTTGAACTTGTTGATAGCTGTAAACCAGCAGCCTCCACTTCACATCAGCACTCATTATTTTGCAATGTGATGACTTGAATGTGAACTGCAGCAGGGAGCTTTTCCTGGCGTGTCACTCTGCAGGTCGAGCCACCCCTTAAACATCAGCAAAGCAGGCAATGTCCTCTGGCAGTCGGTTGCTGGACATGATGGAGGGAGGATATATGACTTCTGCCCAGCCTTGCTTACGGGCTAGTATCTGTCAAGCAACAACTGCAGTGGGGAAATGGCAGCTCCTGACAGCAGCGGCCACTGACACCCCCAACCCCCCTTCCCAGGCTTGCGGTGGCTGTGACCAGAGGATGTGTGACTACCCTGGTGTCTCCTCTCCCCAGCTTTCCATCCCAGTTTTGCCTCGCTTCTCATATCCCTTCCTATGATGGACACTGTCCATGCCTCTATCCTTGCTCTTGAGGCAGCAAAGCTCAATTTTGCCTATGCTTGGAATAACCTCTAGTTACAGTTGTTCAGAAAATAATCCATAAGGTGAGCCAGGCACGGTGCTGCTATACATGACCAGAGCAGTGTAAAGGATTTGAAACAGGAATTTCCCTTTCTTCCCCTTTCAATTTCCGTACCTAGAATTGAAGGTACAAAGGACTTGGGTGTTATTAGTGAGGTAGTAGTATTTACCCCTCAGGTCTCTAATACTAATTTGACTAGGTCTTTGGAGTATCGCTTACCATTCATCAGTATTTTAGCAAACACTATCCTCCATGGTCTCACTGGCTTTGTGCCGTATTCTGGTTACGTCACATGTACAACAACACCAGCTAAATGATTCAGGCAGAATTCATAGGTGAGCCCTCCAGACTATAACTAGGACATGATCATATTGTCTCAGTAGACACCTTTTATATGGTAGACTCGTGGTAGATTTCTCAAGGTGAAGAGAATTTTGGCTACTCTGCCACTTTCTGCCCCTGAGCACTGAGCTCTGGAAAGCCAGCCACTGTACACTGGTGCAATTTGGGGTTGCTTAGGCTGAGCCTAATTTGTCCCACTGCCTTGTCCTATTTAGAGTCCCAATTCCCTTTCCCAATTTCCAGTCCCAGTTCTCCCTACCCTGGGTGACTTGTTGGGATGTAGCATGGCTCCTTCTCTGCCCTTTCATACTGGATATTCCTCTGAAGGAATTGGACACTGGGCAGAGGATGGTATTCCTGCGCTTTATCAGGAGCTGGTCCTGGTAGCCATGAGGTTCTTATGTCCCACGGTTTAGACACAGCCATGTTGTTTATGGGGAGCAGCAGAATTGAAGTGTTCTTAGGTTTATCCAGCCTTTACTGATAGACTTCTGTCTTTTTTATTGCCTTAGTGAACATATGGTGCAATCTGGAAGAGGTATGGATCTGCCTCTGATCACAGATCTACCTATGCTACCTAGTTAGCACTCACAGCTGCACTTGGAGAAGCTCTCGATATGCTTTTTTTTTTATTTTTTTACTTTTGCCATACTAGCCTGCAAACACACATATGAGTGGGGCATCATTTGCAAGTGGACATCTGTTTGCCACCACTAAAAATTCAGCTTCTCCTTAAAACAGATATGAAAAATAGTGTAAAATAATGTCTGGGTAAGTCATAGGCCATTTAGGTCTCACAGGACAGATACCAAAAGATCAGAGAACAGCAAGGGTTAAGAACTGAAAGACAAAATTGTGTAGAAAATTAAATATAAAAAATGAGAGCTTGTCTGCTCTTGTCTTAACCAAGGATGTCAGCTAAACAGACACTTTGACAGAAGTCATTTGCATTTTTTTGCAACTCAAAACAGTTATTTGATAAATGACTGTTAGAAGGAATTAAGCTCACATCTAATCATCTGAATTTATTTTCTATATTTAACTGTTTCCCATCTAGTTCCACCAGACCAGCCAAGACTCACTGTATCCAAAACTACATCTTCCTCTATCACTCTTTCCTGGATACCTGGAGACAATGGTGGCAGTTCAATTCGAGGTAATATAATTCAGGTTAATTGCAACTTCTTGCTGAATTATCATATGTTGATAGGAATAGTATACAATTATGAATGGCAACAGAAAAAATCAACAAAGCATTATGTATTGCTGTCAGCGCTTAATGTGTACTACTGTGGTGATAACAGCTTTCAGTAAATTGCAGTTTCTCATTCTGGTGGTTTAATCACAGATTTAATCACTTTCTTCCAGCGTACCCTCAGCTGTTATGACAGTTACTCTCTCTGATTTTCCAGACGTGTCATATCTATCCATTCATTTTTGAAGGTCCAGGTTCATCATCTGGTCTTTGTTGCCGATTGAAGGGTATATAGAAATGGCTGTCCCCTTCTTTTCCCTTTGAAGCAATCATAAAAATGGTATTTAAGCAGTTGTAAGGGTAGAAAAATGTTTTGTCTGGTGTATTTTAGTCAGGGGAGAGCTGTATGACTTCGTGTGCGTGGGATTTTTCTGGTTTTATTTGGTCTTTTAAATGACTTGTCGTATTACCTGCAGAGTTTGTGATTTGTGTATGCTTTATCATTGCCATCTGTGCTCTTCTTCCAGGCTATATTTTGCAGTACTCGGAAGATAACAGTGAGCAGTGGGGTAGTTTTCCTATTAGCCCCAGTGAGAGGTCCTACCGCTTAGAAACACTGAAATGTGGCACCTGGTACAAGTTCACTCTGACTGCTCAGAACGGAGTGGGGCCCGGACGCATCAGCGAGATCATTGAGGCCAAAACACTTGGAAAAGGTACGTTGATTCCCTTCCGCTTTGCTCACCTAACATTGTTGCATTCTGCTGTAGATCCTGGTTTGATGAGAAGACAGTCTTGAGTATTTTAAGTCTGGAAACATTTCCAATTGTGTCTGTGCTGTGAGAGTAGAGGCTATCTCTGTGGGACTTGAAGCACATACTGGCTAATACTCCTTCCTTATATCTCTAGTAATTTTTTTCTAAGATGAATTAAGATATATTTGGGAAGGGAATGTCTCTAATATCATAGGCTATAGCAATTCCAACTACTGCTGTGCCATAAGGAAATTGTTTCCTCTCATGTTTTAAAAATTCATGAGTTTAATTGTCTGGAGGTTAAAGGAGGATGGGGAGCATATTTATGTGTAGAGGTAATGGAGCCAATGTCTCATTTCTGCTCCAAGCTAGTATTGTAGGAGCCATGCAAGTAGCACCCTTTAAACAGGATAAGTGTTATAAACAAAGGAAAAGTTTGCATAAAGCTCTGCAAGGCAAAACAGCCAAAATTTGTGGAATTCTTAGCTAGCATAGTAATGGGTCCCATGGTCCTGGTTGCTGAGGGTAGTTCCACATTTTTCCAGTATGTGTCAAGATTATGAGCAAATTTTGCAGCAGACTTTCTTAAAGAGACACTTTAGAAAGTCTTAACCCTAAGTCAATGAAGTGGAATTGTTTGCATAATGCTCTAAATATCACTTCATCTACATCTCTTCATGAGTTGCAAGAAATACTCTGATTTGGGAGCCGTTTCATAAAAAAAGATCATTTATTGTGATAGATGCATCCACCTTTCTTTACGATATGCATCATACCTGTGCTGTTGCAAATCTCCCAAGTGTCACAGCAAGGTGGATATTTCATTTAACACTCAGTGGCATAGCAAAGACATGGTATGCAGTAGATGTGATTGGTACGACTTGCTGAAGCTCGGGGGGAGACTGCAGATTAGCTGCGTATGTGCTGAGATTATCAGTCATCAGGGAGAAAGATCTGCTGACATTAAAGAAAGGGACATTTAGAGAAGTAGAAGTCGAGTGTTCTAGTTTTCTTTGCGTGGTCAGTAAGTTTTGCACATGCTTCAGATAACATCCAAGTGGCTCATGAGAAAGTAGATCTCCCGACCTTCTTGGTTTCTCTGGGACTTGATATACATGCCAGGAAACTACCTGTGTTACATTCACCCACTGAATCAGGTACTGTGTCATTTAGAACGATGAGATCATTCTCATTCATGTCAGAGCTCCAGGAGTATCTCTGACCAAAGCTATTCTGAGAGCCACTTGAAAGAGTTCATAATACACAGTAGGAATCACAGGTTTCTTTTAGATTCCTGTAGAATGTAGAAAAGAGAGTACATTTTGGTGCATTTTGTCAAGGCACAGAAAAAGGAAAGACAATCCTCAGATAAGTTATCCTTTATAATATGGACTAAAAAAAAAGCACATTATAGATAATTTTCATCACATTAGGTGTAACTTCCAATAGGGACAATATTGTGCTGTTGCTAAGCAAATAGCAATAAAAATTTTAATTGGTCTATAGTAATATTTAATATAAAAACCAGTTGGATATGACCTGTCTTGTTCCCCTAGTGTCATTATTTTTGTTCTGTGGCGCCATTTTTACTGTCATTGTTCCTGTATTACATAGAACTGTCAAAAAAATCTTTAATCTATACATCAACAGAAACCAACATTTGATCCCAAAGCAAGACAAGTAAACAGAAATGTCATCCCTTTTCTGGATGGAAACATCTTAATTCAGAAATACAAATTGCAAAATACATATTATTTTCAAATATATCATGTGTGATGTCCACATATTAAAGTTTTGGGGTTTTAAAATATTTTTACTTGTATGTTTTTTAAAGTTTTCATTTTCCACAAATTAAAGCCTTCTTACTCTCAAACAAAATTGTGTTGAATTCCACTTCAAAAGAAGACTAGAAACGAGATCAGAGCACCAGTGGACAATCTTCAAATGTTTTTTTCTTCGATATGTTTACATGGTGTTCTGAGCTCTTTTTTGTATAGCAGTGATCAGGAGCATTTACTGTTATGAAGTGTCTGCTCTAGATTTACAGTTGAGTTATGCCAGTCCATGCAAACTGGCAAGTCAGGTCCAAACAGAGATGTATAGAGTGAGGGGTTTTTTATATATGGATTTGTAAATCTAGCTTTGTAAGTCTGGCACAAAGTGGCAATGAAAAAAAAAACATTTTAGAAAGGTTCAGGGAAAATTTGAATATATAGACATTGAATTTAAGATGAAGTTACGATTGTCCTGGAAATTATTCTCTTAATTCTACATTTTTTGGAGTCCTATATCTGTACTATTTAAGCATTTCACTTAAAATATGCCATTGCTTCTAGAGCCGCAATTTTCAAAGGAACAAGAACTCTTTGCTAGTATTAACACCACAAGAGTGAAGCTGAACTTGATAGGTTGGAATGACGGTGGGTGCCCCATCACCTCTTTCACCCTGGAGTACCGGCCATTTGGAACAACAGTCTGGACAACCGCCCAGCGGACATCCCTGTCCAAGTCCTACATACTGTATGACCTCCAGGAAGCAACCTGGTATGAACTGCAAATGAGAGTGTGCAACAGTGCTGGCTGTGCAGAGAAACAAGCCAAATTTGCAACACTCAATTACGATGGCAGTAAGTATATCTTTTTATTTATATGTCTTTTTTGGCTTGTCTTTTTTTTGCCCCTTATAAACCCCCCTTTTGAATCTGCTAGCCATGCTGACAGAGGGGTAACAGTATCAGAGATGTAAAATGCCTGCTGATTTCATGACCACAGGCTGTGAGGCAGAAAAGAAGAATTGTTTACTTGTCCTCACTAAGGAAGAGCTCCAGCACCAAGTCAATCACCCATGAGACGTAGCCATAGGACACTAGGTGTCATTAGTTCCCCTGGTCACAGTAGCACTTGCAAGCATTTCATGCATCTCTTCCATGAAATTTTTGTCTCCCATACAATTGGTTCCTGCAGCCATTCGTGGTGGTGACTGGCCTCATTGCTATTCCATACAATGTCCTTGTGACACAGCTCAAAATCCATTATGTGACACAACAGAGCTGCTAACTAGCTTGTTGTCCATGAAAGCCTCTGGACAACATGTTCCAAGGGCATAGCAATGGCAATGTTATTATCCCTGTTTACAGGCAGGGGACAGCAAAACTAACAGCCATGACAGATGGCTCTGTCATGCCCAGCAGCAGGGCACAGGGATGAAGAAATTGTTGCATCCTGCCCTTCTCTCAGGGGTTACTGCCCACCCTGCAAAAGTCAGAACAAGCAGGGGGCAAGAGCAAGCATGCCAATTTGTCTGTCACTTCAGCTCACATCTAGGCATATTTATTGAAAGTGATGGTGGCACATGTGTGCACCTGCTGACTCTGTAGTGGGAAATGGTTGTATTTCTGGCAAAAAGGCAGTACAGATGGCTCCAGATGGAAATCTCTTGAATTGCTCTAGCGTGACTTGCCAGAGCTTTTCTGGAGATGTTCAGTGTAAAATGTTGCTGTGTTGCCAGGGATATCCTGCTCTCTTGATGACATTTGTACTCTTAGATTAAGTAACAGGATTAGTGAGCAAATTTGAACAAGAACATAATTTCCCAGTGGCAGCACCAAACTTAATCATTCATAACTCCATAACTCCACATTGGCAACCTATCTCCCTGTCATGGTTTTGTCCCACACAAAGGAATGCTTTCCAGGACATTACCTGTGTACATTGCAGGGAAGAACAAGCAACAGGGACCATTCCCAGTTAGAAGCATGGGTATGAATCAGGCAGGGTTTAAACCTCTGCATCTGATAGTATTCCAGCCTTTACTTATGAGTTGCCTTTACTTATGAGTTGCATCCTGTCATGCCTCACACTTTTGCAAATAGCATATCCCCCCAATTTTTTTTTTTCTGTGAAAATGTCATTTTTCTAAGCTTCATCATGTTCCTCACTTATTTCAGACACAAAAAAAATTCAGAGAAAGATTTTGTCTTGTCACTTTGGAAACCAAGATCCAAGTAGTTATTATACAAGATCTGCCAGGTCTCACCACATAGACTTAAGACCTATTTTACTGAGCAGAATAGGCGTTGTCAGTAATATCTGTATCAAGAATTATGGGTTAATTTCTTTCTACTTAACTTAGCCTTTCCTCCTTTTTTTCTGGCATTTTTCTACAGGCAGCATCCAACTTTCAGTTACCTTTTTTTGCATTCACTATTATTGTCACATATATATGACTGAGGCAAACAGTCTTAAACCATACCTTAAAATGAGAATTGATGAAGATGCAGGCCCAGAGACTGTGATATCACATGTATGCTTAGAATGAACTGATTTGAAATGTTGTCAAACCCTGCTTTTTGGTTAGGTTACGATACTTATACCTTAGTTTCACATACTGTAACCTGCACACAATTTGATTTTGTATGTTACTGTATGAAAACTTAAGAAGTGAGAAAATTAAACAAAATATTTGTAGCATTATATTTCCTGGGGCACTGCTTCTGGTCAGCAGTAGCCAATTTCTCATTTACGGCATTGTTGGTTCTGTATGTCAAGCGTGCTTTCCAAGGCTATATTGTGCCTTAGAGAGGCAGCATGATGTCAAATACTTGACCACAAGGTTGAGAAAGAAAAACATGGTTGGAAAAGCAAATTTCAGTTTTCAAGTTTTCTGAAGTTATTACATTTTATGCAGAAGAAACATGGTAAGTTGATTTTTACTATTATTGTCATCATTAATGAAAATTATGATAGTCTATTCTTACATCAGGGATTTCATAGAAGAACTGTTCTAGTGTTTCTAAAGCAAAATTTGTCCCTACAGAGTCCCAGCTCCCCATTCATTTGTTCCTTAGTAAGATGCATAGGCTTAAGGTACTTCAGAGTTGGAAAATAATGTCTGATTAGAAATCAACATTTTCTATCAATACTTCATGCAGAAGGTTTTGCTTTTGTAGACAGCGAATTTTTCATTTACAGAAAGCATCCCAGTGGAAATTTTTTTCAAGCTCTGCTCTTGAGTGCCAACCCTGCCTCCAGCATTGATTCATCTTGTTCCTTCCAGCTTCTGGGGGTCACAGTCTCCCTTAGGATAAAACAGATACAAGGACAGTACACTGAAGATTAGGTACTACATCTATGAATGTTCCACAATACAAAATGCTAAAAACAAGCTTAGGAGCTTTGGCAGTCTTAAGATAAAGGCTTTGTCAACTTTGTAGAAATCCTTGAGTTACGTGGTCTTACAGTAATCTGTGATAGAGTTCTTGAGAAATGTCAGGGCTAAGAATCCTGTACCTTAAATCTCTTCATGGTGAATTGGGTCAAAAGGTTAACAGCATATCTCTGTGTAGCTTTTTGCTTTCCATTCATAGATATTTCAGGTGTTTTCAGCTTACAGATTTTATGACCTTTGTGCCCCTTGTTTTTCAGAACATTTACACTCAATACATAGGAGTTATTTTTAGCAATGTGCAGCTGAAGTGCTGCAAAGGAACTTCCTGACTCAGAGATCAGCTACTCAATAGCCCTGACATTAAATCAAATCAGCTTGGTAGCTGCTCTAAACTATGCTAATTGAATCTACCCACCAGGGAACTTCCTACCAAGAAAAACAGTTGCGACACAGGAAAACACTTGGTAGTTCTAAAGTCACAAGATGCATAGGAGATGCCTGAAAGGCTGCAGCATAGGGGAAAATGAGGGCAAAGACATTCAAATTACAACCTCTATGAAGCACCAACAGAGCAGGCTACAAAAGGGTGACACTGAATTGACCAGGGGAAAAAAAAGCCACAAACAAAAATTCCCAGTTTGTCTGGGACTTTGTTTTAAGAAAAGCTTTGACCAATCTACTCCTAGACAACACCTAGAATGATGACAGATGTTGAAATGGTGATTTCTCAATGGTCATGAGTCAGGGCAATCCCAAACACAGCTACAGGCTAGGCAGAGAATGGACTGAGAGCAGCCTAGCCCTGAGGAGAAGGACTTGGAAGTGCTGATTGATGTAAAACTCAACATGAGCTGGCAATGCTCACTTGCAGCCCATAAAGCCAACTGTGTCCTGGTCTACATCAAAAACTGCAGGTCAAGATTCTGCTCCTCTGCTCTGGTGAGACCCCACCTGGAGTACTGCATCCAGCTCTGGGGTCCCAGTACAAGAAAGATACTGAGCTGGTGGAGTGAGTCCAGAGAAGTGCCACAAAGATCATCAGAGGGCTGGAGAACCTCTCCTATGAAGACAAGCTGGAGAGCTGAGTTTGGTCAGCCTGGAGAAGGCTCCCAGGAGACCTTATTGCAGCCTTCCAGTACCTACAGGGGATCTAAAGGAAATCTAGAGAGGGACTCTTTATCAGGGAGTGTAGTGACAGGACAAAGGGCAATGAGTTTAAACTGAGAGAGAGTAGATTTAGGTTACATATAAGGACAAAATTATCTTCATTGGAGCGTGGTGATGCACCGGCACAGGTTGCCCAGAGAAGTTGTGGCTGCCCCCTCCCTGGCAGTGTTCAAGGCCAGGTTGACCTGGGCTGGTGGAGGGTGTCCTTGCTCATGGCAGGAAGGTTGGAACTAGATGATCTTTGAGGTCCCTTCCAACCCAAACCCCTCTGTAATTCCATGATAGCAGGTTTAGGTTTCGATAACTTCTAATACAATTGCTGAGTATCCACAAATGGATAATGTGAAACATATATAACTCACAGTATGTTTTGGGTTTTTTGTGGTTTCGTGGTTTGGTTTTTTTAATTAAGCTTGTATATAGCATTATGAAGCTTACACTTCACTTGTTATGTCAAGTGATACTCACTTAAATACTCAAGGTTTAGCTGAAATTTAGGCCACTCTTAATTTGATTTACATCAAAGCATTAAGGAGAGCAAAACAAAATTTTAGGTAGCATTGAAACCAACAGTCCTTAGCCAATGGTCTGTGTGAGTTTGAATCAGAGCAAAATTTGGCCCATTAGTATTCAGTAGGTTTTAGGAGAATTTAGAGACAGTTATTAGTATTACATTCAGGAGCTTGAATTTCTTTCCATTTCTTCATCTAATCATTTTCCTTTGCCTTTGGAGTAGTGCAAAAACAGTATCTCAGTCAAGACAAGATGAAAAATATCCTGCTGTGTATTTATTTGAAGAAATAAAAAATTAGAAAAAGAAGGAAAATTATGGAGCAGTGGAAAAATATTCAAAATGCAATTGTAAGAAAATAAATTTTCTGAAGTACCGGATAGGTTTGGATGTTTGTAGCTTTTCTGTTTATCTCCATCCCTTTAGGGAACTACTCTTCTCATTATATGCAACTCAAATAGCTCTACTGAAAAAACATGGCTTAGAAGTCAACATTTTCACTGTGGTTATGGCGCTCACTTTGTACTGCATCATATCACTTGGGTTTTTTTCCCTGATACTGTATGGTACATAATGAGATATAACTATATCGTACAATGCAGCAATTAAAATGTAAAAAAGGATGTGTTTGTGTTTCTATCTCACCTCTTAACCTTTTGGCAAGCAAGTAGCCACTTTTATGTTTCAGTAGCTGGTTGAACTTGAATAGCTTCCATCGAAAGTCATCACAGTTCACAGTACTTGCCTGTTTCTACCCATTTCAAACAAATCTGCATTTTATAGCCTCATTTATGGTCGCATTCAGCAGTTTAATAGTAATCAGGAAATGACTGAGAAGCCTTCCATGACTAAACAGCTTTCCAAAGAAAGTGCTGCATTCTTCTCACGTCCCTTAGAAGTAGAGAAAAAAAAGAATTGAAAAGTTCAAGTATTATATATCTCCAGGAAGCCAGGTATATTCAAAATGCAAATACATCCTAAAATGAAGAAGTGGGCTGCCTGCCGATGCCAGTAGTTTGGAGATTCATTTCCCTCTCAAAATTTGATTGTTTCTATCCAATGTTACTCTCCTGTTTTACTGATGAGTATAATGTCAGACACTCTTTAGCAAATTAGCATCAGGTTGGCTATCTGAATTCCATGGCAATATCACTGCTGTACCCCTAAGATGTGATGTGAGAATGTTTCTGTGCAAAGGATTCATCTGATGTACATAGGACAAAATTAACTTTGTCAAATACATTCCTTGCAAAGAAAAGCCTAGCACAAAGTATGAATATGTTGCAGCATAGGGAGAAGTAATATACATAGGTAATAATTCCAAGATCTCTTACAGCTGCTTTATAATGATATAGTGCGATTTTAAATTAATTGGAGTATTTGACTGTATAATGGACATGGTTTTCTTTCATTGATGAATGCACCTCATCTCAATTTCTGATAATCAATGAGTCTCTGCAGTTAACTTATGACTGGATGCGTGTGCATTGTCATTACACATGCAGATGTAGCACCCACCCTGAACATGACAAGTCCTTCTTAATGTGCTGCATGAAGCTGAAGCATATAACATGCCGTATTCCCTGAGAATTCAATCTTTTGTCTTCATTAATAGGCATCTAATATCATGACACTGTTTCCAGGTACAATCCCTCCACTCATTAAGTCAGTTGTGCAAAGTGAGGAAGGGCTGGCAACCAACGAAGGGCTAAAGATGCTGGTGACCATTTCCTGTATCTTGGTTGGGGTCTTGCTGCTTTTTGTGATGCTGCTGATCGTGCGGAGGAGGAGGAGGGAGCAGAGACTGAAAAGGCTGAGAGGTAAGATGAGAGGTGTGGCACTTATTTCTGTGCATGCATACTCCCTGAATGTGAAAGTGCAAGTGGGGCTGCACGTGATGAAACAGTTCAATCCCCAGTTGGTGTCCTGTGATACGTAACAGGCATGAAGCAACAAAGTTTTCTACAGAAATTCTTTCTTTTTCATTTGGTGGTAAGTTTCTAAGAAATTACTCTTGTATCTATTGTTAGTATTTTGCATGGGAGAAAGGAAAATAATTTTCATGTGTCAGTGCTTGGTTTTTTCCTTTGTTGTTGTTGGTTGTTTCCCTTGTTAATGGTCTCAACAATAATATTTTTTTTCAAAGGGTAAAATTGGATGTTCTGAAAATGGGGGGGGGGGGGGATTTCAGTTTTCCAGCAGATGCAAAACATGATTCCTGAATTATAAAGTGAAAGTAACCACATGCTAGTAGGCTAGAAATCACATCCAGATATTCTCAGATGTATTAACTCTTTTTTTTCTCTGTGTTGTGTTAGAGCAATAAAGACAACACTTCATTTTTCAGTGAGCTTACATTGTCACTGAGCTGTACGTTTCTCTAATCCTTATTCAAAGTCAGGTGTTTGTTATGTGACTAAGTTTTAGATATGTGAATTAATTCAGTTCTATCAGTCACCTGGCAAATGCCCCTGGCTGCACCACAGCCAGGTTTTTTCACCCTTGCAGTCTGCCACGTCTGCATTTGGCCCTGTAGGCCTTGCACTGAAACATGACGGGAGGCCTTACCCCAAAGGTATTTGGGGAAAAGCCTTTAAAATGACGTACTGAATAAATAGTATCGTGATTTATCTTCTCCAAAAATAATTCTAGTAATTTCCAAGAGCCACTGAATTCTTTAGTTGTTTGCATTTTAACTAAAATATAATTATGATATCTATTAAAACCACTGCTAACCCTGTACATCCCATCTCAACTCAGCATCTGATTATCTCTCTTTTGAGTCTCATTTTGCCTTTTGTAACAAGTTTTTCTTATGTTTTGGAAAAAAAACCAAACCAACCAATCAAACAAAACAACAGGAAAGATACAGGAGTCTTGGTCATGGGCAAATTTATAGATCAAAGAGGACAATTAGCCTTATGGTTCATACACAGCTCTGAAAATCAGGGCATATGGGTGCTTTAGCTTATATAATCACTTTCTCATTTGAAATCTTTTAAGTCATTTATGTCTATGCAGGTTGGGTCTTGTTTTTCATCAAAAAAAGTGATGCATTAAGGGTGAAGAAAGTGTTATCTTCTCAGAAATGCTGAGGAATTCCATCCAGTAATGAGCAGGATATTATGAGCTCGTTGGCTCCAGGAAATTATGGCTGTGCACATCTAGTTTTTCATGGTTAATTTACAAGTATCCATAGATTACAGTCCCTTAAGGAAGGCTGATGATGACTGGCAAATATGGCTTTTGCATAACGTAAGACTTCTCTGAATTATTTCTTCTCAGAATACAGGACTTTAGAAAAATATCTGACTTTCACTTAAACATAGGCAGTGACAATTCATCAATACTTTTGATAAAGGTCATATCAATATTTAACTACAATTTCTGTAGAAGTTGTGTCTCACTTCTTATCTGAATTTGTCAAGCTATGTCCTGACATCCCAGTCATCTGCTTCTGTTGTACTTCTGTCTGCTGTACAGGGATTGAAGCTTTATGATTCGTGTGTTCAGACTCTGAGCATATTTCTTTTTCATGGTGGTAATAAAGTAATTTCTTAATGCTTTAATTGGTAAATGAAACAGATGAATCTTTAATTTTTCTCAGTATTTTCCCTATAATTTATTCCTTTCAAGGTTTTTATCTGATCCCTTTGCAGTCTTTAAGTAGTTCTCCTTATCTGTGTATGCAAAAAATTAACATAATGTTCCAACAACAGACATATCAGCATCAGTTAGAGAGGTAATAGCCCTTCTTCTTTCCCATTATGGTCTTCTCTCTGTACCTACAAGGATCATCTTTTTGGGTATAGCATTATTTTAAGAGTTTGCGTTTAGTGTCTCATCTATTGAGAACATCTGAGACTCCTCTAATTACAATGCGGCAGGATAATAGTCTTCATTGTATAGCTGTGGCTTGTATTCTTGATATATCACCTCATCTAAATACACATACATTGCTAACTTGCAGTCAGCCTACCTAATGATCCGGATTGATATGCCTTAGTGACCAGGCATTTTCATTACATTTTAGCTACCTAATTCTTGTGTCATTTTCGAACTTTTTTTCAGATATAATTTCATTTCCTCCAGACCACAAATAAAAGCACCAGTGATGTGATGTCCCAATGTGCATGATGAAAAGACATGCTAAATAATTATTCTCCTTAAAACTGTATTTTTAAAAATGCATCATGCTACTGTGTTATTAAAATATTTTGTGGTACCAAAACTTTGCTCTAGAGAAATATAAATATAATACTTTAATGTTATTTAATCGTGTCTCAGTGAGAGTATTCTCAATGTCATCAGTTCTCAGTGAATTTTAATCTCCTTTTAAAAATATCAACTTTGTTCGACATGGCTGATTGACTACAAAACTACATTGATTGGCCTCAATTATTCTATCTCCTTTAATACATTTCATCAAGGTTCATTCAATTTTTTCTGTCATTTTGCTCATTGCCAAGATCACATTGATAGGACTTAGGTAGTTCAGGTTTTTTTCTTCATTCTTTTTGAGGACTGATCCCATATTAACCATTTTCTGTACTTCATACTCTAAAAGGCTTCCTGAAAATCAGTATGGCTGTTCCAGAGAACTCCCTAGTAAGTTTTGTTTAAAAAATCCTGTGTGCAACTTCTGATCTAACAAAAAACCCCAAAACAACAAAAGAGAAAGTTTTGCTTTAGTAGTTATTGTGTTCAACTTTCATCTGAATTACTTTTGAAATTTAAATCCTGTCATTATCATTTGATATGTATCTCCTGGTGGGTTTTCTTTGAGGCACAGGACTCATTTTTGCCAAATCAAGATTCCACCATCAGCCTTCCTCTTGTCTACATCAGAAATAATAGTTTCCACACTGGGACCTTCCAAAAGAATTTACACAAGTTACAAATTTAATCCGTACTTCTGTGGCTCTAGGAGATGTGTTTTCTTTGAGCCTGCTTGACAAAGAGTAGCAGGAATTGCAGATTTGTTCTCAGTGCATTCTGCATGCTGAAAACATTTGTATCCTGGGCTTGTGGTTCCAATTTCTGTAGGGTAAATTGTAGCATAAGAACAACAGTATCTCCATTCTTAATCCTTTTATTCCTGGTAGTGACAGGTAGTGGTATACAGTGACAGGCAAACCTTTCTCTTCCTCCCAGGACATGCCCAGTATGAGTTATTTCTCCAGGAGTACTCTGTATATAAAGAAAACCTAGTTTTCCACAAATACCCTGATTTTTGCCCAGTTTAGTCATTCCATAGGTCAGGTCACAGCTGCCCCAGCAAATGGAAGTGGTGGCTGTCTCTGGGTTAGTGCCTGTCACTGCAGACATGTGTCAAACCGACAGTGAGAAGCAGCTTGTCTTTTTCACCAAGGCATGGGGTGATGCTCGGCTGGAGCAGATGATCTTCCCCTTCACTCTGTCATTCATTGCCTCCTCTATCTGCTGTCTTGGAGAGACTGGTACCATATGCAGTTGCTTTCAGGCTTCAGGGTTTGGCTTTGACAGGTAAATAAAATCCCTTATCTTCTTTTTTTATTTTACCATTTGCTTTGATCCAGTCCAAGACTGCCTGCCCAGTACAGCCATCATTAACCACAGTAACACTTCAGACCATTGTAAAGGTCTGCTTGAATAATTAGAACATTTAAATCCTGCTGATGGAATTACTTCTTTTTTCTGCAGTACTTCTTCATTCAGCTTTTGACATGTAACACATTCTTGTATGATTCCTCATGTTATCTTCCACTGAAGATGGGCAATCTCCTTTGTTTCTATTTGACCAAGAATGCATGTATGTTAATGAACATTTGAACATGTGCCACACACCTTCAATAGTGAGAACAAAACACCTTTTCCATATGCAGTGTGGAACACAACTATATGCTGTCCAGCACCTGAGAACATACAAGGGAAGTTGTTTGTCATTGTCATTTAGGTTTGGTAAACAAACCTAAACAGTAAACTGAAGGACATTGGGCCAAGCAACTTTCAACTTTGTCCCTTTGACTTTTCTTGAGTAGTGAATTACTTCCACAAGTATCCACAGTCTTCACTTAAGAAGGCAGCAATTGCTTCTCAAAAGCCACTAGCTTAATAAAAACAATATTTGCATATTAAATCACCCTTGCTACCTATGCCAGAGTGAGTACGTGTGCATAGTCACATCTTCATGATCCTAAATATTCTAGAATAAGAAGGAACACCATAACATTTGTTAAAAAAACCTATGCCCACCCCATGACTTGGAAGCAGACCTATTTTCTGCATGTGTGTATATGTGCATGCGCACACTGTGTGTGTGTGTGTGTGTGTGTGTGTGTTCCTCCAAAGAACTGGGTCTTTTCCTGGGTCCTTAGAAGTCAGTAGCAAAATTATTTCTGACATCATTTGGGAGCAGTAGTAATGGTAGTTTGGTTTGTCATCTTCTATACAATGACACTTACAAGAATGTTAACAGCATAAAGCAATCCCAATCAAAGTGAAAGTACATAAATGGAACACAGCATGGATTAGATGGGACATCTCAGATGGAGAATCCTTCCCTCCACTAGGAATCTTCCATACGTTGTGCTGAAAGGGGTTAGGGGAAAGTTACAAATGAAGGAGTGGAGCAAACAAACATAGAAGCAGCACAGAATTTCATCTTCTCCAGTCATAGGTGAGAAATAAAGCTTAAGACAGGCAAGCTGGCAGAGTGTCAGACAAACAGAATGTATAATGTGGATGGAAGGGGTTTTGTTGATTTTTTTTTATTAATAAAAAGAGCCCTTTGTCCATTCCTTTTAAAAAGGAATATAAATGTTGCCAGAGAAATGCATTAAGATGGTGTTTTCTTTCTGCCTGCATCCTCTGAATTTTAAAGGCAGGATATTGAATAGGATCACAGGCAAGGAAATTGTTGCAGGTGTAGGAGACCCAAGAGGTGATTAAGGAATAAAAAAAGGTGAGGTGGAGAAAACAAAGACAAATTCAGTAAATGTCTTGGCAGATGCCAGTAGATTTACAAGCAGCAGATAAAAGAAGACATTAAAAGCTTCACATAATAGGAGAGTTGCTTGCAGGCTTAGAACTTGGAATTGTTTTCTTCTCAGATTTGCTTCACTTGGTTGCACAAAAGGCTTCTTTGTTGCTGTGTGATATACCTAAGGACTCTGTAGTCAGCATTTTCAAGTGAGTTTGTTTAGTGGCAGCCTGCAGGAGCAGGAAGCATGGCTGTCTATTTTTGCTGAATATCACCAGAGAAATTATTATATTATGTTGATCAAGTTTTACAGAAAGCTATCTGGAGTACACTGGATGAATCAACCTTCATCTGTGTCTTCTGATCTGATAGGTACCAGAATAATTATATCCCCAAAGCATTTTATGCTAGTAACAGCAGCAATGGCAACAGCAGGAGGAGTATTTCTCCTGAAGCAGTGCCTCATTTTGCAGGGCTGGTCCATGTGGGAATAAGCCTTCTCCTGTTCTATGCATAGACTGTCCTCTGAAAACCCAGCAGTAGTTTTTGAGTTGTTGCTAGTGGAAAAGCACTCATATCTGAGAGCAACAAAACAAGTTGTCTCCTTGGAGACCTCCTTCGCTCAGAGCTCCATTTGGTCAGGTTTGGTTTGGAAATGGAAATACTCACCCAGCACAGGTTTGGCTCCTGACCAGAGATGGATGTCAACAGTTCTGTCTTCTTGCCTTTTCTTCCTTCCTCATCTGTTCACTAGCTAAACATGGTGTGAAGGAACAGAGATCCCTATTATTTATTAAGCTGTTCCCACTTCTAATTGGTTCCTGTAGTATTTTTCTGGTTAGAACAATAGTAACCTTTACTTCTCTAAGCATCTTTGCTGCTGCTGAGGAACTGAAGAGGACTGTCTGGGGCATAAATGCAGTTTCAGTAAAAGTAGAGACTTGTAGAGATTATTTCATCCTTACCACTGATCTGAGAAACAACAGTGGTCTTACACATGGCTGATTCAAATCACTTGCTTCCTAATAGTCCATTTATCAAATAGATTTTCATTTGTGATGACATTTCTTCCATTTTCTTCTAGATGCAAAGAGTTTGGCTGAAATGCTTATGAGGTAAGAATAGATTTAATGTTTTTAATTTGAAAAATGTCTGTCAAGTATGGCATGATGTTAAAAAAGTATTATAGGGACAAATGGAGAAGTAAACCTCCTATTCCTAAGTCATTTTTCAAAACAGACCATTTGACTGTTAAGAACCAGGATGTGTTGTTGGTTACAAATGGGAGCATAAAGACAATTTGGGGGACTGCATCTGTGAGGGAATACAGTGGCAAAAACCTAAGAACTTTTGTGGTGGTACATTATAGAAGCTATGTGGGTCTGTTTGGACGTTTTTCCTATTCAGAAAAACATTTTCATAATACGTACCAAAGTAATTGCTCTTCAGAGATCATCTGTTTGAGGGCAGTAAGTGCCTGGATGTGAATATCTCTAAACTTTACAGTTATATTTAGGTAAATCACTATTGCTAGCTCCTATTACCCGATGGCATAGAAGAACAGTTAAATCCATTTATTATTTTTCATTTCTGTTCCATCAGCTCAGCATCAAGAAATCTAATTCAGTTATTGATTCACAACAGAATGACTATTCTGGCACCACAATTCTTTCAAAGATGGAAATTTTGTATCTTTGATGTTTATTGTTTTGTCTGGGGAAAATATTGAACTTTAAAACTGCTGCATATATTTGAAAATGGGACGGTCAAGGGATTATTTTTAAGTTCAAATGAGTTTGGGTTTGCTAGAAAATCTTTTTATTTTTAAGCAATAAATTTGAGAATGTCATATATATTTTACCAAATGAACTGTACTCCAACCTTCCTCACCCATGATTGACTTCACTGGCTATTGTGCTTACCAAAGACATGGTGACAGATGGTTTTAGTGTGAACTCAGCTCTTCGCCTGCAAATATATCTGAAAATTCCCATTGATGTTAACAAGACTGGTCATCCAGGTCAGGTCATACCCTTCCTATCTGCCAGTTAGAAACCCCTGCTAGCAGCACATTGCAGGTTTAAGCAACTTAATTAAATAGCCATGTTTTCTGTTTCTCTCCTGAAAGTGTGAACAAAGTCAAATGACTATTAAAACAGGACTTTAGAGGAAGGAAGGGATATAGGTCTATATTTGCAGATGTGTCATCACTTGGAGCTCTCAAAGTGATGCTGTTTTGGGAAGCCTGCTTCCTACAGGCTAAATGTGCTGTCATTTCAATAAACCTGTGAAGCACATCCAATCGAAACCCAAGCAGCCCACCAACATGGAAGATTTAGCACGCTAACAATCAAAGGATAATAGCCCGTTTCCAAAGCCACAGTCACATTTTATAAAGCTGCTGATGCTTTTACATCTTTTAGATTTCACCAAAACCTACTATGATACAAGTATCAAGAAAGAGGTTTGCCATGGGCTGTGCCTTGCTGTTTAAGTATTGGGCAGAGAGCAGAAAAGATGATGCCCTGCTTGGTAGGAAGGTGTGAGGGATGAAGAGAGCTTTTTGTACCTTTTCCTTTTAGGAGATTTTTATGAGCTTGTGTAAAGCAGATTAAGAATGGAGCTTTAGTCTTCACTTTGGAAGTCGCTGGTTTTGGCTGTGTAAGTCTGGGGTGCAGGATAAGCCCCAGAAGATAGCAGTTTAATGGAAGCTGCACAACTTGCTGATACCTTAAACTCGCAAATAAAAATCACTGCTGCTGTGTAATTACAGCTTTTTAATGTTTCTTTTGGGTGAAAGCGTCAGTCCAGCCAACTTCTTTGCAACAGTTCACTGCAAATCAGTGTAGCAATTGACTGAGCTTTCTAATTTTAGACTCAAGGTGAGGAATCTTTTCTCCCCAAATACTCCTGTGTCAGGCTGATTATTTACAAGATTTAGTTTTCCATATGTTTTCACAGCAACCAGCTTAGACATCAGGAAACTGTGAGGTGGCCTGAGTTTCTGCCAAGGACCCAGAATGACTTTGGGTTTACAGAGCACCATATTTAATCCCTTTACATAACTAGCTTGACAGGTTTAACTCTGTCCTGTGCATACAGTTATTTTCAGTTATTCAAGTATTAAATGTTTTCAGGAAAGATCCCAAAAGATTATTTTAAAGGGGGGGTGTTCTCTTAATTATGCACACTCCCCCAATTTACCTTATGCATTGTAGTTCCTCTGGAAATAGGCCCATTTAGCTACAGAATGTACATAAAAGCTGTACTCAGTCAGACTCAGAGGCCCATGTACCCAAGTACCTGTCTTTCACAGCAGTTGAAAGCAGAAACCTTGGTAGAGCAAAAGCCTACAGCAAATGTATACAGATCCATTCCCGAGACAGGCTCCCGGTCTCTTAACAGTTTGGACCTCAGAGATGCATTGAAGCAGAGGGAGTTAAGAATAGCCATAGCACAGGTATGAGTTTGGGAATTTTATATCTGTAGGTTATCCTCTCTTTCAAGAATTAATCACTGGATTCCATATCTCCCAGTATATTGTCATATTTTGATGCCTCAATTCTCCAGGGTTAGAGGGTACTTGGGCACACAACTTCAAAATTGCAATCCTAAAAGTCTTTGCCTTGCTGCCAAATCCTAGAGGAACTTAATTGCTGTTGGCACTTTAGCTTTTTATAACCTGAAAGTTGAGCTATTGTGGACTGCAGAAAATAATTCACAATTCTATGAGCCAGAAAGGGATAGCATGCTAATCAGCAGCAACTCTATTGCTACTGCCAATTGCCTGTTCTGTATTTGGACACTTCATGTCACATTGCTGCTGTGTACAGGAGAATTATTTAGACCGGTAAGGAGGAGGAGAGAGACCACACCAAACAAGGCACAACTGTAAAGTATAGTAGGGAATTTTCCTGAATATTGGAAGGCTTGGTTTCCAGTTCTGGCTTGAAGGTATTCTCATGTATCTTGCATAAAACTATCCCTGGAGCCAAGAATGGGATTCAGAATTCGCTCTTGGCAGGTGAACAATATAATTGCAAACCTGGGGAACTGTCCTCCCACTCCCTCCAGTCCAAACAATCCTTTCTGTACAGTGGAGTACTTTGCAATAATAGGAATATAGAGTGTTTGTACTATGGAAGAGCTCCTAGCTCTCACTGGGATTCTGGGGTCTGGATTTTCTGAGGAAGATCCCTGGTTTGATCCCTCTCTCTCTTTCATTCCCGGTATGCTGAGGAGGGGTGCATTTATTAGATATGTATTGCACAGATTCTAAAGGTATCTGTCTATGATCTATAATAATTGGATTAATGATTATTAATTGAAATTGGACCTCAGAAAGTCAACTTCCTACAGGCTTGCTCTGTGATCTTGGATAAGCAGTCCAACTTTTCCAGGGCATGTATTCAAGCATATTTGGCATGCAGATAATATATCAGTCTCTGATTCTCTGAACATTTCAGCAATTTGTGTAGAAACCAATAGGAAAGTGGCATCTAATCCATGCAAAAGCTCTGCAGACCCTTCTAGAATATCAGTGTGGAACTTATATGCATTTTTGGATCCTAAATGTCTTGGAAAATTTATGTGCTTAATAAGACACTGTAACTACTGTTCTCCACTGAATATATGCGGAACAAAGTCTGGCAGCCTTTGGGTAGCTCTCCTGATATTCTGCTTCCATAATGATTAAACGAGGCACCAGTAGTAGGCTGTTTGACTGAATTTCAGATATCCGTCTGTACATGATGGCAATAGTACCACCTAATCATCCAGGTAAAGTCAGAGTCAGTAAAGTTTGAGATGCACAGAGGGAGTTAATGCTGGAGACCACAAAACTAGGGAAAGCCACAAGGTGAGAATCAGCTAGAGAGTTGTGCTGGTCTTCACCTGTGTGCCTTGTGAATATTACTCTGCTTTGAAGTAGAATTACTGAGCACATGACATGGAAATTCCTCCTAAAAAGGACTCCAGGAAAACATCCAAACCTGCAATAGTTAGGTTTCCTCACATAGACAAGAGGGAATGGCTGCAAGTTGCCCCAGAGGAGGTTCAGGTTAGAAATTAGGAGAAGTTTCTTCTCAGAAAGAGTGGTTGGGCATTGGAACAGGTTGCCCAGGGAGGTGGTGGAGTCTCCGTCCCTCAGGGTGTTAAAGCAAAGGTTGATGAGGTACACAGGGACATGATTTAGTTAGTAATACAGGTGGTAGGGGGATGGTTGGACTAGATGATCTGGGAGGACTTTTCCAACCTTGATGGTTCTGCGATTGTATGATTCTGTGGAGGCACAGCAGGAAGTTAAGGCAAATTGTCTAGACATGAGGGCTCATCACACATGCATTAATCTCCTGTGTAGAAGCCTGCACTCAGGGCACAAGTCAGCTTATCATCTAGCAGCGTAATATTCCTCTGCTGATTCCATGAGCAGAAATAATTCATTGCCAAAGGAGAATTAAACAGAATGATCTGCAGGTATTTTGCACTAGAAAATGAGCCTCCACTTGGATTTTAAAGCTCTTTGAAGTGTGAGCACTTGGATCACACGAATGGCTGATTTGTCTTAACTTTTCTCAGAACTCCCTACATACAAAAAAGTACTTGCAAATATTTCCTCTCCTCCAAAGAGTAATTACAACTAAAAGGGCAAAAAGTTTCTGGGTTTTTAGCGCAGCCTGAAGATTGTTTTGGTGCAAGCTCCGCAGTAGAAATGATTGTAGCATTCTGTTTTACTACCCATTTTCATTTGCTTTTGGTAGGCAGCTCATTTAAAAAGTCATTTTCTGGTACACAGACTTCAAAATGAAATTGTTTCAGTTGGCATGATGATAGAATAATTGGTTTATGTTCATTTTTAGAATATTGCAACAATCAATAAGAAATAATCCATTAATGTAAACAAGATTTGCAATTTTAGTCTTGAAACATCAATAGGACTAAAACCATAATTTGTTTTTATGCAATTTATTAATGGAATCCCTAGGTATCAATTTGCTTTTTCATTTATCAATTTTAGTAATATTTGGAATTGATTTAATGGAAAATAATGAAAAGCTAAAAAAAAATAATTAGAAATTACTCAAGACATCATTTTACTACTGACCTGTTTGATCAGCTGCATGTTTCTTTACTCATAGAACGAAAAGTTCATTTTGCAAAGTGTTTTTAGTGATTTCATTACATGACAGCACCTGAAGAAAACTATTTGAAATTTTCAAGAGATTCCTGTTGATAAAGAATAGCCCAAATCCCTCGATGCTCTACATTCATCTAACTGCTTCTCACCTGCAATAAATTAATGCCATGCATTTGTTCTGAAGAGGGGAAAATAAGATGCATGGGTATTTTACTGATTATGGTTACATTATTTTTTATTTGAGCTGGACAGATTCAAAATGAGAAAGTTTGCAAGTACCTTTTAATTTAGGCTGGACATTAATCTGTTTGTTTCTCTTTTGTCTTTAGCAAGAACACCAGGACATCAGATACACTTAATAAGCAGCAGCAAACACTGAGGATGCACATAGATATTCCCAGAGCACAGCTTCTGATTGAGGAGAGGGACACGATGGAGACTATTGGTAAATTCTTGGGCTTGTTTTCACTGAAACTGTAACAGGAGATTTATGTGGACTTCCTTTATCCCACACCTTTTCCCCACTGCACAAATGAAGGAAAAACAATTATTGCTATATTTGAAAACTGAACTGATTTTTATTCTCCCCGTTGAATTATTTTCCACTTTAAGTAATCCCAGTATGGTATTTAAAATAATGCAGGACATTAGGAAAATTAAGTTAGAGGGAAAAAACGCTTAAAGAAAATGTAAATGAAGGCTGGCAGTTTTATGATTTTCATTTTCTCTTTTGGCTTTGATTAGACAGTTGGATCACTGACATTACTTATAAGGAAAATGAAATTGTGAAACTAAAATATCAGTATCTAACAATTAGCAACAGCCAACTCCTAAAACTTACATGTTGCATGTTGTATCCACCTGCTCATAACGAATGATATGTCAACATTTTGATCAGTTTTCACATTTTGTGTATCTATGCAAAATTCAAAGCTAAACTGTTTGGCACAACAGAAAACAAGATTTCTCATGTGGCTGGCATATAGCTGAACTGTCATGAAAAACATAATTCTTTGGTGTTACGGGTTTTTTTCTAAATAATTTAAACACAAGATGTCTAAAATCTGAGTGGAATAAAAATACAACCTGATTATCATGGCTGTATGGGTACATACTGTGGCAAGACCCTCCAGAATGACTGATCTTGTCAGACTTATATTTTGGTTCAAAATCTGTTTGGAAGAAACCTGTGGTGGCTGAGCATGTAACAGCATCTCAGGTATGGTGTGGCTGGAGAGGAAAGCTCTGCTGGCTGGAAGCAGCATCTCTGCATCTCCTGTCCATTGTCAGAATAGGGAGGGACAAGCTGTTCTAGCCCTGTCAGGTTTGCCATCACTCTGGCATGGAGGGTGGGTGGGGGTGGCCTAGGGGGATATTTCACAGCCTCTGCTGCAGATTTGAAGAGGGCGCCTGTGCTTCACTTGAAATACAGACTTTTTTTAATGCTGATTTGAGTTTCATGAAGTTTGTCTCTGTGATGCCACCTTTTGTGCCGGGCTACATACTGAAGGCAGTTTTTACTTTGGAGTTATGGCTGCTGAGCAATAGTGGGTTATCATGGAAATACCATTAGTCCCTCAACTGTGGCAAGGTGATTTGGGCTCTGGTAATAGTCAGCTCCCCACAAAGCACTCAGAACAAGCAGGCACTTTGGCAGTCTTTGACAGAGCCTACTGCCAAGAGGCTTTATTCCCAACCTGAATAAGAGCTCCTCTTTTGCCAGAGACAGAGTAATTTGATTTCATAATGCTTATTCTATTTATGGCCTTCTTTGGGTAAAAAATGCTACTTATGTTATTGTGCCGAAATGTTTGCCTTAATGGTGTCTTGTCAAGTTGAAAAAAGAAAAACCTCACAAAACCCAGGAATGCTGAGAAGCAGCCCATCAACCTCTGCTGACTAGTAAATGCACAGAAGGTCCACTGCTGCCAGCCCCCTGAGAAATACATGGCAAAGCTGTATAGCACAGCATAGCAGGAACTTCTTGTGGCCTTTTTTTACTATTAGGAGTGGATAAAAAGGCTGTAAAGAGTGCAAAAGAAAATCTGATAGCACACAAATAATTGTGCTGTGAGCACAGAGTCAGTGGGAGATTTATGCTCTTAAATCTTTCACAATCAAGAGGACCAGATTTCTTTTTGGAGCAAAATATATACAACACAGAAAACACGAGTGGGGGAAAAAATTAACATAAAAATGCTGCACAGCACTGGCTTTCTGCAGGGATCAAGACCTGTGTAGAAATTTGGTGCATATATCCTACCCCATAGGGAAGCAATAGGCAACAGAACCCTGCTCACATTTATCACTTATCCCAGTCCTTCCCAAGGTCAAGGCTTCACCTTGCAACTTTCTCTGTGGCTGCAAGAAAGCACACAGTCAGCTGGACTGACGATGTAGTGAGAAATTTATACAACTCACAGAAAGCTTCCCAAAGCTTCTTTTCCAAACCTACAGTAGTGAGTTTTGGAGCAGGGATGGATGGTAGGACATAGCCCTTAGCTCCAAGAAGAGCAAAACCCGGGACTTAAGGATCCTTAGCTGCCCTGCAAGTACATTCCCATTGTCTTCCCTATGGTACTCACGTGCTTAAAAATGAGCAGGTCCTTAAAGAATAGTCTTGGGTCATGGCCATCCCTTTTACAATAATCTGTGTCTGGAGAAAAAGCTGGCTAGTAGAGGGTTAGTTAGCAACATTACCTAACAACCTCCTTTTGGGAAGATGTGGGGGATTTTGCTGAGTATACTACAAATTAGGTTAATCAATAGAATTAAATTGAATTTGTTATTGAAAAGCTCATCTGAGCTCTCTGAAAATGAAAGGGAAGAGGGCAGTGTTCAAAAGATGGGAAAGATACTGATCCAAAACCAGTTATACACAAAACAGCTTTTTGGAAGGATGCTTAATAGTCTTAGTTGCACATCTCTAAGGTGAAATAATAATTTTTAAAAAAGTAATTAAAATGACACTTTTTCTTTATTTTTTATGAACTTTGAGTTTAAATGCAGAGGCTCCCAAGCTGTGGAACACATTTGAGAGCCATCCTCAGCCCTTGCAGAGATGAGGGAGCTGTCACTGTCAGTGGTGACACACAGCTGAAAATAAGTCTAGGCAGTGGCTGTAAAGCTCTTATGAAGGCAGACCCAAAATTCACTATTCAAGATCTGATGTGTTGGGTTTTTTTTCCTTACAGATGACAGATCAACAGTTCTGCTCACTGATGCTGACTTTGGAGAGACATCTAAGCAGAAATCACTGACTGTCACCCACACAGTACATTACCAGTCTGTGTCACAAGCTACAGGACCACTGGTGGATGTTTCTGATGCCCGGCCAGGAACAAGTAAGCATATAAGATAATATGTCATCTGGAGAGGAGAAAGCTATAAGAAAATGAATACTGTGCTCCTGCATTTGCATCCTCATGGGTTTGAAATCTATTTAGGTCAGCAGAGAACATTTCTTATACAATTGCATTTAGTGATTCAATATGGTAAAAATTGCATATGCATCTGAAATGTTGGTATAATTTGAAATAATTCATACCTGGCTTTCATTAAACCAAATGCATGCTAGGTATTAAGTTCTAGAATTTATTGAGTAAATTAGCTTAATGGCTTTTAGTGTCTAATATATTTTTTTCTCAGTGATCAATCTTTATTGTATTTCAAAATACATCTTTCCTCTTCATCTCTCTATCAGGCAAGAAATACATTTCTCAATTACTGCTTTTCTGAAAAAGTTGTATTTCCAGTTTATTTTTCCCATATATATTCATGTTGAGTTATTCTACTAGTGATTAAAATACTATCATAAATTAACATACTGCTGCAATCAATTCTTCTTAATTTTGCTTATGAAGGTATTTCATATCTATGTATATGGAAATGAAAATCACTAGACTGAAGGAACACTATGTGTTAGGAATATTACCAAAGTGAAGTGTGCAGTTTCTAACCTCTCTTGGATTATTTCTGTCTCCTGATGTTTCAGAATCTCTTTACTTGGTGAGTTTGATCAACATAAATGCTGAAATGTCAGTCCATCTGCATCACCTAAAGTTTAGTATATTTGAAAAATCTTAATTTCATCCTAATTTCCACCCTAGCCTTTATAAAATGACAGCTGTTCTAGTCTTGACCTTGCTGCCTTTCTAACTCTGACAGTGTTAAGCTATAGCTAGTTATTTCTTGAGGGCTAGGTTAGTACCACCATTTTTCATCTGTGGAGAGTCATGACATTTGAACTCGAAAAATCAGGATATGACATTTGCTTTCTTTCTAGTACCACTCTTGTCTTGTTCCTTTAGTTCATGTAGGTGCTGGCTCACCTGCTCACTAAGAGCAAAACCTATCATATAATTTTTATTATTTTGGAAGATCACGATCATCTGAATAAACAATAGATTCTCCATTGTTTTCCAACCCTGTCTTTACTAATAGGCACTGCCCTGAAATTGCCTGCCTGTGCCACACCACAGCATTTTATCGCACCAACATCTTCCATTCCTATTCCCTTTTTTTGTGTGCAGTAGTGTGCTTCAGTCCACTGAATTCAGGGAGAGACTTCCTCCAAATTAAAATGGTGTTTCACTCGAGAGTATGATCCATTTCCAGTGCAGTTTTGAAAGTAGAAGTCCACTTTAATTTTGCTGTAAAGATCTGATTGCAGCAGTGTGCAGGGTTGGGTCAGAGATTTTTTAGGTCATTTTCTCTAGATTTAACACACTAAAATAGCTTTGATAGAGACTAGGCTATGAGATATTGTTTAAACCCACAGCCTTCTGTGTGAAGAGGGGTACAGTGCCCAGCTGGGTGGCTCAGAGGTTGTGAATCCTCCTGCCCCAGCACACTCACCAGTTGGCAAATATTCCTTTACAGCACTTGTTAAGTTGTTCCCTTATTTCTTTTGTGTATATTTATAAAAGAGGTATGCTCCCTGAACCTTGATTGCTCACCTCAGCTTGCTGCAGTTACGTTTCAGCACAGGACAGCAGAGCTGGCTTAACAATCAGGGCACCAGATGTGTGACGTTTCCCACCCCACCAGCAGCTCTGGAGCTCAGTATGTTGGTGTTACAGAGACCCTTACACTGAGGCCCAGCGCTGCTGGTGCAGAGCTACTGCTCAGCACATGCTCAGCAGGATGAGCAATGCATGCTGGCAGCAGGCTTTCCCGCCTCCTTCAACTTGCTGATGAAAGCCTACTGAGTCACAGAATCAGTTGAGGTTGGAAGGGACCTCTGGGCACTGGCTAGTCTAACCCTTCTTCTTAAAGCAAGGGCTGGTTGCCCAGAGACATACAACTTTTGAATACCTCCAAGGATGGACACTCCACCACCTCTCTGGGCAACCTGTGCATCCTCACAAAAAAGTGTTTCCTGATCATAGAATCATAGAATGGTCCAGGATGGAAGGGACCCCAAGGATCATAGAGCTCCAGCCCCCCTGCCACAAGCAGGGCCACCAACCTCAGGCCTGGATCTACACAAGGTTGCCCAGGGCCCCATCCAACCTGGCCTCGAACACTTCCAGGGACGGGGCATCCACTACTTCTCTGGGCAGCCTGTTCCAGCACCTCACCACTCTCTCTGAAAAGACTTCCCCCTAATATCCAATCTAAACCTTCCTTCCTTTAGTTTTAATCCATTCCCCCTTGTCCTGCCATTATCTGCCCTTTTAAAAAGTTGATTCCCCTCCTGTTTATAATCCCCCTTCAGGTACTGGCAGGCTGCAATGAGGTCCCTCCACAGCCTTCTCTTCTCCAGGCTGAACAAGCCCAGCTCCCTCAGCCTCTCTTTGTAGGGCAGGTGCTCCAGCCCTCTAATCATCCTTGTGGCCCTCCTCTGAACCCTCTCCAACAGTTCCACATCCTTCCTGTATTGGGGGCCCCAGATCTGGACACCGTACTCTAGGTGGGGCCTCACGAGGGCAGAGTAGAGAGGGACAATCACCTCCCTGTCCCTGCTGGCCACCCCTCTTCTGATGGAGCCCAGGCTACCATTGGCCTTGCGAGCTGCAAGAGCACACTGCTGGCTCATGTTAAGTTTCTCATCCACTATGACACCCAGGTCCTTCTCAGCAGGGCTACTCTCAAGGAGCTCTTCTCCCAGTCTGTATCTATGTCTGGGATTCTTCCGGCCCAAGTGCAACACCTTACACTTGGCAGTGTTGAACCTCATTAGGTCCACTCGGGCTCATCTTTCCAGCCTGTCAAGATCCCTCTGGATGGCTTCCTTTCCTTCTAGGGTGTCAACCACACCACTCAGCTTGGTGTCATGTTCAAACTTGCTGAGGGTGCACTCAATCCCATCATCGATGTCACTGATAAAGATGTTAAAGAGAACCGGTCCCAAGACAGACCCCTGGGGGCCACCGCTTGTCACCGGCCTCCACCTGGACATAGACCCATTGACCACCACCCTTTGGCTACGGTCTGTTAACCAGTTTCTTATCCACTGGATGGTCCACCCATCAAATCCACATCTCTCCAATTTAGAGATAAGGATGTGGTGGGGGACTGTGTCAAAGGCCTTGCACAAGTCCAAGTAGAATGATGTTCAGAGGGAAGTTCCCATTTGTGCCCACTGCCTCTGGTCCTCTGGTCTTTTTGGTGCCACCAAAAAGATCCTGGCTCTGTCCTCTTTGCACTTTCCCTTCAGGTTTCTGTATATGATGATGAGATTCCCTGCCCCCAAATCTTTTCTTCTACAGACCAAGCTGGCCCAGCACCAGGCTGAGAGTTTTCCCACCAGCACGCTCCTGTCCTTCATGTCTTCCCTCAAAGCAGGCACGAAGCTTGCTTCTGGCTACACGGACAGCCACGTGCCAACTTTCCACAGCTGGTACAAGGGGTGGTTTACGCTGACAGGCTGCTCACGTCGTGCCAAGTGCAGTTTTGAATGTTATCCATGTGAGGCAGCTATTCGTTGCACTACCAGGAGGATCAATTATCAATGGCACCAGGTTCATATTTTTCCACTGCTGTAGGGGGAAGAAGTGAAATAAGAGAAGGATCAGACCCTTGCTGGTATTTGTAAATAAATACCTTGTTTCTTTGAAGTAGCAGAATACAAATTCTTAGCGGGAATGCTCAGGCAGAAGCAATTCTCCAAGTCATTATCTGGGTATTGTTTTTTTCTTTAAATTGCTTCTGCTAAAGTCTCTTACCTCGAAGACTGACAATTTCACCATTTGAATATCAAAGAACATTTGAATAGATTTGAATTTTTCATTTCTAATACCCATTCTCTCTCTATTGTTAGTAATAGCCTTTCAGAAGCTTCGAAGATAAATCCTTCAGTGCTGATTTAGTCACTTTCTGTTTGCCACATAATGATTTTTGTATCCCATTTGATTTGTTAGAGAGCACAAGACTCACTTTTACAGAACTTTTAACAAAACCAAGGAAGTAAATTTTGGCAGATAGTTTACCTTTACACCTTTGGTTACCACATTATCTCTAGGTTAATAAAAAAACCCCAAACACTGACGACCTTAAACAAGTAGAAGATTATTTTTAAATTTGTATTTACTTAGCTTTTTTTTTTTTTCTTTAGCAGTCATATCTTTATGAACCTGTTCCCACTGGAAGTCTGATAGCACTACATGTTATATTTTATGTCTTGGCTTTCTGTTAAAAAGATAGGGAATATGCAGCTGATGGAAACTGTAGTATAGTAAAACTATTAGTAAAAGGTCCAGAATAGGAAATTATGTCACCACATTTCTGAGCACAGATTTTTAGAAACAGAGTCAGCTACCTGTTGTACGGTGTTTCTGAGAACATTTCTATGCCGATAACTTACTTTGCTTGAGATGGGGTGTGAAATCCCTCTCCTGATCTTCTTGCCTATTGCTCTTTCCCATCTCAGAGTGGTTTTGTGACTGGATAACTGCTTATATTGGAGTAAAGGGATAATGAAGGTGTCCATGGGAGATCGGTGGGGCTGTCAGCTCTTCAATGGCACCCTTTTTATAATGTATGGTTTCATTAGGAATAGGGTGTTTCAAAAAAGCATTATCAATTTGCTAATGGACAGCACTTTCACTATTCATTATTTTTCCTCCACAAAGAATGCTTTGTGTATTTTCTTAACCAACATGATTTCAGATGTCATCCGCTTCTGACAGGACATGTTTCCTTATCAATTCAAGAGTCCAGTGGCAAAGTCCGTCTCTGTTTTCCATCACAGATCCTACTACAAGGAGGAGTGCAAAAACTGGACCTACAGCTCGCAACCGCTACGCTAGTCAGTGGACCCTCAACAGACCTCACCCCACCATATCAGCTCATACCCTCACCACAGATTGGAGGTTGCCCACACCCAGGCCAGCAGGGTCAGTGGACAAGGAAAGCGATAGCTACAGCGTCAGCCCCTCGCAGGACACAGGTACGGGGCAGTTCTACAGGGCTGCACTGGGAAATGGGACAGCAGTAGCTGCAGTAACCTTCTTGGTGTACTTCATTTGGTGCTTAGGTGGCATTATTTTCCCCCTTGCTAGGGTGTTTTTCTGTAAGTTACTTATAAGGGATTCCACAAGTGCATATAGTGCCAATGATAACAAATACTGTGGCTGCCGTTTCTCATACCACACACACATACTGAGATCCTTTGAAAGACGTGGTGGTAATTCTCTCTGTGGCTGAAGCTCTGTACTACTTGTATTTGAAGGAAAAAGTAGGACAATTTGCTGCATGAAATGGTATTGACCAGGAAGGGGCAGTATTGACAACCAAGAATATGACTGAGCCATAGGTTGTAAGGTTTGAACTACATTGAGGTTGATGTTTTCCTTTTCCCATTCATGTTATACATTCATAGAATTTATTCAAAGCAGAAAAAAAGTGAGAAGGAAAAATCTGGAATTAGAGCCCAAGTCCAAATCCATTCATATCACTGAATATTGCAGCAGCCGGCTCTGATGTTCTTCATAGGTTTTATTCCTCTAGATGATAAGTGGGGACACACTGAATACATATTCTGCCTGCAGCCTTAATCTCTTCTTGATGTCTTCACATTATAAATGCAGCTGTAACTGAAAAAGAAGCTTTCTTCTCTGCCCTTCGCTAAACAAGTGACCAAAAAAAGGGCAAATGAATGAGTAAATGATTAAGCAAAAGAATGCTCACAAAGAAAGCTTAACACAGGTTAAATATGAAGAAAGGTAAAAAACTATTCAAATATATGCCTGACAGAAGCAAATCCAGGCTTACTCTGCCCTCCTCAGAAAGAATTGCCTACCTTCCATCCCGATTTTAAGGCAAAAGTGATTGTCATGTGAAGAAGCTATGTGTTAGACCTACAAGGCAGTAGGTGTGGCTGGTTTTATTCCCTCTGGCAGAACAAGCATCTGACTACCTTTACATCCAGTAATTTAGAAATTGGAGTTCTCATCTTTTCACAACTCGTTGCAGGCCCCTGTGCTGTCTCCATAGGGTGATGGCACTCAATAGATACCTCTGACAGCAAGCTGACAAACTTCATCCTCGTTTCTTCAGGTGTAATTATGACAAGGCTCTAAGGATTAACGATACAAGCTATAAAGATACGTACATATATAGCAAATGTTATCTCGCTTTTTGTAGGCATTCCAGATTTCAGGGGCACTTGCATGTGTTCCAACAGTGTGTCACCCAAGGATATTTTCCAGTACATGTGGCAACAGGATGAGAATTCAAACTGCTGTGTGGTTTATTAGATAAACTACATGCATTTTTGTAAACAAATTTCATAATCTATGCTTTAATGGGGATAGTTTCCTACTCTGTGTCTACTCTTGAACACAGTGATTTCTGTAAGGGATAGCAAGCTTTAGGCTATGCTCAAGAAAGGTTTTCTGGTGCCAAAATATAGCTCCATTAAGACTCTTGGCTTTTGGGGAAAGAATAAAGTACTTCAGAAGTTTAAATTTTCCAAATAAACATTATAAGAGATGTAGCCAAATTATGTGTTCAAGAATCAGTAATGTGCAAATTTCCTCTCTTTTCAGATCAGTTCAGATTTCTGAATCTAGGCAATGCAGTTGATATTGGGCAGAATTTAGTACTTCTCAAAGAAGTTCCAGGTTTACAAAGCAGTAGCTTTAAGCTTAGGACAGATGTATTGTGGCCGTTCGTAGTTGTAATCAATTTCTAATGTTCTAAATAGAAGCTGTTATAAATTTTCTGATTAATTTAGGTTTCATGAAGTTCACCTTGATCTTGGATGAACTTTCATCAAACCTGAAGTAGGTGCTCAAGCAGATTCTTCCAGGAGTAGTCTCCCCAGGACATGGCACGTAGGAAGCTGCAAGTCCTGCCTGAGCTTCATGGACCAAACCATGACCTTTGCATGACCATCACATTTACAGACACTGTTCTATGACACTGAGCAACTGGAGTTTTCCAGGATTTTCTAGTTGATCAGAAATTTGGAAAGACATTATTCTGGTCTGAGTTACAAATCAAAGTTGAAAACCAGAATGATGTTTCCTGTGGGAAAAAGAAAAAAAAGCCTTGTTCAAGTTCAGTCCGGCTCAAAATCTTAAACAAGCTACAGCATATTATGGAAGGACTTGTCATTTTAAATAATGCATGGTCCTATTTACCATCGAGGAGGACTGTTGTTCTTTGTGAACAATGGAAACTGTCACAAGGATCCCAGAACACAATAAAATAGATAGATTTGCAATAACGACACAGTTGCCTCTGGAGCAATGAATTAGCTACTTCATCGTGCCTGTCTATTGAATGTCACCACAATGTCTGCAATTGTATAGATCTTGTGATGAAGCATGACTTCTGCCCAAGGAACTTGTGAAAGTCCTCTGCTCTTCCAGCCCATTGAAGTAGAAGTTTGATGGGTGCAACAGACCACTGATTTGTCCCTGCAGAAAGGAGCACTGCCTTTCCAGAATGCTTTGGCACGTATCAGTAGCTTAAGAAATACCGGTAGATGTTCTCAGAAACTCGTCAGCAGGAAAGAACAGCTTCTAGGTCATAATAGTCTGTGTGTCAAATAGGAAGCTGCCCCCCCTTAGCTTCAACAAATTGAAAAAAAGCACTTGAATGACTGCAGCTGGTCACTCCCAAACACTGCTTTCTTAAGACCTTTCTTCCATATGAGAAAGTTTTAAGGTTGAAACAGGTAGAGGAAGACTATCCTTTCTCACCTAGGCATCACCTCACGGAAATATTAGTGAGATGCAGTAAAAAGATAATGTAAAGAAGCTGTTCCTTATTTTACTGAATCCGTTTCTAAAAATTGTAAGGCATTTAACTTTTAGAGAAATTAACCTTTTTCATGTATTAAAGGTTATTTCATCTAAAACATTACTTCAGTGCCAAGCCACATAATGCTGCTAGCAGAATAAACTTCACTTTAGATTACCTGTAATTATCAAGTAACTGACTAAACTAAAATTGTGCAGACATTTATAATGAAGCAGACTCTTTAAATCCCCTTGATAATATCAAGGGCTCTGCTTTTTATTAAAAAACACTCTCGTGTTCATAGCTTTTTTTTCCCCAAAAGGATTGTTTACCTTCTCACATTATTTATATTTCTGTTTAGATCGAGCAAGAAGCAGCATGGTCTCCACAGAAAGTGCCTCCTCAACATATGAAGAGCTAGCAAGAGCATACGAGCACGCAAAAATGGAAGAGCAGCTGAGACATGCCAAGTTCACCATTACAGAATGCTTCATATCAGACACATCATCGGAGCAGCTCACGGCAGGGACTAATGACTACACAGACAGCCTGACCTCAAGCACGCCATCAGAGTCGGGGATTTGCAGGTTTACTGCATCCCCCCCCAAACCTCAGGATGGAGGGCGAGTGATGAACATGGCAGTTCCAAAGGCACATCGGCCAGGTGAGACACTAAAGGTAACATTTTGGTCCTTGGGGTAAGAATTTCATCCCAGTCTGGCTAACAGGAAAGAGTACATCACCAGGAGGAACGTGCGCACTACAATCCTCTATTTACACAGATAAGTGCTTTTTGTCCCAGCTAATATAATACTTGAGTATGTTCTCCCATGTACAGAAAAATTAGGAACTTGGACATTTAGATCAGAAAGGGAGAAGAAATCCACTCCTCTACAGCAGGCAATAGACACTTCTGGGATAAATAAGATCATATGGGGAAACATATGCCCATTTCCAACTCAAGCCACCCACTGATAAAACATGTCTTACAGCAATACTTTGTGCCTGAGAGCAAAGGGTTTCTATCAGAACAGTTCATAACGACAGATCGTGCAAGATATACTATCCCTTCTGCCTTGTAGCTTGTCAAAGATGTAATAACCCTTTGGTGATGTTCTTGAGCTGTTATACTCTCTCTCTTTGACATCTCCTAATATCAAACTAGGATTATCTGAAGGGGGAGAGAATAAAAAAGGAAAAAATTTAGACAGTGCAATAGCTCAAGGGATACAAAGCCTTCTACCTTCAGACAAATTTACACCCATGTCAACTTCTTGCTGACTGAAGGTGTCTCAGGGACATGCATCTATTGAACTCAATCAAAATTTCCAGTTCTTAAAAAATGCCGCTTCTAGTGGGATCCCAGTGCACAATAGCACAGGTAGGGTATTTGTGGTAATCAAACACATTATAAAATCTTCAGAAGATTTGTCAGAAAACATGATAGGAACTTTTAAATGGGAAAAAGGCATAATAATATTTGCGTGCTTTCTGAAAACATGATTAATTTTATTTAATTTTTCTTGAATATATCCATTTGCCAGTGTGGGTGGGGCTACTTATGTACACAGAAAGTATTCGGTAGTGCTCATATAAAAGAAAGAATATTTAATAAACTGCATTCTTTTGCTTAATATACACCATAAATGGAAAAGCAGTTGTGACAATGGAGGAATGAAAGATAGAGAATGGTATCAGGAAAGCAATTCAAGAGCAGGACCTGAAACCAAAAAGAAAGCAGAAAGGATTTTTCCAGAGAAAGCAAAAAGAAGAACATGGGAAAAAAACGACCAAGCAGAGGACAGAAAGTTATAAAACATAAGACAGGAAACTAGAGTATCATACAGATAGGCAAGAAGGAAAATAAGTAGGAAATAAAATAGTGAGAGAAATGACGGATTTCTGTGTAGTCACAGAGCAGAACCACAAACCCAGAAGCTGTAGAAATAAAGATAGAAATCATTTTCATTTCTAACTCAAAAAAGTAAGATAAATATTTGTCCTTACACTGCTAAAGGGAAGCATCTGCATTCACATCTAAATCAAAATTGCAACCTTCTCCTTCCAGTCAGTCAACAAACATTTTTTATCATTTCTTTAACAAATAGCTTGCTCTCTTTCTTTCATGTTCCAAATACATTATTTATGCTTATTTAGCATTTGGAAATACTCTAATATATTCCATATAAAGATTATTTTCTTGAGGGCATACAGCATCAAAATTTGGTCCCTGTACTGGAGTTAAAAGCTTCCAGGGTTGAAATATCATCAGAACCCCTCTAGTGAATTACAGACTGGTAGCCATCTGTAGCTCTGTTACTTTAAATGGCTTGAATTTTTACCTGCTTTTCTTGATTAGCTTTAGCTTTCCGTTGCAGTAAGGAAATTATATCACAAAATGAATAATTTGCTGCAATACCTTGAAAAAAATTGAGGGTTCCTCTGGAACAGCTTGAATGTTGGCCCATAAATATTGAGTCATATGTTATTCAAAGTTACTTATGAAGTGCTTTAAACAAAATATAAAGGTAGAAAGAATTTTCACTAGTAGCAGACAGACTGATATTTTTTGTGTCCAAATCAGTGAGGAAAGACCTACCAGGCATCTTTCTTCTTTCACCCACCACCTCAGAATTTCTGCAGAAGTAATTAATAATTCAAATACAATTAATCAAAGTAATTCTACATTTGGAAACATGAAGAAGAAACAAAAAAGTTTAGATTAAGTAGATGAGAATATCTGAGATGAAAGACTGACTGTGCTTCTTCAGCACATCTTTATTCTTCCTTGAAGTCAGTCTTTTCTTTCAAGATAACTTTCACCTGTTTTTGTGGTGCTTTGCTTCTCCCCCAACTTGATCTCGTTCTTGTACAATGTCACTTGTAATAACTGATGCTTCCTTCTTCCTAATCTCTGGTCTCACTTTTCAAATTGCTTATAATGCTACTTATAGAAACTTTTATGGCTGCAATAAAGGTTTAGAAGTCGGCAGTGAGTAGGGTTTTTTATTTAAAATAAACCCCGACAATTGTAAAACAGTCTCAGAAAGTGTATTTGATAAATAGGACATTTTGAAACTAATATACCCAATGGCAAGGCTGAAACTTTACTCAAGAAAGGTAATGATGGAATTTACTGGTGAAAATTTTATCAGCCATAACTGACACAGCTAATACAGCATCTATTTGATCACCCCATAATTTGAATTATATTTGGAAGGCTCATCAGATGTCTAGGCCAGCTTTCTTAGCCACGAGACTACTTCTAGTTCTCTGTACAAAGAGCTGAGATGTTTTCTGCATCATTGTGCTGACACTGGGCAAAACTTTCAAGTATATAGAGGAGGTGTTATTAAATATTCTCAATACAAATATTTTAGAAGTTGCATCTTTCTTAAACTTTTCAAAAGTTATAGCTACAGGAAATGGAACATGGAAGTAAGACTTTCTAATTAATTCCTGCTTTTGGTGTTTTGAAAGCATGTCTTCTGCATCCTTACATTCTGATCTTTGCAACTCCACAGACAGATTTTTGGAAAAAAGGTTAGGTTACTTGTAGGTTTAAACATTATTATTTTTGCTTTAATAATAGCATATAATAAGACAACAGTAAAACCGCAATGGCTGCCTAACAGCAGCTTCTGCATAGCTTCCAAAAATGGAAGAGTAGATGCAGACCTGCACATGGGTTTTTGTGGACTTCACACAGTTGCCCAGGTCTTGAAGCTGACCCACTGCAGATGGTGACAGTTCTCTGTAAGCCATCAGAATAGTCATCTGTTCCCAGAGGCACACTGAAACAGACTATCCAAGTAATAGAAATAGCACAGTAGTTATTTTAAACATGTGGGATAAAACACATCCTGTAGGAAAGTGAGTCTTTAATTCCTAACCTCTGTTCAGTGTTAATATTCTTCATGGTATAAAAATGATGTCAGTACATTGTTAGCATTGCATCTTTCACAGCATCAATGCTCCCAGAAGTCTGTGATTATGATTAGTGTTCTCATCTCCCAGTTGTCACTCACTAGAAGTTTGGTTTTTATGATCAGAGCCTCATGGAATAGACATACTGAGCAATCACCTCAACAGTAGGCTAGGTCTTTCTGGGTCAAAATTGAGGCACTTTTTCA
This sequence comes from Laterallus jamaicensis coturniculus, assembly GCA_022605575.1. Classification (NCBI taxonomy): domain Eukaryota; kingdom Metazoa; phylum Chordata; class Aves; order Gruiformes; family Rallidae; genus Laterallus; species Laterallus jamaicensis. The sequence continues at coordinate 3,737,062 of JAKCOX010000009.1, forward strand.
CATTAATATTCAGAAATTTCAACAATTCTTATCTGAAGTTTCCCTGGGAGGCTGCAAAGGAGTCAGTCCATCCTCCAAAGTTGTCATTCAAACCTTGCTTTCCAAAATCAGGTAGGACAGAAATTGGAAAGAAATATACTCTCTCTCTCTCTACCTCCCACTTTGTCATCAAAGAATCTATAATGTTAAAAAGTGGATGATAATTGTAGAGGTTGAAAAAGTTTTATAATGATGTTTCTCTTTCCTGCTTAAAAAATATTAGCCACAAATGGAGTTATCATAACAATTATTCTTAACTGCAATAAACATTACAGTAGCACTTTATTAAAAATAGATTCCTGTTATTATAATTTTAAATCTCAGTAATAGCCTAAGCCAAGAAACCTCTTGGGTTTTTTCCTCTCTTTATTCCTAAATTATTGTGCTTGAGAAAAGAACAGCTATTAACTGGAAAATATTTTGATATTTCTGTGCTTCCCAAGTGCTATTTATGTCTTTCATGTGGAGAGACCACTTACTTGCATCCTCGGGCAATGGAATTCATGCTTGGAAGAAATAATATCTGACCAGTGCTTGAATAGAATCAGATGTCTTATTTGCAGAAACCTCTCCTTTACAGGGGTACTGCAAAATGCAGATCTTCAAATAATATTTTTCTCTCATGCTAATCATCAGTAAAAAAACCTTATCATAGAATCACAAAACAGTTAGGGTTGGAAGGGATGTTAACAGTCATCTAGTTCCTACCTCCTGCCATGGGAGGTGGTTGAGTCACCGACCCTGGATGTATTTAAAAGACAGGCAGATGAGGTGCTTAGGGATATGGTTTAGTAGAGGACAGGTACGGTTGGACTCAATGATCTCAAAGGTCTTTCCTAACCTTGTGATTCTGTGATTCCACTGGACCAGGTTGCCCAAAGCCCCATCCAACCTGGCCTTGAATACTGCCAGGGAGAGAGCAGCCAGAGCTTCTCTGGGCAACCTAGCTCATTATCTTTCTTGTACCAGGGGCCCCAGAGCTGGATGCAGTACTCTAGGTGGGGTTCCACTGGAGAGAAGCAGAGGAACAGAATCACCTCCCTCGACCTGCTGGTCACGCTTCTTTTTATGCAGCCCAGGATATGGTTTGCTTTCTGGGCTGCAAGGGGTCCTCCACCTGGGAACACCCTTGGGCGGCAGATCTGCCACTTATCCCTGTCTTGGGAGAAAGCCAAAAGTCTTCCTTCAGCTTGAAGTCTGCACTGCAGCCTCTCCCTCCAGAAGATCCATCTGGTTGGAGGCCATCAGCCACCACTGGGGTAGATGATTTAAACTCCCCAGCAAGAGCTGCAGCCTTTGCTCTCAGACAGGTCCCCACAATTCTGTCTCAGGTGTCAGATAGGATGAATGCCCTTGTCCTGTCACAGAGCAGTGCCCAGTTGCTGGGTTATATGTATTTCAAGTCTACCACCTGGGCAATGGAATTCCCCTCTTTTGAAGAAATGATCTCCCCACACGCCCTCCAGCACCAACTGCAGCAGTATACCTTGACCATGTATGGTCACCGTGGTTGTGGTGCTCCTGGTCGCTGGTGCTGCCTGGGCTGCCTTATGTAGGTGTGGGGTGGTCTCCAGTGGCCTCCTGCAAGAGCTGCCAGCTTCTGGTGTCTCCACTCCGCCAGTTTTTCTTTTCCTCAGGAAAACCCCTGTTCTCCAAGATCTGCCACTGAGGGACAGGCCAACTCCAGAGAAGCTCCCCTTGGCCACTGACAGGGATATATGACATTATCCTTAAGTACATTTCACCTTCATTATCCTTAAATATATGACTCGAACCGTCAGGGTTAGCATGACTTGAACTAGGCAGAAACACGCCATGGGGCCCTTTCACCTCCATGTATTCTATGATACCTGATGTCAGAAAACAAGCATGAGCTCATTCTGACAATCCCATTTCTTTACCTCTCTGGAGGTCACATTAAGATGTAAACCCTGAAGGACTAACAGCATCTCAGATACACTTCCAAAGAAGAGGTATCATTCACTGGGTATATCCGACTAGGGGATTTTGAAATCCATTTAAAGCTTCCAAAGGTTTTATATCTCAGAACGTCATCTACAAACTTTCAGCTGATGAAAGGAATTACTTTGGAAAGAAACCTGTGTGTGGGTGGGAGAAAAAGGCAATTGCAGCCAGGCAGAGTCTGGGGAAAAAAAAGGTTTTCCTGAGACTCATTTCACAGCCATGAAGACGGTAAGAACACCTCGTTTCTCTGTAGTGCTCTCCTCGATTCCTACACTCACACAAAGCAGGAGCACCTCTTTGCAAAGCTCCTGCTACACTAGAAGCACTCCCCTCTCGCTGTCCTTGCACAGCTGGTTGATGAGTGAGGGCAGAGCTCCATCCTCTGTCTGCCAGCCTTCCTTCTTGGCCTCTTTGTCCCAGAGGAGATTTGGCTGGCAGCCACTGCCTTCTCACATCAGCCAGGGGACAGGACAGGCCTGCTCTCAGCAAGCAAGTATGGACGCTCCGCTGGGCTGGGTTTTTCAGCTGGGCACCTAAATCAAGCAGCCTGATTGTAGCCCTAAGCCTACTGTATATATAAAAGAAAATACATGAACAGTGGTCTAACCTCTCCACTTTGCTGAATGATCAAGTTCTTTCAGTATTAAAGATGCCTTAATTAGCATTCTTGACCCAATTTACAAATTTCTTGCTGCTTTGACTAATCCTGCAGACTTGAACAGGAAAGTCTTAGCTTGTAGAGAAGCCTTAGGCTACAGAATGCAAATAATTTGTTAAATAGTTGTTTACAAGGATCCCTTAAAATAGAGGCTGGACATCACCTGCAGCGCATAAACTTTGTGTTAAACACGCAAGTCAAGACACAAATCTTCTTTTCCAGTATTCAGTCACTACAGCTAAAAATAAGCTGCTTAGCACAATAAGGAAAATATGAACCATGAAGTAATAGAAAGCACAGTATATTTCCAATGTCAGCCCTGTAACTCGAGATAAAAAGATGCGAACTCTTTTCCAATGATCTATGAGTTCAAGGGTGAAGGAGCTGTTTCCCTCTTCTACCAATGCAGACAAGTGTGACATAGAGATGGAGTCTATTTAGAGGCTTGCTTTCTATTGAAAAGTTGCTGACAGCGCTCTATAAGCTGCAGCAGTAACCGAATCCGATATAAATTCAGCGACTGGGCATTCAGCAGTGGCTGGGAGACTTGGCGTAGGGCCTCAAGCTCACCTTTTGCCTCATTTTCCCATGCCTGCTAGGTTATTCTGCACTGGCTGAAAACAGAGTTGTACAGTTCCACAGTTTCCAGATCCAAAACTGTATTTCTGGAAGGGATAAGGGAATCTATGTTTGACCTTTATTGTTCAGAAATCCCATGGCAAAGTAAGAGAAGGACAACATATGTGTGGATGATTTTCTTTTTTCAGTTCTACATTTGCACTGCCTGGTTTCATATAAACATACACATATAAACATATACACCTATATACATCACATACAGTGTGATTGTAGAATAAAGAAATCATCATCCTGACTCCACAACTGGCAACCAATGTCCAGTTCTGAGAAAACTACATAAAGAGGCAAATTGAAATAGGAAACTGGGAAAACAGCGAGATGGGGAGAACAGTTGTAACCGGGAAAAAGAACTGCTTGCCTATGGTTTTAACTATAGGAAGTACTCTTAACACATGTGTTAATTTACTTGCATTAATACCTACTTACATGTATGTGACAGATTCTGAAATTACTCCCCTAGATGCACATCCTGAATGTTACCATATTAAATTAACTTGTGCCTCTAACAGATGCTACTTTCTATTGCTCCATTGGAAAACAGGGAACATGTCACAAAGCGACAGACAGACTGTGCCTTTTGCCTCTTATCATAAAAGCAGCACATCAGTAATGAGAGTAAATTGTCTTTATCCTGTCTCAGGTTTTATTTCTGCAGAGTATCAGGAGGTTTTTTCTCTTTCTGTTGTGAAAAGCTGAATGCTCTGCAAGGATTAAAATAATTTAATTCTATGAATAATTCGACATGGCTACGTACTTGAAATCGTTGGCTTGTTTTTGGTTTTTTTTTTTGGTGGATTTACAGAGAGGAAGGTTCACAGTGCAGGTTTTTTAACCTTGACAGTACAATAAAAATTAACCTAAACAGGTCCAGTTCAGAAGCTAAGATGTTGTGAGATCATGAAGGAAAACTAGATCAGTGTGAATCATGAGTTTAAATAGGGCAGCTGATTGATTGGTTAAAAATGCAGAGTTTCTGTGCAGTTCCATCTTAGGTAGTATACACGATGCCTGAAAGCTAAATTTAAGTCATTAATGAGGAAAGTAATTTAAATTATTTCTTTATTTTTACAGCTATGAATCAGTGATAGTGCTGTTAGGAATATTTGATTATTTTCGTTATTTTTATTAGAGGAGAGGAACTTCTTGTGCCAGTTTCTTAGGTCTCTACTAAGAGTATGTAGCAGCACAATTATCTTTTCCTGCTGCTCTCTAATTTATTACTTTGATTTGAAAATTAACGTTGACTTTGGAAAAATGCAGTATCTCAAACAGTACAGGTTTTTAATACTATTGAGGTTTTTTTGCTTTCTTCTGCATTAAAAGTCATATGTAAGGGGAAACTCCCTTTCATGAATGCCCGTTTCCTCTCTTTCTATTATATTTTTTTCTTATTAAAAGTGATATTTTTGAAAAATTGAATTTAATTTCATTTTTGTACATTTGATTGTTTTTGCTTTATGGACTTTTTTTTTTTTAATCAACTGCAACTATTAAAATAGAGTAGCTAAGTTTTCTGTAGGTTTGGAAGCATCGGATTCAGTAGTACTTAGTGGGCAGTTTTATGCCTGAAGCAAGGATTACATTTATCAGTAAATTTTATCATCGAGTTCTTAGAGCCATAACTGCAATGCTAAATTTCAGAAACTACTAGGAAATGTTCCAAATCAAACCGAAGATGTGGTGTCCACTTCAATGAAAATTGTCCATTTTTAGAGCAGCTCTTAAAGTAAGAGTCTACATGTTAAAGCTGGTTTCTACAAAAACAAGAAACAGATTTTGGTGTGGCCTTTCTGCCAGCCCAGGGTTACCAGAAGCAGTTGTTCCCATACAGACAGGAACCGATCTGGCCTCACTTTTAAGTAATCTTTACCACTGTTTCTGCTTTCACTGACTTCATGCACAGCAGGGTCTCTGTTCACTCCCCCTGTCACGGGACCATAATGTACTCTGAGACCTAGAGATCTGTAGCTATCTGGAAATGTAAACCAAATCCTACCTGCAAGAAAGGCCACACTTGTGCTGGTTTTTGAAAGTAAAGTAGAACCGTTACCTCTACAGAAACAAACTTTCTTTTAACAGTACGTTCTTAATCTGACTGTCATGATGGCCTTTGCCACCCACATAACAGCTTCTTTCTACACTGACCTTTACAGCATAACTATATTTACACGTGGATGTATTTCAATATCATTCACATTTTCATAGAATCATAGAATCGCCTGGGTTGGAAGAGAGCCTTTAGATCATCGAGTCCAACCACAGCCTAACCCTGACTAGTCCACTTCTAGATCATGTCCACCTCTAGATCATGTCCTTTCATGACAACATCCTCAATTTAAATGTGAGAGCTGGAATTCTGGTCCCAGTAGATTAATTAACAAAAATGCAATGATGTGCCTCATCAGCACCACTCAGGTGATTCAAACTGAGGGAGACGTGGAGACTGAGTTTCAGTAATTCATCCATGAATATATGTTCTGCAGAGCAGCAGGGAAGCACTGATACCAGTTCATTTGTTGATGTCTGATCTCCCCATAAATACTAGTAGAGCGTAATGCTTACCCATCACCTCAGCACAGTCAGATTTAGACATGAATTCATGGGTGTGGTGCAGAGCCTGTTGAGGTCAACAGAGTGGCTTCCACTGATTTCAGTGAACCATAAGGACAGCTTGAACTCCTCAACTCTCCAGCCTCTGTGCAGAATTCGCGATCCCTAGGTATCCCAGGAATAAACCCGTGAAGGATGCTAGTTTCCATGGAGTCACAATCGATTTAACCCCCAAGTGAAGTGATGTATAATTGAATGGCTTCCGTTCACTGCGCCCAGGAGCAGCAAACAAGTCATAAAACTCCAGCGTTTCAAACTAGAGGCGTCTGAGCAAGGGCTTCAGCACGGCTCTGCTAGCTCAGCCAGTGGGCAGGGGAGAGCGGTCTCAGAGCACCCTTCAAAATTTATGAAGCGGCTTACGTGACAAGGTGAGGATGGGAATGGAGAGCTTCCATACTTTTCTATCAGCATTTCATTATTTATTGACAATTTTTCTGGCTTTAGTTTTGGAGTCTCTATTGATTTATATGGCAAGGTCACTTTTGCAAGTTTTTATAACTTAGATATTTCATTAAAGCAAAACAGGAAGGCTTCAGTGCTGCAGGTACACTGGTTGTGTTTGGCTGAACATCCACATAGCATCTCCATAGGGTCTAAACCTATCTGACCCCTGGAGTTAATCAATTTTCCCTTCCTTACACCACCATCTCAGCAGCAGAGAGGCCCTTAAAAATATGTCAGTTCTCCTTAAATTTACTTCTGAAAGATGCAAGACATCTATCAGGTCTTTTAAAAGTAAGACCAAGGTTCTGCTTAGAGAAATACAAACCAAAAATGTACTTCAGTTCCTGTTTCACTAGACCTTTCAGGAGTAGGCAGCAATGCGATGGGCAAGTCTCCTGACATTTGGTTAGACAGATGCATGATCTGTTACGTTGATGTATTATGGATGTATGATCTCAGTTAAACTCTGGCAGCCATGCTTTTGCTTTAAGACACCTTGATTAAGGACTTTTTCTTACAATTACAAGGTTTAAATCTAAATGATCACATTAATTGTCTTTCAAAAAAAAATGTTCCATGTTAGTTGGAATCCCCATTTTCACTTAGACTGAATCTCCAGTAAGTATAAATCAATTTATGGGCTTGCTGAAATCAATAAAGCCTCTCTGTTTTATATCAGTAGCACATTTGTCTTCTGAGCTGCAGCTTTACTGATACCCTAGTGTTTCTTAAGAGGTAATTCCAATGAACAATCATCACCAGAAGCTGTTGGGTTTATTTTGCTGTGTGAAACATAGTGGGCATTTTTAATGCTTTTTATGAAAATGATGGTTTTAGCAGACTGCAACATGCAGCATTTAACTAAATGTTAACAGATCTAGGAGAATGCAGTGTTCATAACGAAAATAAAACTTTCCAATTTAAAGTACAGCCTTGCAGGGGTGATAGGGAATTGTGCTTTCTCCATCTAGAAATGGGAAACTTAGCGTACTTTTTCTGGGGTGTTTTCACTATTACTTATCTATGTGATCACAAACTTGAATAGCATGAAGACATGATTTGATGTCATCTGTCAAAACACTGTGAGAAGACCATAAGGTGTAATGGGGCAAGTTGCAAAGCCATGAAGGGCAGAGCTGGGGCAATTTCGGACCTGACAGGCAGCTAAATTCATCCAGACACATTACTGGCCTTGTTTAATGTGCATTCAGTCAGTTTAAAAGTGTCCCTTTAGATGTTGAGCACTTCAACCATTTTTCTGGGGCAGCTGAGCAGAGGTTGAAGGTACCCTGAAGAAAGGAAGAAAGAGCTCCTGCCTGCTCCCACAGCAGCTTCTCTGCTAGCGAGAGCTGCGCCCTGCCACCTCCCTCCTTCTCCCCTCCTGCCTCTTTTCTGCTTGCTAAGCCTGTAATTTAAGGGAGCTTTTGCCTTTCATTCTGGATCGCATTAGAGGGATGCAGAATTGTGAAATCCAATTTTTGTATTGAAAAAATGGGTTCAGAAGAGGTCTGTGAGCTCCTGAACTTCCTGGTGGCATGCTCCCCATTGACCGAGAACGAGCTGAGGTTCCCATTCATCCGAGCAGTCAGTAAATTGTGTGGGGAACTTTCACTTCCATTTCCATTAATGATCAACACTGGCTCCAGACAGTGAAACCCTGCTACACAAAGCATCCTTCAGAAATTCTTATACCTTAGTCATGGCATTTTATTGCAACCTTTACAAGAAAATAATAGTGATTAAACAAAGAGCACTGGGAAGGCAGTTCCACACTGAACATATCCTGGGGATAAATAAACCAACCAAACAACAAGCCTACAAACAAAAAAAAACCCACCACAGGCATAAAAGTTAAAGCATGCCTACTGCTTTGGTTCATCTCATTGTCCTCCAAGTTTCCAAAAAGTATCTACCTGACCCTTCATCTGGGTGCTGAGTCAAGGGGGACACCACAAAGCTCAGTCACTCCCTGCACTGACCCAGCTCCCCTGCTTTGGGGCAGCAATGACTCTGTGGCCGGAAAGGATCCCCTTTCTCCCCCTTGCAGGCCATCGCTTTTCACAGCTAAAAAGGCAGGAGGACAGGCCCGGTGCTGAGCATTTCACCGAGGCACCAGCAGGCTGAGACCTCTACCAGCCAGGCAAGGAGATGCAGGATTTACCCTGTGCAGGACACAGGATCTAGATAACCCGAGGGCTGGCTTTACTGCTCATTAAGTGTATTTCTATCTGACGTTGCAGTGTGCTGAAAGCCTCACAGGCCTGGCTTGCAGCCTGCTGGTGTGGGAATGATTGCGGCATGGCACAGACTCTGCTGTGCATTCAGTGCTGGATACAGAAGATGGACAGTGGGGGTTTCAAACACTGACAGCAGCAATTGTAAGAAATGCTATTGCTGCTATCAGCCTGGCTTCAGATCAAGCTGCTGCTAAGAAAGATTTTCCTGCTAGCTTTTAATGGCATATCGGTTTTTGGAGTGACAAAGAACTTTGAATATCCCTTCTGGTTTGGGGTTTTTTTCCATTAAACCTCCATGCTGGCTTTGCAAATACTCCACCTTTTCCCTGATGGTAATACAAGGTTTTTCTATAGGCAGAGTTTTTTCCTGAAAAACAGCCTCCAAGTATCAGCAAAGGCTTCACTGGTTTATTTACTGTGCTAGTGAGCTGGAAAACCCCACTAAACTTTTTAATCAGTATAAACCTGAACTTAAAGCCTTTCTGTCAGCAGATCTGTCTCCCTTGCTTCCTTTCAAAGCAAAACACAATATCCCATCAGCGCTTGCCCATCCAAGCTCAGGACAAGCCAAGAGATGCCCAACACTGTGGCACTCTGTCTTTGCTGATGCTTGTGCACATGCCCCCCTTCTCCCCCCTGCTCCCTGCAGTTCACAGCATCATGAAGAGTTGTGCACTTGGATCCCAAATCAGTGTAACTACGTGAGCAAAGTGCCGTGCCCGTGCTAAGAGAGCTGTATGGATTCTGCCCTGGCATGATCTCTAATCCCGTTGAGATCACGCCAGAGAGATCTTTAAGCGCTTTTTTAACCCACTTGCCTATTCAAACGAGCCGTGCTGATGCCCTATTCACCTGGGCTTATTCTTACTTTTGTTAGGTAAAGTATCCTGTCATAGTCACCAGTCCTACATTATAAACTTTTCCAAAACAACCTTTCAAACAGCATGCGATTTCCTCCTCATGGCAACCAAATCATCAGGCAGTCATCATCACTGAGGGCACCTGTGTCACAGCGTTGCGGAGAGAAACCACTTTTGTTTCAGTAGTATGATTCATGAGAAAATGCATATAGTTATCATGTGACAACTTGGTAAGAGTGCCTTTTTTGCAGTCCGTGGTGATCTTTCTATTGAATATAGCACAAATCCATAGCTTTTTCTGGAGAAAATGAAAGCAAAAATACATGCAAGCTTTCTGGCATTTGAAAGAGGTATGAGGTAAGTCCCTGAGGGGGATGGAGTTCATATCAGCTTGGTTTAGTTTTGCAGGCAGGTAGCTATCTTGAATAAAACCCCAGAAAAGTTAAGCAGTGATATTTTTTCCTCCATGTAGCCTGTCAAATGCATCCGAACCCTTGCCCTACCTTCAGCTAACCTCCACAAGGACAAAAATACCTATTCTTTTTGCAAAACATTTTCTATCAGCTTGGTTGCACTGAAATAAGGCTAAATAACTTTTGTCTGGTGCTGTGTTAATTCAGAAAGTCCGCTTATTTTAGTAGAACGTGCTGTTTATGGTAAAATCATAGTAAGTGACTTTTGGCATTTGTTTACAAATATTTATGGAGGCTAAATAATTCATTACGTGGCTGGCCAATCAGAAAAAAAAGACTGAACTATCTCTGGCTTAAATTGCTGCACTCGATTTGACTGGATATTTATCAGTTGTGCACAAACTCAGTGTTTATAAATCAAGCAAATTTCCCTTTAAAAAAAAATGTACCAGAAAACTGTAGTTTTAGAATGCCTTTTGTACTAATTAAGCCCAAATGTATGAATTATTAAACGTGCTCATTTGCAGTGCTCCTGCACTTGAAAGGTTTGCCTTCATTACTAATAAGGCACACACACCGCTGAAAAGAGGTAATTAGAGCGTCAAAGGCAGTGAACCATCCTGAAACTTCATAATGCATTGCCTGAAAAAAAATAATTATTGTTCAGCTGAACAGCAAGAAAACAAAAACAGTATCTGTAGTGTTGTGTCCAGAAAGATGAGAACCAAAGTCCTTCTAAGCAAGTCCATACATAGGGTCAGAGACTTTTAAGCTTCTCAAAAATACCTTCAGAATAGATGTAGGAATGGAACCCCTGTGGTTATATTTCAAAAACCGCTTTTTTAAGTCAGAAACACATTAGTTCTTAGAAATCAAAGACTTTTCTCATCCTGTGAGACCGTTTCAATCTTAGCAATGAAGGAAAATTTACATTCCCCAAATTTATTTTTTTTCCCAGTGATTTAAATAATCTGCTTTGTTTTATAAGCAATTCCAGGGAAAGATGCTGCTTGCAGATAAGAATGAGTGCTGGTGCTTTTGATGACAGGAAAATGTGTACATCATATCAAATAATGAGTGCTCTGTGCATGCCTTGTCAGAGATTGTGCATTGTGTATCCAGCTTTGGAGAATGAGTTACACTCTCTGGTTTCTCATTACTGCAATCCTGTTGGAACTTCGCCCCCAGACATTTAGAAAATTACAGTTAAAGGACCGCATATTGTTTACACAGATTATTGACTATGCTTTCTTATGTAGATTTAGGGAGGGAAAAAAAGGTCTTTTTTACATACCCTGAAGCTCTTATATACACATGAGAAATGTCTAGACGGCAGCTTGAAAACCAACCTTCATCTATGTAAGGTTCAACACTCATCTTTTTTATAGTCCATGCGTATCCGTCGCTCCCAAGAAGTAGCAAAGTGTTAAGATACAGGCACGTCTCTCTGAGGAGACCACGGGGGACTGCCAATGAGCCACGCTCCTGCTTCTGCTCCGCACCAGCTCCTTCCCAGAAAGCCAACTCTAACTCTCAGAACGCAGTAGTTCAGAGGGAATGCATGTGAAATAACCTGACTGGTCTTAATAAAGCAACAGGCTCTGTGCTGCCTGGCAGTAGCCCATCACAGACAATGTTAGGGTGACAGACTCTTTGGGAAAAGGCCCATTGTGGCGTGAAACAGGGGTGGGGGTTCAGCTCAGAAAACCAGGCTGCTTCTGCTGGGTCTGAGTGACTCCTCTTTCACATAAAAGGGGCAAGAGAAACCCTGCTTTCTGACCCCAGCAGTCTCTAAACATCCCTGACAAAGAGGGAAGACGTTATTTTGGTGTTACAGTTAGTCACAAAGTTTTCACACCTGCTGTTGCCATGTCAGACTTGTGCTTTGCGGCCTGCCTTTGCTGGGGCCCTGGCAGCGATCACCCATGCCAAACGAAGGCTCTCACCACTGTCGCTAGCGGGCAGAGCAGGTAGGAGTTGGTATCTCCTGCCCCCCCACTCTCGTCTCTCTCCCCACTGGGGAGGAGCACGTAGCGACAAGGCTCCATAGGAAGTATTACCGCCACAGGGAGCAGGTGACATGAGGACTTCCCACCCAGGCTGTTTTCTCCCTGCAGTCCATGGGGTTTTGATGATCTTTGGAGTAAACGGCCCCCACAACTGAGCTTTTGGAAGGTCTCAGTCCAAAGGGGAACCCAGATGAAAAATAACTGGGGTGCAGTGAGTAGCCAGGAGGTCAGGGTCTGGGTGCAGAGGGAGCTGCAACGCTGTCAGGCAGCATGGACGTACCCACAGGCAGCTCGGTTCAGTGCCGGTGGTTTAGAGGAGTGAGTTGGTGCCTGCCAGCTCCTGCCAATCCATGTGTGCCTCAGTCCCTGTGTCCCTATCTTGATGTGCTGTACCCCAGCGGCCGGCACATCGCTGTCTCAGCTGAAACAGGTCTCATGCACTGAAGGTGTTTGGCATGAAAGGTACCGTAGGAAATGAAGTTAAATGTGTAAAACCAATTAATGTTACCACAACTAATTTCTTAAAGTGGCAATCAGTATGATTGTAAGCACAAACCTCCCCCTCTCTCCCCAGCCTTACACAAATGTTGCCACGGTACATATGTCAACCTAATCTTGAGCTACGCGCATCTGATTCCATGGGGCTTAAGTACGGTATACCACGCATCTCTGTCAGAGATGTAGCTAGAATAAAACATATGGTGCCAGACAGTGCCTGAGGGGTTTCTATAGGAATAAACACTGGTTCCGTACAAATGTAACTTCTCAGCAATTCTCTCTCTGTGACCTGAAATTCTGGATAGAGCAGGTGCCGTTGGTCTTTCAGGTAAGATTTGCAGTGCCTTGACTTACACAAGAAAGTAAAAGAACTGTTTTATTTTAGGTCATCAGGCAGCTTTTAGCTTGGTTAGGAAAAACGAAATTGTTATATATTGTCTCATTACAAAGAAGTGCCTTCCTAGTTTACTGTTTATGCCTATGGCACAGGTCATCCTTAATTTCTACTGCCTTTAAATAGCTCCTGTAGACACAGGTGTAGTAGTGCCAACAGGCTTCCACTTTAAACATTCAGGATGCATCCCACCTGGAGATGAGACTGTGTTTTTGATACCAGCCATAAAAAGGAAGCTATATACTGCAGTGGTCTTGTAAAGATGGGGAGATGCTGCTTTTGAATGCGCCTGTAACAGTGGCCTTTTTTCATATATACTGTAAGCTACACTATCAAATATTTTTAGAAGGGAATGTCATCATGTGCTCGATTGCCCCTCGTTTCCTCGAAGCAGCTTTATGAATGCCTAACAGGCAGGGCTGGAATAAATAAGCCAATCTGATTTCTGCCGCAGGTCTGTCACACGTACAGATGTGTGGAAGGTAGCACCATCCCTGCCTCACTCCAGGCACTAGCTTGGGCTCAGTAGCTTTGCAAAGGCAGATCCTCTGGACCAAGCAGGCTGCTGTCACAAGGCTCACATAAAAATGCCCAGGAACTGGGGAAAGGGCAAATGAGAGGTTTCCTTGACAATACCAACCAGAAAGGAAGGCCGATATGAGAGCTCGGGTGCTGCCAGCCTTGATGCATTTTTGTTGCAACAAAACGGCAGCATGTTCATGGCCATGGTGGTAGAAAATCATTAGCAGTTTAAACACAGCGATGATGGATGGCAGGTAAATGTTGCTGTGTCAGGACAGGAATGCTGTTCCACTTTATTCAGTAAGCTCTCTAAAACTATATCCCTAGAACTCCTGCAGCCATTTTAAATAATTCTGTCATTCTACTCTAGATTGGGGGTCATTAACTGTAATTGTGAAGGTTTTCATTTAAAATGGAAAATAGGAAATGGAAATCGACCAAGCCTCCACATTTTCCAAGCTTTGATGAATGAAAAACCACAACTTTTTACTTTAGGATTTTTCAGAAAATCCTTTCTGGTCTTTTCAGTTTCTCTTCTGTGTGCTGTGAGTTTACGTAAAATATGTTGTGCTTCCCACTGCAGCCATTCTATTATGAGAACAAAGGGTGAACTGCTAAGGGTCTGCCCAAAAGAGAGTTTTTTGACCCTCAATTCTGTAAGACCATAGCGCAGTAAGTGTCTGACAAACAATACATCAGTTGTAAATGCTGCAGCTGCATTGATCCCAGCTACTCTGCCTCAGTGGCCAAATCCATCAGCTTGGCTTCCCCACCACCCCCGGTCAGTAGGTGAGTGTAATGCAACCCATGGCCATAAGTAAGGACGTGTTTTTCATTTTTGCCTCCCCAGGTGATCTCATGCATTTGCCACCCTACCTTAGGATGGACTTTTTATTGAACCGTGGCGTGCAGGGCACGAGCAGAGACCTGAGTTTGGGGCAAGCCTGCTTGGAGCCACAGAAAAGCCGAACCTTGAAGCGTCCCACCGTCCTGGAGCCAATACCCATGGAGACATCCTCCACGAGAGAAGTACAGTCATGGCAACCTGGTGCTGTGGCAACGTTACCTCAGCGAGAAGGGGCTGAGCTAGGACAGGCAGCAAAAATGAGCAGCTCCCAAGAATCCCTGCTGGACTCCCGGGGCCACTTGAAAGGAAACAATCCCTACGCAAAATCTTACACCTTGGTATAACAAAAAGAGCATGGCTGGACAGTGGCTGTAAATATTTACACTGAAAAAAAAAATTCCAATGAAAGCTACCTTTTTTTTATTGAATTCCAATATTTATAATTAAAGAAGAAGATTGCCAAAATATTTGACAAAAAAAAAAAAAATAATATGACCGACAGACAGTGCAAAGACTCTCTTGCTTTTTTTCTGTCTGAGTGTGAAATTCATCTGACTGGACATCTGAATTTTTGGGTAAAAGAGTCCAGTTTTCTGATCTTCACAAGCGTTTGTGTTTTTACTGATTTTCTACGAAGTGCATGGAGACTTAACCAAAACATTTTAACTGGAAGTTCCATCAGACAAGATTTAAAAGGGAACAAAAATCACAAAAAAAAAAAAAAAAAAATTAAAAATTTAAAAAAAATCACCCTCTTTGTGAATTCAACAGGAACATTGATTTGGGAAAAAAAAAGTCTTTTGTCATGTTTGCACTTTTTTTTTAAATTAGAAAATGGGTCCTTGATTGTTCTTTTTTTGTTGTTAATTAGGATGAGTGATGTCAGTGGAGTGAGGGGATTGATTTGGGGTTTTTTTTTAATATTAATTTAATGAGACACTCTTTGCATTTTGTCTATGCGAAATAAAAGGGTCTTCTGCCTTTATTTGTGACGTCTGCTTCCGCCGCTCTGCTGTACTTGGTTTTCCCTACGCGTAATGGCCACGCCGCTACTGTGCTCCAAACAATGTCTCCATGAACCTTGGGCAGAAAAGGACAGTGGGGGACCATAACTTCGGGAAAAAAATGGGGTTCACTTTTTCGCTGCTGTGGGGCAGAGAGCCAGAACGGCTGCGTGTCCTGAGTGCTTTGAATCACGCTGACCCCGGACTCTGCATTGGCTTCATCTGGCACCGGGAGGCTTGTCATTCAGCTTCAGTGGGTGTTAATGCGTTGATGTTGCTTTACTTGCTTCCTAGGAATAGATCTATAGTCCTTTTGGGAGCAGCAGCTCGCAGAAATTAGTCCCTTACATAAGGACTCGGGAGGTGGGAGGAAGCTTTTCCTGTGACAGGAGAAAGGGAGGGAAAAGTTATTCCAGGTCTAAGATCAACACAGCTTTCTTTAGAGGAAAACCTCTTTTTACAGGGGAGCTGTCAGCTCGTATTACCTTGTTGCATTTTCTGATTACACGAGAAGCAATATTGCTTGTTTTATAACCAAGCATAAATGATTGAATACCATGGTTGCCAGGTTTAACACAACATCCGAGCCGCCTTGCTAAGTGCCTCCTCGTGTGCATCCTGGCCACCTCTGCATGCCCTGACCAAGAGAACAGGGTGCAGAGAATTAGTGCTCATACAAACATGCTGTTTAGCACTGGCTGGAAATACTAACAGGGGTCTGAAAGCAATAAAACTCGGTAAGCTGAGCAGGCTGAGAAACTCCTGCAATCTCCTGGGCTGGCGTTGGTGTGGGCACTGCTAATGCAAACACTTCTGCACTGTGCCCAACTCATGTTAAAACAGAAAAATGTGGCTGTGTATAACTGTTTCATTACTGTTATCGTTACAATTATGTTGTTCTAAGGGCATTAAGTTAGCAAAATACTTAAGTGTCTTGAAATGAATCAAGCTGCGCTTTCATCCTTAGCTCTGTCAAACCCACGTGCTAAGGCCTGGGAAGTCCTGCAGAAGAAGCCGTATGAAGACATCCATGAGGTATGTACCTCTTACAGACCAACAGAGAAGTTCCAAGATGTCACTTAGAAAAGAAACCATTTGCCGTCTAGTCTGCCTGTTTGACCAATATGGTGATGGAGAACATTAAAAACCCAAACCAGAAAACAAACAAAAAAATAACAAATTCTTGCCACTGTTTTAAAAAAAAAAAGTTAAAAAAAAAAAAAAGAAAGAAACTTGAGATGTGCCTAGTAAGTATTTCTAAACAGAATGAAAAACACGTTGAAAAAAGATTATTCATTTCCTTTGGCTGTTTGGGGGTTTTTTAATAGAAAAATTTGGTTAGTACAAAGCTCATTTAAATATGCAGAAAAAAGTTTCTTTTACTATTTCCCATTGAAAAGCTTCACATAAACCCAGGCCTTTATTGGAGATTTCGTCTTTGAGCCATCCAGCTCTTTTTGATTTGCAGGAGAGTTTGCAGCATGATCAGCTTGAGCTGGATGGGGCATTAGTACTGCATTTACAAAAAAAATAAAACTGATTACCTCAGTAGCATTCAGACGTTTGAGTCTCAGGCCACATTCATCTTCCATTCAAGCTTCTTTCTTGTCCTCTGAAAATATGGCAAAAAGCTTTTGGACAAAATCAAGGCTTGATCCATTTGTTCCCATGGCTCTCAGCTGCCCTCAAGCCCAGGGATGGCAGGTCCCGCAGCAGTGTTCCCCACCAAAACTCGCCTTCCGTGACAGACAAGAACAGGCATGAGATGGCAGGAGGTAACATTCACATTTTAAGCTTCTGGTGACTGCTGATAGTGGAAATATTCCAGTATCTCGTAAATCTACATTTGGCTGACAATCTGGAAAGTGCCAACTGTCCTTGATTTAACAAGCCTTCCTCCTCGTCTGTATTCAGTACGTCTGGCAATATTCATCCTCCTTATGAGTGAGACGCCTTTGGGGGCCCTGCATTCAAAGAAATCCATGGCAAGCCTCCTGCGGATTTAAATCAGAGTAGAGCTGGGGTGTTGCTCAGCACATGGAGGCTCAGACCTGCAGGGAGCCTGCCTCTGCACCCTGGATCCAGCCAGCTCTTCCACACATGGAACAATAGATACATGTCCCCTTGGCTTTGAGGTTTTATTGGCTTTTAATTTCCCAGCACTGGAGCTGTAGAGCTGGTTAAGCATCTATACAGAAGCTTTAAGGAAATGCCTGTCCTACTCTCATCTAGTCAAGGTTTGGGAGTAGAAGTAATCTCCTTTCTCAGATCAATACCGCTGGGAGCAGGTTTGTAGGACCAAGATAAGAGAAAATATGCTTATGTGTCCCTACCAGCATCATCTTAAACACTTCCCTGCAACAGAACCATCAAAATCCATGCAGTCTGTAAATCCTCATGGCAGCATGTGATATACTTACTCTGTTGCACCAAATGCCCTCATGCAAGATACTCATCTAACTGAAAAAACAAACAGTTGGCCCCAGCATGCAATCCCAAATAACGCTCCCTAAAGTACTGGATGCCCGAGGTTCCGCCAGGATAGAGTTAACTTTCTGGAACATGTAGCTATCAGGCAAGCACACCTTGCAAGCAACTGGGACTCCATCTTAGCCCTGAAGGTGATAGGAGACTTCAAAAGATGAGTTCAAGAGCAAAAGTTCTTCCCTGTCTTCTGACTACTAAAGCGTGCAACTCCTTAGAGACTCATTCTTTTTCACATTACTTTTTCACATCTTTTTCCCCACGCCCCAACCTCAGCTAACCCTTTAACGATTCAGATAGTAATTAGCTCTCCCTTTTGTCTCAAATGAGCCAGCAACTCCCTCACTCCAGCCTTTTCTAAGAACCCTTTTATCCTTCTTTCCATCACTGTTTCACTTAAATTGCCCAATTAACACAATTAAGTTAGCCTCAGCACAGCTTTTGCTATTCAGAGCCAAAGAAATTTTGACTGCTTAGAAGTTTTCTTTTGACCAATTATTTGTTTCTAACCAGGTGATGTCCCCAGCAGTGCTACCATAATGAGAGTACCATAATGAGAGTTCCAAAAGCCACGTTGGATTCCTCTTTGGGACAACCAGAGAGTGCAGAGGAGCCTTGTGCAACCGCTCTCCCAGGGTGCTGGGGGATGAGACCCATCCCAGGCTCGCAGCAGGGAGGATAGTAACCGGTCTCCACCAGCTTCTTTCCTTTAAGTTATTTGGGGTACATGTCTTCAGACTTTGATGCCCAGCATCCTTAGCCTGCACAGCCAGGAATGTATGGAGAGGATTTCTTGGGCTGATTGGGCTTCTCTGTTTGGGGTTTGGTTGTTGTTTGTTTGGGATTGTGGAGGGTTTTTTGGGTGGGGGTCTTTTTTTTTTTTTCTGAAGACATGAACAGCAAGGGGGTGGGATAAAGGGGACGCCTGGCAAGGCAAACTCCTCCACCACATCGTTTTACCAAGTAGGCTGAAAATATCTCCCAGAGAAGAGAAGAGTTCCCTTTTAAAAGAAGAAAGGAAAAGCAGAAAGAAAAATAAGCACACCATTTGGGCAGTCCGTTGATAGTTTCAGTGTTAGTTAGGTTGTTTCAGGTCACAGCAGTTGCTTAATGGGCTCTCACGGTCAACTATGAGGCATTCCAGCAGGGAAAAATAGAGTGCTTTTCAGCATTAATTTTCTCTCAGGCTTGCCTGAGCCTCCCAAGGGGAACATCACCAGCTCCCCAGAAAGAAAACACCTCCGTAGGAAGCGCACCAGCCTGGCACAGACTGCTAACACTGCTGTGGGGGTCATGCAGTGCACTTCCCTGGGCTTTTTTCCTTTCTGAACTATTCCTCCTTTTTTCACAATGTACATTATGCTCCTTTGTTTCAAGAGTTCAGTGCGGGAAGGTGCTAGAACTTTTCCTGGGGCTGCCAAGGGCCCTGTAAATTTTCCAGGGGTGTCTTCAGCACAGGAGGATCTGACATCCCAGCTCCCCATCCCTCAGCAACCTCCTCCTGGCTCTGCTTTAAGCACCTCTGCCCACCAAGGTGAATGATTGTCCCCCCTAGCAGGCACCCACTGAAGGCAGTTGGTACTTTTCAGGACTGATGATAGGTGAGGGGATAGGCACCAGGGATGAGCCTGACCATGGAGATGGCCAGAGACGGCCAGGGCATCATTTGAGATTAAAAAGAAGACTTGTCTCTCAGTGATGTGCTTGTCAGGAGGAGGGCTGCTGCAGATCTCTGTTCTGATGCTGCTGGGTGAGAAACAAATACACAAGATTTCTAGCCTGTGACTTTTTTTTCTTTTTTCTTTTTTTTTTTTGAAAATACATACTTATATCTGGGGCCAAGTGTGAAAGAAACTGATCTCTACCTTTCCAATGGAAGAGTAATGCCAAAGACAGTTTCTCAGGTTATTGAAACAAACAAAAAACCCCTAATTGCTTTGAGACAAATTACCGAAATTACTGGTTTTACACTGAAACTGACAAGTTTTCATCCTTGGAGTCTACCAGAAAGCATAAATGCTACCCCATCAGTTCAAACCTTTGGACACTTTTATGTAACTGAAAGCAAGTAAGATAGGTGTTTCATAAAAGGATATCCCATAATCATGAGATTGCAGAGAAATCCACAAGATTTCCCTGTGAGGAAACACGGTTAAAAACTGAGAAATACAGTCAATAAGGAAGATTCTCATCAAGTTTGTACAACATAGTGATACGATTTTGTAACATTGATCAAGTCAAGCCACATCTCTACACCAAAAGTTTTTTTCAGTATACTCTCTTTAACAGTTTCAGTCCTGGGGGAAAAACAAAATTAACCCCAATCAACAATCTAATAGAGAAAGCAGTGCTATCAGTGCTATCTGTAGCACAACAGAGGCCTTGGATGGTGTGGGGAAGGGAAGGAGCATCACAGACGAGGGCTTGGAAATACCAAGCAGCCATTGAAGCATGTATTGTGATAGGTCTTCCACCAGCTACTGCCTGGCTACCGACAATCTTGCAGCTTTTCCCTAAAGAAAGCACACCAGCTTCAGGGGGAGCTTGAAAATCCTCTCTCCTCCCATCCCCTCACAGGCTACATCCTTTCTTCCTGTCCTGCCCTCAATTTTCAAAGGCTTTTGAGGCTGCAGAAACTCGATGCAGCTGCCTCTGGTCCTAGGGGACATCTTCTCCTTCCCTTCATCTCTGCTGACAGCATCTCTAGCATCTCCCAACCCCTCTCATGCCACAATTCCCATGCTGCCCTAGCCACTGCTGCCGCCCCACGCTGAGCTTTTGCTCCCCTGTGGGATGCTGCCCTTCCCACAGTGGCCACTGCTGTTTCTGTAAATCCAGAAAAGTAGGACCAGGGGCTCCTCTGTGTCCAAGACATGTCCCAGTGCACACCATTCCCAGACATCTGGGAGCCTGAGTAGAATAGCAGGCTGGTAGCATGAAGGACTTCACCTCCGTGTCCCAGGTCTGCTGGAACCCACCCGTGCCTTTTCATGCTGGTGAGCTGGTGCCTGTCATCTCCTGTCATCTCCTGTCTGTCTGGGAAGCCAGGAGCTCACAGAAAAGTGGGAGCTCACCGGGACTCTGTCAGGCTTAAATAAATTTATCCTAAAAGCACAAGGCAGGGATACTTTTGTTCGTGAAAAAAAAATAATTAGATGGCTGTAAGGCTCTGTTCTGTAACAGCTTCTTCACCTCAGTGTAATTGCTCCAACATTAGTAATAGTAAAATTATATGCTTCCATAAGGAAATTTAAATTAAATATAACCTAAATCAAGTTGAACTTTAAAACACTGAGCTTGTACCACCTGTCTCTCCTATAGAACAAATTGTATTTAAGCCCCAAGGTCAGGAGCAAAGGGAAAGCTTAATTAAAGTTGATAGCAGACTACATAATCACACCTGAACCTACATACAAACTGATGAAGCACCAAAAGCCATTTATTTAATTCTGCTGTTCTTGCGTGGTCTCTAATAAGATTTTCCTTTTAAAACAGTGACAGCTTCAGTTGCATTTCATCTTCCATGTAGAGAGACGGATGGGTGCCTTGGCAAGCTACTCTCCACCAGCCACTAAAGCCTGCTCATTAGTCTCTGACACGTTGGGCCATAGCTCTTTGTGCTTCTAATTAAACAGCCGTCCTTGAAGGTGAACCCCTCACAGTATTTATAAGCAGGATCACCTCAGCTGGAGGAGCCATGAACTAACGCAATCGGCAACACGGAGCTGATGAGCTGCTGT
Source organism: Laterallus jamaicensis coturniculus (assembly GCA_022605575.1). Taxonomy (NCBI): domain Eukaryota; kingdom Metazoa; phylum Chordata; class Aves; order Gruiformes; family Rallidae; genus Laterallus; species Laterallus jamaicensis. Next base: position 3,758,425 of record JAKCOX010000009.1, read on the forward strand.
TAAAAATAACTATGTGGCTTTCCCATTACTGCAAAGAGAGCTGAGGCAGAACTCTAGAGAAAGGCTGGAGCTGGTTTCAGATCTGACTCCACCTGAGGAAGACTCGGGATTTAGCAGCAATGGAAGAGCAGACATCACTACCCGACTGTATGCTTGCTTCCGTGAGTGCTTTGCAACATGCTGGGCACATTGGGGATTTAGGCTGCTCTTCACTGGCCCGGGGCAGGAGTACAGTGTAGCTGAGCAGGGTTTGCCAGACCAAACAGGGGAGTGGGTGCACTGGGAATGGGTGGGACTGCAGCTCACTTCTGGTCAATCCAGCGTTATGGAGCCAGCTGACACCTGCGCTGTGAGTAGATTATTGGCAATTAAAACATGCAGACGTGAACACACGTGCACACGCTTCATCATCTGTACAGAGAATGCCAAGACCAGGTGCAAGTGCTGTCACCATGGCCCTTTCACTGCCATGGCACTGCACGCTGTGGGAGGGAGCACCATGAAACCACGGCAACCAGCCACTTCTGGTCCCATTGCTCTGGAGTGTTTGTCCTAGCTGTGTGCAGGGACACAGGCAGATTAACTTTCGATAGACCACCCTTTAGCAAGTATTGTCCTATCTGGGAGACAACGTCTCCTGGTTATTTTTATAACTTCATATTTTATTCATTACTCCTCACAGCAAGAAGTTGAGCTTTGTAATCCGTTCATCACAAGAATAAGAGTCAGAGACTTTTAGGGGCAACTGCTCAGGTCAAGGTGAAGGGTGTCATTTAGGACTAGAATAATTGCGTGAAGTTTGAGTGCTAGCAAGTGCTCTGCATCAACCTTGAGAGTACAGCAAGCCTGCGATTCCCCTTTACCGCTGTGAGCCACTTTTCAGACACTTGTGCACACGGGAAGTCCCTGGATGAAGTTGTATTCAGAGCTGTCCCATCCCCTCCTGACATGGCACAGCAAAACCACATCCAGTTCCCTAGGAGGCACCCAAAGCAGATATGGAGCTGGTCAGTGTTTGCCTCCTCAGGAACACACAGAATGTTTTATGTCAAAGCTGACAATGTCACAAAGAATATGTTTCTCAAAAAGACTACTGCTGCTAATCATGATTGCTCTCAGCAGACTAGTTTCAGCATAGCATGATGATTAGGGCTCTCACTGGGAAAGATCACTCAGCGGACCCAAAATTTTAATGACTCTCTGATTTCCAGTAACATCCAGCCTAAAACCTGTGAATTCAATCAGCTGGCCCTAGATAAACAAGAGTTGCCTGAGTATGAGGCTCTGAGGCCAACAAACCATCTACTAAATCAAGTCCTGGGCATCCCATGGTATCTACTTGTTGGTAGACTCTTTCTCCTGTATTCAGGGTCTAGAAGAGGTGTGTGGTTATTCAGGTTTTCAGTGGGAGCTTCAGGAGTCTCTTCCTGACACCAGGGCAGATGCCAGCCTTTGGGTGACCTTGGCAGCTTGCCTCAGTTGCCTGGAAGCAGCCCAAGCCATCATCTACAGCCACAGCAGGCTGAAAACTGAAAGGAAACATTTGGATTTTTCCTCCTCCTCTTTCCCTCCTCCCCCTCACCCAGCCTTTTATATGTAGAGGCAACTTCTGGAATTTCCATTGTCCTGGCAAAGCTACATGTTTCCTTTCTCAGCCTTGGGAGGGGAATGAAAGCATTTCCATCACTCACATTACCTGAAGAACAGAGAGCAGGTTTGGCCACATCCAAGGATTGCCACATTGATGTGTTTTCTCCATGCTGCATTGCCTGGAAAATGGAGCAGCCAGGACAAAGCTGGGCAAGGACTGGGTCTCAGCAAGCACAATGAAATTCGCCAATACTGAGCCCAGGGTAAACCCAACTTTACCAGTGCTTCCGAGAGGGTTCCCATGCAGCAATTCTTTAGCTGTGCTTGAAACTACGCCATGCAAATTAGCAATTGCTCAACTGACCAGGGGGCTGAACCAGCAGAGCAATCTGCTGGTGCTGACATGTTTGTGTTTATCAGAGGGCTGAAGGTCCATGGAAAGCAGGGATATTCCAACCCCTGGGGCAACTTCCAAACACACTAACAAAAAGCATAGCTCCTGAGGCTCCTGTTTTAATCATTATCTGTACAAGAATGAAACCATTTCTGGCACATGAGCTCTGAAGCAGTCTTTAGAGCTCAGTAGAGAACATTAGCCTGGACCATGTGAGGGAACCATGTGAGGGTCCATTTACCTAGCAATACGTTGACTCGTTTCTTACATGGTTCAATAATAGAAAGTCACCTCCAAGGTCTGCATAGACCCAGTAAAACACACACTTGAGTCTGACAGGACCACTTTATGGCAACTGAAGTCCCAAAGACTTTAATATGAATTTAGGGTGAGAGAAGCAGGCAGATAAGTGAGTAGTAAAGACAGTGGTCGTCTTGGAGAAGAAAAATGACAGAAACCAAGAGCTAGGACCTTGGAAAAATTCACCACAACATTAAATTGGCTGTGACAAATTTCTGGCTTTAGGTTTAACACAGGTTGCTATCCAGCCACCTACCAAGTTTCACCTCAGCCTTGCCTATATGCATAATGCATGTTCCAAATACGATCCCAAAAACCAGGTGAAAGCTTGGCCTCCATCTCCCTATACCTTAGTTTCCTTGGATAAAAGGTGCAGGTAATTACTGCTTCATCTCACGGTGACCTTGTGCAGAGAAACTCAGAAGTGTTTGTGGAGCACTTGGACAGTGGTGGCAGTGCGCATGAGATTAAATCTCCAGGGAGCCAATTAATTATTCTTTTGTGCAGTTCAGCATCTGAAATCAGTGATTTCTAAATACAATGTAAATGTATAAAAGAAAATGAGGAGTCATTTTCCATCCATAGAAATACGAGAGGGCTGGAGAGGGGGGGATACAGGCTTATGAAGTTAAAACCTGTGTCATAACACATTTCATCACGGAAGAGCAAGTACCATTAGTACTGCAGGGGTATCTAATTCTGGCATTTCCAACTTCAGATGGTTGGCTTTGCAGCCTAGTTATTTTTGATGTGCTACATAGTGTGCAGAAACTTTCTGATGTTTCGCTAACCAATGACCTTGTTTGAAAAGAGCATCTGTGGTATCTTAATGACTTCCAGATAACTTTTATAGCTGATATTTTCAACCAGCGGGATACTCTGGGGTCTAAACCTAAATATATTCTGTCTGAAGAAGTGTCAATTTAAAAAAAAACCCAACAAACCTTTAGAGGTTTACAATGTCAATTATATCTCCATGTTGCTCAAAGTGTTTGAAAATATCTGCTGAATCAATACATACATGTACATTTGTTTAAAAAAAAAAACAAACAAAAAAAAAGACAATTAAAAAGACAATCCATACAACAAAGTAGTTGCTCTGGAGAAAATCTTGGAAAGTTGACTGATTTATTTTTTAAAAATTACTGTTTCCTATACTTTTAGCAAAAGCTTGCTATTTATCCCTCTTCTTCTACCACAATATTTACTGCATGGTTTCTACAGACATTGTTTTCCCTATGCAGGTCATGTCTTGCGCTGTCTGAAAATGTTCAGAATGTCAGTAGGTTTTTGCTCCATTTTATTCCAATGCTCTTCATTCTCCAAATAGCTTTTTCACGCACACAGAAAACATCCCAGGTTCTTCACAAACCGAGAGCGTTGGCCACATAGGAAGATGCCAAGTGTAACCTCAATTCTTCAAACAGCTGAGCAATCCCCTTAAAAGAAGATTCAGAGGACAAACAAGGGAATCTATTTGACACATGCAGCCAAAATGCTTTCCAGTGGCAAAGATAAAACTGTATTTATGGCGCACTTCTACCATTAAAAATTGATGGTGTCACCACGCTGTTTGCTGGTGGGTTTGGGGTGGACTGTGATGGGTTTTCCTGTGTACCACGCTTCAGAGATGGCAGGGAAGGCAGCGGTATAAACCTGCTCATGATGGGACCCTCTGGTCCCTTCTGGGGATGTTGCAGGAGCAGTGACGGATGCTGCCTTACACACAGGAGGTCCCAAGGTCAGTTACCAGCCCAGAGCAGTAGGACTGCAGGCTGTGGTGGTGAACCATCGAAGGCTGAAAATGCTGCTGCAGGCTGGTTACATGCATGTGGGGCTGTGCTGGGCTTGGGGTCTTTTTTTTTTTTTTTCTAATAAATGCACATACATTTTAAAGGTTACGATCTTTTGTGACATTTCCATTTCTCTTTCCTTGCTGGTGGTGGTGCAGCTGACAAATTGAAGCCAAAGTGTAATCCAAATAACTGCTTACCTAAGTCCTCTGTTTTCTCTTCGTGGCTTCCGCTGAGACCTGGGCAGTGTTCCTGTGGCTGTTCCTAAGTGCTTCTTGTGCTGAGTTTGACCCCAGTTAACCCCGACAGCGCCCGTCAGATGGCAAAAACCAGCTCCTGACTGACAAATCACCACTATAAAAATGAGGTCTTAGGTACAACTTTTAAAGCTATTTGATTGTGCATCATCAGGCTAATACTAGTTGACACTAACTTCCATATTGTGAAATCTTTTTCAATTGGCATTACATTTCTGGGGGGCTGTTCACAGCTTGTCTGTCCTAATGTTAACCTCCACAGAAGCTACAAATTCTGCAGGACGGCTCTTTCACCAAAGTGCTCCTCCAGAGAGAGATTCCGGCTTCCTTTCCCATATAATGGGAATTCATGCTATGGGCCACATCCTCAGCTAGTAAAATTGAATACCACTCCTTTTCCAGTTGATGGCATTATATTGTTTTACATGACTAATAAAACTGGTCTCCCTCTTTTTTTTCTTTTTCTTTTTTTTTTTCCCTTTTTTTTTCTTTTCTGGTTAGGGGTCTTCTACAGCTACAGACATGGTTTTGCATTTAAGACACACTGTTACAGACACCTGTGTATGTACTAATGCTTAAATTAATGTATACTTGTAATGCAACCAGTGTGAATTCAATTCAGATACAGGTAGTAGGTAATATATACTTTATATATAAACATAACTGAGGTAAAGCGTACGGGGAATAGCTTTTATTAGACCAAAAGCTGGAAAAGCAGACATGTTTTCAGGCAGATATTATTTTTTCAGGTCATTTTCAGGGCTCTTGTACCCTGAACTTCTCCATTTTTCATTTTTTTATACCATCTGTGCTGCAAATAATTGTCTCCGACCCTGCAAACCTCTTTTCATCTAGTAGCCTTAGACCACCACAGCTACAACTGGGCTAGTGTTAGCAGCTTTCTCAAAGCTTTCTCATGGACACATCGTGCTGCCCCCGCAACAGCCCCATTTGCCATCTGTGGAGAGCCGCTGTTATTTTTCAGGGTTGTGTGTGGGTTGTTTGTCCTATGACAATCCCAAAGGCTGCAATGCTCAGCATGGCTCCTCTGTTTGGTGAGTACATGAGGGTTTGAGATCTGGTAGTGTCTGTGGTGACTGAGGAGAGAAGGTTTAATTAAATCTGACCATCAGTAGGTGATGGACATCAGTAGGCTTCCCTTGTTTTTATAATGGGAACACACACAGGCAATTGGCTTTTCAATTTATCTCCTCCTGTACCAGGGCTGCTAGCATGGGGAAATGGAGGTATTGTACTCTGGGTGTCGGGAGGAAAAGGGGAGGGAAGAGGTGGGGGATTTTGCCTGGCAATTCCATTCGTAGGACCATCTGTGCAGTAGCCTGGGAGCAGTTTGTTCGCTCTGCAAGATGAGGCTTAGAAGCTGAATGCCTTTTTTCTTTTGTAAGAGCTAGCTAAAAGTAAACCAGATTCTGCTGCAATGAATTATTAAAAGGAGTCCACTTAACATCACTGTGATCTGGCTTAAGTACAGACAGGGCAAAGTGGTTTCCCAAATCCTATTGACTTCCCTAAGTGTCCTATTAGAGGACAAAAATGTGAGTTTGTCAGCAAAAATATCTGCAGGAGGAAATCTAACACAAAGCCAGATGAGCTTTGGAAAAGGAAAATAGCTAAATGGGAGCTTCTGGTGACATTAAAAAAAAGTTTAAAAGTTTAAAGTTCTTTAGTTTTAAGTGGCTCAATAAAGAAAAATGTGCTGTGTGCCAGCAGTGTGCCTGGGTGGCCAAGAAGACCAATGGCAATTTGCTCACTCCCTCAGCCTGTCTTCATAAGAGAGGGCTGCAGTCCCCTGATCATCTTCATGGCCCTCCTCTGGACTCACTTTGACAGCTCTATGTCTTTCCCATACTGGGGAACCCAGAGCTGGACACGGTACTCTAGCTGGGGTGTCACCAGATCAGAACAGAGGGGTAGAATCACCTTTGAGCTGCTGGTCACACTGCTTTTGATGCATCCCAGTATAGGGTTCTGCTAGTGCACACTGTGGGCTCATGAGTCCCTTCATCCCCCTGACTGTATTGATCCCGGGGGTTGCCCCCACCCCCGTGCAGGACCTTGCACTTGGCCTGTTGAACTTTATGAGGTTCACTTCTTGAGCCTGTCCCTCTGGATGGCATCCCGTCCCTCAGGTAAGTCAACTGCACCTCTCAGCGGGACTAGTACACAGCAGCTGGAAACCACCAGGCCTGCTGTTCACAGCTTTCAAAATCAGTAAGTTCCATAACCCTGGGATTCTGAGTATTCATTGATTGCTTTACTAAAGACGAAGGGAAACACAACTGTTTTATTTATGGAGCAAGCTAAAACCGCGAGAGATGAAAATAAGAGAAGGCAGCAGAGACAGCCAGCAGAAGTTAACATACCAGTCCTGAAAATGTTGCACTAATTCTTCTCACTTCTTCCAGCAGATTTTTTATTTTCTCCCATTGTTCCTCTGTGCAGTGCTGTGTAATTCAATTTCTCACAGCCTTATTAGCTTTGTCAGCAAGGCTTTTAACTTCTCGGTTTTGCAACCACGAGTCCCAGATCATCAAGCAAAACGAGGGTATGCCGAAAGCCCAGGCTGTGAAGTTAAGTCTCTGAGGCAAAGCTCCTGTTAATGTAGCATGGCCGGTGCTTTTGGTTACGGATCTCACATGAAAATGTATGGGTAGCACACCCTCTTTAAGTAAGTGCTTCAATAAATGGATAATGATGTAGAAATGCTTTAGGGGTCCTCTTTCCCTTACTTCTTGTGTTCTTTAATATATGACAGCAAATGATCGCTATCTCTAAAACAATTAATTGGAGGGGGAATAAAATCTGTAAATAGACTTTGTAACGGAACCGTTTTATGGACAAAATTTAAAATCAGAGTCCCTGAAGACAGCTTTTATACATTTTGCATTACTGGTACTTTTAGGAAACAAGTAAAACATGCAAAAAACTGTAATCAGTTCATATCTGACTAAAGATTTAAAGGCCCTGTCAAAAAACTATTGCCACAAACATTTGTTAGATTTATTTTTTTTCCTTTTGATTTCCAGCAGAACAGTCCAAAAAATGACTGTGGAAAACTGTCATGGTCAGTGTTGGCACTGGGCTGGCCTCTGAAATTGCACTATTTGGGTAAATTAAATTGCTGTGATAAATTTGTTTTAAAAGAGCCTCAGCAGGCAGCAAAATGAAGTGTTTGGTGGGCATGTGTCCCATCTGTACATGTGTCTAACCAAGGATATGAGCAAGAACATCCTTCTTTAATGTGAACCACTGGCTTCAGTAAGTCTAGTCATGAGCAAGGTGCTGAGTTGATGTGAAAAATGATGATTCATACCTAATGAGCGAGAACACCTCCTTAAAGTCTCCATTCGCACTTCTTTTCACTCATACCTTAATAGCATTTTGTATAGCATCAAGTAGCAAGATCTGCAGGGTCTGCTCTGCTTGTATGTTCCTTTATAACCAATGATGGCCAGTTGAGTTCATAAGCAAGAAAATCTTTGGAAAGCTGTAAATGGTATGCTGTATATGCAAGAGTCAGGACAGGTAGATGAAAACATACAGTGTTTTTAATTTCCCTGATGAACATGGTAGTTTCCTCAGTCTCCTCAAGGATCAGTGTAAATGAGTTTCCCGAAAGAACTGCATTTTGCAGCTGATCAGTGTGCTTGGTTACCACACCATTATTTCCTAAATGGAAAAAAATGCACATTAGCATGAATATTCAAATAAGACTGTGAACCATTAAAGTCTCATTTGTTCCACAAATAGAACTGTAGTGACTTTTTGAGTAAGTTCTTCCTTGAAAGCAGTTTTCTACAGCTGTGAGAGGACAGAGATTGCTCTAAGAAAACAGGAGGTACCTGGTGTCTTGAAGGAGAGCAACGAGGAGACTGCTCTATTTTTTCTGCCTGGATTTTCAGGATTGCTGTTCTTTACCATTTTCAAAAGAATAATCAAATCCCCAAATCAACACGAACAAAATTGCTTGTTCTTTTCAGTTTGATGGACTAGTTATTTTTAGTCAGGTTTAGTCACTACAGGCAAGTTTGCACGGATCCGTAAGGATTTTTGTAACAATTCAGAAACACAGGAAAAACATTCTGCAGCATTCCTGATGCTTCCAAAGTATTTAAAATGCTGTAATGAAAAGCTCTCATCAAGAAATGATGTTATATATATCAGAATATTAACACTTGTATTCAGAACATTAAAACTTGTATTTTAACCCAGTCACTGAAATAATTATTTTTTTGCTATTTTACCCAAAGTCTGGTATTCCACTTTAATACACTACAAAACAGTTTAGTCAATTTTTATTGCATCTCAGTGACTATTAATTTTGGCATATATGAGAAAATAAACAGTAAATGTAGGGGGGTTTCCTTTTTTTGTTTGTTTGTTTTATTTTCCAATAAGGCTTTTAATGGCTAATGATATTCTGAATAGTTTTTCTCACCTTTTGTAGAAATTTTATTCCCTTCAGTAGCAATATGTAGTAAGACAGCAAAGGAGAAGTATTTAACAGACTAATTAACTTTATATATAGGAGAGACTCTCCCTCCATATTGCTAACATGCTCAGCCTACCCCATGTGCAACGACTTGCAGTGAGATCACAAAGAAGCTGATGTCACCTGTGGAAGCATGCACAGTGCAACAAATGCCCTTGATTTTCTGCACAGTGAGGTTAAAGAAGGAAAAAATAAAAATAAAGGTGCCACGGATTTGTGAGAAAGACTGTCCTTAATGCAACTAATGGATAATCTGGTCCACTTTTAACCTTATTTTTGTTCTATCTAAAAACTGAACCCCCAGCCCTTAATGTCTGCATGCTGCCCAGGAAGGGACAGAACTTTTTTGGTGTATATCGATACATGTATGGACATACATCTGTATGTATGTAGATGTGCAAATATACACACTTGTATGTGTATTTTAAGATGTAAATGCACATTTAAACAAGAGAAGAAGGAGAGGGAACATGACACAGTTCAGAGTCGTTCATAGCATTTGGGCTAGCAAAAGCGATCCGCCTGGTTGCTTTCTCGCTTATCAGACCGTGCTTGTGTGCAGCCTGATGCTGTGGGAGCAGGGATGTCTAAACCACAACTCTAGCACATCAACATTGCACAGATTTCTGTTTTACCCCACCCCACAAATTTTCCTTCTTATTTCCTTCTTATTTTCCTTCCTGGGTTTTGTTGGTTTTTTTCACTGAGGAGATTTACTCAGAGGCTTAAGCACCAAAACCCGAGGTTTGCTCACACAGGCAGGCTGAAAATGCATGTTTTTTACTCATTAGATGGCTTTTACGACCTGGAAAATGGATGTTGCAATCTCAATACGCAATTGATGCATGGTGCACAGATGCAGAGCCTTGGAAAACATTTGCATTGACTATCGTGATGTTTTCCTAATTAGGAGCCTCTGAATACAGATCTATTTCCAGCATGGTTTTTACTTCGAACTGCGCAACAAATTCAGTTCAACTGGCAGTTTAGCTTACCCAAATGCCATCAACACAAGTTAGCTGAAATAAATTAGAGAGGCAGTAATGTGCTTGTGGCGTTAACATTAGCATTTCATGGCCTTTAGCTAGTTCAGGCAATAAAGAAACATGAATTGTGAAAAGTTCCCCACTCATGCGGACAGAAGGGCGTCTGATGGCTGAAGGCTGATTGCCGCTCATCAGACACCATCGCTTGCCTTTTCTGACGGGATTTTGAGAACCTTAACTGCGGTCACGAAGTTAGCTCCCTGTCCAAGAGAGGGTTAGGGTGGGAAGTAGCACATAGGAAAGTAAAATGGGGGATGGGTGTCAAAAGAAAACTTGCTGCAGATATGCTGATGGAAGGAGTAGCTCAATAGCTGGATTGCAGACTCTCCCCCTCGTAGGTTACTGACTGAAGTGATGGCAGTTTGCTGATTGAAAACCAGCTGGTGTGGGCTGTGATTAAAGGTTTTTCCCTCTGTCCTTCAACAAACAGCTCATGTGAATCATGGGCTGTCGAGAGAGCGAGACAAAAACCCCGTTAGGATTTCTGCTGAAATTCAGAAGAAGTACCTGTGTTTTCTCCTATCGCCTTTTCCACCGCTGCTGGAAGCAAAAATGCTTCTAAGTACCTGAGGCGGCACATACAAAATACAGCTGAAGTGTGATTTTAACCACTGCCTCAAGCTGGTTTCTGGAGCCACAGAGAGGCAGGGACATTGGTGGTCACACGTTCAGATGGGCTGAGCACCCGGTAGCCCTCCCCAAGGAAGACTATTTGGTGCTGATTGAAAGTGTCTCTTCTAGAATTGATCCATTATGTGGAGACACACAATTTTGCCCTGCTACAAATGATGTGACTTTATCCAGTGACAGCGCAGGAAGGAGAGGGACCGTGCAGAGCTGGCAGCAGGCACAGAAGGGATGGGGGACCTACTCTGGTAAGACAAAATGGTGCCAAAAGCTGAACTGAGATGCGGTCTGATGAGGAAAGAGATGAAGAGAGAAAAAAGGAGAATGTCACCTTTCTGGAAGTCAAGCCAGTGTTGAATTGCTGTCATTTTGTGCCAAATTGCATCTTTTTTTTTTTTTTTGTCTTGCTTCAAGTATTGGGACTAAAAATGTACTGTAGTGGGGTAAAAGATCAAAATGGAATTATTTTCTGCCCCAACCAGAAATCCTCTAGCAGAAGGAAGCCGGTGACAGGGGTCGTGGGGTTTATGGCCCTCTGTTCTTATCGGTGGCAGATTTGACAAAAGAAATGTCCAAGGAGGGAAAACGGTTCTAGTCAGCAGAAATTCTTCAAAAGAAGAAAAAATAATTAAAAGGGCAAAACCTGAGTCCTTTACAGAAGCACTCTGTGGAGCGACCACACGCACGTTGCTTTAAAGGACCACCTTTTATACATTGACATGCCATCTGAGCATGGGGCAAGTAGCCTAATCAGCCATGCACTCCCTGCTGCAAGAATTTTGCCTGCACTCTGTACCAAGACCTGGGCTTTTACCCACAGTGTCATCCTTCTGGTGGGCTCTTCAGCAAAGATTCAGCCCAGAGCTTTGCAGACTGCCCCACTACCTCAAAGAGCGGAGACCAAGCTGCTGGGGCCTCTGCCATTTGCTACCGCTGAGTCTGTAGCCAATGAAGGACTGGAGGTCCAGCAGGAGAGGGGCAGAGAACTGGGGCTACCCAGAGAGTGATGGTGAGAGCTTTCCTCATCAGCCACCACCTTCTGAGCGGCTCTGAGCATTAGCTACCACATGTTGCTTCCTTTCCCCAAAATAATGTCATTGCTTGAGAGCAAATACTGAGACATCATCATAAAAAGTTTGCAGCTTACCACCAAATGGCCTTGAGTTTTTCATGCCATGTATATAAATGCACCGTCAGTCACCACGAGAACTGCAACTCCAAAGAGAGAAAGTTTTAATTATGTTCCAGTAGATTGCAGTTTACTTAAGCACCCGCTAGCTTTATCCTGGCAGCTTAGGCTAGGTTCACTTCATGTTTGATGATCAGTTCGTTCCATGGCATTTTTATTTATTTACTTTCTGGCAATAAATATCAGCTGTATGTGGCAAAGCATCTGGAGCCATTTGTTAGTCCAACACACAAGTGAAGCAGAATTGTCAGCACCAGCCATGGTCTAATTTTGAGGCTAGTACTTATGTATGTCAGCTGGTCAAACTACATCCTTTCATGCCCTGTGACTATAAAAGTAATAAAAGTAATGGCAGTAATAATGGTCCATCAATAAGGCAAATTGCACCTCCAAACAGAAGAAAAGGTATTGCACTTTCTGCAGTGACTATGTGAACAATTTTGCATGGCAGAGGACAGAATAGCCATGAGATTTACTACAGCTGAAACCATTTCTAGTTCCTCGGCATGGCACTGAACCATAGGGGTTAATTGCAAGGCAGCCTGCAGAGCAGTTCATCAATATAAATCTAGCATAGCTTGTGAGAACAATTTTAAAGCCATTTTTATTGCTTAGAGATGTGTGAATACAGAAGGCAGTGTGACTGCTGTAGCATAAAAATACAGCGTAGTGTAGACCATGCTCGCTCTCATCAGTAAATAGACAGTGACAAAGGGTTGTTTTCCAAGACTTTTCATACCTTAGAAAGGTAGACCTTGATAGCAAGTGCATTTCATGCATTATCAGCAATATATACCTCCTTTTTTAGCCGAGGAAGTAAGCACAGTCTTCTTGAAAGGAGTGGAGCTTGTTTTTCTGTGGCCACTGATGACTCAAGCTAAAGCAGTATCAAAATGTTTCTAAAGTTTGTCTCCTGGTATACAGTTAGTTGAAAGGGGAACAAGCGTGCATAAATATTTTCAAGACTGAAGTGAATCATTAGCAGTGTTTGTAAATACAAACAGTGTACTCCCATAAAACTGTCTGTAGCTGGACAATATATCGTGATGTGCAGCTGGCAAAGCTGGAGCTAACTTCTGAGGAAGTCACTCTGCCCCCAGTGTAATAGAAAAAAGAATTACTCATCACTTAGCTCATACACTGAAGAAACAGCAAGCATGCTCCTCCTAAGACATTGGTTTAACTTTAAAGCCTAAAGGACAGAAGGTTTCCATCATATTTCCCTCTCTGCCGGCAGACTGTCCATGTCAGCCTTGACAACCAGGAATTTTTGAGCCACGGAATACTGATCTCTGCACAGGAAAGCACAGAGAAGCTTAAAACGTTCTGCACACACAAAAAATGACTTATTTGTATTAGTTTGCATCTGCTAAGTTGCAATTCTTAAGCCTCTTGAAGATGGTGAAGGTGCCGATGGGTGAATGCCACTTTTTTAATACTAAAAAACATGACAGTCTTAAAATTAGAACAATCTCATCCCGTATGTGCTGAAGTTTGACATAACGTATTAGCTGAAGGTTAAATTACAACAAAGAACAGATGACAGATTACGTGTTAGTAACTCTTCTCTAAAAAAAAAAAAAAAAGAAATAATATGCAAAATTATTTAATTCACTGCCACACACTTGTTCTCAAATAGCTGAATCCACATTCTGATTTCTGAGAGGAAAATTTTTATTTGCTGTTTGAACTATGGTTTTTGAAGGAAGGAAAGGAAAAGGTGACTTTGAAAACTGTAGATGTTTGCAAAAGGGGGAAAACTTTTGATTGATTTATGTTTGTTTGCACCATGTGTGATGGGAACTGAAATATTAAGTAAGGGGTGTTTGCATGTTGGGGAGGGCATCGGGAATCCTGTACTAGAGAAGGTCAGGTTCTATTTTCAAATGTCTTAATTTTTCAGAATTCTAGCTTTCTCTCTCCCTTAATAGTTATGGCATTTGCTGTGTAAATTCCTGACTCAAATATATCAGCAGAAAGACGACCTTGCCAGATTGCAGAAATATGCTAAATATTAAATCCCTTAAGGCTTAGGCTTCGCTCACACATGCAAAGATGTTTCAAGAAAAGATTATGCAACACAAATATGCATTACAGTTACAGTGAACTTACATAATACTTTAAACAAGAAAGGAAAAGTTTGTAACAGCTGAAATTTATATGTCACAGCCATAGGAAAGAGCAGAAAGAACAAAAATATCCAAACTGGGATGCTAAGGGAAACTTCTGTCTCTGAAGGATCCTTGATTTTTCACGTTGTCCCTTCTTTTCATCCAAGAAAGGCAGTCCCTCTCCTAGCAAAGATCTCTGTCACTCATTTCTCCTTAGCAAACAGATCGGCCCCCAGCTCCTCCAGCTATCCCTCTCCAGGAATTCAATTAAAGAAAACGACTGCTTGGTGAGCCTACTTCCCATTAGCTTCCCCTGGACCTTGAACCAAGCTTCATTTGTAAAGCAGAAACAACCTGCGCAGGAGGGGTGCTCCAAAGAATGATTTCTCTTAAAGGTCAGGCGCAGGCTTTTGAAAGGACTGAGTCATTAGAGCTCTTACGTGGAGCACAGATTTTGTACGCATGAAAACAGCAAATCTCAATGCTGTTTTCTTCCAGAATTTTTAAAACATACCTGTTGGTACCCAGATGGGTGATACCTACAGCTAAACATGTCAGTTGGATGGGCTGGCCAGAAACTCACCTCATCTCTAAATATGTCACATCTCACATCTTTTGAAACTGATCATTTGTCCACAGAAGAGGGCTGAAAATAACCTGTTCTCTGAGTGACAGTTTAATTAATGAACTTAACTAGATAATCCGGTAAGGTCTATAGTTAAATAGCATAGCTAAGAAAAGATATTGCCCCTGTTTTTCTCCTCACTCTGACTTCATTAAGTGTAAGAGTTCCAAGACAAAAGACAAGGGTTATAGCCCAGAAAAAATCCCAGCCACTGAAATTGTTCCATTACTGAAGTACAAAGACAATCATCCATCAACATGTCGACAAAGTTTTAAAAGGTGGCTCCTCATTTTTTCCAGGAGAAATAGTGTTTTCTACATGACTCTGGAAACTACATTGAAAGAAAAAGAAAAAAAGAAACAATTTTTAACCCAGAGACTGAGACTTGCTTCTTATTTTAGCAATGCAGCTGTTACCAAGGTAGGTAGCAGAGATGCAGTACACTTTTCCAAAACTTCAGCTGAACGCAGAGCCTCTCATGTTGCATTAAGTAGGAAAATAATACTGAACAGGGTATTCAGAAAGAAATCTCTCTTATATCAATTGATTTGGTTGGTTATATGTAGGCGAGAAACAGATTTCTCTAAAATATTTGGTCCTGATTAATCAGAGAGGCACAGTGTCAAGCTGTAGCCATTGACTGCAGCATGAAACCCCCTAAACTGCTATGAAGCGAAGCCATAAATATCCTGGGTTATATAATAACAGCCTGATATCCTCATTAAAAGTGATGTCTTTGCTATCATTTACTAATTTCTCATTTTTTCCAAGTTTGGTGAAAACTGGTTTGCAAGTAGTCCACCTCCAACGCCTGGCCTCTGTTATTGAGGGATTTATTAGATGTGCTTCCAAGTCTCCATTAACTGTGACTTTCCAGTCTATTAACTATTTACATCTGGTATCACATAAGCATTTCTAACATAAGCACTGCTGTAGTGAACGTAGATGCTATATAAATAATGAAGGAGTAATGGATTGGATCAACTCCATCTGGAAAGGGGATAAGCTTGTCTCTATCTCAGGCAGGAGCTCTTTCCATATGACTAAACTGAGGTGAGCTTCTTGCTGGAGAAAGAGGCTGGATATTTTCAAGGCCGTGTTGGGAGGCAGCTTGCTGCAGCCACTGAAGCCTGCAGCAGGACCTAAATAGGCAACGGGTCAGCTTGGTTTGCCCTCCAGAAAAGGGAATTGGAGCACCAGGGAAAGGTCCTGTTACTCTGGAGTAGAGCTTTAAAGCTTGACTCTCCCAAGCAGATGTGGCTGGTGTAACTGCAGAAGCTGAGAAAGGACATGTTTCCTCGCCAAGCTCAGCCATTTCTAATCTGATGGAGATGGCAGCAAGGTGCTCAGAGGAGCACGTTCCCCGGCACAAAGATTACCAGGCTACTGTACTCTTCTCCTGATGAATGCAGACACCTGACATTGATCTTGCACTCCAGAAAGATCTCGGTAGTAGCTGTACCTCAACAACACCATTGCACCTGCTGGGAATTACAGGCTCTGCTGCCCTGAGCTTGCAAGACACGGAGCAGGTTTGAGATAAATTCAAACAGTGGTGAGGAAATATACCTGCTCCGTAACATGGGATCCTTCTCCAACCTCTCCTTGCAGGCAGATCTTGCGCAACCACTAAGAGATGCAGACATGTAACAAGACAGAATTTGTTTGTATTTATTTGCCATGCAACAGACACATCAAAAAACAATCAGATGTCACCACAGCTATGTTTATAAATGGACAGCTAATGACTGGAAGCTGGTGCAAATTAAGTCAGATTTATTTTGCTTTAGGTGAGAGCTTGTTAATAACCGCAAATGGCACTGCGAAAGAGAGGCGCTGCTAAACCTCCCTGCTTGGCAGAGACCTCATCCATCACAGAACTGCTGCAGTTGAATATAGCACATTTACACAGTCTCTGAAAGATTTGCAAAAGCACCCAGGAGATTAAAGTGCATAAGTGCCAATGACTTTAAATGGTACTTGCTTTTGCAAATTTCATCCCCTGGGACTTCAGTAAACTTAATAATGCGCAAAAAATAACAGTCTGAAGTGCAATCCAGCTTTACATAAGCTTGGCAAGTTTTGTCTTTGTTCTAATTTGACTGATGTAAGAAGAAAACAAAAATGACTCCTTTTTCAGAAATTATCAGGCTGGAAAGTAGCCTTTATTGTAATAATTCCTAGGGTCACAAATAAAGGTATTCTTAAATGCCAACAGGTAAGTTGTTTTTCAGTGGATATCAACAGGCTAGCTTATGTCAGAGAAGAGAATTAACTGGCCTTGATTAAATATCTCACCTAAAGAATGCTCTGGCCAATGGAGCATGCAAAAACAGATTTACAAGAGGGAATAACATAGCCTAAAACGTGCAAACAAAAATAACCTTTTAAAGTCCGTTTGCATCAGAAGCCTTCACCTGTTGTCTAAAAATAATAACCCAACGAACCCCTATCTTTAGTGTATCCACAAAAAAGCTATTCATCCGGGAATGTTTTAGCACGAAGCAGCACGA
This sequence comes from Laterallus jamaicensis coturniculus, assembly GCA_022605575.1. Classification (NCBI taxonomy): domain Eukaryota; kingdom Metazoa; phylum Chordata; class Aves; order Gruiformes; family Rallidae; genus Laterallus; species Laterallus jamaicensis. The sequence goes on from JAKCOX010000009.1 coordinate 3,775,383, forward strand.
AAATCAAGGGAGTGAAATTTGGTTGCTAGGACAAAGACAAAGCAATGCCAGCGCGTGCCTGTTCGGGCCACGACAGCTAAGGCACTCCCTGAAAGACTCGCAGCTGCTCAGAAACCAGCTTTCCATGTAAATGCATCTTCTTTAGCCACATGGTTTTGTATTCCCGAGATGCAATATATTTTTCAGTGGCATTTTGCAAGTCTCAGGTCCACTGCCTACATATTGTCAGGTATTTGTAAGGCAGCAGATTAGAAGGATGCTCCAGACCTGGCAAGCAGGCAGCGTCTCTGCAGCAATGTGAATTGCAAGGGGCACTGGGTGATGTCTCCAAGGTTTCCCTGATGAGTATCTTTTTGAGCAGCCATCTGCAAGAGGGGAAGCAGATCCAGGAGTTTCATCTCACCTTTATGCAGCACATCCTCACTCACACTGAAGTCCTGCAGTCCAGCCCCCTGCTCTACACTGCTGGGTGGCTTGTGCAGGGAGGTGGGATGTGATGCAAATAAAATCCAAGGGCATAAACAAAGTGTAAGTCAGTCGGTTGGTGCACCCAGGGCTGCTCTCCAGTGCCTGCTTTCCTGTGTGGCAGCTGCAATTCGCCGGTGTACATTTACATTTGAGCCGGGGCTCTGACTGTGCCTTGGCAGTGAAGGAAAGCTGGGCAGATAAAAAGGGGTGTTTATCTTTTTGCGTTTGTTTCCTCAAAGGAAGACTGTTACCACTTGTATGCAGGCAGCAAATGTCATTAAGAGAATTCTCCTTCTCACTGAATACTTAGGAATTTCCTTTACTCTTTTTACCCTTTCACATTTTTCTTTGTTGCTAGTCCTAACCTCAAAGCTTTGGCAGTTACAAACTTAAACTATAAATAATATTGAAAATTACTTGTTTAAATTAGTCTTATTGACTACAAAGCTGGCAGGGTTACAATGTCAGTGTGCAGCAGAGAATCAAGATAATGGACCTTTAATTCAGATGATGGGCACCAACTCATGTACGTATGTAAGGACGCAGCTAATGTGGGTTGCTCTCCAATGCCAAGAAAAACTCACATTAATGGAAAGTGCTGCTTTAACTACGAAACGACCATATACTTCATTTGTATAAAAGTACATAGAATGTGATGCATAATGCATGCTTTTCCCTTGTGTGCCTCCACACAGCAATACTGAAAAAGAGCAGAAATAGAGGATCTAATCATCCATCTTTTTGCTATGCGGCAGATGTCAATGAACTGGAGTTTGCGTTACATTCTATTAAAATCCCAATGTCCCAGCCAATAACCTATCTTTCAATAAACGCGGGTCTAATGTCCATTGAGATGTGAGCTAATGCTGAGTGGAAAATTACTTCTGTGTTTACCTGCTTCCAAATTGTATTTTATCCATTTTCATTTACCAGATAAAAACAATTGATTGCCTTACCTTATCCTTTGTAAAGAAAAAGCCTTTATGATCAGGGGAATATTGATGGCAGAACAATTCTTGTGGAATAAAATTGCTTTCCATCTGAACAATGATTTTAATTTCTCCAAATATGGTGTTTCCCAATTCATTTTTTAAGCCCTAGATTCAAGAGGTGTTTTGGGTGTTCTCCAGAGACTCTAGGTACCGTATGTCAGGGGAAAGTCTAGAGGGCAAACTGCAGGATGACTGATCAAATACTGAGATTTTTATTTTTAACTCTAAGACGGAATTTACACAGCACAGCTGTGATCCCTAAATGCCTGCCAATTGCCTTGCATAACTTGAACATATTGCAATGCCTCAGTGCCTGCAATATTGCCCAGGTATCCCCAAAAGACAACACTATACTGTTTAGTTTTACATAACTGAATGGGAAATATCTCAGTAATTTATTATATCAGCAAAAGAGTGAGTGGGAAATGAAATGCTCCTGCTCTTCAACATTAGGCAATCACCTCCCTTCCCTGCCACTGTTCCCCCTCCACCCACCCTTCCTACTGTAATTCTCTACCCACGCCTTCTCCTTAATGCACTGTTGTTACATACATCCCCTTCACCTTTCCCATACTCCCACCCTTTACACCACAGGGATCACCTTCGCTCAACCCCACTCCCAAACTTTTCAACCATCTCCTACCAGTATATCCACTCTGTCCTCTTCCCCAATTCCTTGGGCCCAAGAACTGGTGTCTGATGCAGGGACTACTCCAGGCTTTTATGGGAGCATGTTGACTGATCAGCCCTGGGGCTGATCAACTAAAAAGTCTAATGCTGCTGTGGTGTCTGATTTTTGGCCTGCCTGGTGTTTGGGCAATGGGGCTTGTTGCTGGCTGAGGCCAGGCAGCTGGCTGGGGATACGTGCTCTCCATCAACTACCAAACCACCCTGCCAGCCAACTCCACCTCATAGCTGTGCAGGAACAGCCTGAGTTTATCTAAGTATCTGATAATCAGCGATGGAAAACAAACAAAACCTATTCCTGCAATGGGTACTTCCACATGCCTGACACCAACATGGGGATCAGACACATTTCCCATGTCTGACTTACAGGCAGCACTAATGTCACCTCTGCAGAAGTGGGGAAGGTGGGACTGCACCCACGCTGGGCAGGAGCACAGCTGAAAGTAGGGACGTGACCAGCAAAGTCCTTGCTTTGTTGAAAGGTGCCCCTTTTCTGCCAACATCACAGCTGAGTTTGGCTGCAACACCAGGAGGGGGATCACAGGTATGCCCAAGCCACAGACAAAGGAATGTGTCGCTGAGGCCCGTGTGTGTGGTCTGAACTGCTTTAACATGCTCGGGAGTGACGCCAGTCTTCTGCAGGTGTGTCTACTTTCCCCTTGCTATAGTTGTTGGTTTTGTTATTGTCTTTAATATTATTAACCATTGCCACCATCTTGTGGCTATTTTATTTTTAATATCATTCACTGAATTAAAAGTGGACTTGGTGCCCCAGAAGAAATGACAATGCTTACAGAAGGACAGAGATATCACTTTGCCAAAAGCTGCAAACTAAGCTCAGAAAGTCACTATACTTTGTGCCCTCGATGAGGCCAACATGTCACCCCTCAAGCACCCTCCCTCTGTCACCCTAGTCCAGAAGACTTCAGGGGGAATATTTATGATGGAAACTACTACTGAATGTGAGTAATAGTATCAGTTTGGCCTTTGTGAAAGAGCATTAGATCACAACACACTGAGAAGGGGCAAGAGTCCTCCGGCTTATTTCAAGAGCTATTTTTAGATGTGGATGCTCAGACTTTTCTTATCAAATAACTAGTCATCACAAGTAAAGGCAAGATAACTTTTCAGAATAAAATAGGAAGTCATTGGAACCTTTTCTGAGTGTCCAAAAAAGGTTGATTTAGAGATCTTTGAAGCCCCTGCACCTGACTGCAATAATTTAGTAACAGGAAAGAGGAAAGCACAAAAAAAAGCCCCCTGAACCAAATACAATTCCTGCCTGATTTGAAAGCCAAAGAACTGCAGATAAAGACATTTTCCTGGATTTCTGTATCATCCCAGTATTGCAGAGGCGCATTGGGACTATAAAAGTAAGAAAGGTGTTTTACAGCCAATACAGTCTCTAGGAGAAAATCCTGACTAGACAGAGAAACCGCAGAGAGGCTCCATATTCATGGGAAATGATGTTCTGACTATAAGCCAACAAAGTACCGCCGTCACAAAAAATGCCAAAAGCCACGTAAATTTGTGGCAAGGGGATCGTCACTTGTAAAGTAGTCAAGATAATGATGCTGCTGTGCTTGGCACTGGTTACATTTCATTTGGACGGCTGCATTTCATTTCAGGCACCCAGATACATTGGCAGAGTTTAAAGAAGAACAAAAAATTATGAAAAGTGTTGGAAAAAGAGACTGATGGGATGAGGTTAGGGAAACTGGGTATAGCTAGTCTGGAACAAATTAATCTAAATGTCAGGAGGGAGGATTTAGGTTAAGTACAAACCAACCTTTATAGCTTTAAGAAAAGTTCAAGCCATGGAACAAGCTGTCAAGGAAGGTTTTAGCCTCACCATCACCAGAGATACTAAAAGGCAGGAGACCATCTGTCAGGAAGAGTTTAGGGATTTAAAAAAAAAAAAATCTCTACCACAATTTAAGAGTTGAACTAAATAAGCCGTTCATGACCAGACCTTAAGGGACTAAAAGTGTCATGGGTTCTCTTTTTAGGGTAGGTTTCTAGAACCTTTCACTGTGAAGGTTGTCTTGATCGTGTAAACCAGCACATGTCAATTCTGCTGATTTGGGATTGGGAATGATATCTGCATTTGAATGTTTACAGGACACAGATGTCTAAATATTAACCATATCACTAACACTCTCCTTTTTTTCCTATCAGGCTTTGAACATGAGTATAGAGCTCATATTTGGAACAAAAAAAATAGTGAATTTTTGTTAAACCATAATTAAAATCTGAGGTTTGTCATATGTCTTAGTATTGCAAATACATAATGGGTCAGCCCAGGCCTGTTCAGTGGCCTAGGGCTTATGATAACCACATTTAAAATTATTTCAGATCAGGTCAAAACTGTGGTGAGTGGTAAATGGCGAGTTATGGTTACAAAGACTTTTCTGCATTGCCATACAATGCTGGCACTGAGGTGACACTGAGGTCTGAGCATCTCTTGCAGCCTCACAGGAAACCGCTGACTGTCAGGAGACACTTAGGAAGCTTCTCTTTGCTGCAAGGCATCTGATGGTTTGTGGGTCTTAAGGAGTCATGAAGCAACCAAGCCCAATCCACCTTCAGTGGTGATTCAGATGAACCACTGGGGCTTTTGGAAGTTTGAAAATTTCCACAGTCAGCTGCCAGGTCTAAAATAGGGAACTGGCAGGTAATGACTGAGGGTAGCAGAGGGTACCTAAGATACCTTTCAGATGCAGAGCTATCTGGTTATGTCTACATGAGATAGCACCACTAACAAGGGCTAGGTGTGCATCACAGCCATGGCCCAAATGTGGACTGTTATACAGCCTGGGTGTGCATTGTGTCCTCCTTCCTCCACACTCCCCCTCAAGCTTCGGTTTTCATGAAGGAGAAACCGTGACCCACTTCAGATGGTCTTCTGAGGCAGAGGACCAGGGACCATTGCTGTTGGCAACACTCAAGGTGTCATGTGGGAACATCCCCCCTCTGCTGCGTGATTCCTCAGGATCCAGTGGGCTTTGGACTGGCATTTGGGAAGTGCTGGGTAGCATTCATGCAGCCAGCTTTGTGCCAGAACACCAGCACTCCTATGAGGCATCAGCCCTTGAACAGGCCAGATGCAAGGAGTTGATTAGCTGAGCTGAAGAGAAATCACCTTCAGATGGCTCAGTAAGTGTCGGCAGTGCTTTTCCTTTTCTCCTTTCCCAGCTGTGCTCCTCTTTTGCTCAGAGGATTCCCTTACGCCCATCCACCCCCAGAGCATACTTCAGCAGATGCTTTCAGTGACGTACTTGGGCTGCTGTGCTCAGCCAATGTTCTCTGCAGCAATTTCAGGCAGGCTGCAAGCTGAGGCACTGTGCCGTGGCTGGAGCAGATCACCCAGCTGCCACTGCCACGCGGTTCAATGAGCAGCCCAGTAGGCATGCTCTGCCCCAAGGGATCCCATGGGGACCCTGCTGCACCCACCTGAGACCTGCCTAGGGGATCCTGACAATTTCTTTGGCTTCAAGCACAGCACTGAGCTGAGTTACATTGCAGCTTGGGTGACTAAGACCAAATAAGCCAGGGGAGGAAAATGTTTCCACGGGACCTCTGCCCTTCATATGTATGACCAGAAGATGTGTACATCCCTTTCTCCTCCCGAGGAGGGACTGTGATATGCTGGGGAACATATATGGACAGGGAGACTGCCGGGCACACGGGGGCTAGCAGCTCGCTGGGGCTATGACTGTGGGAGCTCCAGTAAGGAGCAGGGCAGCCAGAGAGCACCAGGGCAGCTCCAGCCCTGGGCATTGGACACCTCTCTTGGGGTGGGCCAAGGCCAGGATGTGAGCCTGGCTTGGTGGCACCATGGCCAGGCAGGGCAGGGCTGTGAAGAGCTGGAGACCCGCCCTGCTGCAGTGCCATTGGGGCAGGGGCTGATGGCCCTGAGGATTTGATACGGGGGCTGCAGCCCTGGGCAGGGTGGGGAGTCCCAGGGGATCGATGTGGGGTCCTGGCCCCAGTTAGAGTGGGGGAGACCCAGGGGGCAGTCAGGGCTGTCAGTGCCCTTATGGCCCTGAGATGACCTTCCTCTCCTCGTGGGTCTCTAGGAGCCTTCTCTAAAACTAAGGAGCAAACAGTGGGATTTTTTCATGTAGAAAGCACTGATATGAAAAGTGGTCACCTCACTTTTCATCATTCCTCTTTTCAGGTGAGTCCCATAGAGTCCCACTGATATCACCCTGGTATTGTGAGAACAGGACATGCCATCCCACCTTTTCGGCTCCTGTCCCTTAACCAGCTGTTTTTCTGCAAGATGACCTGAACATTTGTTCCCAGACCACCTAACTTCTCTGAGAGAAGTTCACCAAAGTCCTGGCAAAACTTGAAAATCCAGGTGCACTTGAGTTACCCACCTGTTTACTCCATCAGCAACAGCCAGAGATTTGTGAATCGCAGTTGGTGTCTGCCTCATTTTGATGTAATACAGTTGTGTTGTGTCATATCATAGTTTCTCTTGAGCTACCTAATAAAGACAGTCTCTGTGAATCCCTAAATATTCCTAGAACCCCTTCTAAATTCTGTTACTAATTTGTCACCACCTATTCCCCTGAAATTGAGGCCAGCAAGAGCAATGGGTCAGACAAGGTGGCGGCTGTGTATCTGAGCTCCTCTACAAGATGTGTGTGAACCTCACCCAGTCCTGGCAATCTGCTTTTACTAATTTTGCCATGTTAATCCAAACTCTCTTCTACTGACATTTGAGTTTGACAATGAATTCCTCAAGTTGAGTTATTACAAAAAAGACCTCACTTGTGGGAGCTTCTGTGAGATTAATTTCTACTTTATTCAAGAGCTCTGCTTCCCTACATCCCCACAATTCTCCAGTAGGCTACCAGTCTGAGGAGCCTTTGATAAAAGTTTCATTTGTAACTCTTAGTAAAGCTTCTGGTTGACTGAAACTCTTTTCCTCACCTCAGCAATATCCAGATAAGTCTCTGAAAAGTATGAGTAAGTGGTAAGAAAGGAAATTAAAAACTGCCACCTTGGATATGAACAAAGGATCCATGAAAAGCAAGACTGAGGAGCAAGAAAGCTCTCCTCTCCTGGGAACGTGAACTGAATCTGTGATGCTAAAGCATTTTCATAAAAAGGAAATTGTCTGACAGGGGCAGCCACAATTAATCCAAACTTCATGCCAGTTCACTATTTCCTCCTTATGTTTCGCTGTATATTAAGACTGTATTTGCAAGGTGCACTCTGAACTTCACATTAAAGAATAGCCCTGCTGCCGAAAGAGCCGTAATTCATTTACTAACAGCCCTTGTTGCTGTGCTTCAATAATGTAATCTTTTGCTCTGCGTCCCAACCAAATGATTATTCCTGTTGTGTCGGAAATTTAAGTCCACGGAATGTCAGATCAAATATAAAAGCCTAGTGCTTACCCACAGCTTTTATTCAATTAAGTACCCATTACAGAGCTCATGCTATTTCAAACGACATAATGCAGGATGCAAATGCAGTCCTTTGTTACAGCTATATGTTCAGCTAAACAAAACGGCACCAAAACAATCCAAAACCATTACAATTTTAAAATTATTATGCTAAGGTGATTATTATATGGTGAACAGTCTTTGTGAAAGACAAGAGGGGAATCTGTGGCCTCCACAAACCACACTTTGAACACAACAGCAGCATTTCTCGAGGTTTGTTTGTGGAATTCCTAAATGCAGAGAAACAGTGCGGCTAAAATATGCTCCCAGAGTGAAAGCACCAAGCTGCAGCTTGAAGAACTCTGACTTTGCAGTTGATGCATGGGTAAGTCATGTGTAGGCCAGGATCTGACAGACAGAGGTGCCTAAGGCAGGGTCCGGGCAGCATTTAGATGCTTATCCCCAAATGAAGATCTAATAAGCCCCATGCATTCCCACTCAGTCTTGCCATGCTTATTAAGCACCTCACATGTCACTTCTGCAAGTCTTCTACGTCACCCAAAGGATCCATGAGGCTTCCTCTGCTCAGCATCTCTGAGAGCTCCTCCTAACTAGCACTGTTCCTCTGCCAACCATTATCGGGTTTGGGGTCCTCACTCAGCTGTGGCCCAGCACCGCAAGTACCTTAACCCACGTAAAGCTGGAGGCCTTCCCTCTGCAATCCTGAAGCCTTTCAGGCACAGCTCTGCTTCCTTCCAGTACTGCTGCTATGGTCAGCTCCCCTGGAAAATGACTGCCACTAGCATGAGATCCTTCCTTTCCCTCTAATCCTAACCCTTGGTCGCAGCGTTCTGTTTTTAGGAGGAGACTAATGATACATGAATCCATTGCCCTGGTGACCAGAATACTCCCGTGGGAGGTGGGAGAGAAAGAAATGAATCCCTCTAGGTAGAGCTGGGAACTGCACCAGAATGTCTCGCACCTGAAGGTGCCAGAGCTCCGGGCTGTTCAGCCAAAGGCAGGCCGGCTGTCACATCTCCGCACACCTAGCTCTGTCAGCCTGGAGGCGAGGATCACACCTTCGTTAGGAGAACCAGTGCCAGCACCAGTCCATCAGAAGAGGCTTCTGTCTCTGATTTCCCTAGAGACAAAGATGCTTACTGGAACCCCTACATCTGCTGGTGAAGCCAAGATGATGAGATTTTTTTACCTGTGGGATGGATGTGTGTGTGCCACTTGCTCAATTTAAATAGCTCCTTTTTCTGAGCATGAGGGACTTGCTTAAACCTTTTCTGAACCTTCTTTGCATACTATATAGGCAGCCAGTTCCTGATCAGTCCTGAAGCCAGGCAAGATCCTTCCTTAGGACCAGCCTGAAACTGATCTGTTACTGTTTTACAATAGGGAGGAAATAGAAATGCTTCCCAACTTAAGACAGATATTCTTGTAGCAGGTTTCTGCTGATAGATGGGCTAGTACAGTGATAAAGGAGCTCATATAGAGTTAAATACAGAACACTGCAAATGGAGATAGAATCATAGAATCATAGAATGGCAAGGGTTGGAAGGGACCCCAAGGATCATAAAGCTCCAAGCCCCCTGCCACAAGCAGGGCCACCAACCTCAGGCCTGGATCTACACAAGGTTGCCCAGGGCCCCATCCAACCTGGCCTTGAACACTTCCAGGGATGGGGCATCTACCACCTCTCTGGGCAGCCTGTTCCAGGACCTCACCACTCTTTCTGTAAAAAACTTCTCCCTAATATTCAATCTAAACCTTCCCTCCTTCAGCTTTAAACCATTCCCCCTTGTCCTGCCATTATCTGCCCTTTTAAAAAGTTGATTCCCCTCCTGTTTATAATCCCCCTTCAGGTACTGGCAGGCTGCAATGAGGTCCCTCCACAGCCTTCTCTTCTCCAGGCTGAACAAGCCCAGCTCCCTCAGCCTCTCCTTGTAGGGCAGGTGCTCCAGCCCTCTAATCATCCTTGTGGCCCTCCTTTGAACCCTCTCCAACAGTTCCACATCCTTCTTGTATTGGGGGCCCCAGATCTGGACACAGTACTCCAGGTGGGGCCTCACAAGGGCAGAGCAGAGAGGGACAATCACCTCCCTGTCCCTGCTGGCCACCCCTCTTCTGATGGAGCCCAGGATACCATTGGCCTTGCGAGCTGCAAGAGCACACTGCTGGCTCATGTTAAGTTTCTCATCCACTATGACACCCAGGTCCTTCTCAGCAGGGCTACTCTCAAGGAGCTCTTCTCCCAGTCTGTATCTATGTCTGGGATTCTTCCGGCCCAAGAGCAAGACCTTACTCTTGGTAGTGTTGAACCTCATTAGATCCACACAGGCTCATCTTTCCAGCCTGTCAAGATCCCTCTGGATGGCTTCCTTTCCTTCTAGGGTGTCAACCACACCACTCAGCTTGGTGTCATCCGCAAACTTGCTGAGGGTGCACTCAATCCCATCATCGATGTCATTGATAAAGATGTTAAAGAGAACCGGTCCCAAGACAGACCCCTGGGGGCCACCGCTTGTCACCGGCCTCCACCTGGACATAGACCCATTGACCACCACCCTTTGGCTACGGTCTGTTAACCAGTTTCTTATCCACTGGATGGTCCACCCATCAAATCCACATCTCTCCAGTTTAGAGAAAAGGATGTGGTGGGGGACTGTGCCAAAGGCCTTGCACAAGTCCAGGTAGATGACATCGATTGCCTTCCCTTTATCTACTGATGCTGTTACTCCATCATAGAAAGTCACCAGATTGGTGAGGCACGACCTTCCCTTGGTGAAGTTGTGCTGGCTGTCCCGGATCACGTGCTCTTCCCTCATGTGCTCCAGCATGTCATCCAGGAGGATCTGTTCCATGATCTTCCCAGGCACAGAGGTGAGGCTCACCAGCCTGTAATTCCCTGGGTCTTCCTTGCTCCCTTTCTTATAAATGGGAGTGACATGACCTTTTTTCCAGTCCCCAGGGACCTCTCCTGACAGCCATGACTTTCCAAATATGATGGAGAGCGGCTCAGCAACCACATCAGCCAGCTTCTTCAGGACCCTGGGGTGCATGTCATCCGGCCTCATAGACTTGTAGACATTCAGTCTCATGAGGCGGTCTCGGACTTGCTCTGCTCTTACAGTGGGGGGGGATTTACTCCCCCAGTTCCCACCTAGAGGTCCAGGGATGCAAGGTTCTGGGATTTGAGAATTATGAGAATCCTGGCTGCCTGAGAAGACTGAGGCAAAGATCTCATTCAGTACCTCAGCCTTCTCCTCATCAGTTGCAGCCAGTTCTCCTTTCTCATTTACCAAGGGAGGTACGTTCTCTTTGACCTCTCTTCTGGCCAATGTACCTGTAAAATCCCTTCTTGTGGTTTTTAACATCCCTTGCCAAGTTCAGTTCCATCTGCGCCTTGGCTTTCCTGACCCCGTCTCTGCAAGTCCGAACAGCATCCCTGTATTCTTTCCAGGCTACACACCCTTGCTTCCAGAGCTTGTGTTTGCCTTTCTTTTCTCTCAGTTTGACCAGCAGGTCCTTACTTAGCCATGCTCGCTTCCTTCCCCTCCTGCCCACTTTCTTATTCAGAGGGACAGAGAGCCCTTGAGCTCTCAGAAAGGCATCCTTATAGAGTAGCCAGCTGTCCTCAACATTTCTGTCTCTAAGGACCACCTCCCAGGAGATCTTGGTCAACAGGTCCTTAAACAGCCTAAAGTTTGGTCTCTTAAAGTTCAGTGTCCCGATCCCACTCTTCGCCAGGCCCACATCCCTTGAGATCACAAACTCAACTAGGGCATGGTCGCTGCAGCCCAGGCTGTCTCCAACCTTAACACCTTTAATGATCTCCCCCACGTTGGTGAGCACCAGGTCCAGCAATGTATCTCCTCTGGTTGGTCTATCAACTATTTGAACCAGAAAGTTGTCATCTACAGACTCCAGGAGTCTCCTGGATCTCTTGCAGGTCACTGTGTGGTTTTCCCAACAGATGTCTGGGTGGTTAAAGTCCCCCATCAGGATGAGTGCCTGTGACTGCGATACCTCCTGCAGCTGAAGGAAGAAAGCCTCATCAGTATTCCCTCTTTGATCAGGTGGCCTGTAGTAAACCCCTATCACCAGCTGCTCTTTATTAGCCCCATCCCTAATTCTGACCCACAGGCTTTCGACCTGCTCCTGACCACTTCTCAGAGAGAGCTCCTCACAGTCTATCCACTTTTTAACATAGAGGGCAACTCCCCCACCCTTCCTTCCTAACCTATCCCTTCTAAAAAGTCGATACCCTTCTACAGGGGTATTCCAACTGTGGGAATCATCCCACCATGTCTCCGTGATTGCAACTACATCAAAATTTTCCAGTGCCATCACGGTTTCCAATTCCTCCTGCTTGTTACCCCATGCTGCGTGCATTTGTGTAAAGACACTTCAGCTAGACTTTCTGACTCAGTAGCTTTTTTGAGGAGCCCTCCCTCAAACCTCTGGGAGCAATCTGAAGTTTTCCCCCACTGCCTCCTAGAGGGACATTAGAAGGTTCCAGAAGGGGGGTCAGCAATACTACCTCCTCTGAGGAGTCCTCAGAAGTTCCTAAGGGACACTTTAGAGGTATTAGAGTTAGGGAGCCTGTTATCATTTACTCATACTGAAAATAATATGAAAAGAGAGAGATGGCATAGAAATAGCTACTGATTATGTAGAGAGTGAAAAACTGCATCAAAAAGAGAATTTAAAGGGTCAGCTTCTTATGCTCCTCTAAAGGTCTCTGGAATTGGGTTTTGTATTTTGTGTCTGATTTTTTTTTCTCCCCCCATAACAGTCAGTGTGATCCAGGCTGGGTAATTCTGAACATTACCATGCAAGAGGAAGGACAGGGACAATTTCCCCACTTAAGCCATGTTATTGGCATAATTGCAAGACAAAAATAAACTCACTGCTGCCTCTACCTCTTCCCCTCATGCCAGCTTCTGTCTGCAACTTTTTACTTTCAACTCATCATGAGAAAGTAATTTTATTGTCACATTTGGCTGGCAGCTGGAATTCTCCAAATGAGGTAAGCAGGGCTGAGACGTGCACTCTCATCCCTCAGCAAACACCTTGCAGCATACGGTGCTGTTATGTCTGCAAGCTCTACGTGAAGAGGAGAAATGGCATCTGGGCTAGGTTCATTTGTAACGCTGTAGTTGCTGGATTAATATGAAAAGACAGATGAAGGCAGTCACTTTCATTACTTCACCCTAACTTTTTATTACAACATCGAGTAAAATGGTGAGTTACAGCGGATAATGGGCGTGCAACACCTGGGATGAAGTCACACACAAGCTCATGGTTTGTTATCTGCCAATGGGGTTTTAAATATCGGTAATTTCTGTACATGCATCTTAGGGTTACTTCTGATTTTCTTGATAAATCATTTCGGGATTACTTTGTTTTAAGCTGTGAGGTAGCTACTAAGACTGGGACCCCGCTTTTTTCTTCTGGAATTTTCTGAACTGGGACTGTATCGCCACAGCCGCCCGCTCTGTCTCTGGCGCATCCATGTCTATGTCAAATTCCTCTTGAACCTTCTTCTGCCCATCTGCCCAAAGAAAACAAAACAAAAGGTTAACAGCTTTTCCAAATAAGGATAACCACTGGACAGTACAGGTGAGAAACCCTGCCCTCTCCTCCACAGACACAGCTGTGACAATGGGGAGCACATTCAGGAAAAAAAACCTGTCACCAGTTTTGGCACATGCAGCTGAAGAAACCCCCAGCCCCACGCAGAGGCAGAGTCTGTGACCGCCCATTAGCAGCCAAGCACCAAGAAGTGACATCCAAATGGTGCTCCAAAGTCACCAAGCATCACCCCAACACCTGCGCAAGTCCTCTTCTGCCCCAGGAGCTAACAGTGAGGGGCAGAGGGACCCTGCTGTGCACCCCAGCAGGTAGAGGTTATATCCCCATGTTTACTGTAAAACAAAGGCACCTTAAAATATTATAAAGTAGGGATTAAGATTCTGTTCCCATCCCACCTCCTGCATTAAAAGAAGAGATATGAGCTCCTAAGACAAGTTTCCACCCTTTTCACTTGTTTCCTGCCCTATCACCCTCGTCCCCTGCTCATCCCCTCTGAATCGTTTATGTTCAATCTCTCTGCCACTGTGCTGCTTCCTTCACTTCTCTCCAGGCGCTGCTGTTGCCTTTCAGCCTCAATCCTTGACTCTTTGCCTTCCTTTATCCCCAGTCCTCAGCTTTCGGTTCAGTTGTGTTTGGTCTCCACGTGGACAACCCATCTGAATTTTCCTTCCTCCACCTACGTCTTACCAGTGCAGCCCTGGGAAAATTCCTGTCCTCGTTACAAAGATAACCCTAATCAGCCCGGAGTAACGAGGGGAGAACACACATTCACTCCACTAACCTCAGTGTACCACTGAGTTTCTCTCCTCTACAGACTTGTTTATTAAACTCACTTATATAATTGTTGTATCCCAGCCCTGCAGTGAACATCATGCCAGGAGTCTACAGGCAGCTCTGCTTAAAACAGCTGCGGGAATTCACCCCTTGTGAACCATTTTGCTTTTTATTCTTGAGAATAGCTCTGGGATGCTCATCCCCAAGTACTGTTAATGCAAATCAAGGGAAACAAACACTTTCAATGTATTATTAAAATTAAATGTGTTCCTCACTCTCTCCTTCCAGCTAGAAAATGGGGATACTCTTTCATGACTTTAGCATGAGTCCTGCAGTATTTCTTGCTTTTAGTTCTTGTTCATATTCAGGACTCAATTTCTGTGTTCATTTTCCATGACTAGAATCTACTCTAAACTGGGAAAATATTTAAAGGGAAAGTTTTGGCATATTCCATACTGCTTTTAACTACAATAACCAAATAAATGCAGCTATGTTATCATAAAAGAAACACTCACTTAATATTTTGTTTTACATAAAAGAACATTTAAGAAGATGAAAACCTAAGAAGAGAAAGTTTGGGGAGAAAGAATAGCTTGAGAGCTTACCAAAACTTTAATTATACCATATAACAAAAAGTTAGGTTACCAAAACAAAGATTTTTATAGAAGAAAATAATCCTACTTAAATTACGTCACACTTCCACAGGCATTAAATCCAAGAATCTGCACAGCTTGTGTAACTATTCAAGAAACACAACCATCTTAAATACAGAAAAATAATTATTGGCTTATTTTTTTATGGGGAAAGGGATGTCAGACACCACCTCATCCCCATACGGCAGAGAAATGGAGATTTTTTTTTAAATTACCACTTTCATAATAACTTAGTACCATTTTGTTGGTATTTTGGGTGGTTGGTTTTGATTTGGTATTTATGAGTTTGTTATGGTTTAACCCAGCAGGCAGCTAGAACAACCACACATGGTGGGATGGGGGAATAGAAAAAAGGTAAAATTTGTGGGTTGAGATAAAACCAGTTGATTAGAACAGAAAAGGAAGAAAATAGTAATAGTAGTAATAGTAATGTACAACACAGTGATGCACAGCACAATTGCTCCCCAGCTGAAGCCAATGCTCAGCTAGTTCCTGAGCCACCTGCCTCCCAGTCAACCTCCCAGTTATGTACAGAGCATGACATCACATGCAATATGGAATACCCCTTCGGCCAATTTGGGTCAGCTGCCCTGGCTGTGTCCTCTTCAAGCTTTTTTGTTCCCCCCGCCTTCTCATTGGCGGGGGAGTATGAGAAGCTGAAAAGCCCTTGACTGCTTGGCAACAACCAAAACATCAGTGTGTTACAAATATGATTCTCATCCTAAATCCAAACCGCGGCACTACACCAGTTGAGAGGAAGAAAATTAACTCTATCCCTGCTGAAACCAGGAGAGGGCTAAAGGGAACTAAAACAAGAAATCACAACAAACTAAAAAAGGTCTTTAAATCAGCCTGTAAAGAACCAAGAATTTTCAGTTGGAACATGCAAATATAGACTTCTCATTTAAAAATTTTAAGTGGAAAAAAAAAATCAATAGCCTGTTCAGCCAGCTCTAACAGCAACCACTTTGTGACACCAGTAATAGGAAAATAAAAACTGTTTCACTTGTCCATACATCAGAAAATCTGCTCTATCAATAGGGTCCTATTACCCCAGTCTAAAGAGAAGAGTATTACCTAAGGAGAAATACTCTTACTTCTTATGGAAAAATATTTTACCAAATGTTTATACTAGTAATGCAATGAGCATTTAAACAGCTTTGAAATTGATGAGACTAATGTCTTCTCGTTGCTTGATGATATTAATTTTCATTGTAACATTCTGAGTTTTAGGTACCTTCCTAACCACTCCCTAGACACAGCTGTCAGTCTTAACAGTTGAAACCAAAAGTGCAGTGTATGCATCAATTTTAGCTTTTCAGTATATAAATTACTGTCCCTTGGAAATGTCAATAAGGAAAGCTAGATGGATGGATGCGTAGATACAATTGGTTTCATACCTCTTGATGAGATCTGGCTTGTACGTCTCATTTCCTATTACAGCCAAATCTTGGCAGTATGTTAACTTGCAGTAGTGACTCGGCAATCTTGCATTAAGATTTTATAGACTTAAGAAAACCCAGCATTTAATATATTTTTTTCTCTAGAATTTCCAGGTCAGTTAATCTTTCTTTGATGTGAATCATCATCACTGCCTCAAAATCAATCGTACCAAAACAATTTGCCATATCTGAAGATCAACAATAATTTCCTACATCTTAAGGTCTAACTTCCTTTGATTTTTTTTACCTTTTTTTGCTGAAACCAACTCCAAAATTCCTTCTGAATTATTTCTCTATTTCTCTTTTTCCCATCACTAAGGAGAAATGGTAGGATGAGAAGTTTTCAGCCATGATAGGCTTGTAAATGAAATTAGAAGAGTTCAAAAGGGCCAAGGCATTTATATTGGCAATGCAGAAATTCATTGTTGGCTTACAGATGGTATAGAAAAATATATATAATGATTATGCAAACATACATAATGTACATTATAAACCAACATGTATATCATCTATACAGAATGTATATGACATACCTGTGTTTTCTTTCTCCCTATACCTGTCTTTCTATACGCATGTATTGTATGTCCACATTTGAACATACAGAGAATATATATAAATACATAAATATTTTCTTAAGGAGTTTTAAGTCCTGTGTTAAACCGAAAAGGCCTCAGTGGGTTATTCCCTAAATTTTGGGATTGAATTTTCCTGGAGTTCTCCCCAAAACATTTTCTACTCATGAGTGTCACCCTTTAGCAGATGGATCATCAATGCAGGAAGAAAACTAAGTTGTGTGCCCGCTTTGTCTGTAGGAAAAGATTTTAGCTTTTACCTTGCGTTGCTTTACTAAAAGTAGCCTAACAATTGAAAATGTATCATACACTGCTAATGATCCTGTTTTCATTTTACTGGTTAGAGCTGAGAACATGAGTGTCAACTCCACATGGGGTGGGTGGATGGGTGGGTAGGTGTGAGGGTGTGTGTGTGATCTTTAACATCCCTTCCAACCCACATCATTCCATGACTCTATGGATAAAGATTTGACCCACTTAATTACAGTGAAAACCCAGTCTGCGTTCAGGACCTACACAGACTAGAGATGATCCCACTGCATCAAAATCAGTGACTTAAAGCCATTGTGCACCATCCCTGCGACATAGACACCTATGCCACAGTAGCTTTTACCTGCCAGTAGCTGTTCATGTATCTCAGACATGAAGGCTATTAAGTTTGAAGGTTGAAATCATGAGATTTATGCCAAGAACTGAAGGCAAGCCCATAGAAACGTCCCACTTTGATTCATTATTTCCCACTCCTAGCTTTCCTTTCACAAGGGATGCCTAGCTTGGGAGTGATCTGAAAACCCAGGAAACTTTCACTCTCAGCAGGGCAGAGCACACAAAAGCACTTGCACAGACTTTACTCTTGGACTTGTTTTTTTCATTCCGATTGGTGGGAGCCAACCGTTCTGTCTGATAAGAAGCCACTTTCTTCCAAGCTACATTTATGTAGCAATAAAGGTAGATCTGGATTCCCTTCCCATCCTCAGACACACAGACACATGCTTTTCTTGATACCTACACTTTCCACATGGATATGTGTAGACTACCACAAGCCCACATGAGGGAACTAGAAGGAATATCACTGTTGTCAGTAGACTTCAATTCACAAGCTACTTGTGGATTTTGAGGGCTTCGTGAATTGAAAAGGAAAAGCACTGGCCTGCACCTTCAGCTTTCTGAGGGGATTTGGTTTCATTAGCACATCTCCAACCTTTCTCATCACACTCATCTATTTCATGTCTTTCCTTGAGAGATTTCTTCATGCTTAGTCCAGATTCCCTCTGCTGGATAGAGACTCCCACTCTTGTTCTGAACATTCCAGGGGAGACAGTACAGGATCATTAGCAGTGTCTGATCGCCACCAACAGGGAAGGTGAAAAGAACAATCCCACGCCAACAGCCATGGGTTGGCCATAATGAAAGTCTAGTATCTGATGAGGTTTTCAAAATCACGTGTTTAATGCAGACTTACTCTGGCCAAGTGTCAATTCAGGAAAATCTGAGGTGTGGTGGAACAAACTCCTTGGAGCACAACATCAACTGCTTGGTGAGTCCTGTGCCCCCAGCACCAGTGTGGTACTGCAGACTGCTTCACAGGGCTAAAGACTGAGACAACCTGCCTGAAGATTTTACTTTGGTATATGCAACAGACATCCCAGCAAGAGAGCCTGAAACACCATCTAATTAGCTTTTTTCCAAATCTAGCATCCTGAAAGCTCATTTTGCATTGTTGCAATGGAAAAAGAGCTATTTATTCCATTTCCAGATGAAACATTAGAATGCTGTCTCCATAATCTGCTATGCTGCCTCATAATCCACTGCAAACAGTGGATGGATAATGAAACTGCCTGCAACAAGGAAAACAATCAAATCTTACACACAAATCTACCAGGCAAACTCTCAAGAAATGCAAGTGTAATTATTCACAAATACGCCTTCAGCTATTTCTTTCATTTACTTTTCAACTATGAAGTAAAATTAATTGCAACCACATTAGAAAAATAAAAGACTGCTTATTTTACGTGGGCCAAAAGCCTAAAGTAGTCTTTTGTGACCTCTGAATGCAAGCTAAAGAGACTAGCTTTTCCTAAAAGTGTTCATGGAAGGACCTTTTTGGGAAAAGAGGACTCTATTCTCAGCATTTTTACATCCTTCAGTGGAAAGAGAGGTTGCTTGTCACCTTCTGGAAAAACATTCGGCATGAAAAACTGCATAGGCTGGAGCCTTTAACTGGCATTTCATGTCTTAAGTGCTATCCTCCACCCCAGCTTACCCGGCCCACATCCAACAGGAATTATGGGACTCTACTGAAGATGGAATATGCTCATAAAAGCACTTCATTTTTTAAGGGATGAACTGCAGCATTTGGTAAAAGACTAAATGAAGTGTGGGACAGAATCACGGTGCTCCATAAGATGCCGGAAGCAGTATTTTACCTCAGGCAGGATCATTACCTCCCACTGCTCAACAGATCATTCGCTGTGACAATCTTTATCCTACTCTGATCCCAAGCTGTTACACCAGTCTGTCCAATGAGGCAGAACAGTCCCTAATCAAAGAGAACCAAAATGGGCAGAAATCTCATGGGTATTGGCATTCATGTGGAGCATCACCTCTATGAGATGGGAAAAGTCATTTTATCTGACTAGGCTCCACAAAGTAACCAGCCAGCTAGAGAAAACATATGGGTGCTTACATGTACGGAGGCCAGAATTATCGCCTTACAAGTACCAGTTTTGAAAGCCAAGAGTTCTGATCATTCTTCCCCCTCTGTATTCAATTGAGGTGTGAGGAAGTGAAAGACAAGATCTTGTCTTCTTCTAGAGGAGTCAATCTAGCTTTTTCCTTCTGCGCAGGTTGAGGAGAAACAATACTATACATGAACTTATCGCTGAAGAAACGAGACCATCTACTTCTCAACTATAAGAGCTCTCTGGTCAGTTGCCAGGGCCACACTAGCCAGAAACCTGGCTCTGAACCTTTGTTTTCAACAACCTGCTGCTGTTTAGCAGACTCTCACTTGACAAGGCAGCTGAAAAGATGTCAGTGTTGGGGAAGTGGATGTTGCCCAAACCCAAGAGAGGAAAGGAAGTAGTGCTGTCATGCAGAAGAAACCCTTAATCTGACCTTGCTGCCTTTAATTTATTTCCTAGCTTTTTCTTCTGTTGAATGAAATGCCAATTAGAGGCCTCTCGGAGATCATCATCACAGCAACTACAATTTGTTGCTCCCTATATCTGGAACAAACATGTCCCAGAACCTTGAGCAATGCACTGGTTTTGCAACTTCACTACCTGTATCTGTGCAACATGGTATCATTATCTGGCTGTTATATAAATAATCCAACTCAAATGTTCAGCTACTTCACTTTTAAGGACAAAATTATTCTCTAATTATCTTGAGAATAACACAATAATTTTTCGTCCTACTCATTAAAAGTGCTGCAGGGTGAGACACTAATTTTATGACAAGGGCCACATCACTAAATTTGCTCTTGTTTCTTCACTCCATAATCAACTTGGACATTCAGGGATCACCTTCCACAGTTAAAGGCTGCCTGTTCTATTTGAATGTCAGTAGGCAGGCAATAGATGTT
This sequence comes from Laterallus jamaicensis coturniculus, assembly GCA_022605575.1. Classification (NCBI taxonomy): domain Eukaryota; kingdom Metazoa; phylum Chordata; class Aves; order Gruiformes; family Rallidae; genus Laterallus; species Laterallus jamaicensis. Next base: position 3,795,563 of record JAKCOX010000009.1, read on the forward strand.
GGGGCAGATTATGGGTTTATAGAAGAGGGATGATTTTCCATGCTTGGTTTTTTGAAAGTGGTAGGTCCTTGGAAAGTGAATGTCCACACAGCAACCATCTCTGAAGCGCAAACCCTGGAGCCCAGCAGTTTCCCATGACTTCAAAAGTGTGAAGGGAAATAAAAGTTATAATTGGTGATCAGATTAAATGTAACAGCTACTTTAATTTGAACCACAACAACCAATATCAAGCCAGAAAAGAATTAACATCTTCTAATTTAAGTGTAAAGTACAATTTGGTATTAAAAAAATTACTTCATCAGGCAACCAGAATCGGTTCTTCTTCAAATTGACCTTTACTTTTGCAATGCAGTGTCTTTATCTTGAATTTGAAAAATTAGCTTGGCTGTAGAAAATAGTCATTGTTCTTCTACAATTTTAAAATTTTTATTTCAGCATGAGGCTTTTGAAGTGTCTGATTAATCTCAGTTGTAATAATGTTAGAGAGCAGCAGTACTATTTCTGACATAAGATAAATGAAGTAGCACAAAATTATATATATTGGGGTAATATAATGAAAAAGGAATAGTGATAAAATCCCATTTACAAAAATTGTATTTCCAACTAATTTGTAGCCAACTACAGATTAATTGATTTTGCTCAAGAATACAGACACAAATATTGTTCATCTTCAAATGCCAATGTTATTTAAGCAATCATTCCTCATTTTCACAATAATTAACGCATCACTAACAGACCTTTAGAATGGCTCACAAATGCATAACCAATGCATAGGTAGATATGCAAGTGTTAATGGGGAGCTACAAGGTATTCTGGAAATGAAACTCAGGGCACTAATTCACATCCCTTCATAGAGACCAGACTCTGTGGAAGTTTAACTAGGAACATAGCAAATTAAAACTGCTATTTTAGCTGTCTCTCACTAGGTAAAGCTGCATCTGAGGAGTGCTACACTGACTGGCAAATGCAATGGAAACCTCTGGAAGATAAAAGGAAGTAGTGCTGGGGATCATGTGCTGGCACAGCCAGGTCCCTCTGTCACTGAAGAACCATGTCCCACCAGCAGGGGTACTTAGTCCTAAATCCTTGCAGAGAGAGTGCCATGAACATCCTCACAAATACAGTCCAAAGTTATGGGACTCTCTCTCTGCAGCTGCAAACATGTGATCCCCAACGACCCAGCCAAGTTTTAAATGGGAAGCACTACGATGTGTTTTTAATTTCCTGTGCAATTTCCAGTTATCACTTCCTCAGTAAACACTGTGCCTTTAAACAGCTTTCCTATTCGACTGTGGAGAGCGCTGCATTTCAGCAGTGCGTGAAGCAAGCTGCCCTCTTGCCTCGCTAGTCGACTGCTTGATTAATATATGATCAGTTACTTTCCTATTATGGTAGCATTCAGGCACTCAAAGTCATAGCTGGGAACCCTAATGTGGTTACAAATGCAAAATAAATTCACCACCACCCCTCAGTACTGTGACCTTTGCAAAAGTGTCTCCAGCAATAAAGTTTTAAATAACAACAGAAGAGCTTCCTCAAGGCTGCTTCCTAGGCTGTGTCTGCATCAGCACTACCCAAGGCCATGGTATGGCTCAGGCACCATCCACCACTCCTCTGGAGCATGTAAAGCTCAGCGCAGCCACTGGCATGGCTGGGACTGCTCCTGCCTGGCTACTGCAGCTGTACAGGGTGGCTGGGACCCTACCTCACAGGCAAGGCAGATGAGAGCACCCTGGGGTTTTGAGGAAAAGAAAGTTTAGTCCTGTGGATGCAAGCCATGCTGCTCCACTTTGCATCAGAGATAAGGCACATTTTGAGTTGGCACTTGCAATTAATTGTGTGATGCCCAACAGTACCTGAGAGCCCATGCAAGTAAAATGCAGAAGAGAGGTTTTCATCTTCCAACATGGTACCGCTTCCCTTGTGTTGCATAACAGCCTCGCTTTCCAGGGATGCTTTCCCCCCACCCCCCTTCTTCTTTGCAGTTTTTAAGAGTAGCTAGGGAATAAGCTCAGAGAAATGGCAGTGATCACAATATGCCACACAGAAGCAGCAGAAAAGGGGGCTCAAATTCATGCACTGCCAAAGTGAGATGAGCTGGGGAAGATGGCATAGGTTACAGAGGAAAACTTGTCAATCAGAAAAAGGAGGGGAGTCAATCAAAAGAACTGTGGTATGGAGTCAGAAGGTGTTTCTCTTCACATACAAAATGAAGAAAATGAAGAGTGAGATTTCGCCCTGCTTAGCTTCAAAGTGGAAAATAAGGGCAGTGTCTAGGTGTCCCTGCACACAGGCAGATCTGTTAGTAACTAACGAGTGTGCTATTTTAAGTTATCAGAGTAACTTTAATAAAAACTGCTACAGGAAAGCTGGGGGAGTCACAGTGAGAAGATATTCTCCTCTTGTAAAATCCATCACTAAATTCTAATTACGAAGTATTTAACCACACTCTCAACAGTGGACAGTGTAAGGTAGAGGAACAAAGCTTTGTTACTCAACATTCCAGCATTAAGCACGGGACTAATTTCAGTATCTCTGAGGTGGTTTGGCCTTGGCTAGAGGCCAAATGACTACCAAAGCTGCTCTATCACTCCCCTTTTCAGCCGGAAAAGGGAGAAAGTATATATTGAGAGACTTACGATTCAAGATAAGAACAGAGAGAGATCACTCTGCAATTAGTGTCATGGGCAAAACAGACACAGCACGGACTAAAGAAAACTAATTTATTGCAACTACACTACACACCCAGTGAAATTAGAGTCAGGCAATGAGAAGTGCCGCCAGGTCTTAAAGCATCTTCCCTCATCCCTCCCTTCTCAGCAGACTTAACTTCATTTTTTTTCTCCTAAACGTGATTCCCAGAGGCGCTGTGATGATCACCGATTGGCTCGGCCTTGGCCAGCAGCAACTCTGGCCTTGAATCAGCCGATGGTGTACTCTGAGGCCTGCAGAAAGCTTCTAGCTGCTTCTTGCAGAGGCCATCAAAATCCAGCTACACAAAACTGCGACTATCTCATGTGCCTTATCACATGGTTCCAAAAAACGCCTTGTAAAATTATCTGCAAGAAACATTCACTTTCCTGCATAGACTGAATGCAAGAAACCAACATCTTAAATTGCATCCAAACACTGCAATTTTAACTTGTGCACACCTGGGCACTGTCGGTAATAGGATAACTACCTCAGCACAACCCCACCATGAAAACCCCACTGCTTTCATACAGGTATGTACAGCGGATTTTTTAACATCTTTCACTACATGACAGCTTGGCAGTGCTTGCAAAGGCAGTTGGGCCATTCTCAAAGTCTTGCAGATATAAGTGGAGCGTATAAGGTTAAAAATGCCCAAGGAAGCATTTGGAGTCAGTTTGAGACAGCACAAAGTTGTCAGAGGGTACCTGATCCAGCCCACAGACTGAGTTGAACTATCATGCTCTAAGAGATTGTTTTGGAAGTATATTTGGTAAAAGAAATTTTGTCACCAAGTACATCCCACGAGCAGAGCCACAGAGATGCAATGGCTATAAACCCTAGGTTCCCGGGACAGCTCCAAGGTTGACACTCTGAGCAAAGACCATCATACTCTGAGAAACATCGATTTACCAGGAGACCTGACTTGCCAAGAGACCTTACGCACTCCTGCATCAATTGGCTTTGCAGCTTCTGCTCCAGCATCCACAACTGCAACCAGATGTAGCATAGAACTGATGCAGTTTGGTCAGTACTCGTAGCAAATGTTCCATAGAGTGAAATTCTCTCACAAAAGGTCCAGAATTTCAGTGTGTCTGACTCCTGAAAGCAGTTACTCAGCTGTAGTTTTCCACCACAAAGCAAAGAAATTCTGTTGCAGGAGGGTTCTAGGAAATTTCCACTGTTTTCTTGAGCTCAGGCTGTTATCCGAACAGAATCATTAATTTGAGTTTACCATGTCTCATTGAACACAGAATGCCACATTATATGTTTATTTCCCTGGCAGGCTGGTTTGCTTAACTTTCTTAGGAAGAGAGGGGCACCTCAGGAGAATGCACAATAGCACCGAAATAGCAGCAAGGAGGAGACAAATGAAGATCCTGAGGCAATATGACTCTGAAGGAGGATGAAAAGGAACTGTATGCCAGAGGGTGTTGTCACTGTATTCCATACTGTCGTGCCCAACAGCCATTTGGAAAGACATGTTACATGTTGTGCAGAAGCTCATTTGGCCAAGCATTTAAAAACTGGATTCTAGATAAAAAGCTCTGTCTCTCCAATTCCTGAGAAAAATTCACCTAACCTAACTCACAGGCATCCACATTGGAGCTCAGCAGCACCTCACTTTAGAAAGAAACCAATGGAGAAAAACATGCACTTTGAGTGTGCAATTTATCTGACCTACTTTAGGATGACTCTGCCTTGAATCCCCTTCATATATTGGCTAGTTCTCTATTAGCTATAAAGGGAGCTTGTGGTGGCTAGTTCAGATATAGATAATGATACTTAATCAAATTAATAACATTCCTTGACCCTCAGTGGTGCCCAAACTACACACTGTAAAATTTCATATGAAAATTTATCTCATCAAATAATTTATTTAGTCCTTATGAAAGGTACTAGGATGAAACCAGCTAAGAAATCTTATTTGCTTCAGGAAGGAAGACAATAAAATAGAGGCATACCTTCTCACAGTACTCCATCTGTGCGCTTCCACCTCATTGCTAGCAAGAAGAGAACAGCTCACCTCCAATAGAGGGTCAAAATGAACATTTGTTCCTTCTGCTGAGATTGTCAGAGAAGCTGCCAGTTGTGCAGCTGATCTGGATCCTCTCACGCTCCCTCAGGAGCTGACTGAACAGTCTGCGTACATTTCTCTTTTTATAGATATATATAGTTGAACAAACAAAAAACCCTGTATCAGCACCTCTTGATATCTTTTCTATTTATTTCAAGGACAGTGAATTTTTGTGCATGTAGGTGTTTCTACATACTATGGAGAGACTATATGAATGCTCAGAAGCCTTTTCTTTTAAGTATATGTTAACAGTATTTCTTATATTTCCCTAATAAGGGATTGCAGTTAACACCATGACAAGCAATACAAAACCCTTCGCATGAACACGCAACCAGATGACAGTTGCTGTGAGAACTGTAACTGAATTCGCAAACTCCTGTAAACACCAAATCTCTACTCTGCTATTTAGCTAATAATGAGCCAGGTGATGGCTGCTGCCATTCTGCAGAAGAGTGGAGATGCTCAAAGAAGTGCCGCTGCACCCAGCATGTGTCAAAGGCAGCCACCACTTGACTGCAGGACTGAGACTACACAAAGGAGAAGGAATAAAATGGGTGAGTCAGATGAGATGCACTGTATGTGCCAAGAACACAAGTGTCTTTTAAAGGTATTGCTAGCCGTGCTTCTCTGCCGAGCTAAACCAATGAAGGCCCCCACTGACATAGATTATAATTTGCATGAAGTGGAGAGAAAAACAACATTGTGACGACCTCCTAGTACAGTTTCCCCAAGATGAATCCCCTCCCCTTCTTCCTTGTGTCCTGCTCAGCACCTGCAGGTGAGAAGATATGGCCTCTGCGCTGACATCTTAGCTGATGCGCACTCAGTAGAGAATTCTGATTTTACAGGACAAGTATACACACATGTTCTTTAAATGCCAAAACACACAACTTACTGCTGCATCAATCCTTAATGGAAGAAATACAAACCCCTCCCCATTCCTGGCTTCTTTATTCTTTCTCCTCCCCTACTGTAAAAACTGATGCTAAGGTTAACACAACTATTGGCTCATAGACAGAACATAAGCATAGCTCTGCTCTTCCACAAATTTCCTCTCACAAAGTAATAGAAAAGACCTTATTGTCACATAGGACAATTTACTGTTTGGCATAAGGGAGTAGAAAATGGCAATGAATAGATTGTCTAAGAGAGTGGGGAATGAATCCAGAAGGGCAAGGTGTCCTTCTCGGCAGCTTGTTCATTGCTTATAGACAGTTACTGTATTGCGAGGCTAAAGCCCGGAATATCTAACAAGTCAATACCAAAGCTCCGTGGGATTTCTCATCCCTGACTTTAGTGTCTGTATTTATCGAGTGAGGACTGATGGTATAGGGTAATATAATTTTCCAAGCCTTTTTAAAGTCACAGAGATTAATAAGCAAGGTCAGGTACCAAAGGTACTACACTGTACTTCAAACCCTGCTTGCTTTTTTGTTTTTTTCCCCCCCGTCTCATTAAAATAATAAAACTTCCAAACCATCTAGGTCCCAGGCACTGACTCAGCAATATCCTCTTTTGAACCTAATGCTATTTCAGGTAACTGGCAGAGGGGCTGTTCTCCCCTAAGAACACAGTAGCATGTTCTGACAAGAATCTGACTAGAAGTGTAGATCATTAAGGCTGGGTTGCAGCAGGCTTATTCTCAGGTAAGTAGTGAGGAGCAGCAAGGATGCTTTTCCAATAAAGCTCCAGTGAAAGGAGAAAGTAGGCCCATATTCCTAGCTCTTTATATATATATCAGAAGGTTATGGAGCAGGGAAGGGAAAATGATCTTATTATCCTGACAGATGGTGCACTTAAACCCACACTGAGAACACAAAGAAAAGTAATACGTGCTTGAAGTGCAATGAGTGCTTTCTGAGCTGCCAGTGAAAGTGGTGGCTATGAAGTACCATGGTACTTCATAGAAGTCCACCTCAGAGCTGTAACAAATTACTTTTTGTCACCTGGAGCATTCCCACCCTCCTCCATCTCTGGGAAGGACCATCCTGGTCCAGAAACACCTCCTTTGCTTGACAATCCCACCAGTGAGGATCACACAGCACCACTCCTACTAAAGTACACCTGGTGCAGCCCCATTCCCCTTAACAATATGCATGGCCTCGAGATGGAGGAATAGGAGAGAGAGAAATGGTGATCCATATGCATCTCCTGTCCCTACATGTCTGTGAGTGTCTTTGTTCCCATTTAGATCTCTGCCTCATGCTGAAAACACAGTGAAACAGAGAAATGGCATTAGGCTGTGCAGGAGTTTTGGCAGGTGGTCACTACACATGTTTATTCACTTGTGGGTAATGTTTTCTGTTTGCTTTGGTTTTAACAAAAAAAAAAAAAATCCAACCACAAACCCAACAAACCCTGTGAGTGGGTGTTGATCCTTTATCTCAAGCACAATTAAAAAAACAACCCTAACCAAACAACCACACAACTTCCAGACAATGACTTGGGAAGTGTTAGCAAAGTAAACTTCAGCGAGGTTCAAAGAAATATTCTTTGCTATAAATATATGGCGTTTCATAACCTTGCAGATTCACACAGTCTCCCTGAAATTTAGATGGCAATTGAATGATTTTGTTTTCAAATATAAACATTTTGGATACAAAAAAATGCAAACACCTTACCCCTCCAACACACACATTTTAAAACAAAACAAAAAAAAAAATTCATTGACTGGGAGAAGAGAAGGGTTCCCATTCTTTTTATCTCTGTTTTCACCTCATTAAGTTTTCACCTGGTGCCTTTTAACAACTGCTATTTAAGAGCAATTTTATCAGGAAGGGTGGGCATTGATTTAGCAAAGTGCTGCAATTGCAATTAGAGAGTTATTAAACCCAGTGCCAAATAGTCTAATTGACGTGAAATTCTAACTGGGGCCAGGGAATAAAGGTTTCCCTCTTGCTTAAGCCTCATGTTTATCGCACACACAAAGCTATCTTAAAAGAATATTAAAATTGCAATGTTGAGCATGAAAAGATAAACAAGCTACACTGATACTGTCATGCTCTCATGCAATGAATTCTGTTAATTTTGCACAGAAAACCTTAATTCCAGAAAATCCTGTTTCAATTCTTGATTTTGCAATCCTCATAGTCTTAGGAGGATGTTGTTTCCCAAATCTAAAGAAAAAAATTGTATTCTGCTGCAAATTATGAACACCCACATGGCTCCTCACCATGACTGCTTGGAACTGTTAGATCTACCATGTAGACCTTTCGATTTAATAGGTTACTGACAGTGGTAGTAGGCTGTTGTCCTCTACTTGAATCAGCACAAAATGATGAGTTGCACATTTTGTCAGTGGATTTCGCACAGCTGACAGGAAAGGAAAAATGAGACAATGGGAGGTATGGACTGGAGGCTCAGGGACTTCGTCGCTCATTGATGCCTTCAGATATGGTGGATATTTCTGTTCCACCTCATCAGTACAGTCAAGGTTAGCCCCAACTCTTCTCAAACCCAGATTATCAACATGATTCCCAGTGAGTGAGAGACCTCAACAATGCTGTTTCTTTGTTGGGCTAGTCCTAGTCCCCAAAAGTGTACCAGGGCATCCCCTAATCTGGTAACTCCAGCCCAGCCCATTTCCACATGAGCTGGCTCCTGGCCTCCTCTGTTTCTCACATCCCAAATTCATATTCCTCCCTCCCAGTTCCAGTTTCCATTCAAAAGTATCAAACCCTCCCTTACACTCTGGGCTTCTAGTTTCCTGAGACTTAATGAACTCTATCATCATTCCATCCTTTGGCCTCCTTGCTCCAGCTTCTGTGACCATCTGGTTCCATAAAAGAAGGTACTTTTCCTCTTAGGAAACTGTGGAACACAGAAGGAGTGCTGCAGTGCTCTTAGTTTCAGTTCCTGACCAAAGTGTAGCTTACAGAAGCGTGTCGTGACAATTAAGGAAAACTATCATTTTCTTCAGCTTTGCAAAGACAGTGTTGGCTTGGTTGTTTTAGTGCTTACTATTTGGCTCAGTGATGCTGAATTTTCATTTAAAAAAATAATTAACTGCTTCACTGAACACATGCAAACATAAGATTTGTCTTTTTAAACACTTTTAACTTGGCCAGTTTTGAAGATAGAAAAGTCACATCCCAGATGGCAAATCTTACATTTCTGTTCAAAATGACAAAGGCTCAGAACAGTCAAAAAAGGCCACTAGAAATTGTTTTTAATTGCTAGACATGCTAGCATTTTGCTCAAGCCTCTTTTTTTGATGCAACTGGAATGACTTCACTGATCCCTTCCAAAATAAATCTGCTTGAGGCAATCAACATGACAAATTTCAACCTAAGCAGTTGGATTTTGGCAAGGCGGCGTACAACTGAAAAGGGAGCTTTTAACCACCAGAGTTCAGCAGCCCTGGTAATTGGCCTTGCCACCAGTCCAGATTATAACAAACCAAATAAGTGTATAAAAGAATGTAAAATAAATGAAATAAAAGCAGTTATGGATAGCTGGGAAATTTTTTTAAGGGATCAAAAAGGCAATGAGAATATTCTTGCGCTGTTGTTTTGAGAGTTACCAATGAGTTCTTGAAGTTTTAACCTCAGGAGAAAAAAAAAAAAGAAAATAGTTGAGTCACTTAAAATGATTACATGGAAGACAAAAATTAATCAAAGCTCGCTCTTATAAATTCTGTTTTTGAAGATTTCTCCAGCACTTAACTGCTACTCCTTAAAAACTTCTCTGGAAAAAAAAATTCCCCTTGTGTGAATTTAAGCTTTTACAGACACTTTGAGTTCTGTTTGGATTTACAGACATGCTGGATTGTGAATAAAGCTGATCAGAAACAGCATCTTAGCTGACACACACAGTTGACCAACCTTAGATCATTACTCCAACCCATTTTTTCTACTCTATATAGATTCATTTTCCTTCCCCTCTTTACGAGAATTACAAACCCCATGATGTTACAAGGTCAGTATCCAGAAAGACTGCAGATTTCACACACCTCCTCAGTGTCAGAAAGCACAAACTGGGTTAGTGCAATGAAGGATTTTAGTTAGGACTGACACTGCTAGTGTTGGCATATGCAGAACACACAGTACATGGCACACCCCAGAACTAGTCCCTGCTGCCCTAAAACCCACCTCATTTTCTTCACTGATCAAGTTTTACATCTGAACATAAATAGAACCACTTGAAATTTTTTCTTCTTCTCTGTCTCTCAGGAAACTCACTATACACTCCTTCCTTTCCAAGTTAATGTGGCAGACAGAACAGTTAAAAGACACCTTGTTTCCAACCCTGGTATTTTTGAAGTCTGCTTCGTCTCTTAAATGTGGTGCTCTTCTTCCAGGTGTTTCTTTGCTGTCTACTCCCCTCGTCCATGCTTAAATCTAGTCTGGGAAACAATAAATGTTTTGTGAGCCTAGAGAGAAATGAGAGATTTTGGATGAGGGTCAACCATGACTCCAAATTAGAGCATTAGTCAGTAACCCTCTTTTGGTAAATGTGCATGCTTTATCAAAGACCAAGACCAGAATTTTGCCAGTGAAAATAAGAGGAGGGCAGTTAGAGGGAGAAGCAGCACTTGACCTAGCCGTGCTGAAGGAACATGAAATTCTCTGGGATGGGGAAGAGACAGAATGAGGAGAGAGACAAACACAGGCATGAGGGAGATATTAAAAAAGCAAGCCAGAGAAGAAGCTGGTCTTGGAAAATATGAAAACATCCGTTTTTATGAATAAAGTGTTAACTAACTTGACCCATCGCAGCAGCCTGGCCTGACTGGCAGAGAGGACCAGTAGCTCAGAATTGCCTCAGAGCATCCCACCATATCTCATGTTTCATCCCGATTCTTGCCTGTGAGAATAAGGGATCTCACTGGACAAAAACTATCCACTTACACACAGCAATGATGGGTTAAAAGCTTCGGTATAGTGAGCGCCTCTAGAGCCTTGCACAAACCATCAGGAATCACTGCCAGTATAGCTATGGCAGTTTGCACCCAGCTGAGGATCTGAGTCTTTGTTTTCTGTTGCTTACATCAGTCTGTGCAAACTTCTGATTAACAATAACCAGAACTTTAAAAAAATTTTTTTTAAAAGCAAATCAATCAGACTTGCTTCTGAAACAAGAAGCTCCCACTGGGGGAGGGGGGCTGACACAAACACCTTTTCTTAAGCTGCCTGAACTGAAAGTCTACATTGCTTTTTGTTTTGTTTTCTGGCATGCTTGGTCAAGCTTATCAGCTATTTTGTCACATCCAGACAGCATCACTTGCAATAGCAAAAGGTATCCCTCACACCGGAAGAGGAGGCTGGCAGCTCTAGGCCACTCACTGTCACAGCAGTTATGAAATGTTAAGCTGTTTCAGTGGAAGCTGTGCTCTGTCCCTTGCTGCGAGGTCAGAAACCTCATAAACACACATCAGAATACAAGCAGCTGGCCTCTATCTCATCTCAGGTTAATTAGATGCTTGTTTCTATTCTGCAAGTTCAGTAGAGAGATCTGCACCTAAAGATGCTTCATAGTACTACACATATCCTGGAGAAAGCTACTTACAGGTGTAGAAAATTATTGCAATGTCCTAAGTTGTGCAAAGCTTGAAACTAGGGTCAGATTTATGGTAGTTAAAACACCTTTCCATGCCGAGTTTCAAATAAATTTAGATCTATTTATATTTTGGAGAGGAAAATAACTTCTTAGTGATCTTGCCTAGTTACCCACTTGAAAAATGATGGAGTTGTGTATGTGCTTACATTTAGGTTCATTCAAACCTGAAATGGAGTGGGAGTTACAAGCTCACACAAACATACATATAGGAGAAACTACAAACAAGCACTGGCAACCCTTAATGCAGCTTTCTTCACTGACTTTTTGTGTGCAGCATCATCTACTCAAGAAGCAAAAAGAACTAATAAAAGGAAGGAAAGTATTCTGCTTCAAACTCACTCTGGACCTCAGCCATTCCACTACGTAACAGAGAAAGTGTTAGCAGTAGTAATCTTAAAGTGATGAATAAAGACAAAAAAATCTCCACTAATGACTCTGCATCTGAGAACAGCCTCTAGACTGCATTGTTTACAAGGTCTGCCTGTGGCATGGGAGGAATGGAGCAAATAGCCAGAAGTTAGTTTCTTTTTGCAGTTCTTCCACAGTGGGATGGTTTTTGGCTGAGAAGACTTCCAGAAGACTCCATCTTATGGCTCAGTCTCTTGCTTTTCATGTGGTTCATCATTTTAAAACCATAAGCATTTAAACAACAGAGACACAGGAGAGGGACACTGGCATATGGTCACAAGTTCGGAGAGGTCCAATAGTCAGTTCAATCTAGCTTCATCAAACCTCCTGGACATGGGGAGAATAGCTCCAAGTCTTGCACCTGCTCCTGCTGGATGTATGACATGGGCCTGTTTGCCTGTGTGCTAAGCACATACAGTACTGTTTAAAGATCCTTAATCTTCAGATTTCTTTCCACTGGAGTTTAGCAGAGGTATTTCCTTCTCTTGAGTTTAAGAAAGAAAGGAACTTAAGGCAAAGGCTTCATTTTGCCTGAGATGAGACAAAGTGGCGCTGATGGATAGAATGATGAATCATGACCGAGTGGCAAAGCCTCCATCTGTGCCCTCCACTAGCAACATCTATCACCCACTGATAAAAAAGGAGTGAAACCCCATGTCTTCCATTTGTCTTCTTACCTTCTTGGCTAAAAAGCCAGGAATGCTTTTCTTCCAGCTTATCCTAGGCAGTACAGCATGTCTTTGCCTCCCGGAGACTGACCTCACAAGAATCACAGTTATGAATAGGTTCATCATAAAGGTCACTAAGAAATTTTTGCTATTGAAAGATAAAGCTCTCCGCTTTATGAACAAAATCATTAATTCAGATCAAAATGCACCCATGTTTTGTGCTGTCTGCTAGTAATTAGTCTGCTGGCTGCTAGACCAAGAGGTAGCTGCTGCAGGATGCCAGGCAGCCTTGAATCCAGCTGCCTCAGCTCTGTTCAGACATACTTCCTTCCATGGGTTCTGGGCCCCAATCATTTGAGATGAAGAGGGAGATATCCAAGTCTCACCTGTACTGTATGAACAGTCATCTGTACAAGCCAGGATGGGAGTATATGCACTCCCACTACATCTCAAATTGAGATCCTAATGTAACTGGAGATCATGTGCATCTATGTCTTTTCTCAAAAGGTACCACACCTGATAATCTATACTCAATTCTCTGAAGTCAGTAGAAGATCACAAGAATAAACATGCCTTCAAGCTTTATGCACCCCTCTCCTTCATCCCCCCGTTTAGCTGTACCACAAAACAGAGAATCTAACTCAGAATTTTCTCCAGTTAATTCTTGCTTCCTATCAGAAACTCTGCAATATCTGGGACCTCAGCCCAACTTCTTAAGGTGCTTCCAATTTTAATGAAAATTAAAGTATTTCATGAACACCAAAATAGAAAGTTATTAGTAAAATTAATTTACCTAGAATAGTGTAGCGTTGTTTAGCTGGATAAAACAGTGCCTATACAAAGCTGGCAGAATTAGTAGAACAAGCCCTTAAGAATCATATAAAAGTGTAAGAAAGGACTGATCAAGGCTAACAAAAGCTTCAAACCGCAGAAGACCAAAGTCACAATGTACTGGAAGTTAATGCACCACCACTATGCCATAAAAGTAAAGATGTTCAGGTGAGGTACCCTGTCCTAAACACTGTGTTTGAGAGTTGTTACATCACGTTCTCAGAAATGTGATGTCGCTTCTAGAGAACAAATGAAAGTAGAAATTACTTCAAATAAAAAGGCCCTTAGCAATCCAAAAGGCTGCCTGACTATCAGTATGAGATCCGTAACTTAGATTAGAAACTGCGGAGCCAGGATAGTTACTGCTGAATTAGTGCAGACACATAATGAATTCCAAAATCCTACAGCAACCTATTGTTTTTCTGGCTATTAGCCTGGATTTTAATTAGTTTGTGCTAATGAATACATTTGTACGTGTTTTTTTTTTATTGGCAGCTTTTAGAGGAGCTGGTAAATTGGTCACTGTGGAGTGCCAGTGTTTCACTAAAACCTAACAAATAATTAATGCTTTCCCCACCTAGAGTCAACTGGCAGTCTCAGGGGGGTTAGGTATAAATTAGAATGAAAGATGAGATACTCAAAATAGAGTCAGAGTACTCATTCATCAACCACAATTAAATAATGTTACTGTGTGACCCTACAGAAGTGCTGAGAGCTGAGTTCCAGCCTCTGCACTACCCACAATCTCTCCCAGGAGCTGCCAGAGCACCCCGTCCTATTTTCCACTGTAGCTCTTTAAATGTCATTTCCATACCTGGTGCTATCCAAGTTTCTTCTTGATAATTCCTCCTTGGAAAAACACATATTTTTCTTGGTTCTTCCTATTCATAACCTACTGTGGTCTGAGGAAAAAATGAACCACTACTAAGCGCGCTTGATCAAGGTGAATGTTTTTATCAAATCCAGTATCCTAGCTAACAAAGACCTGAAGCAGGAAATACTTGCATGTTTTCACATCCAGATTCCCATATAAAAATGGCTGGAGGAGCTAACATAAGGTAGCCAGGATCAGACAGATCTAAATAAGCCTGGAGTTGATTTAAATTCTCCTTAATCCCAAACCTGACATTGTGAAAAACCCTGTTGAGCATCTACTTATACTCCAGAGATACACAAGCTCTACACTTATTTTAGTACTACCCATGTATTCCTCAGCCTTGATAGAGTTGAGCAAATCAGGAGCAGTTTTATAACTACATCAGATTAACAGGCTCTCTGGGGAAGCTCATTCTGGTAAATAACATGTTACAAAAGAATACTTTTCTCTCTGTTGATGAGACTGAGCTTTTAGGTGTCACACATATGTACACCAACACAGACAGAATCACAGAATCTTAGGGGTTGGAAGGGACCTCAAGAGATCTTCGGGTCCAACCCCTCTGCCAAAGCAGCTCCCTATCTCATATTACATAGATAGGCGTCCAGACGAGACTTGAATATCTCCAGAGAAGGAGACTCCACCACCTCCCTGGGCAGCCTATTCCACTGCTCCGTCACCCTCACTGGGAAAAAGTTCTTCACCATGTTGGTGCGGAACTTCCTGTGCTCCAGCTTACAGCCATTGCCCCTAGTCCTGTCCCCACTGACCACTGAAAAGGGGCTGGCCAATTCCCCCTGCCACCCATGTCTAAGGTACTTGTAAACACTAATTAGGTCCCCCCTAAGTCTTCTTTTTTCCAAGCTGAACAGACCCAGCTCACTCAGCCTTTCCTCATAGGGGAGATGTTCCAGACCCCTAATCATCTTTGTCGCCCTCCTCTGCACTCTCTCCAGAAGGTCCCTGTCTTTTTTATACCAGGGAGCCCGGAACTGGACACAGTATTCCAGGTGGGGCCTGACCAACGCAGAGTAGAGGGGGAGGATCACCTCCTTCGACCTGCTGGACACGCTCTTCCTGATGCATCCCAGGATCCCATTGGCTCTCTTGGCCACCAGGGCACACTGCTGGCTCATAGCCAACCTGTCATCAACCAGGACCCCCAGGTCCTTCTCCATAGAGCTCTTCTCCAACAGGTCATCCCCCAGCCTGTACTGATACAGTCGGTTATTCCTCCCCAGGTGCAAGACTTTGCACTTGCTTTTGTTGAATTTCATCTGGTTTCTCCCTGCCCAGCTCTCCAGTCTGTCCAGATCTCGCTGAATGGCAGCGCAGTGTTCCTGCGTGTCAGCCACTCCTCCCAGCTTTGTATCATCAGTGTACTTGCCGAGGGTGGATGCTATTCCCTCATCAAGGTCGTCAATGAAGATATTAAACAGGACTGGACCCAACACTGAGCCCTGGGGAACACCACTAGTCACAGGCCTCCATTCAGATTCTACTCCACTGATCACGACCCTCTGAGCCCGGTCTGACAGCCAGTTCTCAACCCACCTCACTGTCCACTCGTCTATCCCTTGTTTCCTCAGCTTCTCTATCAGGATGTTGTGGGAGACAGTATTGAAAGCTTTGCTAAAGTCGAGGTAGATGACATCCACTGCTCTCCCTCCATCCACCCAGTTGGTAATAACATCACAGGCAAGAGGTTTTCACCCCTAACCTACAAAGAACAGTTTTCTACTACTAATCCTACCAGGTCCCATTCAGCATAGCAACCAAAAAAAACACACGGGCTGAAGTCCCTCTTTGAGACACCCTTCACTGATGCTGCATGGACAATCTGTGGACTTTACATAAAGGTCCTGAAGTCCACACTGAGCAATGGGACCAAAGGCTGGTTCACATTGCAGCATCTAATCCCTACTTGCAGACTTAACTGTTCTTTGCTTTAGTCACTAGTTCAGCTGAGGACCAAATTTTCATCACAGCTGTACCACTCCCACCATTTTAAATTCTGGTGCCTGCTTACACAAGTGAGCTTGATAGCACCAAATTACAAGCTAATTTTGGAGCATCAAGCTAAGTGCATTAAGACAGCTGTGT
This sequence comes from Laterallus jamaicensis coturniculus, assembly GCA_022605575.1. Lineage (NCBI taxonomy): Eukaryota > Metazoa > Chordata > Aves > Gruiformes > Rallidae > Laterallus > Laterallus jamaicensis. Next base: position 3,811,776 of record JAKCOX010000009.1, read on the forward strand.
GCTATAAATTAAAATCTTTAAAGCCTTCAGAAAAAAATTGATTAATCATTTGCTGAATTACCAACAGACAAGGAACACTTAAGCAGAAAAGCATTTTAATTTCATTTACAAAACTAAGTCTTCTGGAAAAGAAAAAATAGCAGAACAAAAGCTTACTATAAGTAGTAAGGCAAATAGTATGTACAGTCAAAAAGAAAAGTGATGTTTCCACAGCAGTAAATCCTGGTAACTACTGCTGCGCATTGATTGTGTTCCTCTTTCATTTTTCACTTCCACTAAATTAAAAAACATGCTGCTGAGCTACATCTACCTCTTGTAGCCTTTTAATCATCCGTTGTTAGTGTCTAGAAACATGTAGTGATACAACTGCAACGTGTGCAAGTCAGTCCAGCTCCATGGACTGCCACTGTAAATACGCCAGCTTACACACGCCATTGGCTTTAGTCCTGATCCAGCCCCAAACCATCCGTGATGACATAGGAACAGAAACATTTCAGTGGTACCAATATTGGTTTTACCAGGGTTATCTAGGGACTTGGCTCAACCCGTGTCCTTCATCTGGGTTCCTACCAGCAGCAGAGCAGAACTAAACGTTCCTCTTATTGTATCGATGACAGCACAGTTTCAAATGAGTGCACATTTGTGGAAGCAAGCCAGCGTGTGTCAGCTACGTGCCAGTCATGGAAAGAAGTCTCATTCTAGCGAGTGCATAGTCAGGCAGCACAGTGATAATTACAGACTGATTTCCAGAAGAAATATGGCACTTGTCAAAGGCATAATTTCAGTTCTGCCTTTCCTCATTAACACTTGACGGGAACTCCAGCATATTTATGAGTCATTTAAGGCAGAAAACCACCAACAAAGCTTTATTATTATTTTCTTAAATTACAGCTGACTTTTATCCTAATGACCTAGCCTGATCTTTACAGACCAGCTTCTGAGAAAGGATAAGGGCTCCTACCACCCTTCATGTGCTCAGACATCTACTGAATTCATGCACCTCTGAAGCACCGGGATCCCAGTACTGCAGGAAGCTGGATCCAAGTCAAATTGTTGTTGTCAAAAGGACAAAACCTGGGACAAAAATCTTACCACAGGGAAGTAGTGGTGGTCAGGTAAGGACAGAAACTAGGAGTCAGAAAGGCCAAATGCAGAGTGTAACAGGTATGCAAATGTGTTTTAAAAAATCCAAACCAAAACCAAGCAAACCAAGGACAAAGGACCATGTTGAGATCTTCATGGGTTTCCTGAAGAGGCTTAGGTCTCAGACTTAAATGGTACTCTTTCTATCTTTAAAGTCTCCAGTCTTTCAGGTAATTTCACTGCTCTCCTGATGCTCTCCCTGAACCTGGTTTGCTGACAACACAGCAGACCTTTGTGGGAGAAAGGAGGGGTGCACATCACCTAGCACAACAAGGTTGGGATCCCCTACTAAGTACTGAAACTAAGTTACAAGTGCTACAGATCTAATTTCTACCCCTTGCAAAGGTGCAAAGAGCAGCCTATGCATGACCATATGCAATCATAAATATTTATATACACGTGTTCGTTCCTCCCACTTTTAGAAGTGCAGCTGAATCTTTGGGCACACTCAGTTGGAGGAGTATCACATGCAATAAGGAACACAAGTTTCCCAAGTTGTATGCCGGCACTGTGCAAAACAAAGTTCCCACAAATTAATCAAGCTATTCTTGTAGCAAGCTGAAAAGAAAGAAATGGACCAGGGCAAAAGTTGTTATTGTTATCTCTATTTTTAAATACTTGGAAGACACTCAGTTACTATGGTGGTCAGGACCATATAAGTACCTAGACAGATGCATCTGTAGCAGGAGTGTTAAGTGTTAGGGTTTTTCCATATCAAAGGTGCCAGCTAGCTGGGACCTTCTCCTCTAAGGAAAACGGGAGAAATAAAAATAATACAATTTCAAAATACAAGTCCTAAAAAAACAAGTTTAAAAAGCGGAAATCATTCTTCTATGGTTCTGCTGTTGTTCCTTGTTTTTTTCCCTATGGGACTTCTGCTTTTAATTTGTTCTCCTGGTACTCTTTCATTCGGTAGGGAATCAATTTTTCCCTTTCCAGGGCAGTCCCAGGGAGGAAAGCAATTCCAAAACAACACGCAAGAAAAAGTTGCATAAACATGATATGCTGACATACACACACTCTTCATGCACACATCCTATGTTCTCTGTAACAGTAGATGGACTTATTTGGTAGCTACGAGAATACTTAAAATGTGCAAAATGAAAGCTTGCAGGGGATTCCAGAGATGGGACATTGGCCAGGCTATATGAGCACTGCTAGCTTTGGCAAAGTTTTTAAAACAATATGTAGGATTTTTTGAGGCAGAAGCATCTCTTTTTAAAACATTTAAAAATGAAAGGTCCTCATTACCAGATGAAGCACAGCAGTAACACACAGTATCAAACCTGACTTGTCAGGTAGCAGACAGTATCTGCTCTCTCTTAAATTTAAATTAGGCATACTCATTACTTTATACTCCACCAGAGGATCCTCTCAATGAAACCAGATGGCCACTGCATGCTGTACAGCCACATGTGGAGGTAGCTGAAGATTTAGTATCGAAAGTGTCTACTTTATCGCAAAGAAATTGTTGCTTTAGAAGTTTCTGTTGATAGATAAAGATCTAAAGTTGTTGATAAGAATTTTTCTGTGAGTAATCCCTGATTATGATTGCACCAAATAAACACGGTGTTCCTCTGGAGAGGACCTATACTTATCCCTGGCCTCAAGAAATGGAAATTCACCTAGGAGAGGAAATAAAGTTCATGTATAATTCTCCTCTCTTCCTTTCAGCATCCTCTCTAGGGAAGATCTGTGAACAATCTGAGAGTCTTGTTATTAAAGGCTCAAACTCTCTTTAGCTGAGACACATTGGCTGTCTGAAGAGATGAACGGATTCCTTAATAAACAGCCTAGTCTGGGCAAAGGAAGACATACAGGGCAGACCTGAGACATTTGGTTTGGCTCTGGGTAAACTTTTGTGTAGCTGACCCCAAGAAAGCGCCTGAAATGAAACGCAGCAGATAAGACTGCCTGCAGTGTTTTTACCGTGCATTGCCATGCCTCACAATGAGATTTGTCTGGAATTCTTTACTTTGAATTTTTCTCCTCTCATCTGAAACTCTCAGCTACAGATGATGGTGTTGAGTTCACAAAGGCTTTTTACACCTTCCCCTGAGCAAACTATACACAACCAAATGCAACTTATGTAACTATGCTGAAGGTTCAAACACTTTAGAATCCGTGAAGGTGTGAGGTTATTGGATGGTTGCATTACATGTCTAGGAATGTTGCTGTGATACAAAGTTTCTATTTTAAGTGATGAGGACAAGGTACACCAAAAAACTTTCATCTCACTTCCTAAATCCTCACTAGTACCAGCTAGGTTGTATGAGCTAGAACAGAATTTGGCTCTGGGCACAGATTGAAAGTGGAAGAGAGACCACATTACTATCTGGGGGATCATATTCTGTGAAGCACCATTTTCAAGGGACAAGAATTTTAGCAGAGCACCGTAGTGGAAAGAAACAGGAGGACAAGATAATTTTCCTCCCAACGTTCAACCTATACTCAGGTATTCACTTCATACAATACTCTCTATTCTAACTTCTGATTAGTGTTGTGAGGGTAAAATATCAGAGATCAGCAGTCTGAAGGGGGTTGGGTTTTTCTTACATTGATTCAGCAGTTGCTTGCAAGACAGTTCATCTTTTGCCACACAAGCAGTGATTCACGGTGAAGGCAAAATGCACACAACATTGCAACACTACAGCTCAGCCACTGTCCTTTCCTGCTACTAAAGAAAGTGACCTTGCTAAAGACCCAGGCAGATACAGAAAACAAGTTCCATAAGATCCTCTGAATATTTATACAAGTTAGCCTAGTGCATTCCCTCCCTTTCCAAAAGATCTTTTTTCCATGAGTAAGTTTATTTGTAGAGCTGTTCCCCAAAACAGGACATTTTTACATAGTCATCGGAGAATATTAGTGGAAAATTAATTTTGAGCTTTTAAACAGATATTTATATTAGATCATACTACGATAATTATCCTGGCCTCTAGCCAGGAATTAAAGCTCTATTAAGCTAAGCACTCTACATAAACTATGAAGATGTTTATTCACTCTATTGGACCTAGCAAGATTCGTTATTCCTGAGTGCATTGTGCAGAAATTTCCCAAATTCCTTGAGTAGGAGGAAGTGGATGAATGGATTGTTGAAAACACTGCAAGGTACATATTCTACCAGGAAAGCTTACTAGTAAGATCTCTACCACACAGGATTGTTTTATAATTCTTTACCATTACATTTTTTTTTCTAGAATCCAGATGACTCCATTTTGGATGTAAAAGCTAAGAATTTACTTTGCCTGTTTGTTTATCCCACAGTGAACTGTACAGAGAGGAAGAAATGCAGAGCATTTATTCATTTAGTTTTAAGACCATACACTGACAAGACAAATGCTTCAGAATGAGTAGAAACTGGAAAGGGCTTCACTTTGTCAGTACAACTGACCATCTTGCTGTGATTGCGTAGTGGGTCGGGCCTACGCAACACGTAAGTTCACACACAACCTATATTCATTTTCATTTTACTCAGAGCCAGGAAGCTATAAAACACATCACATGAAAACACATTTTGTTATTATAAATATTCATACTGCTGAATGATAAGTCTGAGGTTCTGAGAAAATTATTAGCAAATATCAATTAATAATCACATGCCTTATGTACTTTCAGATGAAAAGGTGAGATCTATTAATAGCAAAAAGAGTGATTCTAAATTTGAAGGTAGAAATAATTGGTTCTGATGCAATTATTTCCCTGCCAGTTTTGCTAGACTGAAAAGAGCAGATTGCCTGATACCAGCTTGCAAATTACATTGCAAAAAAACCGCAGGGTAACATGAAAGAGAATGAGAAGTGACAAGTGTTAACCCACAAAGGAACCTTGTGACATTGCCAAGGTAGTAATAATAGTAAGGTAAGAACTTTTTTTCCCATTTAAGATACATTTGCAAACATGATGGGCCAGATTAATCAAACCAGGTGAGCAAGAAGGAGATTGAAGCTTCTTATGCCACACTGACTCAATTAGACCAAGTCAGATTCCTGTAGGAGGGGGTGTGTGGGGATAGCATTGCTGTCTTTCATTGGGATATTCTACCCTAGAGAAGAGCATTCTAGAGTTCACATGTAAAGTTTGTAAAGGCAGACACAAACAAGTATGTCTTGGCTTTCAGGTAGACTGGAGTCCTTTAGACCCAGTGAGGTTATAGCAGCTAGCTACATAGCTTCTATGCACAACAGTATGTTTTTATACAGGTGCTTTTCTACACATACTGTTATTGCTAATTATTTGGTTAGTGTTTCTTTTAAAGTAGTCCTTTGACCAGTTTTCACCCAGGAAAACTAGTTTATGCAATTCATTCCCGATAATATTTTTTTGTTCTTCCTACTCTGACAGCAGAATGAAGTTACATTGACTTCCCTGACAGAAATATATTATGTTTTGGATAGAAAAGCTACTCTGCATTATCCAGTGCCCACTGAAGCCATCAGGAGCTCTTCCATGGATTCACTAGCCACTGATGCACCATGAGAGCACACTGAATGCTATAGTCACTCTCCCCTAAGATGACATGAATTCTGATTTAGATCATAACCTGTAAAAGGACAAACTGCAACTTATTTAAAAGGTCAAGATAGACAAATGTCATCTAGGATTTTACCAGAATCCAGTGAGGTCACTGAACAAACAGCAAAACTCCTAGTGTGAGTAAGAGCTAAGGAACTCTCACTCATGTTGGAGTATTCATGATACTGAATAATACTGATACAGCTTCAAGAAGGACCAGGTTGTTGCTCCATAAAACCCAAGAAGATACAGTGGCATATATTATACAAAATACAGTGGGGAGAAATTCTGTCTGCTAATGACCAATGCTCTGAAAGAGAAGGGGAGCTTCATCCCCTACACCTTACCACCTCTCAGTCCGGAAGACTACTCAGGAAGGCAGCTGAGGGAAGATAACTGTTGATGAATGAAGGTCCCATGTAGGTACAACAGTCCATTGATCAACACGACAACCAGTACAGTTTGCGTATGGCATTTTCTTCTTCCATTATCACAAACCCTTGTGCTGTGGCATATCACTGCTCTATACTACTGGCTTTTCTGAAACTCAGTCTTTTTCATTGCCCATCCCCACCCCAAGCCAACAAACAAGGCTGCTTGCACAAAGCAGAGCCAGTTCAGTAGACAATGGAACTAAGCTTTTGTTTTCTGTGTGATAAAATCCTCCACTGGAGGGGAAGGTAGCTAAGAAACAACCACTGTGGTGGTAGAAACTAAATACAACTAAGGATATAACATTGCTGTCTAAAGAAGGTCAAACAAGAACATGCATTCATAAGCGCTTACTAGAATTATCACTCCTATAAAGGAATCTTCAGAGACTGAATTTCCCCTCATGCTTCACAGCAACACCATACATATCTTCAAAGAGGGAAAATGCTGATTGCCATGGTCATTAGTTTTATTTGCTTAGTTTTGAGCCAACCTAGAGATGGGCGCAAAATTCATTTTCTACAAAGTTTGACCCACAGCAGTAACTCCACTGTGTGACTCAAAACCCCTGAAAACAGCTGAGCATCTTTAGTTTTCAGCAGCTCTTCCTGATCTTGTAATCAAAAGCAAGGACAGTGACCAGAGTAGTTTGCCTTTGCAAACACTTTCATGGCATGACTTTTTTCTTTTTTTAATCCTAACAGGAAGAAAGGATTTTTGTTTTTTCCCCCCACTTCTCAACAAGAGGGAAAGCTTCCTTTTGACATGGAAACAAAACATCTGAAGAGGCTGATTACAGCCACAATGAAAATTTAGAGATGACATATTGCAGACTTCTGTCCAAAAAACACCTAACAGAGGATTCATATTGTATATGTAGGTTTACTGCATACCCCAGTTTTCAGAGGAATAAATCATTTCTGGCTGAGTTCTAACTAAACAAAGCTAATCAGGACGAAGAGCTATGAATTCTAAATCAAAGCAGGAGAAATGTAATCTCATGTTCAAAGTCCTGATTCTGCTTTATTTTCATGCAAGCATGTGGATTAGGGAGCAGATCAGAGGACTCCTCCGTCTCCCCCACTGCTCCTCTATTTTGCATAGGTGACAGTTTTTGTTATAATTTCATTAAAAAAAAATAGGTATCTAAGATTAACTGCACATCTGCCTGTTTATATTATACTCAAAGCTATGCTATAACTAGACTCCTGTGTACTTGTGCAGCTCTTTCGCACTCAATTCCCTTTGAGAGAAAATAATTTGCTTTTAAAAAGGCTGCAGGATCAGTAAATCTAAGCTAAACATGACAACAGAACAATTTTGTTCCTGAAGAAATTCAAGGCAAACGAGCTCAGTTCATAATGTGCTCAAACAGTAAAGAGAAAAACATGCTTCCCATGCTGCCCAAATGGCTGACGATTTTGCTTGCTTTCCTTTCCTGGTAATTTGAGAATGCAAATAGCTTTGCTGTCGGGGTACATTTGTTCTCACTAATTCAAGACACTATAACAAGCCAAAATATTTATTTCTTTTTTCCACTCTAATTTCTGTTTTGTCATATTGGGAACATTGTCTATGGATTTCATTTACTGTAGCATTATGCAAACAGCCCTTATGGGAAAGTCATGGGTGATAGGCAAACTAAGCATAAAGAAGTCTCAATGTTCAGGATGTGTCACCTAAAAGGGCACAAAAATTCTGTTCTGACCAACATGTAAGGGCCAAAATGCATATCCAAAATTGACTGCTCAAATACCCCGTCTTGGAAAACTCTTGGATTTTCAGAGAAGATACTTGCATTCTTCCTGCTTTTCAGTAGATGGGATGGACTATTAGAACATATTCTTTTAATTAGAACTGGATGGTCAAACAGAAGCAGGTAACATTTATATAGTTCAGTCCTATTCCAGTTCACGAGCATCTACAAACTGATGCTGCCTCATTCGTAAATAAATTGATCAAAATGTTTTCCTTCATAAAACGTTTCTGATGGTAATTGGATTTTAATCAAGTGAGCATTTGTATGCGAAGCATTTCTGCTTCCTATAGGAAATAAAACAATTGCTGTTTTCACTGAAATTCAGTTCAGCTTTTCTGGAAAAAAGAAATAAACATTTTCCAATTAGAATCATTTGTGCCACTTAAGGGGCAGAAATTGGTTCCTGCCAGCCTCTTCGTTAAAGTCCAAAAAACCCAATAACTCATCCCTTAGAGGAGTGGAACATGAGTCCAGGTTTTCTCAAGTAGTGATGAAGTTAGGAGCCTATTTGCCATGTGGTCCTTACATGTGAGCTGCTCCAGCCGTAGCCTATCTCCAGCAACACTCAAATGAACTCTATGCAAATGGCTTCTAACTTTGGTATCTTAGTTATGGGCCTAAAATTAGGTGGGATGAATCAGACCACAGAAACTATGTTTATGAGCAAGTACTTTGTAATTAGTTTATTTTTGTTCACCTTCCCTATTCACATATCAGCTGCTTATAATACTTAAGCTAGTCTCTTGTTGGCCTTTCATACATACTTAACACTGCCTTGTGCCTCATCTGTATCTGCACTGACTTTTACAGAGTCCTTTGGTTTACGATTATACAAGCTCAGAATCAGATCTCTGCTTTAGCAGACGATTTGAACATACAAATATAAGGAAAATCCCACTGAAGCCCTTCCAGGTTTTAAAAAACATTCAAAGGGTAAGATATTAAACCAAGGTCACTGCTACCGCATATCTATCATTACAGTAAAAAGTATTTTGGCTCAATTTATCTCTATATTCTCCATCAATAAATACGGTCTACCCTTACCATTCTCACCAGCTGTCTTGTCTTTTCCATTTGTAGCTCCGGTTCCTTGTCTCTGTTGGAAGGAGAAAAACACCACAGGTAGTTAGAACAAGTTTGAATTAATTTGGAATTACTAGCAGTTACAGTCTGATTTCTCTTCAACCCCTTGAGTAGTTATCCATTCCCATGCAGTGTTGGTTTGAAACTCTACCAGTCAGAACAGGAATGCATAGTACCATTTGGGTACCGCCGTGTAACTGTGGGTTCAGCTGGATGTAATTCTGACATGCTGGTGATGAAGTGTCTGTAACCAAGTTTCCAGCAGTGCAAGGGTACAAGCTACAGCAGGGCATCTATTCATGTCTCTGCTGTACCTCCATTTCCGTGCTTCTTCTGACCTAACTTTGGCCAGAAGACTTAACTTTCTGCTTTGGCCACAAGTAGGGATGGACATTCCCACTTCAATACACTCTGTCCAAGGAACAGCCTCATGACTTTCCATGGAAGAAACCAATGCAAGTCACTCTACTAAGTAACATGTGTCAAACACCAGTGCAGCCCAAATAAATATTCACAAAGCAGAGCTGCATTAGCGTGGCTACACTACTATGTAACTTGTTAGCAGAGGAATGGTCACTTTATGAAAAATATGCTGTATGCCCCAGAGAACACATCGCACAGGTAGAATTAAGGTACCTCGGTAGGTATGGCAAAACTTGCATTTCTTATGCAAAGTTATTCATGTTTGTGAGTATTACTGAAATAAAGAATTAATCCTCGAGGACTGTATGTGTAAAAAAAAAAAAAAAAAGAGTACTAAATTCAGTGAATAAATCCAGGCACATTCATCTCAAGGCAGCACATCCTCACACATTCAGGAAATTTAACAGCTACAGAAGCACTGCAAAACAAATAATTTGTACCAGAATATGAACAGTCATATCAATTCTCTAATAAAATTTAGAGGCATAATTATCTAAAGGTATTTACTGTAGAATATCTGGTTAAAGCCTTCTCTACTGCTCTGGTTTCTGTCCATCTCCAACAGCAGTGGTATTTTTAAGGGTATTTGGATATATGAAGCTAATGAACAACGTAAGTACAAAACCTTCTTGTGTGCTCTTACAGTAGGAAAAAAAGGCTCTTCAAATTCCTCAGGAGAATAAAGAGCAGCTACACAGGATCTATTGTGCATCCACATGCCAGTGGTGGGGCTTCTCATCATCTTTTCTGTGGCAGATTTCAGTATGCATCGCTCTCCACTGGCTCTGCCTCTTCTCTCATTCTGTGCAATAAGACAGGGCATCCCTAGAGAAAACAACCCTAAGTCTATAACCACAGCTACAATCACCCCATATGATGGAAATATATTTCTTTCTCCCTGGAGCCTCTGAGCCAAGATAAGAGAACTTGGACGATAACAAAGAATGGGATTCTAAATTGATTAATAGCTTTTACAAAAAGCATAAGTTACCAACAGCCAGAAATCAATAAATATACCCAACAACCAGTTTTGCTAAAGACCTTCATGCCTTTATGTAAAGTTTGGTTAATAACTCCATATTTCAATTTCAGTCCACAATTGAAGCTAGATTTTCTGGGATCTCCAAAATAAACCCAAATTACTGGATTTTTCCTACATATAAAATGGCAGCTATTTTTTTCTTTCCTCCCTTGTTTATTTTGAAATGCTTTTTCAAGTTGCCTTATTTCCTGAATGTTTCAGGCTGTGCTACTTAGCCTTTATGAAAGCTTCTCTTTCCTCCCTAGGCTATACCTGTCAGGTTCAGTCTGCTATTGATAGAGTGCAGACCAGAATATGGATCCACACATTTTTGTGTCTCAGGATTTCCCCTCAGGGAGAGAAAAAAGTTGTTAAATAAGCCACAGAATAAAACTTAGTCTTAGGTCAATGAAGGTTTTTCTATTCATGAGGTCAAAACTTTAAGTCTGAAATCAGTCAAAGTATTCTACAGCCATTTGATTGGTGACCACTGCACATATACAGAAGTCTGAAAGTCTGCCAACCAAGCTTCTGATAGCCTTTCCTTCAGTTATATACATATTTGGATCTATAAGCACTGTGCTGTCTTTTAAGTGAGTGCAATGGATTTGAAAGTGAAAGTCAGTTCCTTATTAACCACGCATTTAAACTTAAGAAAGAGCCATATAGAGTGCGATCATCCACCTTTAGCCTTTTATTTCACTACATTCAACGAACCTATTTTCTTAAAACATTTTTGAGATGCTAGTGGTATTAACAGCTGGAGCTTCTTGTTTCTTTCATGATGCTACCAGAGGACACAAAACATGTAGCTTTTTAATGTCCGTCAGAGTACAAGAGGACTAAACATGAGGAGGAGTTAAAGTTATCTTCAAGAACCAATGGATAAAAGCTCTCCAAAAACTGGTATAAACATATGTTGTCCACAAATGTAAGAAATTAAAATCAATTAAATACAGGAAAAAGTATTGTTTTCTGGGTTTTATTTTTAAATAGAAAACCCAAGATTGTGGTGGTTCAGCCCCAACCAGTGGTTGAGCACCACATGCTGCCTGCTCACCCACTGAGGAGAAAGAGACAGAGCCTCCATGGGTTGGGATAAGGACAGGTTCCTGACAAAAGCACCGTGGAAGTAGAATGGTACCAGCCATTTACACTCACACCCAATGATAATGCAGAGTGCCTTACTGAGCAGATGATTACAGAGTGCTGCACACAAGGACCAATCCAATGCACTAGCTGCACTTGACTGCTCTGGAGGCACCCAGGAGGGTCTGGTCCCAACCAGCCCCTTTTATGGGGAAGTGATGTCAGGCAGTGTGGGAAACTGCCTGGGCTAACTCAGCTCACCTGGGCTGGATGCTTGGGGATGTTAACTCTGGCTTGGACAGAACCAGAACAAATATGTTGGCCATATTTTAAAAGATAAAAGCAGTCTAACTTTGCTTTTTACAACTGGCAGCCAGCTTGCTTCCTTCAAAGATTGCTCCTAAAATTCTCCAGCATTTGCTGAGGCAAGCAATAGGACAGAAGCATTGAGTAAGCTTTCCATTAGGCATTGAAGAAGAAACATCATAGCCAAAATGAACATGAATTCAAAACCATAATGATTATACAGTAAAACAGGATAAACAGTTTTGTTGCTGTGTTGTGTAGGAGGAAACATAGTTTATGGTTGCTTGGGGCTATATTAATTTTTAACTCAGTGGTTTTACAGAACATCAAAGGCACATCATTAAAAATTTCCCTAAAATCAAAGTCACTCCCAATTTGTCAGATGAAGAAGGGAAAAGGACTACTGCCATATGCCCAAAATCCCAGTAAGAAAAGAACAGGTTTGCTTTCCTGTTAAATTGTCAGTGCTATACACAACGGCTAGCAAATGTGGTATGAAAGACTGTGCTAAATTAGTCCCCAAAGTGTACAAACTAAGGTCAAAAGTGAAAGCGCAGCCCAGAGGAGTTCTGAAGAATGTGAAATTACTGCAGTAGCTTTTCTATTGATTGTTCTAGCTCCTCCTTTACCCCCAAGCCTAATTTTTGCTTTTAATCTTATATTCTGTTCCTGTCTTTAAATAGCCTGACCTTTTCAGTTATGCTTCTAATTAGCACCTCAGTGTTAGGGACTGTAACCAGGTGTTGATTACAGAAGTTTTTGGGGAAGAGGGGTTGTTTGTTTTCCAATGAGCCACAGAAAGCCCAAGAGCAGGGACATGAAACTGACAGAAAGTTCTCTGACAAATGGGCCCTTACAGTAATAACATTCTGCTGCTTCCTCTCGGTGCAGAGCCAACAAGGTACAGCAGGCTGTAGCCCAGCAAAACAGTGGCTGCAGATTTTCAAAAGGATGTTGTTTCTATATCAAAGAATGAAAGAGCATCCAAGGGTAGAATTAAGAGAATCAAAATGGTGGAAAGCTTTTGTAAAATAAAGAGCAGAAAGAGTCAGCATAGTCACCACTCAGGACAAAACCCATTTTGACTGATGCATGTGAAACATTATTAGGGTGTTCTATACTCATGGATGAGAACAACAGCAGTAAAGTCTGTGCATATCCTAAGCTTTTCTTAAGCCTCATTTTGCTACTAGGTCCATCCTTAATAAAGGGCATTACATGTGACAGAAGGAAATACATGTTGGCACAAGGCAGCATAAAAATGGCTGTAGGTCAGCCAGCTGCGTGCCAAGCAAGCCTTTCTTCTGTACTGCCATCTGTTCTCCACACAAAGTTTTCTCTGTAAGAGATACAAATTGAATCAAACTATTTCATAAGCAGCTCATTTTTTTCATAGCCTTCTGCTTTAATTAAAAGTTCAGCTGCTTTAGCCTTAAAGTAAAAAAGTACTGGTAAATACACTTTACAAATTTATAAAGTTTATATCCATTCCGATAATAAAAACGTCACTGTAAATATCTGCTTAAGAACTTTCCATGTTTTCCAAGCACAGAAAGCTTACTAGTCAAAAGCAATATGACCAGGAGATACAGCAATTTCTGCCTGCTGTTTTCAGGACTAAACTTCCTGTAGAGTTCCTCAAATTAGGATAATTAGGATTGAGTTTATCCAAGAACACCACAAGAAACAAAGTTTCTCCAGGCTGATCTTTACTTAGTGTTGGTTGATCTTTGAAGATACTGAGAGTTTTACGCTACTGAGGTAAGCCACAGTTAAGGTTCATTAGACTATAGGCATAGGTAGATGCCAAAGACTACTTAGTATATAACCATTACTACCTGAAGGTTCATAATTGTTCTTCAATTTCCTATAGTGTAATTTTGAGGTAATTTAACATTCATTAAAGAATGAATTAGAGAAATCTGGACAAAACCACAGAACCCTAGCAAAGGTTGTACCTATGCATTCCACAAAGCCTCCTTTTCCATGTACCTTCTATCCAGGTGTATTACCTCCTCCAGTTTTAAGGACCAAAGGATTTCCATGCTTTAACACCATATGTAGACTTGAAATTACAAAAAACAGGAAGAGAATGTATTCAACTTAAAACCAAGCAGTGGGCATTGAGGGAAATGTTAGCTTTTGTCAGTAGATCAATACACCATATATACAATGCCACTTGAAAATAATTATGTGATGAGCTGATATCCCAAGCCTACTGAAATCAATGTGAATTTTGCAATTGCCTTTCTGTCATGCTCTAGCAGAGAACACAAACTGTATGTCAGAAATCCAATAGAGATACAAAATTTAAGTAGGGGTAAGAACCAAGCAGCTATGACTTGCAATGAGTGCATACACTCAGTAGAATCTTGGATTTTCCAGCAATTAATGAAATTAAACTCATTTACTGGAGGTTTCAGTATGACAACCACTTTCTAACCTCATAAATTGACTCAAAACTATATATAGTACTTGGCATTTCACACATTTAGATGTGAAAAACATTAACTTTTTATCTTAAGCATGGTAGTATCTTTTGTCCTCCTTATTACTAAATTATTTGCTGTATTGTGGTTAAGAACAGAAAATATTATGCTGCTGTGACAATTACTGTTTACTGATGTTGCCATGGGCTACTTGGCCTGTAAATAGTGGGACTGGAATTTTAGCACCACTGTATTTTTGGAATTCCGTATCAAAAACATGAAGATGGAAATCTGGGAGAAATAAGGAGTGTTGGTGGTGAGCCCCACACAAATTCTGCTGTTTCACTCACCCTCTCAGGTTACGAAAGTCTTCTCAAAACTGGTCTGCAATATAACCTGTTGGTAAACCCTAAACCAGCTTCCGTGACATACAGGTTCAATCACAGCAGTAACAGCTAGTCACCTAAAAAGCATCTGCATACAGATCTGAGGAATCCGAGACAAGCTTGAATATAGTTACGCAAACTGCATTAGAAGCTACGTAAGTTAACTTTTTCACTGGTCTATTTGTGCCTCCTTTACAAGTTCCTCTGCTTTTTTCACTTTTTGTAGACACTGTACTAAACATTTGAGATGCAAATATCCTTCAAAGCCCAAACTTAAGGTAGCTGCATCAAGTATAGAACATCTCGCCAATATTTTACCTGAAGGATGGTTAAATCTGATAATGTGTCTGTCACTTCTGTCTTGCATATCACTACAAGAAATGCCAAACCACATTTTCTGGGCATTTGACAGAAAGGAAAAATATTTAGCAACCTATATGTTAGCACAAAGCAGTGCACTCCTAGTCATGACCATATATTTCCAGTAGAAGTACCTTTCTGGAGACTACTACTTTTCCCTGGCCGCTCTCACCCTAGGATCTGTTCTTTAGGATATGGCTTATAGTCCTGCCTGTGTATCTCTCTGCATGCTGCTTTATACAACATCAGTTTTCTAGTGCCAGTTTTCTGGCTATCTTGTACTGCCAGGGCAGCATAATATTGCTAGAGCAAGAGTGCCAGAATCCATCTTTCAATACTGGCTGTCAAAACTAAACTATCCCTAGCACTCTGATGATTTCAGTAATTATCTTCACAGGTCAAGCAGCATTCTACTTGACTAGCTCCTGATTGCCCTTAATTTTATTAAGGCTCTCCTATAAATATTTTAATAAATTTCAACTCCACAAGTGGAATGAGATGAACCAATGGGACTCAAACCACAATATCTAAAAGTTGGCACAGTGACCACTGTTGGTTTACTATGACTTTTGTAGTCATTGAAGGCACATACTAGACTGTCATCCTAGAAGTCACAGTAATATTTGTCAGAAAATAACAAGGCTGATGTACCAGTTGTTGCATTTCCCCAGGAAGGGCATGAAAGTTTAGGTACGGTTTATTCAAGGTGAATCCACAAGTCCCATGGACAGCACAGATGTGCTGGAGGAAAGCCCTGGCCCCCAAGTTGATCCACTATACAACCAGGCACAGAAAAAGCAATAGGAACTGCAGAAGGAACCTTGAAACTTGGGCTTCTCAGCCTAGTTTAAGGACTGGGTAGTAGCCCCTACTCCAGGGTTTCGTGTGCTTTTTGTCCACATAAAAACATTTACATGGCTATGCAAAATGCATGCTCCATCCAATGGGCAGAGCACCTTAGTCACAGGCACATTAGCAGAGTCAGGGCATTTCCCTCAATTGATGAGATCTGTTCACTTTTGTCCAGACTGAGATTTTGGCTGAAGGTTAAGTCCTCAGAACAGGCACTTTGAGTGCACAGAGACAGCTTCAGCACCCAGGTTAAATGAGGTACCTGATGAAAATGGGTGAAGAGAATAACTGTCTGGGATATAAAACCCAACTACAGTGCAGGTTTAAAAAAAATTTCTAATAGCACAGAGAACAACTTCCAGTGTACCCCAACTTTTACCCCTGTTGGGCTATAATAAATAAATCAGCAAAGTGACAACCTGCAGGTTTTATATTCAGATTCAATATAATGTTGTAAACAGAGTATTTACACCAGCACCAAGTGTAATCAACATAATTAGCACAAACAGTGGCTTGCTTAATATTTAGGTTATAAGCATATTTTGAATTAAAACATTATTAAGCAGATATTTCTCCAAAGACATTTAATCATTTTTTTTCTCAAGCAAGGATTAATGGAATCTTTGAAGTTAATTCTGAAAGCAGCTGCAAGAATGTATTTCCCAAATCCTGTTAATTACCATGCCAGCCATGAGAAGTAATCCCTCTCTTCTCCAGGAAATGGAGGATTTGATCCTGCAAGGCTTATTTACAGGGGTAATTCATATGTGGTCAAGTAGCTGTCTTCAGCAGAATCACTTGCATGAGTAAGGTTGAAACCTCAACACAGTAGTGTGGAATTTCTCTAAACTGCGTATTAGGTTTTGTTTAGCAAAGGGCAGAGGGGGCAAAATCAACTACAGAATAAGCCATCTCACACCACTTGCCAAAACATTACCTCAGCTCGCATTTGGATATGGGTGGTACAGCCCATATCCTAATTACACTGGAAATTGATAAAGAGGAAACATCAAGGTGACCCAAGAGGAATACTTCAATCACATAAAAATTAAGCTAGATGGCATAAATGAAAAATGACTCAAGTCTCTTCATTTTTTTCTTTGTATTATTTCTTATCTCTTGATAGCATGAGACTTGGCATTGCAGTTACAGAAAGGTCATTTTGGGGCAGGAAACCTGCCTTAAGAATGCCTGCTTCTCAAACTAGCCCAGACAAGCCACACTTTCCCATCTCCAAGGCCTCTTTTGTGTGAATCCAATTGTTTGCAAGGTCAAACAGAAAACAGGAGCACTAAAATTACTCAAGTTAAAAATAACCCTTTGGCAGAGCTGTGTTGAAACAATCATTGAAGTGATCCATAGTTTATTTGTTTCTGTTGATCATTTCAGTCATGTAAATGATGTCTGTGGTCCACAAACAGTTGTACCAGGGCAAACAGGCAGACAATACCATGGGGAGGAGAAACTGCAGTTTTGTCCAGAGAACTGAGAAGGAGAGCAAGTCAGTGCTTCATAGCATGAAACACGTCATGCTGCATCTCCCTGTGATGTTGCATTACCTCCCAAAAGTCTTTGTTTTGCACTGCTAAATATGGAGCAGCACAGAACATCCACATAGCCCACTATAAGCCTTGGCCACTGTGCAGGTGATACATTGATGGCAACTGACTGTGACATCTTATTAGGAGCAAATCAGAACCCCTGGGAAAAGCATTTGCATTCAGGCAGTATCTTGGGTATCCTTTAGTATTAGCATGCCCAGATAGGAAGAGTGCTCTAAACCAATTAAGAGGTCAGGATCCTTGCCTATGCATAATATAACTCATTATGGATGGTGTTTTTGTAACAAATATTTACTTTCTATTTCATTCTTCCAAGCCCTTCTGAAGTTTTGGGTAATTTAATTTGCTGAGCTACAAAGCCAGCTGTAATTGAGTTAGAGGCTGTCTTCAAGGGACAGCTTGGGTTATTAATGGCAAGTCTGCACTGACAAATTGCTTCATATCTGATCATATTGACTATCATTATTAAAACAGGCTGCTGCTTCTTCCCAGACGACAAAAACTCTGGGATTTTTTTTTTCTGTGGGCATTTTTCTGCTTTATTTCCTGTAGCACAATTAAAAAAAATTGTTCTCAGTTTTTTCCTATTTCCCTGCATAATTCAAAAGTAAACATGTTATTACAGTCTGTTAGACCACGCTGGAAACTGGCCAGCCAGGTTTTTAAAAGGTATTAATCATGGCAGTTTCAAGTTGCCATGCAAAGGAACTTCTGCCTTCACCCTAGGGCAAAGGCTCCTGATTTTCAAGACAACAGCAAGATGAGAAGGCAAGGATGTTTATGCGTCACTTACTCTACTCCTCAAACCCCCGGGCTGCCAGTCTGGTCATGGAGAACAACTCCCAGCAACCCCCCAGCCATCTGCAGTTATGACAGCAACTTCTTCAGGGCTATTCCAGTAGCAGGGGAATCACTGGACTGAGAACATGCTGCAGCCTTGGCAAAGCACCCTGCCCAGGGGCTGCACAGAGATGACGCAAACCTGTTATCTCTGGCTGCACGCCACGAGGAGATTCATGCATTGGGAACCCTAAATTGGCTGACACTGCCTCAAAATGGGGCCTCTCTTGACAGAGGATTAGTCCAGCATTGTTCAAATCTGTATCAGAACTGACCTGCTGAGACTTTGGGGGAGATGCTTTGTTTGAAGTGCTACAGTTCAGAGCAAAACTGTGTCTTGGCATGGAGTCTAAAAAGCAGCCAAGCTACTGGAAACAAGCTTGCCATACTCAAAAGGCAAGTGGACAGGCACAAGGTCACCTTGACTGACAGGAATCAGGGACAGCAATCAAGTATGATCGCATGCAGCAAGGAAAGCCAAGTCGCTAGCTCAAAGAGCTGCAAAAAAATAGGTATCTCCACAAACCAGAAGCTTCCAGGACCCAGCAGCTGCTCATTGACAATGAAGCTGATAGATTCAGTTGCACTAGAAGTGCAGTTGCAGAGAAGAAAGTAATTTTCACTGAGTAGCTGTAGGAAGTTCCCAGGCTCCCCAGCCCCAGTTCCTACCCACCAGTTTACCTGCCCTAAGAGTAAATGCTGTACAGTCACTGTAGTGCTCTAGCTGTGGATGGAGTCCAGAGGAAACAGTGGGGCAGATTCAGTGAAAGCTCCCCCACATTGTTTGAAACTCTCTCCCTTCAGAGAACTGTTTTCCAATTCAAGTTCAATGAAAACCTGCAAGTTTCTTCACTCCAGTCATCAGTCATTACTTCTGTCTCCAGCCTGCTGTTTTGCATCAGGCTCCACTCTCTCATGCCTTGTGTATGAAGCGAAAAAGTAACACCCAACTAGGCATTTTCACCTTAGCCACACATGAACATGGCAACCTGTCATGTAATGCAATTTAAAAGGACCATAGCATGTTCCTCCAGAACATCATACATTTGTTTTGTTAATCTCCTAACATACCAATCCCACAACTAGACAGCAAATAGGTTCCCAAGAAGCTCCAAGCAGAAAGCAAGTAACCTTCACTTTGACTCAACTCTGCACTACCTGACCCTGCAGTCAAAACCATCTATTAACACAGCATGACCACAGAAGGTACTGCTAGAATTCAGCTAATTCATAGCTTGTGGGTTTTTTGCAGTTTACAACATCAATGCTAGATCCTTTCCTCTCAGTGTTTCTGCATCTGCAGATCTATCCCAGAAGTCCAGTTCCACAATGGAAACACACCAAGCTTTTAGTCCCAGTAAAGAACACAGAGCACCACTCAGAACAGCAGCCCTTTCTTTGAAACAGAGGGAGAGCCTCCTGTAATCTTACTCAAGACCTTCATTCACCTTGGCTTGAGTGTCAGTGCTGTCCAGTAGCTTGCAAGACATGCTGAAGGAAAGAAGTGAGAGCTAGCCAAGTCTGACAAATAAATTAAAACTGGCATGAAGCTGGCCCACCACAGGCACGTGGCTGCGCTGCTTTATCCACAGCACATGTGTGCTGGCACATGCCTTTTGAAGTGTGCCAAGCCAGCAATGTGCTTGCTCTCTTTACTGGTGTTGAGCATGCATCTGTCAGATCTGAGTGGAGCAGTGATATGTATCAAGCAGCTATGAAGCCACATGTCTTATTTTACCACCATGCCATCTGCAGAAAGCTGTGTGCCTAGCCATCTTCTCTGGTCTAGTACTCCCCTCCTCCTTCCTATCAAGTTCATTCTTACTTGTGGCATCAGACTGATTCTTGATTTCTATGTCATTCATATTTTTTCCTGAGCACCACGTAATCTCTTAAGTTAAAAAGAAGCATTCTTTAGAGTATTTCAATTAGTGTTAAAATAATGAGCTTAAAAGAGTCAACATCCAGATTATTCAGTGTTTTATAACAAAACTAATATAATCCTAAGGATGTGAAAGAAAAGCAAATTTTTTACAAGATAAGGGAACAAGACAGCAAAAATCCCATTACTTGAAACATTCAAGTTAGAGAATGAAAAGCCCTAAAAATCAAACTGAAAGACATACTTGTGGTTTTTGAGAATTCTTTTTCTGTCTCTGTACCTCTCCCCTTCTGCCCCACCCAAACCTGAACTTCAGCGTTTTCAAATGGGTTTTCACATTTAACCAGGCATTACACTCTGGTTCATCTCAGGCAAGCTTTTCCTTCAGATTATGCTGTATCTGTCTAATGACATCCACACTCACCCTGTTTGGTCCCTTTTAAAGACAATTCTACCTTGGACACTCCAAATCTGTCATCCTCTAGAGGGGATCTCATCAACCCAACCTCACCCTACTGAGGGCCTTGCTGAAACCCACAGAGCTTCTTAGTAGAGACACAAAGGCACATTAGAATATGGATACTGGCACCCATCAGGGATGATCAGTTAAGTAAGTCTGGATCAGAAAAACTGATTCACTATAGCCAAGCTTTTTGTGGGAACGTTTTGATCAATAGCATAGTATTTTCCCCACAAATTACTGGTTTTCTTTTATGTCCTGAGCATCACTAGAAAAAAGTCTAATATCACCAAAATCCTCAAGAAACCAAAAACGACCTCAGATATATTTATTTCCACATCATCTTGGTTATACACTTGGACCATTCTAGGAGTTAGGATCTTGATAGCCTTTTCCTTGAAGTGTATTTTCTCCCATAGTCAGCATACTGCTAACCACAATTTCAATGCCTGGTAATCCCTCTAGTGTTAAGATTCATGGAGAACAAGTATCACCATGGCAGATTGACAGTCAGGTACCCAGACCAGTGGTACCTGCCAGATAGCAAAGCTACTTTGTAGGCCACAGAGGACAGAGATGCAAATCACCCCAAGGCATGAGCAGTGGGTAGTGTCTGCTTTCCAGAACCCTGCCCAGTGATTTCTAATGCTGTGCAGATGCCTAGTTTCCTTAAAATTTCTCATTAATTCCTAAAAAACTAAGGCACTTTATGTGAAAAACTGTTTCACACGTGCAAACCTACTAGTTCCTACAAGAGATGCTGACTTGACAGGACATCTGGAGCAAATTGATGAGATAGCTCCAGAACAGCCCTTGACTCCTGCCAAGATTTACTAGCTTTAGCACAACATGGTGCTGTTTCCAGGGATAGAGCTAGTCAGTGCTATCCTGGGCACCTCTGAACTGTGCTCCATCATTCCTAGAAGAGGTCCATGTAAAATCCTTACAAATACATCTACACCGAGCTGTACAGCTAGCCAGGATCTCTACAGGTATCTTCCCTTTCAGGAGAGTCACGTGGTTCAACATGAGCTTCCACAGCAGTGTGTAACCCTTCCCAGTTTAAACCGTTATAACCTGAAGATTGAGTTCAAGTTTCTCCATTGCCGCTTTCTAGCCTTGCTGGCACTACCCAGCAGCTGGCTCCACAGCACAGCTGGAATCAAACTTGCCAGCCAAGGAACAGCAGATCAGGCTGGTGGCAGAACAGCTCAGGGCTTTGTCAGGTATTTGGACTTTAAGACTGTGTTAAAAGTGCTAAATATACACTTGCCTATTTTTTGTCATAGTTGGGAGCTCTGTCACTCCACACATTAGAAGAATCTGAAGCCCTCATACCTGGTGCCACTCTTCTCAGCTTACTGTATTATTCCAGGAATCTTTGAAGTCTCCAAAGACAGACAGAAAGACACCATCTTTCAGGTTTTTTTCCTTTTGTTTTTCACTTTCATCTTCAACAAAAGAGATCTAGCATCATTCTGTCACAATACTCACAGTATCAGCTGCAGCACTGATTAAGGTCATGTTTCATACACTATATATTAAGGTGATAATGTAAAAATATTCAGTGTCTAAAATAACACTTTTCTTTAAGGGGAAAGACAATTCATCTGTAACTAATATTCAAGGCATGTAGGCAGACAATTTTCATTTCTTCTGACTAAAGTTGTGCTTCTTCCTCCAAATTCCATGTTAGCTAGGGCATAAATAAGACTATACCCCCACTCAGAATGAGTTGATCAGATAAGAGCACCAAATAACTAGCCTACGTGATGCTTGCCCAATTTACCTATGAGTAGGCTAGTCTGGGCTCAGAGAGCGCAGATGTGAACAACAGGGATAAATTCTGACCTCAAATCCTGTCATTAATAAGTTTCACAACCACAACTCTTCTGTGGTTGCTTGCTCTGAGCTTATTCCATTCAGATTGCCATTAGTTTTAAGCGTAAGGTAGCCTCTATACTGTCTCTCACATATCTTTCCAGAAGAGAAATAAATACTGGTTTTCTTAATTAAAAGTAAAGGAAGGGGAAAAGGATTTGTTAGTTATGATTTGACATAGTTTCTACTTAACTAATATGTCCAAACAACTGAAGAAAAAGGAAACAGAACACCTTTGCTTAGAAAGGGGAAAGAATGTATTATTCATCTTCATTAGAAGATCCTGTGCCTTGCAGAGAAGCATTACATGGCTCTGTTGCAAGTGACAGGCTGAAAAGAGACACAGCTTTCCTCCAATGCACGCAGACTTCTTCTGGTCCTCTCCAATCAAGTGGGTGTCTCATGATTTACAAGCACAGTCCCTAGGACTAGCCCCACTGACACGTTCTTTGATAGCAAAGTTAAAGTAGTAAAACACAAACACAGAAAAACTGTTTCCAAGTCACCCCTATAAAAGCCCCAAGACAGACAATAGCAAATAGCAGCCTGGAATTAAAATATTTTATTAAAATCAACAAACAAACACCCAGCAACCTTTGATGAAAAGATTATCACTGTTCCTGTACAAGTCAACTCCCATATACATACACCACATTTCATTAGCATCATCTAATTCATGTAGACACTGTTGGAAGATGACTCTTATAAACTTGCCCATGCCAGGGATATTAGTAGAAACTAATACACCTTTGCAACCTGAAATGCTATTCTGTTATCAAGTACAGCAGCATGAAGGCTGGAGTTCTGTTCTACAAATGCAGGAGTTTGTGCTTTTACAGGGAAACATGATATCTGGAGCATACTATTAAAGCTAATTGTCCCTTATTAATCTGCTGGCATTCCATACAGCACAAGAGAAACAGTGTGCTTCTTTCTAAACAGCATGTCTGCCCGTTTCACCAAATTAAGATCAATTTCCAGCACTACTTCTAAGTGCTATTTTAGAAGATGCTTGATCCCACTGAAACCACACTGATGGAAGGAGTAGGCAAAGTGACAGATCTAAAACTTATTGTTCTCCCTTCCTCCTCTTTTGAGCTGCAATTTATCACTCAGCTAATAAATAGATGTGAGTTAAAATTAAAAACTGATGTTCATGTGCCTTATCTGTCCCACCCCCACCCTATAACAGCTGCAGAATTTCCTCCTCCACCCTGCCATGTTCTTGCTGCACTTATAGCTACACAGTTCTCTACCTCTTGTGGGTATAACCTCAGTGAGACCACTAATTAGCAGTTGGGGTTCTGAGTAGTATCTGAAAAAAGGATCCAGGAGGGCTCCCCTAAGACTACTGTCTGTCTCAGAGGCACTCCACACACACCCCAAGCCCCCAGGACCACAAACACTATACATGGGAACAGGAGCTTCTCTAAACAAACACAACATGTTTTCCCCTTGCAAACATCAATGCTTTGATTTAGTGCCATCAGCATTACTGGTGTACAATCCTCACATCAGTCTTTCAATACATCTGTTTCCAAGACCCTAAATACCATTTCAGTGGAGCAGTAGCAGCTGAATTCTGGAGAGCAGACCGTGAAAGAACCCCAGTTTTCCCATTTAACTACCTGAGGCAGCTACAGATTCAGACAGAAGCTTCCACATACACCTGATGTTTCACACTTGGACATATCCCTTTCCTCCCAACAGCCTCCTGATGAACACACTTGTCCAGAGAGACATGTTCCAGGTTCTCTCTCAGCCTAGAAGGAAGATTACACTCTGTTAGCCTGCCAGTTTAGGGATATGCCCAAAACACCAGGCAATAAAGTATTATTGGGTTTAAAGACAGCCACAGCAGAGACTGCCTTGGCAATTGGTATGTTGCACACCTCAAGGACTGGTGAAGCTTGATTTTCAGAAAAATATCTTTGACCCCTGTGTTAGGCCATGCCAACTTCCCAGTGAAGCCTCCATCTTTTCCAGGCTGGCTGCCTGGGTACCTCACATTGAAGGTGATCTGAGCTCCAAAACAAAGATTCAATACTCCAGTCTGGAGAGGGGAGCTCTCTGGATGAGCAGACCCAACATGACAGCTCATCCCCCATGAATGCCCTACACACCCATTACAGGTCACACAAGCACCCTTGTGATCTTCTGAAGGTCAACACAACATTAGTTGCTTCAGAGTTCAAGAATCCAAAGGTAACATAAGCAAGGAGCTTGCTGTAACTCAAAGAAGAAACACGACCTGGCATTCTTTCTATCCAAAGCCTGATTAAACAACCTAAATTTGCAACAGGATCAAGCCCCCAGCTCTTTGCCTCCCCACCTCAGAGACCTAAGCACTCTACAGTCAAACCTCTAACAGCTCTTCTGTTTTACAAAATTCATGTGCCTGGTTACTTCATGCCTATTTCAAAAGGAAAGCTAGAATACTCTTGCTGCTGTCTTGTAGCTAGGTTGCTCCCCAAATACAGAGCTCCTGGCTCCAACCCTTCCTTAGGCAGTGCACATCAGCCATCAGTGAGCACTTCACTACCATTGTGCAGGATTCTTCCAATGCAAGTTCTTCACTTAAATCACAGGTATGTGGGCTGAATAGGCAGGTTTTCTGAACGACTCTCCCAAAGTCAGACAATTAAATAACACATGTTAAAGCTGAACTCCTCCTCTACACCAGCAATACCACTCTGACACTAATATTAAAAGGGAATAAGTGCATCAACAAGGAAGTCTCTGCTATTGTAAGCTCCAGTTTCCTACACATGGGCTTCACCCTTGAACCACCAGAACAGCACCCAGAGCTGTAACACCATGCTGCTGGACTCCTGCCCAAGTCCAGACCCAATTCCTGATGACAGCCAGAATTATTTAACACAGGAGTCAAGAGTAGTAGTGAATAGCTAAAAATTTGTGTGATTAAACACTTATGAACCTTTGTGCCAGAGGAATACAGTCACCATGACCAGGCATCATCTGCAATGTACCAGATAGTTAAACAACTAGAAAGACAGGATTCCCTGTGGTAAGTACAGTTTATGCCAGCTGTGAGTCTAGACACTCAGTGGTAAAACCACTGGTTGTGAACAGCCATATGCCATTAAACTATGAACCCAGGATTGTTTCCCCCAGTTCACCAGAGACCTTTAAAAGAAGAACGGCCACATCTTATGGGTGCTCACTGACAGTAGCTGGTATTTTCCAACATGGCTCTTCTCACTAGGCTCATTAAAAATATAGGAAAGCACCTACATACCTAAAGAAAAGGCTCCTTGGTTACCTGAGAACAGATTTTTTCAAAGCACTTCAACACCTAAAACCACTTTTCTGTATATAGTGACATTCCTGAGACATTCTCCATACAGGTACATCTGTGGCCATTTATCTGCCGCCAAAACGAAGCAGCAGGAAGCAGAAACCATTCTTTGCAACACCACAGGTAAAGTCTTATACTTCAAGATCCCTGTATAGAGCCAGGCTTTAAGACCATATCTTAAATGCATTCAAACAAATACTGCAGAGGAAGCATCTGGTTTTTCTACAGAGAAGTTCTTTATCTTTCCTAAAAAACCAAGTTGGTTGCTAGAAGATAGAAAAGTACTGTAAGTCAAATGAATGTCTGCTTCCTGGTCAGCTTTCTCTGCAGGTAATCACTGCCCATAAGCAGGAATAAGTTAACTTTACTTGAAGCAGTAAAGTAAGAATCCTTGCAAAGTCTCAGTAAATAACTTGAGGGATGTGAAAGCTCTCTTCAAAGACTGCTGCAACTGCATTTCAACCTCCACTCAAATCCTGACAATTGTTACTCTAAAGCAAAAAAATCCTTCCCGCTCCCCAAACACCACTGTTCTATTTCAGATAATCTTTCGGTGGCTCTAGATGAGCCTCTTTTCAATCACCCTACTCTCAGATTTTCTAGCAGATTAAACCAAAGACAATATATTTTTTTTCAGTTACTGTATTACAAGTGAAATCGCCCAAGACCCCCATCCAAATACGGCAAACAGCTGCCTAAAGAGCTTGCTTTCTGCTAATCTTTTTTGCCTCATGTTTTAACAACAGTCTTTTGCAGTGAGATGATTTGGGGTGGACCAGTTGCTTTCATCTGCTCCCTTTCTGAAAGAGAGCCATCTTTTTAGCCATAGCTAACAGGGAAGTAACAGCAAGGAAGCTTTTCTTCATTGGAGCTACGAGTGATAAACTCTCCAATATTGTCAGCTGAATGACAGCAGCACCAAAGACACCAAGTCCCATGCTAAGTGTCATACAAGGCTTAGTGCTGCACCAGAAAAAGACACATTATTTCCAGCTCAGAGTTCGCTGGAACACTCTTTTCTGAAGGGACAAGGAAATGTATAATGAATGGAGAACCCCTATGCTGGTATTAGGGAGGATCTCAATGTTCATCAGAATTAAGATCCAAAAGGCAAGCAATCCAATTCAAACTATGAGAGGGTAAGTACTGGGCAAATACAAGCCAGCACAGGGCTGTAACAAAAGGGGTGCTTTGCACAGTCACAGCAAGTACAGCAGCATCACTCAATCCTTACTCCTCACAGAAGGTTTTTCCCAGAACACTACCTATAAAGAGCAGAATAGCGTTGTTGCCTCTCACCAAACACTTCAGTCAGCCTGGGTGACTAAGGGACAGTGACTGCACAAAACCCACGATGCCTGACCTCCATCTGGTTGGTATAAATACAGGCAGCAGCCGAGAAGTCACCAAGAGCCTGATGCATTACACCTGGACTGCCTGATCTCTGCAAACAGCAGCAAAGCACAATGAGGATTTCCTCTACTTTCCCCATTTAGCCTGACCTGCAAACCAAGAAGTAAGCTTCTCCTCATAAATCCCTCAACCAGAGGCCATGCTACTACATCACCATCGCAGGTTTACACCTCCTCTAAAGATACAGGGGCATAACACCTGTGCAATAACTAGTCAGAACTTAGTGTGGCTCTCAATTTTAGCTTTGCACCCAAGAAATACCCCTTTGAGAATGAAACAGCAGGTCTTTCATAACAGGAAACAGCCTCCAGAAACAGGTGTTGGGTAAGTACAAGTATCTCTCCTGATTCCAGGGTTGCACTGGAGCGACCTGCCAGCTGAACCCACCCAGCACTTAACTGGTTACACTGTGGAGAAGTCATCCTGCCTGACAACGCTCTTAAATAAACAACTATTTGGTTCCAGAGAACTTTCCTACTGGAAAAAAAAAAAAACCCACACAAGCAAAAAAAAATCCCGTTTATTTATTTACAAGGGTACAAGTGATCCTTAAACGCCTGACACTATTTACATTTTTCCCTTAATTGCAGCCCTTCCCAGGACGCTATTTATACAGTTTAGATCAGCATCCAGCTACGGGCTGGGCGGGTTTGTTTTTCCCATGAGCCCCAGCAGATAACTGCCACGCAACTTACCGGAGCTGCGGAGAGAAGCAGTCAATATAACTTCACGTTATTAGGGCCGGGTTCGACCCCAGCGGCGCACAGAGCCCCTCAAAGGGCACGGCAGCACCTCGCCTTCCGCTGCCGGGCGCAGGCACCTGCCGAGAGCTGATACCCAACAGCCCGGCTCTAACAGCAGCCAGGCGCCGCAGCCGAAGAGCCGCCCCTGGGGTCCCGCAGCTCTACCAGCTGTGCGTGTGGGGCGGGGGGTGGAATGGCACAGCGGAGCCCCGATCGGCTCCCAGCCCGGGAAGCCCCCAGCCCGGGAAGCCCCCAGCCCGGGAAGCCCCCAGGCCTCCTCAGCCGCCCCTCACAGCATCACCGTCACGCTCCGCAACGAGCGCTGCCACCGCCCGTGAAGGGTGCGGTTGGATCGTGTCCGTGTCTGTCCCGTCCCGTCCCCCCCTCGCCTCGCCTCGCCCCCCGCCGCTCACCTCGCTCATGTCGGCGCGGCAGCAGCAGCCCTGCCCGCAGCAGCCCGCCCGGCACAGCGCTCCCGCCGCGCCCGCGCCGCCCGTTAAGAAGCGGAGCCCCGCGCCCAGCCCGGCCGGAGCCAGCCAATCAGCGCCGCGCCCGCGCCGAGCCCCCCGCGCCCCTATCCGAGAGGGCGCGGCGCCTCCTGGTGGCAGCGGCGGGTACCCCGGCGGTTCCCTGTCCCGCGCAGCGCGGCGCGGGGGGGCATCCCGCCTCCCCCTCCCCTCGGGGCAGCGGGCGGGGCGGAGGGTCCGAGGCGCGGACCCGGATAGCGGAGGTTACAAGCAGCGGGACTGTCTTCTTTCCTCAAACGCCCGGAACCGGATAGCGCTCCTCTCCGGGGTGGTCCCGGAGCATCGCTGCGGAGGAAAGGGACCGACCCCGAGAGAGATAACCGCCCCGGTGTGGGACCTCGGGGTGGGCTCGGTCGTCTGGTTCGGCGCGGCAGCGGTCCTTCAGATGGTTCGTGCTGGAGGCTGCCTGGAAAAGCCAATTAACCCGGCCGGGCTGGCCGGAACGGTCAAAAGTTTGCGGGGGGGGGTGTCTGTTCTCTCCCCCGCCCCCCACCCCTCTCTGTGCCTTGTCGCGGCGGGGCTCGCCCCGCGGCGTGAGCCGCGACGGATGCGCAGCCCTTCCGCAGCCAGCTGCATCTGCGGGGGCACGGGGAAGGGCCCTTCTGGTACTTTTTCGAGGCGAGAGATTGGAAGAAAACTTGGGGAAGTGCGCGGGTACGCTGCAGCACCCGTCTCCTGAGGGAGCGCGGCGGCTGTATTTGGCTGTACGCATCCAGATGCTCCGACTCACGGAGCTGAGGGGAAATATAGATTCCGTTTGCTCTGGGAATGAATCTAACTCCCTCGATTTATTTATTTATTTTCTCGAATCGGTAAGGAAAGCCAACGCTTCATTTTGGAAAGCCCCAAGAAGCTGGCCCATCCCTTCCGCTTCCAGCGACTACCTCGCAGGAGCCTACCAGCAGTAGACTGCCTCCACCAGACCTCCATGCTGGACCAGTCTTTCTTAACAGAAGCAGTGAAAATAGAATTTGTGAGACTTGTCTGGAAACCACCTTTCCCCTTTGGGTTGTTGTGAGGACACAGGCACTGTGGCTTCACCTTCATGTACCACCTAGCAGTGGATGTGCAGTGATGGAGCTACCCCGTTGCAGTCACCACTGAAGTAACTTTCACTCTGCTCCTGCCCAAATGCCTGCCTGGCCCTTGCCTGGCTATGTGCCCCTTCCAGTGCTCTTCTCCAGCAGGCTTGGTTGGATTCCTCCTCCCGAGGATGAAGAGACTGCACAGACAGTGGAATTGGGGGTATGTTTCTTGGGAAGAACACAGGAATACAGCCCAGATGTGTAGGGACGGGTTCAGGAAAGCTAAGGCACAGCTGGAGCTGAGGAGGGATGTGAAAAATACTAAGAAAGGCTTTTATAGGTACTTTGGCCAGAAAAGGAAGATTGAAGAAAAAATATTAGGAAGGGCTTTTACAGGTACTTTGGCCAGAAAAGGAAGATTGAAGAAAATTTGCCATCCTGGTAAATAAAATGGCAAAGCTGGTGCCAACCAACGTGGAGAAAGCTGAGGTACTCAATGCACTTTTTGCCTCAGCTTTCAATTATAATCTCACTTCCCACATCTGTCCAGCCCCCAAACCTCAGGGTGGGGACTCAGGGAATGAAGTCTCTCCCATCAGAAGTGACCATGAGGTTCAAGACCACCTGAGGAATGTGAACACACGTAAGTCCACGGGATGCATCCCAGGATCCTGAGGGACCTGGCCATTGTATTTGCCAAGCCACTCTCCATCATATTTGAAAAGTCACAGCAGTCAGATGAAAGTCCCTGGTGACTGCAAAAAGGGAAACATCACATTCATTTAAAGAAAACTAAAAAAGAGGACCCTGGCAACTACTGACCAGTCAGCCTTACCTTCATGTCCAGTAAAATCATGGAGCAAATCCTCTAGGAAGATATAAAATCATATGGAAGACACAGAAGTGATGACAGCTAACATGGCTCCAGCCAAGGGCAAATCATGCCTTAGTAATCTAGGGACCTTCTATGGTGAAAGGTGGACAAAGAAAGAGCTACAGATATCACCTACCCAGACTCCTTTAAGGTCTTTGATACAGTCCCCCACAACATTCTTCCTGCTAAATTGGTGAAATAGGGGTTTGATGGGTGGATTGTTAGATAAGGAATTGCCTGAATGGCCATGTCCAAGTTACAGTCAATAGCTCAGTGTCTGAATGGAAACCAGTAATGAGTGGTGTCCCTCAAGGGTTCACACTGGGACCAACACTATTTATCTGTTCATCAGTGACATAGACAATGGAATTTAGGGCACCGTCAGCAAGTTTGTCAGTGACAACAAGCTGTGTGGTGTGGTCGACACACTGGAAGGAACGAATGCCATTCAGAGGAACCTTGACAGGCTTGAGGAGTGGGCCCATATGAAGCTCATAAAGTTCAATAAGCCCTGCACCTCGGTCAGGGAAACTTCCAGTGTCAGTACAGACTGGGGTGTGAATGGGCTGAGCAGCCCTGTGGAGGAGGGCTTGAGGGTTGATGAAAAGCTGGACGTGACCTGGCAATATGTGCTTGCAGCCCAGAAAGCCAACTGTATCCTGGACTGCACCAAAAGCAGCGTGACCAACAGGTCGTGGAAGACAATTCTGTCCCTCTACTCTGCTCTCAGGAGACCCTGAGTCCAGTTCTGGGGTCTGCAGCACAGGAAAGACACAGAGCTACTGGATTGAGTCCAGGAGAAGGCCATGAAGATGATCAGAAGGCTGGAGCGCCTCTCCTATGAAGACATGCTGAGAGAATTGGCCTTGTTTAGTCTGGAGAAGACTCAGGGGAGACCTTACTGTGGCCTTTCAGCATTTAGAGGGGGCTGATAAGAAAGATATAGAAGGACTTTTTACCATGGCCTGTACAGGGCTGTGGATATGAGGGTGACACAACTGAGGTGGGGATTGGTAGCAGGAGAGTGGTAGATGTGTGTTTTGCTTCTTGCCTCCTTCAGGGTTCTAGGAAAGCAGAAGAGGTTGAGGATGGCCACTGGAGTCCTCAGCTGGAGAAGAAGGTAAATTGTCTCCGAAGAAGAAGAGTGCTGAGTTTTATTTCACTTGATTTCCCATGCTGGCAAGACCTGAGCTGTCTCCCTTTGTGAATCCATTCATATCCATTTACTCGGGCTGATAAACATGTTATTGTATCAGTTCAGAAACTTGCTGCCCTGACTTCTGGACAGGGATGAAATGTCTAATTGTGATTTATTGTTGCTCTGGAGAAACTTGCTGGCTCCTGACAAAGTGCCAGCACAGTTCTTCTCGGTCACTGATCTGATTACTCATCTGAGCCAGCCTCTAGGATTTCCACGATTGGGGGTTTCAGTGAGGGTATCTGGGGTTCCAGATTTGCAGGGAAGTAGGGCTGGGCAGCATTATGTGAACCTATGCAGTGCTTATCCAGCAGCCGGAGGAAAACCTTCATTTGCCCTTTTAAACACAGCAGCATGTTTGCAGATTGTGGCAGTGTTATTTGCAAGCAGGAGCATAGGAAGTTCCATGTGAATATAGGAGAAACTTCTTCACTGTGAAGGTGGCAGAGCACTGGCACAGGCTGCCCAGAGAGGCTCCTTCGCTGGAGATATTCAAAACCCACCTGTACATGTTCTTGTGTGACCTAATCTAGGTGATCCTGCTCTGAGAGGGGGGTTGGACTAGGTGATCTCCAGAGATTCCCTCCATCTCCTAACATTCTGTGATTCTGTGATTTGATCTTTTAACCAGAGCCAGTGCCATGTTTGCAGATATGCATAGTTCCTTTAAAAAACAGTTCACAGCCTGAGGTCGCTGGAGAAAAATCACCTCATCAAAAGTATGAATGCTTGATTTTTAGGTAGAGGTTAAGTATGAATCCTGCCACTCACAACTAGGGAACACAGCACTGTGGGGCTGCAGGTACTTTACTTTTTGTGAATTTGAAGCCTGAACAGAGTTTCTTCTTTCTTTTTTTTTTTTTTTGAGGCTTCTCCAGGTTACTAGTGATAACAGAAAAGCAGAAAGACCCCATTTAAAATACCATCCTTAGTCCCCTTCTATTATGGTGATTCTCCCAGGACCCCACCAGCATCTGGCTTGTTTTACAATTTACATTAATTGTCCTGGCTCTTGTTGTGACTGGACCAAATGGGCAATAAGCACAGTAAGAGTTCATTGCATGAGCAGCAGTTTGTTCTGCAGTTTCAGGAATGTCAGTACAGTATAAGAACTCAAAGTTATATAGTATCAGTAACATAATGAAGTTCAGCCCTCAAAGAAGCTTTTGCATGATGTGACAACACTTTCCAGGGAGAACGATTGTGGGTACATCACACTAATATTCATACCCTGACAGGTGTGCTGGTGGTCTGTCAGCTTATGGGCACAGGGCACAAAGCTAGCACAATTAAAGGGGGATTTCTGGGCAAAGGACGGGCAGTCACGTGGGAAGCAGTACAGACTGCAGACAGAAAAACATTCTCCGTTCCCATCGACGCTGGTAGGAGTGTGAAGGTCTCACTCCTAACCATCAAAATAAATGTGTCACACTGAAGCAGAAAATCTCCAGGCGATAATTCAGGCTGTGCCCGCTGTGCAGAGGGAAGCATCTTAGCTGAGAAGGCTCCTTCCACTAGATTCAGTCAGGGAACATATAATGGTTTTGTTTTCTGACCTGTTTTGAGGAGTTCATGGCTTCCAGGAGAGGGGCACGCTGCAGAGCACACTGAGCTGCATCTGGGGAAGCACGGAGGTTCCGTGTCACTCAGCCCCATGCCCTCACCACAGTGCCCACCCACTGCAGGACATCCCTGGGGTCCTGGTTCAGTGCCTGTGCGCAGGACTGACATGAGCTGGCATTTTGAGGAATGATCTGCCCAGATTAGCTGGTGGAGAAGTGGAGGAAGGTGGGAATCCCTTTCTTCTTGGAGTCTTGTGTTAAATTTGAGTCCATAGCCTGGCACCACTCTTTTCAGACTCAGCACTAGGTATGGGTTCTTCTTCTAGAGCAGTGGCGCTGATGTTGATGGCAGTGCCCTCCATGTCATGGCTCTCTGCTTCAAGGACAACTTGCACATAGTGCAGCACGCCATCACAGTATAAGATGTATAAGTTGCCCTCAGACAGGTTCCCGAGTGAGCACAGGATTCCCCTCTCCCCAGTGAAAGTGCTGGACCTGCAGAGACACATCTGTTCTCTCTCCCTCTCTGAACAAATCTTGTTCCTTGCCTCCCAGATTTGCGTATTCACAGAAGTCACAGAATTGTAGGTATTGTAAGGGACCTCCAGAGATCATCGAGTCCAACTCCCATGCCAAAGCAGGTTCCCTAGGACAGGTTGCACAGACAGGCATCCAGACAAGTCTTGAATGTCTCCAGAGAAGAAGATTCCACAACCCCCCTGGGCAGCCTGTCCCAGTGCTCTGTCACTGGAGAAAAATTCCACAGCCAACCAAAGCAATCTGGACGTGAACTGTGGGCTGAAATGTTATGTGCCTCTCCTATTTCTTAATGTGGACCTACTGAACTGAATAGCTCTTGAACGAACATGGACACACAAACACATCCTAATCTCGGGTACAAGCTGAGCTCTGACATTTTAATTTATGAGCCAACTTGGTTTGACATATCTGGAGTTCTGAAAATGCTTCAGGAACTTCAGTTTTTCAGGAGGCTCTTAGAATGAAGATAACCTTAACATTTGTTTTATTTATATTCTGACATTTAAGCTGTCTGATGGCATCAAGTGTTAGTTTTGAGGTGCCCCTTTTCTGGCAGCCTTTCTAACCTATGGCAGTCCTTTAACTTAAAGGTGCCTCAGAGCTCAACTTTTACTTGAGTGCACAGCTATGCAGTGACACTTCTAAATAGAGAAAATGTTCTAAGCTAATCTATTTTCAAGAGCTGTTATATTCTGAAAAATTACTATTAAAATACCACCTTCTTATTCATCACGTCTGCACTCAGTATGTGTTCAATCTTGTCTGCTGGCATATGACTGCAATTTTACTGCCTTTTACTCCCACTTACCTGAAAGACTCAGCTGAGAGGAGAGCATCTGAGATGGGTCCTGAGGCAGAAAGGCTCACAGGCTCCTGAGGAGTTTCACCTGCACAAAGGGACTGAAGAGTCTGTTTTCCAGTCACAATGTGGATCAAATCAAGGACCGAGCAAGGCATTCTTGGAGAAGCGTGTGTTGCATCAACATAGCTGAAGAGCCGATTGTGCGCTCAGTCTTTGCAGCTGGCAATGGCACACAGCTGCACAGTCTTGCTCCACTTTAGTTCCCACCATTGGAGGTGTCTGGTGAGGGAAATGGTTTTATTAGAAGCATGGTTAGCCGCAGAACCGCTCCAGAAGGAATGCAGGGTGCAGAGGAAGGTGGCAGCTTAGGCTGCTGTGTTTTTTAACTCAACATTTCATTCAAATCAACCCTCCTCCCCCCCAAAAAAATCAAAATGAAGATAGGGCTGTGAATGGAAAGGCGTTCCATATTCTGGCAGAGCCGCTCTCTTTGGTAGAATATATTTGAATTTTGGCTGTGACTGCAAAAACTGACGTTTCCCAGCACTTGAGATCAGTACACTGAAGTGAAACCTGTGCCTCTCACTCGTTTGCCTAAATGGATTTTTAAAGAGAAGGAGCAATTTCACACAAACCTTCTGGGGGAAAAAAAAAAAGGCAAAAGACCATCTTGAAGCTGAAATCAAGGATGGTGATTTTGAATGGAAAGCTTTCATTTCAGAAAGATGCGTGCCTTTGAATCCTGGAAAATAGATGGGGATCTGGAATATGACCTTAATTACAGAGAACATGGTGTAATTACAGGCTTTGGTTTGTTCCTCGGTACTAATACATTTAACAAGCATAGCCCTAGACACTGTATGATGTATGACTGGTCATATCATACGTATCAGCTAATTTGCCCAAGTAAAAAATTTAAAATGTAGGAAAAAGGCAGTTTCCAGAGGCTCAACTCCCATTAGTATGTCTTTTTTACCTTTTAATCAAGAAGTTAATGGCTGTGCGGAGTTAAGCAGCAAAATACCTTTGAAGATGTGAGCCTTAGGGCATTTGTTATGATCTAACCTTTGTTCCCCTGCAAAGGGAATGAGTCAATGGTTCCAACAAAATCTTACCGCTGTCGGTGTCACAAAAATATCAAATGTAATTTGGAAAAACTGAGACTTTTCTCTAGAGAGTTGTATGACATGACTTACTGTACAGTGTGAGTCATCTTCTATCCTAAAAAAAACCCAAAACCCAACAAACCAGCACCCAAATATAAGCATCGATTCTTCAGTCTGGCCAAAGAATTTTGCAGGACGTAATTCACAGGTGCATCCTTAACTTTGGCATAAAGAAAGCCATTCCCAGATTTAAGTTCAGTTCCCTAAACCTTCCACAGCCTAGGGAGTGTTTTAGGTTTTGACTCTTTGATTGGTTCTGTTTTGCAGAAGTCAGGGGATGTGAAAATGTATAGCATTCACATGTTTCTTGGCACCTACCCATGGCAGCTAACTTTTTAATTAAAAGGTAAAAAGACATAATAATTAGCAGTTAACAATTTTCAATCTCTGTACAGACAAAGGAATTAATGTGATTAAAAAGATCCACAACAATTATAACTTTCAGGATGGAGAGATAAGGAAGTTTTAAAGTATACTCCTTCCCTTACTTCAGTGACTTTGAGGGAATTGCAGTTAAGGGTAAATTCTCCAGGCTCAGCATTTGCCCTGTAGATTAAACAAACAAAGCAAAAATCAAACTCCCCAAAAAAATCTCAGTGGCATCTTATGAAAATAAAGAATTTCTTTCCAGTACAAGATAAGTGCATTAGGTGCTGCACATATATATGTAAATATATATGTACCTATGTATGTATTTATGCTTCCTATGTCAAGGTGAAATAAGACCTCTAGAAGAGTCTCCTTGGCTCTTGACCATTGCAGAGGGGTCATGGAGCCTTTTCCTCTTTCTGTACCCTTTAGATCCTTACTCAGCTCAGAGAATGGATCCAGAAAGCTCCCAGCTCCCAAAGGTCCAAAGTGTATTGCAGAGGTAACATCACCACCGGTATTAATCTCTGCGTGAAGCTCATGGATCATAACCTTCTCTCCTACTCCAGTTGGTCAGACCAAAAATGTAGAACTACAAGACCCCTTGCACTGCTGCTGTGACCACCAGATTTATTTTATTTTTATTTCTTGGTCTTAGTGTAAAGCTGAAGTTCAGAGGGATTTCTGTCCTGTTTGCTATTCATCCTTAGAGCAGAGTCTTCAAAACAACCTCTGGTCTTTGTGTTGTCGTGCTCCCAAATTTTGCCAGGCATTTTACAGGAAAAAAGAAAAAGTAAAGGCATTCAAACCCTCTCTTTCCACTCACCCTAGAAACCTTTTTATTGCTGTACTGATAGTAATTACACATAGCATATTCCGGTAAAAGGAATCACCGGGTCAAACGACCCATAATTATCAGCTGCCAAAATGAGGATACCAATGCGAATATACTTCATCTCTGCTCTTCCCTGATGCAAATCCCTGTTGGGGTTCTTCACCCCCTCGGAGGGCAGGAGCCTGCCAGTGCTGTGCAGGACGTACCAGCTTAGGGCATGGATCAAGGTGGAGCAGTCAGCTGGGTAGGGAAAACCTGACCAGTGCTAGGATTTGCACATAGGAAGGTCATTAAAAAGAAGAATGATTGGTCTCTATTGCGAAACATCTCTTTAAAATATATTTCTGGATCAATATGTGAAGCTTTGAAGTTCTCAGATTCTGGGGCCTCTTGACCCTTATGTACTCAGTTTTTAAATGGAGCTGCTTAGCACCAACACTCGATTAATGCTGGGTGGAGGCAGGAAGCACAAAATGGACCCGATACTTCAAGAGGTCCCTTCTAAGGCTTGTTTCTTACATTTAGTTTATTCACAAAGTGGGGTTTGTTCCACTTACCAAGATAAGGATATTTACTTAACGTCCAGAAATTGAGCTAGTCCAAGAAAACTTAAGATCAGCACTATTTAATTTCTGAGCTGCGCAGCACAACAGACTCAAGATAGATTGTGCTGGCTTCTAGAAATACCCATTTAGTAATGGGGCATGCTCAGGCACTATAAGACAGCCTGTCCTGTGCCACTAATCTCTCCTGGTTGCAAGGGTTAGTTTGCTGAGAGGAGTATGAGGCATGGAAAGCAAAGGAGATGCATCAAAATACCTACACTGATGAACAGGTATAGCTAATTTGGCTGAGTCTTTCTGAATTAAATCATTTGCTTATTTTCTGTTAAAAACTATAAAAAGATGGAAATAAAAGCAACTCCCAGGTGGTTGATGGGAGGGGATGACTCCTCACTAAAAGCACCTCACTTTTAGCAGAGAAGAAATGCTTGGTTCTGTTTCCTTCATCTTTCTTCTACAGTGTCTGTGTTGCCAATAATAACAGCTCATTTAGCTGTTTCCTATGGGCTAACGGTGACATTTCAGTTTAATGGTTGATGACTTTTTGCAGAGCCTTGTCCATCTTCCATCCTTGCTAGAAAGTGCTCCTTCTCTGACCCAGTATCTTTAATTGAGGTGTTATTAAATAAAGGTTCTTGTAAAGGTCAACATAACTCTAAAACAGATTCATGAACACAAAAGAGACATGTCTCACTGCAGAGCCATTTTATTCAGCATGGCGTTTTCCTCAGTGGCATTACCAAAGGACCATCTGAAGGTGAGCTTGGAGGGGACGGGGTCTTAGGGATCTCTGTGGACCATGAAAGGACAAGTTTCCCTCAAAGAAATTTCAGAACATCACTGGCCACCCTGATTAGTGTCCTGACAAAGCATCCCTTACTCTCTCGCTCCTCCTTCCTAGCCCCACCTTTAATTTTCTAGTTAGATGAGGAAAAGGAAGGCACCCTAAACAATTTTTTTTTAGCCATGGTGGATATGGCCCTCTGTGCTGGTGTGGAAGCACTTCCCCTAGGAGATTACAATCCCCTATGGATGGCAGTGGGGGAGGGTGAGAACATGGCCCAGCGGTGGGATCCTCCAAATCCAACCTCACTGGAACACTGTCTGGCACTGTGCAGCTTTTACAGATTTTTCCTCCCATTCTCCCTCTTTAAAATGCAACCTAGGTCACAGGTGGCTTGCTTAACGCTTGCTGCTGCACAGAAATTAAAAATAGCTGTGTCGTGTAACTTAGGGCTAGGAAATAAGCACGGTTAGATTTAACATACTCCTGTCTAGTTGGTGTGTCCCCAGGCTGCTCGAGCGCATTGAGGCATGGGGGGGACCGAGCGTTTACCCTGGCACGCTATGATTTGACTGAGACAATCAGAGAGGAAAGCATTTTGAGACCATTTGGAGCAGTTCAGGCCCTGCAGTGGACTTGGCAGCATGACAAGGTAATGGCCATGGCCCTAATGGACTAGCTCTGATCTCAGCTGCAAAAACTCAGGAGTAGCCCTGGATTTACATTTTTTTCAGGCATTTCTGTTTTGTGAACAGTAAGCGGGTTCATTTACATAAATTACTCGAAGGAGTTTGTGAAGGTCAGTGGAATCGAATCCCAGGTTCTCTTAAATATTTAGTTTATCATCTCTTTGTATTTAAAGTTTCAGAAGGTGAAACTTTAATGAAGTTACGCAACTGTAAGCAGATGAGTTCACCTGATACTGAGGAAGGGAAGGGTTTTAAATAACATACCTCTTACCCGGGAAAGGCCAAAAACATCCTAGCTTCTTTTACAGAGGACATTGCCATTTTACCTGCTTTGTTTTACATTTCAAACAGATTCATAGAATCAAACAATAATTTAGGCCAAAAGAGATCACTGTGGGTCATCAGGTTCCCCAGCTTGTTGCCCAGGGCTGGCATCAGTGGGATCCTTATGCTGCCCCAGGAACAGCTGTGAAATACAGCCCACAGAAGGAAACACAGAGCAATATTTTAGTATAAATTCCTGGACGCCATGTACAAGGGATTCTGACTTAGAGCCTGGAGACTGTTTTTATACGTGTATTATCTTTGTCAGTAGTGCATTGCTACGTTGCCAGCTGGCATGGAAATAGATATGTAAAAATATTTTTACACAAATTTCAGATGAAGAGAGAGATCTTCCATGTATACAATAAACTCACTGTAGTTTTTCTCTCTAGCACATTTTCTCTCTTTGCAGGGATGTCTCTGCAGTCCTAACACACACCATCACGATTCCTGCTGTCGTCCAGTCAAGAAATCTTCCTCAGGTGGAGAAGTGCCTGTGTGGTTACTCAGTTGTGGAGATGAATCTCCACATGTTTGTACCAAGTGTCTGTCGGTGGTGCACCTCTAGAGGCCACAGCATTTCCTGGGCTTTGAAGTATGCCCAAGTTTTCTGGGAGGCAGAAAACCTTCAAATCTAGGGCCTGAGGGCAAGGGCTGCCTAATGATGAATATCTTCTGCCCTGCTATGAAGAGAAAACCCTGCCAGTCCAGCGTGACCCACTGCAACACAGACTATTCAGTAAGTTCTAAATCTTTACTTCCTAATGGAGTCTGGTGCCGTGGTTTCTTCTTGAGAGCTCCATTTGAGGAGGCTCTGATCAGGGCAAGGACTGAGAGGTAGGTGAAAGTGTATTTTATACATATCCTCAAGCTCTCGGGTGATACCCACTAATAACTACCTCATTAAGCAGGATGGTTAATTACACTCTCAGTTGTGCATCTGTAAACAATTTGCTACTTATCTGCTTAAACCACTTTAGATTCAGTATTAAAAAGCCGTGACAAAATACTATCACTTACCTAATCACCATATATCAGCAATATATGGGGTTCAGTGGGAAAAGGCAATCATGATTAGTATAAAACTGGGAAACAAGTAATGTACAATTTGACCCTTGGGAGAGCTGTTAGCAGAATAGGCCGGTATCTTCTATCAGTCACCCCAGAGGGTTTCCAGCATGGTATCTTTAAACAGAATCATTTCAAATGAATGAGGCTGGGCTTGCCACAGGAGAGAAGACACCAGAGTCAGCTCCTTTCTGCTGCTGAAATGTGTCCCTCCCTTCCCTGTTGTCCTTCCCCCTTCACTGATGCAAAAGCGAGGGAACTATTTTGGGCTGCGACCAACAGCATTACCAGAATATGTTTCTTGTTAGTTTCAATTAATATCATGCAAAAAGATGTGCAAGCACATAAACATCCCAACTTGAGTCCATTTCCATATGAGATGTTTATTCCCCTTGTTCCATTATGCACACTTCTAATTTATGGGAGGACATGACTGATGCCTAGAGAACGAGGTAACCATTATGTCCTTCAGAGTGCTTGCGTTATAAATTACCTTGATCTCAAAGTACATTAAAATAATGTACCTGCCTATTGAGAATTGCCATGCTCCATGCACCGAAATGCCAATACTAACCCAGGGGAAAGAATCATTAATTGATTAATGGAATTGAAAGCGTGATAATAGATTTATTACTTAAATTGTTGATTATGCCAATTGACCTTTTAGTTAGATCTTTAAGCCTTCATAAAGTCCTCTTGCTCCTTGGCAGGAAAAAGCCCCAACAGCCCCTTGCTAGGAACTATAGTCATTTGACAACTGTGTGCACAAAGCCCAGAACTCAGCAAGCGGAGCAACAAGCTGAGGTCAATGAACTCTCACCTATGAGGTCTCTAGCATAACATCAACAGCATGACCTGAATACTCTGGGCTGGGCGCCTGCAGTGGGGAAAACCCCTGTAGTTGTAGCCTGGCACCTATATGTAAATTGTTGCAATTACAGGCTATTTAGTTGATGTTTTGAATTAACTTGGTCACTGACCCACCAGTGTGCCTGAAGGCAGTGCTTCCCTGGAAGAGAAACACAGGGAGAATGAGAGATGGCACCTGCAGTCACTCACTCATCTACTGTGAACTTCTTTATCAAGCAGCTACAAAGGGCACAAAGGACACAGGGGACTGCTAAACCCAGCAGTGAAATTAACTACTACAAGCAAAGGAGCGTGTTAAGTAATGTAGCATCGGTAACCATAGCTCATGGGTCTTCTTACAGTTTCAATTTCAGAGCCCTGCCAATGACTTCATAACCAGCTGACATTAATTGCATCTACCTCTGCCCTATCAAAAGGGATTAGGACTTGAATATAAGGAAGCTAAGGCTTTGTAACTTACTAGCTCCAAAGCTGCTGAGTGTAGCAATATAGCAAGAGAAGAAAGAAAACCTCCCTGCTTTGGTGGATGGTCTTCCCAATATGCATTAGAAGGTCTTCATTAATTATTTCTGATTGGGTTCATTGCAATAATTGAATCACATCTGCAATGCAGGGCAAAATTTGTCAGCAGTCTGGCCACCGAGGGTAAGGGGATATAGATCTCCTTCCCTGCTCTTGCCATGGTGCTGAGTGACCACTCACAGAGCTCCACAGCCAGCTGAGGAGACAAGGCATCTGCTCTGAGGCATTAGGGCTCCTGGTTAAACAAGTAAAACCATGAGAGGTAACAACAAACCAAGGGCAGGTGGGGAGGAAAACAAAACCCTATTTGCAGTAGCACAGCTCAGGCCTGCACAGTTCAGATGTGACTGTGGCAGCAGCTCAGCAGCCCAACACTTGCACCAAAAAGGTTTCTGGACACAGAGGTTTTCTTTACAGTCCTGCTTAGGGGCAGAGCCACGGTGTGACAGGAGTGAGCAGCTCTGGCCTTCCTGGAGAGGTGTGCACAGATGAATAAAGACAAACGGCTTGGCTCGTTCTTCCCTGTAGGACCACTTGACGGGCTGGTTGCTCCCGTGTTATGTGAGGAAGCGAGCAGCTGGACAGGTAAAGGAAGCTCCGGCCTGTAGGGAGAGTAATGTAGGGCAGTGTCAGTGCTGTGGTCACCGCAGAAAGAGCCCCTGTGGCAGGACCACCCAAGGGCGATGCTGAGCTTCACTGCCTCATGCTGGGGCTGCACTTAAGTCTGGAGGTAGCTGTCACTGAGCAGGTGGGCAGAGGCTGGTGGCTGTAACATGCAGTTAGGGGGAAACTACAGAACGTGTCCTAGGCTTTAAGTCTGCCCTCAAAATCATCTTTCTTTTGACCCGAGGAATCCCTACAGCTGTTTGCCAGGAAACTGAGGACTCCTGTGCATTTCAGGAAGGGCCCGGCAGCAGCACACAGTGTTGAAGCAGCGGCATGC
The DNA here is from genome assembly GCA_022605575.1 of Laterallus jamaicensis coturniculus. Lineage (NCBI taxonomy): Eukaryota > Metazoa > Chordata > Aves > Gruiformes > Rallidae > Laterallus > Laterallus jamaicensis. The sequence goes on from JAKCOX010000009.1 coordinate 3,854,335, forward strand.
TGGGCACCAGGCAGGGCAGGCACCCTCAAGCTGCAGGGAACAGGGGAACGGGCAGGGGCCAGGTCTTCACAACAGGGGACACAGCCCCTTGGGACCCAGGGAAAAGACCAGAGCAGCTTCTGCAACTGTCACCAGGTCGGCCAACAGCCCAGGTTCTGGCTCAGAGCAGTGGAAATTTATATGTGCTACCTCAGCCTCCTCTGCCTTTGCCTTGTACTTTCCATCCCTCGCACCTCACAGTGTTCCACTGCCTTTGGTACGTGCATCTTGTAAATACATGTAATACGTGCATCTAATCTTTGTACTTTGGGAGAAAATGGCAAAATGCGTAAGCCTTGGAAGCAGTATGTTTACTTGTAAGTCTGGACAGTCCTACCCAATGAGAAAGGCCTTTTGAATTTAGAATAGACCCACGCCACTGAAATCAGCAGAGATTTTGCATGAACAAAGAGAACAGAATCTTGACAAGATTTAATACAAAGTGATAGACTTTCCTCGTATTTGGTTGCACAATACAATATAGAATGTCACCATTCTTTTCAGGACTTTATGGTGAAAGGTAATCACTAATTATGTCTTATGTTGGTATTGCTGATACATCAGTAGGTTACACTCAGGTGAGGCTTCTTCACCAAAGCCCTTTGACACTGCCACAGGAGCCCAGTGCCCAAGTAAAACCTTGCTTCATGCTTCCAAGCATTGCACGATTCAGCTATAGTCACACTATGCCAGAATCCATGACATGACCATCATCTATAAATTCTAGGGGGGGAAAAAAAGGAGGTTAATTTCATTTTAACCTGTTTTGCTGTGCCAGATACTCTTTGAAGTATATTCCTCCATTCTACTTGGAGACCAGCACTACCCTGCCATGGGGTGAACAGCAGTCCCATTCTTATCATGCCTCTGTATTTGCCTCCTGCTCTGGCAATGGATAAAAGGAGTAGGGGAAAGTAACTGTTCCTCTGCCAGCTCGGATGCCTCCCCAGTGAATTTTGATGGCTCAGCACAGTCACTGCCTCTCTCTTTGTCCTCTTTGAGTTGTTCATTTCGCAAATGGAGACCATGAAGCTGTGCTCAGATGTAAAGTCTTTTCTGAGCTCAGGCTGAGGTACCGCCTCCTCACAGGCAGCATCAAAGGGCTTTGCTGATAATGTAGACCTTAATGAGGATGTCTTTAGAGGATCAGGGAGCAGCCTTGCAAATTTCCAAGACGCAGATCTCTGCAAAAACAGCTGCTAAATTGCTTACCTCTTAACAGAACAGTCCCTGCTTTTCATGGTTTGAGTGTGTCCGACTGCTTTACACTGAAAAATAACACAATCTGGAGTACATAAGGCTAATTTTCTGACAGAAATTGTTACCTCACCACTCTTCTGGTGTGGACTAGCAACCATCAAAAAGATTACTGGCACCTGCATAAGTGTTATGACACCCACGAGACCTGCTGAGACAAACCTAAAGGCACAGTGTTCATTCTAACAGATTGTATGGCTTTGTAGTAAACCAAATACAGGTACTGCCTCATCAAGTGGGGTTCCTTGCCTGTCCTTTGGATCTGGCAGCTTTTAGCACCTTGTAAATCCTTACTCTGCTAGGAAAGAATAATACAGTCTGCCACCACCTCTGAAAGACTCAGCGGTGGGGCAGGAGGTCTGACCCACAAGTCTCCCTTCGTCCTTTCTCGGTAGGTCTAAATGGGTGTTAGCAACACTGGTGTTTTGCAGCAGAGAGACCTAGATGCGGCCCAAGTGAGCGGACCTGAGCACACAGCATCAGTGTCTGACTGGAACGTCATTGGGACTAAGGGGATCAATAGCGCAGAGAAGCCGATACAAGGTCAGAGCAGCCCCTGGGCTTTTTGTGATGGGAAGCTAATGAGTTGGAGGCATAGCTGAGATGGATCTGGCTGGTTTCTCTAATAAAAACATCTCAGTATTGTTTTCCCTGGACTTTGGGATTCTTTCCCCAAAAACAAAAACAAACAGAGTATTTTGCTGGAACATGATTTGGAAAAAAAAAAAAAAAGAAAAGCACTTAGTGCAAGTCTCATTTGAGTGAGTGATCATACCACAGTACAAAATAAACAACATAAATAACATCTGTGCGATGTGAGCTCTGCTATGAAAGCTAATGCCGAATGACACTGGAAGCACCCAGTCATTAATTCTCTGAGCTGAAAAGGAATAGCCTATTGCAATATTCCTCTGAGCCAGCAAATATCCATATCCATTTAAATAACTATCTGTGCTAATCTAGCATAAATAATCCATGATTTCTAGGGCAGCGTAAGGGAGTTGTTACCAGCCTGCCCCTCCCACAGAGCAGAGAGCAGGGTGAGGAGCAGGTAAGAGAAAACTGAATCCCCTGGGGCAGAAGGGCAGGAACCTCATTCAGAGCTACGGACCACCTCAATGCAGAGCGCTCCCCTCAAATCCTACCTGAGAATCATAGAATGTGTAAGGTTGGAAGGGACCTTTAGAGGTCATCTAGTCCAACCCCCTTGCAGTAAGCAGGGACATCTTCCCTAGATCAGGTTACTCAGAGCCCCATCAAGCCTGACCTTGAATATCTCCAGGGATGGGGCCTCCACTACATGCCCTTGTGAACAGTCCTTCCCCAGCTTTCCTGTAGGCCCCTTTAGGTACTAGAAGGCCGCTATATGGTGTCCCTGGAGCCTTCTGTTCTCCAAGCTGAACAAGCGCAACTCTCTCAGCCTGTCTTCATCGGAGAAATGCTCTAGCCCTTTAATAATTTTTGTGGCACTCCTCTGGATGTGTTCCAAGAGGTCCATGTCCTTCTTGTGCTGAGGGCTCCAAAGCTGGGCACAACACTTTCACAACACCATGGCTAGCTTGTCCACATGTTAGTGTGGAGCCGACTTGGCTTCTCTTGCTTTTCCCAACAGCAGTTTAGGAAGGTCAGTTGAGATTGGCATAGTCCTGTCCTGAAGTCCCGGTGGGTGGGATGATGACTGGAGAAAGTTTGCGGGTACAGGTGGCGTGATTTATTGGATCAGCTGGTACTGCTGGAAATGCTAGGCAAACTTTCAGGTATGCAAGCCCTTATTCGGGTCTGAAATAGAAGCAGCAATTTTCAGAGCTAAATACAAGCTGAGAACAAATCCTCAGATGTTAATTAGGTATGTATCAATTAGGCCTTTGTTTAAAGAAGAGATATTTGGTAGCTGTGGAGAAGAAAGAATGGCAAAGAGGGAGGAAAGTGAGAGACAGAGAAAGTTAAAGTTAAATGAAGCTGCTTGTCACCCAGGGGGAAGAAGAGACAGGTAGTTTATAGCCTGGGGAACAAGAGTTGATCGTGGTGAGTAGGAGGAGATCCTAATCATAAAAGTCACATCTACTGAGAGCATGTTCCTCCATATCAAGTGCCTTTATGAATTTCAATTCTCAGCCTCATCCTTAGAAGGAGGCTGTTCTGAAAAAGAGTATGAAGATGCCAAAGGTGTTTTGGGAGAAATGTTCCCCTTCTGGAAGCTGAAGTGGTGTTTTTTGTTATTGTTTGACCATATGAGACCATTTCGGTGTGTTCTAATTGCTTCATTTTAATTACACAGTTACCACAAGGCCACTGGATTAAATTTATTGTATTTCTGTAAATGGGAGCGTAGGATTTAGAGAAATTTGGAGAGGAAGAGTTGGGGGTGAGTCCCGTTTTAGATGGGTAAGATCCATTGGGAGGGGGAGAAGAAAGGGTAATGAGTTATCTGCCACACTCTGCGGGGACCATCCTACAGTTTGAGAGGAGCTTCTGCTGGGGAAGACTGTAGGATGCTGTGTCCTTCCTGCCTCATGCAGGATCCTTCTGAGGATAGTGAGGCCAGTAACCAAAGAGTTCCTATCCCCATCACTGGGAGACCCGAAAACTTAAGAATGGTGTATTTTAGGTTAGCAACACCACAAACGATGTATTTTACAAAATAAATATTGGAAATAGAGGTTCTATTCAACAAAATCTGTAAGAAATCAAATGTTTAGTCAATATTGTGAGTACCCTTCAGTAAGAGTTCATTTGTTGATTCTGCTCAGCCCACGCAAAGCTGAGGTGATTTTTTATTGTAGAAAAAAAACCTCCACATGAAGCCAGCAGTAATTTTGAGTGGCTTTTGTATTAGAATTAGCCTGAATTTTTCTGTGGAACATAAGGTTTGTGAGGCAACTTTAGGAAACCTTACTGTAGAACGTAAGATACTGTTTATTTCCAATTCATTTTTTTCCTGCATATGCATGTATGGAATTCAAATCAGAACATTTTGTAAGGAAACATGGAGAGGCTTTGTACCATCAAACTGTGCACAGTCTGTGAGTACTAAAAAAAATAGATACTTCCAGATTACTAAAATGTCCCTCAAGTCATAATTATAAATCAATGTGCATGTGTACAAAAGATTGGTGTCTCCATAAAGTGCCTGAAATTCAATACTTTTAGTCCACTGTGTCTTCTGAAAGTGCTTGCATATTTTATATTCCCTGTGTGCTAAAAATTGTCTCCATATTTTATGTATTGTTGTTTGTGGAGCTCTATTTGTAAACATAAGTAACAGCTAGTACTGGAGATGATATACAGGCTGTAAAACATGCCTGAGGAAAACAAATCTGGAAGAATACAAATGCCCCCAACTATAAATTTCAAGGACACCGTAGGAATTTTTAACCTCATGCTAACGTTGTTAAGAGTATACCGTAGCTGTGTGGGATGCATTCTTGTAGCTGACAGGAAGGAAAATAGCTCCAGACTCTGGTTAATGTGCACGTTTCCATGGCTGTGGTACCTATTTGTGTGAAAATCTTTCTTTGCTTCAGTCAGTAGGATGTGCATTCCGGGGGTGCAATTCCTAATGCCACCATGTCTTGTCCACTGGAAATCATGTGCTGGCAAGCGGTCCCTGAGGTAAGTCTGGCACACTGGAGCACTTCCTAGCTCCCAGGCAAGACGCACAGTTGGAGGGTGACCTGTCTACATGCCCCTGATGTCTGGCCACTACAGCTTGGAGCTATTGGCAGGGAAGGGCGCTCCTCCCTGGTTCCCAGATTGGGTGTCTCACCTCAGCTTATTCATTCAGCAACAGTGCCTGGAGGTGCTTCTGTCCAACTGCAGCCTGAAAACTAATTTGGGAAGCACTGCTGGTGTCCTCTGAAGAGCCTGAAGCACCAGGTAGCACAGTGTGGAAATTTCAGTGGGGATTCCACAGCATGGAGGCACGGTCTTGCTGACACACGAGTTAATCTTTTGGCTTAGAGCATGTGTCCTCTTCCCCATGGCCTTGACACAGCACTGATTTTTATTAACATGGAAGGATGTAGATTAATTGGAGGAAAGGTTTTCTTTGCTTCTAGGTTGGCTGCATTAATACGATACCAAACAATATCAAAGCTAAGCTAAGCTTGAAATCAAGGGCTTTGACATACACAACACAGGACAGCTCGATTCCTTTTCAAAGCACACTCTAATGAGCCAACAGTCTCTGCTGACAAACTACTGCCTCCATCCGGTTTTGATTGTCATACTGCAGGGCTGCTTTTCTGACAAGGGGAAAGGGTGCGAACCATGCCCATGCACAGAAAGCCGAAGGTCCCTGGTTGGTGTCCCTGAGTCACAGGCTGGTGCTGCCATGTCACCCAAAGGTCATTCCTCCAATAAAGCAGATTTTAATTTGCATTTAGGATGCATTAAGCTGCAGTAGTAACTAGGGGATGTCAGTCTTGCGTCAGAATAAAAGTAGGTGCTTCCCTTAGTGCATGGTTATTTCAAGGGAAAAAGCACAGATATTCCACAGGGAAAATGTCTTCTATTTCCTCTGTGTAACGCTCCAGCTATTCACATACCATGCTGTTGGTACAATTGCATTTCATGGGATTGCATTTCAAAGCTCGTCCATAGCCAAACGAGATGGAGAGAGTGTAGATGGCCGGAATCTGAAACAGCTTTGTATACGATCATCGCACACGGCAGACCGGGAATCAGTCTGACAGACTGACTGGAAATGCAGCTACCAGTGCAAAAATCTGTCACAGTTTCATGGGTTGCTAAATGCTAAACATGCAAAATGACTTCTTTGGCCTGAGATCAGGTTTCAAATTCCTTATTTTTGCTGCGCAGATTACCACCAAAAGTAGTTCTGTGTGGCAGCTTCTTTCAGCGCTCACAGAGCACCTGCATGGGTTCGTACAAAAGACTAGCATGCAAAACACTGAATAATTCAGAATGCTTCGAGTGGGTAGAAAGAAGAGTACAGTGAAAATAACCAGTTTTTCTGAAAGAAGTTTGCCTTTTTGTGAAAAACTAATAAGCTTGAACTTTTATGGTAAAAAACAAAATTTCAGAGAAAACATTTCAGCTAGAAATCATTATTTTTAGATTGGGAAGGCACATAGAGGGTCCGTGTGCCAGATCTGCTCTGCTGACAAGGTTGCATAGCTAAAGAGCATTTCCCATGGTCATTATCGGCTCTGTCCCTGATGAAACAACAGGGTCCAGCCTGAATACCCGCAGCCACTGCTTGCTGTGAAACAAGGCATTTGGCTGCCACACTCGGCTCACAAGTAGAACACAGGCATGAAGAATTCAAGCAACAACTCTTAAAAGTCAAATCCACATTTTACAGTTTAAGATTTCTACATTTCAATCAAAATAGGATTTTTTGGCACATGGGTGATTGTTTTTTATTTAAATCTGGACCATTGGATTTAAGACAAATGCCTTTAACAAAAGAACATATTGAAATGAAACAAATTCATTTCTTATCCAAAACCAGAAAACTCAACAAAACTTCCCTTGATTTTATTACAGAACAGAAAATGAAAAATTATGTTGATAAGATGATCAGCTGTGCATAAAGTACATTTTAAAAAGTAATAGATATTGTATTAACCTGCATTATTATTAACCAGTTCTTTTGAACTAATTGATTTCTTCCAGTTCCAGCCCTTGATCTTGCGTGTAGATAACCTAAAATTTCTGTCTGACAGGGGTTTTGCTGGTCTCTTTGTGACCCAAAGCACAGATTCTTGTTCTTGTTAAGTCCATCAAATTGATTGTCTCTGTAGTTAAGGCTGTCATTTGTGTCCATTATTTTGCTGGGATATCATATGCTACATTATAAAGGTTGCAATTTTATTTCATTACATGAGAAAAAGAAAAAATAAGTTATAGCTTAAAATGAGACAGCTGGTGTTCACCTTCCATTGTTGCAGGAAGCCATCCAGACCTGTAAAGTGCAACTGATGGAGCAATTTCCTGGAGAAATGCATCCTAAACAAGTGTCACGTTTCTGATTTTCTTCGGGCTGATCAGGTAATCGGTTCGTCTTTGAGGCCGCACCTACGGAAGAGTAAAAGCAGTTACAGAGTGCCAAGAAATCCTAGGAAAGCAGTCCCACAAGGGTTCTCAGGAAGTTACCTGCCAAACCCTCATCACCAGGAGTCACAGCAAAATGAAATCTATCAGTAGCAGCCCACTCAAAATCTAAATACAAAGGAAAGGATGAACAGCAGAACAAAACAAAAGCTTCACGTGAGACACACTGGGGGCAGTTCCTGGAATTCATTAACTGGTCTTATATTATCTGGGAGCTTCTTGTGGACTCAGCAGTCTGTATTCTTTTAAGCAAAACACGATGTCGGGCCTTCCACCTCTGGTTCCCCTGTAGAAACTACCCTATAGAAACTACCCATTCAACTGTGTCCTGGGTTCAGCCAGGGGGACTTCTTTTTCTGACCTTTGTGGCCTCAGCTTTCCGCTGAGGTGTAAACCACAACAAACTGTAAGAGAAACTTACTGCCTGTCATTGCTTTCCAAACACATTAGAAATTGCAACAACAAGCACACCAGTATTCCACATATCTGACAGCCCACTCTCCACATCTCAGTGTTTATTCAAGGCAGGCTGTTTTCAAAAGTTCCCATGACTGGCTTGAGTCCACTTCCACCAACAGCAGCCTGCTCCAAGCTGACCCTGATGGGCAGTGTTGAAAGCCCCATCCTCATTTGAAATCAGTGAAGTGGATCTCCAGTCCTAATTGCCTACGTGCTTTTGCAAAACGTCATTGCAGAGGAAAAGGCAAAGAAAAATTCTCAAATGCATCAGAGAAACCTCCACTTTGGACATTTAAATGTAGTAGTGAGACCTCACACAGACAATTACAAACTGGCTCCAAGCAATGAAAATTTCTTCCGACCTGTTATAAACTGGTATCTCCACATAGCTTTCTATATGAAACCCCACAACTGAATGGTTTGCTGCAGCCAGCCCCAGTGCTGGTTTTATCTGCCTCCAAGGAGATGCTGTCCGCTGGCTTCCACTCCTTTCCACTTCCCCACCTGGTTTCAAGCCCTTGGAAATTCCATTCTTCCCAGTGGAATTTTTTTTATCAAGCCCCAGCTCATTCCTAGCTATTGACCAATCTTCTGGTGCTTTGTTTCTGAAGCATCAATCATGTACAGTCTGTATTGCCTTGGTATTCTTCCAGTATTAAACATTTTAAATAATGCATTTGGTACATATACATTATTGAATAAGCCATAGAGAAAAATGTTAGATAACCAGTGTGGACAACATGTCTCTGGTATTTAATGAGTCCCAGCACCTCAAGGAAAACCATGGGATAAATATAACTACCCTAGAAACGTTTCATAAGACAGCTGCCTTCATTCTAAACACAACTCTCTTTCTTACCCCCCCTCGCCTCCCCATCCCTTTTTGTTGCTAGAACATGCTGCTGTTTTCTAAATTTACCCTTCTTTACTGTTTATTCTTGCAGAGACGAGAGGTGCTCTGGGAAGTAACAGGATTGCCTGTCTCTGCTCAAGAAACCTTTTCCAAGATCTCACTGCTGCACTTAATTTCTTTCAGTTCAGCCCAAAGACCTTACTGATGCTCAACAAAAACATCACTCATTTGTTTCCAGAGCACATCAGAAAGTCCCCTCTGGTCTGTCTTACCCTGGAGATTAATATATGATGAGATTTGTTCCATTTATGGCAGACCAGTTATTTGGCATTTCTTGATCGTTCCATTACAGGTCTGTTACGGCAAGCTTTCTCACTAGGACAGAAGTTTTGAGAAACTCTCTACAACTGGTCCACCTCACACCCCACCCCACCTCAAAAAAAACCAAACCAAATTTACAAGTAGAATGGAAAAAAACCCAAACCAAACCAAACCCCAAACTGTGGAAAAAAGCTGAAGGCAAGTTTTGTGGAAAGCAAGTATTCCCAGATGCTGTGGAGTGTCCTTTGAGTATGAAGTATATTGAACCAGTTAGCATACTGAGGAACTAGAAAGTTTCAGAGGGTGTCCAAAAGCACCTTATTGAACACTGTCTCTGAAACTTCCCAAAACAGGTCATTATTTGAATCCCATGTTTATTAAAAGACTGGGGTGTGAATATTTCCCAGAACTTGTTGCATAAAACTGTATTGCACCCCGACTTACTTAAAGGAAACAAAGACATTAATCAGAGAGTTCATCAAGAAATGTTGTCAAAAGAGGCAGTGTCCATGGACATTAGTAGGCAATACTGCAGTGTGGTTTGCATTTGATTTTACATTGGAGGGAGACAGAGGACTTGTCCGAGATGGATCTAGACTGCCCTATCCTTCCCTTTCTTGAGGAAAATGCCTCTTTAGCTTTAAAAATCTCATCCACAAGAATGACCCCTCCAGTCCCTACCTCGTCATGCCATTTCTCCTCACCACTACAGCAAATTTGCTCTGGAGGTGAGGACTGTGCCCATGACGTTTCACCTCTGCCCTCCTGCACCTTTCATAGTTATTTGCTTTAGAGCAAATGCCCCAGGTTATTTATATTTTATTCTCACTGTGCTCTGATGTCAATTAATGAATAATTTCATGAATTTCAATCAACTCATGCTGTGTACTGGCCCATTTTTTGTGGAGCTTTCTCTGAAGTAGCACAGCATCATAGAGCCTGCAGCTCGCTAGGTATAACTTCACTGCAATGGAGGCTGCTGGTCAGGAACTTAAACCTTGTTTTCTGATGCTACAGACAATCTCCTACAAAGCCCTGCAAATGCAAAACGCAGAGGAGTAAGAGCACAACCACCGTTTTATATTTAGACACTGATACACTAACGCTGATAGAGCCTTTGTTTGGTTTTGATTTGAAAGCTGTTTCTTCTTCAGATTAATTAATTTCTCTACTGGTCCTGTCAGTCCCAGTCTGAGAAAAAAAACTGGTTTTATTATTCGTTACATCCTACATGTTGAAGGGAAAAAAGACAGATCTAGCCCCACGTTACAGGTGCGGGTTTCCAAGGTGGTCCCCTCTCTCAGTAAGGATGTAATGCTGTCAGCATTCCTTTTACATAGCTTTACATCTCTCTGTACTGCCAGCTTGGCACCTAGTTAGCCATGGATGTTTGACAGTCCCATGTTTCAAAGCCTGCCTGGTGACTTGTCATCTGCCCGGGATGCCTTTTTATAGGGATTGCTATAAAGGGACTATTATACTGGGAAAAACTTTGCATAGTTGGTTGGTTTGGTTGGGGAAACAGATGCCTAAATCTTTCCATCCCTTCAAGCTTCTCAAGCAGACAAAAAGAGAGCTGGCACTGCATGGATGAATTAGAAAGTAAAATGAGTGCGTGTACCAGCTGATTTCAGGGTTGAATCCTTCAAGTGATGTTTTGAACACTGTCTTCAGTCAATGAGAGACGGACTTCTGCTATTAGAAGCATGTTGTAGTCATTTTTGCAACCCATATGACATCAGTGATATGAGTGATGAACACACATCTGGCATTATGAAACAGTGCTCTGATCTTTAAATTGATTTGACAGATGGCAGCTCCTCAGACACTGACACTGTGGAAATGTGTGATAAACTGAAGGCTTCACCCTCTATTAGCCAGCCAAAAAAACCCAAGTCTAACTGCATTAGAACAAATTGCTGAAATTAATGTGGTAGGAGTACTTCCAAACGTGTCTGCACGCATCACACATTTGGCTAACTGTTAGAACAAAAAATCTTTCTGTTTCTGAAGGTTATTTTTCTCCCTGCCCTCAGTTTTTAATTCTCGTTCCAAATTCATTTCATTTACAGGAAAACACCTGCCCAAAAGTTCTGGATACCCTCAAAATAACTCAGATAAACTTGCTTCAACTAGCAAAACAGTTCCATCCTGTCACTTTTCCTAAACTCAGCACATTCTGCTGTCCATCGAGAGACGTATAGCATGGGAATTCCTTCTCATTTCTTCATGGGTTAATCCCACCCACATAACTTTACTCCTCCCCTGCCTCCACAGACACTTGGAAAAAATATGGCATAAACTGCACCTGCCTTTTCTATATCTGTATCATCAATATTTATTATTCTCTTAATCAAGATATGCTGACCAATGGATATCATGACATAGTCATTCCATCAGTAGAGGTAAAATGATTATTGGTTTATATTTATATTTTATTGACCTTTTAATTCGACTTTGATAGCTTAATTTTTCTCTTCAAACAATCCTCAGAGTCAGAGCAGTTATATACACTGCAATAAATGGAGCTACAATTCATCATTCATTTCCTTCCCAGTATAAAACCACAACCACAGCTAAATAATATTTCCAGTTTATAGAGTGTCATTTGGAGTAGTTAAGAAGAAAAATAGATCCTTCTCCATTAATGGAGCCATGACTCATTGCAGACTGGAGGGGAGGAGCATGGCTGTGGTGGCAAGTGCAGGCCTCACATAGCTGTGCTGAAGTCAGTTGAATTGCACCAGGCATGAATCTGGCCCACTATAAATGAGCATTCCCTCCCTCCTATGGAATGGTCTTCTGATCTATCATAGAGACATTTCTGGCATATTAAATGACTAATTATGAAGCTTCTGTAGGAGACTGTCCAGTTCTGAGAGATGCTGAGTCCTTAGAGCTCCTTTTGTACCAGTGGGACTTGAAAATTACATTTCCTTGGAGGTGGCACTCAGGACCTGACAGAAATGTCCCTATGGCCCTTGTCAGGCTAAACCATCTGTGGGACTGACCCAAAATCTCCTAGAGCCAAGGTAAGGGATCCCCCCCATTGCACTTGGGTTTGGGAAGGAGTTCTGTGCAATGGATCAGGGCATGAGAAGCAGCCTTTTGGGTGGGAGCTTGGTCCCTAACACATTTGGCCTGCAGCTCAGCCCTGGGACTAGGAGCAAGGATCACCCTCCTCCCATCGCCGACAGTAACAAAATATGCAATTAAACAGCAGCCCGTAACTCGACTCTCCTTTTGACCTTTTCTTGGCTAATGTAATCAGAATGAACTCCTTCCAGCACCCCTGACTGATGCTCCTGGCCTCCTTTTCCAGTGACTAGTGATTTTTTTCCTCAGCTCAATAATTTAGTTCGATATTCATCATTTTTTAAATGTCTTGCCCACCTTTCTCCCCCGGCCCTTCTTCGCGGAGGTATTACTTTTCCCTAAGATGATTTGCCAAATCTTCTCTTCATGCTGTGAATTGATCAGTGCGATTGCTGGGCCACATTTATCTTCTGTGAATGTTTTGCATTCATTTCTGTTTCAAAGCCTTTGAACAGCCAATAGCTGACCTAAGTGATTTTTTGTTCCTTTCGTGGTCACCTTTTACAAGATTCATCAGGTACTTCTGGCTTTCTGGTTTGTTGGGTCCACGGGCAATGACTACTGCAGAAACAAAGCCTGGGATACAAAGTCCCTCTTAATCTCTCAAATAATTTAAAATTGTAACTTCCTACATATGAAACAGAAGGGATCCAATTTGAAGCTGATACCCTCAGAGATGCAGAGAGATTGACTAATGTCTCTGACCTGTCTTGAAACTTTCCACACAGTTTTCTCCTGGGGGTGGGAGAAATGGGCTGTGCGCAGGTACAATCATCTTTGTGCAGTCAAAATGCTAACTTGAAAAGTCTTCATCCACTGCAGTTGGTCTACTTTTCATCTCATCCCCACATCCATGAGTTTCCCTTAAAACTTTACCCATATGGACCTGTTTTCTGGCCTTGTTACTGTGGTTAATCCTGATTTCATAAGGGGACAAGGAAGCCAACCACAGAAAGCTTAACTTCTTTCATCTTACAGAGGTAGACACAAGGCTCTAGGTCTTTAGTCTCTTTGACTCTTTCCATCAGCAGATGGGCTCCTCTGCTCCTGAGGGAGGACTTGGGTTCTTCAATCCTTCTTCTTGACCTCTATAGAAGCACTGCAAGGACATTTGCTCATTTTTCTTGATTATCCAGGGAGAGAGAGGCAATTTGCTAGAGTCCACCCCTTTATGACCTCCTTCACTATGGAAAAAATTCTCAGGATAACTTCTCTTCCTCCTGTTTTCTTTTACCCTCTATTGCCCATTAAAAAGTCCAGAAGAATGAAGACGCAATACCATTGGGAGTGTTTTCAGTACAGGCAAGGAAAGCAAACTGAGAAACACAACTAGAAAATGCAGCAGCAGGAAAGCAAGGGGTTTCTGAAGAAATTGTTTGGTTCAGCACTAATCAGCAAACAGTTAAATGGGTTGTCATCTGATTTCTCCTACTTGACAAGAAATGCATTAACGAAAGAGCACCACAATGTTTATTATGCAATATATTGGCAACAGTGGTGATTGAACTTTATTAAAATGCATCCAGTAACACAACTCTTTTTGTCAGAACACTTCTGTTATGCTGGTAACAAGGAAGGTTACGAATATAAAGAAAAACACTATTTTTTATCTGGGAAATGCTTTATTACATTTGCATATCATCCCATAAACTTAAATTGCGAGTTGTGAATACACAATTTAAGGTAAATCTATATCAACCGTTATCAGCTCATGTAGATACAAGATGGGGCCATCACAATATACTGAGAAGCCCCATTCAGACTGAGAAATAGTTTGTCTTCGCAAGACATTTTCAGATTGTTACATATTCCTCCAACATATTGAAAAAGGTTAGAAATAATTTCCACCTCTACATTATCTGTTGACATTTTACAAAAGCGTGTGTGTGGTTACTGATGCAGGCAGAAGCCACTGTAACAGACTTGTACCAAATACTGTCCAGGGACAGCTGGTTTAACAGAAACAGTTCTACTTTATGCTGTGTGCCTCTGATGGATTTCAGTGTTTCCCTAGCCACTGGGCTGCAAGGGAGCTCCAAGGCCACCTAATCCACAATATGACATGTAGGGCTGCACCTCCCTTCATCTTTCCGTTTGAATCAGGAGCGTGAACCCAACGCTTGCAAACCCAGACTCCTGATGGTCCCCTCTCACAACACTGTGGAGCTGTCTAAGATCATCCAACGTGGATCCCTTTCAGATGACACAGAATGGCTTGATGCCCCCTCGACGCAGAACCAGTGCACATCAACCATCAAACACCACCCAACCACCAGGGAACAGCTACCTGAAGTTATTGCCTCCCCCGAAACGTGTGTAAGGTGCATATGGGGTCCTCAGCACAAGCTCTTTTGCTTCCAGGGCAGAATGTAATGTTCCACCTGCCTTGTGCATGTAAATATACTGCCTTATAACCCTCTTCATAGGTACATCAAAAACTGGCTGAAAGTGTTGCTCAGCATTATGGATCCACACTGAACCCTCAGCTCTTTTGTACACACTTTTCAGCTTTGCTGTAACAGTATTTTGTTTGACAAGTAATTTATGTCAAACATAATAACTACCAGCCATAAATACATCAGTACTATTGCTATTATTTTGATCATTGTTTTAATCATTGATTACTTCCTAAATTTCTTTGTATGCCACAAGAACTAGACACACTCTGCTATGATTTATATGCAATGTCATTCAAAGACAGATTTCTGCATTGTACATGTTGAAACAGTTCTTCAAAAATAAATGAGTTATCACTGTGTTGAGGAGTGAACTCGGTATCACATCTCTGCCACTTTCCCAAGAGAATATTTGCAAAAACACATCATGGGAGTGCTAAATGTAATTTAGAAATATATGGCATAAATTAAGATCCACATTACTGTTGTGCTAGAAGCAAAGAGGGCCCAGCACCGCCATTCAGAATGAAGGTAGCTGAGAGCAGAAGCAATAGAAGAATAAATACTGGGTTCTGCTTCTTTACATGTTGGCAATTTGGAAAGGGGGCAAAGCTCTAGTGTGAATGGAGTGTCAGGTCCATGCTTTCCCTTCCCTCTGTTACTGCTGAGATAACAAAAGTCTCCAAGATCATTGCAAACTTCCTGACAGAAGCAACTTCTGCAGTGTAGAAGTGTAATTGGAAATTGCAATCAAGAAATGATCCAGAGAAAAAGCATGTTTATTTACTGCCTCTGCAATGGGTTTTGTCTGCAAAGGAACCTCAAACCCCACCTTCAACATTGCCTGCATCTTATTTCCACATCTCCTG
Organism: Laterallus jamaicensis coturniculus; assembly: GCA_022605575.1. Classification (NCBI taxonomy): domain Eukaryota; kingdom Metazoa; phylum Chordata; class Aves; order Gruiformes; family Rallidae; genus Laterallus; species Laterallus jamaicensis. The sequence goes on from JAKCOX010000009.1 coordinate 3,869,703, forward strand.
CAGTCTGGGGAAGAACAACAAAAACATTGTAGATCTCCACTTTGGCAAAGGCACTTATATAACAGGATTTTTACATGCCCAGAGCAAAGCAAACTTCCCCATTATAATGCTGTAATGTATAATATATGCAGAGGTGAATTCTCAAAAGCCCAGCCAGAGTTACTTTGGCTGGCAAGGATGAAAGATTTAATTGGTGATAGTAAGTGGGCTCGCAGAGAGAGTTTTGAATCTCAGGAATGATGAAAAGACAATTGACTTTACCTATGGGAAATCTGTCCCTGCCAGGGCTATCCACCATGCTGGCCAGCAGAAAGGCCTAGCTGACATTTGGAAGATATGAAAAGCAATGGAAAAGAGCGAGCAAACACTAGCTGAATGTCTGTCGAGAGCTCAAGAGGAGTCTGGACGATGCTCTGAGTCATATGGTTTAGTTTAGCAAGTCCTGTGAGGAGCAGGGAGTTGGACTCTGTGATCCTTTTGGGTCCCTTCCAACTTGAGATATTCTATGATTCTATGAAGGGAGGTCTGTGGCTTTGTAACTTTAGCCTAGGAGGTGGGAGGAACATGTGGCAGGGTGCTGAGAGGAACAGATGTATGACAAAAGCTTTATTAGACTTTCTTACAATTATAAGAAGGTGGTTGTTTCTCCATCACCTCCCTCCAACCCCCCCCCCCAAAAAAAAATAAATCAATCTAAATCCAAAACCAGCACCCAGGGCCCTTATCCTTATAAAACAAACGATCAGGAATTCTGAAGGGATCATTCCACTTACCCAATTACAACTTTAATTGACTTATAAATGTCTACTTCCACACAAAATATATGTTTGGATATAGTAAAACAGACACTGAGGGTCAGGGTAAAGGTGAAGATAGCAGCACTGCAATTACCTTTGGTACAGAACTGGTATGTAAATCTGCAGCAGTGACAGTGAACTTTGAAGACACTGGAGGAAGAGAGGCAATTCCTGTAACAAGAAGATACAAGATTACTGTTATTCAATGTCCACCATGGCATAAACCACAAACCATTCAGGAACACAACTAAATATAATTCACTATTGTGAGCTAAAGTCTAGCTAACTTGTTGGGCAAAGATGGCAAGGTTTTTGTAGCAGTGGGGAGCTTGCAGAGGTGACTTCTGAGAGAAGACACCAGGAGCTGCCCCCATGTTGGACAGAGCCAGTCCCAGCTTGCTCCAAGATGGTCCTGGGATGGCCAGAGCTGGCTGGCTAAGGTCAACCCAGCACACTAATGAATATGAAAGGAACCCATCTAGGACCTAATTGAATCAACTCGTCCAGATTTACTTAGTTTTATTTATACTTTTTTGTAACTGAATCTTTTTACAGTACCTCATGCTCTTTAAATCTTTCCACTGCACTTATGTCTTCACAATTTATTTGTTAGAAAAGGATGTGTGCCTGGATTATAGACTCTGCACAATAATTTTATGTCATTAAGTGTTTGATTAAACGTTTTGATAATAATGTGGTTATAAATGCAAGTGGTGGGTAACGATTTGGTGGAGATTTACATTTGCTTTTGAAGAGTCTTTGTGTTTAAGAACTGGAATTTATAATGCCTTAGTCATTTATCAGTAAAATCATAGTTCACTAATTGCTTTTTTTACTTTCCTTCTTTCTTTTTTTCCCTGTTCTTACTTACTTAGTTACTTACGGTGGTGGATTTTTTTCTGGTTTTACAGACCAACCACAAAATACTGCCTAAGACCATCATATGGGAATCCAGAACTCTCACCTCCGGACCCAGAAGACAGTTGGAAGAACAAAGGTGTATAAAAAAATAAACTCAGGACTAAAACTAAACTCAACTGCAAAGAACTTTGATGTTTTCTCAGTATTTTGGAAGGATCATACTCTCGAAAATCCAAAATGTTCTAAAGAAGTTGAGGCCAAGCACAAGTCCTTCACAAAGTATTGTGAAATCTTGCCCCATCAACGTTTGAAATGCCTCTGTTGAGAAGCAGTCTGACAATATGCGATTCACCATCTGAGACTCACTTGGGACTCCGTCTGTGTTCCGCAGTTCCTCTGGAATGTAACCCTGGTTTTCGCTACCATGCCTTTGCCTGTCTTCCAAATCACCCTCTTTATTCTTCTCAAATGAAACTTTTCTACAAACAAAAAGGCCAGTCGTTAGAACATCTCATTATGATACAAGAACTCCTGGGTTGTAGGCTACAGAAAAAACCCCGTATATCTTACTTCTGAAAAAAATAAGTGAAAAACATATCTGGGCCTTCCAAGTAATTAGCTAGTACAAATCTTGTCCCATATAAGTATTACCTATGAAACTGTCTTTAGAAAGTTTCCATCAGCTGCATTATCAGAAAGCAGGAAATTAAAGTGAGCCACCTTCAAAGAATGAAGACTGTTTCAGTTCATGGGCTTTTTAGGAAATTAATTTTGGTCTCTAATTGTGAATTACAGGATATTCAATGACCCAATAATGGAGCACCAGCTAGGTCACTCATCATTTTCGTGATTTGAGCCCACTGCCTAAAACTGCAAAAACCCAAGCATGCTATCTCACTTCACCACAGTGAGCTTCCAAGTGATTCTTCTGTACACTTCAAAGTTAATCTTTTACTTTGAAATTTACTTTACGTGTGAGCATAGTCACAGTGAAGTTGACAGAACTTCCTTGGTTAAAGTTGCACATCTCTGATTTTGCAGAACAGGTGCCTGCATAGCTGCACAGTGAGCAGAGGGCACCTTTTTACTCAAAACTCTTATGCTAGAGAAGATGCTACTGTTCACCTCCCCCTACCATGGACTCCTCTCCAGGACAGTCCCAGGTCCATCTTTGCCTAGGTCTCTGGTGTGGCAAGCACAAATTGACAGCAGGACTACAACAACCCAGGGATTTGCAGGGAAGGGACAAAATATCCTCAGTTAGCAATATTTGTGGAAAATGCTGCATTTACTTTTTACTTTTTAGTAGGAATTACTTTGCTGACCCGTAGAGCTTCAGATGAGCATTACTGATGCACATGTACATCTGACAAGCCAGCTATGACTATGTGGGTTTTTTTAGGTGACAAACATCTTAGATACCCCTAAGAAGCCTGTCATGGTTGCTAGAAGACAAAAGCAATTGTTTAGGAATTCCACCTACACATACTACATACACATACTGTACAGTCTATTTTATCTGATCCTTAGATCCAACAAACTCGGTGTAGTAGCCAAATTGAAAGCAGCTACAAAAAGTGTAGGAGGTACAGAAAGATAGCCAGCCAAGTTAAAAATAAATGTGAGAAGTAAAACAATATATCTTTGGTCTCACCACTTCTTTGCTGCTACTACTACAATGCAGCTTCCAAAATCTGGACAATCATCATTCTTTTTACTGTAGATAGGTTCCCCCGAGACAAAAAAAAAAAAGCCAAATGAAACCAAACCCCAAAACAAACCAAAACCTAACCCACTGAATCTGTGTTTGTAAATAATTCAAATAAACATGTGATTACAGTGTCATTGTTTACACAGGCTAAAACTTTGCAGAACTGTCAATACCAAGTTCCTAAGTCCAGGACGAGCCATTGACACAACCCATAATTTAAATATTTTCTTAAGTATTTGCTTAATTTTTAAGGTGTAAGCAACATTTATGAATTCATTAGTTTAACATTAATGGGAAAACAGGAACTTTACTGTGCTGAGATCTAAAAACACACGTTCTGCAAAGACAATAGAACTGCATTTGCCCAGAGCAGATTTAAAGACATAGGGGAAAGTATCCTTGTGCTCTCTTCTGGACCTGATCAGATTATCTGGAAGAAAGCACTGTGCAGACCTGCATCAGGTAGGGTCCTGAGAAGGACCTGGCTGTACCAGTCCCCACTGCCAGGCAGATGCTTCCCTGTGTGTTCAATTGATTTTTGCCTTAAAAATGTTGACCTCTGCAGGAGGTGTTTGGCAGAACCAAGATGGAATCCAAGCAAAAAGGCTTTGTCGGCCTTTATTCATAGCAAAACCAATATGCAAGTTGCAATTGCTCTTGGCAATTCCTTCCTGATTTAGTCCTACCCTAGTTATTATAGCTGCAGTCAGTAAAATGATCGATTTAGCATCACAACCTAAGAAATCACGTGGAAGTTTACTGGTATGGCACGGCATAATTGAGCATAATTTCATCCGTTGCAAATAGAGTTTCCCTAATTTCCTTATTTTGCTTCTTTATTAATAAAGTGCTCTATAAATGGAAATCTGTCAACAGATCGTCACAAAATTACCCCACTAGAGGTTGTGAATGAAGGTAGGTATTACTGAAGTGTGAGGCAAGGTGGCGTAGTGTTTTAAGAGATGGGGGGGGTTAAAAGCCCCACAAGCGTAGGCAGAGTATGAATTTACAACACTCCCTAGAAGCTTGGAAAAAATAACTCCAAATAAACCCACTGGCATTGCTGTCACAGTCGCATTGGCGCTGATAAATAGGATCTTAATGGTGATAACCATCAGCCTGTGATTTCTAAGGTTTTCCAACTCAGCTGCAATAATGCACCATCAGCTTAGTACTCAAGTGCGTCTGACAATCACTAGACTAAGTGTTGACGCTCATCATCGGGGCAGACTTCTGTATTTATTTAGTATGAGCCCAACGTTTCAGGAACCCGAAAAGAGCCGAGGAGGCTCGCCGAATCTGCCTGCCAATCCTATCCCGTTTAGCTTGCGGCAAGGCTCCTCGCCGGAAGGCGCGGGGATCCCCCCAAGCCCCGGCAGAGCTGCTGGGCTCGCAGTGACCTCCTGTGGCGGCGCGGGCGATCGCCAGGCAGGCTGCCGGCAGCCAGCCCGGTGCAGGCGGAGCTGCTCCCCTGCCTTCCCGGGACAGTCGAGGTTTAGGGATTCCCTTTGCCCGTCAGCTTCAGCAGGAGTGCGTCTCCAGCGTGTAGGTCCCGTGCTTGCTGAATCAGCGAGGCAGCGTCTCCAAGGGGTTGATTCTTTTCACCCGGCTTATTATTGCGAGTTCATGGAATCACAGGATGTTAGGGGGGTGGAAGGGGCCTAGAAAGACCCGCTAGTCCAACCCCCCTGCCAGAGCAGGATCACCTACATTAGGACACACAAGAACATGTCCAGGTGGGTTCTGAATGTCTTCAGAGGAGGAGACTCCACAGCCTCTCTGGGCAGCCTGTGCCAGTGCTCTGCCACCCTCACCGTGAAGTTTTTTCCTTATGTTAACATACACCCTGCTGGGAGCTGTGGCCCTCAATTCCTGCCCCTAAGGCTAGTCCCTTTCCCTGCGTACCCTGGTGGCATATATTATACAAAATACAGTGGGGAGAAATTCTGTCTGCTAATGACCAATGCTCTGAAAGAGAAGGGGAGCTTCATCCCCTACACCTTACCACCTCTCAGTCCGGAAGACTACTCAGGAAGGCAGCTGAGGGAAGATAACTGTTGATGAATGAAGGTCCCATGTAGGTACAACAGTCCATTGATCAACACGACAACCAGTACAGTTTGCGTATGGCATTTTCTTCTTCCATTATCACAAACCCTTGTGCTGTGGCATATCACTGCTCTATACTACTGGCTTTTCTGAAACTCAGTCTTTTTCATTGCCCATCCCCACCCCAAGCCAACAAACAAGGCTGCTTGCACAAAGCAGAGCCAGTTCAGTAGACAATGGAACTAAGCTTTTGTTTTCTGTGTGATAAAATCCTCCACTGGAGGGGAAGGTAGCTAAGAAACAACCACTGTGGTGGTAGAAACTAAATACAACTAAGGATATAACATTGCTGTCTAAAGAAGGTCAAACAAGAACATGCATTCATAAGCGCTTACTAGAATTATCACTCCTATAAAGGAATCTTCAGAGACTGAATTTCCCCTCATGCTTCACAGCAACACCATACATATCTTCAAAGAGGGAAAATGCTGATTGCCATGGTCATTAGTTTTATTTGCTTAGTTTTGAGCCAACCTAGAGATGGGCGCAAAATTCATTTTCTACAAAGTTTGACCCACAGCAGTAACTCCACTGTGTGACTCAAAACCCCTGAAAACAGCTGAGCATCTTTAGTTTTCAGCAGCTCTTCCTGATCTTGTAATCAAAAGCAAGGACAGTGACCAGAGTAGTTTGCCTTTGCAAACACTTTCATGGCATGACTTTTTTCTTTTTTTAATCCTAACAGGAAGAAAGGATTTTTGTTTTTTCCCCCCACTTCTCAACAAGAGGGAAAGCTTCCTTTTGACATGGAAACAAAACATCTGAAGAGGCTGATTACAGCCACAATGAAAATTTAGAGATGACATATTGCAGACTTCTGTCCAAAAAACACCTAACAGAGGATTCATATTGTATATGTAGGTTTACTGCATACCCCAGTTTTCAGAGGAATAAATCATTTCTGGCTGAGTTCTAACTAAACAAAGCTAATCAGGACGAAGAGCTATGAATTCTAAATCAAAGCAGGAGAAATGTAATCTCATGTTCAAAGTCCTGATTCTGCTTTATTTTCATGCAAGCATGTGGATTAGGGAGCAGATCAGAGGACTCCTCCGTCTCCCCCACTGCTCCTCTATTTTGCATAGGTGACAGTTTTTGTTATAATTTCATTAAAAAAAAATAGGTATCTAAGATTAACTGCACATCTGCCTGTTTATATTATACTCAAAGCTATGCTATAACTAGACTCCTGTGTACTTGTGCAGCTCTTTCGCACTCAATTCCCTTTGAGAGAAAATAATTTGCTTTTAAAAAGGCTGCAGGATCAGTAAATCTAAGCTAAACATGACAACAGAACAATTTTGTTCCTGAAGAAATTCAAGGCAAACGAGCTCAGTTCATAATGTGCTCAAACAGTAAAGAGAAAAACATGCTTCCCATGCTGCCCAAATGGCTGACGATTTTGCTTGCTTTCCTTTCCTGGTAATTTGAGAATGCAAATAGCTTTGCTGTCGGGGTACATTTGTTCTCACTAATTCAAGACACTATAACAAGCCAAAATATTTATTTCTTTTTTCCACTCTAATTTCTGTTTTGTCATATTGGGAACATTGTCTATGGATTTCATTTACTGTAGCATTATGCAAACAGCCCTTATGGGAAAGTCATGGGTGATAGGCAAACTAAGCATAAAGAAGTCTCAATGTTCAGGATGTGTCACCTAAAAGGGCACAAAAATTCTGTTCTGACCAACATGTAAGGGCCAAAATGCATATCCAAAATTGACTGCTCAAATACCCCGTCTTGGAAAACTCTTGGATTTTCAGAGAAGATACTTGCATTCTTCCTGCTTTTCAGTAGATGGGATGGACTATTAGAACATATTCTTTTAATTAGAACTGGATGGTCAAACAGAAGCAGGTAACATTTATATAGTTCAGTCCTATTCCAGTTCACGAGCATCTACAAACTGATGCTGCCTCATTCGTAAATAAATTGATCAAAATGTTTTCCTTCATAAAACGTTTCTGATGGTAATTGGATTTTAATCAAGTGAGCATTTGTATGCGAAGCATTTCTGCTTCCTATAGGAAATAAAACAATTGCTGTTTTCACTGAAATTCAGTTCAGCTTTTCTGGAAAAAAGAAATAAACATTTTCCAATTAGAATCATTTGTGCCACTTAAGGGGCAGAAATTGGTTCCTGCCAGCCTCTTCGTTAAAGTCCAAAAAACCCAATAACTCATCCCTTAGAGGAGTGGAACATGAGTCCAGGTTTTCTCAAGTAGTGATGAAGTTAGGAGCCTATTTGCCATGTGGTCCTTACATGTGAGCTGCTCCAGCCGTAGCCTATCTCCAGCAACACTCAAATGAACTCTATGCAAATGGCTTCTAACTTTGGTATCTTAGTTATGGGCCTAAAATTAGGTGGGATGAATCAGACCACAGAAACTATGTTTATGAGCAAGTACTTTGTAATTAGTTTATTTTTGTTCACCTTCCCTATTCACATATCAGCTGCTTATAATACTTAAGCTAGTCTCTTGTTGGCCTTTCATACATACTTAACACTGCCTTGTGCCTCATCTGTATCTGCACTGACTTTTACAGAGTCCTTTGGTTTACGATTATACAAGCTCAGAATCAGATCTCTGCTTTAGCAGACGATTTGAACATACAAATATAAGGAAAATCCCACTGAAGCCCTTCCAGGTTTTAAAAAACATTCAAAGGGTAAGATATTAAACCAAGGTCACTGCTACCGCATATCTATCATTACAGTAAAAAGTATTTTGGCTCAATTTATCTCTATATTCTCCATCAATAAATACGGTCTACCCTTACCATTCTCACCAGCTGTCTTGTCTTTTCCATTTGTAGCTCCGGTTCCTTGTCTCTGTTGGAAGGAGAAAAACACCACAGGTAGTTAGAACAAGTTTGAATTAATTTGGAATTACTAGCAGTTACAGTCTGATTTCTCTTCAACCCCTTGAGTAGTTATCCATTCCCATGCAGTGTTGGTTTGAAACTCTACCAGTCAGAACAGGAATGCATAGTACCATTTGGGTACCGCCGTGTAACTGTGGGTTCAGCTGGATGTAATTCTGACATGCTGGTGATGAAGTGTCTGTAACCAAGTTTCCAGCAGTGCAAGGGTACAAGCTACAGCAGGGCATCTATTCATGTCTCTGCTGTACCTCCATTTCCGTGCTTCTTCTGACCTAACTTTGGCCAGAAGACTTAACTTTCTGCTTTGGCCACAAGTAGGGATGGACATTCCCACTTCAATACACTCTGTCCAAGGAACAGCCTCATGACTTTCCATGGAAGAAACCAATGCAAGTCACTCTACTAAGTAACATGTGTCAAACACCAGTGCAGCCCAAATAAATATTCACAAAGCAGAGCTGCATTAGCGTGGCTACACTACTATGTAACTTGTTAGCAGAGGAATGGTCACTTTATGAAAAATATGCTGTATGCCCCAGAGAACACATCGCACAGGTAGAATTAAGGTACCTCGGTAGGTATGGCAAAACTTGCATTTCTTATGCAAAGTTATTCATGTTTGTGAGTATTACTGAAATAAAGAATTAATCCTCGAGGACTGTATGTGTAAAAAAAAAAAAAAAAAGAGTACTAAATTCAGTGAATAAATCCAGGCACATTCATCTCAAGGCAGCACATCCTCACACATTCAGGAAATTTAACAGCTACAGAAGCACTGCAAAACAAATAATTTGTACCAGAATATGAACAGTCATATCAATTCTCTAATAAAATTTAGAGGCATAATTATCTAAAGGTATTTACTGTAGAATATCTGGTTAAAGCCTTCTCTACTGCTCTGGTTTCTGTCCATCTCCAACAGCAGTGGTATTTTTAAGGGTATTTGGATATATGAAGCTAATGAACAACGTAAGTACAAAACCTTCTTGTGTGCTCTTACAGTAGGAAAAAAAGGCTCTTCAAATTCCTCAGGAGAATAAAGAGCAGCTACACAGGATCTATTGTGCATCCACATGCCAGTGGTGGGGCTTCTCATCATCTTTTCTGTGGCAGATTTCAGTATGCATCGCTCTCCACTGGCTCTGCCTCTTCTCTCATTCTGTGCAATAAGACAGGGCATCCCTAGAGAAAACAACCCTAAGTCTATAACCACAGCTACAATCACCCCATATGATGGAAATATATTTCTTTCTCCCTGGAGCCTCTGAGCCAAGATAAGAGAACTTGGACGATAACAAAGAATGGGATTCTAAATTGATTAATAGCTTTTACAAAAAGCATAAGTTACCAACAGCCAGAAATCAATAAATATACCCAACATCCAGTTTTGCTAAAGACCTTCATGCCTTTATGTAAAGTTTGGTTAATAACTCCATATTTCAATTTCAGTCCACAATTGAAGCTAGATTTTCTGGGATCTCCAAAATAAACCCAAATTACTGGATTTTTCCTACATATAAAATGGCAGCTATTTTTTTCTTTCCTCCCTTGTTTATTTTGAAATGCTTTTTCAAGTTGCCTTATTTCCTGAATGTTTCAGGCTGTGCTACTTAGCCTTTATGAAAGCTTCTCTTTCCTCCCTAGGCTATACCTGTCAGGTTCAGTCTGCTATTGATAGAGTGCAGACCAGAATATGGATCCACACATTTTTGTGTCTCAGGATTTCCCCTCAGGGAGAGAAAAAAGTTGTTAAATAAGCCACAGAATAAAACTTAGTCTTAGGTCAATGAAGGTTTTTCTATTCATGAGGTCAAAACTTTAAGTCTGAAATCAGTCAAAGTATTCTACAGCCATTTGATTGGTGACCACTGCACATATACAGAAGTCTGAAAGTCTGCCAACCAAGCTTCTGATAGCCTTTCCTTCAGTTATATACATATTTGGATCTATAAGCACTGTGCTGTCTTTTAAGTGAGTGCAATGGATTTGAAAGTGAAAGTCAGTTCCTTATTAACCACGCATTTAAACTTAAGAAAGAGCCATATAGAGTGCGATCATCCACCTTTAGCCTTTTATTTCACTACATTCAACGAACCTATTTTCTTAAAACATTTTTGAGATGCTAGTGGTATTAACAGCTGGAGCTTCTTGTTTCTTTCATGATGCTACCAGAGGACACAAAACATGTAGCTTTTTAATGTCCGTCAGAGTACAAGAGGACTAAACATGAGGAGGAGTTAAAGTTATCTTCAAGAACCAATGGATAAAAGCTCTCCAAAAACTGGTATAAACATATGTTGTCCACAAATGTAAGAAATTAAAATCAATTAAATACAGGAAAAAGTATTGTTTTCTGGGTTTTATTTTTAAATAGAAAACCCAAGATTGTGGTGGTTCAGCCCCAACCAGTGGTTGAGCACCACATGCTGCCTGCTCACCCACTGAGGAGAAAGAGACAGAGCCTCCATGGGTTGGGATAAGGACAGGTTCCTGACAAAAGCACCGTGGAAGTAGAATGGTACCAGCCATTTACACTCACACCCAATGATAATGCAGAGTGCCTTACTGAGCAGATGATTACAGAGTGCTGCACACAAGGACCAATCCAATGCACTAGCTGCACTTGACTGCTCTGGAGGCACCCAGGAGGGTCTGGTCCCAACCAGCCCCTTTTATGGGGAAGTGATGTCAGGCAGTGTGGGAAACTGCCTGGGCTAACTCAGCTCACCTGGGCTGGATGCTTGGGGATGTTAACTCTGGCTTGGACAGAACCAGAACAAATATGTTGGCCATATTTTAAAAGATAAAAGCAGTCTAACTTTGCTTTTTACAACTGGCAGCCAGCTTGCTTCCTTCAAAGATTGCTCCTAAAATTCTCCAGCATTTGCTGAGGCAAGCAATAGGACAGAAGCATTGAGTAAGCTTTCCATTAGGCATTGAAGAAGAAACATCATAGCCAAAATGAACATGAATTCAAAACCATAATGATTATACAGTAAAACAGGATAAACAGTTTTGTTGCTGTGTTGTGTAGGAGGAAACATAGTTTATGGTTGCTTGGGGCTATATTAATTTTTAACTCAGTGGTTTTACAGAACATCAAAGGCACATCATTAAAAATTTCCCTAAAATCAAAGTCACTCCCAATTTGTCAGATGAAGAAGGGAAAAGGACTACTGCCATATGCCCAAAATCCCAGTAAGAAAAGAACAGGTTTGCTTTCCTGTTAAATTGTCAGTGCTATACACAACGGCTAGCAAATGTGGTATGAAAGACTGTGCTAAATTAGTCCCCAAAGTGTACAAACTAAGGTCAAAAGTGAAAGCGCAGCCCAGAGGAGTTCTGAAGAATGTGAAATTACTGCAGTAGCTTTTCTATTGATTGTTCTAGCTCCTCCTTTACCCCCAAGCCTAATTTTTGCTTTTAATCTTATATTCTGTTCCTGTCTTTAAATAGCCTGACCTTTTCAGTTATGCTTCTAATTAGCACCTCAGTGTTAGGGACTGTAACCAGGTGTTGATTACAGAAGTTTTTGGGGAAGAGGGGTTGTTTGTTTTCCAATGAGCCACAGAAAGCCCAAGAGCAGGGACATGAAACTGACAGAAAGTTCTCTGACAAATGGGCCCTTACAGTAATAACATTCTGCTGCTTCCTCTCGGTGCAGAGCCAACAAGGTACAGCAGGCTGTAGCCCAGCAAAACAGTGGCTGCAGATTTTCAAAAGGATGTTGTTTCTATATCAAAGAATGAAAGAGCATCCAAGGGTAGAATTAAGAGAATCAAAATGGTGGAAAGCTTTTGTAAAATAAAGAGCAGAAAGAGTCAGCATAGTCACCACTCAGGACAAAACCCATTTTGACTGATGCATGTGAAACATTATTAGGGTGTTCTATACTCATGGATGAGAACAACAGCAGTAAAGTCTGTGCATATCCTAAGCTTTTCTTAAGCCTCATTTTGCTACTAGGTCCATCCTTAATAAAGGGCATTACATGTGACAGAAGGAAATACATGTTGGCACAAGGCAGCATAAAAATGGCTGTAGGTCAGCCAGCTGCGTGCCAAGCAAGCCTTTCTTCTGTACTGCCATCTGTTCTCCACACAAAGTTTTCTCTGTAAGAGATACAAATTGAATCAAACTATTTCATAAGCAGCTCATTTTTTTCATAGCCTTCTGCTTTAATTAAAAGTTCAGCTGCTTTAGCCTTAAAGTAAAAAAGTACTGGTAAATACACTTTACAAATTTATAAAGTTTATATCCATTCCGATAATAAAAACGTCACTGTAAATATCTGCTTAAGAACTTTCCATGTTTTCCAAGCACAGAAAGCTTACTAGTCAAAAGCAATATGACCAGGAGATACAGCAATTTCTGCCTGCTGTTTTCAGGACTAAACTTCCTGTAGAGTTCCTCAAATTAGGATAATTAGGATTGAGTTTATCCAAGAACACCACAAGAAACAAAGTTTCTCCAGGCTGATCTTTACTTAGTGTTGGTTGATCTTTGAAGATACTGAGAGTTTTACGCTACTGAGGTAAGCCACAGTTAAGGTTCATTAGACTATAGGCATAGGTAGATGCCAAAGACTACTTAGTATATAACCATTACTACCTGAAGGTTCATAATTGTTCTTCAATTTCCTATAGTGTAATTTTGAGGTAATTTAACATTCATTAAAGAATGAATTAGAGAAATCTGGACAAAACCACAGAACCCTAGCAAAGGTTGTACCTATGCATTCCACAAAGCCTCCTTTTCCATGTACCTTCTATCCAGGTGTATTACCTCCTCCAGTTTTAAGGACCAAAGGATTTCCATGCTTTAACACCATATGTAGACTTGAAATTACAAAAAACAGGAAGAGAATGTATTCAACTTAAAACCAAGCAGTGGGCATTGAGGGAAATGTTAGCTTTTGTCAGTAGATCAATACACCATATATACAATGCCACTTGAAAATAATTATGTGATGAGCTGATATCCCAAGCCTACTGAAATCAATGTGAATTTTGCAATTGCCTTTCTGTCATGCTCTAGCAGAGAACACAAACTGTATGTCAGAAATCCAATAGAGATACAAAATTTAAGTAGGGGTAAGAACCAAGCAGCTATGACTTGCAATGAGTGCATACACTCAGTAGAATCTTGGATTTTCCAGCAATTAATGAAATTAAACTCATTTACTGGAGGTTTCAGTATGACAACCACTTTCTAACCTCATAAATTGACTCAAAACTATATATAGTACTTGGCATTTCACACATTTAGATGTGAAAAACATTAACTTTTTATCTTAAGCATGGTAGTATCTTTTGTCCTCCTTATTACTAAATTATTTGCTGTATTGTGGTTAAGAACAGAAAATATTATGCTGCTGTGACAATTACTGTTTACTGATGTTGCCATGGGCTACTTGGCCTGTAAATAGTGGGACTGGAATTTTAGCACCACTGTATTTTTGGAATTCCGTATCAAAAACATGAAGATGGAAATCTGGGAGAAATAAGGAGTGTTGGTGGTGAGCCCCACACAAATTCTGCTGTTTCACTCACCCTCTCAGGTTACGAAAGTCTTCTCAAAACTGGTCTGCAATATAACCTGTTGGTAAACCCTAAACCAGCTTCCGTGACATACAGGTTCAATCACAGCAGTAACAGCTAGTCACCTAAAAAGCATCTGCATACAGATCTGAGGAATCCGAGACAAGCTTGAATATAGTTACGCAAACTGCATTAGAAGCTACGTAAGTTAACTTTTTCACTGGTCTATTTGTGCCTCCTTTACAAGTTCCTCTGCTTTTTTCACTTTTTGTAGACACTGTACTAAACATTTGAGATGCAAATATCCTTCAAAGCCCAAACTTAAGGTAGCTGCATCAAGTATAGAACATCTCGCCAATATTTTACCTGAAGGATGGTTAAATCTGATAATGTGTCTGTCACTTCTGTCTTGCATATCACTACAAGAAATGCCAAACCACATTTTCTGGGCATTTGACAGAAAGGAAAAATATTTAGCAACCTATATGTTAGCACAAAGCAGTGCACTCCTAGTCATGACCATATATTTCCAGTAGAAGTACCTTTCTGGAGACTACTACTTTTCCCTGGCCGCTCTCACCCTAGGATCTGTTCTTTAGGATATGGCTTATAGTCCTGCCTGTGTATCTCTCTGCATGCTGCTTTATACAACATCAGTTTTCTAGTGCCAGTTTTCTGGCTATCTTGTACTGCCAGGGCAGCATAATATTGCTAGAGCAAGAGTGCCAGAATCCATCTTTCAATACTGGCTGTCAAAACTAAACTATCCCTAGCACTCTGATGATTTCAGTAATTATCTTCACAGGTCAAGCAGCATTCTACTTGACTAGCTCCTGATTGCCCTTAATTTTATTAAGGCTCTCCTATAAATATTTTAATAAATTTCAACTCCACAAGTGGAATGAGATGAACCAATGGGACTCAAACCACAATATCTAAAAGTTGGCACAGTGACCACTGTTGGTTTACTATGACTTTTGTAGTCATTGAAGGCACATACTAGACTGTCATCCTAGAAGTCACAGTAATATTTGTCAGAAAATAACAAGGCTGATGTACCAGTTGTTGCATTTCCCCAGGAAGGGCATGAAAGTTTAGGTACGGTTTATTCAAGGTGAATCCACAAGTCCCATGGACAGCACAGATGTGCTGGAGGAAAGCCCTGGCCCCCAAGTTGATCCACTATACAACCAGGCACAGAAAAAGCAATAGGAACTGCAGAAGGAACCTTGAAACTTGGGCTTCTCAGCCTAGTTTAAGGACTGGGTAGTAGCCCCTACTCCAGGGTTTCGTGTGCTTTTTGTCCACATAAAAACATTTACATGGCTATGCAAAATGCATGCTCCATCCAATGGGCAGAGCACCTTAGTCACAGGCACATTAGCAGAGTCAGGGCATTTCCCTCAATTGATGAGATCCGTTCACTTTTGTCCAGACTGAGATTTTGGCTGAAGGTTAAGTCCTCAGAACAGGCACTTTGAGTGCACAGAGACAGCTTCAGCACCCAGGTTAAATGAGGTACCTGATGAAAATGGGTGAAGAGAATAACTGTCTGGGATATAAAACCCAACTACAGTGCAGGTTTAAAAAAAATTTCTAATAGCACAGAGAACAACTTCCAGTGTACCCCAACTTTTACCCCTGTTGGGCTATAATAAATAAATCAGCAAAGTGACAACCTGCAGGTTTTATATTCAGATTCAATATAATGTTGTAAACAGAGTATTTACACCAGCACCAAGTGTAATCAACATAATTAGCACAAACAGTGGCTTGCTTAATATTTAGGTTATAAGCATATTTTGAATTAAAACATTATTAAGCAGATATTTCTCCAAAGACATTTAATCATTTTTTTCTCAAGCAAGGATTAATGGAATCTTTGAAGTTAATTCTGAAAGCAGCTGCAAGAATGTATTTCCCAAATCCTGTTAATTACCATGCCAGCCATGAGAAGTAATCCCTCTCTTCTCCAGGAAATGGAGGATTTGATCCTGCAAGGCTTATTTACAGGGGTAATTCATATGTGGTCAAGTAGCTGTCTTCAGCAGAATCACTTGCATGAGTAAGGTTGAAACCTCAACACAGTAGTGTGGAATTTCTCTAAACTGCGTATTAGGTTTTGTTTAGCAAAGGGCAGAGGGGGCAAAATCAACTACAGAATAAGCCATCTCACACCACTTGCCAAAACATTACCTCAGCTCTCATTTGGATATGGGTGGTACAGCCCATATCCTAATTACACTGGAAATTGATAAAGAGGAAACATCAAGGTGACCCAAGAGGAATACTTCAATCACATAAAAATTAAGCTAGATGGCATAAATGAAAAATGACTCAAGTCTATTCATTTTTTTCTTTGTATTATTTCTTATCTCTTGATAGCATGAGACTTGGCATTGCAGTTACAGAAAGGTCATTTTGGGGCAGGAAACCTGCCTTAGGAATGCCTGCTTCTCAAACTAGCCCAGTCAAGCCACACTTTCCCATCTCCAAGGCCTCTTTTGTGTGAATCCAATTGTTTGCAAGGTCAAACAGAAAACAGGAGCACTAAAATTACTCAAGTTAAAAATAACCCTTTGGCAGAGCTGTGTTGAAACAATCATTGAAGTGATCCATAGTTTATTTGTTTCTGTTGATCATTTCAGTCATGTAAATGATGTCTGTGGTCCACAAACAGTTGTACCAGGGCAAACAGGCAGACAATACCATGGGGAGGAGAAACTGCAGTTTTGTCCAGAGAACTGAGAAGGTGAGCAAATCAGTGCTTCATAGCATGAAACATGTCATGCTGCATCTCCCTGTGATGTTGCATTACCTCCCAAAAGTCTTTGTTTTGCTCTGCTAAATATGGAGCAGCACAGAACAACCACATAGCCCACTATAAGCCTTGGCCACTGTGCAGGTGATACATTGATGGCAACTGACTGTGACATCTTATTAGGAGCAAATCAGAACCCCTGGGAAAAGCATTTGCATTCAGGCAGTATCTTGGGTATCCTTTAGTATTAGCATGCCCAGATAGGAAGAGTGCTCTAAACCAATTAAGAGGTCAGGATCCTTGCCTATGCATAATATAACTCATTATGGATGGTGTTTTTGTAACAAATATTTACTTTCTATTTCATTCTTCCAAGCCCTTCTGAAGTTTTGGGTAATTTAATTTGCTGAGCTACAAAGCCAGCTGTAATTGAGTTAGAGGCTGTCTTCAAGGGACAGCTTGGGTTATTAATGGCAAGTCTGCACTGACAAATTGCTTCATATCTGATCATATTGACTATCATTATTAAAACAGGCTGCTGCTTCTTCCCAGACGACAAAAACTCTGGGATTTTTTTTTTCTGTGGGCATTTTTCTGCTTTATTTCCTGTAGCACAATTAAAAAAATTGTTCTCAGTTTCTTCCTATTTCCCTGAATAATTCAAAAGTAAACATGTTATTACAGTCTGTTAGACCACGCTGGAAACTGGCCAGCCAGGTTTTTAAAAGGTATTAATCATGGCAGTTTCAAGTTGCCATGCAAAGGAACTTTCTGCCTTCACCCTAGGGCAAAGGCTCCTGATTTTCAAGACAACAGCAAGATGAGAAGGCAAGGATGTTTATGCGTCACTTACTCTACTCCTCAAACCCCCGGGCTGCCAGTCTGGTCATGGAGAACAACTCCCAGCAACCCCCCAGCCATCTGCAGTTATGACAGCAACTTCTTCAGGGCTATTCCAGTAGCAGGGGAATCACTGGACTGAGAACATGCTGCAGCCTTGGCAAAGCACCCTGCCCAGGGGCTGCACAGAGATGACGCAAACCTGTTATCTCTGGCTGCACGCCACGAGGAGATTCATGCATTGGGAACCCTAAATTGGCTGACACTGCCTCAAAATGGGGCCTCTCTTGACAGAGGATTAGTCCAGCATTGTTCAAATCTGTATCAGAACTGACCTGCTGAGACTTTGGGGGAGATGCTTTGTTTGAAGAGCTACAGTTCAGAGCAAAACTGTGTCTTGGCATGGAGTCTAAAAAGCAGCCAAGCTACTGGAAACAAGCTTGCCATACTCAAAAGTCAAGTGGACAGGCACAAGGTCACCTTGACTGACAGGAATCAGGGACAGCAATCAAGTATGATCACATCACAGAATCACAGAATCACAGAATCACAGAATCTTAGGGGTTGGAAGGGACCTCAAGAGATCTTCGGGTCCAACCCCCCTGCCAAAGCAGGCTCCCTATCTCATATTACATAGATAGGCGTCCAGACGAGACTTGAATATCTCCAGAGAAGGAGACTCCACCACCTCCCTGGGCAGCCTATTCCACTGCTCTGTCACCCTCACTGTGAAAAAGTTCCTCCGCATGTTGGTGCGGAACTTCCTGTGCTCCAGCTTACAGCCATTGCCCCTAGTCCTGTCCCCACTGACCACTGAAAAGGGGCTGGCCAATTCCCCCTGCCAGCCATGTCTAAGATACTTGTAAACACTAATTAGGTCCCCCCTAAGTCTTCTTTTTTCCAGGCTGAACAGACCCAGCTCACTCAACCTTTCCTCATAGGGGAGATGTTCCAGACCCCTAATCATCTTTGTCGCCCTTCTCTGGACTCTCTCCAGAAGGTCCCTGTCTTTTCTATACCAGGGAGCCCAGAACTGGACACAGTATTCCAGGTGGGGCCTGACCAATGCAGAGTAGAGGGGGAGGATCACCTCCTTCGACCTGCTGGACACACTCTTCCTGATGCATCCCAGGATCCCATTGGCTCTCTCTCTCTCATGCAGCAAGGAAAGCCAAGTCGCTAGCTCAAAGAGCTGCAAAAAAATAGGTATCTCCACAAACCAGAAGCTTCCAGGACCCAGCAGCTGCTCATTGACAATGAAGCTGATAGATTCAGTTGCACTACAAGTGCAGTTGCAGAGAAGAAAGTAATTTTCACTGAGTAGCTGTAGGAAGTTCCCAGGCTCCCCAGCCCCAGTACCTACCCACCAGTTTACCTGCCCTAAGAGTAAATGCTGTACAGTCACTGTAGTGCTCTAGCTGTGGATGGAGTCCAGAGGAAACAGTGGGGCAGACTCAGCAAAAGCTCCCCCACATTGTTTGAAGCTCTCTCCCTTCAGAGAACTGTTTTCCAATTCAAGTTCAATGAAAACATGCAAGTTTCTTCACTCCAGTCATCAGTCATTACTTCTGTCTCCAGCCTGCTGTTTTGCATCAGGCTCCACTCTCTCATGCCTTGTGTATGAAGCGAAAAAGTAACACCCAGCTAGGCATTTTCACCTTAGCCACACATGAACATGGCAACCTGTCATGTAATGCAATTTAAAAGGACCACAGCATGTTCCTCCAGAACATCATACATTTGTTTTGTTAATCTCCTAACATACCAATCCCACAACTAGACAGCAAATAGGTTCCCGAGAAGCTCCAAGCAGAAAGCAAGTAACCTTCACTTTGACTCAACTCTGCACTGCCTGACCCTGCAGTCAAAACCATCTATTAACACAGCATGACCACAGAAGGTACTGCTAGAATTCAGCTAATTCATAGCTTGTGGGTTTTTTGCAGTTTACAACATCAATGCTAGATCCTTTCCTCTCAGTGTTTCTGCATCTGCAGATCTATCCCAGAAGTCCAGTTCCACAATGGAAACACACCAAGCTTTTAGTCCAAGTAAAGAACACAGAGCACCACTCAGAACAACAGCCCTTCGAAACAGAGGGAGAGCCTCCTGTAATCTTACTCAAGACCTTCATTCACCTTGGCTTGAGTGTCAGTGCTGTCCAGTAGCTTGCAAGACATGCTGAAGGAAAGAAGTGAGAGCTAGCCAAGTCTGACTGACAAATTAAAACTGGCATGAAGCTGGCCACCACAGGCACGTGGCTGCGCTGCTTTATCCACAGCACATGTGTGCTGGCACATGCCTTTTGAAGTGTGCCAAGCCAGCAATGTGCTTGCTCTCTTTACTGGTGTTGAGCATGCATCTGTCAGATCTGAGTGGAGCAGTGATATGTATCAAGCAGCTATGAAGCCACATGTCTTATTTTACCACCATGCCATCTGCAGAAAGCTGTGTGCCTAGCCATCTTCTCTGGTCTAGTACTCCCCTCCTCCTTCCTATCAAGTTCATTCTTACTTGTGGCATCAGACTGATTCTTGATTTCTATGTCATTCATATTTTTTCCTGAGCACCACGTAATCTCTTAAGTTAAAAAGAAGCATTCTTTAGAGTATTTCAATTAGTGTTAAAATAATGAGCTTAAAAGAGTCAACATCCAGATTATTCAGTGTTTTATAACAAAACTAATATAATCCTAAGGATGTGAAAGAAAAGCAAATTTTTTACAAGATAAGGGAACAAGACAGCAAAAATCCCATTACTTGAAACATTCAAGTTAGAGAATGAAAAGCCCTAAAAATCAAACTGAAAGACATACTTGTGGTTTTTGAGAATTCTTTTTCTGTCTCTGTACCTCTCCCCTTCTGCCCCACCCAAACCTGAACTTCAGCGTTTTCAAATGGGTTTTCACATTTAACCAGGCATTACACTCTGGTTCATCTCAGGCAAGCTTTTCCTTCAGATTATGCTGTATCTGTCTAATGACATCCACACTCACCCTGTTTGGTCCCTTTTAAAGACAATTCTACCTTGGACACTCCAAATCTGTCATCCTCTAGAGGGGATCTCATCAACCCAACCTCACCCTACTGAGGGCCTCGCTGAAACCCACAGAGCTTCTTAGTAGAGACATAAAGGCACATTAGAATATGGATACTGGCACCCATCAGGGATGATCAGTTAAGTAAGTCTGGATCAGAAAAACTGATTCACTATAGCCAAGCTTTTTGTGGGAACGTTTTGATCAATAGCATAGTACTTTCCCCACAAATTACTGGTTTTCTTTTATGTCCTGAGCATAACTAGGAAAAAGTCTAATATCACCAAAATCCTCAAGAAACCAAAAACGACCTCAGATATATTTATTTCCACATCATCTTGGTTACACACTTGGACCATTCTAGGAGTTAGGATCTTGATAGCCTTTTCCTTGAAGTGTATTTTCTCCCATAGTCAGCATACTGCTAACCACAATTTCAATGCCTGGTAATCCCTCTAGTGTTAAGATTCATGGAGAACAAGCATCACCATGGCAGATTGACAGTCAGGTACCCAGACCAGTGGTACCTGCCAGATAGCAAAGCTACTTTGTAGGCCACAGAGGACAGAGATGCAAATCACCCCAAGGCATGAGCAGTGGGTAGTGTCTGCTTTCCAGAACCCTGCCCAGTGATTTCTAATGCTGTGCAGATGCCTAGTTTCCTTAAAATTTCTCATTAATTCCTAAAAAACTAAGGCACTTTATGTGAAAAACTGTTTCACACGTGCAAACCTACTAGTTCCTACAAGAGATGCTGACTTGACAGGACATCTGGAGCAAATTGATGAGATAGCTCCAGAACAGCCCTTGACTCCTGCCAAGATTTACTAGCTTTAGCACAACATGGTGCTGTTTCCAGGGATAGAGCTAGTCAGTGCTATCCTGGGCACCTCTGAACTGTGCTCCATCATTCCTAGAAGAGGTCCATGTAAAATCCTTACAAATACATCTACACCGAGCTGTACAGCTAGCCAGGATCTCTACAGGTATCTTCCCTTTCAGGAGAGTCACGCTGTGGTTCAACATGAGCTTCCACAGCAGTGTGTAACCCTTCCCAGTTTAAACCATTATAACCTGAAGATTGAGTTCAAGTTTCTCCATTGCAGCTTTCTAGCCTTGCTGGCACTACCCAGCAGCTGGCTCCACAGCACAGCTGGAATCAAACTTGCCAGCCAAGGAACAGCAGATCAGGCTGGTGGCAGAACAGCTCAGGGCTTTGTCAGGTATTTGGACTTTAAGACTGTGTTAAAAGTGCTAAATATACACTTGCCTATTTTTTGTCATAGTTGGGAGCTCTGTCACTCCACACATTAGAAGAATCTGAAGCCCTCATACCTGGTGCCACTCTTCTCAGCTTACTGTATTATTCCAGGAATCTTTGAAGTCTCCAAAGACAGACAGAAAGACACCATCTTTCAGGTTTTTTTCCTTTTGTTTTTCACTTTCATCTTCAACAAAAGAGATCTAGCATCATTCTGTCACAATACTCACAGTATCAGCTGCAGCACTGATTAAGGTCATGTTTCATACACTATATATTAAGGTGATAATGTAAAAATATTCAGTGTCTAAAATAACACTTTTCTTTAAGGGGAAAGACAATTCATCTGTAACTAATATTCAAGGCATGTAGGCAGACAACTTTCATTTCTTCTGACTAAAGTTGTGCTTCTTCCTCCAAATTCCATGTTAGCTAGGGCATAAATAAGACTATACCCCCACTCAGAATGAGTTGATCAGATAAGAGCACCAAATAACTAGCCTACATGATGCTTGCCCAATTTACCTATGAGTAGGCTAGTCTGGGCTCAGAGAGCGCAGATGTGAACAACAGGGATAAATTCTGACCTCAAATCCTGTCATTAATAAGTTTCACAACCACAACTCTTCTGTGGTTGCTTGCTCTGAGCTTATTCCATTCAGATTGCCATTAGTTTTAAGCGTAAGGTAGCCTCTATACTGTCTCTCACATATCTTTCCAGAAGAGAAATAAATACTGGTTTTCTTAATTAAAAGTAAAGGAAGGGGAAAAGGATTTGTTAGTTATGATTTGACATAGTTTCTACTTAACTAATATGTCCAAACAACTGAAGAAAAAGGAAACAGAACACCTTTGCTTAGAAAGGGGAAAGAATGTATTATTCATCTTCATTAGAAGATCCTGTGCCTTGCAGAGAAGCATTACATGGCTCTGTTGCAAGTGACAGGCTGAAAAGAGACACAGCTTTCCTCCAATGCACGCAGGCTTCTTCTGGTCCTCTCCAATCAAGTGGGTGTCTCATGATTTACAAGCACAGTCCCTAGGACTAGCCCCACTGACACATTCTTTGATAGCAAAGTTAAAGTAGTAAAACACATAAACACAGAAAAACTGTTTCCAAGTCACCCCTATAAAAGCCCCAAGACAGACAATAGCAAATAGCAGCCTGGAATTAAAATATTTTATTAAAATCAACAAACAAACACCCAGCAACCTTTGATGAAAAGATTATCACTGTTCCTGTACAAGTCAACTCCCATATACATACACCACATTTCATTAGCATCATCTAATTCATGTAGACACTGTTGGAAGATGACTCTTATAAACTTGCCCATGCCAGGGATATTAGTAGAAACTAATACACCTTTGCAACCTGAAATGCTATTCTGTTATCAAGTACAGCAGCATGAAGGCTGGAGTTCTGTTCTACAAATGCAGGAGTTTGTGCTTTTACAGGGAAACACGATATCTGGAGCATACTATTAAAGCTAATTGTCCCTTATTAATCTGCTGGCATTCCATACAGCACAAGAGAAACAGTGTGCTTCTTTCTAAACAGCATGTCTGCCAGTTTCACCAAATTAAGATCAATTTCCAGCACTACTTCTAAGTGCTATTTTAGAAGATGCTTGATCCCACTGAAACCACACTGATGGAAGGAGTAGGCAAAGTGACAGATCTAAAACTTATTGTTCTCCCTTCCTCCTCTTTTGAGCTGCAATTTATCACTCAGCTAATAAATAGATGTGAGTTAAAATTAAAAACTGATGTTCATGTGCCTTATCTGTCCCACCCCCACCCTATAACAGCTGCAGAATTTCCTCCTCCACCCTGCCATGTTCTTGCTGCACTTATAGCTACACAGTTCTCTACCTCATGTGGGTATAACCTCAGTGAGACCACTAATTAGCAGTTGGGGTTCCGAGCAGTATCTGAAAAAAGGATCCAGGAGGGCTCCCCTAAGACTACTAGCTGTCTCAGATGCACTCCACACACACACCAAGCCCCCAGGACCACAAACACTATACATGGGAACAGGAGCTTCTCTAAACAAATACAACATGTTTTCCCCTTGCAAACATCAGTGCTTTGATTTAGTGCCATCAGCATTACTGGTGTACAATCCTCACATCAGTCTTTCAATACATCTGTTTCCAAGACCCTAAATACCATTTCAGTGGAGCAGTAGCAGCTGAATTCTGGAGAGCAGACCGTGAAAGAACCCCAGTTTTCCCATTTAACTACCTGAGGCAGCTACAGATTCAGACAGAAGCTTCCACATACACCTGATGTTTCACACTTGGACATATCCCTTTCCTCCCAACAGCCTCCTGATGAACACACTTGTCCAGAGAGACATGTTCCAGGTTCTCTCTCAGCCTAGAAGGAAGATTACACTCTGTTAGCCTGCCAGATTAGGGATATGCCCAAAACACCAGGCAATAAAGTATTATTGGGTTTAAAGACAGCCACAGCAGAGACTGCCTTGGCAATTGGTATGTTGCACACCTCAAGGACTGGTGAAGCTTGATTTTCAGAAAAATATCTTTGACCCCTGTGTTAGGCCATGCCAACTTCCCAGTGAAGCCTCCATCTTTTCCAGGCTGGCTGCCTGGGTACCTCACATTGAAGGTGATCTGAGCTCCAAAATAAAGATTCAATACTCCAGTCTGGAGAGGGGAGCTCTCTGGATGAGCAGACCCAACATGACAGCTCATCCCCCATGAATGCCCTACACACCCATTACAGGTCACACAAGCACCCTTGTGATCTTCTGAAGGTCAACACAACATTAGTTGCTTCAGAGTTCAAGAATCCAAAGGTAACATAAGCAAGGAGCTTGCTGTAACTCAAAGAAGAAACACGACCTGGCATTCTTTCTATCCAAAGCCTGATTAAACAACCTAAATTTGCAACAGGATCAAGCCCCCAGCTCTTTGCCTCCCCACCTCAGAGACCTAAGCACTCTACAGTCAAACCTCTAACAGCTCTTCTGTTTTACAAAATTCATGTGCCTGGTTACTTCATGCCTATTTCAAAAGGAAAGCTAGAATACTCTTGCTGCAGTCTTGTAGCTAGGTTGCTCCCCAAATACAGAGCTCCTGGCTCCAACCCTTCCTTAGGCAGTGCACATCAGCCATCAGTGAGCACTTCACTACCATTGTGCAGGATTCTTCCAATGCAAGTTCTTCACTTAAATCACAGGTATGTGGGCTGAATAGGCAGGTTTTCTGAACGACTCTCCCAAAGTCAGACAATTAAATAACACATGTTAAAGCTGAACTCCTCCTCTACACCAGCAATACCACTCTGACACTAATATTAAGGGAATAAGTGCATCAACAAGGAAGTCTCTGCTATTGTAAGCTCCAGTTTCCTACACATGGGCTTCACTCTTGAACCACCAGAACAGCACCCAGAGCTGTAACACCATGCTGCTGAAGTGGACTCCTGCCCAAGTCCAGACCCAATTCCTGATGACAGCCAGAATTATTTAACACAGGAGTCAAGAGTAGTTGTGAATAGCTACAAATTTGTGTGATTAAACACTTATGAACCTTTGTGCCAGAGGAATACAGTCACCATGACCAGGCATCATCTGCAATGTACCAGATAGTTAAACAACTAGAAAGACAGGATTCCCTGTGGTAAGTACAGTTTATGCCAGCTGTGAGTCTAGACACTCAGTGGTAAAACCACTGGTTGTGAACAGCCATATGCCATTAAACTATGAACCCAGGATTGTTTCCCCCAGTTCACCAGAGACCTTTAAAAGAAGAAGGGCCGCATCTTATGGGTGCTCACTGACAGTAGCTGGTATTTTCCAACATGGCTCTTCTCACTAGGCTCATTAAAAATACAGGAAAGCACCTACATACCTAAAGAAAAGGCTCCTTGGTTACCTGAGAACAGATTTTTTCAAAGCACTTCAACACCTAAAACCACTTTTCTGTATATAGTGACATTCCTGAGACATTCTCCATACAGGTACATCTGTGGCCATTTATCTGCTGCCAAAACGAAGCAGCAGGAAGCAGAAACCATTCTTTGCAACACCACAGGTAAAGTCTTATACTTCAAGATCCCTGTATAGAGCCAGGCTTTAGGACCATATCTTAAATGCATTCAAATAAATACTGCAGAGTAAGCGTCTGTTTCTTCTACAGAGAAGTTATCTTTCCTAAAAAACCAAGTTGGTTGCTAGAAGATAGAAAAGTACTGTAAGTCAAATGAATGTCTGCTTCCTGGTCAGCTTTCTCTGCAGGTAATCACTGCCCATAAACAGGAATAAGTTAACTTTACTTGAAGCAGTAAAGTAAGAATCCTTGCAAAGTCTCAGTAAATAACTTGAGGGATGTGAAAGCTCTCTTCAAAGACTGCTGCAACTGCATTTCAACCTCCACTCAAATCCTGACAATTGTTACTCTAAAGCAAAAAAATCCTTCCCGCTCCCCAAACACCGCTGTTCTATTTCAGATAATCTTTCGGTGGCTCTAGATGAGCCTCTTTTCAATCACCCTACTCTCAGATTTTCTAGCAGATTAAACCAAAGACAATATATTTTTTTTCAGTTACTGTATTACAAGTGAAATCGCCCAAGACCCCCATCCAAATACAGCAAACAGCTGCCTAAAGAGCTTGCTTTCTGCTAATCTTTTTTGCCTCATGTTTTAACAACAGTCTTTTGCAGTGAGATGATTTGGGGTGGACCAGTTGCTTTCATCTGCTCCCTTTCTGAAAGAGAGCCATCTTTTTAGCCATAGCTAACAGGGAAGTAACAGCAAGGAAGCTTTTCTTCATTGGAGCTACGAGTGATAAACTCTCCAATATTGTCAGCTGAATGACAGCAGCACCAAAGACACCAAGTCCCATGCTAAGTGTCATACAAGGCTTAGTGCTGCACCAGAAAAAGACACATTATTTCCAGCTCAGAGTTCGCTGGAACACTCTTTTCTGAAGGGACAAGGAAATGTATAATGAATGGAGAACCCCTATGCTGGTATTAGGGAAGATCTCAATGTTCATCAGAATTAAGATCCAAAAGGCAAGCAATCCAATTCAAACTATGAGAGGGTAAGTACTGGGCAAATACAAGCCAGCACAGGGCTGTAACAAAAGGGGTGCTTTGCACAGTCACAGCAAGTACAGCAGCATCACTCAATCCTTACTCCTCACAGAAGGTTTTTCCCAGAACACTACCTATAAAGAGCAGAATAGCGTTGTTGCCTCTCACCAAACACTTCAGTCAGCCTGGGTGACTAAGGGACAGTGACTGCACAAAACCCACGATGCCTGACCTCCATCTGGTTGGTATAAATACAGGCAGCAGCCGAGAAGTCACCAAGAGCCTGATGCATTACACCTGGACTGCCTGATCTCTGCAAACAGCAGCAAAGCACAATGAGGATTTCCTCTACTTTCCCCATTTAGCCTGACCTGCAAACCAAGAAGTAAGCTTCTCCTCATAAATCCCTCAACCAGAGGCCATGCTACTACATCACCATCGCAGGTTTACACCTCCTCTAAAGATACAGGGGCATAACACCTGTGCAATAACTAGTCAGAACTTAGTGTGGCTCTCAATTTTAGCTTTGCACCCAAGAAATACCCCTTTGAGAATGAAACAGCAGGTCTTTCATAACAGGAAACAGCCTCCAGAAACAGGTGTTGGGTAAGTACAAGTATCTCTCCTGATTCCAGGGTTGCACTGGAGCGACCTGCCAGCTGAACCCACCCAGCACTTAACTGGTTACACTGTGGAGAAGTCATCCTGCCTGACAACGCTCTTAAATAAACAACTATTTGGTTCCAGAGAACTTTCCTACTGGAAAAAAAAAACAACCCACACAAGCAAAAAAAAATCCCGTTTATTTATTTACAAGGGTACAAGTGATCCTTAAACGCCTGACACTATTTACATTTTTCCCTTAATTGCAGCCCTTCCCAGGACGCTATTTATACAGTTTAGATCAGCATCCAGCTACGGGCTGGGCGGGTTTGTTTTTCCCATGAGCCCCAGCAGATAACTGCCACGCAACTTACCGGAGCTGCGGAGAGAAGCAGTCAATATAACTTCACGTTATTAGGGCCGGGTTCGACCCCAGCGGCGCACAGAGCCCCTCAAAGGGCACGGCAGCACCTCGCCTTCCGCTGCCGGGCGCAGGCAGCTGCCGAGAGCTGATACCCAACAGCCCGGCTCTAACAGCAGCCAGGCGCCGCAGCCGAAGTGCCGCCCCTGGGGTCCCGCAGCTCTACCAGCTGTGCGTGTGGGGCGGGGGGTGGAATGGCACAGCGGAGCCCCGATCGGCCCCCAGCCCGGGAAGCCCCCAGCCCGGGAAGCCCCCAGCCCGGGAAGCCCCCAGCCCGGGAAGCCCCCAGCCCTCCTCAGCCGCCCCTCACAGCATCACCGCCACGCTCCGCAACGAGCGCTGCCACCGCCCGTGAAGGGTGCGGTTGGATCGTGTCCGTGTGTGTCCCGTCCCGTCCCCCCCTCGCCTCGCCCCCCGCCGCTCACCTCGCTCATGTCGGCGCGGCAGCAGCAGCCCTGCCCGCAGCAGCCCGCCCGGCACAGCGCTCCCGCCGCGCCCGCGCCGCCCGTTAAGAAGCGGAGCCCCGCGCCCAGCCCGGCCGGAGCCAGCCAATCAGCGCCGCGCCCGCGCCGAGCCCCCCGCGCCCCTATCCGAGAGGGCGCGGCGCCTCCTGGTGGCAGCGGCGGGTACCCCGGCGGTTCCCTGTCCCGCGCAGCGCGGCGCGGGGGGGCATCCCGCCTCCCCCTCCCCTCGGGGCAGCGGGCGGGGCGGAGGGTCCGAGGCGCGGAACCGGATAGCGGAGGTTACAAGCAGCGGGACTGTCTTCTTTCCTCAAACGCCCGGAACCGGATAGCGCTCCTCTCCGGGGTGGTCCCGGAGCATCGCTGCGGAGGAAAGGGACCGACCCCGAGAGAGATAACCGCCCCGGTGTGGGACCTCGGGGTGGGCTCGGTCGTCTGGTTCGGCGCGGCAGCGGTCCTTCAGATGGTTCGTGCTGGAGGCTGCCTGGAAAAGCCAATTAACCCGGCCGGGCTGGCCGGAACGGTCAAAAGTTTGCGGGGGGGGGTGTCTGTTCTCTCCCCCGCCCCCCACCCCTCTCTGTGCCTTGTCGCGGCGGGGCTCGCCCCGCGGCGTGAGCCGCGACGGATGCGCAGCCCTTCCGCAGCCAGCTGCATCTGCGGGGGCACGGGGAAGGGCCCTTCTGGTACTTTTTCGAGGCGAGAGATTGGAAGAAAACTTGGGGAAGTGCGCGGGTACGCTGCAGCACCCGTCTCCTGAGGGAGCGCGGCGGCTGTATTTGGCTGTACGCATCCAGATGCTCCGACTCACGGAGCTGAGGGGAAATATAGATTCCGTTTGCTCTGGGAATGAATCTAACTCCCTCGATTTATTTATTTATTTTCTCGAATCGGTAAGGAAAGCCAACGCTTCATTTTGGAAAGCCCCAAGAAGCTGGCCCATCCCTTCCGCTTCCAGCGACTACCTCGCAGGAGCCTACCAGCAGTAGACTGCCTCCACCAGACCTCCATGCTGGACCAGTCTTTCTTAACAGAAGCAGTGAAAATAGAATTTGTGAGACTTGTCTGGAAACCACCTTTCCCCTTTGGGTTGTTGTGAGGACACAGGCACTGTGGCTTCACCTTCATGTACCACCTAGCAGTGGATGTGCAGTGATGGAGCTACCCCGTTGCAGTCACCACTGAAGTAACTTTCACTCTGCTCCTGCCCAAATGCCTGCCTGGCCCTTGCCTGGCTATGTGCCCCTTCCAGTGCTCTTCTCCAGCAGGCTTGGTTGGATTCCTCCTCCCGAGGATGAAGAGACTGCACAGACAGTGGAATTGGGGGTATGTTTCTTGGGAAGAACACAGGAATACAGCCCAGATGTGTAGGGACGGGTTCAGGAAAGCTAAGGCACAGCTGGAGCTGAGGAGGGATGTGAAAAATACTAAGAAAGGCTTTTATAGGTACTTTGGCCAGAAAAGGAAGATTGAAGAAAAAATATTAGGAAGGGCTTTTACAGGTACTTTGGCCAGAAAAGGAAGATTGAAGAAAATTTGCCATCCTGGTAAATAAAATGGCAAAGCTGGTGCCAACCAACGTGGAGAAAGCTGAGGTACTCAATGCACTTTTTGCCTCAGCTTTCAATTATAATCTCACTTCCCACATCTGTCCAGCCCCCAAACCTCAGGGTGGGGACTCAGGGAATGAAGTCTCTCCCATCAGAAGTGACCATGAGGTTCAAGACCACCTGAGGAATGTGAACACACGTAAGTCCACGGGATGCATCCCAGGATCCTGAGGGACCTGGCCATTGTATTTGCCAAGCCACTCTCCATCATATTTGAAAAGTCACAGCAGTCAGATGAAAGTCCCTGGTGACTGCAAAAAGGGAAACATCACATTCATTTAAAGAAAACTAAAAAAGAGGACCCTGGCAACTACTGACCAGTCAGCCTTACCTTCATGTCCAGTAAAATCATGGAGCAAATCCTCTAGGAAGATATAAAATCATATGGAAGACACAGAAGTGATGACAGCTAACATGGCTCCAGCCAAGGGCAAATCATGCCTTAGTAATCTAGGGACCTTCTATGGTGAAAGGTGGACAAAGAAAGAGCTACAGATATCACCTACCCAGACTCCTTTAAGGTCTTTGATACAGTCCCCCACAACATTCTTCCTGCTAAATTGGTGAAATAGGGGTTTGATGGGTGGATTGTTAGATAAGGAATTGCCTGAATGGCCATGTCCAAGTTACAGTCAATAGCTCAGTGTCTGAATGGAAACCAGTAATGAGTGGTGTCCCTCAAGGGTTCACACTGGGACCAACACTATTTATCTGTTCATCAGTGACATAGACAATGGAATTTAGGGCACCGTCAGCAAGTTTGTCAGTGACAACAAGCTGTGTGGTGTGGTCGACACACTGGAAGGAACGAATGCCATTCAGAGGAACCTTGACAGGCTTGAGGAGTGGGCCCATATGAAGCTCATAAAGTTCAATAAGCCCTGCACCTCGGTCAGGGAAACTTCCAGTGTCAGTACAGACTGGGGTGTGAATGGGCTGAGCAGCCCTGTGGAGGAGGGCTTGAGGGTTGATGAAAAGCTGGACGTGACCTGGCAATATGTGCTTGCAGCCCAGAAAGCCAACTGTATCCTGGACTGCACCAAAAGCAGCGTGACCAACAGGTCGTGGAAGACAATTCTGTCCCTCTACTCTGCTCTCAGGAGACCCTGAGTCCAGTTCTGGGGTCTGCAGCACAGGAAAGACACAGAGCTACTGGATTGAGTCCAGGAGAAGGCCATGAAGATGATCAGAAGGCTGGAGCGCCTCTCCTATGAAGACATGCTGAGAGAATTGGCCTTGTTTAGTCTGGAGAAGACTCAGGGGAGACCTTACTGTGGCCTTTCAGCATTTAGAGGGGGCTGATAAGAAAGATATAGAAGGACTTTTTACCATGGCCTGTACAGGGCTGTGGATATGAGGGTGACACAACTGAGGTGGGGATTGGTAGCAGGAGAGTGGTAGATGTGTGTTTTGCTTCTTGCCTCCTTCAGGGTTCTAGGAAAGCAGAAGAGGTTGAGGATGGCCACTGGAGTCCTCAGCTGGAGAAGAAGGTAAATTGTCTCCGAAGAAGAAGAGTGCTGAGTTTTATTTCACTTGATTTCCCATGCTGGCAAGACCTGAGCTGTCTCCCTTTGTGAATCCATTCATATCCATTTACTCGGGCTGATAAACATGTTATTGTATCAGTTCAGAAACTTGCTGCCCTGACTTCTGGACAGGGATGAAATGTCTAATTGTGATTTATTGTTGCTCTGGAGAAACTTGCTGGCTCCTGACAAAGTGCCAGCACAGTTCTTCTCGGTCACTGATCTGATTACTCATCTGAGCCAGCCTCTAGGATTTCCACGATTGGGGGTTTCAGTGAGGGTATCTGGGGTTCCAGATTTGCAGGGAAGTAGGGCTGGGCAGCATTATGTGAACCTATGCAGTGCTTATCCAGCAGCCGGAGGAAAACCTTCATTTGCCCTTTTAAACACAGCAGCATGTTTGCAGATTGTGGCAGTGTTATTTGCAAGCAGGAGCATAGGAAGTTCCATGTGAATATAGGAGAAACTTCTTCACTGTGAAGGTGGCAGAGCACTGGCACAGGCTGCCCAGAGAGGCTCCTTCGCTGGAGATATTCAAAACCCACCTGTACATGTTCTTGTGTGACCTAATCTAGGTGATCCTGCTCTGAGAGGGGGGTTGGACTAGGTGATCTCCAGAGATTCCCTCCATCTCCTAACATTCTGTGATTCTGTGATTTGATCTTTTAACCAGAGCCAGTGCCATGTTTGCAGATATGCATAGTTCCTTTAAAAAACAGTTCACAGCCTGAGGTCGCTGGAGAAAAATCACCTCATCAAAAGTATGAATGCTTGATTTTTAGGTAGAGGTTAAGTATGAATCCTGCCACTCACAACTAGGGAACACAGCACTGTGGGGCTGCAGGTACTTTACTTTTTGTGAATTTGAAGCCTGAACAGAGTTTCTTCTTTCTTTTTTTTTTTTTTTGAGGCTTCTCCAGGTTACTAGTGATAACAGAAAAGCAGAAAGACCCCATTTAAAATACCATCCTTAGTCCCCTTCTATTATGGTGATTCTCCCAGGACCCCACCAGCATCTGGCTTGTTTTACAATTTACATTAATTGTCCTGGCTCTTGTTGTGACTGGACCAAATGGGCAATAAGCACAGTAAGAGTTCATTGCATGAGCAGCAGTTTGTTCTGCAGTTTCAGGAATGTCAGTACAGTATAAGAACTCAAAGTTATATAGTATCAGTAACATAATGAAGTTCAGCCCTCAAAGAAGCTTTTGCATGATGTGACAACACTTTCCAGGGAGAACGATTGTGGGTACATCACACTAATATTCATACCCTGACAGGTGTGCTGGTGGTCTGTCAGCTTATGGGCACAGGGCACAAAGCTAGCACAATTAAAGGGGGATTTCTGGGCAAAGGACGGGCAGTCACGTGGGAAGCAGTACAGACTGCAGACAGAAAAACATTCTCCGTTCCCATCGACGCTGGTAGGAGTGTGAAGGTCTCACTCCTAACCATCAAAATAAATGTGTCACACTGAAGCAGAAAATCTCCAGGCGATAATTCAGGCTGTGCCCGCTGTGCAGAGGGAAGCATCTTAGCTGAGAAGGCTCCTTCCACTAGATTCAGTCAGGGAACATATAATGGTTTTGTTTTCTGACCTGTTTTGAGGAGTTCATGGCTTCCAGGAGAGGGGCACGCTGCAGAGCACACTGAGCTGCATCTGGGGAAGCACGGAGGTTCCGTGTCACTCAGCCCCATGCCCTCACCACAGTGCCCACCCACTGCAGGACATCCCTGGGGTCCTGGTTCAGTGCCTGTGCGCAGGACTGACATGAGCTGGCATTTTGAGGAATGATCTGCCCAGATTAGCTGGTGGAGAAGTGGAGGAAGGTGGGAATCCCTTTCTTCTTGGAGTCTTGTGTTAAATTTGAGTCCATAGCCTGGCACCACTCTTTTCAGACTCAGCACTAGGTATGGGTTCTTCTTCTAGAGCAGTGGCGCTGATGTTGATGGCAGTGCCCTCCATGTCATGGCTCTCTGCTTCAAGGACAACTTGCACATAGTGCAGCACGCCATCACAGTATAAGATGTATAAGTTGCCCTCAGACAGGTTCCCGAGTGAGCACAGGATTCCCCTCTCCCCAGTGAAAGTGCTGGACCTGCAGAGACACATCTGTTCTCTCTCCCTCTCTGAACAAATCTTGTTCCTTGCCTCCCAGATTTGCGTATTCACAGAAGTCACAGAATTGTAGGTATTGTAAGGGACCTCCAGAGATCATCGAGTCCAACTCCCATGCCAAAGCAGGTTCCCTAGGACAGGTTGCACAGACAGGCATCCAGACAAGTCTTGAATGTCTCCAGAGAAGAAGATTCCACAACCCCCCTGGGCAGCCTGTCCCAGTGCTCTGTCACTGGAGAAAAATTCCACAGCCAACCAAAGCAATCTGGACGTGAACTGTGGGCTGAAATGTTATGTGCCTCTCCTATTTCTTAATGTGGACCTACTGAACTGAATAGCTCTTGAACGAACATGGACACACAAACACATCCTAATCTCGGGTACAAGCTGAGCTCTGACATTTTAATTTATGAGCCAACTTGGTTTGACATATCTGGAGTTCTGAAAATGCTTCAGGAACTTCAGTTTTTCAGGAGGCTCTTAGAATGAAGATAACCTTAACATTTGTTTTATTTATATTCTGACATTTAAGCTGTCTGATGGCATCAAGTGTTAGTTTTGAGGTGCCCCTTTTCTGGCAGCCTTTCTAACCTATGGCAGTCCTTTAACTTAAAGGTGCCTCAGAGCTCAACTTTTACTTGAGTGCACAGCTATGCAGTGACACTTCTAAATAGAGAAAATGTTCTAAGCTAATCTATTTTCAAGAGCTGTTATATTCTGAAAAATTACTATTAAAATACCACCTTCTTATTCATCACGTCTGCACTCAGTATGTGTTCAATCTTGTCTGCTGGCATATGACTGCAATTTTACTGCCTTTTACTCCCACTTACCTGAAAGACTCAGCTGAGAGGAGAGCATCTGAGATGGGTCCTGAGGCAGAAAGGCTCACAGGCTCCTGAGGAGTTTCACCTGCACAAAGGGACTGAAGAGTCTGTTTTCCAGTCACAATGTGGATCAAATCAAGGACCGAGCAAGGCATTCTTGGAGAAGCGTGTGTTGCATCAACATAGCTGAAGAGCCGATTGTGCGCTCAGTCTTTGCAGCTGGCAATGGCACACAGCTGCACAGTCTTGCTCCACTTTAGTTCCCACCATTGGAGGTGTCTGGTGAGGGAAATGGTTTTATTAGAAGCATGGTTAGCCGCAGAACCGCTCCAGAAGGAATGCAGGGTGCAGAGGAAGGTGGCAGCTTAGGCTGCTGTGTTTTTTAACTCAACATTTCATTCAAATCAACCCTCCTCCCCCCCAAAAAAATCAAAATGAAGATAGGGCTGTGAATGGAAAGGCGTTCCATATTCTGGCAGAGCCGCTCTCTTTGGTAGAATATATTTGAATTTTGGCTGTGACTGCAAAAACTGACGTTTCCCAGCACTTGAGATCAGTACACTGAAGTGAAACCTGTGCCTCTCACTCGTTTGCCTAAATGGATTTTTAAAGAGAAGGAGCAATTTCACACAAACCTTCTGGGGGAAAAAAAAAAAGGCAAAAGACCATCTTGAAGCTGAAATCAAGGATGGTGATTTTGAATGGAAAGCTTTCATTTCAGAAAGATGCGTGCCTTTGAATCCTGGAAAATAGATGGGGATCTGGAATATGACCTTAATTACAGAGAACATGGTGTAATTACAGGCTTTGGTTTGTTCCTCGGTACTAATACATTTAACAAGCATAGCCCTAGACACTGTATGATGTATGACTGGTCATATCATACGTATCAGCTAATTTGCCCAAGTAAAAAATTTAAAATGTAGGAAAAAGGCAGTTTCCAGAGGCTCAACTCCCATTAGTATGTCTTTTTTACCTTTTAATCAAGAAGTTAATGGCTGTGCGGAGTTAAGCAGCAAAATACCTTTGAAGATGTGAGCCTTAGGGCATTTGTTATGATCTAACCTTTGTTCCCCTGCAAAGGGAATGAGTCAATGGTTCCAACAAAATCTTACCGCTGTCGGTGTCACAAAAATATCAAATGTAATTTGGAAAAACTGAGACTTTTCTCTAGAGAGTTGTATGACATGACTTACTGTACAGTGTGAGTCATCTTCTATCCTAAAAAAAACCCAAAACCCAACAAACCAGCACCCAAATATAAGCATCGATTCTTCAGTCTGGCCAAAGAATTTTGCAGGACGTAATTCACAGGTGCATCCTTAACTTTGGCATAAAGAAAGCCATTCCCAGATTTAAGTTCAGTTCCCTAAACCTTCCACAGCCTAGGGAGTGTTTTAGGTTTTGACTCTTTGATTGGTTCTGTTTTGCAGAAGTCAGGGGATGTGAAAATGTATAGCATTCACATGTTTCTTGGCACCTACCCATGGCAGCTAACTTTTTAATTAAAAGGTAAAAAGACATAATAATTAGCAGTTAACAATTTTCAATCTCTGTACAGACAAAGGAATTAATGTGATTAAAAAGATCCACAACAATTATAACTTTCAGGATGGAGAGATAAGGAAGTTTTAAAGTATACTCCTTCCCTTACTTCAGTGACTTTGAGGGAATTGCAGTTAAGGGTAAATTCTCCAGGCTCAGCATTTGCCCTGTAGATTAAACAAACAAAGCAAAAATCAAACTCCCCAAAAAAATCTCAGTGGCATCTTATGAAAATAAAGAATTTCTTTCCAGTACAAGATAAGTGCATTAGGTGCTGCACATATATATGTAAATATATATGTACCTATGTATGTATTTATGCTTCCTATGTCAAGGTGAAATAAGACCTCTAGAAGAGTCTCCTTGGCTCTTGACCATTGCAGAGGGGTCATGGAGCCTTTTCCTCTTTCTGTACCCTTTAGATCCTTACTCAGCTCAGAGAATGGATCCAGAAAGCTCCCAGCTCCCAAAGGTCCAAAGTGTATTGCAGAGGTAACATCACCACCGGTATTAATCTCTGCGTGAAGCTCATGGATCATAACCTTCTCTCCTACTCCAGTTGGTCAGACCAAAAATGTAGAACTACAAGACCCCTTGCACTGCTGCTGTGACCACCAGATTTATTTTATTTTTATTTCTTGGTCTTAGTGTAAAGCTGAAGTTCAGAGGGATTTCTGTCCTGTTTGCTATTCATCCTTAGAGCAGAGTCTTCAAAACAACCTCTGGTCTTTGTGTTGTCGTGCTCCCAAATTTTGCCAGGCATTTTACAGGAAAAAAGAAAAAGTAAAGGCATTCAAACCCTCTCTTTCCACTCACCCTAGAAACCTTTTTATTGCTGTACTGATAGTAATTACACATAGCATATTCCGGTAAAAGGAATCACCGGGTCAAACGACCCATAATTATCAGCTGCCAAAATGAGGATACCAATGCGAATATACTTCATCTCTGCTCTTCCCTGATGCAAATCCCTGTTGGGGTTCTTCACCCCCTCGGAGGGCAGGAGCCTGCCAGTGCTGTGCAGGACGTACCAGCTTAGGGCATGGATCAAGGTGGAGCAGTCAGCTGGGTAGGGAAAACCTGACCAGTGCTAGGATTTGCACATAGGAAGGTCATTAAAAAGAAGAATGATTGGTCTCTATTGCGAAACATCTCTTTAAAATATATTTCTGGATCAATATGTGAAGCTTTGAAGTTCTCAGATTCTGGGGCCTCTTGACCCTTATGTACTCAGTTTTTAAATGGAGCTGCTTAGCACCAACACTCGATTAATGCTGGGTGGAGGCAGGAAGCACAAAATGGACCCGATACTTCAAGAGGTCCCTTCTAAGGCTTGTTTCTTACATTTAGTTTATTCACAAAGTGGGGTTTGTTCCACTTACCAAGATAAGGATATTTACTTAACGTCCAGAAATTGAGCTAGTCCAAGAAAACTTAAGATCAGCACTATTTAATTTCTGAGCTGCGCAGCACAACAGACTCAAGATAGATTGTGCTGGCTTCTAGAAATACCCATTTAGTAATGGGGCATGCTCAGGCACTATAAGACAGCCTGTCCTGTGCCACTAATCTCTCCTGGTTGCAAGGGTTAGTTTGCTGAGAGGAGTATGAGGCATGGAAAGCAAAGGAGATGCATCAAAATACCTACACTGATGAACAGGTATAGCTAATTTGGCTGAGTCTTTCTGAATTAAATCATTTGCTTATTTTCTGTTAAAAACTATAAAAAGATGGAAATAAAAGCAACTCCCAGGTGGTTGATGGGAGGGGATGACTCCTCACTAAAAGCACCT
Source organism: Laterallus jamaicensis coturniculus (assembly GCA_022605575.1). NCBI lineage: Eukaryota > Metazoa > Chordata > Aves > Gruiformes > Rallidae > Laterallus > Laterallus jamaicensis. The sequence goes on from JAKCOX010000009.1 coordinate 3,907,479, forward strand.
CACTTTTAGCAGAGAAGAAATGCTTGGTTCTGTTTCCTTCATCTTTCTTCTACAGTGTCTGTGTTGCCAATAATAACAGCTCATTTAGCTGTTTCCTATGGGCTAACGGTGACATTTCAGTTTAATGGTTGATGACTTTTTGCAGAGCCTTGTCCATCTTCCATCCTTGCTAGAAAGTGCTCCTTCTCTGACCCAGTATCTTTAATTGAGGTGTTATTAAATAAAGGTTCTTGTAAAGGTCAACATAACTCTAAAACAGATTCATGAACACAAAAGAGACATGTCTCACTGCAGAGCCATTTTATTCAGCATGGCGTTTTCCTCAGTGGCATTACCAAAGGACCATCTGAAGGTGAGCTTGGAGGGGACGGGGTCTTAGGGATCTCTGTGGACCATGAAAGGACAAGTTTCCCTCAAAGAAATTTCAGAACATCACTGGCCACCCTGATTAGTGTCCTGACAAAGCATCCCTTACTCTCTCGCTCCTCCTTCCTAGCCCCACCTTTAATTTTCTAGTTAGATGAGGAAAAGGAAGGCACCCTAAACAATTTTTTTTTAGCCATGGTGGATATGGCCCTCTGTGCTGGTGTGGAAGCACTTCCCCTAGGAGATTACAATCCCCTATGGATGGCAGTGGGGGAGGGTGAGAACATGGCCCAGCGGTGGGATCCTCCAAATCCAACCTCACTGGAACACTGTCTGGCACTGTGCAGCTTTTACAGATTTTTCCTCCCATTCTCCCTCTTTAAAATGCAACCTAGGTCACAGGTGGCTTGCTTAACGCTTGCTGCTGCACAGAAATTAAAAATAGCTGTGTCGTGTAACTTAGGGCTAGGAAATAAGCACGGTTAGATTTAACATACTCCTGTCTAGTTGGTGTGTCCCCAGGCTGCTCGAGCGCATTGAGGCATGGGGGGGACCGAGCGTTTACCCTGGCACGCTATGATTTGACTGAGACAATCAGAGAGGAAAGCATTTTGAGACCATTTGGAGCAGTTCAGGCCCTGCAGTGGACTTGGCAGCATGACAAGGTAATGGCCATGGCCCTAATGGACTAGCTCTGATCTCAGCTGCAAAAACTCAGGAGTAGCCCTGGATTTACATTTTTTTCAGGCATTTCTGTTTTGTGAACAGTAAGCGGGTTCATTTACATAAATTACTCGAAGGAGTTTGTGAAGGTCAGTGGAATCGAATCCCAGGTTCTCTTAAATATTTAGTTTATCATCTCTTTGTATTTAAAGTTTCAGAAGGTGAAACTTTAATGAAGTTACGCAACTGTAAGCAGATGAGTTCACCTGATACTGAGGAAGGGAAGGGTTTTAAATAACATACCTCTTACCCGGGAAAGGCCAAAAACATCCTAGCTTCTTTTACAGAGGACATTGCCATTTTACCTGCTTTGTTTTACATTTCAAACAGATTCATAGAATCAAACAATAATTTAGGCCAAAAGAGATCACTGTGGGTCATCAGGTTCCCCAGCTTGTTGCCCAGGGCTGGCATCAGTGGGATCCTTATGCTGCCCCAGGAACAGCTGTGAAATACAGCCCACAGAAGGAAACACAGAGCAATATTTTAGTATAAATTCCTGGACGCCATGTACAAGGGATTCTGACTTAGAGCCTGGAGACTGTTTTTATACGTGTATTATCTTTGTCAGTAGTGCATTGCTACGTTGCCAGCTGGCATGGAAATAGATATGTAAAAATATTTTTACACAAATTTCAGATGAAGAGAGAGATCTTCCATGTATACAATAAACTCACTGTAGTTTTTCTCTCTAGCACATTTTCTCTCTTTGCAGGGATGTCTCTGCAGTCCTAACACACACCATCACGATTCCTGCTGTCGTCCAGTCAAGAAATCTTCCTCAGGTGGAGAAGTGCCTGTGTGGTTACTCAGTTGTGGAGATGAATCTCCACATGTTTGTACCAAGTGTCTGTCGGTGGTGCACCTCTAGAGGCCACAGCATTTCCTGGGCTTTGAAGTATGCCCAAGTTTTCTGGGAGGCAGAAAACCTTCAAATCTAGGGCCTGAGGGCAAGGGCTGCCTAATGATGAATATCTTCTGCCCTGCTATGAAGAGAAAACCCTGCCAGTCCAGCGTGACCCACTGCAACACAGACTATTCAGTAAGTTCTAAATCTTTACTTCCTAATGGAGTCTGGTGCCGTGGTTTCTTCTTGAGAGCTCCATTTGAGGAGGCTCTGATCAGGGCAAGGACTGAGAGGTAGGTGAAAGTGTATTTTATACATATCCTCAAGCTCTCGGGTGATACCCACTAATAACTACCTCATTAAGCAGGATGGTTAATTACACTCTCAGTTGTGCATCTGTAAACAATTTGCTACTTATCTGCTTAAACCACTTTAGATTCAGTATTAAAAAGCCGTGACAAAATACTATCACTTACCTAATCACCATATATCAGCAATATATGGGGTTCAGTGGGAAAAGGCAATCATGATTAGTATAAAACTGGGAAACAAGTAATGTACAATTTGACCCTTGGGAGAGCTGTTAGCAGAATAGGCCGGTATCTTCTATCAGTCACCCCAGAGGGTTTCCAGCATGGTATCTTTAAACAGAATCATTTCAAATGAATGAGGCTGGGCTTGCCACAGGAGAGAAGACACCAGAGTCAGCTCCTTTCTGCTGCTGAAATGTGTCCCTCCCTTCCCTGTTGTCCTTCCCCCTTCACTGATGCAAAAGCGAGGGAACTATTTTGGGCTGCGACCAACAGCATTACCAGAATATGTTTCTTGTTAGTTTCAATTAATATCATGCAAAAAGATGTGCAAGCACATAAACATCCCAACTTGAGTCCATTTCCATATGAGATGTTTATTCCCCTTGTTCCATTATGCACACTTCTAATTTATGGGAGGACATGACTGATGCCTAGAGAACGAGGTAACCATTATGTCCTTCAGAGTGCTTGCGTTATAAATTACCTTGATCTCAAAGTACATTAAAATAATGTACCTGCCTATTGAGAATTGCCATGCTCCATGCACCGAAATGCCAATACTAACCCAGGGGAAAGAATCATTAATTGATTAATGGAATTGAAAGCGTGATAATAGATTTATTACTTAAATTGTTGATTATGCCAATTGACCTTTTAGTTAGATCTTTAAGCCTTCATAAAGTCCTCTTGCTCCTTGGCAGGAAAAAGCCCCAACAGCCCCTTGCTAGGAACTATAGTCATTTGACAACTGTGTGCACAAAGCCCAGAACTCAGCAAGCGGAGCAACAAGCTGAGGTCAATGAACTCTCACCTATGAGGTCTCTAGCATAACATCAACAGCATGACCTGAATACTCTGGGCTGGGCGCCTGCAGTGGGGAAAACCCCTGTAGTTGTAGCCTGGCACCTATATGTAAATTGTTGCAATTACAGGCTATTTAGTTGATGTTTTGAATTAACTTGGTCACTGACCCACCAGTGTGCCTGAAGGCAGTGCTTCCCTGGAAGAGAAACACAGGGAGAATGAGAGATGGCACCTGCAGTCACTCACTCATCTACTGTGAACTTCTTTATCAAGCAGCTACAAAGGGCACAAAGGACACAGGGGACTGCTAAACCCAGCAGTGAAATTAACTACTACAAGCAAAGGAGCGTGTTAAGTAATGTAGCATCGGTAACCATAGCTCATGGGTCTTCTTACAGTTTCAATTTCAGAGCCCTGCCAATGACTTCATAACCAGCTGACATTAATTGCATCTACCTCTGCCCTATCAAAAGGGATTAGGACTTGAATATAAGGAAGCTAAGGCTTTGTAACTTACTAGCTCCAAAGCTGCTGAGTGTAGCAATATAGCAAGAGAAGAAAGAAAACCTCCCTGCTTTGGTGGATGGTCTTCCCAATATGCATTAGAAGGTCTTCATTAATTATTTCTGATTGGGTTCATTGCAATAATTGAATCACATCTGCAATGCAGGGCAAAATTTGTCAGCAGTCTGGCCACCGAGGGTAAGGGGATATAGATCTCCTTCCCTGCTCTTGCCATGGTGCTGAGTGACCACTCACAGAGCTCCACAGCCAGCTGAGGAGACAAGGCATCTGCTCTGAGGCATTAGGGCTCCTGGTTAAACAAGTAAAACCATGAGAGGTAACAACAAACCAAGGGCAGGTGGGGAGGAAAACAAAACCCTATTTGCAGTAGCACAGCTCAGGCCTGCACAGTTCAGATGTGACTGTGGCAGCAGCTCAGCAGCCCAACACTTGCACCAAAAAGGTTTCTGGACACAGAGGTTTTCTTTACAGTCCTGCTTAGGGGCAGAGCCACGGTGTGACAGGAGTGAGCAGCTCTGGCCTTCCTGGAGAGGTGTGCACAGATGAATAAAGACAAACGGCTTGGCTCGTTCTTCCCTGTAGGACCACTTGACGGGCTGGTTGCTCCCGTGTTATGTGAGGAAGCGAGCAGCTGGACAGGTAAAGGAAGCTCCGGCCTGTAGGGAGAGTAATGTAGGGCAGTGTCAGTGCTGTGGTCACCGCAGAAAGAGCCCCTGTGGCAGGACCACCCAAGGGCGATGCTGAGCTTCACTGCCTCATGCTGGGGCTGCACTTAAGTCTGGAGGTAGCTGTCACTGAGCAGGTGGGCAGAGGCTGGTGGCTGTAACATGCAGTTAGGGGGAAACTACAGAACGTGTCCTAGGCTTTAAGTCTGCCCTCAAAATCATCTTTCTTTTGACCCGAGGAATCCCTACAGCTGTTTGCCAGGAAACTGAGGACTCCTGTGCATTTCAGGAAGGGCCCGGCAGCAGCACACAGTGTTGAAGCAGCGGCATGCTGGGCACCAGGCAGGGCAGGCACCCTCAAGCTGCAGGGAACAGGGGAACGGGCAGGGGCCAGGTCTTCACAACAGGGGACACAGCCCCTTGGGACCCAGGGAAAAGACCAGAGCAGCTTCTGCAACTGTCACCAGGTCGGCCAACAGCCCAGGTTCTGGCTCAGAGCAGTGGAAATTTATATGTGCTACCTCAGCCTCCTCTGCCTTTGCCTTGTACTTTCCATCCCTCGCACCTCACAGTGTTCCACTGCCTTTGGTACGTGCATCTTGTAAATACATGTAATACGTGCATCTAATCTTTGTACTTTGGGAGAAAATGGCAAAATGCGTAAGCCTTGGAAGCAGTATGTTTACTTGTAAGTCTGGACAGTCCTACCCAATGAGAAAGGCCTTTTGAATTTAGAATAGACCCACGCCACTGAAATCAGCAGAGATTTTGCATGAACAAAGAGAACAGAATCTTGACAAGATTTAATACAAAGTGATAGACTTTCCTCGTATTTGGTTGCACAATACAATATAGAATGTCACCATTCTTTTCAGGACTTTATGGTGAAAGGTAATCACTAATTATGTCTTATGTTGGTATTGCTGATACATCAGTAGGTTACACTCAGGTGAGGCTTCTTCACCAAAGCCCTTTGACACTGCCACAGGAGCCCAGTGCCCAAGTAAAACCTTGCTTCATGCTTCCAAGCATTGCACGATTCAGCTATAGTCACACTATGCCAGAATCCATGACATGACCATCATCTATAAATTCTAGGGGGGGAAAAAAAGGAGGTTAATTTCATTTTAACCTGTTTTGCTGTGCCAGATACTCTTTGAAGTATATTCCTCCATTCTACTTGGAGACCAGCACTACCCTGCCATGGGGTGAACAGCAGTCCCATTCTTATCATGCCTCTGTATTTGCCTCCTGCTCTGGCAATGGATAAAAGGAGTAGGGGAAAGTAACTGTTCCTCTGCCAGCTCGGATGCCTCCCCAGTGAATTTTGATGGCTCAGCACAGTCACTGCCTCTCTCTTTGTCCTCTTTGAGTTGTTCATTTCGCAAATGGAGACCATGAAGCTGTGCTCAGATGTAAAGTCTTTTCTGAGCTCAGGCTGAGGTACCGCCTCCTCACAGGCAGCATCAAAGGGCTTTGCTGATAATGTAGACCTTAATGAGGATGTCTTTAGAGGATCAGGGAGCAGCCTTGCAAATTTCCAAGACGCAGATCTCTGCAAAAACAGCTGCTAAATTGCTTACCTCTTAACAGAACAGTCCCTGCTTTTCATGGTTTGAGTGTGTCCGACTGCTTTACACTGAAAAATAACACAATCTGGAGTACATAAGGCTAATTTTCTGACAGAAATTGTTACCTCACCACTCTTCTGGTGTGGACTAGCAACCATCAAAAAGATTACTGGCACCTGCATAAGTGTTATGACACCCACGAGACCTGCTGAGACAAACCTAAAGGCACAGTGTTCATTCTAACAGATTGTATGGCTTTGTAGTAAACCAAATACAGGTACTGCCTCATCAAGTGGGGTTCCTTGCCTGTCCTTTGGATCTGGCAGCTTTTAGCACCTTGTAAATCCTTACTCTGCTAGGAAAGAATAATACAGTCTGCCACCACCTCTGAAAGACTCAGCGGTGGGGCAGGAGGTCTGACCCACAAGTCTCCCTTCGTCCTTTCTCGGTAGGTCTAAATGGGTGTTAGCAACACTGGTGTTTTGCAGCAGAGAGACCTAGATGCGGCCCAAGTGAGCGGACCTGAGCACACAGCATCAGTGTCTGACTGGAACGTCATTGGGACTAAGGGGATCAATAGCGCAGAGAAGCCGATACAAGGTCAGAGCAGCCCCTGGGCTTTTTGTGATGGGAAGCTAATGAGTTGGAGGCATAGCTGAGATGGATCTGGCTGGTTTCTCTAATAAAAACATCTCAGTATTGTTTTCCCTGGACTTTGGGATTCTTTCCCCAAAAACAAAAACAAACAGAGTATTTTGCTGGAACATGATTTGGAAAAAAAAAAAAAAAGAAAAGCACTTAGTGCAAGTCTCATTTGAGTGAGTGATCATACCACAGTACAAAATAAACAACATAAATAACATCTGTGCGATGTGAGCTCTGCTATGAAAGCTAATGCCGAATGACACTGGAAGCACCCAGTCATTAATTCTCTGAGCTGAAAAGGAATAGCCTATTGCAATATTCCTCTGAGCCAGCAAATATCCATATCCATTTAAATAACTATCTGTGCTAATCTAGCATAAATAATCCATGATTTCTAGGGCAGCGTAAGGGAGTTGTTACCAGCCTGCCCCTCCCACAGAGCAGAGAGCAGGGTGAGGAGCAGGTAAGAGAAAACTGAATCCCCTGGGGCAGAAGGGCAGGAACCTCATTCAGAGCTACGGACCACCTCAATGCAGAGCGCTCCCCTCAAATCCTACCTGAGAATCATAGAATGTGTAAGGTTGGAAGGGACCTTTAGAGGTCATCTAGTCCAACCCCCTTGCAGTAAGCAGGGACATCTTCCCTAGATCAGGTTACTCAGAGCCCCATCAAGCCTGACCTTGAATATCTCCAGGGATGGGGCCTCCACTACATGCCCTTGTGAACAGTCCTTCCCCAGCTTTCCTGTAGGCCCCTTTAGGTACTAGAAGGCCGCTATATGGTGTCCCTGGAGCCTTCTGTTCTCCAAGCTGAACAAGCGCAACTCTCTCAGCCTGTCTTCATCGGAGAAATGCTCTAGCCCTTTAATAATTTTTGTGGCACTCCTCTGGATGTGTTCCAAGAGGTCCATGTCCTTCTTGTGCTGAGGGCTCCAAAGCTGGGCACAACACTTTCACAACACCATGGCTAGCTTGTCCACATGTTAGTGTGGAGCCGACTTGGCTTCTCTTGCTTTTCCCAACAGCAGTTTAGGAAGGTCAGTTGAGATTGGCATAGTCCTGTCCTGAAGTCCCGGTGGGTGGGATGATGACTGGAGAAAGTTTGCGGGTACAGGTGGCGTGATTTATTGGATCAGCTGGTACTGCTGGAAATGCTAGGCAAACTTTCAGGTATGCAAGCCCTTATTCGGGTCTGAAATAGAAGCAGCAATTTTCAGAGCTAAATACAAGCTGAGAACAAATCCTCAGATGTTAATTAGGTATGTATCAATTAGGCCTTTGTTTAAAGAAGAGATATTTGGTAGCTGTGGAGAAGAAAGAATGGCAAAGAGGGAGGAAAGTGAGAGACAGAGAAAGTTAAAGTTAAATGAAGCTGCTTGTCACCCAGGGGGAAGAAGAGACAGGTAGTTTATAGCCTGGGGAACAAGAGTTGATCGTGGTGAGTAGGAGGAGATCCTAATCATAAAAGTCACATCTACTGAGAGCATGTTCCTCCATATCAAGTGCCTTTATGAATTTCAATTCTCAGCCTCATCCTTAGAAGGAGGCTGTTCTGAAAAAGAGTATGAAGATGCCAAAGGTGTTTTGGGAGAAATGTTCCCCTTCTGGAAGCTGAAGTGGTGTTTTTTGTTATTGTTTGACCATATGAGACCATTTCGGTGTGTTCTAATTGCTTCATTTTAATTACACAGTTACCACAAGGCCACTGGATTAAATTTATTGTATTTCTGTAAATGGGAGCGTAGGATTTAGAGAAATTTGGAGAGGAAGAGTTGGGGGTGAGTCCCGTTTTAGATGGGTAAGATCCATTGGGAGGGGGAGAAGAAAGGGTAATGAGTTATCTGCCACACTCTGCGGGGACCATCCTACAGTTTGAGAGGAGCTTCTGCTGGGGAAGACTGTAGGATGCTGTGTCCTTCCTGCCTCATGCAGGATCCTTCTGAGGATAGTGAGGCCAGTAACCAAAGAGTTCCTATCCCCATCACTGGGAGACCCGAAAACTTAAGAATGGTGTATTTTAGGTTAGCAACACCACAAACGATGTATTTTACAAAATAAATATTGGAAATAGAGGTTCTATTCAACAAAATCTGTAAGAAATCAAATGTTTAGTCAATATTGTGAGTACCCTTCAGTAAGAGTTCATTTGTTGATTCTGCTCAGCCCACGCAAAGCTGAGGTGATTTTTTATTGTAGAAAAAAAACCTCCACATGAAGCCAGCAGTAATTTTGAGTGGCTTTTGTATTAGAATTAGCCTGAATTTTTCTGTGGAACATAAGGTTTGTGAGGCAACTTTAGGAAACCTTACTGTAGAACGTAAGATACTGTTTATTTCCAATTCATTTTTTTCCTGCATATGCATGTATGGAATTCAAATCAGAACATTTTGTAAGGAAACATGGAGAGGCTTTGTACCATCAAACTGTGCACAGTCTGTGAGTACTAAAAAAAATAGATACTTCCAGATTACTAAAATGTCCCTCAAGTCATAATTATAAATCAATGTGCATGTGTACAAAAGATTGGTGTCTCCATAAAGTGCCTGAAATTCAATACTTTTAGTCCACTGTGTCTTCTGAAAGTGCTTGCATATTTTATATTCCCTGTGTGCTAAAAATTGTCTCCATATTTTATGTATTGTTGTTTGTGGAGCTCTATTTGTAAACATAAGTAACAGCTAGTACTGGAGATGATATACAGGCTGTAAAACATGCCTGAGGAAAACAAATCTGGAAGAATACAAATGCCCCCAACTATAAATTTCAAGGACACCGTAGGAATTTTTAACCTCATGCTAACGTTGTTAAGAGTATACCGTAGCTGTGTGGGATGCATTCTTGTAGCTGACAGGAAGGAAAATAGCTCCAGACTCTGGTTAATGTGCACGTTTCCATGGCTGTGGTACCTATTTGTGTGAAAATCTTTCTTTGCTTCAGTCAGTAGGATGTGCATTCCGGGGGTGCAATTCCTAATGCCACCATGTCTTGTCCACTGGAAATCATGTGCTGGCAAGCGGTCCCTGAGGTAAGTCTGGCACACTGGAGCACTTCCTAGCTCCCAGGCAAGACGCACAGTTGGAGGGTGACCTGTCTACATGCCCCTGATGTCTGGCCACTACAGCTTGGAGCTATTGGCAGGGAAGGGCGCTCCTCCCTGGTTCCCAGATTGGGTGTCTCACCTCAGCTTATTCATTCAGCAACAGTGCCTGGAGGTGCTTCTGTCCAACTGCAGCCTGAAAACTAATTTGGGAAGCACTGCTGGTGTCCTCTGAAGAGCCTGAAGCACCAGGTAGCACAGTGTGGAAATTTCAGTGGGGATTCCACAGCATGGAGGCACGGTCTTGCTGACACACGAGTTAATCTTTTGGCTTAGAGCATGTGTCCTCTTCCCCATGGCCTTGACACAGCACTGATTTTTATTAACATGGAAGGATGTAGATTAATTGGAGGAAAGGTTTTCTTTGCTTCTAGGTTGGCTGCATTAATACGATACCAAACAATATCAAAGCTAAGCTAAGCTTGAAATCAAGGGCTTTGACATACACAACACAGGACAGCTCGATTCCTTTTCAAAGCACACTCTAATGAGCCAACAGTCTCTGCTGACAAACTACTGCCTCCATCCGGTTTTGATTGTCATACTGCAGGGCTGCTTTTCTGACAAGGGGAAAGGGTGCGAACCATGCCCATGCACAGAAAGCCGAAGGTCCCTGGTTGGTGTCCCTGAGTCACAGGCTGGTGCTGCCATGTCACCCAAAGGTCATTCCTCCAATAAAGCAGATTTTAATTTGCATTTAGGATGCATTAAGCTGCAGTAGTAACTAGGGGATGTCAGTCTTGCGTCAGAATAAAAGTAGGTGCTTCCCTTAGTGCATGGTTATTTCAAGGGAAAAAGCACAGATATTCCACAGGGAAAATGTCTTCTATTTCCTCTGTGTAACGCTCCAGCTATTCACATACCATGCTGTTGGTACAATTGCATTTCATGGGATTGCATTTCAAAGCTCGTCCATAGCCAAACGAGATGGAGAGAGTGTAGATGGCCGGAATCTGAAACAGCTTTGTATACGATCATCGCACACGGCAGACCGGGAATCAGTCTGACAGACTGACTGGAAATGCAGCTACCAGTGCAAAAATCTGTCACAGTTTCATGGGTTGCTAAATGCTAAACATGCAAAATGACTTCTTTGGCCTGAGATCAGGTTTCAAATTCCTTATTTTTGCTGCGCAGATTACCACCAAAAGTAGTTCTGTGTGGCAGCTTCTTTCAGCGCTCACAGAGCACCTGCATGGGTTCGTACAAAAGACTAGCATGCAAAACACTGAATAATTCAGAATGCTTCGAGTGGGTAGAAAGAAGAGTACAGTGAAAATAACCAGTTTTTCTGAAAGAAGTTTGCCTTTTTGTGAAAAACTAATAAGCTTGAACTTTTATGGTAAAAAACAAAATTTCAGAGAAAACATTTCAGCTAGAAATCATTATTTTTAGATTGGGAAGGCACATAGAGGGTCCGTGTGCCAGATCTGCTCTGCTGACAAGGTTGCATAGCTAAAGAGCATTTCCCATGGTCATTATCGGCTCTGTCCCTGATGAAACAACAGGGTCCAGCCTGAATACCCGCAGCCACTGCTTGCTGTGAAACAAGGCATTTGGCTGCCACACTCGGCTCACAAGTAGAACACAGGCATGAAGAATTCAAGCAACAACTCTTAAAAGTCAAATCCACATTTTACAGTTTAAGATTTCTACATTTCAATCAAAATAGGATTTTTTGGCACATGGGTGATTGTTTTTTATTTAAATCTGGACCATTGGATTTAAGACAAATGCCTTTAACAAAAGAACATATTGAAATGAAACAAATTCATTTCTTATCCAAAACCAGAAAACTCAACAAAACTTCCCTTGATTTTATTACAGAACAGAAAATGAAAAATTATGTTGATAAGATGATCAGCTGTGCATAAAGTACATTTTAAAAAGTAATAGATATTGTATTAACCTGCATTATTATTAACCAGTTCTTTTGAACTAATTGATTTCTTCCAGTTCCAGCCCTTGATCTTGCGTGTAGATAACCTAAAATTTCTGTCTGACAGGGGTTTTGCTGGTCTCTTTGTGACCCAAAGCACAGATTCTTGTTCTTGTTAAGTCCATCAAATTGATTGTCTCTGTAGTTAAGGCTGTCATTTGTGTCCATTATTTTGCTGGGATATCATATGCTACATTATAAAGGTTGCAATTTTATTTCATTACATGAGAAAAAGAAAAAATAAGTTATAGCTTAAAATGAGACAGCTGGTGTTCACCTTCCATTGTTGCAGGAAGCCATCCAGACCTGTAAAGTGCAACTGATGGAGCAATTTCCTGGAGAAATGCATCCTAAACAAGTGTCACGTTTCTGATTTTCTTCGGGCTGATCAGGTAATCGGTTCGTCTTTGAGGCCGCACCTACGGAAGAGTAAAAGCAGTTACAGAGTGCCAAGAAATCCTAGGAAAGCAGTCCCACAAGGGTTCTCAGGAAGTTACCTGCCAAACCCTCATCACCAGGAGTCACAGCAAAATGAAATCTATCAGTAGCAGCCCACTCAAAATCTAAATACAAAGGAAAGGATGAACAGCAGAACAAAACAAAAGCTTCACGTGAGACACACTGGGGGCAGTTCCTGGAATTCATTAACTGGTCTTATATTATCTGGGAGCTTCTTGTGGACTCAGCAGTCTGTATTCTTTTAAGCAAAACACGATGTCGGGCCTTCCACCTCTGGTTCCCCTGTAGAAACTACCCTATAGAAACTACCCATTCAACTGTGTCCTGGGTTCAGCCAGGGGGACTTCTTTTTCTGACCTTTGTGGCCTCAGCTTTCCGCTGAGGTGTAAACCACAACAAACTGTAAGAGAAACTTACTGCCTGTCATTGCTTTCCAAACACATTAGAAATTGCAACAACAAGCACACCAGTATTCCACATATCTGACAGCCCACTCTCCACATCTCAGTGTTTATTCAAGGCAGGCTGTTTTCAAAAGTTCCCATGACTGGCTTGAGTCCACTTCCACCAACAGCAGCCTGCTCCAAGCTGACCCTGATGGGCAGTGTTGAAAGCCCCATCCTCATTTGAAATCAGTGAAGTGGATCTCCAGTCCTAATTGCCTACGTGCTTTTGCAAAACGTCATTGCAGAGGAAAAGGCAAAGAAAAATTCTCAAATGCATCAGAGAAACCTCCACTTTGGACATTTAAATGTAGTAGTGAGACCTCACACAGACAATTACAAACTGGCTCCAAGCAATGAAAATTTCTTCCGACCTGTTATAAACTGGTATCTCCACATAGCTTTCTATATGAAACCCCACAACTGAATGGTTTGCTGCAGCCAGCCCCAGTGCTGGTTTTATCTGCCTCCAAGGAGATGCTGTCCGCTGGCTTCCACTCCTTTCCACTTCCCCACCTGGTTTCAAGCCCTTGGAAATTCCATTCTTCCCAGTGGAATTTTTTTTATCAAGCCCCAGCTCATTCCTAGCTATTGACCAATCTTCTGGTGCTTTGTTTCTGAAGCATCAATCATGTACAGTCTGTATTGCCTTGGTATTCTTCCAGTATTAAACATTTTAAATAATGCATTTGGTACATATACATTATTGAATAAGCCATAGAGAAAAATGTTAGATAACCAGTGTGGACAACATGTCTCTGGTATTTAATGAGTCCCAGCACCTCAAGGAAAACCATGGGATAAATATAACTACCCTAGAAACGTTTCATAAGACAGCTGCCTTCATTCTAAACACAACTCTCTTTCTTACCCCCCCTCGCCTCCCCATCCCTTTTTGTTGCTAGAACATGCTGCTGTTTTCTAAATTTACCCTTCTTTACTGTTTATTCTTGCAGAGACGAGAGGTGCTCTGGGAAGTAACAGGATTGCCTGTCTCTGCTCAAGAAACCTTTTCCAAGATCTCACTGCTGCACTTAATTTCTTTCAGTTCAGCCCAAAGACCTTACTGATGCTCAACAAAAACATCACTCATTTGTTTCCAGAGCACATCAGAAAGTCCCCTCTGGTCTGTCTTACCCTGGAGATTAATATATGATGAGATTTGTTCCATTTATGGCAGACCAGTTATTTGGCATTTCTTGATCGTTCCATTACAGGTCTGTTACGGCAAGCTTTCTCACTAGGACAGAAGTTTTGAGAAACTCTCTACAACTGGTCCACCTCACACCCCACCCCACCTCAAAAAAAACCAAACCAAATTTACAAGTAGAATGGAAAAAAACCCAAACCAAACCAAACCCCAAACTGTGGAAAAAAGCTGAAGGCAAGTTTTGTGGAAAGCAAGTATTCCCAGATGCTGTGGAGTGTCCTTTGAGTATGAAGTATATTGAACCAGTTAGCATACTGAGGAACTAGAAAGTTTCAGAGGGTGTCCAAAAGCACCTTATTGAACACTGTCTCTGAAACTTCCCAAAACAGGTCATTATTTGAATCCCATGTTTATTAAAAGACTGGGGTGTGAATATTTCCCAGAACTTGTTGCATAAAACTGTATTGCACCCCGACTTACTTAAAGGAAACAAAGACATTAATCAGAGAGTTCATCAAGAAATGTTGTCAAAAGAGGCAGTGTCCATGGACATTAGTAGGCAATACTGCAGTGTGGTTTGCATTTGATTTTACATTGGAGGGAGACAGAGGACTTGTCCGAGATGGATCTAGACTGCCCTATCCTTCCCTTTCTTGAGGAAAATGCCTCTTTAGCTTTAAAAATCTCATCCACAAGAATGACCCCTCCAGTCCCTACCTCGTCATGCCATTTCTCCTCACCACTACAGCAAATTTGCTCTGGAGGTGAGGACTGTGCCCATGACGTTTCACCTCTGCCCTCCTGCACCTTTCATAGTTATTTGCTTTAGAGCAAATGCCCCAGGTTATTTATATTTTATTCTCACTGTGCTCTGATGTCAATTAATGAATAATTTCATGAATTTCAATCAACTCATGCTGTGTACTGGCCCATTTTTTGTGGAGCTTTCTCTGAAGTAGCACAGCATCATAGAGCCTGCAGCTCGCTAGGTATAACTTCACTGCAATGGAGGCTGCTGGTCAGGAACTTAAACCTTGTTTTCTGATGCTACAGACAATCTCCTACAAAGCCCTGCAAATGCAAAACGCAGAGGAGTAAGAGCACAACCACCGTTTTATATTTAGACACTGATACACTAACGCTGATAGAGCCTTTGTTTGGTTTTGATTTGAAAGCTGTTTCTTCTTCAGATTAATTAATTTCTCTACTGGTCCTGTCAGTCCCAGTCTGAGAAAAAAAACTGGTTTTATTATTCGTTACATCCTACATGTTGAAGGGAAAAAAGACAGATCTAGCCCCACGTTACAGGTGCGGGTTTCCAAGGTGGTCCCCTCTCTCAGTAAGGATGTAATGCTGTCAGCATTCCTTTTACATAGCTTTACATCTCTCTGTACTGCCAGCTTGGCACCTAGTTAGCCATGGATGTTTGACAGTCCCATGTTTCAAAGCCTGCCTGGTGACTTGTCATCTGCCCGGGATGCCTTTTTATAGGGATTGCTATAAAGGGACTATTATACTGGGAAAAACTTTGCATAGTTGGTTGGTTTGGTTGGGGAAACAGATGCCTAAATCTTTCCATCCCTTCAAGCTTCTCAAGCAGACAAAAAGAGAGCTGGCACTGCATGGATGAATTAGAAAGTAAAATGAGTGCGTGTACCAGCTGATTTCAGGGTTGAATCCTTCAAGTGATGTTTTGAACACTGTCTTCAGTCAATGAGAGACGGACTTCTGCTATTAGAAGCATGTTGTAGTCATTTTTGCAACCCATATGACATCAGTGATATGAGTGATGAACACACATCTGGCATTATGAAACAGTGCTCTGATCTTTAAATTGATTTGACAGATGGCAGCTCCTCAGACACTGACACTGTGGAAATGTGTGATAAACTGAAGGCTTCACCCTCTATTAGCCAGCCAAAAAAACCCAAGTCTAACTGCATTAGAACAAATTGCTGAAATTAATGTGGTAGGAGTACTTCCAAACGTGTCTGCACGCATCACACATTTGGCTAACTGTTAGAACAAAAAATCTTTCTGTTTCTGAAGGTTATTTTTCTCCCTGCCCTCAGTTTTTAATTCTCGTTCCAAATTCATTTCATTTACAGGAAAACACCTGCCCAAAAGTTCTGGATACCCTCAAAATAACTCAGATAAACTTGCTTCAACTAGCAAAACAGTTCCATCCTGTCACTTTTCCTAAACTCAGCACATTCTGCTGTCCATCGAGAGACGTATAGCATGGGAATTCCTTCTCATTTCTTCATGGGTTAATCCCACCCACATAACTTTACTCCTCCCCTGCCTCCACAGACACTTGGAAAAAATATGGCATAAACTGCACCTGCCTTTTCTATATCTGTATCATCAATATTTATTATTCTCTTAATCAAGATATGCTGACCAATGGATATCATGACATAGTCATTCCATCAGTAGAGGTAAAATGATTATTGGTTTATATTTATATTTTATTGACCTTTTAATTCGACTTTGATAGCTTAATTTTTCTCTTCAAACAATCCTCAGAGTCAGAGCAGTTATATACACTGCAATAAATGGAGCTACAATTCATCATTCATTTCCTTCCCAGTATAAAACCACAACCACAGCTAAATAATATTTCCAGTTTATAGAGTGTCATTTGGAGTAGTTAAGAAGAAAAATAGATCCTTCTCCATTAATGGAGCCATGACTCATTGCAGACTGGAGGGGAGGAGCATGGCTGTGGTGGCAAGTGCAGGCCTCACATAGCTGTGCTGAAGTCAGTTGAATTGCACCAGGCATGAATCTGGCCCACTATAAATGAGCATTCCCTCCCTCCTATGGAATGGTCTTCTGATCTATCATAGAGACATTTCTGGCATATTAAATGACTAATTATGAAGCTTCTGTAGGAGACTGTCCAGTTCTGAGAGATGCTGAGTCCTTAGAGCTCCTTTTGTACCAGTGGGACTTGAAAATTACATTTCCTTGGAGGTGGCACTCAGGACCTGACAGAAATGTCCCTATGGCCCTTGTCAGGCTAAACCATCTGTGGGACTGACCCAAAATCTCCTAGAGCCAAGGTAAGGGATCCCCCCCATTGCACTTGGGTTTGGGAAGGAGTTCTGTGCAATGGATCAGGGCATGAGAAGCAGCCTTTTGGGTGGGAGCTTGGTCCCTAACACATTTGGCCTGCAGCTCAGCCCTGGGACTAGGAGCAAGGATCACCCTCCTCCCATCGCCGACAGTAACAAAATATGCAATTAAACAGCAGCCCGTAACTCGACTCTCCTTTTGACCTTTTCTTGGCTAATGTAATCAGAATGAACTCCTTCCAGCACCCCTGACTGATGCTCCTGGCCTCCTTTTCCAGTGACTAGTGATTTTTTTCCTCAGCTCAATAATTTAGTTCGATATTCATCATTTTTTAAATGTCTTGCCCACCTTTCTCCCCCGGCCCTTCTTCGCGGAGGTATTACTTTTCCCTAAGATGATTTGCCAAATCTTCTCTTCATGCTGTGAATTGATCAGTGCGATTGCTGGGCCACATTTATCTTCTGTGAATGTTTTGCATTCATTTCTGTTTCAAAGCCTTTGAACAGCCAATAGCTGACCTAAGTGATTTTTTGTTCCTTTCGTGGTCACCTTTTACAAGATTCATCAGGTACTTCTGGCTTTCTGGTTTGTTGGGTCCACGGGCAATGACTACTGCAGAAACAAAGCCTGGGATACAAAGTCCCTCTTAATCTCTCAAATAATTTAAAATTGTAACTTCCTACATATGAAACAGAAGGGATCCAATTTGAAGCTGATACCCTCAGAGATGCAGAGAGATTGACTAATGTCTCTGACCTGTCTTGAAACTTTCCACACAGTTTTCTCCTGGGGGTGGGAGAAATGGGCTGTGCGCAGGTACAATCATCTTTGTGCAGTCAAAATGCTAACTTGAAAAGTCTTCATCCACTGCAGTTGGTCTACTTTTCATCTCATCCCCACATCCATGAGTTTCCCTTAAAACTTTACCCATATGGACCTGTTTTCTGGCCTTGTTACTGTGGTTAATCCTGATTTCATAAGGGGACAAGGAAGCCAACCACAGAAAGCTTAACTTCTTTCATCTTACAGAGGTAGACACAAGGCTCTAGGTCTTTAGTCTCTTTGACTCTTTCCATCAGCAGATGGGCTCCTCTGCTCCTGAGGGAGGACTTGGGTTCTTCAATCCTTCTTCTTGACCTCTATAGAAGCACTGCAAGGACATTTGCTCATTTTTCTTGATTATCCAGGGAGAGAGAGGCAATTTGCTAGAGTCCACCCCTTTATGACCTCCTTCACTATGGAAAAAATTCTCAGGATAACTTCTCTTCCTCCTGTTTTCTTTTACCCTCTATTGCCCATTAAAAAGTCCAGAAGAATGAAGACGCAATACCATTGGGAGTGTTTTCAGTACAGGCAAGGAAAGCAAACTGAGAAACACAACTAGAAAATGCAGCAGCAGGAAAGCAAGGGGTTTCTGAAGAAATTGTTTGGTTCAGCACTAATCAGCAAACAGTTAAATGGGTTGTCATCTGATTTCTCCTACTTGACAAGAAATGCATTAACGAAAGAGCACCACAATGTTTATTATGCAATATATTGGCAACAGTGGTGATTGAACTTTATTAAAATGCATCCAGTAACACAACTCTTTTTGTCAGAACACTTCTGTTATGCTGGTAACAAGGAAGGTTACGAATATAAAGAAAAACACTATTTTTTATCTGGGAAATGCTTTATTACATTTGCATATCATCCCATAAACTTAAATTGCGAGTTGTGAATACACAATTTAAGGTAAATCTATATCAACCGTTATCAGCTCATGTAGATACAAGATGGGGCCATCACAATATACTGAGAAGCCCCATTCAGACTGAGAAATAGTTTGTCTTCGCAAGACATTTTCAGATTGTTACATATTCCTCCAACATATTGAAAAAGGTTAGAAATAATTTCCACCTCTACATTATCTGTTGACATTTTACAAAAGCGTGTGTGTGGTTACTGATGCAGGCAGAAGCCACTGTAACAGACTTGTACCAAATACTGTCCAGGGACAGCTGGTTTAACAGAAACAGTTCTACTTTATGCTGTGTGCCTCTGATGGATTTCAGTGTTTCCCTAGCCACTGGGCTGCAAGGGAGCTCCAAGGCCACCTAATCCACAATATGACATGTAGGGCTGCACCTCCCTTCATCTTTCCGTTTGAATCAGGAGCGTGAACCCAACGCTTGCAAACCCAGACTCCTGATGGTCCCCTCTCACAACACTGTGGAGCTGTCTAAGATCATCCAACGTGGATCCCTTTCAGATGACACAGAATGGCTTGATGCCCCCTCGACGCAGAACCAGTGCACATCAACCATCAAACACCACCCAACCACCAGGGAACAGCTACCTGAAGTTATTGCCTCCCCCGAAACGTGTGTAAGGTGCATATGGGGTCCTCAGCACAAGCTCTTTTGCTTCCAGGGCAGAATGTAATGTTCCACCTGCCTTGTGCATGTAAATATACTGCCTTATAACCCTCTTCATAGGTACATCAAAAACTGGCTGAAAGTGTTGCTCAGCATTATGGATCCACACTGAACCCTCAGCTCTTTTGTACACACTTTTCAGCTTTGCTGTAACAGTATTTTGTTTGACAAGTAATTTATGTCAAACATAATAACTACCAGCCATAAATACATCAGTACTATTGCTATTATTTTGATCATTGTTTTAATCATTGATTACTTCCTAAATTTCTTTGTATGCCACAAGAACTAGACACACTCTGCTATGATTTATATGCAATGTCATTCAAAGACAGATTTCTGCATTGTACATGTTGAAACAGTTCTTCAAAAATAAATGAGTTATCACTGTGTTGAGGAGTGAACTCGGTATCACATCTCTGCCACTTTCCCAAGAGAATATTTGCAAAAACACATCATGGGAGTGCTAAATGTAATTTAGAAATATATGGCATAAATTAAGATCCACATTACTGTTGTGCTAGAAGCAAAGAGGGCCCAGCACCGCCATTCAGAATGAAGGTAGCTGAGAGCAGAAGCAATAGAAGAATAAATACTGGGTTCTGCTTCTTTACATGTTGGCAATTTGGAAAGGGGGCAAAGCTCTAGTGTGAATGGAGTGTCAGGTCCATGCTTTCCCTTCCCTCTGTTACTGCTGAGATAACAAAAGTCTCCAAGATCATTGCAAACTTCCTGACAGAAGCAACTTCTGCAGTGTAGAAGTGTAATTGGAAATTGCAATCAAGAAATGATCCAGAGAAAAAGCATGTTTATTTACTGCCTCTGCAATGGGTTTTGTCTGCAAAGGAACCTCAAACCCCACCTTCAACATTGCCTGCATCTTATTTCCACATCTCCTGCAGTCTGGGGAAGAACAACAAAAACATTGTAGATCTCCACTTTGGCAAAGGCACTTATATAACAGGATTTTTACATGCCCAGAGCAAAGCAAACTTCCCCATTATAATGCTGTAATGTATAATATATGCAGAGGTGAATTCTCAAAAGCCCAGCCAGAGTTACTTTGGCTGGCAAGGATGAAAGATTTAATTGGTGATAGTAAGTGGGCTCGCAGAGAGAGTTTTGAATCTCAGGAATGATGAAAAGACAATTGACTTTACCTATGGGAAATCTGTCCCTGCCAGGGCTATCCACCATGCTGGCCAGCAGAAAGGCCTAGCTGACATTTGGAAGATATGAAAAGCAATGGAAAAGAGCGAGCAAACACTAGCTGAATGTCTGTCGAGAGCTCAAGAGGAGTCTGGACGATGCTCTGAGTCATATGGTTTAGTTTAGCAAGTCCTGTGAGGAGCAGGGAGTTGGACTCTGTGATCCTTTTGGGTCCCTTCCAACTTGAGATATTCTATGATTCTATGAAGGGAGGTCTGTGGCTTTGTAACTTTAGCCTAGGAGGTGGGAGGAACATGTGGCAGGGTGCTGAGAGGAACAGATGTATGACAAAAGCTTTATTAGACTTTCTTACAATTATAAGAAGGTGGTTGTTTCTCCATCACCTCCCTCCAACCCCCCCCCCCAAAAAAAAATAAATCAATCTAAATCCAAAACCAGCACCCAGGGCCCTTATCCTTATAAAACAAACGATCAGGAATTCTGAAGGGATCATTCCACTTACCCAATTACAACTTTAATTGACTTATAAATGTCTACTTCCACACAAAATATATGTTTGGATATAGTAAAACAGACACTGAGGGTCAGGGTAAAGGTGAAGATAGCAGCACTGCAATTACCTTTGGTACAGAACTGGTATGTAAATCTGCAGCAGTGACAGTGAACTTTGAAGACACTGGAGGAAGAGAGGCAATTCCTGTAACAAGAAGATACAAGATTACTGTTATTCAATGTCCACCATGGCATAAACCACAAACCATTCAGGAACACAACTAAATATAATTCACTATTGTGAGCTAAAGTCTAGCTAACTTGTTGGGCAAAGATGGCAAGGTTTTTGTAGCAGTGGGGAGCTTGCAGAGGTGACTTCTGAGAGAAGACACCAGGAGCTGCCCCCATGTTGGACAGAGCCAGTCCCAGCTTGCTCCAAGATGGTCCTGGGATGGCCAGAGCTGGCTGGCTAAGGTCAACCCAGCACACTAATGAATATGAAAGGAACCCATCTAGGACCTAATTGAATCAACTCGTCCAGATTTACTTAGTTTTATTTATACTTTTTTGTAACTGAATCTTTTTACAGTACCTCATGCTCTTTAAATCTTTCCACTGCACTTATGTCTTCACAATTTATTTGTTAGAAAAGGATGTGTGCCTGGATTATAGACTCTGCACAATAATTTTATGTCATTAAGTGTTTGATTAAACGTTTTGATAATAATGTGGTTATAAATGCAAGTGGTGGGTAACGATTTGGTGGAGATTTACATTTGCTTTTGAAGAGTCTTTGTGTTTAAGAACTGGAATTTATAATGCCTTAGTCATTTATCAGTAAAATCATAGTTCACTAATTGCTTTTTTTACTTTCCTTCTTTCTTTTTTTCCCTGTTCTTACTTACTTAGTTACTTACGGTGGTGGATTTTTTTCTGGTTTTACAGACCAACCACAAAATACTGCCTAAGACCATCATATGGGAATCCAGAACTCTCACCTCCGGACCCAGAAGACAGTTGGAAGAACAAAGGTGTATAAAAAAATAAACTCAGGACTAAAACTAAACTCAACTGCAAAGAACTTTGATGTTTTCTCAGTATTTTGGAAGGATCATACTCTCGAAAATCCAAAATGTTCTAAAGAAGTTGAGGCCAAGCACAAGTCCTTCACAAAGTATTGTGAAATCTTGCCCCATCAACGTTTGAAATGCCTCTGTTGAGAAGCAGTCTGACAATATGCGATTCACCATCTGAGACTCACTTGGGACTCCGTCTGTGTTCCGCAGTTCCTCTGGAATGTAACCCTGGTTTTCGCTACCATGCCTTTGCCTGTCTTCCAAATCACCCTCTTTATTCTTCTCAAATGAAACTTTTCTACAAACAAAAAGGCCAGTCGTTAGAACATCTCATTATGATACAAGAACTCCTGGGTTGTAGGCTACAGAAAAAACCCCGTATATCTTACTTCTGAAAAAAATAAGTGAAAAACATATCTGGGCCTTCCAAGTAATTAGCTAGTACAAATCTTGTCCCATATAAGTATTACCTATGAAACTGTCTTTAGAAAGTTTCCATCAGCTGCATTATCAGAAAGCAGGAAATTAAAGTGAGCCACCTTCAAAGAATGAAGACTGTTTCAGTTCATGGGCTTTTTAGGAAATTAATTTTGGTCTCTAATTGTGAATTACAGGATATTCAATGACCCAATAATGGAGCACCAGCTAGGTCACTCATCATTTTCGTGATTTGAGCCCACTGCCTAAAACTGCAAAAACCCAAGCATGCTATCTCACTTCACCACAGTGAGCTTCCAAGTGATTCTTCTGTACACTTCAAAGTTAATCTTTTACTTTGAAATTTACTTTACGTGTGAGCATAGTCACAGTGAAGTTGACAGAACTTCCTTGGTTAAAGTTGCACATCTCTGATTTTGCAGAACAGGTGCCTGCATAGCTGCACAGTGAGCAGAGGGCACCTTTTTACTCAAAACTCTTATGCTAGAGAAGATGCTACTGTTCACCTCCCCCTACCATGGACTCCTCTCCAGGACAGTCCCAGGTCCATCTTTGCCTAGGTCTCTGGTGTGGCAAGCACAAATTGACAGCAGGACTACAACAACCCAGGGATTTGCAGGGAAGGGACAAAATATCCTCAGTTAGCAATATTTGTGGAAAATGCTGCATTTACTTTTTACTTTTTAGTAGGAATTACTTTGCTGACCCGTAGAGCTTCAGATGAGCATTACTGATGCACATGTACATCTGACAAGCCAGCTATGACTATGTGGGTTTTTTTAGGTGACAAACATCTTAGATACCCCTAAGAAGCCTGTCATGGTTGCTAGAAGACAAAAGCAATTGTTTAGGAATTCCACCTACACATACTACATACACATACTGTACAGTCTATTTTATCTGATCCTTAGATCCAACAAACTCGGTGTAGTAGCCAAATTGAAAGCAGCTACAAAAAGTGTAGGAGGTACAGAAAGATAGCCAGCCAAGTTAAAAATAAATGTGAGAAGTAAAACAATATATCTTTGGTCTCACCACTTCTTTGCTGCTACTACTACAATGCAGCTTCCAAAATCTGGACAATCATCATTCTTTTTACTGTAGATAGGTTCCCCCGAGACAAAAAAAAAAAAGCCAAATGAAACCAAACCCCAAAACAAACCAAAACCTAACCCACTGAATCTGTGTTTGTAAATAATTCAAATAAACATGTGATTACAGTGTCATTGTTTACACAGGCTAAAACTTTGCAGAACTGTCAATACCAAGTTCCTAAGTCCAGGACGAGCCATTGACACAACCCATAATTTAAATATTTTCTTAAGTATTTGCTTAATTTTTAAGGTGTAAGCAACATTTATGAATTCATTAGTTTAACATTAATGGGAAAACAGGAACTTTACTGTGCTGAGATCTAAAAACACACGTTCTGCAAAGACAATAGAACTGCATTTGCCCAGAGCAGATTTAAAGACATAGGGGAAAGTATCCTTGTGCTCTCTTCTGGACCTGATCAGATTATCTGGAAGAAAGCACTGTGCAGACCTGCATCAGGTAGGGTCCTGAGAAGGACCTGGCTGTACCAGTCCCCACTGCCAGGCAGATGCTTCCCTGTGTGTTCAATTGATTTTTGCCTTAAAAATGTTGACCTCTGCAGGAGGTGTTTGGCAGAACCAAGATGGAATCCAAGCAAAAAGGCTTTGTCGGCCTTTATTCATAGCAAAACCAATATGCAAGTTGCAATTGCTCTTGGCAATTCCTTCCTGATTTAGTCCTACCCTAGTTATTATAGCTGCAGTCAGTAAAATGATCGATTTAGCATCACAACCTAAGAAATCACGTGGAAGTTTACTGGTATGGCACGGCATAATTGAGCATAATTTCATCCGTTGCAAAT
This sequence comes from Laterallus jamaicensis coturniculus, assembly GCA_022605575.1. Lineage (NCBI taxonomy): Eukaryota > Metazoa > Chordata > Aves > Gruiformes > Rallidae > Laterallus > Laterallus jamaicensis. Next base: position 3,931,816 of record JAKCOX010000009.1, read on the forward strand.
AGAGTTTCCCTAATTTCCTTATTTTGCTTCTTTATTAATAAAGTGCTCTATAAATGGAAATCTGTCAACAGATCGTCACAAAATTACCCCACTAGAGGTTGTGAATGAAGGTAGGTATTACTGAAGTGTGAGGCAAGGTGGCGTAGTGTTTTAAGAGATGGGGGGGGTTAAAAGCCCCACAAGCGTAGGCAGAGTATGAATTTACAACACTCCCTAGAAGCTTGGAAAAAATAACTCCAAATAAACCCACTGGCATTGCTGTCACAGTCGCATTGGCGCTGATAAATAGGATCTTAATGGTGATAACCATCAGCCTGTGATTTCTAAGGTTTTCCAACTCAGCTGCAATAATGCACCATCAGCTTAGTACTCAAGTGCGTCTGACAATCACTAGACTAAGTGTTGACGCTCATCATCGGGGCAGACTTCTGTATTTATTTAGTATGAGCCCAACGTTTCAGGAACCCGAAAAGAGCCGAGGAGGCTCGCCGAATCTGCCTGCCAATCCTATCCCGTTTAGCTTGCGGCAAGGCTCCTCGCCGGAAGGCGCGGGGATCCCCCCAAGCCCCGGCAGAGCTGCTGGGCTCGCAGTGACCTCCTGTGGCGGCGCGGGCGATCGCCAGGCAGGCTGCCGGCAGCCAGCCCGGTGCAGGCGGAGCTGCTCCCCTGCCTTCCCGGGACAGTCGAGGTTTAGGGATTCCCTTTGCCCGTCAGCTTCAGCAGGAGTGCGTCTCCAGCGTGTAGGTCCCGTGCTTGCTGAATCAGCGAGGCAGCGTCTCCAAGGGGTTGATTCTTTTCACCCGGCTTATTATTGCGAGTTCATGGAATCACAGGATGTTAGGGGGGTGGAAGGGGCCTAGAAAGACCCGCTAGTCCAACCCCCCTGCCAGAGCAGGATCACCTACATTAGGACACACAAGAACATGTCCAGGTGGGTTCTGAATGTCTCCAGAGAAGGAGACTCCACAGCCTCTCTGGGCAGCCTGTGCCAGTGCTCTGCCACCCTCACCGTGAAGTTTTTTCCTTATGTTAACATACACCCTGCTGGGAGCTGTGGCCCTCAATTCCTACCCCTAAGGCTAGTCCCTTTCCCTGCGTACCCTGGTGTGCCCCCCTTCCCCTGTCCTGCACACCCGTGTCACAGAGCAGGGCAGCATCTGTGCCTCCTGAGTGCCGGGCATGGAAGCTGGCACATGCCTCCCACCATCCCACAGCACCCCAAAAGAGTTCAGTTAAAACAAAAATGCTCCCACCTCATCCAGCTTACCTTATTTCAGTTTGGTACGTAGATCCTGGGAAACAAAATTTAAGAAAAAAAAAGAAAAAGTGTTAAAAATGACGGAAAATAAAGTGTGAGCTCCTCTCAGAGCATGCACCGTGCTCCAGCTACCGCAGGGGCACCTCTCCCTGTTTACAAAATTGTGCAGCTTTCCTGTGGGATGGCTCACACAGAAATGGGAGATGAGGCAGGCAGCACCTGAGGCCTGCTTCAACACCTCAGGCCTGCTTCAACACCTGAGGCATGCTGCAACACCTGAGGCGTGCTTCAACACCTGAGGCATGCTTCAGCTAACAGCCTCGGCACAGGAGCTAAACAGCACTGAAAGTAAACGTACTCCTGGAAAACGTGACCCCCTCGAGTTAATGTCAGTGGCTGAGACTGATTATTTCTGAACTAATCTGTAAGATAAACTGCAAGGTGAAAGTAAGGAGCAGCTTAACCAGGTCATAGTTAAGAGCAGGATCTGCCTGCTCACGCTTCTGCTTACAGGTCTTTGCCTCGCACTAGAGCCGACATAACTAGGAGACTTAGACCTAATTTAAGATACTTTTTAAGGTATAGACCAATTGTGAAGGTCCACTTACCTTTCTTCTTTAAGTAGCAGCAGCGTACGACAACAACAATAATAGTGATCAGAAGAACAATACCAAGAAAGGAAAGCACAACTGCAAGTACAATAACCCACGAGCTTCTATTGTCTTCACTGTAACCATTTTCTGTTAAATTAAATGGAGAAATAGTGTATTATCAGAGTCTCAACACATCCTTTTATGAATTTTTACCTTTTCTGTGAGAAATTATTAACTGCTTTTGATTATTTAACTATTGGTCTGTGTTTTCCAAATGACTGACTCCATATTTATGCATGGTGCCCAAAAATCTTAAATGTTTCCAAATGCAAATTCTTTGCTGCAATTATAGCTTTTCCCACTGCTGCTTCTCCTCTGAAAAACACTGGGTTGCAAAATCACAACCTAAATTTTATTTTATAGATATGTTAGCCCTTCCAGAACCTTTTGGAGCCACTTAAGACTGGGCAAAGGGGAGAAGATTCAATTTAGATGTCTATACTGCAGATATTAAGTGTCTTGCCTAGCTCTTGGTAGTAGAGAGAAAATCAGTATTTTGAGTTATAATTCATTTGGCCAACTGTGTATTCCTCCTATTGGATAGGATGAGCCAGTCTGGAGGAGTGACTGTTTCTCTCCACACACCACAGGAGTAGACTTAGGTGACCAGTACAAATGGAGATTTCTAGCCTGTAGATATGATTTCCTGATGAATCCCATCCTGGGATTTCTCTCATTGATAGCAGCAGGTCTTTGATTTTGCAACACACTTGGTAGGGCATCTGTTATCTTTGCATAACTTATCAGCAGTCCTGGCTAACCAGGGATGTCTCAACTGGAGGCCAGCAAGTGTGACACCCATCTATAAGAAGGGCTGGAAGGACAATCCAGGCAACTACAGGCCTGTCAGTCTGACCTCGGTGCCGGGGAAAGTTATGGAGCAGATCACCTTGAGTGCCATCTCATGCAGCACACAAAGGACAAGCAGGTGATCAGGCCCAGTCAGCATAGTTTTATGAAAGCCAGGTCCTGCTTGACTAAGCAGATCTCCTTCTGTGACAAGGAGACCCACTTAGCAGATGAGGGAAAGGCTGTAGATGTCGTCTGCCTGGACTTTAGTGAAGCCCTAGACACTGTTTCTCACAACATTCTTCTGGAATAAAATGGTTTCTCAAGGGCTTGAACAGGGGAATGCTTTCCTGGGTAAAAAACTGGCTGGATGGCCAGGCCCAGTGAGTTGTGGTGAATGTGGTTAAATCCAGTTGGCAGCTGGTCACAAGTGGTGTTCCCCAGGGCTCAGTACTGGAGCCAGTTCTCTTTAATACCTTTATCAATGATCTGGTCAAGAAACTTGAGTGTGGCCTCAGTGAAGTTTGCGGACAAGAGCAAGTGGGGTGAGAGTGTTGACCTGCTCAAGGGTAAGAAGGTTCTACAGAGGGATGTGAACAGGCTGGATCGATGGACCAAGGCAAACAGCATGAGGTTCAACAAGGACAAGTGCTGGTTCCTGTATTTCAGACACAACACCCCACACACAGTGCTACAGGCTTGGGGCAGTGTCTGGAAAGCTGCCTGGCAGAAAAGGCATCAGGGTGTCGGTCAACAGCCATCTGAATATGAGGCAGCAGTATGCCCAGGTGGCCAAGAGGACCAATGGCATCCTGGCCTGTGTCAGAAATAGAGTGGCCAGCAGGACAAGGGAAGTGATTGTCCACTTGTACTCGGCACTGATGAGGCCACATCTTGAGTGCTGTGTCCAGTTTTGAGCCCCTCACTACAAGAAGGTCACTGAGGTGCTGGAGCATGTCCAAAGAAGGGCAGCAAAGCTCGGGAATGATCTTGAGAACAGGTCTTATGAGGAACAGCTGAGGAAACCAATGTTTAGCTGGAGGAAAGGTAATTGAGGGGATCCCATAACACACTTTATAAATTCCTGAAAGGAGGTTGTAGCCAGGTGGGTGTAAGCCTCTTCTCCCAAGTAACAAGTGATAGAACAAGAGGAAATGACCTCAAGTTGCACCAAGAGACATTTAGACTGAATATTAGGAAATCATTCTTCATGAAAAGGGCTGTCAAGCACTGGAACAGGCTGCCCAGGGAAGTGGGTGAGTCACCATTCCTGGAGGTATTTAAAAGATGTTGAGTTGTGGTCCCCAGGGACATGGCTTAGTGGTGGAATTGACAGTGCTAGAGTAACAGTTCAACTTGATGATCTTAAACGTCTTTTCCTACCAAACTGATTCTATGAACATTAATTTATGCCTTTATCTTTACTGTAATCTACATGGTTAAATGAGGAGACTTAAAGATAATTAATTATCTTCCTGAAATCAGTTGCTATGACTAAGCAGTTTTCCTGCAGAGCTCAAATGCACCCAGAATTTTAAAAACACCTTGGATTTCTCACATAGGTGGATGCACAAGGAAAATGTTGGTGCTGATTGTCACATCATCCTGCCCTTTTGTTTTGACCAAATATTTCAGAAGCACCTCTAATTTGGGAATCCTTTGAAAAGCAGCCCCAAATAATTATGAAACAAGGTCAGAAGCTGTCTTCTAATCCAAATTACAGGCACGATAAACATCCAAACTTATCCAAACCCATTCTGTCACACTGGGTTTATAACTGTCATTTCATCATTAGAGGTCCCAGTGAACAACACATTTATCTAACAGCCTCTGGAAAAGGTACTGCAGCAACGTAGGTGACTGGTAGCTGCACAGTCCCAGGGCTATGCCCCTGCTGCATGAACCAGAGGCTCTGCTGGTTCACCTACGGTAGAGAACAACGTAAATCCTTTCTATCTACAGATTTGCCTGTGCATATGTTTGGAATTTGGAGGTTTCAGACCACAAAGGTACAGGACCAGAGCCTCCTAAAAAGCCTGAAGCCCTGTTAGAAGTCTGCATTCTCTGAAGCTCAGGTCATTATGATTAAGTAATTTGTTCCAGTCTTCTCTAATCTTGGTGCTCAGTGGGCATATTTTGAATTTCTTCTGACTATTAGAACAAGCAAGCACTCAGTAACCTGCAAACTAGTAGTTAATTCTGTAGGCTATAATCTGTTGTGTTTACAATGGAGGATAAACTTGTTTGTAATATTTTCCTCAACAAGTATGACAAGAAATATCTGTATTTAATCCCATGCATATATCATGCTTTATCCAAGCATGCCATGGGGATTTCAAGATGCCTAAAATATGAAAGACAGCTATTTGGCTATAGGGGAAAGCTTAACCCTAGTGTGAAGGGAGGAGCTAAACACACCTGTACTGGCCCATACCTCCAGGCTGGCTGCCACACAAAAGTATTTTGTTCCCTGTCAGGTTCAGGTTTCATTCCAAAAGAGGTTCTACTGAATTGAAGTGACAAGGACAGGATACACCACCAACACTCCCAGCACTTCAGCTTTGTACTTTCTCTCCAGTTTTGAAGGATCCAGAATGAAACTGCAGCTGGAACCAGCAGGTGTGAATGCAGGATCTGGCAGCTCTTTAATGCCCTCTGGCATTAAGGCATGAGGGCATTAAACCTTTTTTAGCTCCATAAGTATGCCCACTCCAAGTTACATGAGGTGCTCAGTGTGGCCAAAGTCAGTTCCTCTTTCTATAGGACCGATCATCTGCTGCTATCCAGATTTCTCGCTCCTCCCAAAGCTGCCCAAAAATTTGCTTGGCTAAGTGTCTGCAGAAAAGGGGATTTTCTGGTGACCAAGGAGAAATGAGAGACTGGAAAGCACTGCTTTGCAGCTTTCTGGCTAACTCAAAAAGCAAAGAAAGATCAGGTTTATGGCATATTATGCTCATTTTGGCTGGGATAGAGTTAATTTTCTTCACAGCAGCTAGTACACGGCTATACTTTGGATTTGTGCTGAAAACAGTGTTGATAACCCAGATGTTTTAGTTACTGCTGAGCAGCACTTACACAGAGCCAAGGCATTTTCTGGTCCTCACACCACCCTACCAGCAAGTAGGCTGGAGGTGCACAAGAAGTTGGGAGGGGACACAGCTGGGACAGCTGACCAAAGGGATATTCCATACTATACAACGTCATGCTCTGTATGTAACTGGGGAAGCTGTCTGGGAGGTGGGTTTGATGATTATGATGATTATTGATATTACTATTGATATTATTAATATTTTCACCCTTTTTTATCCTATTAAACTGTGTTTACCTCAATGAGTTTGATGGTTCTTTCCATTCTCTTCCCCACACCACTGCTGGAGGGGGAAAGAGTGACCACCTGCATGATACTTAGTTATTGGCTGGAGTTAAAACATGACATAGGCTCCCAGTCTTTGTCTTCTGCTGGTCAATGGCCACATGAAGTCATCACTGCTGCCAAAGAAAGTGTGGGCCCAGCTAAAGGACTCTGCTGTAGATCCCATTTCCCAGTAACAGCTCTGTGAATGCATCTGCCAGGATAACTCCATAGGAGTTCCCAAATGTAGGGCTCAGCCAAACTCTGGAGGAGGAGGAATGGCTGATGTAAAAAATGGCTCATCTTGTATGGAAACGTCTGAGATTAAGACTGATCTAGAGGTGCAGGGAGGTAGGACATTCGTGGACCAGGATATGGCTGGCTGAAGAGGACTCAGATTTTGTTTGTAGTTCTTGTGAATGGACATGTATTGCTTGTGAAGAACAGGAAGGAACTGGATTCCTCAAGATTTTAAATAAGGGGTGAAATTGATATTTCAGTAGTTCTGGTAAGGACTTCTTAGAAGTCTGAAGACAGTTTGTATTCTTTCCTCACAACAGAGAGCTAAGGCTGAGTCTGTATATGAAAAGTCAGACAAGGACTGAGATTTTCAGTATGATATATGCATTATATAACTTCTCTGTTGTAAATGTCATGTCTTTATTTCATTCTAATAATTTAAAGACTCCATATTCTCATATCCTGACGAAATTTCAGTGTCTGCTGCTGCACAATGATTTTTTCCAAAAAGAAATGAATGATGGTCCCATACAATCACTAATTATACACTAATTGTACTTCATGACATCTGTTTTTCTCCTCTTCTGATTTACAATGAGTAGCTATGGAAACTGAGGGTGGATACCTCAGTACTTCACAAATGAGTAGGCAGGGGAATTTATTAATTTCCTCAGGATAGTTCTATTTTGCTTAGTCAGTAATTAAGAGCAATCTGACTACAAAGAAGTCATATTACAAATGGTGAAATGACCTTTTTCAACTGCATTACAGAGCAAGTACTTCTGAAAAAGGCTTGCTAATAATGACTCACACTTAAAATAAAAGGCACAGTTACTCAACCTCCTCAGTTGTTTATATACCGAAACTTCTATACCAAACCCCTCATCAATCCACTATACAAAATGTCTTTGTATACATCGTGTTCAAGGACTACAGAAGAAGAATCGGCTCATTAAGAAAAGCTGTCAGCATCTTTATGGATGTTCACAATGGTCACCACATCATAAAAAGAAACATAGATTCAAGACTGCCAGGAAGATACTTCCTCTTACTTACTCTCTTATAGTGCTACAGTTTGGAAAAGAAAAAAACATTTTTCATAGGATTCCATTAGACTGAGATGCAAATTTGTAGTGTTAGTCCCACTTACTTTGCTCCACACTGGCAGGACAGACCAGATAAAATAACCCTTTTCCTGATCAAACTTGTAGCACTATGAAATGGTTAAATTACAGGATTTTATTTTCATAGAATGTCAGCAAGGCCAAAGATTAGCAGCATTGCGAGAAGTGCTGAGAACCTTAGTAAAAATATTTAGGATTATCAAAGGTCTTGCTAAATGTTTTTGAGAGATTTGGTTTAAAGCAGCCTTGACTTTCCTTAAAAAAAAAGCCAATCAAAAGCAACCAAAGGCCCCGCTCAAAAAATTCCACATATGTTGCTGTGTGATGATAATTTTTACCTTCCTCTAAGATATGAGAGACCATGACAGGAAAAGAAAAGCAGGCCCAATGTCTCTTTGATCTAAGTAAAGTTTGGGATAAGGTTCTCCTGATGATCTGATTCTTTTTCTGTAATGAGCGAATACACCAAATGCAAAGGATTTCTTATAGGAGATTTGTCATAGTTATACAGGAGGTATATAGAAGTCCTTACATGGAAATGTAGGTCTGCAATTAGGTGCCACCCTCAGTACAGCCCTAGGGATCTTAACACCATACTACAAAAACTCCATCACATCTGGTAACTGCTCACATAAAAACATTCTATTTGCACCTTATGTGCTAGTACAGAATCTATTCTGGGCTGTGTGCAGAAACTGGGAGCAAAATCCAGGGCTTTTTTTTCAAGTTGGCGGTAAAACTGGTATTAAATATTACAGAGAACAATTTCACTTGAGGGTTTGGCTTTGAGTAATGAGGTGTAACAAATTAAGTCAAAGACGCATGGCCTAATCAAAGGTATTTAACATCTAAATTCACTAGATGTTTACCCAGTCAAGGAGCAAAAGCCAGTTTTCTTTAGCAGCAAACCCATAGTAGGAGTCGGAGGCAGATGTGCTGCTTCATTTGTCTCTCTCAGTCTTAAGTTGAACTTTCTGGTTCATTAGACTTTTACCAGTCTTCTCACAGATGTGAATTTAACCCTACCTATGTATCAGGTTCAGACTAGATCTTAATTCTATCAATCTCCTTTGGACATCTCATTTGCAAATAAAAGACTTTTCAAAATAAAACAAAACAAAACAAAAAGCACTGTTCTGAGAAACCAGTATAGGGAAAATACAACAAATATTCACTTACCTATCGTAGAGTTGACAAAAAAAACAGTAACAGTTGCATTCTGAGGGTTAGGGAGTGCTTCTATGTCAGCTAAACAAGTCAAAATCTCAGTGTCTGTCGGAGTCAAAGTTAGGATGCTCAGGGCATTGTGGAGGCCGTTAGATCCTTGACTTTGCTTGGTAACATACCTCAAGTTATCAATGAAAGAGTCATTTGTCATCCAGGTAATGTCTGGAGCTGGAGCCCATCCTAAGGCTTCACAAACAATTTCAATTGTTTTGTTCTCTTTTACTGTTAAGGTGCTATTTTTGATGAATAAAGTCCCATTAACTGTAGGAGGGAAAAGATGTTTTGTTCCTTCAGAATATTTGACTGCATTGCTTTTTTGCTGATAGTTTTATTATCTTGCTACCCAGAAATAGCTATGCCTTGAGATATGAAGTCAAAACCCATCATTATTAACCCGGATTTATCATATGCATGATATAAACTTGCAGATATTGTAAGTTAACTCCATGGACACATTGTCCAGTATGCCTAAAGCACAAGTCTCAGCTTTCAGTACCTTTCCAATAAAAAGCAGGAAATTACACTTTTTAGCCATCCTGATATATTTCCAGCTGAAGGAGTACATAACGAAAGGACAGGGTTTCTCTCTAAATTTTGGGTTTTATCAGGAAAGGTTTTTCTATAGATGATGAGTTCTCATTGCACGAAGCATCTCTTTGACAAGTGGATAGTTTCTGGTAGTTAGATCTTGCCTTACTGGCTGCACTCTCTCACTACTGATGCTTCAGAGATGAGGAAGGAGTCTCATACACAGGGGTCGATACACCGGAACTTACGTTCCTTGGGAGTGGTAGCTTGCAGCAGCAATCATATGAAGAGTATCACCTCGAGTCTCAAGGCCTTTACTTCTACACACCATTAAATCAAACTCAAACAAGCTGCATACAGACTGATGCCTGAGTGAGCAACCAGGAGGGAGATCTGCCCTAAAGACAGCAGAAGGTCCATGTACAAAGATGTGCATATGGTGTAATTCATATTGTCCCTAGCCCAAAGATCATTTTTCAATGAGTTCCGATAGGTCTGTTATACTCTTTGGGCATTTCAATGCAATCCAATAAAGATTAAGATGTGTAACAGGAAAAAACAAGGGCAGTTCAAAACTTTGTTAATGGCACTCTGAATGTGACTCTGACACCTGCTTTGACAGTAAAATTAAGATAAGGAGGACAGGTGGCAAAGGATGGTAAATGAGAGCATGTGCTTGCCAGGATCATTTGGCCAATCCATCAGAGGATTCCTTTAAGTGCAGTATAATAAAATAGCTTTCTATTGATAGCTATACGCACCTTGAACAGAAAGAAATGCAAAGCTGCTCTCAGCGGACTGCTGGGTGCTGCATTCAATTTTTCCGGAGTCACTCAGTTGTGTGTTGCGGATGATCAGCTCTGAGGTAAACCCACTGCTACTGGTGTAATTTTGAGAGGTGAAGCGGTCCGATGTTTCAACAGCTCCTTGAGAATTGATGACAGTGAGGACAGGATTTCCATTGGACAGCCAAATAAGAATTACCCATCCTGCTGACACAGTGCAATTAAAGCGGGCTTCTGAACCAGCAAGCACTGTTGCATTAGTAGGGCCGCTTATAATAGAGTAACAAAAGCCAAGACCTAGAGGGAAGAAAAAAATGCAGTCTGTAAATACATCTACAACACCACCACTGAAGGATCTTTGGCTTTTTTTACTGCCAGCAACTTACAGCTAAATAGCCAGGTGTGCTGGTTCAAACAGTATGATTTGCTAGAGCGCTGGGGTATTAAGCACTTAGTGACCAAGCATCTGGAAAGGGTGTTGGTTCAGCTGAGCTGGCACTTCACCTCTGACAGCTGTCAGTACCCAATACTTAAAGGAAAAGATTCTTGTCTCATTTTCTTCAATGCCAGTCAGTAAGTAGTTAAAAGATCTGTATGGTGAATTGACATTGTAGTGGAGTAATGTTAATCCCAATGCTAAATGGAGTAACCTTAGGAGTAAATAGTGGTCAAATGCTACATTTTTATAATGGATCCCCAAGCCAGTCATTGCAAACCCAAGATGCAGAGGTTTATATAGATTAAAAGATCTTAAGCAGTTCAGAAATGGAGATGCACAATCTAATCTTTCAGCTCCAGCTTTGATTAAATAGTTTTCTTTAAAGGTGCATTTGATTTTTGGTCTCTCATCCTCCCACTCCAAAATTGCTTAACTTTCTCTCTTCAATGATTCACTAAAAAACATATTTCCAGTTTTGCTGAAAGAAAAATGTTCCACTTTTAAAGAAGAAAATACATGAGTTCTCCAGAGGATAAAGGAATATGTAACCGGTCCCTTTACCATACCTCACACTGACACTGATTTTTTGCGGTACCAGCATATATCCTTCCATGTTCTTTAGCCTATTCATCTGCCTCCCCTTCTTTCTCAAGCATGCATCACACACATCCTTAAACACATTCTTGGGCTTTCTGCTAGTCAGAGCTGCTGTAATTCATGATCTTTTTTCCTTTAAAAAGTAGTACCAATTTTGGCTTTTATTTTTCAGAACCAAAAGCTCATTTCTAATGAAGGCATTCTGTTTTCCTTTCCTCCTCCTCAGACCCAGGGCCCCCCGTTGCCCTCAGAGGAATGAATGTGCAGCTGTTGCCCAGGCAGATGGTGGATCCCCTGTGCGTGGGAAGGCAGAAGCACTTGCTTGTACCAAGCAGAAAGTGAAGGATGAAGGCAAAGACCTTTTTTTTTTTCAAAGCTGCAGCTGTGACTTCAGTCTCTGAAATAGCAAGGAGAAATGAGCATGATTTTGAATGTGGACAAATCCTAAAGTATTTCTCAGAGAAAGAACATCATATACCCTAGTCTTCAGGAGGGACAAAACTTCAAACTGTAAGAATGACCCAGATTGTTTGGTTGATGCATTAGGGAACAGGATTTGAGAGAGAAGTTTTATGTGAAATTAGGAACCTGCCTCTCTGGGTCTTTGTTCTTTGTTCATCTGTCTGGATTCTGGCTCAGTTCCCCAGAGCATGCTACGTCCATGTGCAGTAGAGCAAAGGCAGAGGTATTATCAATACCTTTCGAGGAGGAGTAGCTGACCAAATGGCCACAGGGTAACTCAGGTTGGAAGTGACCTCATGTGGCTCTCCAATCCAGCTCTCCTCTTAAAGCAGGATCAGTTATGAGGTTGGAACTGGTTGCTTGAGGCCTTAGGGTTAGGTTTTGAAAACCTCCAAGGGTGGAGACTGCATGACTTATCTGGGAAACCTACTCCACTGCCTAACTGTCCTTGTGGGGGTAAAGCTTTTCCTTTTGTCCACTCTGACCCTTTTTTGTTTCCACATATGCTGTTGTCTCTTTTCCTCTTGCCATTCACGTGTCTCTAAACTTGGGTCTGCTCCCTTGCAGCCTAGTGCTTACCCACACCTCACTCACTGTGACACAGTTGCTCTTTGATGGGGACAGTGAAAGGTTTCAGTGGCAACGGGCCTCAAGAAAGCTCTAGACCAACTCTCTGCTCCATTCACAGTTGGGCCATTCGCACAGGGTCTTGTCAAGTCAAATTTTCAGTATCTCCATGGATGGAGATTTCAAAAGCTGTCTGAAACCAAACAGTCCTGACAGTGAGACCTACCTCACCAGTGGGTTTTTATAGAATCACAGAATGGTTTGAACTGGAAAGGACCTTAAAGACCACCTAGTTCAAATCCCTCTGCCATAGGCAGGGACACCCTCCACTAGACCACTCTCCAGCTTTCCTGTAAGCCCCTTCAGGTACTGGAAGGCTGCTATAAGATCTCCCTGGGCCCTTCTCCAGGCTGAACAAGCCTAACTCTCTCAGCCTTTCTCCATAGGAGGAGTGCTCCAGCCCTCTGATCATCTTTGTGGTCCTTCTCTGGACTCGCTCCAACAGTACCAAGTCCTTGTTATGTGGGGGCCCCATAGAAGAATGCAGTACTCTAGGTGGGGTCTCACAAAAGCAGAAGGGCCGAATGCCCTCCCTTGACGTGATGATCACACTTCTTTTGATGCAGCCCAGGATACGGTTGGCTTTCTGGGCTGCAAGCACACATTGCTGGCTCATGTTGAGCTTTTCATCCAGCAAGACCCCTAGGTCCTTCTCCTCAGGGCTGCTCACAATCCATTCCCAGAACATCCTGAGGTGTGTTTGGGATTGCCCTAACCCATGTGCAGGACCTTGCACTTGGCCTTGTTAAACTTAATGCAGTTTGCATGGACCCACCTCTCAAGCCTGCCAAGGTCCTTTTAGACTACACCCCTTCCCTTCAGTTTGTCAACTGTACCACACAGCTTGGTGTCATTGGAAAACCTGCTGAGGATACACTCAATTCCACTGTCTGTGTTGCCAACAAAAATGTTAAACTGTGTTGGTCCCAATACTTTAACCTGAGGAACGCCACTCATCACTCATCTCCACTTGGACATCAAGCCATTGACTACCACAACTCTTTGAGCGCAATCATGCAGACAATTCTTTATCCACTGAGTGGTCCATCCATCAAATCCATGCGTGTCTCCAATTTAGGGATGTCATGCAGGACAGTCTCAAATGCTTTTCATCACTTACTGGGAAACATTAATCTGAAACATCCCCAAGACTTCCAGTGCCATCCCTAACAATTCAGGCTGTAGTCTGCATAATTACAGCAATTAGACACTGTCCGTAACAGTCTGATTAGAACCCTTTGTCTGCAAATTTGGCCTGAGCTTAAATGTTATTTTCTAGGAAATATAAAAGTCTGAAATGGCCATTACTCTCTTGCTAAGAGTATTCAGTGCAACCAAGTGATTTTTAAAGGCTTCATTCAACCCAGGTTTTGTACATTCTATGTTGTTTATTCATTAATGGATTAATTATAAATTATTGAAAAGATTTTTTTTTATTCAGTCAGTAGCTGACATGAGTAGGGGAGAGTGTGTTGTATTGTTTCACACAAGGGAGGTGTTTGATAGTTGTATAACTAGACCCAGAGCCCAATCTCAGTTACAACATTGCAAGCAGAGCTTCCCTGAACACACCCAGAGCATAGGGTCTGCAATCTCCCATGTCAACAGCATTTTCTAATTCCCAGCTCACACTGAATCCTAGGCACTGTATATCTCTCCAGGTTTGTGCCAAGAATTGTTCTTTAATATAAATAGCTCCTCTCTTTCCTCCCACCCGCCGCATGTATTTACAGACAAAAGCCTTTTCATTCTTTGTTTTGCAGGGTTATACAAACCTAGCTCTCCCTGGTTCTTTGTGTGATTGACTCTGAGTTCCCTCATGTTTACATAAACCTTTAACAAATTTTTCCACCTTCCTGAGTTATGTTACCTCTTCCATGCACCTCATTCTCCAAAGTATATCTGTGTGTGAGCAATAAAACATTAAAAGAAAAGCAAACTTCACTTCCACTGATAGTCAATAAAGCCAGATAAGATACAGTAAAACATATTTCTCTTCAACTTAAATGGCTCATTTTTTCCAGTAGCATTTATTCAAAGCTCTTTTTGGACTTGTAAAGGTGAACTGAAATGCTTTAAAACATGAAACAGCTTGAAGACAGACTCAGTAATCAACTTTATGTGCACACTTTACTACATTGCTTTATAAACAATTAAACACAAAAATGCCTAAAAGGTATGTCCTCTCTTTTCTATTTGTCACTTTCTGAGTGTGAGGGGTTAGCTACATGTCTGTGGATGGCATCATTTACAGAGCTAGGAGTTTTCTAACCAACGTGCACCGATGCAGTGCATTCTAATGAGACCATTTGTCACGTAAGATGGCCCTCTTCCCTGACATTCAACATCCAGTTGTCAGGATTTCTATTCATATCTTATATCACCGGGGTTGAGACACTGTCGTAAGCTCAAACGTGTCTTTGAATTACCTACTTTTTCTTGACTCACATTGTAGCCAACCTTTACAATGCTATTCCCTATCTGTGGTGTCTATGCTAAGTTTGGTTTTTTATTATTTTTACACTTTTACTGAATTCCTTCTGGCTGGTTGAAGTGGACATAAACAGCTATCGTGATGACAGGCCTAGCCATGAACAAAATTCCTTAAGAGTTAACACAAAAATACATTTAGTTGCTCATGGAACAGGAGCTGCAGTACCTACCCACACTGCTCCTCTTAATGTAGACTGATCTCTCTGCATTTGTAATTTATTTCTATGCCTGTGCAAACACTTTACTGTGTTAAGGAGCCGTGGTTTGCCGTGGCTCTGAATATAAGATGGAACTTTCGGTATGCTGCTAGCTGTTAATTACTCATTTGCAACGAGATCATGTCTGAGAGTTCCATTATAGCCTTGAAAATTATCCCTAAACATGAATAATCAGGGATCATCAGCTCTAAAAATAAATGGCTAATATTGCTTTTGTTTTCTTCAGACAGTCAGGACAGTATAGGCATGGAGGTATGAGTTTCATTTATCTAATCTAGTTAGTCTTTCACTAACTTCTGTGAGCCAGGGAACAGGTTCATAAACCCTGTATGGGAATTCTATGGGTGGCAGGAGGACTGCAGAGTACGTCATAGCTCAACTTGCCTTCCATTCAGATCTCAGTAAAGCCCCAACACAGCCAAAAAAGGAGCTTCATCAGCCTCTCCACCTGCTGCCAAAACATTTTCAGTGGTTTTAACTTTGCCTCTTTATCTCTGTGCTTTAGTTTTTTATCCTGCAATAGCACATGGAGTCCTGAACCAACAGTGCGTTCCACTGTCCAGCCCACGTACAAACTCTGATAAAGTAACTCGTGTAAGGTCAAAGAGGACATTCATGGCAGAAGTGGGATCTAAACCCAGATACCCATGCTTTAAGCCAGGGCTATAAATCCTTTTGCTGGGCCTTGCTTCTTGCACTAAGGAGAAAATGTCAGTGCTAGTTTCATTTACATAGTGCTTTAAAATACCTTGCAGATGGTTGCTTTTAGACAAATTAAGGCCTCAGGCTATATTGTCAATGTACTTTACAGGAATTACATGTTCAGCTCTTAACAGCTGGTTTAACATCTGCTTCTCCACATGCAACCAATAAGAAATCCCACCCAGCCAAATATCATTTTTGCAATAGGGAAATGTTAAGCTATCTTCATGATATTGCATTACCCCTTAATTTTTGAAGAACAAAGCTGAGTTAGGACACCTTCTTCGAGGCATATCACTAAATGTAAAGCAGTCACCAGCAATGAAAGTTAAATTGATAAGTATTTATGGTATTTTGGTTGCTTGGTCCTTTCCAACATCCTGCAGAGAAGATACGGACTCCTGTATGAGCAGTTTATTCCTTCCTCTGTCACATAAATTCACTGTCACATCACTGAGGGTTTTGAAGGAACAAAAATGTATCTTGTTCCCTGGCTGACAACTGCACCAAGGGAGCCTCATTTGGCAAAGAACTGGCATTGCCCTTCTTCACCAATGCTTTTTCTTTCCCGCTTGAACTTGCTCTAAAGGAACACTTTTTCACGCTGCAGGTTTCAGCAAGAAGGGCATCGAGACATAGCTACCTTTTTACCTTCCCTTCTCTCCTCTGCTGATTCTGTCTTTCCTCTTTATAAGTGACCTATTTGGTTGCAGTGCAGTGCAGTGCAATGCAGTGCAGTGAAGGACAGGAGGGACTTACCTTTTTGCCATAATAATTACTTCTTTTCAGCCTCATTATTGTATTTCAGAATAATCATCCTGCACTATACCAGTATCATCCTTCACTAAACACTGCCTCTTATCCTTTAGTTTTTGTGGCTAGTCTCTGTCTTCCTCCCTTCCTTCTCTGCTATTTCTGTTTCGATTTCTACTTTTTTTTTTCCCCCTTCCAGTCTGTTTTACATTCCTTTTTCTTTTCACTCTTTATTCTTTTGCTCACACCACCTTTTCTTATGCCTTCACTCCCTCATTACTGGCCCACTACTCCAGCAACAGCTCTGCAACAAATTGTGTAGGATTTGGTAAGATTTTTCTTCAGCACATCTCAAGTCTATTTCGAAAACCAACAGCCCTGCAGCTGAGCTTTTTGAAAACCAAAATAGGTTAGAGCTTGTCAAAGCCTGCAGAGAAGGACTAGCTTGTTTGCTTATGTTAACAAGACTTTTTAAATGCTTATAGGATGTTTCTGTCAAGTAATACCAATCTGCTGGTACTCAGAAACATGTATTTCCACCCACTTGCATGCAAACCTCTCCACAGCCCCCAAGTGTGTCTTTCCATCCCTTCTCTTGCTCACTGTTTGACAGCTGTCTCTTGCACTCTCTCCTGGCTCTGCTGATGGACTACTGCTCTCTTCCTGAACGATCTCATCTCCAGTGGTGAGGGTCCCCAGGCTGGGACAACCACAGCAGCACCACCACCAATATCCTGGTGGCCGGCTAGGACCCTGCACTTCATTTTGGCCCTGAGGTCTGCAATGCTATCGCCACCAAAGTGGGTGCCGTGCCTGCCCACAGGGATGTGCCAGCCGAGCCAGGCCACCCAGCCTCATGCCTGCCGACACCCACAAGCAGCAATGCTCCTTTCAAGGGCAGGACTTGACACTCCCTGCTATGAGGTGTGCTCCCACGGCTGCACTGCACAGTTAGCACACTTGCTAACCCCTCATTGCTTGCAGGTGGGACGATAAAACATCCATTGCAGGCGTGCTTGACCAAAAGCATTAGCAAAGGGTAACAGAAACCCTCTAAAACATGCAGTGCTCTCCTCTGGGTGCTTGTGAAGGCAGTATAAGAATCAGAACAAATAAAAATTGAGCCTTCCTTGTTATAACTTCTCTGTCCAAAAATAAGTGATCTCAGGGCTGCCAGAGACAAGGACTGCATCTACACCTATGGATCAATCCTCCATGATATTTGTTTCTAGTTGTTTTCAGCCTATTTATAATATCCAGTGACCATGAGCTTTACTATTCAATTACATACTGTGAGGAAAAGTAGTCTTTGGTTTACCTTAAGCCTTCTTTCTGATAGTTTTAAAGGCTGCCACTAGCTCTTTTTGTTATGAGAAATTCTGAACAATCATTTCAGCATTCCCCTCCTATTTCAATAAGTCTTTATTATTTCTTCTTTTTCACATGCTGAAAAATATCCCAGTCTAACAAAGGCCTCCTCATACCTCTGATCACCTCTGTCTCACTTGATACCTTTTTCAGAGCTAGTGAGTCCTCTTTTAAATTGAGGGGCTAACAAAACATCCAATATTCAAGATACAAGCTTTCTCTGGATTGTATAATGCCAGGTTCCATTGTATTCCCCTTGCTGAAGACACTAAGTGGTGAAATTTTCTCTCTTTTCCAGCAAATTGCTCTCTTTCCAAGGTATCTATTCTTTTCTCCCACTAGACATCTTCATTTAAGTGATGCTTTGCATTGAATGTTTTCTGCTCCTTTATTACTTACTCACTTGGCATCGTGACATTTTCTGGCACATCTTCCTAGGCTCTTTTTGGATTTGTCTGCCCTAAGTAATTCTCCACCACCTGCAAAGTCTGCCACCTCACAGTTCACTCCTCTTCATGAGGTTGTTTAAGAGCTTTTTGAATACCACACATCCCTCTGCAACTCCACTGGGAACACCACTCTGCTCAGAAAACTCAACGTTTATTCCTACATTGTGTTTCCTTTCACCAATTATTAAGCCATGACAATACCTCCCCTCTGGTCCCACCACAGCTTCCTCCTTTCAAAGCCTGTTAAAACATCATCTAGGCTATATTAAAAAAAAATAAATCAGCCTTGTCTCCATTACCCAGCTACTCACTTTATATTAACTTTTTCTTTGAAGCTCTGACACCAAGATACACTTTATCTGCATTCACTTTGAAACTCAGGAATGTGCAATGTAAATTGGAGCCCAACTAGCAAAATGAGAACTTGCATGTATATCTTGAAATAAAATTAGCTACTGACATTGAGTTCTCTATAGATGCCCCTTCAAAAGCAGTCCCCAGCAGAGAGGAGGAAGAGGAGAGCAAGGAATAGAGAAATAAGTGGGACATCCCATCTCAGTGGAAGTGAGAGAGGGCATCTCCTCCCCACCTCATCCGCTGCTCACTCCTGCATACTGAAGCCCACTCTAAGCCATTAGATCATTCAGGCTTGAAATGGAAACTTAAACATTTCAAACACTTTAAATAATCCCCCTGTGGGACTGACTGTTCAATCTGATATCACCAGTAACCGCCATTTACCCAGCTTTAAAATTAATCCACACATTTTGTCCAGGGTGGCTCATTTCACGGGTTATGAATGTGTCCTACCTGGTAGTGAGGCAGTTAAGATGAGAGAAAGGAAAATGACTCTCCAGAACCTTTCCATTGGAGCATTCTCTCCCAGTCTCTGAGGCAGAAAGCCACCAGCAGTCACTGCAGGCTGGAGAAGGTGAGGAGCAGAACTTATCGAGAAGCTTGGCAATGAGCTGCTGCTTTGCGTCCTGTGATAAAGGGTGACTTTGTGTGACCTGCATTACCAACAGAGGCAGAAGATTAAGTGAGGGAGGCTTTGGAAGGAGGGAAGTAACTCTTCTCAAAACAACTCTTCCAAAAGAAGTAGAGGAGCTTTCTTCTGCAGAGAAACCTTCCCTTATGGACCTTGCATCTCCCATGACCTTAGTCCCTCCTGGCTATTACAGCACGACTGCTTGAGGATTGACTGTGTCAGGAGAAGTGCATTGGCATCATTAAAGTTAATCATGAGCAGCTGGGAGAAATAATTGTCTAAACTTCCCCGCAATTGCGTGCGTATTGTGGGTGCGGTGTCTGTGCTGCCAGTGGCAGACTAATGAACCCTGTGCTCCATCACTTGCTGTCATGCAGGGCAACTGTGCAGGGTCCCCACTGCTCCCCTGGGCCAGATGGGAGCAGGACCCCATTCAGAGGGGTTGTTACACCTCCTCAGGAAACTGCACCAGGCAGCCTTTAGGAGAGGTAGTGGGAATATATTACAGTGTGCCACTACACCCAAAAATTTTGGTTTGACGTTTTTCTGTGTGCTTTATGCCAAAACTGGGATTCCTATTCACACATTTACAGGGAGAGCTTGGTGCCATCATTTCTGTGGTAGTCCCATCGGGCCCTCAATGCACAGGGGCCACCCTGGCTAGGAGGAATGGCTCCTTCCACCCTGGACTCTCTATCCCACCCCACTTGGGGCAAGGATGAGAAACTGAGCATTCAGAAAGGCTGCTAGAGCAAAGAGGGTCTCCAGGATTATTTCTCTAAACCTGAGAGTGGCTCTTACACTCCAAAATAAAACACCACCAGCTCTCCACCATGCTCAGAGATAAGATACAGAGCCTGGGTGGGAACTGTCGCCTTACTTTTGCATTTTCTGCTTTACAGCACTTGTGATTCACTTGTCTGATATTATTCTCCTCCCCCTCAAAATATGTGGGAGACTGTTTGAGTGCACATCTTGGTTTACAAATTTCTCAGCTGGGAAATTGAAGCTTGCCTTCATGAAAGGGACACAGGATATGGTTTTGAGGCCAGCACAAATTTCTTGTCAGGAAAGTGATTTTGATTTCAGGGTTGTTCTTTGCGGCAGCCCTGTGCAATGCATAAATATTAGTATCTCCACAGAGACACCCTGAGTTCCTGATAACAAGCATACTTCTTTAACTGCCCTTTTGCTAAAATCAAAACCACACCAAGACACAAAACACCGAAGCCCTGGCCCAGCTGTTTTGTTGCCCTTAAGCAAGCAGTTCATTTTGCAGTGTTGTGCAAAGACCCTGCCTTAATTCCTGGCAGGGCTTTTGTGAAAACATCACCAGTGGGGTGGCACTGGGGTAAATGACACTGCCTGTCCCAGAGTGCCTGCATGGGAAGAATTCCCTCACGCAGACCTTCCCTGCCTGCTGCACCACTGCAAACAACAAAAAATAATTTTTGCCATCTTTCCAAACACATTCACCTGCATCGTCAAGCTATACTGGAGTTCTGTTCACTGCTCAGTGCTTTAAGCAGAGGGTCACACCGAGTTTACTGCAGCAGTTGCAACCTGACCAGCTGGCAGCTTGCTCTGCATTTTCCCATTTTGCCAGCTTTAGGTTTACCTCACCATCTTAAGGGACAGCCCTGCCAACAAATCAATATTGTAAGCCAAACCTGTGGGCTGGTTTCTTCACCTGCATGTTGGTAGAGGGGCTAGTCTGAAGGCTGGTTTGGGTTTGTCCAGTACATTTTAGAAGGTTTTAGTTTTTTCTCGCTTCCACATTTCATCTGTGGAGGAGTCCCCAGCAGGCAGCTGGGGTGGGGGAAGCCGCCATGCACAGCCCGGAGGGGTTTCTCCTTGCTCTGTCACTGTGACAGTTCTCAGTATGTACACAAATTAGTCAGTAGTTTTTATCTGTCCTAGGAAGTGAAACAACCCAAACAAATGCACCAACAAACAAATCCAAAAGCCAGTGCCCTGGAGCTTACTTTTCCAGGAAGCTGCGATCCCAGGCAGGGCCTACAGGCCTGGAGAGGACCCCGCCAGCCAGGACAGAAGCTTTTATCTGTCCATTTACAAATTTGGCTGCACCAGCGCAAGCTGAGGTTTTATGGAAAAGAATAAGCTTGCAAGAATCTTGTGCCCAAACTCAGGCCAAAATCAGTAAATAGCTTGGTGTGAAGTAAAGCGAGAAGGTAAAGGGAGGAATCAATAACGTTTTGTTTTACTTTGTTTCGAAATGGACGTTCAAAGGGACGGGAAATATTAGCCGATCCCCAGATGAAACAGGATAGTTTGGCTGATGATGAATTGAATACCTGGGATTTGGCCCTCTCTGCAGGTGGGTGGGTGTCTCGAATCACCAGTGCTGCTGTGCGGGGCCAAACGCTGCCCGTAAGCTTGTGGCCCCACTCCGAGACTGCTACCTGCCGCCTCCGCGCCAGAGGAAAGGGAATAATATTGATAATACTGCACTAAAGGAGGGGCAGCCATATCTGACCCAGCACAGAACAGGGTTCAGATGCTTTGGGCTCCCCGTGATGAGAGGGACACCCACCCCAAAGGCGTGGGAGCGCCGCCGGAGATCGGGATCACAAAACACCCCTGCATAACCCACTGCTGCCAGCCCAGGGCTGACTTCTCTACTGTGACAGAAGCAGGCAGGGGAGGGGGTTAAATTGTCTTTCAGCAGCCAGCTCCTTTTACAGGGGAGAAAACTATGGCTCCGAAGGGGTTACCTGGATTACTTCCCTGGGCGACGAGAGGGTGTCTCCAACGGCTTTCTCTTTGAGGATGACAGGCCCCACTCACAGGCTCCTCCCGAGGGACAGAGGAAGAAGACGGCAGCGTTAAAAGCAAAGAACCCCAGGTGAGCCCTGGCCTCCTCACCCCTGAGGAATCCTCCCTCAGGCAGCAGGACCAGATGCCCGAACTACCGTGAGAAAGGAGCACCAACCTCTGCCAGGCCCCAGGGCACCCGCCCGCCCTGACATTGTCCCCATGATATGGTGAGGTAAGGATTGCCTTTCCCCTTCCTCCCGCCCAAATACGCCTATCGCTGGGTTAATATTTAACCAGTCATGCAGGAGGAAGTACAGCAGCAAATGATGACACACACCCCGGGAGCAAACTTCACACTGTCCCAGCCCAAAAAGCTGGATGGGTGCCGCTGCCTGACATCTCAGCAGATAGCCATGCCACCCTGCCTGTATGATAGACGGGGCACAGAGGGAGGTACGGGTTTTCTTTTCCTCAGGTTATAACAGCACAGGTGAGTGCTGATGCCCTGCACCAAGGCTGGAGTGTTCCTTGCCGTTGCAGCGCTGCAGGCAACACAGCAGAGCCAAAGCACCTGCCGGTGGGCTCTGCACCAGCTGTGCCTTCACCAAGGGGCTCTGTCACCCACAGCTGGGGCTGGGGTCTGCTGTTGGGGTCCATCAGCAGCCCCTGGCAGCATGAGGGAAGGAACCAGGTCCAGGGAACATCCAGGGGATCCAGTCAGGAGCTGGGTCTGGGGAAAGAGCTGAATACAAGGCTACAGCATGGCACCACAGCGCCCATCCAGGAAACAGGGCAACAAGCAGGGATGGGGACACACTGCAGCATCACTGGGACAGGAACTGACAGCCCCAGGTGGACCAACATGGGGCTGTGGGCCATGGGGAGGTTGGGGGAGACCTGGGGGGCTGCTGAGGGAGGGTCAGGTCCAATAGCGCCCTTCAGGTCCCTGACAAAAAGGGCCCTTACTGTGAAGTACAACTTAATAAGCAACTGATGAGAAAACTGAGTTGGTTTTCCATCTTTTGATGGAAAATACTGTACCCAAGTATTGGATGAGTTTTAAAAATTATTTTAATTATTTTCATATTCCTTTCCTCCTTTCAGTTTTTGTTTTGAGGAATATTGTATGTTACATCAGGAAAGTGTTCATTAAAACATTTCATTTAATCCTGAAATATTTTGTGTTTGTTTGCTCAGTTAAATCACACCTATTCCTGCCAATTCTACAATCATGTCTAGTCACCAAAGCTGCCTTGCAAGAGATGCTCTTTCAATGGCTGCAGCCTTCATCTTCTTCTGATAGTTGAACTGCATCCTTCACACTGCATTCCGCTATTGTTGGTCAGTCACCTGAACTGATGTGACACATTGGGAGATTTTTATAAGTCCACATGCTGGGAAGCTTAAATCATAAAAAAGGGACATATGTCTTTCCAGAACTGTAATTCCTACTAAGCATAGCAATAGTTCTAGGAAGTAGAAATTAATGCCACACTGACTCAAAATAAAAAGTTTAAATTCAGCAAAGAGAAATGAAACATTCTGTTTGGGGAATTTTGATCAATTTCCAAAATTAAAGGAAAAATATCACCCCAACTTGTTAAAAAATAATAATAATTTTAAAAGCCATGAAACCGCCAGGAAGTTTTTTGACCAGTTATAATTTATTCTTTTTGCTTCCTTGCTTTTCCAAACATGTAATTTTTTTAAAGTCTAAAATCTCACACTCTTGTCCAACAAACATGCCTACTTTCATAACACTAGTTTAATTTTCATCCAAACAAAGCTAGAGGAAGAAAAGGGAAAACATCTAATAAGCAGATTCCATCTCTCGTTCCCAAGTAAGAAAAGTGCAGAAGGTTAAAATGGATTGACTGGATTTTCAGCTTGAATTAATAAAGATAACTCTTTGTAAAAATGCTTTGGGAAGGATAATAGCTGCTTTTAAAACTCTTAGAAAACTATCATTTGGCACTACCGAGAAGAGATTGGCTCTGTCATCTTTGTAATTGCTCTTCAGGAAGATTTAAGCTGCTGTTAGATCACTCATTAACCTCTTCTCTGCCTAACTGTAGCCCTCCCTTAACATCTTCTCACCAGTGCTGTGCTCTAGAGCCTGGTCCACTCAATGTCCTGCCACTGGACCCTCTTTAGCTTCTCTACATCCTACTTGAAGTAAAAGGCACAAAACCTCACACAGGTTTTCAGATGTGTCTAGTACAGGAGAACAATAGTTTATCTGAATTTTCTGGCAACATTTCTCTGAATGTGACGTGGCTTGCCATGGTTGTGGTGAGAGGGCATTGCTGGCTTGTGCTCACCTCGGTGTTCATTTCAGCCAGGTCTTTTCATCAAGATTACTGCCCGCTGTCACTTAGGCAGTACCACTGCAGCTTATGCTTCAAAGTGGTTGCCCCAGATATGCAGATCTTTGTGCTTCTTCATGCAGAACTTCATGATATTTCTGTTGGCCCCGTCCTCCAGCTTACCAAGGTCCCTTTGGATGTCATGTTTATGCACCTGTACTCCAGCTGCCATTAAAACGCCCGCTAATCACAGACTTGGTCTGTGGAAATTAGCTGTATCCTTAAATATGTATGCACAGGAAGATGCAGACACCACTCTGCTGGCCCCAGTCACTGGCATGTCATTCCCATCCCTTCCATGCAAAGAGGACTGTTTGGTGCTTGATGCCCACAGCGGGAACTGGGTGCGTTGTGGTCTAGAGCATCCGTTGTGCTTATGTCCTGCTCTGGATGTGGCCCCAGTGGGAGTCATCAGGAAAGCACCTGTCACCTCCACCCGCACACTAGCTGCCTTGGCCTCATCATCTGAAATCCTCCCGGGTGAATCTGGTGCACAGTGACTGGATTCAAATGTCCTTTGTTTTCCCTGGGGCTGCTTAGGCAACCAACGCATGTATGAATGTTTTATTAATTATTTCTCACTGCCGCTGCTAGTTCGTTCTGTACTTTGACCTTCCTGAGGAACTGTGATACTGCGATGAGTACAGCCGTTGGTGTTGGTTAGGATACGTGTGGGATAAGGCATTAAACAGCATGGTAAAGTGTCTGAATCCCTGCTGAGAACATCACACACATACAAGACATCCATGTTCATGAGAGCTTGAAAGATCAGGCCCTAAGTTTACCAGTCTGATGCAAATGGAAAATCATTTTGTGAATCATCAGCCTGCATACCAGGCAGATTCCTACCTCCCACTCCAGTTTCTCTAGACACTTCTTTCCAATTCTTCCTTTTTCTTCTGCTTGTCAGTAGGGATATTTTTTGCTAGGTATTGTTAGTGGGGTTTTTTTCCCCAAACCTTCCAAGCTCTTTTTTGTGCACCAAATAATTTCCTCTGTACTGTGTGTAGACTGCCTAAACTACTGGAGCAACTGTCAATATTTTTTGTTCGGGGGGTTGTTAGCCTGAAACATATGTCTCTACAACTTGCTGTGAGAAGCCACGTGAGAAGCTCTAAGTGAAGTGGACTTTTTGAGAGTTGCTTAGTGAAGCCTATTGTCACTGCCATTGTGGCCAAAAGTGTAATTTTTTTTTTTTTTTCCTTTCTCACAAGAGAAATTCTCACAAATTGTCATGATGGAAAATGAAGAGCATTTACACACCTTCATCTGTAAATTACTTCTAGTGAGCCAGAATGCAGCAGGGGAAATCACCAGTCCCTACACTTCCATGCTGCACATTAGCTTAAAAAAATATGATCAGAGCCAAAATAAATATGATCAGAGGATGTGAACATCAAAACAGTGGAGAAGAGGCACTTACAAAAAAACCCCATTAAACCTGATTTAAGGTCAGTGCAAGAAACGGGAAAAAGTTCTTCATTTCCCCATGGAAACTGGTTTAAAATGGGGTTTGAACATTACAAAGACTTTGAGAAATCACTTCCTATTAAAAAATAAATGTTCTTTTCTCTAGTGAAGAACAGGAGAATTGAAACATCTAGAAAAGGGAAAGGCAGGAGACAAACTGACCTAGTGACGGAATTAGCTGTCAGTTCTCAAACATTAGCTGTCTCTATCTTGACGCCTACAGCATGCTCCTCTCTAGTAACTGATCAGGCCAAAGAGATGCTAAGCCATAACTTTTCCAACTCTGAAGCCTTTTTTTTTTATCCTCTTTCTTTGCTCTTACATCTTTCCTCTATACTTGCCAAAATATTTAGTGCTCTGAAAGGCATGTTTCTCATTCAAAACAGATTTTGTTGGTGTTAGCTATGGAAGTCAAGATACTCAGATCCCCCTTCTCCTCTCACAAGCTTCAGTTTTTAACATTTTTTTCATTAACCTGTTAATATATTGAAGACTCATCATAGTTTTACGCTTTGATTCATATTTTGTCCTTAATCAGGACCCAAATACACAAGAGGAAAAGCTCTAGAAAAAACAGGGCTATGCCCTTTCCTCTTTCTATTACCTACGTGGCTGGTGAGATGCATTTTAAGAGTCATAGAATCATAAATTATGCTGAGTTGGAAGGGACCCAGAAGGATCACCAAGTCCCACTCCTGGCTCCACACAGGGCCAGCCAAATCAGAGCATGGGACCAAGTGCATCATCCAGACATTTCTTAAACTCAGTCAAGCTGGGTTCTGTGACCACTGCTTTTTCCCCACCTTGTTTCCACTATGTAAGGTTTGACAACTACAGAGGCCCATTTCTGCTTTCAACATCAAGCACAGTGGACACTCTGTGGACCACATAGGGTCATTGGTGTCTACTACATATATATTAACATGAAAAATTAGCTGGACAGATTTATTATCTGAAAGATCCTGATGGTACACTGTGACATCCCCATGGAATAGCTGATGTGATATGAAGCGGGGCTGTGGAGACACTTGCAGAGGAGCTGCAATCCTTATAAAACCAGTGACCATGCACAGCATGCAGGACTTCTTCCCCAGTTACTGCTAGCCAACTAAGACATAGGCATCTATCCTAAGCTTATTTATCAAGGATTTTTTTTCTGCCATCTTTAAAGAGATAAAAGCATGCTACTAGATGATGCATCAACTATCCTGATACAACGGTCTAAGGCAGACAAGATATGTCACCCTTTAGCTAGGCCTGCCTCATTGTTATAAAGCCATAATAACTCTGTAAAGAATTGCTGTGGGCCCTTAATGAGGGCTTTGGATACAATCTTTTTCCAGACTTTCACACACAGGAAGTCACAGGATTAAACACTTTATTTGCATGAATATCCTTGAAGGTTTTATTTGGTGTTAATAAATGTGCACAACTGGAATGTAGTTCTCCAGTACCTCCCTACCAGCACCTCTGAGCATCATTACATGTTTCCCCTTTGGCAGGTGCTTTCCTCCTCTCCAGCACTGAAATCAGTGATGAATTGTGACTGGTAAAATGAAAAATGACATAATTCAGGGAATGTAGATGAAGACATTTATTGTGCAGTCCAGGCAATGATAAGTAAATAAGTTTATCACAGAAAGAAGATGCAACTTTGGTGCTGTTAGGAGGAGTGTAAATCTAAGAAGGAAATGTTTCGTGCTGTCTAATACATCAGTTCCCCTGGCAACATTTTCTTTAGCTTCAGAGATATTTTGTCTCTGGTCCAAACAGTTAGCTTAATTGCTCTCATTATCATTCAGTTTATTCTAAGGAACTTTTCAACGTACGAGAGCATGCCAAGAAAATGTAAACATCATTCTCTATACTCATTATAATCACTATTACATTTTTCATTATTGCTTTGGGTCATGATTTTAGACTCCCTCCTGAGCTTCATTATGCACAGCCAGATTCTTCAGGGAGTTCAGGCGAAGTGCACATCTACCCAGCACTCCTTCAAAATGGGTCTGCTCCACACCTACCACCCAGCGCAAGGTAAGTCCAGCTCTGGCCGTGCCTGATGACCAGTGCACGAGCCTTGACAGTGGTATGCACACCCTAGCACTGTGCCCAGTGCTCCGAGTCCCACAGGGCTTCCCTGATAATGCCAGGAAAATTACCATGGGAGTATGAAATGATACCCCTTTTCTTCCTTTCCCATTGGATTTTGCAAGGCTGCCAGTTATGAGAAACGTTAATACTTACACCTCTGAAAATAGAATATTAATGAATATTCCCTAAGTGACCTACAGGCGTGATCCAAATTGACACTGCAATGATGAGAGAGCAGACTATCACCATAAAAGTAGACATTGTACCGAAAGAGATGTGTCTTTTTTACATTTTCATGAAATACATCTGTGTGACTGACATCTTACTGCTCCCTTCGGGCATTCAGTTAAGATCACTAAGTAAAAATGGCAGGGTTTTTTCTTAGACATAAATGTCTCCTATGCACTGTGAGAGAGAGTCTGTGACTGAAAGCTGCCCTTTTGCAGTAAGAGAGCATAAGTCCCTGGCAGGGCTGGTTTCAGATATTCGATTTCTCTGTATGTGTCAGAGTAATAGAAATGCTCATGATCACTGCTGCATTTTGGCTTTCTCTCACAGTAAACTTCATTTTGATATCTGGCCATTTCTTCTGCAGCACTTGTTTACAAAATAAGATTCCCTAAATGTTGAGGGAACTGGTGAGAACTGAAAAATCAAGAATATGGTAAAGACTGATATGTTTATAGGGTAAAGTTCCCAGTCCCCACTTTTCCCCTAACCCAAGCGGTGCTTCCTCCAGCAAAGTTGGAGAAAGCAGTGCTGCTCAGCTACAGTGCCCTCCAGCAGCAAACCTCCTGTAGCCTGAATTAGGCCTGCAAGGCATGAAGGGTTTGGCCACAGCATAAGGGGATGGGATCCCCAAAATGGGGAGCACAGAGGTGCATCACACACCCTCGCCCTCAGCACCGAACTCTTCCCTGCCAGCACCAAGCGCTACTGTTCTGCCGCCTCCTCACCCCAGGCAGGAGCAAGCGACATTACTCAGGCTCACTCTGGCTCACTCCTACTCCTGCCTCAGGGCTCAGCTCACTCTTTTTCTTTAATTCCCTCATTGCACCTTTACCAGGAGAAGCACATGTAAAAGCTGCAGGTCCCTTTATGTACTGGAGTCAAACATTTACTTACAACTGCTGTTCCAGCAATAACAATTAAATTAAACATGAAGGGAATAGAGCTGCCTGGAAGATCTACAAGCTGGAGGTGTAAATCACACCACATAACTAATTTATGACATTCTGTGCCTACGGTTGTACACTGATGATTTCTAAGTGTAAGGGCGGCTGTGATTTCTAAGTGCTTTTGGTGATGGAAGAATAGGAAGCTGATTACACGGGTCTCTACCCCTGCACCCAATGTCATAAATTAAATGAGGCCAAGATAGGTCAGTAGTTGAACATGAGGAATACTGTGTACAGTTGGAGACATTGTAAGAAGGGGCTTGGATTTCCGCCCTCCCCCCCCCCCCCCCCCCAAAAATACCTTGCCATAAGGCAAGGTTATTTCTCAACCACTGTAATTGTCCAATTAAATTTTTCAGAGCAAATGTACTTGAGTGAACTTTTTAGAGGGAGCCTTAAAAACACCGTATTACTGGGCTTTGGCGGAAAAAAATCTGTATTTGCTCAGCCAGAACATGTGCAAATTCAAGCCTCGTTTTTCAGGCTGGATCCCCAAGGTACTGCTTATATATAAGTCCTATGACTCAGATGTTTTCCCATATCCAGAGGGATAATATCTGTAGAGACTTTTGGAAGTGCATTGGAGGAATGAACCAATGAATTTAAGTTCAGCTGCAAACAAACAAGCAAAATGCAAGCAGGAAAAAAAGATAAAACATAAAGATAGTGAGGGGGACCTTTTCTAGTTATGGTTTTTAGTTTGTAACTGCTTGTGCTTGGGAAACAGTCTTGACTGTCTTCAGTTACTTGACGTTTCCCTTCCCAGGGATGAGGGAGAGCGCTGTGCTTCCAGGTCCCAAGGGGCAAGCCAGTCAGCCAGACTCAAACAGTGACACTGTCACTCTGGTGACACTGGCAAAACAGTTTCACGTTTTAGAATTGTGTTATTTTTGGATCTTGATGTTCGAAAAGGTATCAATTGGCATTAAAATTGTCTTTTAGCCGTTCCTTGGCTATGTTTTAATAAACATGCACTTGATGCTCTTTTCATTTTGAAAAAATGTTCTAATTTCACATGACAGCCTGTCCATAAGGTTTCGTTTTAATGTGCCTTTGGCTTAAAGTTGTACCATGTGTAGGTCGTTATGGCAAGAGTGGCTAACATGGCAGGATTGCATGCTTAGTATTTGGGAAAGCACTGTTGGTTTTTATCTGTTTCTCTTTGATGGGAACTATGTATTTGCCTCAGGAAGGGGAAACCAACCATTTTAAGGTGTACATATTAAGGCATTTTAGAGAAGAGGAGAAAATTCATTTTAGCTGGAAAAAGAGCTAACCTCCTCACTTGACTACATCCCAAAATGCAAATGCATTCCCAACCAAAAAGACAAATGAACACACAAAACTGTGGTAACAAAATAGTTTACTAAAATATCATACATCAGAGAGTTAGCTCAACGTTCTCCTGTTCTATGCAAACAATGCAAACATTGTCACGTGTTTTACACCAACGCTATACAGTCGCCTGCACAAATCCGAGAGAGCAGCATTCCTACCAGATCCATTGCAGATGGTTAGCCCTTGTGTTCTGCTCAGCATTTTACGTAAGGCAAACATTTCATTGCAAAAATCTATTCTATATTCTCAAAAGCGCCTGGAAGAGTGGTTCTTCCTCAGTAATACCACATCAGGTGAGCTGTGGGACCAAATCCTTCACGGGCGTTTTTGAAAATCCTAACCTAAACTAGGAATATGTTAGGTGATGAGTTGGAATTGTGAAAAAATTTATTCATTTTTATACTAAAATACTGACTTTGTATTGGAAGGAATAGACTATGCTGTAATTGCAACTCTAACCAACTCTAGGACAGTATAATCTCTGCTGATTTTTACACTCCTTCCAACTAGAAGAGAAGCTCCGGCATAACTTTTAAGAGTAATTTTCCAAAGCTATTCATAAAGAACTGATCATGTGACCCAGAAAGCATAAAAATGTTGGGCTACCGAACTACTTTTATAGATAAACTGCCTCAAAATTACCTAAAATCTTTTATTAGCCTAAACAAAATTTTAAAAATACGTGTATGTACACTGCACTGCTGTGTTTACAGTTCTAGCTATATTTTGGAGTTTTCTGTGATGGTCTGATACACATAATTTGGCAGAAGTCCATCAATGTCATTTTGGTTGTGTTAAATGCCATGATCTGAGGCCTGAGCTGCAAAACCTGATTTTATTTAGCAGATGCATATAAACTGAGTGGCACAGTGGCTTGGTTTAAATAAATTAATTTGCCTTACATGCAATCAGCTACTTTTCTTAAATCACCTTTTCCAGCAGGTTAACCTTCTATTTTAAGTAATTAATTACTAATTTACTATATTTTTATTCAAAGCAGCCCACTGAATGGGGAGAAGTACGAAATCAAATTCTAATTTATGTGTTCTAATTCATACGTTGAGGAAGATAATGTGCGGCAACGTACAGCGCTCTCACTTGGGAAGTTAATTTGCAAAATGTAGAGGAACAGGCTATCTGAATCCATATCATATCAACTTCTTCTCATTAGCTCCTAACCAGAGATTCAACAGTGAGAAGTCGGTCGTTTCAGGCAGGGAGGCCATTAGATGCCAGCCAACATAATTTCAGTGGGGAGAAAATATTTCAAATACAGTGATAAAGAGACAGGCATCCTGCACGGGTCACTTAAAATTACAAATAGACTCCCTGGAAACAGTGTTCAGAATAGGATAGCTTCTTAAAACATGACTGAGGACCTTATTCCCAATGACATGGCAGCTATGAATTTAGCCCCCAAAATATAGGGCAAGCGTCTGTGAATTTGATTAACAGAGAATAGCACCACCTTCCCAGCTAGCAGCTATATTCAAGTAGTTAGAAACACTCCTGAACTAAAATAAAAGACACAATCAAGAAGTCTAGCAGAAACTGGTAGGGTAACTTTTTTTACAATGATGCAAAGCCACAAACTGCTCACGTACAACATATTTTTAAATCCCACTCACAAGCAGCCCTCATTCAGGGAAGCAACCCAAAATACTCTCCTCTAATGGGACTCTTTACCCTTTGGCCTTGAACTCAGCCTTGACAGAAGACCAGCAGCCGCACCACACCAAGAGCCAGGTGCCACCATCCCTCTTGGATCTCAACACCTGCTGGAGGTGAACAAGTCAGCCCCTCTGCATGTAAATGAAAAGTTATTCTGCCAGGAGACCGCACCCTGGGACTGCGCAGCTGGGCTGGTCCTGCCAGCTGAGATGAGGCTGGCACCAGGCACAGAGGTGGAATTGAGACCCACAAAGGACTATGGGATTATTTCTCTGAGAACAAGAGGCCAGGATGAACTGAACAAGATGTGGCCAGGATGAACTTTAGACTGCACTATACTGTCCCAGCTCACAGACCCTCTGCCCCACAGAAGAGGGATCTAGGAGAGGCCAGGAAATGTGCCTTTATGCTCAACACTTCTCCACTAATTAAAGCAATAGCCAGAATGCACCTCGGGTGCAATAGCAACGAATGGCAAAAAGACATTTCTGCAGGTTACATGGAAAGAACTATGATTAAAATGCTGCTGCTAGGCTTTATCAGCCCAACCCACCACATCTACTGAAGGCAGCAGCAAAAGTAGGTGTGCTACAGCAGGGCTTTGAGTCCAAGGGAGATGCACCCCCAAAGCTGGGATGGGAGGCAGAAAGAGGCTGTTCATCCTGGAGCCGGACTGCCTCGCCCCTGGCACGGGGTAGGCACAACTTCCTTTGTCACCCACACAACCACTTGGATAGCCATGTGTCTGAAAACAGCTTATACACAGCTATTTTCTGAATGGGAAACTTAAAGAAGACTATTCTTCCACCAAACAAACAAACATCATTTCTTCCATCATGAATTGTCAAAAATAAATGCATGAACTCAGGTCACTCTACCTCAGAAGAAAATAAATAATGTATTATCACGGGTATTAAGAACTTTTCAGGATGAGGCTTATTCCTGCTGAAAGTATTTGTCCTGCTCTTCAGATGCAAGCAAGTGAAAAGAGACACTTGCACAGTCCTCACAAACTAAAAGGAAATAAAAAATAAAAATTAATAACCCCAAAGTAATGCAATATCTTTCCATGTCTTTTCCTCCATGCTTGTTACCACTTTCAGCACATGTCCTCACCCCATCCTGGGGCAGCATCCGTCCCTGGTTCCCCATGCTGGACCTAATCCTGAGCCCCACATGTCATCACCAGGGCCTAGCCATTGCTGGCTTGCTCTCAGCCTACCTCTTAACCATGATGATTCTTAATGATCGGGACATTCTTGGTTGGACCTGGACACACTCTGTGGGTCTGTCCTGGTTCATGGCACTGAGCCCTGATGGCTGCCAGATCCCCTCAACTCCTGGCTCACTTTCCCCTAGGGAGCAGCCCTGCTTTTACTGCTCTCTGAAAAAAAACACTTCACACATAGTATAGGCATTGGATACTTTTCTGGTAAAACTGGCTTCTTTTTTTTTTTGCATGAAAGTAAATCAAATAGGAATCTTGCATAAGGCATGATTTTATGAACTTCCCCCTTGCCCTGCCCATAGCCCAAATATATTTTTCACAGTATCTACTGTAAAGACTCAATTCCTTATTTCTGAAACCTGAAAACATCCCAGCAATTTCATGAGTCTTTTCTTAGTAATGAAATAAGAAATGAGCCTCCCAGACAGAATGATGGTTTGGGCACATGTTCCCACTAGATCTCATTTAAAAGAAAGAAAACCTCTTGTCTTGCCTACCTTACGCACCCGGTTTCTTATAGGGAAAAATGTCTCAGTCAGATGGGCTGCTTAGCTCGCTGTAAGTGACTCTGGTTCAGCCCTGGCAAACCATTTACAGTAGCTTTCAAGCAATCAGACTGAGACACAAATGCAAAAGATGTCTCCGGGGTCTATTTAAATAGCAAGACCAGGACACTCTCTGCTGAGCACGGATCCGGCTCTGCCACGTATCGTTTGCAGTAGGGAAACAGAGGTGGCAGCCTCATGGCCAGCAATCCCTAAGGTTGGCCCCAGAGCGCCCTGTGGGCAAGCTCTCCCATCTCTGCAAAAAACTGTGTGGACTGAAGGAGGGATCTGTGCCGGTACACAGTTCTGCCCACACAGAGCTGGCTGCAAGGGCAGGGCTGCAGTTCCTTATGCCAGGAGGGGAACATCCCGACACCTACGAACACCTTTTCCTAAATGCCTGCACAAACAGGTGCAAGTGTGGTAATCTATCCAGGGGGACCAGGGAGAGGGTACAGATTTTCTGCTCTGAACAGAGGTACTTTGGGTTTTATTTTGGCACTGCAGAAATGTTCCCAGTCCTGTAATAGTAAGAATTGGAGAGCTGGTCCATGGAGAGGGCAGGTTTACAGACCTGCACCTTTCAGGAAAAAAAATAATTATAACTTGTGTAGAGAAGGGATAAAAAGAGGTGGGAGTAAATGGAAGAGGAAGAGGTTTGCATGTTCTTGGGCAGAACTGCAGATTAAAATAACCATCAGAAACGTCCTTAACATGATGAGTCTGGAGTTAATTGGGAATTTTGGTGGAGTCAAGAGCAACCCTGCTAACGTGAAGCATTTCAGTTTGTTAATTCAAGCAAGCGAGGTGCTAGAGCACTCCTCCGTAATTTTCTGTCACCAACTGATTCCAGTAGCTCAGCTGCTCAGACGGTTCCACTTCATGGCACATCACAATTTTCTTAAAGTGAGAAACAGAGAACCTAATCCTTTCTGGAAAAAACGTCTGCTCTGAATGAAGCTCCTCCAGCTGAATTTTTAATTTGGCAAGGCACAGTCCTATGAATACATCCTCCAGTTTAATGAACAGAATACTCTCTGAAACATTGTAGATCTGGCTAGCAACATCGGTGGATAAAACATAACCAGTCCCGGAACAAAAGGGAGGATAAGTCTTTGCCGGATACTCTTCCTTACTCACGTACCACTTACTCTCTGTTCTCCGTATGGGGTACTCATGCACTTTTAAAAAGCCTGTGAAGAAATTAGTGGTCCTCTTTTTACTTAGAAGCAGCTCAGTGAGGTAAAAAACATTGACAAACACATCTGTGTCTGTTTTCATCACAAAGCTGGACTGGTAACAAAAACTGTGAATCCATTCAATTCCCATCATGGTCTTCAGAGTCAAATTGTAATACGTGTCTGTAAAATTCTTTTGAATAATGTCTTTGTACTTCTGACTTTCAGCAGCAATATCAGCCTGCTGGCTGGGATTCCCAGGGCTTCCCAGGAGGAAATACGTCACCAGGCGCTTGCCGGCGACCATTCTCTCCTTCCCCCAGGTTTGCCGGATGGCCATCCTGGCTTCAATGCGATGGTATGAGGATGTCACAAGCAGGACAAGGAAGGGTGGGTTCTTATGACAGTCAATATCTGGGAGATGCGAGAAGTTTCCTCCAATTCTCCTAAAAGTCTCTTTGGGGAATATATATTCTTGGTTGTTTCCACAGAATATACAGAATTCGGTCAAATTATTGTAAAAAACCAAGAAGCTAGCACAGCTGAGAACTACAAGGCAAACAAACAGTCTGAATTTCCTGAAATTCATCTGAAAGAAACAAGAAGGAACAGCACATTAAAAAAACACATATCTAGCTCCTTTCAGAGCTGTACACCAAACTCCCTGCTCAGGGATTTAAAGCCAGGTCACCTCTAATTGAAAGCTACCTATTTCAGGGGACTCACTCACATGCATTTTTCTTAGCATCATTCCCACAAGATGTTCTGCTGGCAATCAAATTCATGATCATGCTTGCTTGAATCTGCGTCCTGTCCCTGTCCCCCCGCTACACTACCCTCAGAAATCTACACAAGCTTAACCACTGGTACCAGGCTACCCTGGCTGACGCTCCAGACCTCCTCCCCATTTTCAGCACCTTATAAACCATGATTTTGACATGGCGTTTTTGAAAACAGCAATAGCTTTTCTTAAATACCATGTTTCTCCATTTGTTTGAAAAGTCCCTTTGTCCCAGAGCCAGCAAGTGCTGGACAACTGACGGACCCAGCCAGGTTCCTCCCATCTTCATCTTCTTTGCATCCTGTGTGAATCTTGTACCTACTCAGAAACTGCTCCCAATCTTTTTGCTGGAGGGGCCATGAATCACATGTCTGACACTGGGTCAGCTGCTCTGTAAGAAAACATCACTGGGTCAGATTATTCAGATATTTCACCTTTACCAGAGTTTAGGTGACTCACTAGGAGATTGTGAGGTGAGAGGGGGGTTCTGCTTACCCTCCTCTCCTTCCTAGGTGAAAGACATCCAAACAATAACAACAATGTTCATTCTTTTATCCTTGTTAATGGATTAATGCTCTGTGTATCTGGTTGCACATCTAATATAAAATTCGAGAGAAAGAAAAATTATCAAAGCAAGCCCAAAAAGGTCAGTGCCAAAACCCCCCCTATATTCCCACAAATGAACCTGGTGAGAATAGTATCAAGCTTCCGTTACTCATTCCATTAACCCACGGGCCCACCAACTACTATTTTAGGGCACTAGGATGGGTAAATTTCTCCCTAGGGGAAGTGCACTGCCTTCTACTTCCCACCTTCTTAAAAAGGAATTGGATCTGGCTTCCCATCTGCAAATACAGCAAACCCAGTTTATGGTCCCCAGAGCTGTAGATTTCATGGAAATTTGATCTCTTCCTTCCCAGTTCTGCTTAGACTCCCCAAAACCACCTCAGTGCCCTCCTCTTGCTCAAATTCCCCTTTTCAAGCATTGAAAAGGGTTTGCATTGCAGGCTTGTCCATTGCACTGCAGTACATTCGAAAGTCCAGCCAGGTGTTCCTGGGAGCAACTCCAGATCATCTTACCGGTAAGAATGTTCCTGTTAACTTCAGTCAGTATTGTCAACAGCACAAAACAAGCAGAACTGGAGTCTTGCTTTCCTGAAATTCCTCCCACAGCAAAAGGCATTTTTGCAATGATTCACTAATGAATTTTGAAAATGTTTCAAAAGTTCACATTCCTTCTGCAACTTATATTTAAATTAGCTTTATCTTTAAATAGAGTATTCCCCAGATCTCTCTTTTCTTATATGTACAGCTCACAGAAGTCTTGTGATTAACTTAAAAAATGCTTTAATTAAATACATATGTAAAATTCTGTGAGAATATACATATGCATATACACACACATCCATACACAAAAGAGTATATGAAAATCTGCTCTACATCTATTCTCATGTTCTTCAGCAGTCTGATAGGAAGCACATGAATCTCCTGAAAATAGCATCTTCAGGAAAGGATGATGTTCTGAGGTTGACAACAAAGCTGCAGAAGAGGTTTGTTGCTGTTGCCGGCTCCCACGAGACTGTTCAAGAGTCTAACATTTATCTGCTGCAGGATTTCCAGGACATGTACAAACAAAAGCCCTTCAAATACTGAATTAAGAAAGCAATTGAGAGCATTTTTCCATTAAAACCCATTAAAACCTTTTCAGAAATACTCAAGAAACCATAACATAACACGCTCATTTTACCTGATTTCAACAACAGCAGATGAATATGACTTGACCATATTTAGTTCTTGTTTCTGGGTTTCATCACTGGTAACGGACCTTAAAATAAATAAACAGATAGATAGATAAGGTTCCTGCTCTGGCTGACTGGGAAAGCTGACTCCCAGCGTATGCTCTGTCATGGATTTACTATACTCCCTCTCCAGAGCCAGACTGTCTTCCTTTTCCAGGACACATATGAAGAAGCTTACCTTATAATACATACACGTGTGTATGTGTGTGTGTGTGTGTGTGTGTGTGTGTGTGCACCCAGGCAATACAAACATTTGCAAATTGATGTAAATTGGAAAACATATTTTACAGTTTTTGCAGATCCCACAATTGTAGATGTATCTTTCCTGCTCTGATGGCCAATACAGTCTGTGATTCAAGATTTCTAGACACTCTGCACATATCTCCAAGGAACAGTCCTGGAGACATTAATATGAAGTGAACAATAAGTCTACAGGGAGTGGTCCAGAAAGTAATGGAAACTTACTAGCAACCAATCCTTTTTCCAGAGCTCATTTTGAACAGCATCCTGTATTTCTGCATCAAAACAAATCTTTCCAGTTTTGTAGAAAACCCTTTTGCATGAAGTTATAGTTGAGTTTTCTCTCTGACCTTGGGTCAGAAATCGCAGTTTGTAATTATCTCAAGGCATTTTTCCATCTCCTGTTACTCCAGCTGCAAAATATTTCATGTAGGGCAGCATTGCCAAAAAATTACCTGATCTGTGTCCTAGAGAGCAGTCTGTTTAAACTGCCTGGCACAGTGTTTCGTGGCTCTGCCCAGATCCGAACAAGGCTTCCACAAAAGCTTCGGGACCTGGACTACGGGATGATGGGAGAGCTTGCAGCCCACCGCTCTTCTCACACACACGCCTGAAACAAACACATGAAGAAAGGAGAAACGTAGTCAAAGTCTGTGATACAAATCAGTGAAATTACGTCCTACCACTTTGCAAGTACCTGTTTCCACCAGCAGCACGAACCTCCACCCGCGCTGTGCTGCAGCAAGCAGACTGGCTATGGCGCCTTCCTGCCCACACCACTGACCCTTGTGCTATTCCTTCACGCTGCACAGTGACAGGGCCATGGTAACCCCTGTGACAAAGCCTAGTTATTCTATCAAAATTAGCCTGACACTTCTTTTAGGTCTCTTAATAATTATCTAAATGGCACCAAGAGATCAAGACTATATGCCATATAGATCAAGAAAAGCAGTCTGGCCCAAGGCTGAGAGAGGTAAGTAGGTCTAGAGTCCCCCTGAGAAACAGATTCAAAATGTCAATTTAAAGAAATAAAGTTTCCTTAATTTTTCTGGGGCAAAGCTGCAATCATGCCACAGAGCTCAGAGGATGATGGGTGTTGGCTTTGCATTGATGTCGTACACACCGGCCAGGGAGTGACCCGAGTCACAACGACTGGAGTGCTTTTGACCCTCTGCAAGAGTTGCTGCTTTGCCAACATAGGTGCAAGTGGCTGCAACAAGGCAGTCCTAAAGGCAGGCAGATGATTTAACTGTGTGCACAGGAGTTACGACCTCAAACACTGTCCTAAGTCGGCAGTGATATCCCCATTTTCCTTTCTTCATAATTGAAAGTAACATGTGCCCTGATATAAGTATTACTAATGCCTGCTAACTTTTCATTTTCCTCAGAATGTAGTCTCTAAATTGCTTTCCCAGAAGCTCGGTGGGACATAAAGAGGGATTAAACACACATGGATAACAAGAAAATGTCAAGTACAACAGGAAACTTTGGGGGGTTTCCTAAATGCAAGCATTTCAGAGGGGCAGGGGCCAGCTTGGAGCTCTCCAAGGCAATGTCCCTGGCAAGGCAGTGGGTTCAGCAGAGGCCAGGCCACTGATTTTAGAGAGAGAGAAATTGTTCATCCTTCAGGTAGTCATGTGTCCCCCTTAGCCCTAGCTCAGAAGTCAGAGATGGATGGCCTGGTGCCCCAGACCAGCAGCTTTCAGCCATCTCTGTGCTCCCACAGTAGGATACTGCCCAGTGACTACCGAACCTTGACAGGAACAGCAGTGCCCTCTCAGGTCCCAGGCAGGGCTACCAAAACCAGCAGTGATGAACTTCTACTTGCAATAACAGGTCACATGGGGACAGACTACCTTGCCTGGGAGCACTGGGTGGGCTCATCCTGCCCCGTGTGCTTGGTGGTATCATCCCACAGAGCCCCTCGAGCCATTTCCAACTAAAGGAACTGCACATGAACAGCCACCCAGGTGATGAGGATAAATGTCCCCTTTCTGGTACTTTAAAATGTCACTTTTCAGAGGGAGCTTTTTATGGCAATGTGTATCAACACATCCTCACCCAAACCAAACTTCCAGACTGGAAGGCAAGAAGGGTGTAAAGCCAAAAAGGTTAAAGGACAATGGAAAAAATATCTCTCCTGCTGCCCTCATTGTCAGACCACAGAAACCTTTTTCCCTCTGCTATCTCTTGCTGGCCTCTGCCATCAGAATTGTCTCTCCTTGTCAGTCCGTCAGCAAGTCAAAGCAGGATATTATTCCTCTGCTTCCTACGTGCCAGTTCCTGTCATTTAAGCACTGAGTTGCTAGGCACTTTATTTACAGCCAAATCCTCCTTTCTTCTTTTTTTTCTTTTTTTTCTTTTTTTCTTTTGTGTGTGTGTGTGTGTGTGTTGGATTTCTGTTTTGGGGGTTTTGGTTTTTGCTTGGGTTTATTTTTCCAAATGCTTTTGGGGGGCTTAGTTTTCCCAGCTTTTCCCCAAGCACCTATGCTATGCGCCTGCCCCAGACCTGCCATGGCAGGGTGTCCATGGGGAAAGGGGCTCTCACCCAGGGTGCTTTGGATGCTTAAAATAAGGCTCACTCTCTCCAGAAAGGCCACAACGCTTTATAGCCAGTGAGGTGACTCTGGGGAGCAGAGTCCGCCTGTGACCCACCCACCCGCAGCAGGAGACCCTACCTCCGGGCCCTACTCTGTTAAGCAATCAATTAGACAACAGATAGAAAAGCAGTATTGTTTTTACTGATTTGCAAATCCTATGATGTTGACCAGCTTATGCTCTGTCATTATGTTGCTAATACCCATTTAGCTGATTGACCCTGTAACTTTAGCAGCAGATTGAATCTCCCTTGTAGAATGTTGTGCTGGTTTTATTTATTCATTTGGATTTTAATAAGAAAAGAAAAAGAATAATTAAATAAACATTTAAGCAATCAGGTTTTGAATTAAATAGTGGGAGAGGAAAAAACAGAAACATCTTAGAGTGGCATGTTAAATTCTAGATTAATATTTATCCCACAAAAATCCCATGCATATGTACAAAATGCAGATGTGTAGATAGATGCAAACAATTGTATTGCTTTAAGCAGCATCACCAACACAGCCTAAACACTGCTAGGGTTATAATCAGAAAAGACACACTTTTTCTAGCAATAAAAGAAAAACCATGGCCAAAAAAAACCCCCAGCATTAAAATGTAAAGTGGCTAAAATCCAATAATTGCGTAAGAATCGTCCCTGAAAGTTGTACACACACACACCCTGTACCATAGACCTCCACTTGTTTTGTTATGGCAGAAGAGCCACCTGACCCACTGCAGCTCCCTGACCTTACCACTTCAAAGAATCATTTCCACCATTTCCTCCTCCAAGTCATGTTTTCTGTACTACAGAGGATAACAACACCATCAACATATATATATATAAACATAACCTCAGCACCGCAGCTCGCTCAGAAGTAGCACACAGGCATAGGAGGACTTTGGCATGTAAAATTAATTTGTTAAAAAGGTGTGTCTTTATTGTTACAAGGGAAGAACAAACATTTATGCCTCTCATCCACTCAAAAACAGTCTTTAGAGTTCAGAAAATTGTCACCTTGAGTGTGGAGATTTCCATTACTAAAATCGTTGCAATGGCCCAGACCAGAGTTCCACGTGGCCGCTACCCAGGCAGCAGATGCCTAAAATATCATAGAATGTGTAAGGTTGGAAAGGACCTTTGGTGGTCATCTAGTCCAACTCCCCTGCAGTAAGCAGGGACATCTTCACTAGATCAGGTCGCTCAGAGCCCCATCAAGCCTGACCTTGAATGTCTCCACTACCTCTCTGAGCAACCTGTTCCAGTGATATAATACCACCCTCATATTGAAGAACTTTCTCCTAATATCTAACCTAAATCTACCCTAGTCTAGTTTAAAGTCATTATCCCTTCTCCTATTGCTACATGCCCTCAGGAACAGTTCCTCCCCAGCTTTCAGGTACTGGAAGGCTGCTATAAAGTCCCTTGGAGCCTTCTGTTCTCCAAGCTGAACAAGCCCAACTCTCTCAGCCTGTCTTCATAGGAGAGGAAAAAGAT
Organism: Laterallus jamaicensis coturniculus; assembly: GCA_022605575.1. Lineage (NCBI taxonomy): Eukaryota > Metazoa > Chordata > Aves > Gruiformes > Rallidae > Laterallus > Laterallus jamaicensis. Next base: position 3,973,609 of record JAKCOX010000009.1, read on the forward strand.
CATGGCAGCAAGGGTGTGCTCACAGAGGGAAGGCATTTGTGGCACAGGTATCTTCTGAGGCAGAGACTGCATCTTCTTTTTTATTAAGAAAAAAAAAAACATCAACAGCCACTAGCTCTTGATGAAGCTTGATCTCATCCACCCAACCATGACCACTTGCTCAAGATGTTCATGTGGAAAAGCCAAACAGCATCCCCAGACTAAAATGCAATTTTGCTCTGAAAACCAGGAAAAGGTTTGGCAGGAGGTGGAGCTGCTCCTGTAATGTCACAGGAAAGGAGTGCTGCATCTGAGGAGTCAAAAAGAAATGTAATTTTAGGGACTTTAGCCAAGTCAAGAAAGCTTATTTCTATTTTAAAATATCATCTTGCTTTTCCGATCTGCTTGCAAAATTCACTTGGCCCTAAAAAGTCCACCCAAATGTCAGCTGGGATGTTTATTCAGGCCAAATCCTTCCTTCAGGAAGGAGAAAGATGTTGCAGCGGAGGTGGCAATATGGGCTGTTAGGTACCCAGTTGCACAGCTCAGCCTGTCATCACAGGGGAACTGCACAGGAAAGCCACTGCACCCCACTGTCCATGCAGGTGCTTTCTGTCCTTTTTATGAATGTATTCAGATGGTTTTGACTTAATCAGCTTCCACAGGTGATATAAACATAGCTGGCAGGCAAACCAGCAAAGAGGTATCCTCTCTGGCAGGCTGAGAAAACATGAGGGCCTCTGGGACACTCCCTCCTTGTTCTCTGAGAAGGATCTTTTCTCATCTTGGTAGTCATTTCTGCCAGACACTCAGCCTGAAAATCATCTCTTTCTGTCTCTGCCTTCCCTTCAACCCCTGTGTGCCAAATGCCCCTTTCCAGGTTTCTCTACATTGCTAATTCATCGCTCCTTCTAATGCTCCCTCTCTTCCCACAATATCCCCATCTTCCATTTAACACCAATGCTGATGAGCGTATTTAACTTTTAAGAACTGCCTCATGAATCCGTTATTTTACTACAATCACTGTTTTACTCGCTCTATTCCAAACCCCAGCTCCCACTGAAGATTTTCCACCATGGGATGAACCAGAGCAGCTTTTTAGCAGTATGACTCCACTTGTTTCACTGTGCTGGATAGGAACAAAATCCAACTCACAGTCACTCTTTCACCTGCATAAACAAATAAATCAACGAGAAAAGGTATTCTTTAAGCCCTTGATGTCAATCATACGACTCCAAAAGGTTGGTTCTCTGAGCTATAGAAGCACTGTGCTTCAAAAATCGTAAGTATGTATGTGTGCCCACCCAAACGTTATTTATTGCACCCTCATGTATATGTTCCATCTTTTCATCTTAATGTAAAAGAAAAATAAATCTTAAAAAGGTATTTCAGACAGGGTGAGTGTCTTGCCCTTTTCCCTCAGAAACAATCTTAAGATACATGAAGTAAGAAGAAAAAGACCACCGCAGAGAAGAAATAGCTATACAGACCATACAAAAAAAACCCATTCAAAACAAGAAAAATTACCAATATAGACATTCCAATGTCACTCTTAAATCTTTCAGAAATAGCATGCTGCTCAGCCATGCCAATATCACTGTAGGATGAGAACATGTAGGGATGCTACCTTTCAGATGGTTTTTTTTCCCTATTTTAATCTGGAGCAGCACTTGTCTGGAGCAAGTGAGCCCCGTGCTTGTACCGCTCTCTGCCTTTTCACTTTGTGCTGCCTCTTGGCACAGTAATTTTTCAGCATTTGGAGTTTATTTGTAGGTCCCTTCCAACTGAAATGTTCTATTCCATCTCATTCCATCCCATCCCATCCCATCCCACCCCATGCCATCCCGTTCTTCCTCTATCAATACAACAGCTGAATTCAGTCTTTGCATTTACATGTCTGTTAAAGAAGCAATCTGGTACTTTTGGGGGATAATGTTCCTGGGCAACGTATAGTTTCCAGCCAGAGGCAACCCTTGGGCAAGAACCCATGGGCAAGAACCCATGGGGAACTCAGGGTCTCCTCACCACCCCAGCCCTGTGCCAAATGCTAACCGGGAGGGACTCTTGATTAGCAGGGCTAAGGCAGAAAGCAGAGGCATAGAAATCCAACCGCGGGGCCCTAATGCTGGCAGGTCCCTTGTAAATAACTACTTGGCTTTAGAAGTGCTGATCATACACCTTCGTGTGTGCAGGATCAGGCCCAACAGCAGCTTTTTTGATTGCTTACCTGTGCCTAGCCAGTCTTTTTAAGCATTTTATCCAAGGTCTCAGCAAACATGCAGGACAGCGAGGAAAGCATCGCCCTGTGCTTGTCCTAAGTGATCCCCGTCTTTACCTGGGGACAGGTTCACAGGCTGCCAAAATGTTTCCCTGTGTTAAAACACACACTAAATCCCCTGGCAAAGGAGATTACTTACTGCTACCTTCGTACAATCAAATCGGTGTACCCCTCATGCCCAATCACCCATTCAGTGTACCCCTCAAGCCCAATCACCCATTTTACCAGAGGATGAGCGCTGCAGTCCGGAGCCCTCAGCCAAACTTCAGGCTGCCATGGGGGACACATGCCGCTCAGTTCCAGTGAGTGATCTCCCCAGACAGGGAGGTCTGGACTTTGATCGTGATATTGGGAGTGGAGTCACACCTGCCACTTCCTCTTGTGTTACTCTCATAACCGAGCCCCGGTAGTCGGCGAGTTCTGAAAGTCAGCGACAGGGTCCAAGGGTTGTAACGCACTCCCCCTGCCCACGGTGATACCTGCAGTTGGAGTTACAGAAAGGAACGGGCACCCCCTCACCTCACACGCCTGCAGTGCATCCTCCGGCGGCTCTGGCCGTGTTGCGAGGGAGCTGCAGTGAGCGGGCCGGATGCCCTTTCCTCCGGGAGGTTCTGGCTACAGTTTGTGAAGTCTTCCCAGGTCCCCCCACAGCCCAGCCATCCCCAGCCAGGCGGTGAGTGATCCTCCGCGTCTCTGGAAGGCAGCGAGGCAGCGATGCGATGCGGCACCAGTAAGCTGAGCTCCCTGCCTGTCTCTTCCCTCTCTTCCTCCTCCCTCCCTCCCTCTTTCCCTCCCTCTCCCTGCCTCCCTCCCTTCTCTCCCGTAGGTAACAGACCAACTGCACCGCTGCAGCTCCATCGGCGGGGAAGGGAAAGTTAGGAACTGTCCGCAAACGTTTTTATTTGGGATGTTTGCGATAGGAGAGGGGGAGGCGATGGCCTCCCGGGCGCGGGAGGGGTACTCACAGAGCTGGAAATCATGTCAGAGCAGAGCCAGCCCTCCCCAGCGCCGGGAAAGTTCAGCTCCCAATTAAGAGCGATCCTGCCTTGATTTGCACAGCGGGAGAGAGAGAAACCTCCCTCAGCTAAAAAGGCTGCGCCGAGGCACCCTCGGAGCCGCAGCATTTTCCCTGATGAGGAATGACAACCTGGTGAAAAGGGCGAAGGGGAGCAAATACCACCCTGTGTGCACCCCTCTACCCCGGAGCACCTGCACCAGCAAAATGGCAACACCTGGCCCCCAAACCTCAGTGCCCCACTGGTGCATCACCCCTTTCCTCAGATCCTCACGTTTGCTTGACCCCCAACGCTTTGATGCTCATGACAGCTTTCGGCCCCAGGTAGAGCCAGGCCCTTGCTTCAGGGCTGGTCTGACTCTGGGAGAGACACCTCATCCCTCTCCAGGGCCACTTCCCACACATCTTGGTGCACATGGAGAAGTGCAGCATTTTAACCTTTGCATATAGGGAAACCGTCCCCCGGTGATAGCGATCAATGACAGAAAGTTTCACCTGACAGCAGTTATTGAAGGAAAATGGCTTTGGGGAAATAACATTTCTCTCCTAAGGGCTGCAAGCTCAAGGAGAAAATAATGCTTCCAAAAAATGCTATCGATAAAGCAGCCCATTTAACAGCGACATACCCACTAACAATGTGGAGAATCTGAATTTCTAGCAAGAAATATTTGATTTGTCATTGTCATTTCTGAAACAAGTTGTTCTAGCACAGCATAAAAAACAAGAGGCGAATCAATCACTATGGGCTGCTGGCAGCTCCCTTTCTCCTCCCCCTCCGCTCCAAGGCTGGAGACAGATAGATGCTGTGAAGGAGACACACAAAATGCTGTTTGCTTGTTCTAATTTGCAGGAGAAATACAAGAGACAAGAGTGGTTCAGATCCACTTACAGATTTGCTGTGGAGAGGACTGCAGAGAGGACTGCTCCAAAAATCAGGGTTTGGTTCTTTTTTTAAGGCAAAACTCCCCAACCTGGGTAGATTTAGTTTCATAAAAGAGGAAGCATTAGCCACAGCGCCTAGAATGCCTGTACCTCCCTCTGCATGCATGGTGCTCCCTTGTACTCCAAGTTCCTAAAAAAGCCTTTCCTTTTGTTTTGGGAAACAGCTAGTGCTTTCTTTGCCACTGTCTGACCTATAAAGTCCAAGAGATACTGGACACAGAGAAGCTTCTGCAAGCAAATTTCCTGCCCTCCACCGGGACATGGGCAGGATCAGTGCACAAGTGGGAAACCAAGGGTGGGCTGGGGCTCGCGCCTCTGCCTGCACATCACATCTGCCCTTGGGGCAGCCCTGGACAAGGAGCTTACTGAATTGGGAATGAGTTGCAATTTCACATTAAACCTGTTTCCACCTCCTTCAGCTATGCCAGTGAAAGGTTTCTGCTCCTAGCTTGCTGTGTGAGGTTTAGCAGCTTGCCTCTCCTGTCATGAAAGCCAGAGAGACTCGAGGTCCTTCGGTCCCTGGCAGGACTGTGCACTGAAAAGCACACATTGCACTTGGGGCTTACCAGAATAATTTTTCAAAGGGGCAGAAAGGGAGGAAGATTTAACTCTGAAACACCTAGCCTTTGTGCTGGAAAAGAAAAAAACAAGCAAAATCTAATCCTCTACGCCTCTGATTCAGGATCGCACATGCTGTGTTTAAGTCCACCCCTACACCAGCAAAACATTTAACTGGAGTAAAGTAAACACATGCCTATGTTTCATTAGCAGTATATTCAAGTCAACATATGTCTACATGAAATCAGGCCTCAAAGAGTGAGTCAGGGCCTAAATCAGCGTTGTAATTGAACTAAAATAATCTGAGCCTTCTTTAAATGCGCGGAGCTTTAACCTGTCACATCAAATAAAAATTATGTACTTAAACTGTAATCTTCCCGCTCCCTGAGTCATCAAAAGGGGCTAGTTCAAACTAAAAAAAAGAGAGCGTGGATGCAGCTCAGGGAGCTGAGGAGGGCGTGGGGCTCACAGAGCACAAGGTTGAGCTTGAACCACGAGGCATTTCCGCCTTCCAAACTGGAGTCGCCCCCGAAACTCAGCTCCCCCACCCACATCGCTCCTTTCCCCTTCGAGCAGAAAACTGGCAGCTCAAAACCCAGATTGCATCCATTGGTGGCTCTGTATTGTCATCACTCCTGACTGGTAATGTTCGTTGGACGTGGCCTTGCTAAGTGACAGTTAATATCTCCACGCAGGAGCTCGTCCAAGCGTTAAGACTGGCAGAGATAAGGTCAGGCTGCAAATGCCCATGGAAAGGTGCTGTCACTTGGTTTGGGTTCGGGTTTGCTGCGTTTTGGCTTGTGGCATTAAGAAAAACGCAAGCAGAAGCTCTGTCCTTGGGTTTTTCTGCACGCCTGTGCTTATGAGACAGCTGTGGAGGAGGGAGAGAATCCCTTGCAGCTGAAGAGGGTAAACAATTGGCAGCCCGTATTCTCGGTGTATGCTTGGTATAGGTACTGGGTGCTCTAATTGATTTATTATCTGACTGCATTGTCAGTGTCAAGGCTATTGACTTCACTGCAAAGTTAATTCAGTTTTCAGGTATTATATCCAGGGGTTTTTTACACTGAATCTACACAAATTTATTTCAGCCAGGAGGAAGGCTTTGGTTAAAATAACAGCATCATCCCTTCAATGGGCACAGTTTACGCTACAAATAGGTATTAATAGCAGTGCAGATTAATTACTATGACTAACCTACAGGCCAGTCAGCCTCACCTCCACCCCTAGAAGGGTGGTGGAATTGTTCGTTCTGGAGGTCAGCTCTAAGCATGGGGAGGAAAAGCAGGTTATCAGGGGTGGTCAGCATGGATTCACCAAAGGGAAACCATGCCTGACTGATCTGATAGCCTTGAGGGCATGACTGGCTGGCAGGATGAGGGGAGAGCTTACATAGACTTCAGCAAGGCTTTTGACACTGACTCCCATAACCTTTTCATAGGGGTGCTTAGGAAGTGTGGGTTAGGTGAGTGGACAGTGAGGTGAGTTGAGAACTGGCCAAATGGCAGGGCTCAGAGGACTGTGACAAGCCATGCCAGATCTAGGCAGAGGCCTGCAGCTAGCAGCATGACCCAGGGGTCAGAATTAGCTCCAGTGTTGAACAACATATTCATCAATGACCTGGAAGAGGGGACAGAGTGTACCCTCAACAAGTTTGTTGATGATACCAAACTGTGAGGAGTAGCCAGCACACCAGAAGGCTGTGTTGCCATTCAGGGAGACCTGGACAGGCTGGAGATTTGGATGGAGAGGAATCTAATGAAGTTCAATAAGGGCAAGTGTAGAGTCCTGCACCAAGGGTGGAATAACCCCAGCACCAGTACAGGTTAGGGGCTAATCTGCTGGGAAGCAGTGCTGCAGAGAAGGACCTGGGAGTCCTGGTGGACAACAATCTCTCCATGAGCCAGCAGTGTGCCCTTGTGGCCAAGAAGACCATTGGTACCCTGGGGCGCATTAAGAGGATCATGGCTGGCAGGCTGAGGGAAGTTATCCTCCTGCTCTAGTCTACCCTGGTGAAGTCACATCTGGAGTGCAATGTCCAGTTCTGGGCTCCTCATTTCAAGAAAAACAAAGAACTACTGGAGAGAGTCCAGCAGAGGGATATGAGGCTGCTTGATGCTGACATGGTGCAGGGGTTTTGGGGTCCAGGGGTTTTGGGGTCCAGAGGTTTCCTTGTTGCTGCTGCAAGGACTCATTAGCTGTAACCTCCATGAGCACAGTGCTGCATTTCTCTCCTGGGCTCTCTCCAACTCACCCAGGTTTCCTCCTGAAGACTCTGAAGCCATCTCACCAACACAAGGACGAGGTTAACCCTGGCTCCGTGTGGCTCTCAGCCCTCCCTGCCTCCAAGGATGGACCCAGCGTTGCCAGACACAGTGTTGTAAGTTTCAGGCACTGGTCATCCGCATCCCTGCTGACCTTGCAGCTGGCCAGGGTTCAAAGATTTGGCCTACAAAGGTGACCTACATAGAGCTGCCAGCTTGTTACTCTGTCTCCCCCTTGCTAGGCTAAGCAATGTGAGCTGATTATATTGCCTCTTTGCCAGCCTGTTTTCCAGAGTCTAGGTCCCAATAGCTCTTCCCATCACTTCAACATCCTTCCTCAAGCATAATACCAGGGTCCAAAAGATTACCCTGGTTAAAAGGGCACCACTGGTCCTCTCAAGTGCCACCAGACCTTCCCACATCCCTCCTGGTACAGCATCTGGAGACTGGGCCTCGAGTTGTTTAGGCTTTAACTAAGACACGTGCCTTATTTCCATGAATTGAGTAGGTTATGAAACACTGGAGCCATCAGAAAGGCACCCACAACCTCCCCCTCACTGCCTGTGGCATCCCAGGTCTCTCCTAGAAGGACACTTTGGCACATCTCCACTAGGAGGAACCTGAAGGGGCAGGGACTAAACACAATCAGGGAGTCACCATGTCTGCCCTGGGAACCAGTGGTCACTAGACCCTCCCCCCCGAAATGTTCTTTCTCGCAGCAGGCACCAAATACCGCCTTACGATAATGATGATAATCAAATCACATGCTTGAGGGCGTTGGCCTGCAAGAATAAGGAACGCAGGTTTTTTGGCCCCTGCCCACTGCACAATTAACTGAAATTAGATGGAGGCTTTTCATGTGTTTGGGGTTCTTTGCCCTGTCCCTCATTCTGAAGAAAAAACACCCCAACAAATACACTCGCAATTGGGTGCAAGACCTGCAGCCACAACAGCTGTGAAGCCAAGAAACATGTGTCCTGCTTGGATGACCTGATTTCCCTTCAGGAAGGGGTTTCTGCCCCCCAACCTGATGACCCAATCTGGGGGCAGGGAACAGATTGGTCTGGCATGAAAGGAGTTATGGCTCAGCCACCTGACCTTCTGCATGCCCACCACCTGCCTCCTGGCCCCATCCTCAGCGCTCCCATCCCGAGCAGCCCATTATTCCCCTTTTGCAGGAAAAGCTGAATGACAGCTCAGCTCATGGGGCATGTTCCCTCTGCAGAAAAACAAGGAGCCTCACGGAAGTGTATTTGGTCTCCCTGCACAGCACTGTGTTATCTTCTACCTGTCAGAAGTGAGGCAGTGAGGAAAAGCCCAGGAGATGGGCAAAAGTCACCGTGGAACTGTGCAGGTCTGGAGGTGGAGCCCAGCCATTGGGATGTTGGGTGTAGGCCTAGCATGAGGCATCTGGTGTCTGCAACCACTTCTTGGATGGAGATCTGCAGTCTCCCTGTGAGGATGTGGTAAGGACAAGTTGAGCCAGGGCTTCCTGAAGGAACTGTGCCACTGATCTCCAAGAAATAATGGTTGAAAAACAGGTTTCATAGAATCACAGAATGCTTTGGGTTGGAAGGGACCTCAAAGTTCATCTAGTTCCAACATCCCTGCTGTGGGCAGGGACACCCTCACTAGATCAGGTTGTCCAAAGTCCCATCCAATCTGGCCTTGAACACTGCCAGGGAGGGGGCAGCCACAGTTTCTCTGGGCAGCCTGGGCCAGGGCCTCACTGCCCTCATAGTAAAGAATTTCTTCCTAAAGAAATTCTTCCTAATGTCTAACCTAAACCTACCCTCTTTCAGCTTGAAGCCATTGCCCCTTGTCCTGTCACTACAGTCTCTGGTGAACAGACCCTCTCCCACTTTCCTGTAGGACCCCTTTAAGTATTGGTAGACTGTAATTAGCTCCCCCCCCCCCCCGTAGCCTTCTCCAGGCTGAACAATCCCCACTCTCTCAGCTTGTCTTCACAGGAGAGGTCCTTCAGACCCCTGATCATCTTTGTGGCCTCCTCTGGACTCTCTCTGACAGCTCTGTGTACTGGGGACCCCAGAGCTGGACGCAGTACTCCAAGTGGGATCTCACAATAGCAGGGGGGCAGAATCACCTTCCTTGACCTGCTGGCCACGCTGTTCTTGATGCAGCCCAGGAGACAGTCTAATATAACTCCTACTCCTTCCATTCCAGCCTTATCTGCCAGCAATTTTTTTCTCAGTACTGACGGATCTGAGCACCATTATCTGGTACATAGCTTGAGATGAACGTTTTGATGGAGCTTGACTGGAGTGCCAGAAGACCATTCACTCACTTCAGTTCTAACAAACGGACTCCTCTGACCTGCTGAGTTTAATGTCCTGGAGGGCTTTTTTTATTATCAGCATGTTCCTGTTCTGGGCCCGTGAGAGAGCAAAAGCCAAAGGGAAGGTGTCCAAATGGCATATTTTTGATCTGGTTCAAAACAATGGCTGCCAACAGGGAAGTTTCAGGTCATTTAGGTTAAAACCAAGTAGACTAAAGCTTCCAAATTTAAAAAAAAACAACCAAAAAACCCAAACAAAAAACCAAACAAAGTACTGTCTTCTCTTTTTGTCTCTTCTCTTGATTTTAAAGAAACACCAGTATTTCCCAGAGAGAAAATATTTCCTGTAACACTTCCAGCACCTTTCTAGAAAGCCTGCCGAGTGTTTTTCCTCAAAATATCAGCAAAGGAGACATCCGGAGCCACCCAGTCAAATTTACCAGTGAGCACTCAGCTCAGGCGCCCCTTCTACATGGCTGGTGAGGACCAGGGCACGTGCCTGCATCAGGGTTGCACCTCACCTTTATGGGACCCACAGCAGATGCACCGCTGGGAGCAATGGGAGGTCCATCTTGCAAACACAGCCCTTGGCAGCAGCTTGCCAGGCAAGATAAGCCCATTTCATGGGCAATTGTCCACTCTGCCCTGTACGTGTCCTCTACAGAGCCAGCAAAGGCTGACAGTGTTGTTAGGGAAGTTTAAGGTTCACTGATACACCAGGTACACTGTTAAACACTTGTCCTGGTGGGTAAAGTTCACAAGAGCAGGAAGCTCCGATTGGGGTTGCTCATTACCATTAGGATGGACAGCCTGATTTCACCAGCCTACGTGAGACCACACCTGCCAGCAGAACTGCCCCAACATGACAGAAATGAAAACCAAGCCCAATCTGTGCCTTCAGACTTCTCACCTCTTTTTCAGCTGGCGCTGAATGCAACAGAGCCAGGATATTTAAAGGAGCATTTGGAGCACCAAACCTGGAGCAGAAGGCAATGAATCCAGCTGAACACAAGGTAATCTGTTGTCAGGCTTGGCAATGGGGTAAAATGGGGCACAAGGGAAATTGCTCTATATTAACTCCAAACAGAACGAAAAATTTTAAAAATGTTCTCCTAAAAGCTCAACAGAAATTAAACAATTTTTATGTCATTTCTCTTAGAAATGTTTCTTTTTTGTTTTAGGGTGAATTCCAAGAAGCGAAACGTGTTTCACAAAAGGAAAAAAGGCCATTCCGTGAAAATTTCTTTCTTTAAAAACCTGGGACTGATTTATAATGCATTGCCATGTCAGCATCTCAAATAAAATAATTATTTTACCTTTTTTTGTTTTCAGGCAAACCTTGTTTATCAGTACAGTCCTCCACCCACCTGCCTGAAACCCTGCTCTGCTACACTAGTGACTGTTGCCAAAGACTATTATTTGCAGTGATTCAGTAAATTGAAGAAAACCACTGGCTCCAAAAGCATTTATCAATGCCTTTTAAATATTTATACTTTTAAAATTGTACATTTTTTTTCTGTGTTGGGGTTTTTTCTGTGTTGGTTTTTCAGGTGTTTTGCTGGAGTTTTTTTCAGGTGAATGACAGTGAATATTGGTAGCAAGATGTCCACCTTGCCTGTGATTTCCCAGATATCTAATTCACTTGACATCTCCTATATGGACGGCTTCCAACTTTTTTGCTTGGTTGCTGGAGGGCTGGTCCAGCACCTGAAGCAGGGGACTCATGGATGAGGACCCAGCCTGCGGAGCAAGGGGTGCTCAGCTCTGTTCCCGCCCTGTGGGAGGCAGCTCTGCTGGGACAGCTGGGAGCTGCAGCACCGAAGCCCCCGATGCCAACAGGTGCCCTCAGTCTGTCTTTCACTGGCTGCTCAAATGCTCCTTTCTCTGAAGGCATGCCTGGTTGGGGGCAGGGGTCTCCCTTATTTTCGTATGCTAGGCTGGTGCTTGCAGCACACGCCATTGATAGGGGGCACCCCAGGGGCATTTAAGAGTAAATAAAATAGGTAGCCAGTGGGACAGGGAGCAGACCTCACCGAACACCAAGACAGAAAGCCCTATTCCTCATCCTCTGCCCCCTTAGCGTCTGCAACTTGGCTCTGCCCAATGACAGCCACAGAGCTGAGGTCTCCCTGCAGCCAAGGTTGTCATAAGTGGCACATTTAGCTTTATCCCTCTTCCTCTCTGCCCCATGAATGGTGATCTTGAAGATGCAGACATCATGGGAGCATACACATTGTCCACCTGAGCACTTAGATCTCTTGCTTGCCAGGTGAGTTTTTATGAACAGCATTTTTTAATCTTGAAAAGGATATTAAAAAACTTTCTCTGGTTATCCACATTTTGTCTTATCTCTAGCTCATATTCCCTCTCTCAACCTTCCTTTTTCCAAGAGAATGAAACCGCAATTGGCTCCAAATCAGGGTGTTCTGTGTGCACCCTGACATGGGGGTGTCGACACCTCTACAAGCTCCTCCTTCGCATGGGTCAAGCTGGGAAAACCAGCTGCCCAAAAGCTCAAAGCTTGCCAGTCTTTCACACAGCGCAGTGAAACACATATGAGCAATAGATCTACCTGTTCTTGCTTCCTCCTGTCCCTTAAAGCAACTCCCTGCTTTTTGGGATCCAGGAAACAAAGCCGTCATTGAGAAAGGGAAAATTATTTCTATCTGGAAGCAGTCAACACACTAACCACTGCAAAACTCATATCTCATGGCATTTTACTGGGAAAATGAAGGTTGCATTGCTGGTCCAGCCCACAGCTCTACACAGCACCACTCTTCCCTGCAATGGCATGCACCTGCACGCAGCCACTCTGGACACAGACCCCTTCTGACAGCACCTCAGCGTAACCAACAATGTCAAACTCACGTTTTTCCTCTTCTAGTCCCAAGGATCAGACCTGCATTGGTCCTAGGGTTGTCACTGTCCTCCTTTCCAGCACCCACTCGAGCACAGAGAAGCCGTGGCCAGGCAGATGAACCCAGACACCCGTGGCTGGGTACCCGCAGCAGCCCCGCTGGGCTGCCTTCACACCTTGGGGTCTGCACAGTCATTGTAGGGAAATTAAAGTCTAATAAAATGCAACAACAGTGTGCCACGGAATAGCAGTGTGGGATGAATGCCTGACAGAAATGTGTACGTATCTGAATCATCTGTATTTGGCTTTAACTATTAAGCCATCAAATCTATAAGGAGTTGGGGACTGCAGTATCTCTAGCTCAGTTAGTAAAAGGTTTCCACCTAAAGCATCGTACTGCAATGCCTTTACTTTCATCCTCCCCCAAATTTCTAAGCCCATAGAGCTCAATGTCATATGCTCCTGGAGGCAATCATGAAGCCATGCTACTTGTTAATGTAGAAAAAACACACGTGGGGTAAAAAAAAAAACAAACCCAAACCCAAAACCATCTGATGCACTTTCTTAAATGTCTCAGAAGATTTCTAATTATTGAATATTTAAAAGATAGATAGCTCAGCAGCTTTAAATAGGTACATACTGGACTTTTCTGCTATATTTTAAATGTGAACCCATACCCTCCACAATGTACTTAGTACATATCATCTTAGTATGAAGTGACTTTTTAGGACCGTCCATCACTTCCCACCCCAACTTGCAAGTCAGCTGTTTCATTGTCCCTGCCTGCACTATACAAAACAGCAACCTTCTGTCTACTTTCTTATTTACCTGCTCTGCCGCCTGTAAAATTTCACACCTTAGGCAGAAAGCTTTCATAGCATTGAGGTCAGCCATAAAACCAAGACAGACAGAACAAGGACTCAGAGCTGCCCCAGCAAGTTGTAGGACTGGGATACAGCCACAGGCACCAGACCAACAGCTTCAGAGATAATTTATCTCTAACAGTACCATGGCAAATACTGCTCAGTAGCACTACCATCCAGGCTGCAACAAACACAGTAATTCAGCAGTGCTGGGTTGAACCTTGTATCTGGGAGCACCAAGACTTACATGGGGGTAGTAGGCATGCAGCAGGCAGGCATCAGGGCAGAGCAAGGCAGCTCCTCCAGAGTCGGGTGGCTCAGAGCAGCAGACAGGCTCAGGGAATCCCAGATGCCCCGTCAGATGGTCATCTTCCACTGCTGAGCTGAGGAAGAACCATGGGGCCATGTTTTGTAGCTCTCATGCCCCATCCCTGTGCCCCACGCTGCCTGGATGTACAGGGGACCCAAAATACCCCATAACCTACCCATCACCTCATTTGGTGTTAGAGGTTCCCCTTTTGGGGAAAAAGCATCCTGTCACAGAGGACGTCTCCAGACCCCTGCCCCAGGAAAGAGAGGAGACAGTTCCTTTTAATAATATTTCAGGCAAAATTTGAGGACATCACTGAGCTTTGCTGTTGTGAAGCCCTCTTTTTTTCTTTTTTTTTAATCAAACCTCTTCAGAGGAAATGACTGATAAGGGAAAAAATCGTCTGAATCATGAAAAAGAATTGCTGGAGTCATTATTTTTGCTCAAAAGGTAGCTGGGTTGTTTTCTGCAAGTGAGCCAACTCACCAAGAGACAAAAGCCTCCCCTTGCTCCCCAGGTACACCATTTGCAGGCAATTTCTGTGGACGGGCTCTTGCCCTCTGGTGCCCTGCCATCTTTGATCGCCGACTCACTGGCTCACCAGAGGCGAGGGTTGTTTCTTTCAGTATGTCAACACATACGGTGTGTTATTGAACTTTTATCTTTCCCAGCCTCTCTGAGGTTAGGGAGCATTTACTGGGTGACAGCAGTTCATGAGTGGTTTTCCATTAGCCCAGTTTGAGGCATTAGCAGCTGACCACCCTCAGTGGCTGCATCTGATGAGGGCTTGGTGAGTGTAACCCTCCCCTGCCGCCTTCAAGGTCCTGTGAAAGCAAGTGGCCATGAGAGCCTAGCCTCATCCTGCAAAAGCTATTTGGTTGGCACAGTCTTAACCAAATGTAAAGGGCGGGTCACTCTTGATGAGTGCAGCCTTCTGCCTGGTAAGTTAGCTCTTACTGCCACGTTGCACCAGTATTTCCAAGGCTCCTTCTTTCCATGCACACATCTGCAACAGCGCCTAATTTCATGAGGTGACAAACAACCTGGCTTCCTTCCCATTGCATCCCATGATCCCTGAGAGGGTAAAATACAGAAAAATAAGCATATACCCTTGGTTCATGCCAGGCTGACTTCTTGCTAGTGAGCAGACAACAGCTTCACACTCACAGAGGCAGTCACTGTTTTGACACAGGAGGCTGAGAAAGGGACACAGCAGCTTTCACCCCTGGAGATGCTTCTACCCCTTCTGGAGCAGGACCTGCTGCCCAGGTGTCACCCCACTGGGTGACAGCACCAAGCGATGAAGAAGCACTTGCTGAGTTTCTGCCATCGGCTCCACATCTAATTTGGAAATGAAAAATACAGCCTGACAGGCCACCCTTTAGAAGTCTCTGACCTTCCTCTACGGCATGTTGATAAGCCTTGCTGCCAGATTTTGGGACTCGGACACACCCCATGGATGACTATCGGGTGGGCCTGTCTGTAACCAAAGAGGCTTTGTCACCTCCCGGGGGATTATCTCAGTGCACATTTCTGAGTCCTGCTTGCTGACGCCGAAATGGATCAAGTGTCTGCCAGGCTCTCGTGATGTTTGAACAGCAGCAGAGAAGACTTGAACATGTGCCCTTAAGACGCCGAGCACCAAAATGCCTGTGTTTTTAGCATGAGTCACTTGAGAGAAGGTGCTGATGCTGACATTAGGAATAGGAACAGTCGGGCAATAATTGCTACGGGTTGAAAATGCACTGTTAAGAGCAGGAGTGCAGAAAACTTTGCTAAGGATTTATGGCACCATTTGAATTCCCTCTTTTCAGCTACCCTTGCTGTACTATGGGCATCCCTAGGCAGCAGGTTTCCCCCAGTTAAGCCCTGGTTGCTATCAGCAGCCAGTTTCTCAAGGTAAATTCCCAGCTTCCTCACAAAGTCCTGGAAAGCCCCAGCTGTGTCACCGCAGTGAAAGGCAACACTGCAGTGTGAAGGGGACCCACCATTCCCCAGCTCACCAGTTGCTTCCTTTCTTCAGGTGAGAGAGGTTTCCAGATCCTGGAAATATTCCCGTTTCTCTCCAGGCAGCCTGCCCTGTACATTCAGAATACGCTGTTGGTACAGTCATAGTCTCTCCTTGCTCCTCACAGCACATAATGTATAATCTGCAGTGTTGCACCTGCTGAAGGGGCACCATTTCCCCTTCCCCTGGAGAAAGTTCCTTCTCCAGCTTTATGTTTTCTCTGCTCCTGAGGACAAAAAAACCCCAACTTTCCATATTGTACATTTGGGGGAATTCCAAATTTGGACATTTGGAAGTTTTGCTGGACTGTACCAACCAGGGTCCTGCCTCCTCCCCTCATAAATTGGACAGCGTGAGTCCTTGATACCTGGAATAGCTTCTCCCCAGCCTCTCAGTATGAATTAATTCTTTTTGACCAGGGCTCCAAGCATTACAGGGTACCTGCCCCAGGGGAGGTGCCACTGCAGCGCTTCACAACGTTACTCAGTATTCCCTTCGCTTCTGAAAATAGCTCCTTAGCACATCTCCTCATCACATTTCTCTTTGCCACCGCTGCATCACATTACAACTCCTCACGGCTTGGAGATGAACCCCTGCACACAAGACTTTCTCCTTCCCTGCCAATCCTGGGAGGATGGGTTTCCAGCTCGTAGCAGAAATTATATGCCCCCCAAAGCAGATGATGCTGGCAGTCCATACCATGCCACCACATTTTATCTCGCTTCTATCCTTTGGGCTCCTTTGTTTCTTTCTGGGCCACCATACTGTTCTCCTCTGCACTGGCAATGCTCCCCAACTCCTTGCCACTGCCAGACTTGATCAGCACATGCATCCTGTCCAGGGGCTGCTGGTTGAACACGGTCCCCAGGACCCACCCTTGGAGGTCTTTGCTTTGCTACCTTGGGCATGCCCCTTCCAGCCCAGGGGTGACAGCCCTGCCCCTCCTTCCCACCACACCCAGTGCCAGGTGTCAGGCAGAGGCATTCTTTGCCACCTCCAGCAACAGCCCACAGCAATGCATCCCCCACCCTGCCACAGTCAGCACTGCTGGGTGACTCCCCATCCAGGTTTTGTCCACCCAGGCCCCCAAGGTCATGCCAGAGTCGCTTCCTCCAGCTCCCATAGCTGTCCGTGATGGGCTGCCCTGAAATCTGCCTGGAAGTCCCTGTAATGGGGGTGGGGGAGAAAGGGAAATAAGGGCTGGATGGTGAGAAAAGTGGCAGCTCATGTGCTTTGTGCTGCCTGGCAAGCCTGGAGAGTACTAACTTTATCAGGGTAATGTGATTTTGAAAGCTAAGGCAGGCAATAGCAGACTTCCCCATTTCTCAGCATGCTGCTCTGGCTCTGTGCTCTCCTGCAGCCTCTGCCCGGCCTCACCAGGAGCTGGTGGGTGCTGGGGGTAAATTTTGTCACTACCACACACCCACACACAAATGCAGGGTAAGCCACTATTAAGAGGACCTTCTAGAAACTCTCTTCTAGCCTTGCTGCTCAAATGTTGAAAAGCTTGATGGTCAAAAAGAAATTAAAAAAAAATTCCCCAGCAAGCTGGAAGCTGGAACTTGTGTTGGATCTGGCTGAGGTGGAGTTAATTCCCCCAGAGCAGCCCTTGTAGTGCCACACCATGTACTGGTACCCGGTGAGGTGCTGGTAACACAGAGGGGTGTTGGCAACTGCTGAGCAGTGGCACAGCACCAGCGCAGTCTGCACGTCCGTACTGCAGCCGTGCTTCCTGGGATTGGCTGGATATCACCTGCTGATGGGGAGTAGAAAAGAAACCTTTTCCTTTTTTTTCCTTGCTACTGTGGGCAGCCTTTTACTTTCTTAACGTATCTTTGTCTTGACCCCTGAGGTTTTTTCCCACCTTATTTCGCTCCCCCACCCCCCTGCCCCTGTTGCCACCAGCTCTCCAAGGCTGCTTTTGCAGGACAGGCAGCACACGATTGCAGCGGGAGAGATGAAGTCTTCCCAGTCCAAAGAGGAGAAGAGGCCTTCAGTGCCCAGCCTGGGCCACCATCAAGTCAACTTAAACTACCGAGCGTTGCTGTCCAGAGCTGTCCACAGGAGCAAGAAGATGGGTTTTGTCCTAAGGCCAGTAGCAGTGTGCTTCACTGGCTGCCAGTGCACAGTGTCTGATGGAAGGAAGGCTTCCTCAGGCTCCACTCCAGCCATGGGTACCTACCAGCCATCTGATGGGACCAAGGAGCTTGACTCTCCCAAGGGGTCCCTTTCTGCTGCACCAGGGTGGGGACAGAAGGCCCAGGGGGTGCATGGAGGCTTGCTCCCTCTCTTTAGCTGGGCACTGAGCTAGTGACTCTCAAGAGGGGAAAGCACCCACAGCAGCACACAGCCACAGGGCTTCTGCGCTGGGTGTTTTGGAAAGCAGTGAAGATACAATGTAAGGGAGAAGGTGGTTTTGATAGCTTTCAAATAACAATATGATAGGATAAAAAAGTAGAAATTAACATTTTTTTACTGTGGAATGGACAACTCAGAAGCAAAAAAGCTTATCAAAGGGATAAGATACAGTTAGACTTTCTTCTTTTGATCAGTGCATTGATACTTTTGACTTTATTCCCATACATTTTCTACAAGTACTTTCCCACTTTGGTAGGGAAAGTACCGATCCTCACAAGTGTTCTCAGAGATTAATCCTTTGTCCTTCTGAGGTAAGGACTCCATAAGTCCTTCCTACTTTTAATCTCTGGAGGCTTTTAAAAGACTTGTAGACATGGTGCTTAAGGACATGGTTTAGTGGAGGAGTTGGCAGTGTCAGGTTTATGGTTGGACTTGATGATCTTAAAGGTCTTTTCCAACTTAAATGATTCAAAATATTTAGCAACAGAAAGTCATTCAAAACTGTGGTTATTATGTTCTAAAGCAGGAAATGCACAGCCAGCAGTCCACATCCAATTTGGACACCAGTGCCCTTGATTTGTCACCCCACCACTGCACCTTACCTCCTCATGAGAAAAATGGAGACAGTAACTCACTACAACCAAGACTCTCTGCAGAGAATTGCTGTTTCCTGTTTGCTCTATGCCATGTCTATGACACTGCAGCTGGAAAAACAGCAAGCATTTTTCTAGATATTTGACATCACATCACAAAACTTCCAATCTGTTTTCTGAGGAAATTACTATCTTGAATTTCAGCCTCACAGATTGTTTGTTAAGCTTATTTCCAGCCTTCTGAAGTTGTCAAAGGATGCAGATAAATAGTCTTATCTCCGTTAGCACTGATATTCTCACAGTAAGCAGAAGTCTATTGGAAAATCTTATTATTTGGAATGCAGGTGAACAGATGAGGTGGCTAGAAAGGTGACCAGAAACACTGACTGGGGGCTAGCAGTGCCAAGGTGGTCAAGAAGGCCAATGGCATCCTGGCCTGTGTCAGAAACAGTGTGACCAGCAAAGCCAGGGAGGTGATCTTACCCCTGAACTCAACCCTGGTGAGGCTGCACCTCGAGTCCTGTGTGCTGTTTTGGGTGTTGCAGTGTAGGAAGGACATTGAGGTGCTGGAGAGGGTGTAGAGAAAGGCAAATAGGCTGATTAGGGGGTCTGGAGAACAGGTTTTATTGAGGAGAGGCTGATGGACCTGGGGCTGTTCAGCCTGCAGAAGAGGACGCTGAGAGGAGACCTTATTGCTATCTACGGCTACCTGAAAGGAAGTTGTAGTGGGGTGGGTGTTGGTTTCTTCTCCCTAATAACTAATGAGGAATAAGAGGGAGTGGATTCAGATTGTGCCAGGGGATGTTCAGATCTGATATTACAAAAAGTTTCTTCATTTAAAGAGTGATGAAGCATTGGAACAGGCTGCCCAGGGAGGTGGTGGAATCACTGTCTCTAGAACTGTTCAAAAATGGGTCGATGTGGTGTTTCAGGAGCTGGTTTATAGGTTACAGTGGTGTAGTGCTGGCAGTTGGACTTGATGATCTTGACGTTCTTTTCCAACCGTGATGATTCTGTGATTCTAGTGGTGAATTGAAAAATCTAGTAACTTTGCATGGCTGGGTTCTGGGGAGGGTCGGGGGTGGGATGCAGGGGTGGCTTCTGCAAGCAGCAGCCAGAAGCTCTCTGCAGACCCCACAGAGCAAACACCAGCCAGCTCAAGGCCGGAGTCATTGCTGACCAAGGCTGAGCCCATCAGTGACAGTCACAGCGTCTCTGGGAATCACATTTAGGAGAAAAAACCCGCAAGCAGCTGCTTTTTGACACCAGAGAAGGGAGTGAGAAGGTGTGAGAAACTGTGCAGGCACCAAGGCCAGGGAAGGGGGCAGCAGGAGGTGCCCCAGGTGCCAGAGAGAAAGATGCCCCTGCAGCCCATGGAGAAACCCATGGTGGAGCAGGTGTCCCCCTACAGCCCATGGAAAAGGCTGAGACCCCACCTGCAGCCCATGGAGAGGACCCACGCTGCAGCAGGTGGAGACATATGGGAGATGCTGTGACCCATGTTGGAGCAAGCCCCTGCCAGCACTTGCAGCCCATGGAGAGAGACAGAGACACAGAGATGAGCAAGAGAAAGACCCACGCTGGAGCAGGTTTGCTGGAGGGGGTCTTGTGACTCCATGGAGGACCAGGCTGGAGCAGTCTGGGCCTGAGAGACTGAGAGATATTCTGTGATTTATGACTGCACCCCATAGCAGTGACCCACACTGGGGCAGGTGGTGAAGAGCTGAAGCCCCATGGGAAAGGACTCATGTTGGAGAAATTCATGGAGGACTGTCACCTGTGGGTGGGACCCCACGGTGCAGCAGGGGAAGGATGTGAGGAATGCCCCCCTCAGAAGGAAAACAATTTATGAGCTACTGACTGAAACCCCCATTCCCCCAGTCTCTGCCTATCCCTGTGCCACAGGGTGTGGAAGAAGGGAGAAATATCATGACTACAGTGAAGCCTGCTAAGAAGGGAGGGGTGGGGGGAGGTGCTTTAAGATCTAGCCACACTTCTCATCATCCGACTCTGGTGTGACTGGGTGTGCAGTGCAGTGGCATAAATTAGATAGTTTCTTTCCTTTATTTTGTGTTGAGTCTGTTTTGCCCGTGACGCTGATTGTGCGATTATCTCTCCCTGTGCTTATCTCGACTCCTGAACCTCTCAATATATATTTTTTCCCCTGTCCAGCTGAAATGGGGAGTGATAGAGTGGCTTTGGTGGACATCTGGCCTCCAGACAGGGTCAAAACACCACACAAAATTAATGAACAGCTTAATTTTTTGCCATTGAATTTCCCTTAGAGTTTTCTTGGGAGAAAACTCTAGACAACTTGTTGGATCAGAAATGCTCTCATGCAAGAGACAGAATGGCCCAGGTTGCTTTCTGGATCTGCTACTCAAAGCCCTTTACTACTAGCGACGGAATGACGTGCCTGCATTTTTTTCCCCCAGAAAACAAGCCATTGACCAGCCCTATCTACTTAGTTGCTTTGTGAGGATACTTGCAGCGCTTCTTTCACACTTCAGTGGTCTGTTAAACTTGGCAATCAATTGTTTTAAAGTGTGAACAGCTACCATCCTACGACATATATAGATCTGTAGCAAGCACGATTTGGAGTCTTTCTAGTTTTAGCTTATTTCAGTGTACTAGAAGTTTCTAGCATTGATCACCCAGGGCAAATACTTTACATACCACAGTGTTTACAAAAAGCAGCGTGTTGTTTTATGTCTAACGGTGGTGCACGGGGATGATTTTGCATCCACAGTTTCCTGAAGCATGTGAAATGCTGTGTACCAGGTGCACCCTGTTAACTGACTGCGGTTGCTTTCTCCCACTAAAATGTAAATTACATCAAAATGCAGACAATGAGTTTTCAAATGCATTTGTGTCAATAGCTCACACATTTTTGCTACTGATTTCCACTCAGCTGTAGTTAGAAAAGACTTAATTCTTTAACTAGTTGCACTAAATTACTTCAAAAAGCAGTAAGATTATGTAAGCAGAATTAGCATTATGGCTAAAATCACAGAGTGGCAGTCAGCTTTCAGTTTATCCTTTGCATACTCACAACCTCCTTTCTGTCTGGCAGAAAAGATGACCAGCACACACTGAAGAGCATTATCCCAAGGCACACCAAACACCTGCGTTGCCAGTATGACCATCGGCTGTCCTGTTTGCCTCTTCATTACACACTGAGCTGTGTACCCTCAGTCACCAGCTGAAGACTGGGGGGGGAGTGCGTCACTCCTGCACGGGAGGCTTAGCATTCCTCACATTCCCTGACGGGCTTTGCAGATTATACCCTCTCTAGAAGATGGTTGCCATATTTCTGCCTTAGCAAGTAATACCTGAACATGGGAGGTGTGGAGGTTTTCTTTCAAGCCCAGAGCCTGTGGCCTTGCCTGGTGTGCTGAGTATGCTCAAGTTTTGTTCTGCACATCACCAGAGTGAAAACTGGAGCCCATGGTTCATTGTCTGTGTGAAGCTCAGGCAGCCCAGGGATATGTCAAGGCTACCACAAACAGGCTGGTTGTTGCAGGTCACCAGCTCACTGTGTTGGTTTTACATTTGAGGAGTGATTAACAGTTCCATTTTCATTTTGCCCACAACATTTCCAAACCACAACTAGTGTTTGCTCAAAACTACTGCAGCGATGACTGACACTGATTCCGCTGCCAGCAACATGGGGAACGTTTTCCCCAGGAAGAGTAATCACCTGTAGGAACATAAGAAGTTATTTAACCAGTGGCTCACCTGACCTGGTACTGAGACTTTGGCAGTGGAAATGGGCAATGCTATTTAGGGAAAGCAAATCTGCTAGATTTGATTTCTTCTGCCCCTGTCCCCAGCATCCATGATTCACTGGGTAAGGGATATTGGTGAATACATCCCACGATGTAGCATCACCAGCCTCCTGCTCCTGACATTGCCCAATAGCTTCTTGGGCCTGTTGACATTGTCAGTCTCCAGAACATCCTGTGACAACAAATTCCAGAAGTTCCTGTGTAAAAAAAATTACTCTTTTTTAATCTCTTCTAAGCTGATCTACTAATTTCATTGTGCATGCTAACTGTGTATACTAATTTTCATGATAGCGTTGCAGGATTTTTTGACTAACAGTTCCGCATTCATCTTATTCACAGCCTTTATGATTTTTGTAAATGCCTTGGCTTCCTCTCCAAACTGAAGTTTCTTTTCAGCCTCCTCGTGGAGCAGCTGTTTGTATAATTGTTGTTTTCTCTGTACGTCTTCTTATGCCACCACGTCTCCCCTGAGATGCAGACAGCAGACTGCACGAAGTGCTCAAGATGTCAACTCAGCTAGGCTTTATGTGGCAGCAAAGTCCTGCTGCCCTCCTCAGAATGCCCAGCAATTTTCTGGGTCCTGGACACTGCTGCACATAGAGCAAATGGTTTTGGTGCGCTGCAAGTGAAGAGTCCAGGATCCTTCCCTCAGCTGGACCTGCCAGTTCTGAGCTTGGCACCAAGCACTCATTATGCAAGTACTCACAGTGTAGGAGATCTCAGCTTAGAAAGCTAGCCTCTTCTTGATCAGGGTTAAACACAAAGTCACGTGTCCTTTGGAGATTGCTTTGCCTATAAAGCTCTAGACTTCTTTGGCAATAAGCATTTCTCATCCCCTCCCTTCCTCTATAAGGAGTTTTTATAAATCTCATAAGAAGTAATTGGACAAGGGACTGAAATCCAAGCTCTTTTTGCCTTGGTGAACTTCTAACCAACAGTTACAGAGTGAACGTGGATTAATTTTCTCTGCCTCCCCAGCCCACTGAATACAGATGCATCCAAGACTGACAAGGCTTCAGTAGAAAGGTCTAGGACACCTCTTTCCTTCAGCAAAAATTATGTATTTTCAAGGTTGGGGTCTTACACACAGCACCAGAAACACCAGCAGGAACGTAGAGCCAGACGAAACACTTTGCATAGCCTACAACCCTCATGGGGGAGAAAACTTAATTTCACAGGTCTCAGAGCAGCTCGCTGGGGTTAAAGGAATGCTTTGGCAGACAAAGAACAGATAGGACAGAAAACACATCATTTATTTAAACGGCCGTACAATGGAAATCTCGGTCTTTATTGAAAGCCAGCTGGGGGAGAGGGGACTCACACAGCACCTACACGGGAAGCCTCTTCGCTGTTTCCAGTGCTGAAGTTCTTTTCTCTCTGAACGTGGCACTTGTGTGAGTGCAGCTATCTGCTGAGGGACAGCAATGTGTTTGGCAGCCTATAAACATGGAGAGAGACGTGGTTCCTGCCCTGAGGAGCTGACAGTCCCAAATGCAACATGGACAATACTGTTTCGACATGTAACAATCAACTGAAATACCATCAGTTAGGCATAAGAAGACCCATTGTAACAAGCAATTGTAATACCAAATATATATATAAAGGCCACAGGTAGGAAAGAGTGGTGTCTTTGTTCTGTTATGTATTTATATGTTCAGAAGTCTACAAGCATGAAAGGTAGCAATGATTTGCTTGAGAGTGAATTTATTTTCTTTGGTGGGGTGGCTCCAGCTTCTGCTTCCTGAAGAAAAATAAGAAAAATGAGATTAGAACTTAGCACTATTTCTGTGATTTTACCAGTCTGAACAGTGGGCAGCACTGGGATGAGTTAATTCCCATGCAACAGAGGAACCCAGATTTGGGAGTGGTAGTGTGAAAGAACCAACAGATTTTCTGTCCTGTTGAGGCAGGGAAGTCTCCACATCAGTGCACTGTTGGAAACACCTATGGGAACTGCTCAGAGGCAGAGTTATCTGGGAATCCCACAAGCTCTAGATGAAGTATATCACGCTCCATATCTGCAACCAGGAGGAAATCCTGCCAGCCACGGGAAAAATCTGCTAGAAATTCAAATTTTCTTGTAGGTGAAGTTTTTCCCTATAACTGATTGTCTGTTCTTTATTTCTATGCAGAGAAGATACAGTAGGAGGAAGAAGAAAGCCTGAAAATTAAATTCGAAACCACGTGCTGACAAAACCTAAGCAATGCTGGATGCTCATATATCTATGCAGGCACAAATTCTGCCTCCAGATGCTTCCTGTCTTGAGGTTTTCAAGTCACTAATTTCTAAGGCAATCAAAGTAATTTTATAGTGTGTGGCATTTATCATCAGGTTCCTCTTCTTTCACCGCTTTGGTTTTTTGTTTTGGTTTTGGGGTTTTTTTAACATTTCAACAAAATTTGAGAGAGGGTTTCATTTGAGACATGAAGCTCCTAAAAGTTTCAGCTAGCAGGAAGAGTGGAGAGGGATGTGTTTTCATCCTAGATGCAAGAGCTAAGCATGCTTTTTGGCTCATCAGCTGGGCACTTTGCGCGCACAGGCTGTCCACTCGAGCGGGGCACACTTAGTGTGCTGCCCTTTGCACTGCTCACGTGGCAGAGAACTGGGGGTACCAAGGAATATGCCCAGAGCAGATACCAGAAGCCTGGTTGGGAGGTGAAGGTTGTAAGAACAATGGGGAACGGATCAAAGGGCCTGCAATTTTGGGTGGATATTAGGGGTCATGAAGAGAGCTGTGTAGGAAAGTCAGATCCATTGGTACCACAGAAATGGGGAAAAGTAACAAAAAGGGCAATAGTTCTGAGTAAATTGCATGTGTCAGATGCCCAATGCCTTTTTTGGTTTTGGTATGTGCTTTTCAGCCTTGTTATTGCATATAGCAACAATGTGTACAAAATTTCCAGGTTTATGTTATTTTAAGAATATTCAGAAACCGTGCTGGATATTTCAATAGTTACCTGAAAACCTGTTCAAGAAAGAATGTGTCATAAGGAAGTGTGTTAAGACTCTTCTTGCTCTGCCACCTCTTCCTTTTCTTCACTCTCTTCCTGCTTTTCCTCTTCTTCCTTTTTTATAGAAAACAGTTGTAGTTATCACGTAGGAATTGATGCAAAGACAAAGAGTCTTAAAATACAGAGCTCTGCTTTTGCAACTGTTACATTCCTAGTAAATTCAGTATTATTAAAGCTTAAAAAATAAAACCTCTAGAGAAGTAATGTATAGACATTTTAATCTTAGCATGCCAGGGCTCTGGCTCTGTGGAGCTAATAGCAAGTGCTGGAACAAAAGAGTCACTCTTCTTAGAGAGGCTAGAACATAGTATATGGTTAAGCTGTAAAGAAGTGTTCAAGATCAAAATAAGACAATGAATATATATGTAAATATGATTAAAAAGTTGGTATTTTTAATTATATGCTTTCTTGGAACAGTAAACAAGTCAGGAATCATGGCATGGGAACTAAACAATATAAAAATAATTTGGAGTCTGATAATATAACCTTATTTCCCTTTCTGTTTTCTTTCATAAAGGAGAAATGCCACAATTTAAAGGCAATAGCCCCTTCCTTCAGTTAACCAAATAAACAGCTATCTGAAAGCTATTGTTTATGTAACACAGACAACAATCTGTGTTTATTGTCTTTTAAGAGCTGGTAAATGAATCTTTCAAGTGTAGCCCTACTCCGAGAAACATCTGAAAATGGCATTGTAGGCTTCTCTGCTCTTTCTCTTCCAGCAAGCCCTTGTTCAAAGGCACTCCTTCTGTTTGTATAAGCAAGCTTTATCTCAAAATGTCATACCTTCATGCACTACCTAGACTACAAAAATTATGGGAATTTCTTCCTGGTGGGATCAACCAATCAAGGAATACAGAATCAGTTTTCAGTCAGGACTGCAGGTAGCATAGGAGCAGCCCAGCCCCTAGGTCTTCCTCTCAGACACGTAGCTTCCTCTCAGGTCTGTATGAGAGTCACACCTGAGTTCCTGCAGTAAAACCCTATTTAAAGACGCATTTGGGAATGGACCTGTTGCACTCAGATTCCTGGTTTAGAATCTGTGCTTTGCAGGCAAAGCCTCCGCACTAAGGGATCATCCCTGCAGAACAGGAATGTAACATGGCACATGTCAGCTGGATGAGACGTTCCCCTGCCAAAGGAATATTGCCCCTTTCAGCCTCCTCCCCCAGGAAAAGTGCCTTTCATGAGCACTCCTTCAGACAGGGCCCAGCAAGCCCCCAGACAAGTGACAGCTCTCAGATGTTAGCAATTTCCATTCAAGCCTGAAGTCAATTGCCTTTTACAGGAAAAAAACAAAACAAACCAGCTATTTTTCTCTCTTGAAGCAATGCACAGTGCATAATTCCAACAGCAGGCACATGTGTGTACACACACACACACACACACACACACGTATGCATGCATTGCAGTTTGGAAGTGGGAAAATGCAGATGTCTCCTCTTAACCGCAAGTTTGCCATGGAAAATAGTCTAAAATAATAACTCATTTTACTTGGAACAGTGAATAAATGTTCAAGGCAGAAGATTGCAATGCTGGGCAAAGCAGAAAAGTGTATGAGGATTTGCACCTGAATCTTACAAATTCTGGCAAGGAAAATGTTTTCCTTATAGGCACAACTGCTTGAACTGTCAGGTGACTCTTTCACATTCACAGCAGTGAAAATATAGTCTGAGTGGTTTCAGTTAGCGCTTCTCAAAGACATAGTTGCCTTGGAAGTCCCTGGCAAACTGTATTAAAGCATCTGTGAAAGACAGTTTCTCTTCCATTTACAATTTTTAGCGATTAAAGGCCTATCTTTATTCCCAAACAATAAGATGATGATATGGCCAGTAATTATTTCCAGTAGAATATACTACTATGATATTTAGCCTCATGAATAAGAATTTACTAACTTTTGAGTGAAGCAATGGGACTGAAAATTACTTAAATACACACAAAAAATCCCATGAAAGCAAAATGCCCAAATATACTTTACCTCTGTTGCTGCGTGTTCTTCCTTGCTTTCCTACATAAGAGAGAGAAAATGTTTAAAAGATAGATCAAAGAAAGAATATCAGAGGCCATCCAGGCAAAACACAGCAGAAATTAAACAGTGCATTTAGGAAAATTACGTGGAATTTAACGTCCTCCAGATTAAGTGACAAACTAATCTTCTACTTTGATAAAGGGCTATGAAATCATTAAATACAGCTCCCTTTTTCTCAATTACTTCCAATCAAATCTGCTTCATTTACAAGCAAAGCATTAGAGCTGGGGTTTTATTTGCTTTCACAGGTGTTTTGGGGTGTTTGTTTGAGGTTGGGTTTTTTTTGTAATTATTTGCTGGTCTGCAAAATGAAAGTTAAGTGAGAATTATACAGTCTTATCTATGTTATATATCTTCACTCAGAACCTGGCTTGCAGTTCTGTTAACTGTTGTAGGCTGCAACAGATGCTTTGGCTCAACAGTACTGGGGAATAAGAAATAATACAAGCTGGTTTTAGGCTGTAGAGCACGCAAAAGTCATGAAGAGAGGAAAGATTAAAAAAAAGAAAAAAAACCCTTATAAATGTACTGTGAATAGAATTTAATTCTAGATACCAAGCTTGTTATTGGGGAGAAGAGCTAATCTTACACAAAATCCCAAAGAGAAAGGGCAAATGGAACAGAACCATGCAGAAAGCATGAGCGGTTGCTACGAGTTCGCACAGAATGAGTCGAGATAAGGCAGTGAGCTGCCGTGCCAGGGTTTATATATGGCCTGGGGAACTGCTGAGACAGGATACAGACTTGTATTATAATATGATTTTTGAACATGTTTCTAAAATAATTCTGCCCTGAAGTGATCTTAATCTGTACTGCAAGCTAATTTAACTGGGACAGCTCTTTAAAAATACTCTAGCCCCCAAGCTAAAATCTAAGGTTAAAATCAGATAGTAAAAAATAAAGAAAAATTATTTCCATTACATCTAGTGACCAGCAGACGCCTTGCTCTGCCAGGTGCAGTCTTTTCCCAAAAAACTCAGAAGGGAGAAACAAAGCAGGAAAAAGGGACACTGTATCCAAACAAAATGGTTTCTCAACCTTCTCCGTCAGAGGATGGGGATTAGGAATAAAAAAATAAAGATTGAGAAGGAGTCAAGGATCAGCCTGATGAAGTGATTAGGGAAGTAAAGCACACAACAGGTTTAAGGTGAAAAAAAAAAATCATAATCTAAAGAAATCCTAGTGCAGCTGTCCCTTGGTGACCCAGGCTGAAAGCTGTTCCTGTTACTTACCACTGGATCTGTGTAAGGGACTTTCTATTTTGACATCTACTCTGAGCTCTCCCAAGCGCTTGTGTGAATGAAGGGCTGGAGCTGCTGAAGCCTGGACAGTCCAATTTGAGGTGTGCAAACAACAACCTGTCACACTGTGCACTTATCCCTGACACCTTCAGAAGGCAGCTGCTGACTTAAGACTTTCATTGTTCAGAGGGTTGGGGTCTCTCACTGGTTTCTGCAGGGTCATACCAGCCTGAGACAAAAAGGTGGAGCTTCTTGACTGCTTCATCTCCCAACAAGGACAACAGAAGGAGGAGGGGAGGGCTGCCAACTCCACAAGTACCCACAGTGACTTATCAGCTGTCATCCCTGCTACTGAGGCACTGGAGAAGTCCTCTGAAATCTGGGACACTCTGTCCAGCTCCACAATTGAGACAGTCACAGCTGATTTTGTTATGCTCATTGGCAAAGATCAAGATATCTTTACCACACCATAGCTCTTCTAAAATTTTCCCAAGGCACTGGTTCTCCTGAAGAGTCCCTAGAGAAAAGCCATCTGAGTTACACCCTGCAACAGAGAGTCGTTTTTAAGATGGCTTATAACTGAGTGCTAAAGATGGCCAAAATGGCAATATTAGATCCCCAGTGGTATATTAATTCAGAAGTAGAACACAGAGCTGTGATGTTTAAAGTTTGTCATTTTGATCTGAGGGTTTGTCAAAAGAGCAAGTTGACTCTCCAAAGGGGACCCGACTACAGTTCAAAAGATGCAACTATTTGGCTGCAAAACACAGCGGGATGCGGACGGAAAGGTCACCCTTTTAGAATGCAGAATACAGAGACCAGCTCCTAATAAGGTAGAAGAAAAAAGACAGATATGGGTGGGGGGACCACACAGAAAACATCTCTTCAGTGTGGTCAAGCAGTCAAACGAGATGTGCTCGGCTGCAGAATGAGAGGAAGATAGGGAAATACTGAAAGTACTGTGTTGATATTATATACATATCCTTTAGGGCCTCACATCCAGAGGAGATAATCCAATGGCACCCTGACAGTCTTTAAATGTATTTAACTTAATAAAATCCTGTCCAGGTAAGGAAATGTCATTCTAGCTTTCTTTTATATGGGTAAAATGAGATAAAGACACAAAAGGCCAAATTCATCTCACTGTAGCTTCCTCAAAGTTATTCTGCTCATCTAAAGTCATCCTCTGTGTGCTGTCTGTAGTGAATGAAAATACCAGAATTTCTAAAGAATGAGTTATGCCATCCCAACAGAAGTGATAATTGGGATGAACTGTGGCAAGGCAGACAGATGCCACATCACTGATTTGTCCTACATGACATGTGGAGTGGGCGGCAGAACAGGGTGAAAAATGGGTTTTGTGCATCCCTGTCAGGAAGCACTGGTACCTCGCTGACTGCAGTGGTGAATACCCCCTCTAAAAACAAGAGAGTTGGGAACAGAAACAGTGCTTTTTTATCTTCCCCTAGCAGCTAATATACACCTGGCATGATGAAGGTGGGCATCAGAGTTGGATGACTTCAGGAAGATTTTTCTTCCTTGTTACGTAAGACCATGTAAGAACACTTTGACACTGCCAAGAAAGGAGAGGATTTGTAAGACAAACTGTATTTTATGCCCACATAACCACAGAAAGATCTGCCCAAACACAGTCTTGCCTCGTGCTCTCTCCTCTGCGACTCCCCTCCCTGGAAAACTGAAGGAGAATATATTTTCCGCTCACAGGTCCAATTCATTCCGTGAGAAATGCAGCAAGGTGCTTGTGGTATAGGAGTATAGG
The DNA here is from genome assembly GCA_022605575.1 of Laterallus jamaicensis coturniculus. NCBI lineage: Eukaryota > Metazoa > Chordata > Aves > Gruiformes > Rallidae > Laterallus > Laterallus jamaicensis. The sequence goes on from JAKCOX010000009.1 coordinate 4,003,780, forward strand.
AGCGGTGCTGCATTATGTCATTACAAAACCCCTCATACACAGCTGCTTGACACATTTGCAAACGTGTTCCAGCATTCTGTTCTCATTTCAAAAACATTAGAGTAGACTGCCAGCCAGAATGGGGAGTAACCTAACCCAGCCAGGGCATGCACTGCCGTTTTACACCGGCTTCTCCAAAGAGCTGAAGAGAAAGTTATTTGATGGCATTCACTTGCTGGCTGAGATTCCTAGAGACATGAAGAGAGCTTGGATATAATTTAAGGAGAAATTTCAGCTCCCACTGAGGACTGCTTCTCTTCACCGCCGTTGTGAAATTTTAAATGGTACTTCCCAGTGCCTGCCATGGGGCTGAGCAAAAGGGTGCTTTTCCAGCCCAAGAATGACTGGGTCAGTCTTTGTTAAAAATGGCAATGGGAAAGGCTGAGAGAGAGGTGTTTGATCTGGAAAAACATTGCAGCTAGATGGAAAAAAACCAAGACACATTTATTTTGATCTCTAGTGAAAGAGATGATGCATTTGTGACACATGTTCCACTGGGACCATCTGATCTCCAAGCCACAAAAGAAATCAACTAAGTGCTTGATCTAGCACTAGGCCTGCCCCTTTGGGAAGAGAGTCACCTGACACTCCAATATCAAAATAAACCCAACCTTAAATGCCAAACTCTCAGAGCAGCAGGAGAAGCAAAGCAGCTGGATCCCTATCTCCAGGCACAGGATCCATCTTTGCTTTGTGTCTGCTGGGTATAGAACCTGGCTGGTATCATAAGCACCCCACTGAGGAAGACACTGGCACACAACAGCCCCTTTTCTGCAGCACCCATCTACCCTTTCAACTCTAAGTACTGTGCTGATGATAGCAGGATACTATACTAGGGAATAGGAGCAACTCAGGTGGCTTCCTCCAAGAACCTTCAGCGCTGCAGTTTGAGATCTGCCCATATCAGACCATGATGCAGGCAGGAAGGATAACAACTGTCTCCATTTCTGCACTGCCCAGGGGTTTCTGCATGGCCTGGAGAAGAGACAGTCCAATCTGGCTTGCTGCTACTGCAGCCAATGCTGGTACATGACAACAAACATTAACAACTAGATTTACGAGCCCTGCAGATGCTGGCCATTGATAGCAGCAAATTTTTCCACACAGATAGGACTCAGATATCCAGCCCTAAATTATTCTCCATAACTAGAGTCTGGTTCCAAATGAGCATTAAAAAAAAAAAAAAAAAAAGCTTTTGGTAATAAATGGCAAAAGGAAACTGTTAAAGACAACTGCTGTTATCCACATTCCCTGGAGATTTTTCTAGGTTTCATATCACCATAATGTCAAAGACAAGCAGGACCACTCTGCAATCAGTCTTTCTACCCTGAGGCACACTAGGAGGACCTGTGAGCTTATGTTTCGTATGCTTCTCACAGGTAAAGCCCCCAGAACACAAAAGGAAAAGGGAAAAATTACCTGTTGATCTTCTGATGGTGACTCAGCAGACTGAGCTTCTTCATGAGCTCCTTCATCTGCCTTGTCTTCTGTGTGTGCCTCAGTTTCATCCATCGCATTGGACTTTTCAGTCTCCTGGCATCAAAGGAGAAGCCATTGTTAGCCTTGGGGAACATAAGCAACAAATCACTTCCACAAAACTCTTGACTTTACAACTTTGGGAGGTGTCTTTCTAATTTTTCATTCACACTCATGAAAATATGCCCTTTCAGACATTTTCCTGTGAACGGAACTGTTGTTGGCTTGTTGATCTGTTGGTAAAGGTATGAGGTTTGTGTAGGGAAAACATGAATTCAACTTCATCCTCTTCAGAGCAGAGTAGATGCTCTGACTTTTCTGTGGAAAGTTTAATAGAAACTAATGCTCACACTGATGGCACACTCTAGCTTCAGAGGGGAAAAAAAATATCCTTTTTCCCCAGCATGCATCCCAATTAAACTTCACCAAGAAGCTACAGAAAAAGAGAAGTAATAAAGGATTTTATATATAATGTCTTAACTTTCTAGTTCAAAATCAGGAAAATGTTCCTCAATTCACACACCAATCTGTGAAACCTATTTATTCCAGCACAAGTACCTCCTAGAAGGCTCTTTATTTTAAGCGCTGCTTTACTTTCAGCTAGGTAGCTGTGAAAGGTCACACTGGATCACACACTGTGTCAGATAAAAGGAGACCTGTACAGCCTCGAGTGGAGCAACAGAAATAGGATGAAATGCAATAGGATGAAGCGCAAAGTCACATTATTTGGGACAGGCAGTTCTGGGACAGAGATTAGAAACGTGTTTCTTCTGCACTTTGGGAGCTTGTTAGTTGACGATCATCAAAGAAGAAAAAAGATGGCTGTATTTAAATAATTGCAGAATAACTGAGCCATGAGTGTAATCCAATAATGAAAGAGGTAATAAATGTGATCCTGGGATGCATGAGGCGAGGTATAGCTGGTGGAGCTGGAAGGGAATCATTAATGCCGTCTCACAAGGCCAAGGAGAAACCTCCTCTGGATCACTCTGCACCGTTCCAGTCACTCAGGCTGAAGAAAGAGAAATTCAGACTGGAACAGGTGCAGAAGGGGGACAGGGAGGGCGGTGTGCTTTGGGAATATCTGAGGGAGCAGAGAGCCTGTCTTATGAAAGGGTGACCAAAAAAGCTTCATCACTTTAATCTATTGAAAGTAACGCTGTGAGGGGATATGATGGCTCTCTAAAAATAGATGAGAGTAAACATCAGGGAGGATAGGATAAGGAAGAGCACTGAGGTAGATGGAAAATGAGTACAAACCACCTGTAAATAAGAATGTCAGTCAATCATCAGCATGAAATTGGGGTGGAGTTTTCTAGTAGAAAAGTGGGGGCAGAGGACCTAATCCATTAAAAGGGCATTTGACAGCTTCTGAGAAGTGTTATCTTGTGAAGTTGCCTCCAGCAGTAGAGAACTGGGCTCAGGGGAGGTTCTGCTCTGTCGCATCCTAAGTCCTATATGCCTTGGCCAGAGCAGCATGTCACTGACAGAAGATGAGCTCCTTTCTCATCCCTGTGACCAAGCCCTTACAGCTCATCCACTTGGTCAGCCTGGGTTATTCTGCTTTTACATAATTTCATTTGTCTCTGCAGTTAAACAAAAGCCCCCAGTCACGATCCCCTGTCCTTTAAGCTTCACAAGTTCTCCTCCATGGACCACATCTTATATGATGTCTTCAGCCAGTGTACTTAGCCTGAAGAAGCCCGACGCAGCATGGCTATCTGCCTTTTAGCATGAGAGCAGGCTGATGTGACTGCTGACTTAGGGGTCTTTGTTCCATGTGGGGCCCATGGGTGTGCACTATAAGACACATCCTACTGCTGAGATGCTCTACTGCATGTGGACAAAAATTTAGGAAGGAGGTTAGACAGCAGATGTCTTGACAGAGTGAAGATGAACAAAACACTTCTGCAGGTTTCTTTTTCCCAAAAGAAACTTCACTGCCTGTAAGGTTTGGTGCCCTTTTGGCAATTTTCTCTTGAATCCTGGAAAATATGTTTTATACGTATGGAGCTTGCAATGAAATGAGAGTCAGCACACAGGCTCATAAATTCCCCTTCCTCTCTTCAGAGAAAAACAACAGCAGCACAAGCAACAAACCCAATGAGCAGCAAGCATCACCCTCCCTGCAGCCCTTCCCAGCACTGCACTGCCCCTGCCCTCCTGGCAGCAGCAGACTTTCCAGGTTTCCAAGGCTGCATGGGGAACAGAGGCAGGAGGCTCATCAAGATTAAAGCTTTAAAAAACAACCCCAACATTTCTAACGCCGGCAGTGTGCACACTCCATTGCACAGCTGCATGGATGGTTTTGCCAGCACATGGGGGATGCTCGTGGGGAGGAATGAGCAGCTGGGAGTAAGCAGAAGGAGCCAGAGGAAGGAGAAAGAAGAAAAGACTAGTTGTTTTTCTGGCAATACAGTCTCGAGCACACATAAAACTGTGGGCTCACTGCACTCTGATGCGGGTGACATTGTTATTAAAAACAGACCTACTGAGACATTTGTTTGGCTTAATTTATCTTTTACTTTTCCCCCACAAGCTAACAAAATATTTGAAAATAAAATACATATTAGCAGAGACATATATTGAAGTTCTCTTATGCAGCACTGTGCTAATACGTTGTTTTCTTAGGCAGATGAGAACTCCCTTGCAGGTACTTTCTTTGCAGCAGTTCCCCAAATGAAAAGTACAGCATTAATGAAAACTGAATTGGTTACATATTTATTTTCAGCCTGTCTATTAACATTTCATTTTAAAATCTATGTGCTCAATATTTTTTGGCAGATACATAAAATACATAAAGACTGAAGATGGCATTCCAATTAAAATGAACCCACTGTGTGAAACCATCTCTGATGAATCATATACTTGCTCAGAGCGTAAGGCAAAAAAAACCAACCAACTTGTAGCTGAAAGAGATAAACTCTAGAAGCAGCATGTTATCAGCCAGAACACACATGCACATACACACAGAGTTCTTGTTGATTACATGGAGAACTGTGATGTCTGGAATATAATCATTATACTAGCTCTAAATTCAAGTAAAACATTTCATTTTTAACTTATTTAAGAATAAATATTATTTCTAAAGATTGGGTGACAGGTCATTTTCTCTTTAAATAAAGTGCATGTACTATAAATGTGTAATTCAAAACAGTCTTAGTAAAAGTCTTCTTCAACTAAAAGACTAAAGCTCAAGTATCTGCAGACTTTGGGATATCAAGATTATGGATCTTAAGGCCCATGAATACTAAGATCAAGTATTAAAGTATATACAAGATTTGAAAACAGACCTTCAGTTCAAGTAAATCAGCTTCACTGTGTTCACAGAGCAATTCCAAACCTAAACGATCTTGCTACAGCTACTGGGTCTCTGGACTGCTGGGAAACAGAAGCAATATTTCACAGCAGTTAACAAAGTTCTCAAAAAACCCAATTGTCCCTGAAAATAAAAAGAAATTAATTACCTGCATTAAAACCTTGCTAAGATACTCGGAAGGCGTAGCAACACAGCATACTGTTTGTCATCTTGGCTTAAGTAAGAGGCATCGCATTGGCAAAACAATTCACCTGAACCATTTTGGGAAACAAGTGGTGCAGCCGGAGCTTTTAATGGGCTGCTCACACACAAGTTCAGAGCACTTTCAGGAATACTGGGAACAGTTTCAGACTAAGCATGAAGGTGACTTTAAAAAGAAACAAGCACAACTTTGGGGGAGCTGAGACTGACATATCTGACCCTAAACATAGAAACTACAATGACTATAGCTCAAATGTACCCACCTATACTATTGGCACATCGCTATTCATGACACTTAACCAAGATTAGATGGGATCATTCAGAAATCTATCACTAACTTGAGTGATCTTTGGGTCAGGCAGAAAGCATCACTGTCCTTTAACTCCCAGCCTGCCATGGAACATGTTTAGAAGTATTTAAGACCAGGTGTTCCTTCAAGTGAGAAGGTACTTCATATTAATAGACTAAAGAACTTACTAGCACAAACACAATACCTGCTTCTTCTCTTGGGTGAAGAATTAAATAATGCTTTAGAAAATATAACCAGTATGACAGGGAGGCAACAGGAGGGAGAGGATGATGTGAGATAATGCTGAAGTACCAAAAACACGTATTGATTTTCTGTAGTGTCACAGAGTTTTATGGCCACATAGCACCTTTTAATGATAAAAATGTCCTTGGTATAAAGGAAAAAAAGTGTGAAGAACTTTGCCTGACTCCCTCAGTGGTCTACGCAAATAGCATTTAGAGATTTGGCCTTTCCACCAAGATCTGCAGAAATTTCCACATGCCGACCAGGCATCGAAAAACTTCATTGTACTGGATATTGGAACACAATGATGGACACAGCAACAGGCCACCGGTGCAGTGGTACCTGACCAGAACTCTTAGCAGAGGTCCAAACACGGCTGGCTGCAGAGAGGAACAGCTGCCTACTTGGGGAGCTGCCCCCTGGCCTGTTTTCTAGCCAGCCTAGTGAACTTTGATGTTGATTTGCTCTTTTCTACTGAAACAGTTACAGCTTTTTTGTAAGTAAAAGCATACTTAAATAAGCGTGTAAAGACTGCTTTGTGAGCTTGAGCAGATCTGAGAAGGATCTCCTTTACGCCTGTGTGTACTCAGAGCTTCTTTACGTGTGTCTTACAGTCGATCTACACCTTGATGTGTCCTAGGCATATCAGATTTACCCCATAAGCGCAGACCAGTTTGCACATTAGGCTCTGGCACTATCAGAGCGCCAATACTTAGCAGAACCAGTTCAGTGTTAGGGCTGATCAACTAGGCCTGGTGACAAGTTCAAGCCACCTGAGACAGACAGAACTCACAGCTACAAAACCATGGATTTGTAAAATTGAGCAATGGATTTTGCACTCAGCAGGCTGCCCCGGCAATGAATTTAACCACAAGCATTTTGTTGGCAAGTTATAATTTGTTGAGGGAGTAGCAAAAATTTCCTCTGCTTGCTCTAGAAAACCAGGCTCAAAACAGTTCTGGGTCAGGATCTTTGTGCTCCGTGCTATGAAGCAGCATCATGGTCATCAAAGAGGTTCTCTACTGCTGGTGCAATATGAGCCAAAAAGATGGATGGAAAAGGAAAGAGACTCTTCTGCAGCAAGAGTATAAAACATGTATCAGCTTCATATTAATCCTCATAACGCCTCAGTGGGGTAAAACCCCCTAGAAAGCAAATGCTAACTGATTGTTTTGTGGTGATTCCATGCTTTATAGTCAGCTTCTTTTATAAATTGTCACCATATTCCAGGGGAAAAAACCAAAATCCAATTATTTAAGAAGGCATTAGTAAGAAACCCTGTCATATGTGTCAGTATCACCATCTCTTCCACACCAGACTTATTATTCCAGATTTATGCTGCTGGAAATCAATGTCACGAGCCATCCATTGTACTTCATGCTAAGGTTGAATTGACAGCCTAATGAAAGGAAAGCAGAAGCAGTGCAGCAAGGTTATTTGTATGACAAAGCACAGCCAGGCTGTCGTGCAGTGAAGATGCTGAGAAACACCTCTGCCAATAAACGCTAAAACAGTTGCATGTGTCTCTCTCAAATTCAGGAACAGTTTCTAAAAGGGAGATGATGTAAATATTTTTCCACTCCTTACATGGATTTTTTTAAAACACTCTCACTTGTTTGCACTTTCTGAACTGAAACAATCACCACCACCACCCATGCAGCGCTTAATCAGACTAACCCTTACTTGCTTGCTACCAATAGCACTAACACTTATCTGCCCAGCAGTACATACAGAACATATTATTTTCAACATTTACAAAGTTGTCACGAAGTAGAAACTGTAATAGCCTCTGCTGACAGCTGGGAATGAATGAATTAAATAGAATTGCTACTTTGTTTCATAGACACGCTATCTAACAGAGCCTTGCATGAAGGAGCAGATAATATATGAAGTGGGGAGATAGAAAAATGCAATTTTCTTTATCTCATTGATTCTCCACGTATCTTTTATAATGATTATAATAGGTAATACCTGCAGTCCTTTAAGCCTTTCATAGTTTTGTGGATGTTAATTAAATGAATTCTCACAAGACCCTTGTGAGGTAGGCAAGTAATTTTTATTTCCCTCAGTGGGAGATGGTGCAGCTCAAGCACAAAGTTTAAATCACTTGCTCCTTATCACACAGGGACTCAGCGCCAGAGACATTTATAGCAACTCTGGCTTTCCCCTGGGTATCTCTTCATCTGTAGCCCTCAAAGCACCTAGAAAAGGCTCCCTTTTTGTCTCTGCTTTTACACAAGAGGAAAAAAAACAGTGTTCACTCAAAGTTGCTACACAGTTAGTGGCAGAGTTGGACCAGAAAGCAGATCTCATGCTCTAGGGCAGTTCTTTAGCCAGGCCTCCACAATGCAGCAGAGCTCTCTGCGATCACCCTGGCTCATTGCTCTCTTGATTAATTTCCTTTGTTGAACCACCCATGTTAAAGATGGCAGCATTTGATTATCATCTAATGAGATCTTAGGATAAGAGAAATGTAATGCTCTGTTTTAAAATATTGTTTTGTGTAAAGGAAAAAAATAAGAGGATAAAACAAGCAAAGAAGTATCTTTTTCTTTTGTCAGAAATGTATCAGGATATTGTCAACATACAGTGGATGTAAAACAATGGGTAGACAAGCCAAAGGGACTATATGACATCCTGGGTAAGACTTTAAGTTATCTCCTCAGAGGGAGCAAACCCCATAGCCTCAGTCTGCAGGTGCACACAGGGGATGGAACGGGTCTGCATCCCAGCCCCTCAGTTGGTATCAGGTACAAACCCTGTTTGGTCAAGGTTTGTCATGTCAGGGGGAAGCAAAGGTTTCTTGTAATTAACACAACTTAGAAATCACATTAGGAAGTTCTGCATCATTTACAGGCTGAACATGATGAAATACTGTGTTGTGTCAACAACAGCAACAGGAAGGTTATCAGCTGGAGGCATGGTAACAAACCTGCACTGAAAGAAGGGGAGGGAGGAGGAGGATTTTCCAGTATTTACTGAACCTGCCACTTTTGTTTTTTCCCCCTTAAGAACACTTCGCTGCGCCAGCAGCTAATATAATGCTTGTCACTGCCCCTTATTTGACATGCTGAGTCACACTGCCTATCTTCATCTTTTATTAAAATCAAATAAATGCCCCCATAGAAGGACAGCAGTGCATACCTTTGTGCCTGGAGGAGGAGCAAGACCCAGGAATGAATAAATAATATTTTCTTCTTTAGCAGAGAAAAAGGATTCAAAATCCTAAAAGAGGAACAAACAAATAGAGAATTGGTAACCAAAATCAAACAAAAGGCACAAGGGAAAGACACTAGCCCAAGCACATCTTATATCGATGAGAATGACTGTGCATTTGTACAAGCATCTGTATTATCTAAGCCCCAGGATGAAAATTCAGATAAAGGGAGTTTCACACTGGCTAGAAAAATGAACAAATGGGCAATTTTCTCTAGAGACCTACACTTTAATTATATCACATCTGTGTCAGAATCAGACAAAATTAAGTGTCTCATTTTAATGTGCCTCAGTTGTACACACTAAAGCAAAGCTATTCCCATTTAAATGTTAAAATAAAACTTGCAGTGAATAAGAACACAAAGTAAGCCCTCAAAAACCCTGGACAGGTTTATGGCAAACAAAAGGCATCAGTCAATGTAATAGCACAAGTAAAATGATGAGGAGGAAACTGTTTATTTTAAAGAAAGGCACTGTGGTTAGAAAATGCAGCTGCTTTTCAGACAAACTTAGCAAAAGACCGTGTTGTTCCCTCTGACATATATGCACCAGCCAAAATGTCTTCTCCTCATGTGAACTGAAGGTACAAATCCTTATGTTAGATGCTCATTTTCTCTTCAGTACTAATATATCTGAAAAGACATGAGGGATGGCTCCCATCCTACCATCTAGAACTTGCATGATCACTGCTATACTCACCTGTACAGCTTTCCAAGCAACTAAGGAAGCTCTGTTATCACTAGTTTGTTACTGGGAAGTTCATAACTCACATCTTACATAGGTAAAAATCAACACATATTTAAGGTCCCAACAGAAACTCTGGCCATAAGCGACTGGCCTACAATCACATGGCAGCTGTGTGTAGGACAAGGGCCTGAACATGTCTCCTGAGTCTTAGACCACTGCCTTGACCGTGTTATCATCCTCCCTCTCATCCCAAATAACTCCCAGAATAGAAACCTGTAAATAATAAGGTGCTGACTCATCCATGAGACTTGTTTGTAAAGCTGGGTTAGGACCTGCGTTGTTTTATTGGGCTGTTTTAGCATTTCCAGAGAATAAATTATTGGCCAAGGGTAATCCTAGGGACAGGCTGGCATGGATGGTTTGGAAGTCACCTTAATATCAACAAGGCTGGAATCAATGTTTGGAAGAGGCAACACAGCTTAACAGACAGGATGACAGCCCATTTCACTGATTTATCTAAGGGACAGATGAGCTTTCATACAGACCTAGCCTGGCTCTGGGAGAAGGCCCAGAGCATATTTTGCCCAGACTAGGCAGAAAACCTGGGGTTGCTCCAGGCTGCCCATTTCTCAAACCACCTCGTTGCAGTTTTCCTGTTGCTGCGGGGCTCTCTATCTAAGTCAGGTCCACCCTAAGTATTTAAGAAAACCAGTGTCTGAAGTCTAACCCATAAACTTAAGATCAATACAGCAAACAAGAACGAGAGGGTATTCTGCAATTTGAAGGGCTGGAATTTGATGTGAGCCTTTGACAGGCCATACAAACACAGGAAACTTGTGTCCTCTTGCATAACACATAAACTATGGCACAACATCTCAATAGCTGGGAAATGGAAAGAAGACTATAACAAGGAAGGGCCATGAAATGATAATTTATACATCTTGTTAGTTCCTCCCCAGAAGAAAAGTGGCAGATGGCAAACATACTAAAAATCTCCAGAGATACATAGCCTTGTAGATAACCAGACCTGAGGTCACAAGCAAGATGTGTGAATGACCAGATGAACCCCTTATCAGAAGAGGATACACCCTTTCTATCATACCAGGTAGTCCCTGGAAAATGGTAGGGTACAATGACATGCTAGAGTAAATGTGGTATCTCACAGTAAATGGAAGGACACTTGGTTACACTGAGAAGCAAGCTATTATGTATTTAGCATGGGGTTAAAGCGTGACTACAGGGATCACAGAATAGTTTTTCTATTGTACATTTGCACTTGTACTTTTCTAATGGTGACTCATTTGCATCTCCATTCACTGAATGACCAAATATAACTGTTCCCTAGTCAGGCAGTAAGAAAAATTATCAGGAACAATTTATTTCAGGAAAACAATATTATTACACAGAAGACATAAATGGTCTAGGCAGAGGGAAGAGATATAATCTGTCTTTGGAACTCATCTTAGAAAAATACAGTGAAACATTTTTACTCCCTGAGTTTTCTTTATGATAAGAGTGCCGATGCATACAGTCTATGCTATCATCCTTTGGGAATGCCAGCAAACTCCCAGCATCAACAGAAAGTTCTTGCCCACATGAATGATACAACACAAGGTCAGAGTGCACAGAGATGGCATGAGAATGCCATCCTTGGAGACCTTTGAGACTTAGATGTCCAAACCCCCAAGCAACACAAGATAACTTTAAAGCTATCGCTGTTTTGAGAAGCAGGCTGGGCTAAGGCCTCCAGAGGTCCCCATCATTTCTGTATATTTGATGTTAGCAGCTATGTGAAGCATCAAACTCCTACCTAATAATTCAGAGCTTCTCTAAACAGTTTACAGAGAAAAGCATAGACTTCAGCTTTCAGGGAAAAACAGTAGTTTACATTTCATTTCTTTCTAGGGTTTTTTGTTAAGCAAAAGCAAAGACAGGAGCAGCAGAGTGCTCAGTACATTTAGAAAGTGACACAGATGCAGATGTCTGTCTAGACACAAGCACAGAAGCAGCTTAAGAAAAAAGATCAAATAAGAACACAATTGCCAAAACTGATGGATTAGAATGGATACTTGAAATAGGCACACAAAATGAATCCATTTCTAATCTGTTTGCTCAAGTGGCAATACCACAGATCCAAAAGCAAAATAAGATTCTAATTATTGGTAAGACAGACATAAGGTTCTCTGACCTCGTGGGAAAGCTGTTCGCAGTTGGTGCATTTCCATAGATGTATCCATAAGAGACCTCTGGTTTACAGAGGTTGCCCCTGGGCAACCTTGTGTAGATCCAGGCCTGAGGTTGGTGGCCCTGCCTGTGGCAGGGGAGTTGGAGCTCTATGATCCTTGGGGTCCCTTCCAACCCTTGCCATTCTATGATTCTATTATTACAGTGCAAGTTAGGAGGTGAATATTCAGGGTCAGCCAGAAGACACTGATACTTTTACGTATTGGGAGAATAGAGGATTAGCAACAGGACCACATTTATTTACTCATTATGTCAGTCTATTCCAGCATGAAAATGAAGCCTCCTCATCTGTCCTGAGTATCCCCCTTTCCTTACCCTCACTCCTAAAATTTCACTAAACTGCAGAAGAGAGTATTGGAGAAGATCTCAAAGGACCTTTTGTACAAGGCAAGACCACTACTCTATACCTGATAGGTTCTTCTCTAATCCATTGGTCACAACCTTTAATGAGATAAGGAGACAATCTCCTGAAAACTACACATTTTTTTCTCTTGTCTTATTCAAACTTTTATAGCTTGTCCCATGACCAGTGGACGTGGAGCAAAACATAGAATCATAGAATGATAGAACTTTTGGGTTGTAAAGGACCTCAATAATCACATAGTTCCAAGCCCCCTACCATGGGCAGGAACACCCTCCACTAGCCCAGGTTGCCCAAAGCCCCATCCAACCTGGCCTTGAACACTGCCAGGGAGGGGGCGGCTACAGGTCCTCTGGGCAGCCTGTCCCAAGGCCTCACAGGTAAAGAATTTCTTCCCTATATCTAAACTAAACCTACCTTCCTTCAATTTAAACCCATTACCCTTTGTCCTATCACTATACTCCCAGATAAAGAATCCCTCACCAGCTTTCCTGTAGGCCCCTTTAGGTAGTGGAAGGCTGCAATAAGGTCTCCCCAGAACCTTCTCTTCTAAAGAGTGAACAAGCCCAACTCTCTCAACCTGTCTTCATGGGAGAGGTGCTCCAGCTCTCTGATTGCCTTTGTGGCCATTCTCTGGACTCGCTCCAACAGCTCAATGTCCTTCTTATGTTGGAGGTCTCAGAGCTGGATGCAGTATTTGTTGACCTGTCATGCTTCTTTTGACACGGTTGTATTTCTGAGTTTCAAGCTCACATCATGAGCTCCTGTTGAGCTTTTCATCCACCAAGACCCTAAGAAATAACACTTATCATTGATCTCCACTTCAACATCAAGCTGTTGATTGCAACTTTTTGCAACCATCTAGCCATTTCCTTATCCATCAAGTGGTCCATCCATTAAATCTATGTTTCTCCAATTTAGAAATAAGGATATCATGCAGAACAGTGTCAAATGCTTTGCACAAGTCCAGGCAGATGACACCAGCTGCACAATCCTTACCCACCAATGCTGTAACCCCATCACAGAAGACCATGAAATTTGTGAGGCATAATTTGCCCCTAGTGAAAAAAATCCTAGAATGAAATGATAATTCAGGTGGGAAGAGACCTCAGGAGGCCATCTAGTCTACCCTCCTGCTCTAAACAGGGTCAGCACTTCACTCAGACCAATAGCGAATTAATTTTTGCTGCAGCCCTTAAAATACTTGAATGCTGCCGTGTCTCTCTCCAAATCCCTTGTTCCCAAGGTGAGGAAACCTTTTATCTTGGATTTTCTGCTCCCAAGGCCAGTGCTCCTGGGCCAGCATGCTGCTAATGCACATACACATGCACAGGTGTGAATGGGCACCAGATATACAGGACAATCAGTAGGAAAGGAAGTGTGGAAAAAGAGTGATCTCAGAAAGGAGAATGAATAGAAATTAAATGTAACAAGTTTGACCTAAAAAAAAAAAGACTGCCTGGGGACAAAGAAATAAAAGAGTTAGCAGAAGGGAGGAAAAAAGAATGTCTTGAAAAAAAAAAGAGGTTTAAAGAGCTCAACTTGTTTAGTAAAGCAAAATGAAGATTAATAGATTCCCATTTATAACTACATTGGACTGGGACTGTTTAAGCTGAGGGCTGATTTTGGCGTACCAAGAAATGACTATAAGCAATCTGCATATAAAAAAGCTACATATTCAAAGGTTTCTAGGTGCCAGGAGACTGAGGCCCTTGAAGACTGCAGTAACAAGCACAACACATTTTGCAGGGACTTTCATAAATTCAGGATACTGGACTAGAATCCATGACTCAGACAGATCTTTGCAATTGTCAGCCCTGTTTTTGATAAAGTGGCTGAGGACAAAGGAAATGGGACACAGGGGAAGACTTAAGATACATCACATGAACCTTTGTCCTGGTTCTGTTTCTCCTCTGGGAGTAAGTGAGCAGCATGTGGTGCTCAGCCACTGGTTGGGGCTGAACCACCTCAGTTAGTTGATACCTTGGGGGTTAGCGGTAGAGCATGGGTTTCTTAATGCTAGGGGTTGTGAATTCAAGCCCCAAGCTGAGCACTGAGAAGAGGACTGTTGTCCCAGAACTGTGCCAAATCGCCCCTCTCCTAAAAGCCCCTTTATTTTTGGGGAGAGTGATGCCAGGTGGTGTGGAAAACAGCCTGGGCTAACTGCTTGGGGAGGTTAACTCTGGCCTGGCCAGAACCAGGACAACCTTAAACAGCATTAAAGAGTTCTGGATTTCAGAATGATGGTTCTGTTGGACCTGCACAGGTTATACAGTGAAGCAGAATGCGAATCCCCAGCCTTATATTGTACAGATGTTGCAGAAGTCATCATGTCACTTAGAGGAATTTTGCACCAGTTTGCAGACCCTGGCTATGTTCTCAACCAGCCCACATAATCCCACTTCACATTCTCTGTGTAGCTGCCTTAAGGCACCTTCCCCTGAGGAGAAGGGTAAGGCTCATGTACTGATACAGATCTCCTTACTCTATTTATTTGGAAATAATGATGCTATAAATTAATCTTTGTTATGCACCCGCTGGGATCATTAGCTATGAGCTTTGAGAGCTGGGTACATTAGAATTCTGGAGGCTTATAGACTAATTGTAAATTTGATTTAGTTCTTAAATCAGTAGCTGCAACCAATTTCTGGACCCTTTTCCACATGGAGGGCTCTTTGCAAAAGAGTCTTTCTTAGCTTAAATTTATTTCAAGATGTAGATTATCTGAATTCCTGAAATAGCTTCAGTCATGGAGTAAAAACTGTACCATTTACTGGAAAGGTTGACCAGCTGCAACACTTTGTAAGGCAATTACCCTTTAATTCACTATATAACCTCTCCAGGGAATATCAGAAATATTTATCGCAACTTTGTCTGCCACAAAATCCAGAGTAAGAGACATCAAATTTTACTTTTTATTGGTGCAGACTGGATGCTGAAATGCACATGAACTCTAACCCACCAAGCTCTTGTTTAAGATTCCTGTGAGAAGGAGAGGAAACAGTTGCACTCTGTTATTCATACTAGCAACTTTTGCTCTGAGAGCACCGGAGTTAATTCTGAAAACTTAGTGGCATGTAAATCCCTTCTCTCTCAAAACAACCTTTGCAATAGTTCACACTGGATTCGTGGGGTAACTTAAAACTGGGCTCACTATGTGATCAGCGTTTCAAAGTACTTTGCAAGTTCATTTCAGTGATCATACCAGAGTACTTTCCAGACTATGTATTTCCATCCAGACTATGAGAAAAAAGCTGCCTCAGATATCTCTTTTGATTCACAACCCTAATATTCATGCTGGTACGGGATTATCTATCACTGGTTTGAACAAAGTCTCAAGAGAAATAACCTGTTACAAACATATACAAAGTATAAAAGCATCCAATGAGCATTACAAGTTCTGTTATGAGGAGCTGTATGCTTATTCAATAAGCAATATGATTTCAATAATTCAAACCATGTATTAGAACTATTCCAGTCAACTATAATTCCAATTTATTTCTATAAATATAATGGAAAAGAAAGATTTCTGTTCACAGCCCCTGGTGCCTTAGACATTTACTTGACTTCCCAGCAGCCCAGATGAGTCTGCATCAAACAAACAAAATGTCAACGCTCACCATGCAAAACTCACTGAAAGTTCAAGAAGCCAAGTGCAACACTGCCAGGGATAGGAGACCAGCCTTGCTATGAACCCCACCAGTCTTGAGTAGCTTAGTATTGTCAAACCACGTAATTGAGCATTTACTACTCCAAGTTTACATTTGGTTATCCGGGGATACTGTGTGAAAAAGCCACAGTACCCCCTAGACCTAAGTACTGCCCTTGGCCTTCAGAAGCTGACATGAGAGTACCAGCAGAGAGCCAACATCAGAACAGCTTGTGAGTGAGCAACACAGCGGGAGGTAGGAGAATGTGAGAGGAAAAGAGAGAGCTCTTCACAAGTGGCAAACTCCAGCCCTGGGTCCTGCACAGGCTCTGGGTCTGCAGGGGGTAACATATACAGTCTGTCAAGCAGAGTTTCTCTAGTCAGTTCTCCCTGTGTGTGTGTGTTTTTCTCTTCAAAAAGAACAATCTTTTAATTCATTGCTTTTCTGTGCCTAAAAATGCTTTCTAAGAATTGTTCTTTCAAGGTCAACTTCTGATTGTTTTAAGGAGTTTGATTGACATTTCCTACTCATGGAAAAGAGTCCTTTTCTGTGAAAGAAGACTCTCTCAAGGTATTTACATTTCCAAACTGCTTCTTACCCCACAGTACCGCTCCTCGTTGAAAATCTGTGGAGGGAGGGGAATTCCATTTTGAGGCTTTTTTTCACCTGGGACATTCTCTCTCATCCATTTCCTGTTGTCTTCATCACCTGCTATGTCCATTTGCTGAAAGTCGATCTTGTTGGCCTCTAAAAAGCCAACTACTTCTTGCTGTTTCTTTTTGATCTGGATAGGCAAGAGGAAAAAACAAAATTCCTTCTTTAAAAAGAAAATAGTTTTCTAAAAGCAATTGCTATTACATGCAGAAATAATGCAATTATGTCCAGTAGGATCCACTACTCCAATAGCCCGCAAACTTTCTAAGGCTGAGATTCAACACTTAGATTCTCACGACCCAGAGTGCTGCCACATACTTCCCTTCCCTCTGCTTCTTTTTCTTCCTTCCTTCATGCCTTCCTGTCTTGCTTTCTTCCTCTTTCTCTCTTTCTTCTCTCTCTTTCTCTCTCTCTCTCCATCTTCTTTCTCTCTTTCTCTCTTTCCTCCCTGGAAGCAGTGATACCTCATCTAAGAAACGAGGCACAGCAGGAAGCCTCCTACTCTGTTCCCAGATCTGTGAGTGTGGTGTGGAGATACCTAAACTAATCCTGCCAGAGTCAGCACAGGTCTGAGACTGTACATATTCTCCTCAGCATGTAACAGTCTCCCTTTCCCTGCTCATTAAAGATGACATTTAGCTTTCTGTGAGCCACGTGTTTCTCTCTGTCCCTGTTCTTTAATGCTAGGCACATTTTAATGTGAGTGAAAGCTCAGTGAAAATACAGTACAGTTTAACTCCTGTACTTGAATATTTCCCATATTACAGAATGATGTTCCAGTTGGACCATGAAGAACATATTGCATACAAATAAAGCCTGTTACACACAGGCCATCTAAAATTCAATCATGGCCCTTATTCAATTTGATGCTAGTTCTGTACAGACTTAGGATGCAGGCTTCAAGCTTACAACATCTCCTTTTACTTGGAGGATGTAATACTTACCATACTTCCCTATTAAAAGTACACTATGAGTAAGCAACACTTAAAGAACTTACTCATTTTCTATACATCTAATTTGTCTAAGAGCTTCAAGGCCAAACTTCAGTCCTACAAGTGCATTTGAAACAAGCACTCTGGACCAATCTGCACAAATCCTCTCCAGCTGCTCTTCAGTCTCAGATAGCTAAACTACTATCTAGTGCAATCACATTCCAGATGCAACTCTCTCCTCCTCCCCGTTATGTTACTCCATGCAGCAAGTTAGTGTCCTGTATTAGATGGTAGCTAGAATGCTCTATCAAGGTAGTTTGTACATAGGAGCCATCACAAGATTTGAAACCATGTCTTCCAGAAGTCAGTCATCTGAACAACTGAAGTTAAAGTGACACCAGGTTAGTGTAAAGCAGATTCAGACAGACAATGAGACAAGAAATAATTCGTGGACTATGGTATTTCTGTAATCTAATAAACCTGAAAATCCAGAGTGATAGCCTATCACATTAGAAGAATGAATTTTCATGATTAAGGATAAAATTTCATTTTCTTGTTTAAAAAAGGAAGTGTCTATCTATACAGCTGTGCTTGCTTACAAAAAATGACAAAAGTAAAATGCCGTATGTTTTTATGACAACAACAGAGGCCTATGGTGAGCTAAAATAAAGCACATCACCTGAATGGAAACACTCATCCAAAGCCATGCAGTCGACAGATCTCAAAGGTGCTTATTTATATTCTTTATTTCCACTTTTTAAACAGAGGTGATCTTCTTAACAGCTGTTTAGCTGCACAGTTACCTGCAGAACACATTTCATCTGGTGGCAGAAAGGATTGCTTGAGGGACACTTCACTGGAGGAAGTGGCACCGTAGCGTTTGCATAAATGGTTAATAAAATCCTCCCGAGCCAGTACTAAGAGCTTCACCACATGTTCTGAAAGCCAGCGCACTCAAGTGCTGTCAGCTGCAATTCCAGCGCCAGCTTGTCTCTTTGGACACGAGCACTGAAGTAGATATGGCTCCTGGAATAGCTAGTGCCCCAGACAGTGCCTCCTCTGAGGAGATAGTGGAAACTGAGCTGCAGATTCTGTGCTCCCTTGCTTAGGGTTGACGCTTTAACTTTTATGTTTAAACCTGGGTAAACAACTTTCTTCTTCAGCTTGTGGTTCATAATACACAGGAGGCTCAGGCAGCACCAGGATGGAAAGGAAATATTAGGAGAGGGTCATGGGGGGAAAAAAGCATGCTGAGGAAAAAAGTTACATGCAGTTATGCCTGCATAAGGAGGCAAAGGCAAGATGTTTCTCATTAAGATAACAGCAATGAGCTGTGCAGAAGATGCACTATGTCTTCAGGCTTACAATTACTGGGGTTTGGGCAGAGCAAAGACTTGGGACACACGCTGAGTATGAAACCACAGTGCGAGCCTCCCTCGTCTGTGCCTGGCGCAAGGTAGGTTGGGCAGCCAAAAGAACCTCTCCAGCAAACAGCACTCAGAGAGGGAAATCATCCAGGATTTAAGAACACAGAGGACATGCAAAGGTTTTCCCAGAATGGATGAGATTGCGGGAGCTTGTTTGTGCCCTCACATGGGTTTGTTGGCATGGGAAGAATTCAGATTACTTGGGCATAGACTCCCTGGAAAGTGGTGGTGAGCTGGGTATTATTTCATCAATGTCATTTTCCCTTTCATCAAAGCTTAAGTTCTACCATCCTCAGCTGCTAGTCCCTTAAAATAAGGGAAAAAAATAGTTTGGATAAATATTATCTAGCTAGAGTGTAAGATCTGTGGATAATATTATCTTCATCTGAGGCATAATTAAATATTATCATTTATATCCTCACAATCCAGAGCATGCAGGTTGACCAGCTCCCTACGGCAGAAAGAAACAGTACATAGTCAACAACTTACAGCAAGAGGAATTTTGGTAGGTAAAGTTCTGGTTCTAACCAGCTTCTGGTTCTAACACCCTATTGTCAACCTATTCCTGACAAATATTCCTATTCACCACACTCTAACATCTGATTAGACTTGAAATTGATTTGAAATTTGAGCACAAGTTTATATATGTCTAGATTGGCATTCACACATGACAGCCCCCTACCCTGCATTTCAGGGGACAGTCATTCAAATAGTCTACATTTTCCTCAGTTTTTCTGAGATGTGCACATTTGAAGGTGGGCAAGCTCACAAAATCTCACAAAAAATTCTGGGAATAAAAGGAATTTAGAGGTCCTCTACCCATAAGCAGCAAGACTTTGGAAGACTTCCTCCATGAATCTCCTTTTCTCTTGTGATTCACGGTACCCTAGAACCTTGCAGGATGTTTCCCATTTCTAAACACCCCCAAGGCTAGCAATAAAATAATTTTACTTTTTTGACACTTGCCTCAAGCCAAGCATTTCATACATTTTAGCACTATAAATAAGTGTCTCCACTTCTGCTTGCTGTAATGCATAGTTCAGTATCAGCTAAGTTTGGAGCAGAAAGATAACAAAGCTGAAGTTATTTTTAAATAACACTTCTGTATTCATTCAGGAGAAAAATAAAGAGTGAAGACTTGCTTTAGAGCCACAGTGAATTATATCATTTGAGCATCTGATCCAGAGCACCAGGATGTTACCAGGTTTGCAGCATTCCCTTTTCAAACTATTTATTAACATGATAACCAGTTGCAATTAGTAATGTGATCATGTAGGACACAGAATAGAAATGTTTTTCATTCTTTAGTAATGATCCTCTGCTGATTTTTTTTTTTAATTTTGAAATTAAAAATGAACAGCACATATTTGATGGAGATCAGCCACATTGAAGTGAGCACCAGAGCCAGTAGGACAATTTAGACATCCAATTTAATCTCTTTAGGGATTAAATTAATTCTTCTCAGGAAAAATACTGTATAAGGCTGATAGAAAATTTGTTTTTAATAGAATTTTAGTGATATATTGAGATTTCTGCTGGCTTCTTACATGAGTGAATTTTAAATAAACTAAAACTCATTAAGGGTTCATTGAAAGGATACCTTCCATCCATTTTAATAAGTAAATGTGGAAAACTACTCCAGCTGAACATTGTGTTTACTTGGCATTGCAGTTATGTAATCTAAACACATGCTGCATTCTGAGGTTGCTTCAGCCATACGTAGACCCAACGCACCAGAAAGGAGGTGGGTATAGAGAGGCATATTTACCATTTAAAGATGCCATACCCTTCTTTCCAGTATATATCTGGGATCGACTAACAGCTTTTGTGGGCTACTAACATACAGTGGAGATTGGCACCAATAAGCTTGAAACCCATTACAGTTCACTAGCACTAGCTATCTTTCTTACCAGTAGTGAACCATAGTGGCAATGCTGAACAGCTCAAAATGGCTGGATAAAGCTCGCCTGTTGCTCAGTGTTCGGCTCATACACATCCCTTCACGGCAGTCCGAGAGGAAAGGAGTTACTTAGAGCTGCTAGCTGGGAGGAGATACAAGGAATGTGGACTGCAGAGGAAAGATCTGGGTTCAGCTAGTGCTAAATATACGATGTGCTCAGTTTTAATTGTGTAAGTGATCTCTGAATGTCAGTGTTTAATCAAAGCACTCATACAACTGCCTTGCTGGACTACATCCCATATCCTATAGCTGGAGCAGCAACAGGTCATGCCTGAGTCAAGATAACAAGATGACAATGACCCAGCACACACATGCTGAACGTCTGCACTGGGGTTTCAGTCACAGTCACAACCTTCCCCAGAAAATGGATGAGGCAAAGTAGGTAGGGATGACTCTTCTTCTGTCAACCAAAGGATACCAGAACAGGAGACCAAAAAGGAGGGAAGTCAAGAGGGTATGCGGGGAAGAAATTAGAAGGGCCAAATCCCAGCTAGAACTTGATCTGGCTACTGCCATAAAAGACTATCAAGTGTTTCTATAAATACATCAGCAACAAAAGGAGGGCTAAGGAGAATCTCTACCCTTTATGCGATGTGGGGACAAACTTAGTGACAAAGGCTAAGAAAAAGGCCGAGATACTTAATTCCTTCTTTGCCTCAGTCTCTAGCAGTAAGGCCAGTCATTTTCAGGGTATCTAGCCTCCTGACCTGGAAGATAGAAGTGGGGAGCAGAATGAAGCCCCCATAATCCAAGGGGAAATGGTTAGCAACCTGTTGCACCACTTAGACACACACAGGTCCATGGGGTCAGATGGGATCCACTCAAGAGTACTGAGGGAAGTGGTCACCAAGCCAAATTCCATCATTTATGAGCAGTACTGGCTAACCAGAGAGGTGTCAGTTGGGTGGAGGTTAGCAAGTGTGACACCCATCTATAAGATGGGCTGGAAGGACAATCCAGGGAACTACAGGCCTGTCAGTCTGACCTCAGTGCCTGAGAAGGTTATGGAGCGGATGATCTTGAGTGTCACCACACGGCATGTATGGGACAACAAAGTGATCAGGCCGTCAGGATGGTTTTATAAAAGGCAGGTCCTGCTTGACTAAGCTGATCTCCTTCTATGACAAGGAGACCCACTTAGTGGATGAGATGTTGTCTGCCTGGACTTTAGTAAAGTCTCCAACACCATTTCCCACAACATTCTCCTGGAAAAAAACTGGCTGCTCGGGGCTTGAACAGGTGGATGCTTTCCTGGGTAAAAAACTGGCTGGATGGCCAGGCCTAGTGAGTTGTGGTGAATGGAGTTAAAACCAGTTGGCAGTGGTGTTCCCCAGGGCTCAGTACTGGAGCCAGTTCTCTTTAATACCTTTATCAATGATCTGGTCAAGAAACTTGAGTGTGGCCTCAGTGAAGTTTGCGGACAAGAGCAAGTGGGGTGAGAGCATTGACCTGCTCAAGGGTAGGAAGGTTCTACAGAGGGATGTGAACAGGCTGGATCGATGGGCCAAGGCAAACAGCATGAGGTTCAACAAGGACAAGTGCTGGATCCTGTCTTTCAGACACAATGCCCCCCGTGCAATGCTACAGTCTTGGGGAAGAGTGGCTGGGAAGCTGCCTGGCAGAAAAGAACCTGGTGATTTTGGTCAACAGCCATCTGAATATGAAGCAGCAGTGTGCCCAGGTGGCCAAGAAGGCTAACAGCATTCTGGCTTGTATCAGGAATGGTGTGGCCACCAGGAATAGGGAAGTGATTATGCCTCTGAATTTGGCACTGATGAGGCTGCACCTCGAGTACTATGTTCAGTTTTGAGCCCCTAACTACAAGAAGGGCATTGAGGTACTGGAGCATGTCAAAGAAGGGCAACAAAGCTGGAGAAGGGTCTGGAGAACAGGCCTTATGACGAGCAGCTGAGAGAACTGGGGTTGTTTAGCTGGAGAAATGGCGGCTGAGGGGACACCGCATCATTCTCTACAGTTACATGAAAGGATGCTGTATTGAGTGTTGTTCTCTTCTCCTAAGTAACAAGCAACAGGACAAGAGGAAATGGCCTCAAGTCGCACCAGAAGAGGTTTAGGTTGGATATTAGGAAATACTTCTTCATCAAAAGGGCTGTCCAGCACTTGGGAACAGGCTGCCCGGGGAAGTGGTTGAGTCACCATCCCTGGAAGTATTTAAAAGACACGTAGATGTGGTACACAGTGACAAGGCTTAGTGTTAGACTTGGCAGTGCTAGGGTAACAGTTCAGCTTGATGATCTTAAGGGTCTTTTCCAACCTAAATATTCTATGATGCTATGAGTCTATGAAAAGACTGCCAATGCACAGCGTATGGCAATTTATAAAGCTGCTTGAACAGTAACTGCTAGATTACAAATTACCAAACCTGCAGTTTCCGACCCCCTCTCATTTTTTTCCCTTGCACCTGAGGTTTCTTACAAGAAAAAAAGAATACTAAAGTGTCGGTAGTAACTTTGGAGCCTTGGGCTTAGTGATAGGCTGGTGAGATAAGCTGATGAGAGAATTGTAAACTTCCTCTGCCACATTTCAATTTGAATTTTAGTAAATGACCCTCGGTTCATTTTCTAGAGATGATGGCCCCATGAACAGGGAGTCTCCCATGGAGCTTTTCAACTCTGGAAGCTTCTTAAAGACACGGACCTTATGTCAGAGAGACAGAGATGTAGTTACAGCTATGTGCAAGCACCAGCCAGTTTGTTTAGCCATGTCACTGGGAGTGAGTGACTGCCAAAGGAAAACTGCAATCTGAGATCATCTGGGAACTGGATATAAAAGGAAACAGTCCCTTCCCAGTTCCCACCTCCCACAGACTTCCAACCTCCCTACTATTCACATGCCCTTCCCTTCAGCTGATACACTGTGCTGACAGCTACAGCAGTAGATCTCAATACTAAAAATCATCAGTATAGCATTTCAAGAGAGACACACACCAAAAGAAACCCCAACCAAAAAAAACATGAAAAAACAAAACACAACCCCCACAGAAACTTAGGGAAATGGAGGGGGGTGGGGAAGAATTTCTTTCTGCATAACTTTCTTCTGATTACTTTAGCTCCAGGGTGTTTCTTAGACAGAGCTCCATTTCTGCAGAAGCAGTGTCCTAAAGTCTCTTTTAAAAACAAATACATTCATTTCTACCATAAACTATCCACGTTAGCTTTTGTGACAATACCATATCCACTTTTTCCTTCTTCAGTGAATGTATATTGCATATACTTTTTTGAACAGAAGTAAATCTATTAAGTGACAGATAATTTATACGTAAATGTTACACCTGTAGTAAAACCTTGCATGCAAGCAAGCCTGCATTAATATGAATTCTCTACATCTTGAGTAGCTTTCAAGAATAAGATGCGCAGTGCAGACTAGAAGAAATTCAGTGATTTTTTTTTCTCTATACAAACTCAGGTTGTCCTGGGATCTTCCAGGCTAATTTACCAACCTGATCCCAGCAGAAAGAGGAGTAGGTTAAATAAGACACCTACCGCTGTAGACCCCGACGATGTGGCTACAAAGACTTTGATCACCATGTTGACAGTGATGAAAATGAATCAGCAGAGCACGCCTGCTATCCACAAGTCACCACCGTCCCAAGAGGAATCCAAGCGCTTGGCAGCTCCTGGGCTAAGCCGGATCCTAAATGGATTCCCCACCACCACCCCTCAGCAGCTTCGGCCCTCTCCCCCTCCCCGTGGTCCCGGGTTTTCCCACTTCATTGGCTCTTAGGTATTTTGGGACGAGTGGCCAGTAGAGGATTGGTTAGTAAGAGGAGCCATAGCGAGGGGTTTGCACCTGCCCCTGGCCTTATTGCATTAGATTGACAGGGTAGCAGTCCAAAAAAGGCAAAGGAGAGTAGTGCACCAATGAGACAGGGCTGGAGAAATATTTGGGAGAGGGGGAAGGGACAAGTGACAAGGGAGAAGGGACAGGGGGAAGGTAACTTAGTGCTGGGGGCAATCACAAAGCCTTTGGGTAACATTTAATGTTGCATGGGCACTGTCACAGCTACTTCCTGCATAAAAGGGCTTGTGTCGTCTCCCCAGCCGCAGCAAGGAGGCTTGTGAATAGTACCTGCAAATTTTACATGATAAAAAGAGGAAGGAGGAAGGGGAGGGCAAGGGGACCATAGATGCAGGAGTAATTATAGCAGAGATCATATTGAAATAAGACTCAGCTACAAACGCTCTCAGCTTTAAAGAATTCAGATCATCATCAACACTGCGGGGCTCAGGGACTTCTCTGAAATACAAACACGTCAGTACACTTCCTAATACAGAGGATGGTGATTTGGCTGTTTCTATGTACCCAGAACCTGGTTTTGAATTTTCTTCTTTTTTCATCACCAGTGCAAATTGCCAGGGTACAAGGTGGAAGAGGAGGTCCAGAATACTTGGCAAAAAATATCCCGTTCTACTGTGTTATCCAGGATGTTCTTTTTCCATCTGGTTGTCACCTACTACCCCAGAGATGGTCACAATTCAGGGGCTGCCTGCAAGTGTTTGCTTAAGGAGGTCTCTGAGCATGAGAGGTATTTTAAGAATGTTAAATGGTAACAGATTACTTCCAATTCCTGAGGCCCAAATTTGTTTCTGCAAGAGAGCAACACACCAATGAGCTCAGTAAAGCTGACTATATGTCAGAGGTGAAACAGGACTAGGTTTTAGAAAGTGCTTACACACATTTTAAATGTTAAGATTAAATATAGCAGTATCCAATCCTGAAAATACTTAAAATGGCATATAATTCTTTCCAGGATTGATTAGGTAGGACTTAATGCACAATAGGAAAGATGCTCAGGACAGTAAGATTTTTGTCTGTGCAAACCAATCTGCAAAGTTGGAAATGCAGTATTCCATGTATGGAACAGGGATCCTGAAAAACCTCACTAAAAACTAAAAATAACAGTATGGAACGTTTGCTTTGTTTACTGTGGCTCACCATCTGTCATTTCTTTCTTTTGAGAGGCAATAGGAAGTCCAGCAAAAAGAAAAACCTGTTATAATTTGTTGTTTTCAGAGTATTTTCCTGTAAAAAACAAAAAAAAACCCACCTCAGTGCAAAAATATAAATTATTGCAAGAAGTTATTACACATGCTTGTTTCTTGGATGCAGGTATAGGCTAGTAAAGTCAAAGGAAATAACTGGCTGTTTGGAGCATACTGTTTCCATATTAATTTATTTGGTTACTAGTACTCTGAAGAAGTACAAAGGATGTAGTGGTCACTGCCTTCAAAGCCACACAACTATAGCAATACTAGTAGCTAATACTCAAAGCAGTAAATATGAGGCCCAGGCACAGGCTTCCCAAAGAAGCTGTGGCTGCCCCATCCCTGGCAGTGTTCAAGGCCAGGTTGGATGGGACACTGGGCAACTTAGGCTGGTGGTTGGGGGCTGGAATTAGATGGGCTTTGTGGTTCCTTCCAACACAAACCAGACTTAGATTCTATTGAGTCCATGGTCAGGAGTGGGCAGAAATTTCCAGTTAATGCTCTCTCCTGTTCTTCACACCTGAAATACACACTGAAATACATGGGGGGGAAAAAAAGGATGTGGGCAAAGCCTCTGCCTGCCTAAGCCTCTGCAGGTCAGGGTTTTAGGGCACAATTCCCATTGTGCCCAGCCTTGGAAAAAAATACTACTTGGTCTGGTTTTATTCCAATGGGTTTCCCCTCTCCCCCCCCCCCCCTTTTTCGGTATAAAAATGTTTCATGTGAAGGTGAAGCCTGTTGGATTCGGACTGTGCACCCTCAGAGCACGCACCAGCCACACAGCATGATGTAACACAGGGCCTGAGGCACCTCCACGGCCACCATGAAGCTCCATCGCCTATACCTTATGGCACAGAGGGACCTGCACACCTTGTTGTCAAATTCCCGTTAACACCCCATAAATAAGAAAAAGAGGGTGGTAATATATAGGCAGACATCGCTGCAGGGTGGGGGGCAAGGAAAGGGACTACACCTCCCAGGGTGCCCTGCGGGCGCCGCCCGTCCCCATGGCAACGTGGACGCGCGCCCGCCGGCTGAGGAGGCCGGTAATGGCGGCGGGGGAGACGCTCGGGACGGGGAGAGAGGGGGCCGGGGTGGGCAATGAGGCCATGGCAGGGAGAAGGTGGGGAGAGATGGAGGATCCCTGCCTGGGGGTTGCCCAGTGGCGTGGGGCTGTTGTCCCGCACTGGACTGGGAGAGCAGAGCAGTGTCAGGCTGGGTGTCAGCGTGTGGGGCTGGGAGTTGAGGTGCTGAGTTTGGCTGTCAGGGTGGGGTGCCTGGGTATGGGGAGGAGGGGCCGAGAACTCTGAAGCGATTGGGGAGAGTGGTGTGGCAGTTGGACACCATCAGCACCTTGGGGAACCCTGCATGCATGAGAAGGGGGGGGGGAGGGGAGCTGTGGCTTGCATGGACTATACCAGGGAGCTTTTTGGGGCCCTTGGAGGAGCCCAAAGGCAGGTTTGAGGGTCCTGGATATGCCCTCGCCTTGCTAAGTGAGCAGGGGGCCTTGGCACCCAGTTTGGTTCCCCTGAGGCTCAGCGTTCAGCTGTGAAGCCGACGAACTGCTGCACCATGGTGGGGTGGGAAGGCAGGGACTGTTCTCCCACCAGGACTCCACCTTCATTTACTTACCCTGTTGCAGCACACAGAATACAATTCATTCTTCCCCGTGACAGTTTTGCAGTTTTTCTGCACTCGAAATGGCATTTTCATCTTTGACAGATAGATTTGACCCAAATTATTTTTGGTCCTGAATTTCTTCCTTGAGTATACATTCTGCTAGTTTTTGTCCATTCCAGTGCCCCTTCAGCTACTGCCCTTTTAAAATTTCTATAGTAATATCTTTAATTTCTCTGTTTCTTGCCCACCTTTTGTTTTTCTGTCTTCTCCTTTTCCATTCTATTTACTTCTCAACATCTGCTCTTGCAGCTGGATGGTGAGCTTCAGCCCGCACTTCTCATCAAAACAAATTAATGCAGTAGTTTTAAGTTTAATTTAAGATAATTTGATTTAAAGACAATTTGGCCAGGAAGTGCTGACCGTGACAAATAAAATTTAAACATAAGTACAAACTTGTGTACCAAGTTGGCCTTTGCCTAATCCTCATTTTAAAATGAGAGGTATCATCTCTTAGGGGTTATTGCAGCAGCTCAAATTCATTAGGATCCTGGGGATTCCTCAGTCTTCCGCAAGGAGGAGTTGTTCATGTAAGGCAATGAAGAGTAATGAAACTGATTTGATTCAGCCTAGAACGTTTTGTGCAAGCCTAAATTACACTTTTATATTTTCTCTGGGAGTTACGGGATTCCCTTCTTTCTCTTCAGAAGTGTAATTGAAATCAATTTAAAATAAAATGCCACCACAATGCAAAAATGCCAACAAAGGAGTTAAAATGTTCTAAAAATACCTTCTGATTTTTTTTTAGTGAAGGCTACTTGTTAAAATCTGAACTATCAGTTTCACCTCCCTCAAATTTCTTCTACATAATTGCTATGCTTCCTTTAGACACCATCGCCCCACCCACACCCCCAAATACACACCTTATTTTACTGGTGGTTACAATTGTGCATCTATATAACTATGGTCTGTGTGGTCTTCACGTGGTATGAAGAAAATGAAATGGATTGAATGATAACCCTAGAAATAATTTTTACCAGAACCAGGGTGTTTAAACAATGCTGCCAGGAGCATGAAGTGTTCTGTTCTTCCACTCTCTAGTAGCCTCAGTAGAGAAGAAAAATTGAGGTTTAACGGATATGTACAATGACATAAAAAATTAGTGAGCATTCTATACTTTATGTTAAATATATGGGTTTTTTAGAAAGCCAAACAATCAGGGGGGTCATTTCATTTGAAAATTTAACTACTGAGAAAAGACAATTACAGAGCAATGGTACTCAGAACCTGATCAAACAAAATGACATCATCATCTCATCAGAGAACCACAAACTCTGACAACAACACTGCATTACAGGTGACATTTTCCAAACCATATGGGTGCGTAGACATGGAGATAAGTGTCTTTCAAAAGCAAACAAATGTGTTGAGTACAGGTAGGCCATGAAAAACCTGTTTTCATTATAAAACACATTGATGTTTTCCCTAATGCTTCTTCTGAAATTGAGCAGAGACACTCTTATTACACTGTGAGGTTTTATTTAGCAAGCTTTTTGGTTTCATAAATAATTCTGATTTGAAAATAAATAAAATAAGCAACGTCCTAAAAGTTTACGAAAACCTTTCTTTCAGTCTCTAAATCAGGCACTCTGCTGTGCAGCTTTAGGTGCTGACATATCCTCTACCTTTAATGTTAGTATGGGAGCTCAGATTTCTGTTTTTCTCTCTCTAATGCATAGATTTTTTGATTTGTGATCTGAATATTGAAAATTTGACTAAATTATATTTTGATGACATGAATGGACAGTTAAAAATACTATAAAAACACAGAAATATCTTGTTTCTAGGGACCTGAACAATTATTCTTTTGTACTGTAAAGAATTTTGTAGGTATTAAGCATAAATATAATTACACTTCTTTTATATTATGTTATTCATGGAGCAAATGTATACATTACAGGAAACAAACTGGTGTCTATTTACATTTAAGTGAAAGTACCTTGTAAATCTTCAGAAAATCTTTAGAAAACTCAGTAACATTCTGATTCCTGATAGGTTATGGAGGTCAACTGTTAAGCCTTTCCACCATAACACAGTGATGAACCCAGATCGTTGTTTCTTCTGTATTTCAGTAGCAGAAGATAATGAGTCAGAGCACAGCACAAAAAAAACCCAGGATACTAAAGATTCCCCAAAGCATGGGAGTGTCAGAAGCAGCAGCTGCAGCAGAGGTAATGATTGTAGGTGATGCAGTGGAGAGCAGAGAAGTGAAAATTCTCACACTGTTCTGAGGGCAAGTCAGTGACTTGCTCCAAAACACCTAGAAGCAGCAAGTGTTTAGAAATATCAGGAACTGAAGATACAAAAACACAGGGGGAGGGAAGGAAAATGAGAAAAAGAGGACAGTATATCTTTCCCAGAGATGATAAAATAGGTACTTTGTTTTATGGCAGTAGTAAAATGAGACTCTCTTGAAAAATACAGTTATTCCCTTTCTTTGGCAGTTTTTCAGTAATTAGGAAGACAGGGGAAACATTTCTTTTTCAGTGAATAAAAATAAGAAATCTTGTTTCAAACACTAGGGGTGGGAAGAGAGGTAGAGATTCCCTATTTTATTATGCCACAATCGTCTGAGATCAAAGAAGCAGAATAATCACCTGGGATGTGGGAACATCTTTGCAATCTTTATTCCTCAGTTTTAAACTGAGGACTTGAAAGTGGCTCTCCTACATACACTGCAATTCCTGGTTTTGCCCATGTATCACACTGTGAGTCTAAAAAAGTCTTTCTAGGGGAAAGTTACTCAAAAATTGTATGATTGCACAAAAGTGCCAGTTTTGACCAAAAAAAAGCCATGTTCAGGCCAGCTTAGTCATGGTGTACCATGTAAAACTAAGCTCGTGCTTCAAAAGAATGACCATATAGCACAAATATATATCCCCTTATGTAAATGCTAAGAGTGATGAATCTTTTCATGTCTGTGTGTTTTCATATCTAGACCATACTTTCTTAAATCCCACCATGCCATGTCAAAATATGAGTGGAAAACCAATGACCCGTTTCCTGCTGAGCTTGAAAATTTCATCTGGATCTACCAAATCTACGAGATGCAAAGCAATGTAAAAAACCAAACAAAAACACCCCACAAAAACCAGAAAACAAACAAACAAAAAAAAACCAAAACCCAAAACAAAGGAAAAAAAGAAAAAAGATAGGAATCACTGATTATTTTACTGATTCTTCTATTCCATAAATTACACGCTGCTGTCAGTGAGTCATTGGCATGAAACTCACAGGCCAGAAAGAATAACCAGAATTTAAAAATCTATTAGTAGAAGAGTCATTATGGGCTACTAGCTGTGTTGGATATTTTAAATGGGTATTTTTGCTTGTTCATTGCTACTTTAATTGACCATTTTCCCAGGAGCACAATTATAATCTACGTTTTCACCTTGTATAGACATGTATAGATTTTACAGTATTTTTGTCAGCTTTTGCAGAAAGGTATTTTCCCATCTCTTTTACATCCTCACAGTCCACTCTGGCAAAATAATATAGTAATGTAGTGGCTGGTCTCATTTTGCAGATATTTGTGTGACAAGGCTGGTGGTGTGGTCTTCCTGCAGTGGAACCCTATTGCAGAGAACATGCAGGTATGATGCTTGCATACTTTCCGTTTGCTTTGGTTTTTACCTCTGGTGAATTTTCTTTCACAGCACCTGTCAGTTTGGCTCACCGCAGAAGGTCTTGAACTGTCTGACCTTGACTGACTGCTGTAATTTCTTCTCTGTTTACTTGAACCTCCATGATAGTTCTTCTTAGTCCATTTAAACCGTATGTGTGAACAAGTTCCTACCAGCTTGCCCCCGCTTGCTCTGCTCTGTCAGCAGGACTATCAGAGCAAAGACCATCTGGTTTGTATCCTTAAAAGCTGTGGTACCTTGGGTACTTGGGGAGTAACAGCAAAGGACAGACAGCATGATTGTTCTCCTCCACACCATTCCAGCTTCACTCCATTATCCTCGGGCCTACCTTATCGTGCCCAACTGTATAACGGACTCCCAACATACTTGCCTCAAACTTGCTGCCTCGCACGTCAGGCATGTAGGTCTCAGGGCCCAGACTGGGCTCTGGGCCCTGCCTTGGGGAGGGGAGGAGCAGAGCTGGATTGAAGCTTGACTGGAACAGGGAAGGCTGTCAAGGCTGCTGCCAGCAGGGAAGGGCAGAGAGAAGTATAGCTTTTGCTGCTGCAAGGGAGAGCCATTCCCCCACTGAACCCACTGCCCCATGCATCTCTGTCGCTGTCTTCCTAGGTAAAACTCTTCCCATAGCTTTCCAATATTCTGGCTTAGGTCATGGAAACAGCAAGGCCATGGTGTGGTGATGCCTTAGGCAGTATCCTGCTGTACTTTTCCTATGCTGATTGATGTTGCATCCTGCGAAGTGCTTGAAAAGATTTTGCACTTTTCCTCTGGTCTTTTTAAGGCTAGGAGCATGCCTATTTTATCCATAAAGCATTATGTGATCTATAAATTATTATAATAAACTTCTAGCAACATACTGCCTGAAATGTCTTGAGGGCTATAGTGAAATTGAATACATGCCTAAAAAAACAAGACATGCTCAGATTTACAGTCTTCACTACTTTGAAATTCTAATTATGTTTCAGGAAAGGAAAATGAGAGTAATTCACTCAGAATGCTGGCCATAAAAAAAGGCGAATGGCACTAATACACTTAGAATGCTAGGCTGTAAATATTTTTTCAATTGCTGTATAGAAACAGTGTACACAACAGCATATTAGTATTAGTTTTTTACTAATTTAAACATTAGTTCTATACTAATAAGCATGTAAGGGTTCAAAATACAGTTCAATTCAAAGCTGACTGAAAATTCCGGAGAGCTAGTTAGAAATCTTAGCTTCAGGAAAAAATAGCCATATGCTATTAGGATCACCTTTTTTTTGAGTTTTTGCAGACCTGTAGGTTACTATGTTGGGTGGGTTTCTTTTTCTATCATGCCCCTAATCAAGGTATAGCACAATCCCCCCCCCCCCCCCCGGCTCTGGGGTATCTTTCTTGATGGGGTGAATTTGGTCCATCAGTTGCCCAAATCATGACTACTGCATGATTTACGGAGAGAAAATTTCTTTACATTGATGCTGGAGTAATGTGCTCACATAAATATACTTTTCTAAGTTATTT
Source organism: Laterallus jamaicensis coturniculus (assembly GCA_022605575.1). Classification (NCBI taxonomy): domain Eukaryota; kingdom Metazoa; phylum Chordata; class Aves; order Gruiformes; family Rallidae; genus Laterallus; species Laterallus jamaicensis. The sequence goes on from JAKCOX010000009.1 coordinate 4,036,305, forward strand.
CCAGAGTATTATTGCTGTTTGCCTTGGCAAACACCATCAGTTATCCTTATTAATGGTAATTGAGCTTGAAGGCTGTTTGGGATTAAAATGGCTTCAGAGAATGTAAGGAAGGAACTTTGGCCTCCTATAGACTCAGCTATGGTGCAGCCACAGAAATGCACACACAGGGATAAAAAGTCTTGACTGGGAATGGGTTTACCTGTGAAATACTTGGAGTCTTAGTACAGATCTTAGGCATTTTGTCAAATATACTGCAGCTAACAGCTTGGGTGAGCATTGTGTAAGCTCACATGAGCAGTAAAGACATACAGTGATTTTGCTGTCTCAAGCGATTGCTATATATCAATGTCATTTTACTTTGGTCTGAATGTAGGTGGAAAGAAAGCTGCCAGCTGAGAAGACACAGTATCAGAATTCTTCACTTTTAAGCCTGCAGAGCAGTATGATTTCCCAGAACAAAAATGCAGCGGCTCAGCAGATATCTTCAGCAGGTCTTCACAAAATTAAAGAGCTGAAGAATGAAATATTTTATTTGCAACAAAAATTAGAAGCAGCAAGTTCAGAAAACCACATTTTGAAGCAGCTTCAGTATCGACACTCCAAAGTAATAGGTAGATACAAGAATTCAGAAAGTAACGTGCCAGATCTTTTAGCAGGTCATTATAATGAGGTGAGAGATTTAAGGAATCTCCTGAAGATCTCTCAGCAGGATGAGAGAAATACATCCAGGAAGCTCAGAAATGTTGAAGTAGAACTGTTAAAAACTAAAGATGCTTTGCAGGCCTTGCATGAACTTGCAGAAGACAAAGGTCTTGCAGAGAGAGAAGAACTTGCTCACAGATTATCAGTCCTTACAGAAAAACTGGAAGTGAATAATAAGAGAATACAGGTAATATCTGCCTATCACTGTATTTGTGGAACACTCATAGGAGAGGTTGTGTGGGAGAGTAGTGGAAAGCTTTTAGCTGCTTCTTGTTACGCTAGTGATTCTGATACAATCCTCTACCATGAATTTTCTTTTTAATCCAGAGCTGTTCTGAGTGTAAAATACTAAAAAGGGCAGTGGTATCCCCCATTCCAGTATTTTAAAATCTAACTTTATGACTGGGTTAAATTTGGCAATAAAGATCTTTCAGAAATTAAGTCATATGCCTTAACCCTGGTAGGTCAGAAGCATGGCATACAGCTGAAGGGCAGTGCTCAGCAGAGCATCTCCTCTGATGCCTGCTAGCAACAAGGGGCTTGCTTAGGCCATCAAGGCACGATACACGGCCCCCACTGACCCTGGCAGAGCATGGTGTTAGTCATACGCAGACACCACTGGGCTGCTGCTGATCTTGAACTACCTTGAACAACCAAAGCTGGCTTGTCTGGAACTAGAACCATTATTTTTACATGGTGCTGGTGGGCAGCATGGATATACCTACATCTTCCCTTGGCTCATTACTGTTACTCAGTGTAGTCTGCTGTAGGGTGGCTGCTGGATTCGGCAGCACTCGGGTGTCCTCGATTTTAGCGTTGGTTCCGCTGCTGGTTTATTATGCAACTGCAGTAAGAGCCTGGTCGGAGCTCAAAAGGAGATAATTCAGCTCCTTTGAATATCTCATGCTTCTGAACCTTTCACAAAAAGACAGAAATACAGTTTTTAATACCAAACTGGAAGAGTGAACTTTCCATTGTCCTCCAGGAATTAATTTCTCTTTTCTATGTGGTACAGTATCCAGATAATTAAATAAAGAGCCAGGTAATCTTAGAGGTATTTCACTGCCTGAACAGTAAGGTCTGAAGTACATTTATTACATGAAAGAAAATTAAAATATAAACAGCTGAATTCAGACTCTCTCTGGAAAACTTTCTATTTACAGAAGTCTTAGTGAGAAGCTATAAAAAGCTTGCAGGATTGGGTGTCCACCTCACAATTTTAGTAACTATAATTTCAGTGCAAGGCGCTGGGTTCTGATGATAAAGTACTTGATAAAGTACTTGATAAATTGCCTAGTTTTCATTTACACTAAGCCTCCTTATGCTGCCACAGTTATTAGATCTCAGTGTGAATAGAAATGATGTTTTAACATTTCTCAGGGATTACTGTATACATTAATCCATCAGAAAGGTACTGTACAGCCTTAGTTTTCCTGTTTGAATGCCAAATATACTTTTTTGTTTAGTAAAACTAGATTTTAAACCAGATTTTGCTCATTTTCAAAGTTTGTTTTTTTTTTTGCATTGTTTATAATATAATTTGCCTTTCATTATATTAGCATGCTTATTTTTTAGATCTGGTAAGAACTGAGATTTTCAACAGTCACGATGAGTACATCCATGTTGTAATATATATATATAATTTTTTTAAGAGCCTAGAAAAGCAGCTGAAGTTGAACAATAGCACCTTTAGTCGTGAGTTGGCAAATGAGAACAAAAAAGCTGCGGAAGCTGGGATAATTACAAAGAACTTGAAAATGGAAATTAACTCTCTTCACCAAAAAATTAAGGTATTCATGTTTTTAAATGGGTTTCTGTTCCTACAAGAAGGTTCAAATATTTAATATTATCCATTCCTTTTGCCTCTTTTATACTATTTAGCAATGGAGTTTTTGTTTCCTAGCTGAGTCTGTAAGTCTACCCAAAAAAGTCAAAACATAAAATGATGAAATTATTGTAGGGCCTATTTGTCGAAAGTTAAAAGTAGTGAAACAGCAAATCAAAACAGGGACTAATGCATCACTATTTGAACAAATAATCCCCCACAACTTTGTTAGTATTTTGATAGATATAGGTCAATACATCCATCTACTAACTTTAAATGAGCTCCCTTGGAGAAACACTTTTAAATCAAAATGAGCCAAGTATTACAATCTGTAAAAATAGAGATTAATGAAAAGACATATGTAAATGTCTCAGTAGTTTGTTCCAAATTCCAGCTTGGTTTTTAGACAAATCTTTTCAGGACAAATATGTCCAGTTCAACACTTATGGCACAGTTGTAAGTCAAGCATAAAGTGACACTAAATGCAAATAGAAACAAAAATTGCCATGAATGGTATGTCATATGAGTCGTAAAGGAGAAAATAAGGAACACACTCCAGAATACATTAAAATCCTTGTAGCTTTTTAATAATTTAAACCGTGTTTGTAACACAATTAAAATATACCTTTTTTTTTTTTATCTCCTGTATGAGGTGACCAGTCCATCTGTTGATTCCACTAGGGACATTTCCCTTTCTAAATAGAACCAAATGTCTGTAAAAGGTACTGTAATCAGGAGTTTTCCCAGACATGAAGGGCAAACCACATAGCTACGGAGGATTTGTGGAGATCTACACTTCTTCCCTGCGTGCTGTTTGTCCCTCTCACCTATGCATCAGGTGCAGAAACTGATACCTGATGGTTGGTAGCAGCCAGGCTGCCCATTTGCCCAAGCCCAGGGAGCTGCTGGGAAGGTGAAGGGAAGAAGCACGGTTCCCTTCCCAGGCCCTGTATCAGCGTCCCCTGCGCAGCACCTGCAGGGCTGTTTCCCTGACAGAGTCTCATCTCCTCCGCTACGCGCAGACCTGGGAGACGGGAGTAATTACTGTCCCAGGAACATGAATGTGAAGCTGTTCTAAAGTGTAAGTTATTCTAAAGCCCAGTTCTCCCCTTAGTGCTCCTCTGAACTCTTTCTGTTACTTCATGTGTTTTCTACACAGTTTTCTCTGTGTGTCCAGGTCTCTTACTATTATATTTACATTCAGAAAACCTTCTGTTGTTTTAGCACAAATAAGTCCAGGCATGATTGTGAGCCTTTTTTCTGTGCCAGAACAGAGCTTAGTTTTGCATAGTCTTAGTTTGGGGCACCTGGTTTAGTCAGACCCTTCAAGGTATCCAGACACACAATTCCCTTTCAGATCAACCTGTACCTCCAAATAAAGCGCAGCTCCTGTTCTTCACACTAAAAATTGATATGGTGAGAGTGTTACTGCAATCCCTTTTCCATGCTTAACAGATATTTCAGTAAGGAAAGAGAACTCTTGCTAAATAAATTCTAAGCTGTGCCTCTGAAGTTCATGCCATATCCCGAGCAATAGCTTGTAAGATAGAATTGAGAGCATTGTAACCAAGGGCCCTGAACAACTAAAACGTTTTAAAAAGAAGTAAAGCCAAAAAATACTTAGTCTGAAAAAAAAACCTCTAAGAACAAAAAAGGAAAAAAAATATCATTAAGGAAGTCTTCATCTTTTGACCGTTGCATTACAAAACAGGGTGTGCTCTGAGCCTTAAAAAGGGAGAAATTTTATTTGACTTGTGAAAGAAAATGACAGATTCCTCTTTATGTCACCACATGGACTGGCAAAAAGCAAAGTTACTGACAGTTTTCTCCCAATTTGGCAAAATTATACTATAAAAAGTAATTCTTAATGCATGTTGGAAGTTTCATTGTGTTTACTTCTTAGGAAAAGGATCGGCAACTTTATGTTAAAAATATCTATGCAAACCGGATACCTAAAATGCCAAAAGACAAAGGTGACTCAGAGCCTCCTGAAAAAGGTACATGTATACTCAATTTTCCTTTGTTTAATTGTATGAAACACACATTGTTTTAAAACTGGGGCATATATTCCAAAATAAAATCCAAAATGGTACTTATATGTAGGCTACAAATATTCTGGCACATATAATATAGAGAAGTGCTTGGTGTTTTGCTCTTTAATTTTCTGAATACAAACATGTGGCCTGTTCTTACAATTACCCAAATTTCATCCTGAATAGCATTTTGCATACATGGTTGTAGTGAACTAACAGTGATGCTGAAGCTGTGCTATTTAAGTGCCTCTGCATCAAGAGTTGTTTGCCTGTTTGTTCTTAATGAGGTGAAGCTGTCAGCCCACAAAGCTTATGCAGGCTAATTTGTGTTCAGGCTGTTCCCTGTGACCTGGCCCAGAGAATGGCTGCCCCAGACCTAGAACTCCTACAACACGCCTCACTAAATCAAATCACCTTACAAACAACCCTCCTGTGGCAAGTTCCTGGGTTTGGTACAGACTTTGATTCAAAGTGGTTTCCTGCAAGCAAAAATAATGGATTTAATTAGGTTTTTAAGACCTGTTTTCTCACCTTTAATATCCTTACACCATGTAACTTCTAGCAGAGAAGCTTTGACATCCATCACTGAAGCTTCTGCAACTTGTGTTTTGTTGGGGGGAGAGGAGGAGTTTTCAGATACGAGGTTCAGGAAGTTTAATGGCATCAGCCTGGTAATCAGACTGCCAGTTTAGCTGGAGAAGAGAATGATCATCCTTAGTAGTCCTTTGGGTTTTAGCATCAGGAAATTCAAATGGGCAACCAGAGATTGTAATAACCCAGTTACTGTACACACTCTCAACTAAGTCTTGCAACAGAATTTATGTCATTTAGAGTAATACAGTGGAATGATAGGAAAGAACATTAGGAAGTTCATTCTTTCAGACAGGTATCAGAGAGAAATACCTATTGTATGCAACCTTGTCCATCAACCATTCCAAGAGAAGCTACCTTGTGTGGGATTCAGCTGCCTAATTGTAGGCATCTGGTGCCATTTGAGATGCCCTGACACATTCTGTCTGGCCCTGTACTTGTTGTTCCTGAAGGACATGGGTCCTGTGCAAGGTCAGGAAGCCTTACGTAGGTACCTTGAGTATTCAAGGGCATCTCAAGTGGCATTAGGGGCCTATGTTCAGACACGTGGATCTCACCCCTTCAACTGGGGGAGCAGCAGCTAAAAACAATTACAAAGCATACAAGTCAGGAGCTGTTATGCTCCCATGTGCACACTATACTCATCAGGGACAAAAATGTTGAAGAAAACAGATTTTTTGAAGCACTTACCAATTTCTAATTGTCAGATGCTTTAGATGTATCTAGAATTAATAAATATCTTTTACACTGAGACTAATAAACAGTTTTCAAGTACTATATTTTGCCTTTTCCTCAGGATCAGAAACATTCCAACAATATTCTAAAGGAGAGCTTTCTGCACAACAAACTTACACCCTTAATTTTGGATAATGATCTGAACACTGGCTTTCCTGGGTCAAGTACCTTCTTAAAAATACTGGTCAGATATTCGTACTCCTAAACTGAAGGAGGAATCAGAACTTTCTTCATATGGGTACAGAAAAGCACCTAAAATTTACATGCAAAATTTATTTGCTGGAAATACTGCACATGCCCACATGATTCTTCAAATTTTGGAATCAGTACAAAGCCTTATTGAAGTCAGTTGCTTATTTCTTTCCTCTTTGTTGCCTTTACAAACGCATTACTCTGCCTTAACTACAAGTGAACTGCAGGGAAAAGATTGGTAATTCAAGTTGTAAAGTTAAGAAACACAAATTCCTGCTTCTTATTCCAAATTGGACACTTTTTTAATGAAGCTCTGAATTCCAGTCCATTCTGTACAATATCATTATTTAAATTACAGTACTTAAATAGCTGTTTATTATTTAAGTTCTTCTCCTTAAGCAAGATAAGGGAGCTTAGTTGGAGAGAGACCTGTTTTGTAATGAAAATGTTCCAAGCAAAGTTGTCTGATCTTTCGGTATTTTTTGATAATAAAGGTTTCATTATTTGCCAGTTAATGGAGACAGATGATTTAGAAATCTGGAGTTAGTGGCAATTGCTTTTCATTTTCAGTCTTGATTTGAATTTACGTATAAAAAACTTAGAAAGACTTACTTCTTTGAGTAGTTATTTTCTGTTCTGCGTTTGCAAAAATTTTTACCCAGCAGGAATGAAAAAAAAAAAAAAAGAATATGGAGCTGCATTTTTTAAAGCTCTTGATCAATAGCTGAAGGTAGACTTGCTTGGGCTATCAGAAAGCTCTATGCACACAAAAAAACCTGATTTATTGAATGAAGCCATTAATTTCATAAGCTCTCCATGAGAGCAAAGTTTGCTCCGTTGTGGAAAGGTCACACCAGCTCTTCTAGAGGTGCAGCTCCCTCTAGTTCTGAATGTGAGAAACGCTCCACTGAGTTCCCTGGAAAAAGCAGAAGTTACTGCTTGCTAGTGGTTCCCTTTCAAAAGAGAAAACCACTTCCCTCCAGATCATCAGAGACATTCCTTCAAAAGCAATCCTCAAATTAGTTATCAACATCTTTTTTTACCACGCAAACCCTTGAAAATCCCCATTTTTGTGGACAGGCTTCCTCTGATTTCAGAGATCAAAACTGGGAATGAGGTTGAATGTTGACACACATAGGATGACATTTTTGCTGCCATGCTAGCAACTTCCTCAGCTACTGTACTCGTGTCAAAATTATTCTAAAAAGAGAATAAAAGAACAATATACTCACCTTCCCCATCCCATCTCCATTCAGCTATTTCTTCTGATGTCACATTCAATCACAGCCTTGTGATCTCTTTTCAAAGACCGTAGATCCTTCAGAGAGCACTAGGCATTTCCTCTGAAGAGTTTGGTTCCATAAAGCTGAAAGGGCTGTCAGGCACTGGAACAGGCTGCCCAGGAAGTGGTAGGGTCACCATCTCTGGAGGTATTTAAAAGGCACGTAGATTAAGTCCTTAAGGACATGATCTAGAGGTGGACTAGTTGGGTTAGCCTGTGGTTGGACTCGATGATCTAAAGGGTCTCTTCCAACCCAGGTGATTCTGTGATTTGTAGATCTAAAAATTAGGTATGTAGGTGAGGTACTGATACACAGATGGAAACACAGCAAAGTCCAGGTAGCTATGTTTGTGTTCCAGTTTCAGCACGTATAGATTGGGCAGAACAAAGAGTTTCTTTACTAGAGGGTATTAAGACACACAGGGGGGGAAAAAGAAGTTTAAATCCCAGGCCACATACCAGTGTTATCAGTCATCAGAGATATTGTTTGTCTGTACCAACAATGTCATCCCAGAAACTACTGTATTACTTATGGTTGTCCTTTTTCAGCAGGACTTAGAATGAACCGATCGGTACAAGTAGATAAAGGGACTTTTAGATCCCTGCTGCTGGTACAGTTCCAGACTCAGGAAACAGAAAAAGGTCCAGTTCAGCTAACAAAGGTATGAAACATCTGGGTCCAATACCTTGTCTAACCTCTCAGCTATATGTATGTTATTCCAGAAGTTTCAGCAGTATGCCTGAAATAGCCTGATCCATCATTTTAATTTTCTAGGATGTAGATTTTGTGTGAATGGGATTATATTATAGACAATACATAGGACAAATGTGATACTAAATAAAAATATAATAGAAATCAATAGTCTTTCTGAAAGCATTGCACTGGCTGTGTAATTTTAAAAGTCACTAAACAGGTATTCCCTCATTATTTTTACTTTTAATTGCCAGTTACAGGAGAACAAGTCTTCTGAAGATAAGAATGAAAAAGCTAAAGCAAATGGAGCATACACAGGTACCCAAAGTAGAACAGAGAAGCAATCAACCAAGGAAATACCCAACCCAGAACCTTTAAATACAACATATAGAGGTATATATATATATTTTTTTTTTGCCAGAAACTCATTTGACCTGTTTGAAAGTCTAACAAAATGCTGGTATTGGTCATTTCCATGGGTGTGCCAGCCACTAGCTGGCACCTGACTGACAGGAACTAATTCAACAAAAGAATATATTAAGCATCACTGAAATGCAGCTGGCAGTGCTGCAATGACAGCAGAGTGGCCACACAGGGTAAAGCATCTTCACAGCGCTGTACTTCTAAAAGCAGTTCCTGCTCACACATGTTTATCTGTGAAAGTATACTTCAGTTAATAGTTTGTTAATTCCACGCTAATGAAATACTGATCTCAAATTGTTGGCTGTTAATCTTCTTCACAGCTGATGTCGATGTGTATTTCTGGCTCAGGTCTGTTGCTGAGAAAGGAAGAAGCCTTCTTCAAGGGCTAGGAATCATGACAATGATCACTGTAAATAGATTTTATCTAAATCTTAGCCATTGACTCTGTTCTCATATAAGCAGTTAGATGCAAGAGGCTCATCTATAAGCACCTTTATTTTGAAGAGAGTCTATTGAACAAAAGAAGACAACACATCTATTCCTTTTTCTTTCTAATAACATTCCATGCTGTTTTCATTATAGCCAGGCTTGTAGAAAGAAACTGGGTCTGAATGCCATTGTGCTAAGTACTCCACAACTGGTAGGAGGCATTACATGACCTAAAGGTCACGCTTTTACAGGGGTGAGCTGGGTTGTTGAGGTCACTGACTGGATCACTAACAGAGCTAGTAATCTGGAATGCATTGACTCCTGCATTTTGTACTCTGCCTTTTCAGACCCCGCCAGATAACTGAAGTCACCATTTGTCTCTGAAATCCCCTTTTAAAACGATAGAGAACACAGGTCTTCTGATCCTGCCTGTGAATCTCTCTTCTGGCTTTCTCCCACTGCCACTATTGGGCTTATTTACTGAAGTCTTATTTAGCTATTTTAATTATTGCAACTTCATGCTTCTCCTTTAAGCTTGGACTCTATCTCATTTTGGAGGTACTGAGTGTCTCCAAAGCACAAAACCTATTCCAATTTGTCCCCTGCAGCAGACAAATGTATTTACTGTCAGCACGCAGTATACATGAACCCTTGCCTCCTAAGAAGCGGAGCCAATTAATTTATGTGCAAGAGTTGCAGTATATTCTGCCCCACCCAACAAGTAGCTGTGCTGTCAATTAAGGGAGAGAAAACCAGGCTTAGATTTAAGTCCCATTGAAAAGTGAGAAAATGACATTAATTACAATTAGAGTTTAGATCTCATGTGGTTTCTCTGTTGCATTGTGTATGACTTTTCTGGCCCTGTATTTAGCCACTCCACAGTGATTCTTTTTGCATGCTAATTAATTTATTAAAATTAAACATAACCAAAAAACCAAAAATATGTCCCTGTATTATTGGCACAATGATCTTGTTTAAATGTTGCCCCCTCCTTTTATTCGTAAATAGCATTGTCATAATCCTTGAGACTAAAATGCCATCGATAGGAACAACGTAAGCAACCGAAGAAGTAAAACTTGCTCTCAATAATGTTTCATGACTCTTCATGTTCCTATGCAATTTAAGAACATCCCTATTTCATTTTAGAGTGTTTAAGGAGACTACTGAGGGAAGAATACACTGGTTTGGAATTTAGGAAAGAGCAAGACACATATTTGCTTAAAGAGGAGCTGAAAAAACCGATGAAAACAGAATGGATGCCTCTGAGTGGTGGTGTGAAAGAGAACCACCATGAGGAAGATGCAGTGGGAGCACATGTAAAGGAAAGAAAAAAGCCAGGTGAGCCGCTAAACAGCAGTGAGAAGGCAGGGAGCAACCGTCTCACTCCAGGTCCGAAGAACCACACACCCGTCACGCTGGGCCCCGACCACACACTCTCAGAAGCCACCGAGACTTTGCATCATGGGCTCCCTCTGGCTGGTACAAAGCCCCAAAAGGGCAGCCTTTGCCACCACAGGCACGCAGGTCTGGACTGGGCTGAAACAGCTGAATCCAAAGGGAAAAATTCCTCTGGGGTCTATGAACCGTCTTTTGGCAAAGTTACCAAAACAAGGCAGAAGGACGGCTCCACCGAAGCAGAAGCTCATCTGACTTTGGCTGAGATGAGTCTTATGAAAGAACTCTTTGGACCAGGCTGTGTTTGAAGAGACAACCGTTCATGTTCCAACAGGAGAGGAACGAAGGAAGGGAAGTGGAAGGACGCGAGATTACACAAGCCAAATTTCAAACCACCACTACGAGGTCATAATGTAAAGCATTCTGTGCTAATGAAATCGTTCCCAAGAGCCTCGTGACAACACACAAACCAGTTATTTTATTTGATATTGAGTATAACGACTTATCTTTGCTCCAGAAATGCAGATCATTTAGAGCAATGTTTTAAAAACCAATGTTTTTACCTTCATTAAACGGATATTAAATCTTACAAGTAATGACAATTTATTTCAATGATTTTTCAAAAATGGTAGGCAAATCAGTGGTCACAAAGGCATATTCTTCTTCTTGGTCCACATGAGTGTATGTGCCTTCTTCCTAAGAGTGCCTTAACGTTTTTACCTGTTGCCAGGTGTCCAAATTTTAGCCCTTATTTGCAATTTCCAGTTCTCTGCGTTCTCTCTGTAGTTTGAATTTTGAAGCTGGTTATTTCTCAGCTAGCTGAAGTGAGTGATCTGCTTTCATAAGGTTCATTATTGGGTTAGTACCAACAATGAAATAAAATAGATTTTTATTTTCTTCCCTCCTGAAATAGCTTCTAGAATTCACACATAATAAAAATAATTTGCTATCGCATTGTTTTCACTAGGATTATAAAGCTCTAAAGCTTCATTCCTTCCCAGTGTTAGAACTTATCAAAGCAGTTTGCCTGGTAACTTCCACAGCTGACATCCAAAGATGAATGTGCAAAGTAAACTATTGTTTTGGAGAAGTCAGGCATATCCAGTTCTCAAAAAGCCTTTAAAAAATCCTGCGTTTAAGGTTATGTAAGCAAGGGTAGGAGGATTATGCTTTGTTCCTCATGGCAATTTGTGAAACGTTTGCTAAAATGTAAAGTTGGGGAAAATTAATGTGCACGCTATTAATTTAAAAGGCAGCAGCACTTTAAAAAAGCAAACAAACCACACAGCAAAACCAGAACTTCAAAAAATTATACTCCAAAGGCTTTTAAAGGCGATTAGGACATTTATATCTGAACCAATTCGCAGCGTATTTCTTTACAGAAATTTTGATTTTTTTCTTGAAGTGTTGCTTAAGAATGACTTTGTGTGGCCAGAAGGGCTGCTGTTTCTCCCCTGTGAACTGTTAATACTTCCACAAAGCCTTTACTGCTGCCCCGAAGCGAAGAGCAAACAGGCCTATGTAATCCAACACCCCCCTTATAGTGACGAGATGACCCGAAGCCTCTTTGCCCTGACTCACCCGAAGGCTGGACCGGAGCAGCCAAGGAGCTGCGTATCTGATGCCCCCGCGCTAAGCGCCAATACACAGCACAGGCCGTTGTGAAGACTTGAAACGCTGCCGCTTCTCGGGACTTCTCTGAGGCAGACGCTGTGACAAGCGAAGGAGAAATACCATTCGGCACACCTTTAGATGCAGAAATACAGTGATGTCATAGTTAAATAACCTGTCCCAGATATTAAAAAAATATATTTAACAAATGAAAACCCCCCCAGCCTGGTTGATTCCAACAGTATCTCCTTATGCAGGGGCCTTGGTGTTGGTTTGGGCTTTGGTTTTTGGCTTGTTTCTTCCTCTGTTTAGGAAAACTGTGCCTAATGTTGAAAAGTCAATTAGGAAATTTAAGATGGGTTGAAAAGCTTTATTTCATTAATAAAATCACAATTATACATCACGTTCAAACACAACATTTTTACATTTTTTCTTGATAATTGCATCCATTTCCATGTTGGCTAAATGCAATCTCTAATATAAAACCAATTTTTAAAAATTAACATTAAAGAAAAAATAAAATTCATGCATCTATACAATGTATCATGACCTTTTAAACTGATTTCTCAGTCAGGGAAGGGCCCCAGCCCCTTCCTTCACTCCTGCAGGAAGAGGAAGGACCTGAAGTGATGTAACAAATGCACAGGAAGCAGAACCAGAATTGCCAGAGCCTGGCAGAAGAGGGGAAGGTGGTGCTTAGAGCTTTGTTCAGGTTCACATCAAAAAAAGCAACCAAGAACTTTATAAAGCCACCCATTTGTCTTACAGGGCAGCAATGACAGGGCTGCAGATACCAGTGCAGCAGGCAAGATAGTATGACTTCATTGCTATTCTACAGGCACGGTACTAGGAAGAAGTCTGTCCACTCTAAATTCAAAATATTGTGACTGTTCCTCTTACTTAAATATAGCAAGAAGGATTTACTCCAGAACAGAAAACAGTTTTCCCTCCTCCTTCTACAGTTTGCTGCCACTCTTGTTATGACTTGAGACACTTAAATTTACATTTACATAGTTGTACTGGGCTACCCCCGACTGTCATTAATATATGCTAAAACTCTAGGAATGTTGTCATCCAAAGGTGCCTTCTACTTTCCCTTTCTTAACACGGAGCTTGAGGATGGCCACACCTTTCCTCCCGAAACACAAACAGCTTCAGTCATACTCATTCAGTTTGGGAAGCGGAAAGAATGTTCAAGGAAAGCAAAGTCAGTTATCAAAAAAAGTAGAGGGGGAAAAAAAATAATTAAGTGTTTGTTGGATTTTAGAAGCCAGAGAGGAAGAAGCAGCCAGCTGTCCTGTGCTTGGCAACTGATTTACGAAATAAAAAGGTTGATTCTGCACATGTATCAATAGTGCATTTCCTGAGAGGGCCCAGGAACACACCAGCTGTAGTGTAAAGGAGAAAACTGATGCAGCTTCGCACTAAGCCAGCCGCAACACCTGTCTCTCATTCTCTGATACTGCTTGTCACCAGGTATAATCCCACCTGGGGGCAAAACTCGTATCACACAGGAAGGAAACAGCCAAGTTCCCAAATCAATTCCTACTCCTAGTGTATTTCCAACTTAAGAATCCCACCCTACCGCTGCTAGGCATCGGTGAATAAGCCATGACAAAGTCTTAGAGTTCTGCTATGAATCAGTGTTCACACTCATCGAAACAGACACAAAAAGAGGTCCTACAAGACAGCCATGCTGTTCTTTGAAAACCCACCACCAAACTGAAAAAACAGCCCAGAACCCTAGTGAAAGATAAATCAAAAAGAATACTGACTGACACCCACATGAAGTAACAAAGATTATCTCAGAGCTAGTCTTGTGAGAGACAACTGTTCCCTTTTTTTTAAATTAATTTAAAACAGCAATAAGTAGTTGAGGACTCCTTGGATTACTGGGATTCCTTCAGCTGAAAGGGTGTAGCATGATAGCTACAACTTTATTACAAACCACAAGCCAACATGTAATTCCAACGCCACCTGAAAGAGATACAAAACACGATTTAAGTCATTGCATCAGTAACCCTGAAGCACACAAGTGTCTGAAAACAACTCTGGAAGCATATAAAATGAATTAAAGAGTTATGAGGTGAACAGGATCAAAACATCTTTCTTTTTTAGATATAAATGTCTCGCTTCAAGGGATGCAGTTAACTGTGCTGGTCCTGAGAAAACCTGAAGCTTGTCTGGAGAATAAAAGTACCAGGTGTGAATAAAAGTAACGCAGGTGTGAGCCAAAGCGTGGTCTGTAGAACCCACAGTTAAATGCATTTGCTGTGTTTCTAACAGAAAATGTCAAGGTCCTGAAGTCAGAGGCTTGGCAAGTAACAGAATGCTTTGCTAGAACCTAAATGCAAGATTTGACAGAAGCAAAAAGTAAGTTTCCTCCGAGATTTAAATGGATCTTTTACAAAGTATGAAACCCCTACTTCTCTCGTTCCCCTTGCTCACCACACAGCTGCTGTGACCTTTGCTACTGACCCAGATGCCTTCCGCTGCCGTGTCAAAGCGTCCTGACATTCCAACTAGCAGCACAGAAATCTGCACTGGTAGGAGGGGTGAGAGGGTGTGCACCAACTGTAACAGGCAGCAGCACATCCATGCTGGAGGCTACACAGGATCATGCTACTTAGTTACCACAGGATACATGGCTATTTGGGGCCCACACGTGAAGAAACTACCTTTCTGGTGATTTTTAGACATTTTTGTGTTGTTGACTTTATCATCTAGAGTTCAAACGCAATCCCCTCAGTGAAGTGATTACCAGCCCAGACTAAAAAGATTTGGCAGCAGACGTGAACTGGTTTGAATCCCTTCAAATGGTGTTTAAATGTCTTCCAGTTCCCCCACCCTGCACAGAAACAGACTCCTATCCAGTAAGTGTGCTGGCTACAAATCGTTTTCTAGACAGCCATTAAAGATACAACAACATCTGCTTTCTTCCAAGGCAGTTAGGACTTACAGTTACAGTCTTAACACGAAGGTTCACCAGCAGTATTCTAACTTGATGGTGAGTCTCCACATGACATTGTCCTGTCATTCTGTCTACTGATCCCACCAGCATAGAGCCAGCACATCTTTCACCCAAACAGCTATCTATAACCTGTGACATCCTTCTGACCGTTAATTCATTAAACTGCCCAAAAGAAAAGGATTTCAAGTAGGTAAAATGCGATGGGGAAAAGGGTGGGAACAGACAAAACAAAATGCCAGGAGCGAGCATATCTAAATCCCTCTGGACTTACGCTGCTACGAAACCCCGCTGGTTTGTAAGAAACATGTAAGTTAGACAAACCTATTAATTTTTAAATGAAATTCCACTATTTCAGTGGGCTCCTTAATATAAAACCATTTCTGATTTGAAATCTTCTCCGGGATCTATTCCATATCCACCTGGGTTTGGGAAACGCGTTTTCTTCGACTGTCCAGCCCTTACCTGCCACCCCCGTGGGAAAGGCTACCAGGCGCTCCAGAGGAGCCAGCCATTTGCTGGGAAGCACTGTCACTGGCTCTGAGTAGTACTTCCAAATCAGAGAGATCATCAAGGCAGCCTGGGGTGGAAATGTTGTGTTAGTTTGGATAGTAATACACACCAAAGCACGTTTCCACAGCTGATTGTAAGGAGCAAATCAGAAATTCTCATTAAAGAAAATAGCTCCTTTGCAGGTTCAAAATATTTTTCAGCTTAGTATAAACTTTATCTGCAGTATCAAGAGGTAGCAGTGAGATGTTGGAAAATACTGCTTTCTTTTGAGACCATCTTTCCAATCTAGCACAGACAAACGTAGTAACTGTTAAATGCTGATGACTGCCTTTAGCCCTAACCCTTTCCTCCTAGGAATCCAACCAGCTTTATCTCCACCCTCAAGATATCTTCAGGTTGTCCACCATCATCCTTATTAGCAGATAATTCTTTTCCATCAGGCCTGAACTACAGAGACAGCCTAATGAGGCACTGTGGCAGAATGTACGGCAGCTCTAAGTGGAGATTTGCATCCTCATCAAAAGCCAATTTTGTTTTCAAAACATATTTACAGGTTTCAGAACTTTCCTGGGTCTGGTGGCATATATAAATTTTAAAAGTCCCAACCAAATAAACAACAAAAAACCCAGCTAAGACAAACTTATCTTGTTACCTCCAAACCAGAAAAAGAGCTAAAATGAATCCCTAAACTCCTTCCCATCCACCGCTGCCAGACCTCATCAGTAACATCTCTCCCTTCTGTTTCAAGAAACACCTCCAGCTGGGCACGCACTGTATGACACCTGTGTGACTAACCATCAGCCAATAAATGCAGGAGAGAATTGTAACACTACCAAGGATTTGGTTTAGTAATTTGTATTCAAAATAAAATATTTACTTACTTGTAAGATGTAGAACACAATATTTATAACCCACTTTATTTTGGCTAATTGGGCAGTTCGTGCTTTCACTGTTAAGAGAAAAAACATTACTCTGCATTATTTATAATAGTGACTGACACGTAAAGCTAGTAACTTACTAATATTTCACGCTTCAAATGAGCACATTACACAGTTTGAAGATCACTTTTCTAACAACTTGCAGCTATATGGAAAGCACCTTTCTGCGAGGAGGTGCTAGGTCCACACCACGCCAGTAGTTTCTTATTAACACTACTGGAAGTTGCAAACTGCTGATATCCCAGGCAGAGAAGTGTTACACTGAATCAAAAACACTGTTCCCAAAGGAGAAGTCCCTGTGGTCACTAATTTAAGAACCTGCTTCAGATGAGGCATAAAGTAAATTTTTCCCTTCCCTGAAAGGGGAGAATGATGGCTTTAGCAGCTGTGCTTTTTGCCTTGTTTCATCCCAGAACACAGTTAATTCTATTCCTTTGCTGACTGAATCCTGGTCAGGGTCCGTATTTAAACCTCTGATGCCTATTTTTCTCAGGTACAGGACCCCAGACCAACATAAAGCAGCCCGGTGCCAAGAGCGCATCTCCAGACATAATGGTGGCTCAGAGTTTTCTGAAACAACATTGTTGGTCGCTAGGTGGACTACTCAAATCTAGTTTATCTGTAATAGCTGGGTTAAGAATACTACTACTGGAAGCAATCCAAAACTGCCAGTGGTAAACACTGTCCTTTTTCCAAGCAAGGAGCACATGAACACCAAAGAGGCAGCAGACAAAGCGCGGAGTCTCCTGTCCTATTCAGATCCGTTAGTGAGTTTGGGCAAAGAGCAGGGCAAGAGCTCTGGTGCCACGTGTTTACGTGTAATTTCTACCACAAGAGGATGGGTTATACCACTGTAAAAATCCCAATTGAGACAAAGCATGACAGCTTTATCATAAAAGCTGCTGCATAAGGTCACACTGTGACATGACAGGAAAAAACCAACCTGCAAAATGACAGGAAAGATCTCATCTGGTGACCTTGTTATGTAGATCAATGCTTTCTCTCTAGCATTTCGTAGCACACCAACCAAATAGCCCCAGCCAAGCAATGCGTCCTTTGGCAGTGAAGATTGGCAGCCTTACTGTGTTACCTCTTCTGCTCACGGCAGAGGACTTCCTCGACTTGTTCAAAACATGGTTCAGTGATGAGCGTCATTGAGAAATAGTAAATAATAACACAGTGAAGCCCAGGATATTCCTTGTAGGGAAAAAATTGTGTCTAAATCATTCCCTGATCAGTGTACGCAGAACTATGCACAACTGAAAGACAAAATCAAGCTCTACAAAAAGAATGAAAGAAGGGAAGAGGGGGAAGGAGGGAAGGAGGCACTGGAAGTGGATAAGAGAAGACAAAAATTGAAGGAGAAATATACTTAAAACTGAAAACATTATTGGGAAAACGTTTACCAGAAATGAGAAAAGGGAATGAATAAATATTGCACTCTACCATGAGTTTTAAGCTTGTCAGTCATTTTGTTAATCTTTCTTTCCAGACGGGCATATCTAGCAAACTCATCCATCATACTAATGGTTGAGAGTTCTTGCTTCATGTTCTGAATTTCAGCTCTCATTTCGGACTCCTGCTCTGCATCCTTTTGTAACAATCTGGATATCTAAGAAGTAAAGGCATAGCAGCAGTTATTTATCCAGAATTATGCTCATTTTCTTTAACATGTATAAAGCATATACTTATGTTTCCGTGCTCAAAAGCCTCCTGTAAAGCAAGACGCTTTCATCAAGACACAGGAAAACCTTGGCTTAATGTTTTTACTCTTGTTCTGACTGAATCAAGGGAAAAAGAAAATCATCCCCATAGGGCAGTCAACTTTTCCAGTAATGGTTAACTGCCTTTTCTTTCTCTTTTCCTGCCTTCCTCTCATCTCCCCACTGTCCATGGCACTGCCTTCTGAGACCTTCCAAACGTCGCAGGCGCTGCCTGCCATGGCATCCTGAGCTTAAACACTGTCCTCCCTCCTTGCAACTCTCATCCAGCACTGCTTGGATGACTAGTGCCCATCAGGTGCAAGAGAGGAAGGACCGGGGAAGCACTCCTTCTCATCCCTGGCCAGTAGCTCTAGGGAAGTGATTGTGCCCCTGTACTCAGTATTGGTAAGACCGCACCTCGAGTGCTGTGTCCAGTTCTGGGCTCCTCACCATAAGAAGGACATTGAGATCCTCGAGCGAGTCCAGAAAGGGGCAACCAGACTGGTGAAGGGGCTGGAGGGCAGATCCTATGAGGAACGGCTGAGGGAGCTGGGGTTGTTTAGTCATGATCAGAGGAGGCTGAGGGGAGACCTTATCACCACCTACAACTACCTGAAGGGAGGTTATGGAGAGGTGGGTGATGGTCTCTTCAGCCAGGTGACAGGAGACAGGACAAGGGGAAATGGCACAAAGCTGCACCAGGGCAGGGTCAGATTGGACATTAGAAAAAAATTTTTTACTGAAAGAGTTGTCAGGGCCTGGAACAGTCTGCCCAGGGAGGGGGTTGAGTCACCTTCCCTGGATGTGTTCAGAAAAAGGGTAGATGAGGTACTTCGGGATATGGTTCAGCTGAGGATGGGATTGGTTGGACTTGATGATCTTCAAAGGGTTTTTGCAACCTTGTGATTTGTCATTCTCCTTTCCTACTCCAGGAGCCTCCACAAGGGTCTAAACTAATTAATGCAGAAACTTTATCTGCTGAAGCCCAGTTTTGGATGTCACCAGTAACATGTGGCACCAGTTGGGCAGGAATCTCTCCGCTGATTGCAGATGGCTTAGTCTGGGCTGTTGGAAACGCATGCGTTGCCATACTGGCAGAGGTTGTGTCCCCTCCAGGGCAGTACCTTACCACTGCCTCAAAACCAGAAACAAACAGCTCAAGTTACTTTTATTACATCTTGCCCATGTGTTCAAATGCAGTTTTCTTATAACACCTTACCATTTAATTCGCCAAAATTATTTCCTGTTGACAGAAATGTAAAAGGCAATCGTAAGCTGTGTTAGCAAATGTTTTCTCCCCTTCTTTTACTTTCCTACTTTCTTTTCATGAGACACCACCTGCTTGTTGGCTCGTGAATTCTTTTTTACCACAGAAATGGAGACACGAAGAACATAAAACCTTATTCTTGCTGTTCCTCAGCAAATCTTTCTTTCTCAAGGCACGTGCAATTTTTTCCCCCACAGATGTTCTCAGTACCTCACACAACCAGAACATTACGCCCTACCTTCTGTCACGCACCGCAGCGGAACGTTCAGCAGACATTTCTGTTAGTCACCTACAGTGACACCGAGTTGGGCTTCCCGAACTGCTACGAGTAATTAGTGTTTTAAGGGATTCTTACCCTTCATCAAACAGTGTGCAGTAACCTGTGTGACAGTGAAGTTATTGACATGAAAGGGCGTGCTTGCTCACAGCTAAGTTTATTTGGCAGCCACAGAGCTTACTGGTCCATAATTCTGGAACCCGTGCACGCTTACACTGAAACACTTAAGATCAGACTGGGGGCAGGCAGCCTGATTAGTGATTGCGCCTTAAGGTTTTCTCCTGTGATGCCTAGCTCCCTAATCTCTGTATCCGCTGATCTCCCCTCTCAACAACGGAGGCGCCCATCTGCTGAAGACATGGAAGACCAAGCTGAAGCCTCGAAAAGCCGGAATCAAAACTCCACAGCCTCGGTGACTATAGAGCAGGTGTTCTTTATTGCAGCGCTGGGCACAAACTATCCTTTGCATTCCCTGCAACGCCCTAAGGGCTGAAGCCTGCGGAGCGTCCTTTGAGACACCGGTAACTCATCAGCCAGAGCTCTGCTCCCCAGACCTGCTCCATCGCGGCTATGGAGGCGCCCGCCGCCGCTCCGTCAGCTCCCACCACCTCCGGTTCTTCCCAGCATCAGCCTCCCCGGCCTCTCCTCACCCAAGGCGAGGATCAGGGCCAGGCCGGGATCACTGCAGCTGCGGATGCGTCAGGGGCGGCACCGGGAGCCCCCCGCACCAGCGCGGCGCCCCCCGCACCGCACCACCTGCCCTCTCAGCCGCCCCCACGGGACAGCGGCCGCTCCCCCCGCGCCTCGGTACGGCCCTGCCCCGCGGCCTCAGCCCCTCCGCAGCTTCCCGAGGCCCAAAGCGCCTCCCCCTGCCCACGCTTTGTCCTGGCGGGCGGCGGCAGTGCCCGAGGGAGAGGTACAGGCGGGGGCGAGGGCCGACCCGCAACGCGGCCCCGATTTAGTAACGGCCGCTACCGCCCCCCTTCCCCCGTCCGGCAGGGGGCGGGGCGGGCGCGGTGACGTCACTTACGATGGAGGAGCAGGAGGGCAGGAGGATCTTGAGAGCGTTGCAGAGGAACACGGAGCTCAACACCAGCAGCCAGGCGCCGCTCTCCGCCATGCTGCGCGGCCCCCCCCCCCCCCCCCGGCGCTAACGAGCCTCCCGGGCGGGGGGCGTCACGTCGGAGCGACTCCCCGCGCACGTGGGGTGGCGGGAGAGTCTGTCTGAGGGGAAACGGGGACAGGCGTGGCCACGTGACGGGGGGCAGGCCAATCAAGAGGCCGCTTCCTCCCCCCGGGCAAAGGGAGGGGGCGGTGGTTAGGTGAGAGACCTCGCCTCGCGCGGGACGGGCGGCAGCGGGCCCCGCCCCTGGAGGCACCCCTTGGGCGGGAGGGAGGGGCGGGGCCGGCGCCCGCCGGAGAGCGGGGAGCGTCCCCCCGCCGTCGCCCCCTGCCACCCGCCTTCCCTCC
Source organism: Laterallus jamaicensis coturniculus (assembly GCA_022605575.1). Taxonomy (NCBI): domain Eukaryota; kingdom Metazoa; phylum Chordata; class Aves; order Gruiformes; family Rallidae; genus Laterallus; species Laterallus jamaicensis. The sequence continues at coordinate 4,057,353 of JAKCOX010000009.1, forward strand.
CCCCCCCCCCCCCCCCCCATCTCCCCCCCCGTGCCTCCAATCCGGCTGGATCCTGTTGCGGTGCCGCTGGCGCTGCTGGGATGGGGGGGGTGGGGGAAGGGGGGGGTGGTTTCCCTGCGCAGCGAGGCTGGCTCGCAGGCAGCCGCAGCGGCTCGCCGTGAGGCACCCAGCGCGCGTAGCAGCCGGGCAGGAACCGCCGCAGCTCCGGGGGTCGCGGCCGGAAGCCGCCGCCGCGCAGCCTCGCCATGCCGAAGAGAAAGGTGAAGCGAGGCGGGAGCCAGCGCAGCTGCCGGCGGCCGGACCGCGTTGCCTGGACCGTCAGAGCGCCGCGGCCGCGGGGACGGCCGAGGCGGGGGGGGGGGGGGGTGGGCTGGCTTGGCAGCGCTGGGGTGGAACGCGGAGGGAAGCGGGTGGTTTTTGGGCACCGGCGTAGGCCACCGTCAGCTCTCCCTGACCTGGAGCCGGCGCCATCCCTTTGCCGGGCAGCTTCCTAACTGCTTTGGGGGAGGAGAAGGGGTTGGAGCGCGCTTGGTAACGGCGGCGGTGTCTGGAAGGTTCGGCGGGAGGCTCGCTTTGCCTCTCCGGGACTCGAAATCCGAGGGCAGCAGCGGCGGGAAGGGGCGGGAGGGCGGGCGGGTACGTGACGACGACGCTCGCCCGCCCGCCCGGGGCGGGCGAGCGTCGTCGTCACGTACCCGCCCGCTCTCCCGCTGCCTGAGGCGCTTGCGCCGCCTGACGCGCGCTGTTTGTGTTGGCAGGTGACGGTGGCGGACGGGGAGGCCCCCGAGGAGGTAAGTGCCCCGGGGCAGGGAAGGGCGGAGGCGGCGAGAGGGGGGGAGGGGGCTGTGACGCACGCCCCTGCCCGCTCTCGGTGCCCCCTCCCCCGCTCACGCCGTTTCTTTTCTCCTTTCCCCCCACCCCCCCTTCGTTTGTAGCCGAAGAGGCGATCGGCGCGGCTGTCCGCTGTAAGTACGGGAGCGAGAGGCGGGTGTCCCCCGCCGGGCTGGGGTGGAGCGGTGCGTCTTCCCCTCCCGGAGAGGGGAGCGCCTGTCGAGGGGCTGAGTCTTCCTAACTCCTTCACTGCTTCTTCTCCTTTCAGAAACCTGCCCCTGCCAAAGCTGAGCCGAAACCAAAAAAGTTAGCGGCAAAGGTGAGAGGCGCTGGGGAGAGGGGAGAGGAGGTGGTCGAGGTCATGGTGCAGATGTCTGGTGGTGTCCCGTCTCATGTCGTCCATGCACGGTGTCTGGACGTTCTTAACTCGTCTTCCCTCACGCTGGAATGCTTGTTTAGCTGAAGTCTCGATTTTCCAGATGCTTCTGCCGGTATCTACAGGTGTATCACGGCACTGTTTGATTCTTGTACTGCATGGGAACATGGGCACCCATTCATGGGTGTCACAGCATAGTTTGGTACTGAGAACTATTCGAATGTGCAAAGTATTTCACATAGTATCAGTTTAAAGCAGTTTATTAGGAAAAAATAATTTGAATTGTTTAGGTAGTCTCTGAAGAAGATCTGAGTTTCTCTTTACGTAGTCTAGCTTTCAGGTCTTTTGTGTGTCTGTGTGAAGTGTGGCTCAGTATAAGCTTTCAGTTTCCCAGTACAGTTTTCGTAGTGCTACTAACTGAGGTACAAATTTTTTTGTTTCTTGGGAGAAATAAAAGGAGCTGTGTATTGATTGGCTTGTGGGTATGTGTTTTTAAGTGTTCTTTTTTGGGTATAAGCTCTTTAATGTTTGGATTAAGAGCATTTCAAGTACATGAATATAGGTTTCTTCGGACTTCTTGATGTTTTCATGTTACTAAATCTACTGAATGGCCACTTGGCGGTAATGTACCTTCATTCCAATGGTTTGAATATTAGTGCATTCCTATTCTCAAAATGGCAAGTCTAAAGGACTTGAGGAATTTCCAATCCTGCCGATTTCCAATTTCTGATTCTTTTTTTGAAATTCTTTTTGCCCTCCCCAGTGACACTGTGTGGTGCATCTAATCTTAATGCTGCTAGGTGATGCTGACTGATATGCACGATGCTGCCTGTAACTACTTCTAGAAAGAAACGTTTCCACAGTTCATAGTTGGGAGTGTATTCATGTAAACAGAGTACATCACAAACCATCGTCGTCTCAGAATGTTCAGTGGAACAGCTTGCATGAGGCCCTCATGGAATGGTGCTGTGATGTCAGTATGTGAGCAGTTTTTATTTTGGTCTTTATTACCATTGGCAATTCAAATAAATAGATAACTTGTTTTACAGTTGATCCTCCTTGTTCTAAAACTCAAACTGTCACTTAAGTCTCTTGTGGTCTGGAAGCTTCTCATTGTGAATGCAAAGATCTCTCGCATTTCACTTCTCCAGCTTCAGTTCTTTCTCATATTAGGTAGTATCTCTGGACTGTGTTTCCATGCTTTGCAGAAATACTTCACTTACCAGACTATTTTTTTTTAATTATGAACTTTCTAATGTATTTGATCCATTAGAAGATGCTTCTTTGCATTCACTTTGTAGCTTTTTACAACTTGCATGACAGTATTTTTTCAGGTTGAGAGGTTTGCTCATTATGGCATTAGTTGTTGGTGGTGTTTTTTTAAAATAATCATTAAGATAAATGTATTTTTACTTAACACAGATGTCTGCATGTTGTGAAATTGGTACCTGAATTTCATAGGCTCATAGAAGTGTTTGGGTTGGGACACCTTCCACTAGCCCAGGTTGCCCAAAGCCCCATCCAACCTGGCCTTTGAACACTGCCAGGGAGGGGGCAGCCACAGCTTTTCTATGCAGCCTGTGCCAGGGCCTCACTTCCCTCACAGGGAAGAATTTCTTCCTGATACCTAATCTAAGTCTTCCAATTGATAGTCGTTGCCGCTTGCCCTATCCCTCCCCTTGTATACAGCCCTGCTCTAGCTTTCCTCTAGGCCCCTTTAGATACTAGAAGGCTGCAATAAGGTTTTCCTGGAGCCTTCTCCAGGCTGGACAAGCCGAACTCTCAGCCTGTCTTCATAGGAGAGGTGCTCCAGCCCCCTAATCCTCTTAGTGGCTCTTCTTTGGGCTTGCTCCAACAGCTCAATGTCTTTCCTGTACTGGAGACCCCAGAGCTAGATGCAGCACTCCAGGTGGGGGTCTCACGAGAGCAGAGGGGCAGAATCACCTCCTTTGACCTGCTGGTCACACTGTTTTTGATGCAGCTCAGGACACTCTTGGTTTTCTGGGCTGCAAGCATGCATTGCCAGCTCTTGTTGAGCTTTTCGTCCCCCAAGTTCTCTTCTGGGCTGCTTTCAATCCATTCTCTACCCAGACTGTAGTTGAATTTAGCCTTTATAATTTTTCTAAAGGATTATTTTTTTCCCATTAGCACATTTCCAAGTTTTGTGGACATTTGACAAATTTAGTTACCTGACAGGATGCTTCACTATTATTTTTTTTTACTTTAAATCTCTTGTGTATGTAATATAACCTATCCCATGTTTGTATCCAGCAGTTCAAAAACACTTGGAACTTGTGCTCAGTAGTTCCAATTGATTGACCTAACTGCATTTTCATTAAGACAGTATTTAACACGAGAGTTCATGTACCTGACCATTCATGCTCATGTATGTGAGCATTCATGTAAAGCAGGAAGCATGTTCAGATAGCTGTTGGAAGTCTCTTGTTGAAGGGAGGAGGCTGTGTGGTTTTTGTAAGGAAGAAAACTTGGAGTGATGATGGTGCAGAATACTTCTGACCGTAGGGCTTCAAATAGTAATCTGAGATACCTGTTTCTACAGAACTTAAATGTGCAAAAATGGCAACTTTATTTCTTGGAGTGAGTTTTAGGTCAGAGACAACAAATAAGGGCATGGTTTGAAGAACCTGCTTATGAAATGCACGCAGTATTTTTGAGATCAGCGATCTACCTTAGAATGTATTTATAGTGGTCTTCTGCATAGAGGTATAAGTGCATTAGGTTCTCTTGCCACTCATCCTCATTGTGTCTGCCCAGAAATAGTGTTACAATTTGGATTTTATTGAAATCTTTTCTTAGTATCATAATGTAATGTTTGACAGATGGTGTCAAAACCAGTGCATTTATGTAATTCTTAATTCATAAAAAACATCTAGTAAGTAGTGGGATCAGCTGGAGGACAGGCAAACTCGGTAGCATTTGGCTGCTGTAAGGAATGCCTGGGAGGATATATTAAGTGTTTGTATCAAAGTAGCTTTTGAACCAGTACTTCTTCCCTGCCCATTTAACAGGTACAGGGGCTGTGACAGAGGTACTAGTAACAGAGCACTGAAAATTATACTCCTGGTGAATGCAATTAAGTTGGGTTACTGACATTCTTGCCTATCAATGTAAGAGGAAAAAGAGTATTTGAAGTGCTTCATATTCAAAAAGTAGTTTATGAACCGCGTGGTCAAATTGTGCATTATAAACTGCTCTGTCTGGCCACTAGAATCCAGTTACCTTCTCATCCCATTTTGATCCTCTCATTTTACTGACTGTTTGAAACTGTTTGCCAGTATATAGTTTGGAAAACATTTTTGGTAGTTGAAGATGTGTGAGTTCATTGGTTTTTTGGTAGTAGCTTTTGCTGTGTAGCAAGTCCATCCGCATTTTGAATGGTTGTAATTATGTTCAAAGTTCACCTAGTAGGTGATAGGAATTTACTTACTGGAAATTTATTTCATTGTAGGATAAATCTGAGGACAAGAAAGCTCAATCAAAGGGCAAAAAGGGGCCTAAAGGAAAACAGACAGAAGAGACAAACCAAGAACAGACAAAGGACAACTTACCTGCAGAAAATGGGGAAGCTAAAAGTGAGGAGGTAAAGTCTGTATTCTTTGGTGCAAAGTAGCTGGATGACTTAATGTACTTGTTTATCCAATCATCTATCAGAAACATACAGAGTTCTTATCATAGAACCTACTTCTGCTAAAAGAAAGATGTGGGCTATTAAAATGTTGGTAGATATGCCTGGGAAATTCTAGTTGCCCCAGTAAGAGTTGCAGTGATGAGGCAGCAGTCCCTGAAATGAAGGAAAAAGGTGAGAATTGCTTTGTGCATGGAGAGGTGTCTTTTTGGAGGGTTTGGGTTGGGGTTTAGTCTGCCTTTACTGTTTCTGGAAGAAAGGTTCCTTCTTGCTACAAAAAGTGTTTTGCAAATGCAGTTGTGTTCTTGGGACTGGAAACTGTTCTCACTGAAAATCCAAAGTTGAAATGATTTGATCAAATTTGAGAGAACATTTATAGGAGTTATAGATAGGGATGGTGCTGGTAGAAGGGACAGGTTGGTGCAGGGATGGAAGAATTATTAGTTGTTGTTGTTGAAGAAGAAATGAACGTGCCAAATCAGCCTTGGCTGTAGTACTGTGCTGAAATGGCCGTGTTCATGACATTCTTTGAGTCACTGATCACCTAACTTAAAACATCCTCTGCACTATTCTTTTTCTGGGATGTGGGCATAGTTTAGTTTATATTTGGACAAGATCTGTAGGGAGCAGCAGTGCCTCTTATTAGGGCAGCTGTTAACAACTGGATGAAACACAAGTTTTCATGTCTTAACAAGCCTAGAGTTAGCCTCAGGTTTCTGCAATATTCAGTGCCTATTTTAATTAGTTCAGTGGAGTTCATTGATCAGACAGTCAGCTAATTTTTTAAATTTCTTTTTAAATCTGATTCATGCTTCGTCTCTGGTTGTTGCATTGAAAAGGAATATTTTAAGACAGAAGAATTCAGACTTTTTAACAGACTGATCTGTTGGTGTGCAGATAGATCTTCAACTACAGGAAAAGAGTATATCGTTTTTATGCCTATAACAGGTTAGGAAGGCAGAGGATGGTACTAAAGTGTACAAGACAACTTACCTTGGGATAACTTTTTCATTTGCAAGCTTACAGTGTGATCTTTGTGAAAAGTTGTGCTGTAACTAGGAATTCCTCAGTTGTTTTAACTTCCAGCCTAGCTCTGGGTATTACTGTCGCACAACGTGTTCTTCTAATGTGTGCATGCGGTATTTCAGCCATACCAGCAGCAGTTAATTGGGCAGTATTTCCCAGCTAGGGACTGCTTGGTACCCTAGTGCAGAGCTTGTGCAGATCTACAAGGAATGGATGATGTCTGGGGCTCAAAACCACACTGATCACATGTTGGTCACACCAGCCAAAACGTCGAGTTTAATATACCACCTAAGCCTAGAATGGGCAGAGAGGTATAGTCTGTCCTGTTGGATATTACTGGTTTCCATCAGGACAAGAGTGTCACTGGTGCTATTGTTTTGTTAATCCACCATCTGGGGAAGAGCCAGTTGATGGCTTCTGGTGACACTAGAAGAGAAAGCGCCTGGGAATGGAAACGGTCTCAGTGCTTCCTCCTGCAAAAGCTTCCCCCAGGTGGCAGTAAAGACTGAAGGTGTTGGGGTTCCTCTTTGGGTACTGCTGTCATTTAAAGATCTGTTGTGCTGGTGATGCTGCAGAGCTTTGGCATAATCCAGTCTAATTTGTATGTTCATACATATGTTCCTTTTTTTAAACCTACATTGCAAATCCAGCAAGTTATTCTGATCTGCACAGAGCTGTAACTTGAATTGAAGTTGCATTAACATGTTTGGAAGTTGAGTTACAGCATATAGAAACTTGGCTTGGAAACAACGTAGCTCTGCTGCTACTGTTCGTTTCACTGAATGTAGTTTTACAAAATTATGTTTGATGTAATGCAGGACTCTGTTTATAAGTCTTAGTTACTTAAAAGGGTTGTAAGATTCGAGAACATGTTAATGGTGCTGCATGGGAATTCCAGTGCATGGTGTATCTAGTGTCTTTAGTCTAAACACCCTATGTGAAGGGCATTTCAACTCAATAGGTTAAAAAGCCCCCTTCTGCTGTCATAAAGGCAGCAATTATTGAATGGGGCTTCCTTCTTTTTTTCAAAAAAAAGCCCCAACAAAACAACAAAACTTTGCCCTGTGTCTTGTAGTAACAATAGCAACATTCTGAAATTGATAGGGATGCATCTCAGGAGAGAAGCCTTTCCAAGACTGCTTGGTTTTAGTAGGTGATTACCTAAGAGAAATAAGCAGATCGTGACCTCAGTTCGTTAAGACTGTGAAGCAGGGCATGCAGAAACAAGTCACAGTCCTTCCATACGTCAAGTTGACTAACTTGTGCATTAAAAATACTACGAACTAAGAGGCTGATTCACTTAGAAACTTTCTGCATTGAAATGTTCTGCCTTTTTGTCATCTTTTCAGACCCCAGCATCCGATGCAGCTGCTGAGAAAGAAGCTAAGTCTGAGTAACACCTGGTCCCGAGTCTTTGATTGGTGGTCCTTATACCTTTCTTCTTGTACAATTCAGAGGAATATTTTTATCAACTATTTTGTAAATGCAAGTTTTTTAGTAGGTCTAGAAAACACATTTTTAAAAAGGAAAGAATCCCAACTCAACCCATTTTTTTACATATTTAGATAAGTGTAAATGCTTTTTTTAAGTGGTAAAATCATGTACTGGTTGACTGTTTTCTATGAAACCAGAAATTAATGGCACGTTAACATTAAGGAGAGGGCTTTGAAGCTTTGATTTGGCTTCATGTTCCACAGACAGGGACAGTTTTACTATCCTATTAAATGAAGCATAACACAAATCAGGTTTTGGAAATTCATACTGACATGTTAAGAATGTCTTAACATCCTAGGTATTTATCTGTGGTTGTATCATCAGTAGACTTGCTTATCTAATAAAACTGCTCCCTAGTGTTGGATTTCTTGCTGAGTGATGTGTTAATCTGTGACAAAGTTATTTTTTGGTAGTTGCAGCTTTATTTTTTTCAACAACTTTGTAGCTGTGATGTGGAAGATTTGGAACTTTTATTACATCTTTAAATACTGACTGTGTTTCTGCTTGGCAGATGCAACTTGTTATGTCAATGTTAGAGATACTGGAATTCAGCATCCAGTTTTAAAGTACAGCTTGTCTGCAAAGATCAAATGAAAAATATTTGAAATAGACTTTGGAAAAAAACCCAACATAGTTTTAGATTTTGCAAAAAAACGCTATGTGAATAAAAACAATTGTAGAATTGTTCATAGTGTTTGTGATCACCAAACAAAAGCCAAATAAATCTTGATTATGAAAGGATGTTTCTGTAGCTACTGCGTTGCCTATGACAACTCACAATGTAAGTGGTGTAGTATTTGATTCTCAGCCATGTTCTTAATACTGCTAAAAATGTGCTTCTCAAGAGATAGGTGGTAATGCAGGGGGGTAGGACGTGGAAAACTAGTTGCAGTCTTAAGCTGGAGTTCCACACCGAAGGCTGGTAGCCTGGTGCTGCTTCTGTGACCTTAAAAAAAAAAAAAGTCAATAATTAGTAAGCATCAGATGTTTTCATCTGTTGGGCACCTGAGGGTTTGCATGTGCAGTGGTGAGTAACTGCCTTCAGGAAGATGTGCAAAGCCATCCTCTCAACTGGTAACTGATCAGACGGTGCCGCTGGTGTGTTGGAACCATGTTGGAACGAGCCCAAATCCTGCCTGAAAATCAATAAAGCTTCAGAGGTCTGGGCAAAAATGAACACGGGCTGCTGAGCTCCCTGGGTAGCTGAGTGTAACGGCACCCACAGGGTACAAGCTGTGGAACAACCTGGGCAGGAGCAGGGGAGGAAGCACAAGGAAACTTCCCTTTTGAAGGTGACGAGCTCTTAGGTGAGCTTACCATGCTGGGAGCAAGTGTAACTGCTGTGTGAAGTTGGAGGTGGACAGGGTGTTGTTTCAAATTAAACAACCTGTGCTGAGACAGGTTGTGGGGTACAAAACTCCTGATCCTTCCTCGCTGTATTTGGGGAAGCTAAATCCATCTCCTTGAAAATCTAACAGCCTTTCAGCAGAAGGGGTCCTACTAAGTATAAGTTACTTAGTCGTAAGAAATCAAGCCCAGCACAGCATTACTTCAGTTCTCACACAGAGTGCAGGGTGGTTTTATTGTTCGGTGGTTCCCCCCCTCCATTTCACATTATTTTGCTGTATTGCAGCAGGTAGTAGCATGGTTTTTTTTCTTGCCAGTCTATTTTATGCCAGTCAGACAGCTGTCAGCCTTGGCTTGGGAGGAGTTGAGATCAAAAAGTTCTTGCTTTGTTTCTTCTTTTTTCCCCCTTGACCTAGAACTTGTTTATGCTCTTAAGCAACACCTGCAAGCACGCTATCTGCTTCCTGTACAGTCTTGGTGCCTGCTTCAAATGGTCATACAGTCACTTCTAAAAAAACCCCATTTTAATTTCACCTCTAACTTATTTTAACAGTGCTTTTATTTGAGAAAGCATTTTACTATCTTTACCTCTTCACTACTTAAGCAATGTTTAACTTGCCTTTAACTTTATGTATAGGATGTCTTCCAGCACTGGGCCTGGGTATGCCTGTGGCCCAGTTCCAGACAGGGGGCACTTGGCTTTGGCAGTGGCTTTGAGTTCTTGGACATTCAAAACTACATTTATGCCACTTCTAAACTCCTTTGCCCACCTCTCTTTCCCCCACCCCCCTCATGGGTACCTTATTTGTTGGTTTAATTTAGTAGTAGCATGACATAGCCACATGACATTCTTTACTTTGTGTTTTTAGCTAGTTTAAAGCACTGCTATGCTTGCAGGAAAATACCCTGGAATAACCTCTCTCCTCCTTTCAGTGCACACCTACTTTTCATGTGTTTCAAGTCTGACACTGAGATACTGCTTACTTCACCATCTTCTCTCTATTGCCCAGTTTTAATTTGTTGTGACTGCTCCCTAATACTTACTCTCGGGGACAAAGCGTTATCCCTTACTTTATGATGGAAGTGAAGGGACTCAAGGAGGGTAAAATGGTGACAGTGTATCTTGCAGGGGAGAGGAACAGGAACTCGCGTGCTGTTCAGGATGGGACAGGGGTAGTTGCAGCAGGTACATGGGAGTGTCACAGCCCACCTGATGCCCTACAGAATGAGATAGGCTTTCCTAACTGCTTAAAGCACGCTTAGCAAGTACACTGGTGGATCATGGTGTGGATTTTGATGGATTCTGCAGCAGACGGGGTTGCCTTGCACAACTTTTGATTCTCCAGAGCTGATATGTGTGGAAGGATTCTTTTAATTCATGTTAAGATAGGTACTGTTTGGGCATCCTTTGAGAACAGGGGGGAAGAAAAGCCCCAAGCTCTCATTCTCCAGCCACCATAAGCTGTTCACTTCATGAGAAAGAAATGTAATTGCAAACTTAGCATCAAGAGTCAGGTTTTGCAGACACAGATACTATTACACTTCTCCACACAGCATGAAATGCCAACGTGGAGAAAGCCCACCACTTTGGCTGTGGGAAAATGAAGAGGAGTGGTGTATGTTGGCACTTAGCTGTTGGTTCTGCTGTGGGGAATTGGATTGGAAGACATTTAAATTCTTGTGACAAGGGTCGCCATGGGCACGCTTCAGAAAAAGCACTCTTTCCCGTGTGGTACCAGGTGTGCATTTGCTCTGTGCAGCTAAGGAATGGAGTGACAGCTAGTGAAGATTGGCATACAGCACCACAGAATGCATACCTAAAGGAGAACCATCCATTTCAAAATACAACGTGAAGAGAACAAAACGTGTTTCTTTGAAGTTACTCAATCATAGGCCTATGTTGGTACTCGGTGTTCAGCGCGCTGGTGTATACAAGCTCACACCGCACCCCTCTGGAATTCATTTTCTAGCATCAACTAGATCAACGGCCCTTTGAAACACAAACACAGCCAGGACGCTGAAGTGCATCCAGGCTTAGCTAACCAACGCTGACATGTTTGGCAACGAAATCTAGAAGAACACAGGTGGCCTTAAAGAATGATGATGCAGCTGAAACTTGCTGTGGATGAAAACCACAGATCTGCCTTAAAGGGAGATTTTTAACGGACAGGACACCTTTTTTTTCCTTTTTTTTTTTTTCCTTTTTTTCTTTCTCTTGTACCTGAACTGCGATGCAGGAGCAGGGCCCGGGCTGGAGGTGATGAAGAGCAGGAGGCAGAGGCAGCAGGCTGCTGCCTTCCAGGACGCGCCTGGGGAAGCTGCCTGCTGCTGGGTCTGCACCTCGGGTGCACAAAAGCTCTTTGTCAAAAGCTCAAAGAGCAGCTGAGGTGGTGAGATTAATAAAGCCCTAGATATTTCTACAGCGATATGTAAAAATACTTTACTTCAAAGGTTCTGAAAGTGTGTACCGAGCTGCCGCAGGTGGAGGACAAAACCAGACCCAAACACCTCAGGTGTCACCTACAGCCCGAGTTCTGTCCTTGCTATGTCGGCAATGGAGCTCACTCTGGGCAGAGGCGAGAGACAACTCGGGTAAGGGGAGAAAATCAAATCGCCCCCGTTACCAGGCGCTGGCAGCTGCGTGCGGAGAGGCGCCGCGCCGCGCCGGGCAAAGCCGCCGCTTTGCACAAGGTGACGCCGGTGAAGCGATGCCCTACCCGGGGAGGGGATTGCACCCCCTGCACCGCGCCCACGGAGCCTCGGTGGCACGGGAGACCTGTCACCGAGTGGGATACGGGAGCCGGAAGACAACCGAGCCTGTGCGAAAGCACCGTACGTGGCGATGAGGCGGCTGCAGACGCACCCGCGCTGCAGCCCGGGCCGTTCCCGAGCGACAGCGCCGCGGGAGGGGCGCCGAGGCTGTACCCGGCTCTCCGGCGGCCCAGGCAGAGCGCAAGGCAACGCGCTCCGAGGCTGAGGCTCGGTCCCGGCCCCGCAGCACGGAGCTTCGCCTCCCCCGGCCCTGCATCGCCCCGGGGAACCGGAAGCCGCGCGGCCGGCTCTCGGCACCCTACTGCGGGCTGCGGCTCGCCCCAGGCCGGGCAGCGGAAGGGATGGTCTGGCCGGGGCTGGGGTCTGGCCGCTGGCTCCCGGGGCCACCGGCGGCGGCCGTTGCTAGGGGGAGGGAGGGGGGAAGATCGCACCCCCATCCCGACAGCGCCGCGCGCTCCAAGCCAACGGCTGCCCCGCGCGGCCCCGCCCCGCGCTGGGCGGCCCCGCCCACCAGCCTCCGTCAGAGCCGCCTCGCGCGCGCAATCCTTCCGCGCCCGGGCCTCTAGTTTTTTCCCCAGCAGGCGCCTTCCCTCCTCGCTCGGCCCCTGCCGCCTGCCTCGCACGTTCTCCGCGGTCGCACACGCGCCCTCTCCCGCCGCCACGCTCCCGTCTCCGGTCGCCCGCCCGGTCCGGGGGGACTACTTTTCCCCCTCCCCCACCCGCCCTCCTCGAGGCGTGCCCGGCGCAGGTGGCAGCGGTGGCGCCGTGGCCGGTGGCGCGGCAGCGATGGCGGAGGCGCTGCCGAGACTGCGCTAAGCCCCAGCGCGAGGGGGAGGGAAGCCGGAGCGCGAGCGCGAGCGAGGCGGGGGGCGGGGGCGGCTCGCTCCCGCGCGCGGAGGAGAAGGGAGGGGGGGCGGTTGGCTGGCGGTTGGCGGTGGGGGAGGGGCGGCGCTGACAGGGCTATGCCGAGCCGGGCCCTGCCCGCACCAGGCGCTGTCTGAGCCCTAATCCTTCCCCGGGCAGCAACGGCCGCCGCCAGCAGCGATTGTGCCGAGCGAGCGAACAGAGCGGTAGCCGCCGGGCCGGGGCCGCCATGGCCGAGCCCCCGGCCTCTTCCAACTCCGGCGGCGGCGTGTCCCTGCCGCTCATTGAATCAGGTAAAAACCGCCGGGGCGCGAGCGGCCGCGGGCCGGGGCGAGAGCTAGTGCCGGTACCGCCGCCGCTCCCTGCCGCCATCTTCCTGACCGTGCTTATGAATTACAGTCACCCCGGGGGCTCCCCCCCTCCCCCCCCCGCCTCAGCCACCCCCCCGCCCCAGCCAGCCCCGGACTCATCCCCCGTCTCTCCCCGTGTCTCTTGCAGAGCTCTACTTCCTCATAGCTCGGTTCCTGACCACCGGGCCCTGCAGGAGAGCGCTGAAGGTGAGTACAGGGGCGCCGCACGCTCACCTGGGCTCACAGGCTCGCACCCCTCGGCCATTCGCTGCCGCAAAGATGATCGAAGGGGAGGTGTGAACAGCCGGTCCCCCTCCCGAGCCCTTTTGCGGCAGCAGCCGCTTGAGAAGCAGGAGGCTTGCTTCTCCCTAACTCTTACATTTTTCCTCTTTCCCTGCAGGTGCTAGTGCAGGAGCTGGAGCAGCACCAGGTCCGTGTGAGCTCTGATGATTTCGTCTCTCTCGCTGTAGTCAAAAGTTTCCTTTACAAGTCATTCAAGTTTCTTACACTTTACTGGCCCGACTTTTCCCCCTCTGCACACATTGTTTGGATGTGATCTATCCTTCCTTCCCTTTTAACCGCTCACTTTTTTTTCCCCCTTCGTTTAGTTGCTTCCTAAAAGGTTGGATTGGCAAGGAAATGAGCATTATAGAAGTTACGAAGAATTGGTGAGACTCAGTTTATTATTTTTTTTTAAAGTTTTATTTAGGATGATAACGTTGGTGTTAAACCTTTTGCCCTTAAAAGTAGGCCCATAATTTTACCTTGTAGCTTCGTTCTGGCTATGTTAAGACATTGGAGTTATTTGGGAGAGAGCCTTTAATTTCTTTACATTAGACTAACAAAAACACAAGTGGTGTTTTAAATTCAGGATACTGTTTACATAGCAGAGGTGGAGCTTCGCCTTGTGCATTGGTACATGCCACTGCCTACATATAGGGAAGAACCAATCTGAGGCAAGGTTTCATTTCTGAGTTTCATGAGCAAGTTTGTTAACTGCGTTTTGATTTGATGGTATTTATTTTCTGGTTGGCTTCCTTCATCAGTCCCCTTCAACAGATTAGGAAATGAAATCGCTGTTCAGAAATCAAGGGTTGGCAGTTCTGGTGCCTATGAGTAGGCTCTCTAGCTCTGACTACTCACTGGTCATAGCTTTGTTTCTAAATATTGGAAAGATGTGAGTGACCTCTCACAACAGCATGTACTTTATGCTTCCTGCAGTTAATGTAGTTTGCTCTGAATGTTTTGCTTAACTTAGATGTGTTTTGGAATGGAAAGCAGTCTTTCTCTTGGTGTTTCATTTTACCACTTAAATGGCAAAGTACATTTGGCAGTTGCATCTTGTGAAGTGATGGCCTGATGGTGCCTGACCCACTGTGTTTTTATCCTGCTTTATTTTAGTTAGCAGTGTTTATTCTCACTCTTCCCCTGCGAAGATTGAGGCATTCCTGCTTAGTTGACTGACTTCTCCTTTACCCTTCAGTTTGTATGTTGTAGTTAAATCCCCTTGTCTCTCAGAATTGTGTTTGCATAAAGAAGGAATTAATTATTTTAAAAAACATTTTCTTAAAGTGCCGCTTAAAGCAGTAAATGGGATTCCATTTCTTCTACTTGTCAGTGTGGTCAGTTGAGCAAATGGGGTTTTAAATTAATGCTTTAAGTCACTAAAAAGCCTAGTCTTGCTAAACAGGAATACTTTAAAGCTCTGACTTGTATTTAGCAAACATGAAAGTAGTGTTAAGTTTAAAAAGGATTGTTTGGGTGGGGGATTGACTGTTGGGGTAGGTTTTGACTGCAGCTGTTCTGGCAAAAAGGGATGGTGGTAATAGATGTTACGTGTGGGTGGCTCTGATTTCGATACATCTTTTTTAACTGCGTTTATTACGCATATATACAGTTGTCAGATTAATTCTTTAATATGTGCTGCTTCTACCTATTCCTACACAACTTAAAGGAAATATCTACACAAGGGAGTAGTATTTCAGAATATCCCACTTCTGAAGGATTTTGGTTGAGTTTTTGAGGGGCTTTGGGAACCTTGTTTTGCCACTGGTCTCAGTCTGAATTTGCAGAGACCACAGACAGATGCAATCATGTAGCACAATCACTTCTTTTTCTCTTTGTTCATCATGCAGTTGAAGCAAGGTTTTAAAATAACTGTTCCTTCCAAAAATCTGAGTAAAACCACTTAAAAAGGAAAATAATTGTAAGGGTTTGTATGCGTGTGCTACATTTGGAATATATACTTCCTGATGATGGCATGCTAACAAAGTGGTGTATAATGCTTGGCATAAAGTATGCTGAGCTTTCTGTCCAGCATGTCATGGCTGGTACTGCTCTATACCAATGTAGGAGGCAAAAGAAATTATGAAAAAGCAAATTTTGTAATCTCTGGACTATCAAATACATTTCTCATCATCCACCTTAAGCATCTTAATGAGCTGATTTGCTTGGATACATTTGGCTGTGTGCTAAAGATAACTATTTTACAAATACTACCACTTCACCTCCCCCCAGGGATACAGCCTATACCCCCACGAGCTTTATATATTACTTGAATTTTTATTATTAAAACAAGTATTAGGTTGTGGTTTAAGTCGCATGTTCTCAATACGCAATGTGCATTTGGGCAACTTTTTATGGAACAGATATTACATGACTGCACCTGGTATGTTTATTCCCACCTGTCTGATGGTGAGATCAACCTTGTCCGGGCTTTCAGTCAGTAGGCAAGGGAGTAGAATCATGACCACAACCTGTGTTGTGAGCTTCATGGGCAAGTGTCCACACACGTGTGTTGGTGTGGCCCTCTGCTTCCCCTGGGTTATATACTGCCTGGCAGTAGTCTGGCTGCTGAGGTAGCAGTGTGGCGTCTGGGTCTGACTGGCTTTTACGTGGCCAGATCAGAGAGTGAAGGCTGTTTGTGTGTCTGCTGATTCAGACCTTCCCCAACAGTTTAAATGTCTGATTTTGATGGTTTGCTTTACTCGTCTGTATAAGCTTTACTTTGCATATTTAACCCTGCCTGATTGTCTTTATAGTTAGGATAGGATTTTTTTTTTCCATTGAACTCTCATAAAAAAAAAGAGAGGGGTAAAAAATAATCAAAACCCACACACATCTGTTCTTGACAGAGACATCTGAATGTGTGTTTATTATTACATTTTTTTACATTGTTAGGTGCAGATAGTATGGGATCCTTCCTGAACGGACAGATGACTGTGGTGATTGATCTTTTTGGTGTAAGGAAGTAGGGCTATCTTCAGCTGTGTAGTACTGGTTCTTCAAGGAAACTATTTCCAGAGGGATTGTACTCAAACCTACTAGATGGCAGTTTACTGAACAAGTACTGCATCACTGAAATACTAGTTGCATAAATTCTTGTGCTTGGCTGCAACAAAATTCTCCACAATCTTGAGTTATGAAGGCTTTAATTTTATTTTTTATTTTTAATAAAAATAATTGGGTGAATTAAGGAAGGACTCTCATTGTAGGGCGCTGCACACATGGGTGCCATGTGTGAACATTGCAGTAGTAAAATACTGATGTGCAGCAAGTCATTTTACTGCAGTTACTTTTACTACAGCTCTCCCAATCTTGGAGAGTGCTTGCAGAGTTTACTAGATCAGGGCTTAACTAACTGGTTTTGTAAGATGACCTTAAAATTATTTAAACAATGTTTAATATACCTGTGAATATTAATTCTTTTAGACTCATCTGTTCTGCATGTACAATATATATTTTTTTAAACTTAAATTTGTCAGGTGCTGTCCAACAAACATGTGGCTCCAGACCATTTGTTACAAATTTGCAAGCGTATTGGCCCTATTCTGGATAAGGAGATACCACCCAGCATTTCGAGAGTGAATTCCTTACTTGGTGCAGGGAGACAGTCGTTGTTACGTACAGCAAAAGGTATGGTTTGTTTATTATTTGAAACGGGTAGGATACAGTTTCATAAGTATATTGTGAAGACTTTGGAATACTTATGTGGTGAGCTTTAATGAAAATCTGACACCACTTCTGTACTGTGTTTAATCAACCCAAACACCAGCAGTCTGTGTGTTTATGGTAAAAGTGTAAATATTGATTGTTGTGAAAAGAAGGTTTTAACTCACATGACAAGAATTACTGTTACTCTGAGTGTTGAGACTGCTGAATGTGGCTGGGTTTCAGAGTTACTGCAGACTAATCAATCATCAGGACACAGGTGATACTTCTCTAACATCTCCTGATGCTCCCAGTAGTATGCTGTTGACCCCTGTTGGTTTTGAATCTGTAGCTGTTGTATCATGTTCGATGCAAACATGAGACAGTAACACCAGGTATCTGAAAACTTCCTTTGTTAATGCAAATAACATCAAAATTAGTACTTGTGAATTCTGTACATATGCAGGAAGAAAGCCTGTGCCTGTAACTTAAAGGGAGTGGTATGCAATGCATGAGCACATACTTCACTTGATAGAGTAGATTTTAGCTGTAGACTTCTGTCTTCAGGTATGTTTTTATGAAGTTCTGTTTGGTAGCTAAATGCTTTCATGTGGGACTGGTTTATTGGATTCTGCGGTAGTTTTGGTTATCTGTCCGAACCGCTTTAAAGGGTGCACACTGGATGCCAGTGACTGTCCTGTCCTGAAAATCAGGACTGTGACTGTGGTTATTTCAGCATGACTCTGTCAAAATAACGAAGAAGAATTTTTAAGAATTGCGGAATTGTCAGGTTGGAAGTGACTTCTTGATACCAAGTTAAATAAATTTGGCCTATTGAATATTTATTGAATATTCACAAGCACGTTAAGTCTTAAATGCCTTGCACTGAGAATGGGTAGGAAAAAATCAATTGAAAGATTACTTTTGTGTTAGGGAAACTGCGGGAGCATGACCATTTAGGAGTAATTTCAGAGTTTGGTGGGTGGTTGGGGTTTTTCCCCTCTCTGTGTTACTATATTAAATGTATTTTTCTCTCCTCTGACGCTATAATATTCATGAAAAGTTTTGGAGCATTTGGTGTTCCTGGTTGGTGGTTTTTTTCAGTTGTTTCAGTACTGTGTTTGAGACCACCTGTAGCTATGTTTTTTTATCATCTTTTGTTTGTATCATCTTTTTTTTGGTTTTTTAATCTTTTGGGTCTTCAACTCTCTTGACATTTTTAATTTGTTCTTAGAACAAATTTCAACCGGTTGGTTTTACAGATTGCAGGAACACTGTTT
The DNA here is from genome assembly GCA_022605575.1 of Laterallus jamaicensis coturniculus. Lineage (NCBI taxonomy): Eukaryota > Metazoa > Chordata > Aves > Gruiformes > Rallidae > Laterallus > Laterallus jamaicensis. The sequence goes on from JAKCOX010000009.1 coordinate 4,075,269, forward strand.
GGAAGGGCTCTGCATTTGCTGCTCTTCACAGAGGAAGACCTCCTGAATTTCCTGTGAACTATGGCGCACCACCTAATCTTGGTAAGCTCAACACTCCTCATTGTGGCTGTGAGCACACGTTGTGTATTATTCTGGCTTTGCTGTGACACTGAAAAATATACCTCAGAACTGGATCTGGAGGCTTATCTGGAGAACTTAATGTGACTTCAGTGGAGTTATGTATTGGGTACAAAGGTCTACTCAGAGCACTAGTGAGACAGTAGTCTCTATATGACATCTTTATCTTTTATAGAGGCTCTGGATTAAGTAGCTAAACCTACAGAAGTTACAAATAATTCTCTCTTGGATAGAAGGGCTCTTGTGTGATTGAGGGTATAGAAAGCCAATGCAAAGTAAAGATGACATTTAGGTCATCGTGTTTAGAGACTTACTTAGCTCTCATGTTTAGAGGCTGAAGTTTTGACTGGACCAAGTTTAAATACTGTCTTGGCTTTATACATAAAGAAGTTGCAAATGTGAAAAGCCCTGATGTTCTGAAATCTGACAGTTTTAGAATATTATTAAGTAATATATTAGTGGAATTGAAATAAAATCATGTTTTAGAATAGACCTTTTTTAAACCTCAGTATGTTTGTTCTTTGTTTTCTTCATATTCTAGTGGAAGTATATCGAGCAAAACAATTAACTGGATATGCAAAGTTCAGTACTTCATTTCCAGGAAGTATGTATCAGCATGTCAAGATGCACAGGCGCATTCTCGGCCACCTTTCATCTGTATATTGTGTTGCATTTGATAGGACTGGACATAGAATATTTACTGTGAGTTGACTGAAAAACATCCAAATCTGAAAAGAGTGCCAGATGGATGCAAGGAAAAGAACTTTGAAATGCATGTTATGCTAGAACTTCTTAAGGTGGAGATCAGCAGTGCTAAAATGTTGCTGATCAGCGCAGTCGCCCTGCTTAAGTAGAACAATTTGATGTAATTAAAGGCCAGAAGCATGTATGAAATTCTTGTGCTTAATGTACCCTGCCAGGTGTTAACATCGATGTAGGAGCTTCATTCAGTTATGTAGTTCAATGTTAAGCATGTTGCATGTTTCATAATCTCTATGAACTGGCAGAGGAGAGATTGCTTTTACAGACAGTACTTTCACTGGCCCTTGCCATTACCATAAGGAACCCCCTCAAACTTAGCCCAGACTTCTTGCGTAATATGGTATAGATCTGTGGGGATTGCAGTGTAATCCTGAACCCTAAACAAATGTTTTTAAATTGTTGGTTGTATGGCTTTGTAGGCCACTTAAGGGGAAAGAAATAGAGTTTTATAGAAGTGTAATTTACCAAGCTGTAGAAAAACACGGTTAGGAAACCTAAAACTTTTATTCTGCATGTCTTTGAAGGTCATTGCTGACTAATAAATATTTCTTTCTAGGGCTCAGACGACTGTTTGGTAAAGATTTGGTCAACTCATAATGGCAGGTTATTTGCCACATTGCGAGGACATTCAGCAGAGATTTCCGATATGGCTGTCAATTATGAAAACACTATGATTGCAGCTGGAAGCTGTGATAAGATGATCAGAGTGTGGTGCCTGAGAACTTGCGCACCAGTTGCAGTCCTCCATGGACACACAGGGTCAATTACCTCGTTACAGGTATGGGGTTTTTTAAGTGTTTGTATTGAAGCATAATGTAGATGAATTGTAAGAAGCTGCCAGTCTGTAAAACTGAAAAAGAATTTTACTTGGTGTGGAAAGTAAGGTATTTTAATCAAATAGCAGAAAATAAGAAATAAACAACAAACAAAAGAGATGATGTTGCTCCTGATTTCAGAAATTTAGAGTCTGCTTCAGCAGCAGGATTTGTATTGATGGGGTATCAGTGTTATAGCTTAGGGTAAGAAATAACCGCTTTCCTCACTTGCATTGAAACCGAGGGACATAGATACTGTGTGCTTTACACCAGTGGAGGCTTCTAGCTTTGTGTTACAGTTTCGTGGAAAGGAAGCTTGGTACCTTGTTTTCTGTTTGTGGACAAAAGTACTTGGTGGCTGCTCTTACCAGTTTAAGAAGCAGCTTGCCAGGCGTATCTGACTTTTTCATGTCTAAGTGCAAGGAACTGATGGTCGGTTTTCCATGAAGGCTGGCATGTGAAATGCAGATAACTTTAACTGTGCCTATCACTGTTTTTCACATGTCTGGTATTATTTCTGTGTTACTGCCTGTGGGAATATTAAAATCTGAACGTGTAAATATTGATATCAAAAACAAGTCAAAACCACAGTAAAAACCTACTTTAAAGTTCCTTGTTTCTTTGAAATTCCTGACCATTTAACTGATGGTAATGACAGCAATCCTTCACTTAAAAAAATCACTACCTGTAATATTTAAGCTGTTGGAAGAAAAAAGTATTTCTGGTAAACATTGTGTCCTCCTGTCTCTTCCTGGAGGTGTGGTATGCTGGTTCTTGTGGGCGACTGTTCTGCTCCAGCATATGATTCTTAAAACTTCTGTGGTGCGGGTATTTGTTTTAATTTCAAAAATATCAGTTATTTCAGAAGCACAAAGATGCTTGGCGTGACACTTCAGTTGGAAGGTGATGTGATGCTTTATAGGCTATTGGTAGTCCTTTGGATTTAGTCTTGTTCCAGCCTTTGTAATTGTTTGTTTATCAGATAAATTGGTAGCTCGTTGTCCTGATGTGCTGTGTTTGCCGATGAGTCAAAGAAGCTTATGTTGGGGGGCGTAGAGTGGCTTCCTGCCACCTTGTGAAGTTCAGTACAAAAAATAATTTTGGAGTTTTCTCAAAAACGTGGCCTTCATATTAGCAGAGTTTCTGTGGCACTCACTACATTTTTTGTTTGTTTCTTTTTTAATGGCAGGGCACTTAACTCATGGTGTTTCTTTTATTGTAATATGATGGATGTTTTGTGTTCTTAATAATACTGTAATTGTAATATGTACCGTTTATATGGCCATTTCCAACAGCAGTGGTAGTAATTGAACAGTTCACAGAACACATGTTGATTGAAGTTTTCTGAAGGCATTTCCGTGCATGGCAATTAATCCATGCCTTAAAGAAGTATGTGAATTACGTGTGCTTGGGCTGTCTCATAACTGATGCTCTGCTTAATTATCAAATTTTAAAAGTAAGCCTGTCTAGCGAAGCTTCTCTCCATTTTCTTTTTTCAGTCAGCTCTGTTCGTTACTTCATTTGTTGACAAACTTTAATGAATGGCTGTGGTTAGTTAGGACTTCATAAACAAAGCAGTGAAGGAATTGGGTTTATATAATGCAATAATTGAAACATAGACCACAAACTTATTTTAAAGCATAGGAGGCTTTATTTTGTAATCATTAAAAATGATGGTTATCAACAGCTGCCTTAGCTAAAAAATCCAAGTGAATCAAAGCTTAACATTGTTAGAAGATTTTAAATACCTCTTTCTGTATGTGTCTGATTTTACTTTCTTGTCTTTAGTTTAGTCCAATGGTGAAAGGCTCCATGCGATACATGGTCTCTACTGGTGCGGATGGAACTGTTTGCTTTTGGCAGTGGGATATAGACTCCATGAAATTCAAGTATGTAAATGGGTAGCTGATTAACTCTGTCATACTGTGCGTGATTAAAGTAGGTTGAGGGCTTTTAACTGGCTAAATTATTTTTTTTTGTGATGATAAAAATGTTGTGGAAATAATCTATTATGTAATTATTTTAAACACCATCACTGGCTATATCCTTTACAAGTTTATGTTACTCTGTTGTCCTGGGAGATTAGTCAGGAAATGAATTCACTTCTTACTATACTGAGTACAAGTGTAGGACATCTAGAATACATTGGAAAGGTATAATAAGGCTTTCTGTCTGTGTCTTCAACAGTCCTGTAGTTTTAAGATGTCTCTTACAGTTCTGGCATGCAGAGTATGTTCAGGATAGTCTTTGAGAGTTTCATAGGTGATTGCTGTTTATTTGGGAAAAAATAGTATTATTGGAAAGGAGAGATCTAGGGTGATCAGTCTGTATTAAGTGTTTTGCCATAAAATGGTAATTGGTTAAAAATATCCCATTTTACATTAGAGTAGCTATTTTTAAAAAACAACCAGGACTTTAGAAAGCAGAAGATTATTTTGCTTTTTAAGTCAAACTTGTGATCTTAAGATAGTAGCAGAAACTATAAAAGGCATACTTTCACCTGAAGAATCTTTTAGGGCTGTAAGTCATAGGAAGAGAATGTTTTAAACTGGATCCTTAATTATTCTCCTTCTAAAATTAACTTAGAAGACTGTATGAGGTCTGAGCAGTGTTTAAATTAGTTTAAGCGTTGGTATGTCTCAAAGCAGCATTCTTACAATTAGAATTTCTCTGCTGTGTATCATACAAACATGAGAAGTAGTCTCACACTGAAGGTCTCATCATTTCCTTTGATAACCAGAAAGCAAACAGAAAAGCAGTAGAATAATGAGTGGAAACCTGTAATGCCTGTAAGTGGCACAGTTTGCTGCATTTCTCCTTATGGTGCTTCTTAGTAGTTCCTTTCTGTGAGATTATGGCCATGTGAACTGGAAGTCTGTACGTGACTTGCAGAACAGGAAACTAGTCCTTTTAAACCACCATGTACACAGTGTTGCAAAAGTTATTTACTTCTGTAAAGTTTTGTGATTTCACACATTCTGCAGGAAGGGTATTTGGTGGGTCCCAGTTCATGTGCTGTTGGTCGTGAGAGCCAGGGTTTAGTACTTTGTGGGTGTAAATGGCACGTGGAGAAGGATGAGAGAGAATAACCATTTTTTGGCCTGTCATGTTACCCTTGGTAGGTAATAGCATCTTGCAGAAAAAGTCATAAGCTTTGTAGGCTTCAGATATCATTTGTGTATGAAGGATGAGTCTTATTGCTCATCCTCCTGCACAAGACTTGCAGATGCTACTGTATGTATTGAAGAAGTATCTGTTAGGTAGAAGTTTGAAGAACATACCTGTATATTTTGAAATGTTGATAAAAGGCAAGTGTTGTGTGGCATATCCTGTTTAAAACATCTTTTCTTTTTAAGCAATCGGCCAGTGAAATTCACAGAGAAACCTAGACCGGGAGTTCAGATGCTCTGTTCTTCATTCAGTGTAGGTAAGTTGTGTACAGACTGACTTAACTTGGTGATTTCTCTTCTTTCCTCCTAAGTAGTTACTACAATACTTTGGTTGTGACAGCTTTAAAATACACAAAACCAGCAGCTGTGTAGTAACAAATTGCATATACATGTATTGTTAGCCTATGACATAGTCCAGTAGCCTTTCACTGTTAGCTAAGGCAAGTCGCATTAAGTGATACAATTTTCCTTTTGCCACTGGTGTTTTTACAAAAGTAAAAGTCACCTGGTGCTTGTTTACCATTTATCCATCTTTACTGGACTTTTGTTTAGTCTCTTGGTATAATGTCAGGGATTTACAAAATTGTTCACTGGAGTATCTTAGATAACTAACAGTGGAAGGGGTTACTGCCAATAGTAGGAGCTCCTGTTTCTGTGCCATTTGTATGCAGGAATGGTCTTTAAGATCTCTCCTTTCTTAAGGATCCACAAATGTATCCATAAATGTGCTTTCCTCCTGCCTTGTGGTCTTTCATTCTCAACATGTGGGTGACGTGGGAAGGTTTGCTACCACCAGGCAGTGTGAACATTAGACGAAACTTGGGAATTTCAGAAATAAAATACAAATCAAAGTGTGTCTTGCTAACATTGCTAGGATATAGCCCTGGGTTCTGTTCGGGGGATTTTTTGTTTCTTTGTTGGGGGTTGGAGTGTTGACAGCACTTAGAGGTCCTAAGAGGCAGATTTTAGTGTTGCTGCTGCCAGAGCTAAATGTTGGTTTCCTTATGCTTCTGCCCAGTTTTGAAGCAATTCACGTACCACAGATGGGATATATTAAATATATATAAAAGTAATATAAATAAATATATATATATATATATATATATATATATATATATATATATATATATAAATATATATATAAATATATATAAAAGTAATTTAGATTATTCTGATGATGACTAGCTATATTCTTCAAAGCTATATTCTTCAAAGCTTTTGTGCACAGTTAGTCGTGTTTGATGTTTCAGCATTCCCCTAGTTATGTGGGTTTTTGACCTTTGTAACACAGAGTATGACTATTTATTTTTACTATGGCAGGAGAAGTATTTCCTTCCACATCTCTATGTTAGTGCAAGAGCATAAATAGTGTTACTCTTAATTATTTTTTTTAACCTGGCATCTGAGAAATCCTGGTGATCTGGTTTAATTTCTTACACAGTATCTTAATTATTGTTTGATTTTTACAGGTGGTATGTTTTTAGCAACTGGCAGCACTGACCATGTCATCAGGATGTACTTTTTTGGCTCTGAAACACCTGAGAAAATAGCTGAATTGGAAAGTCACGCTGTACGTAAAATAATGAAATCTAATAATTAGTCACTTGAAGCTGTACTGAAGTTGCAGGTTAATGTTGTGAATCTGTAGTGTTCTTCTATTGAAACTTAGACAGAATTTCAGCCAGTACGACTTGCCCACTTTAAAAAGGCTGGAGTGTATCAAGGTGATGATTAGAATTCTGTCTTTCCAACTGGATGGAATGTCTTTCTCTAATTGTAAAGTGTGGGGCTTGCTCAGCTGCTTCCCTCTGATGCAAGTGTGGAGAGCCACCCACATACTCTATGCTGTACACAGGAAGTGTGTACAGAACATGGATTTCATTCTAGTTATTTACTGTTTCACACCTCTTGTGTTAAATCTTTAAATGGGATTCAGTTTCCAGAATTTTACTTCTGTTCTTTTGACCTTTATTCACATCTTCAGTGGCTGTGCAAACTACTTTATACTTCCTAACTAAGAAGTCAGCTTGCTGTTCTAGATTGTTTCCCCATGGGCTGTCTGTAATGTGTGTGATCTGTCTTTACTAGCTTTCTTGTTCTTTTCATTAACAGGTGTGAGTTTTATCTTCCAGATAAAACAGTCTCACTTCTTTATTTGTGTACCTTAATTTATCAGATTCTGTCTTTTAAAGAATGTTAAGCGCAGCACTTAAATACTCATCATGGTCATTTTGTTTGCCTTAATAGGTTTTCTTTAGTACTGAATCGGACTTGAACAATTTGTGTCGTGGTAATAGTGCCTGGTGAATACATACTTTGTATGTAGAGAAGTCTTTCAGCTCTGGAGACAAACTTATCTGAGTGTACAGTCTACTTTCCTGTAGTTTTCTGTTCTGTTGAATAATAACTACTTGTGTATTTCTTCAAGGAATGTGTGGGAACAACAGATTCTCTTCATTGTGGTTGGCTTAGGATATTGGCAATATTCAAATATGAGTTAATTGACTGCCAGTTTGGTAATGGACAGTTAGTTCATCTGTCAGGGCTTCACATTTAGTTGGGATTTTTTTTTTTTTTAAAAGCTTGCATTTTCAATGCATTGGCGGTTTAATGAATTCTGGTATTTGTTGGACTTGGTTCACCGTGCAGGTAAAACTTAAATTCTACAGTACACTGTTTTCATTCTTTCAGCTTTTTCTAGTCTCAGATTTGACAAAACCCTATTTCCTGTTTTAAAAAATGAATTTCTAACAGTTGTACTTTTCCTTACAGGACAAAGTTGACAGCATTCAATTTTCTAACAGTGGCGATAGGTATGTTGAAAGATGCTCCAATGTGAACAAATAATATATTCTTTTGGAATTACTGGTCTTGCCTGAGGTTTCCAGTAAGAAAATGCTACATATTTAGAACTCAGATGGGAAATGTGGACTAATTCAGGAGAGCGTAGTTAAGTTTCAGTTGTCTGTCTCAGCTTTCTATTAACCTTTGTTAGACAATACATTTGAAGTGGGTTTACCTGGAGGAATGTTACTGCTTTTTAACAAACCTGTCATATTTATGGCATCATAAACCTCCTCTTCCCCCTCCTTTCAATTTCAGGAAGTATTGAGTCAAAATAGGAAATGGGAAAATGCAATGCAAGTAGTCTAAAATAAGTCTTAATAATTTTTGTTTTCCTAGCCCAGTGTTGTTGGTTTGGTTTGGTTTTTTTAAGAAGTGGATTTAAGAGAATTTTACAGCTGATTTGGGGGTGTGTGAGGAAGTGTGTAAATTCCATTTGCAAAATTTCACCCATACCTGCTGTACAGAATAGATTCAGTGAAGATGTGCATTTCAGGGCAGATTTCTATCTGCAGCCATAAATTGCAGCTTTAGTTTTAATTGGGTTTTTTATCTTGAAAGCCAGATAACAGTGACCAAGAATGCTAATAATCTACAATCAGTTTGGAAACTGTTGTAGTTTTCCTTTTAAATGTGTTTTGTGCAATTATACTTGTCTTTGGGGCCATCATGTTGCACTTGCCCATCCATATTGGCTGCATGCATTACTTTTCAAGGCAGTACCAAAAAAACCTACAACAAACAAAACTTAGAAACATAGAAAACCAGAAAAGTTTGGGTTGGAAGTGACCTCAAAGCCCACCTGTTTCCAACCCCCTGCCATGGGCACAGATACCCTCCCTTAGACCAGTTTCCCCAAAGCCCCATCCAACCTGGCTTTGAACACTGCTAGGGAGGGGCAGTCACAGCTTCCCTGGGCAAATTTCTAGACATTTGCTAAGTGAAGCTGTGGAAGATGTTGAAGATTTGGAATTATTATTCAAGTGAATCATAGCAAATTAGAGCAGTCAGGATATACCTAGCATGCAGGCTTTTTCTGTGGGAGGCATGATAACTATCTTTTTTCGGGTTGTGATTCGTGGATTAGGGAGATTATCTTTGCATGTCTTAGAGTGTTTCAGTTCCTGTCTTCAGGAATTTCCATTCTTCTGCATCAGTAGCTCATGAAATGGAAGCCTGAACTGCTGTGGCTTACACCTTGGTATCTTAAAGTAAGCACCTGGTGGTCTTCTCTTTTATGCACAGTTGTGCGTGGGAACAACTGAGGTTTGCGGTACTGAGCTGTTCTTGCTTCTACTTCAGTGTCTGATCCTCTACAATTTCATGTGGATTACATAATGATACTTCATTAAAATACGGTGGTTGAGGATGAAATTGTGAATCGAGTTTCACTTTGGAACTCAGTTCTCTGTTTTGAACAACTCTATTCAGTTTTTTCAGTTCAGAAAGGCTTTCTTGGGCTTCTGGAAAGAGTTAATGAACAGGTAACTGGAAAGACTTCTTTCGTACACAGATCAAAGATTTCACTTCAGTCAGTCTTCTGCTGTAGTGTTTTAAATTGTGGTGGTATGTAACTCTCAATGTACTTTGAAGAAAATTCTTTTGAGGATTATCTGTCTTTTTAACTTTTTCCAGGTTCATAAGTGGCAGTAGAGATGGAACAGCTAGAATCTGGCGTTTTGAGCAAGCAGAATGGAGGAGTATTTTGTTGGATATGTCTGATAGATTACCAGGGTAGGTGAAGTGGTGTCCTTTTTATTTGTTGTATAAGGTCATGAAAGTTTAAAAAACACCCTCATCAGGCACTCTTTCTTGCAGTCAAAGCCTAGCAATATTACGGTGAAATGGTGTGGTCTTTGAGGGAGTGAAATGAGTGTTTTAGTGATGTAATAACTTTCTAAATTTTACTCTGTGCTTGAGTAAATGCATAAATGCCTATATAGCTTTCAAGCGTACACTGTGCCAAATTATTACATTTCCTTTGTTAAGAAAAAATGTTAACACAAAGTCAGTAGATCTTCTGTATCTGGATTTCAGTTACACACCTGACATGACATTGGAGAAATATTTTTAGATTAGAAAAATAAGGTAGATAATAACCACTTTCCAGGACAGGTAATAGGTGGGTTTCATCAAGAACTGATCTTGTTGACCATTTTGATTCTTTTGTACTTTTAAGGAGAAATAATGAAATATTCTGGTCACGCACAGGTTGCATAGGTGAAGATCAGGGTGTTACAGGGCACTGAGTAGACCTGGAGGGTAGATGATTTACAGTGGTACAGAATGTTCAGTCAACTTTTGCAGGTACAAAATGAATTAAATTATAGGCAGTCAAGTGGGGAGCAGGGAGGGAACACCAAATACGGAATGAAACCTTGGGTTTACTAGTTGATTGGAGGGTGATGACAAGCTCTTCTTGTGATGCAGCCATGAAAAATAAAGGCAGGAAGTATTCATATTTGAGATTTGACTGTGGCATCTTCCTGAGGCCACTAGTTGATGTGGAATATAGATAATGCTGTCTGACAGTATGTTTCAAAGAAAACTTATTGTTTTGGTTGACTGAAGTGCTGAGAGGGGGTGTTACAATATCTTACGAATGTATTTTGGGGAGAGAAGAGAGGAAATAGATTGAAGTTAAAGCAAAATACTATCCTTAATCCGTTATTGTTGGGAATCAGATAAAAAAAATGCTTAGCTAATGTAGAGGTTAGTTTCTGAAACAGTTAGTTGGAAAGCTTCAATGTAAAAAGCCAAAATTTTGAAAGGAACTCTGTTAGGACACTAATTGTAAAGAGACAAGGCTCTTTGGAAATGAGAGCCTTTTTGCCTTGCGAGGTTGCTCGGTCCTATGAAATAGGCATTCTAGCAATCTGGATTTGCTTTATAGCTGATTGCTCTAAGAGGAATGAACTTTATGGAAGAAGTTTGAAACCATATTTAATTCTTAACTTACCTTCTCTTGTCTGATTGTTAACATGGGAAAACAGGTTCGTTTGTGTATTTGAAATCAAAATGGGCTAATTAAAAATCTTTCTTGTCTGTTCAACTTTTTAAAAATAGGGATGCATGTTCAGAAGAAGACAAATTTATGAAGCCTAAAGTTACCATGATAGCTTGGAACCAAAACGATAGCTATGTTGTTACGGCTGTGAATAACCATCTGCTCAAAGTTTGGAATTCCTCTACTGGGCAATTGCTTCATGACTTGGTGGTACGTAATTCTACTTGCTTTTTGAACTAGGTGGTCCTGCAAGGACGTGTGCGTGCTGGTTTCATAATTAGACGTGACTTTTCTTGAAAGCAATATATGAATGCTAATATAAGTGTAGTGTTTCTTGGATTGATTTATTTTTTTTTTTTTTTTTGACAAAACTAGCTGCTTCCTCCTAATTTTGAACCATCCTTGCCCTAGCTGCTGTGTTGAACTTGTGTCTCCTGTGGAATAAATATAAGCCTCTGTGCAGTAACGTAGTTCCCTGTGGAATAGTTCTGTCTTATGGCAAAAGCTCTGTTAGAATGATAAAAATTTTCTGGCTACCTGGGATTTTGCCCTACTTATGTGCCACAGGTAGTAGTCCAGATAGATGCACTGTGGAATTTCTAAAGGTCTGTGTATTGTTGGAGGCAGCTTGTAGGGGTTTAATTTTCCAAAAGCGTGACACTGAGGAGAGGATAGTATAGTGCTTTAGGCTCTGCTGTAAATATCCTATTGATGTGGGTTTATGTTCTCTTCTTTGCATGTGATGTGCAATTTTTAATTCTAGGGGCATGCAGATGAAGTATTTGTTTTGGAGACCCATCCTTTTGATTCCAGGATAATGCTGTCTGCGGGTCATGACGGCAACATCTTTATATGGGATATTACCAAAGGCACGAAAACAAAGCATTATTTTAACATGGTGAGTCCTTTTCTAAACTCTTTTAATTTTGCCTTTTTTTTTTCCTTGATACAGCAGTGCATTCACATGCTAATTTAAGGATTGTCAGCAACATGCACACCCCCTGCAATTTTGGGGGAAAAAACCCCCACTAAATCACAAGAAACAAAACCCCACCCCCCACCCCCACCCAGCAAAATTTATTCGCTTTTTTTACCTTTTCATTTCAGCCAGGTAACAAGAGATAGGACAAAGGGAAAGGCATGAAGCTGTGCCAGGGCAGGTTCAGATTTTCTTCACTGAAAGTTGTTGGGATGTGGAACAGGCTGCCCAGGGAGGGGGTTGAGTCACCATCCCTGGATGTGTTTAAAAAAAGGGTAGATCAGGTACTTAGGAATATGGTTTAGTATAGGGCAGGAGTGGTTGGACTTGATGATCTTGAAGATCTTTTCCAACCTTATGGTTCTGTGATTCGTGAGGGTGAATTGTGGAAATTTGCAGTTGGGTGTGAGGAATGTGAGTTATGGAGGAGCAGAGCAGGATTTCAGTGTCTGAGCTCTTCAGACTTTACCTGTTGTTCAGGACTTCTCAGTCTGTGAGGTGCTGTGAATAGCTGATGCCAGGCTTTTCCACTCCTTACTAAAGATCTTGCTCCTCATTCACAGTAACCTTTTTCTGTAATTGAGATGAGATGCCATCTCAAAGACTGAAAGGTACTGCTTTAGACCATAATTCATGAATCTTATGGACAAATATTTGTATTCTTGACTGCATGAAAAACAGTAATATTATTACCATAAGCATTAATAGATGGGTGCTGCTCTTCTCAAGAGCTCCCATGACATTCACTCCATTTGACAGCTCATGATTGACACTATAAGAGGCTTTTTTGGCTGAGATTTAAATTACGATCCATTTAATCTTTTTTTCCTGGCTAAAGTCAACATGAAGTGACTTTTTTTCTTTAGCTTTAAGATTCCCTGTGCTTTTCTTGAAAGTGGTTTAACAAAATCAGTAAACACTAGATGCAAATCACTTTTAAGCAGGATGCTAACAGCTTAAAAGCCTAAAAAACTGTTCTTTTTTTCTTAACAGTAAGTTTCTATACTCTTTAGTGTGTCTGTTAGTAAGTCCTGAATCACACAGTTGTGACATGTGAAGGGGGAAAAGAAATCTACTAAAGTTCTGAGATTATTTGTGCTCTAATGGAGGTATTTGAGATGCATGACTGATTTTGATAAAGTAACTTGTAGTGCTGCATTGTTTGCTTAAAAATAAATGGTCAGGTAGTCTTTACTTTCTTTCCTTCAATCCAGATTGAAGGCCAAGGACACGGTGCAGTTTTTGACTGTAAATTTTCACCAGATGGGCAGCATTTTGCATGTACAGACTCTCATGGGCATCTGTTGATATTTGGTTTCGGTTGTAGCAGGCCTTACGAAAAGGTGAGTTCAGCTTTTTATTAGAACTGTTTATTCAAGCTTCTGACTGATAATAGATTAGTTATATTCATTCCTCGGTAAGATGATATGTATAAAAAGAGTTTTGTATGGGTACAGGATCTAAATATAATGGGTTCCTTGATGTCTGTGAATTCTCTTGTATGCATGGTCCTCGCATAGCAGCAATGACCAGTGTCTTAGCATTCCCTTGGGAGTAGTTCCCAAGAGCTTCTGGAACACACCGTCACCTTCCAGCCAGTTAATTTGCATGTTAATTGTTCAACCTCAAAATTACTTCTGTTTCTAATTTCTGAAAACAGCTTCGTGTTTAAAGAGTGGAATGTACCACAGTTTATTGTGCTACTACCTACAGGCTGTGTTTGGATGTTGAGAATAAGCTGCTGGTATATTTACAGTTATTAGAACTTGCAGTACTTTTGGTCTTTCCTTACTCAAAACCAAATTCACTGTAATTTGGTTAAAATGAGGAAAAATAAATACTCATCCAACACTGTGGATTTTGAAAAGTTAGAAAAATGTGTAAGGCATAAATGTTTTGCTTCTTTGAATCTATAACCCTGCTTTCTTTTTGTTTGATAAATATGTCTTCCTGTTTTTGAAATAAATAGCTCTCAAAAGGGCAGTTCTGGCCTATGCTTTTCTTCCCCCTCAGGTTTTTTTTAAAGTTGCAGTGGTAGTTTAATGGTAGTTTCATGTCTGTCATTTTTAAAGACTTCTTTTATCTTGCACTACATTCTTAGCTGAAATTGAAACTTGGTCTCACATCTTGCTTGTCATTGCTAGGAACAAAGATTCTGACTGTGATCTAATTCTTGTGTAGCTGTTTTCCTTCAGCTTCGTGGATTGAACTGACTGTTTCAGTTGCAGAAAAACATTCTGGTGGACATTACATGATTAAGAAGTTTGAGAGCTTATGTTGAACCTCCAGACAAGTATTTCTGTGCAAGGAGACCCATGAAACTTTCTTAGTTGAGAAAAAACAGTTAATGAGATGTATTTTCGAATGTAAAGCAGCGCTTCTGCTTTAAGTTACTTTTGTTCCAAAAGTGGTGTCATTATCCAGTGTGCAGTAGGACAGTATGCACACACAGAGCAGAGGTGTTTGATTATTTCAGATCTGTGCAGAGATGGGCACTAGGCAGTAATTCCACAAAGTCAGCCCCCTGCATGCAGAATCTACAACCTACTTAACTTGTTACAGGATTAGAAAAACACACCTGAATTTACACTAATTGGTTAGGAATTACAGCATCATCCACTATTGGTCAAGCATGTTCAAATTAGCATGCATGCTCCTTGAAGGTGTGTGTGGGGGTCATTTGCATAGTCCATTAGTTGGGTGGGTGGTAGAGAACTTGCCCTCCCACCTTTACCTTTCCTCTAGTTACTGCAGATTTTTGTTGCCTTCAGGCCTCTGTAGCAGTGCCCCAACTGTGGCACCTGCTGGGGCTGGATGCTTCCTCAGCCATTCAGCTCTTCTCTAAGGATACTTATTAGGAAATTGTGCTCTTTACCAGTCCTTTGGCCCTTCTTCAGAGGTCGAGTTTTTAGCAAAGCAAGTCAGCACATTTCACCCTAAACTAAGTGGTGTCTGAGCACTAACCCAAACATATTTCTGTCCCTGTGAAGTGGAAAATTCTACTTTATAGATATCAGGATTATTGTTTTCTGAAAGGATTTTGTTGCCTGCAAAAGCACTATAAAAAATGAGTGCTGCAAGTACAGGATGCAAATACCCATACAGGATAATTGTAGCTACGCATAACTTTTTATTGAGAACTTGCCCTTTCTTTTGCCTAAAAGATTTTAGATATTTTAGTGTTACTTGTTCTTCTCTGTTCTTTAATGTATTCTTTTTTTCAAGTTTGTAACGTGAAAAATTAATTTATTTCTAGATTCCTGATCAGATGTTCTTCCACACTGACTATCGGCCACTTATCAGAGACTCTAACAATTACGTCCTAGATGAGCAGACTCAGCAGGCTCCTCATCTTATGCCCCCTCCATTCTTAGTTGATGTGGATGGAAACCCTCATCCAACAAAGTACCAAAGATTGGTGCCAGGAAGAGAGAATTGTGCTGATGAACATCTGATTCCTCAACTTGGATACGTAGCAACAAGTAAGAGCAGTATTCATAAAGGCATACATCCAGAAGTTAGTAATTCTGAGTGGCACTTCATTATCTCACATGCTAACTGTTGAGTGTTTATTTTCACTAAAGATACGAAAAGATCCCACAGTGAATATGACTTTAAACAAAGCAAAACAGTAGAAAATCAGTTGTTTGAATTGCTATCTTAATTTTTTTCTGCCGGCACTGACGTATGAGCTGTGTTTGAGTTGTAGACTCTGTAAATGTGTAATTTGAATAACGAATGGATTTCCTTGTGTTTAGTTGTAGAACATGTCTCACTGTCATGTGAACCATGAGATTAAATCATTTGCTATAGTCAGTTAATTGAACCCATTTGCTTTCTTTGTATTACACTTGCAAGGT
The DNA here is from genome assembly GCA_022605575.1 of Laterallus jamaicensis coturniculus. NCBI lineage: Eukaryota > Metazoa > Chordata > Aves > Gruiformes > Rallidae > Laterallus > Laterallus jamaicensis. Next base: position 4,090,823 of record JAKCOX010000009.1, read on the forward strand.
GATGGTGAAGTGGTTGAACAAGTTATAGGCCAGCAGACAGTTGATCAGGATGAGCAAGGCTTGGAGCCCAGCATTCTTGATGGCATGATTAGACAGTTACAACTAGAACAAGATCAAAGAACTGGAGCTGATCACGAGTCTGCTTCAAGTGTCCCAAATAATGGGGAAGGAACACCTAGGAGAGGTTAGTACTTGATGATAAACTATTAGCTAATTGTTCTACCTCCATTTTTATTATGCTGTGTGAAGTATTGCAAACAGGTTTTACCTTCAATTTTGTTTTGGGGTAGTGATACCTAATTAAAGTATTTTTATTCATTAAAACACTGCTATTCCTGTAATTAAATTATAAAACAAAACCTTTCACTTTTCCTTCTAAAGAGCATTAATCGTATTTCTTGTAGACTGCTGCATATTTAATATTACTTGTAAAGTACTCATAACATTTATAGGAGCTACATTTGTTCTTCTCTAAAGTGCATAAAAAAAGTATTTTACCGTTATTCAAACTGCCTTCCTGTCTCCCTTCTTTATAGATTCAAACTGGGAACTCTTCTGATCTGTGTCCTTGTAATTTTTATTATGAAATCTCAGCTCCAGGAAAAGTGCTTTTTTAGAACCTTACCATTCTCAGAGCTGCTTGAAACAATTCCGATAAACACCTCTGCCACACTATACTTCTTTTCACTGTATTAAAGTAGTAGTAGCAGTAGCTGTTTTAAAAGTGTGTGTGCAATCTCGCTTTGGGAAACTCTGTCCTGTAGAAAATAAAGGTGGCAGTCAGTAATTTACTTACGATCATGGAGATAAAAATACGTAAAGTGTTGAGACTTTTTATCTTGTAGTAAGAAGAAACAAGGTTCCAATTCTGTGTAGTCTGGGATAAAAAGTTTTTGTTTGTATATTTCAGCTTTTAGAAGACCAAGTTTTGACATCCAGTCTCCTCCAAATATTGGTCTGCGGCGTAGTGGGCAAGTTGAAGGTGTTCGTCAGATGCATCAGAATGCTCCTCGCAGTCAGATGGCTACTGAGCGAGACCTGCAGGCTTGGAGACGAAGAGTTGTTGTACCAGAAATACCACCAAGCTTACTCAGGTCTGTAGACAGCTTACTGGGCTGCAGAAGAGAATGCATCGTGTTGTTTTTTTCTAAACCTAGTGCTATTAGACATAAGGTAAAATAGATTGAATTGTTCAGTGCTGTGGTCAGCTGTGCTTTAAAACTTACAAGTAAAGTCCATTCAACAAAAATAAATGGAAGTTAGAGAATGATTCTCCCATGTTTCAGAATTTTAAGTCATCTTAAACGACAGCTAGATTACCTAGATTCTTGCTTTTTCCAAAAGAAAGGGCTGTAGGTTAAGCTCGCTTACATGAGAGCTCTGAGAGATCATGCTTTTTGTGGGACTCTGGGTCAGTGCTGCTTCTGATCATAGCACGTGAGCACTTCAAATGTTAAAACATTTAGCTGCTTTCAAAAGTACTATCAGTATGCATCTGTGAAAAGGAGAATTAGTATTGATAGCTAAATATTTCTTTTTAATGGTATAGCCCTAAGTGCTGTTATGTATCTGAAGCTTTTAAAAAGCTCTCTTGGTGTTGGGGAGTAGAAAGATTACAAAGGGAAAATGTGGATTAAAAATGGAGTTGAAAATTTTGTTTTATTCCGATATTTGCAAGGAAGACTTCCTTAATATCCATCTTCTTTATCTGGAAGTGAGAAGGCATATGTTACAGTGTTAGAGCAGTACTAACATCTGAAGTTGTTAATGTAATAGAATTAGGGTTTTCTAGATCCTTTAGAGAGAAATCATTTGACTTTTCAGCATTGTCAAATGTTGAAAACAGATGTAGAATTAGGTTTTCACTATTTTCTTGTAGGAAGCAGGAAGAATATCGAATTGCAAAAGGGGAAGAGGAGAGAGATCTTTATGCAACAGAAAAGAAGAAGTCGTTAGAGTCATTGGAAAAGGTATGCAGCAGCTTCTAGGAAAATGGGCATTCTGTGCCTGGGGACAAGTCATGGTATAAAAAATGCAGGCAGGTAGTTCTGAAGATATGATCTTCAAGGTTCCTGCTGACTCAGCTTCCTCTTATTGCAGAGCAAGGTTTGATTTATTTTCATGAATACCTAGAATTCTTTTTTCTCTCAATCTTGCCTCCTTCCAGCCAAGGTATTTGGTAGTAATTTTTAAAGGCAAGCTTCATCCAGGCTGTTCTGATTTTCCTGCAGTTTCAAAGGCAGGTGTAGGTCCATTCTAAAGCATTGAAATGCAAGTGAGAGAGTTCAAGGTTTTGATAAATTGTAAGCTATATTGCTATTTCCTTGTCATTTTACTTAAATTTAAGACTGTTGGCTTACAAGAAAATTGTTTCTTGCGAAAGGGAGTTTTGACACAATTAGGCTGTGATGTGATGATGCTGTTGCAGTTTTTACATTCAGTGGTGATTTTAGCCGCCCTTCCACCCACATAAAAGTGTGTTACATAAGTACATGTGTAACTTATTTTTTCCATACAATTTAGAGTGACTCTGAGTCTTCGTTAATACAATCAAAGCGTAGACTGCATAGGCGGAAATACCCTAATTACCGAACACGGAATAACATTGAACAACTGGAGTCTTCTGATGAGGAAAGAGATAATTGCTTTGGCTTGATAGAGCAGGTAAGTTCTTTTCACAGTCCTGTTTGTTGAACTTGAGTTCCTCAATCAGTGAAATTTCATGGAAATGTGGCTTTTAAAAAACAAATCAAAATCCTTTTTAAAATGGCACAATGTTGCCACCAGGGACTTCCCCTGTCTGCCATGACTTTTCATGTGTGATGGACTCTGGGATGCCTCTCATCAGGTCCCACAGGCTTATATATGTTCAGGTTCTTCAGGTGGTCACAAACCTGATCTTTCTCTACAGTGGGACGGGCTTTACCCCTTTGTGTCTTGCCTTGCTGCTCACTGACCCAGGAAGGGTGAGCAGAGCTGTTGCTGGTGAAGACTGAGACAGAGAAGTTGTTGAGTTGTTTCTGTTAATATGAGGTCACCATTTTTGTTCATCAGGGCATACTTTCTCTCACCTTCCTCTTCTGGTTGTCATACAAACAACACCCCTCTCTTTTACCAGGGAAAAGCACCATTATGGTTGGTGCTTCTCAAACCTAGTTACCTGTCGCTTTAATAATGGCAGTCTTTTCCATCGACAGCCCAGGGCAAAAAACTGGTGAACAGTGCTGAGGCTGGCTTAAAGTGTGTGGATTTTACATGGGTTTTGCTGTTTCTCTATGAAAACCTTCCAAATTCGTGCACATGCCCAGAACTGGAAATTTTGAAGGTTCTTAATAAGGCACTGTTACAGCCTGGTAGTGTGATTCTTCCACAGAGTCTGTTTATCCTTGTTGAGTGAAATAGGGCTTTGCTTGGGGTAGCAGGAGCTTTTGACTGCTGTGTAACCAGATTCTGTAAATCAGTGGTAGGACTGCTTGCGTGGCAGCTGGCTTGCCCTGTACACAAGGAACAGTCCCAAACTGGGAAAGGGGGAAGAATTGGAAGAAGAGGGTCAGATTTAATGGATTAGTCACTTTGTTAAGGAAGAACGGTGAACGAAGTGAGGGATGATCAGGAAATAAAGTAATTTTATAAGATGAAGAATGGTATTCTTGGGAAATGGACTCTCTTTTCTTCACCTCTTAATAAAGAATTCATGTGTGTTTAAAAACATTAAGTCACTTAACCTGAACTTTTCATTAATTTTTTCCTTATTTTGGGCATAGGGTGGAAGGGGAGTTGACAGGAGACTTCTGGCACCTGGTGAATTCTATTTGCACTTTGTGCGCTTTAAAGTGTTCTGTGCACTGCCCTGTCAATACTACATACACTTTACATAGAATATACTTTTTAAGAAGTGGCGTTAAGTCTAATAATGCCCTAAGAAGAAGAGCTTTAGCTTAAATGTTTTTGTGGGGTTTTTTGGTTTGTTTTCACCCTGCAAATGGTAGGATAAAAGACAAGAACTGATTTAGTGAGTATTGTCCATCTGTGTGTTGTACGAACAGGTCTTAGGGTGGAGACTGTTAACTTGGTTACTCTGAAAACAAGAAATAATCAGTGGGCCTAACTCAGACAGCATCGAAATTGAAGTTGCAAGTTAAATCTTGGGTTGTAACTTGAGATGTGAGCAATGCATTATACTCACATCAGTTATGGAAAACACTTTTAAAACATGAAGTTAATGCAAATAAATTGTTCAACAACAATCATGAAATTACTTGTTATGTATTTTGATGCATCTTGCCTGTTTAGTTTTGTGTTTAAATAAATGCATGAATACTACTCCCAATTAATACTTAGCCAATCGGTTCATACTAAAATCAGAAGAATTACCTGATTGTAACTTGCAATACTAATGGAAGATGTTACTGCTGTAACAGAATCTACCCATGTTGTGTGCTGATGGGGGAATGCGATCTTGATGCATTGATTCGCTCTTTTTGCGATCTTTAAATTCTTCCTTTGTGTTCAGGTAACTAGAACTGCGTATTTTATGTGAGTCTGGAATTAGAAGGACTCAAAATTACCTGCCACCTTGTTCTGATAAACAATGTGAACTTAGAATAGAAAAAAAACCCCAACTGTCATATGGTAGTGGTACAAAAGTGTTGTTTTGTGAAGAGAGGCTGCAGCAGGTGGGTCCACATGTGGCTAATAAAATGTCAGTGAATATACAGAAATTAATGATGAATAGTGCACTCCTCAGTTACAAGAAAGAACTGCTGTAATTTCCATTTCAACAACTCCTTTTACCAAATTTCTTCTGAACTTGACAATATGCAGGCATTATTCGTAGAGAACTGGTTTTGTTTCTAACTCTTAAAGCATGCTGTAAAAAAAGTTCTGGATTGACTTTGTGTCTTTTTAAACTCAGGAAGCTGAAGAAAGTGACGGCTCTGGCTCATCTGAGGAAGAAGAAGAGTGGAGAAGTGACAAGAAAAGCAACAGTAATAGTAGTTCTAGGTAAAAGCGAACAAATGAATCACAGCTTTTACTGTAATGAGTTTTACTTGGACTTTGGCAAGTCAGTTGAAAGTTCTGTTGTGCTTTGTAGGCAGTAATATTTTCTGGGCTACTTAACTGTCAGGTTGCATTGTTACTTAGTGTTCAATTTCACCAAAACATTTCTGTCTTTTAGCATGCTTTCAAAGCCTTTTGCTTTTTTGCTAGATGACAAGGAGTGCAAGATAGTCGAATGTGTATTTTGTTCTGGTGGGTTTTTGAGGGGTGGGTGGTTTTGTTTAAATGATACAGCAACAGTCATTTTCTTTTTTAAAATGGTTGAAAAAATTCTTAATTTTGATAAGGTTATAATTTTATTTAGAACTGACACTAATCCCTCCACTGTGACTTTTTAAAATACTCTTTCTAGAACTCTATAGTAGTAGAACTAAAAAATTAATAGAGAGATATTAAAAAAAGCAAATGTATAGCTGTGAGATCTGGGCAAGTGTCTTTATATAATTTAAGAAGTGTTTGGCTAATGTGTTCTTTAGGGAGAACTCTTAAATAGCTGATGTTTTCATTGTACAACTTCCTTGAAAAATCCTGATTTTTATTTTTTTTTAGAATTCACCAGACTTGAGGGCTTCTTAAAAACCATACTTTGAATTATTGTTCCGAAGTGAAGTAATTGCTAGAACAGCTCAAAGCCCTTTGAGTTCTTTCTTTTGATGCTGCTTTCAACAGCAGTCAGTATCTGCAGGTACTTGTCGAAGAGAACTTAGTATTCTGAAATGCTGATGACCTGGTTCTGTGTTTGTATTTTCCCTGACCCACCCGCTGTGGACAGTGATTCTTCAAGCAGGTACTCTGACTGGATCGCAGATGCAGGGATCAACCTGCAGCCTCCCGTACGGACTTCGCGACGGAAAGCTGTCCGATACTGCAGTACTTCAGAGGATGAAGTGTCAGCAGAGAAATCTTCCCCTCCAAAGAGAAGAAGAAGAAAAAGGAGAAAAAAGCCCAAACCAAAAAAGCAGGAGGAGGTATACAGTTAATTTCTTTTACTCACTCTAATAAATTTCTCTTTAGACCAGTTCCCTGGAAACTGTTAAAGTAATTGTAATTGCCACTGAACTAGGACATTGGTACCATTACATACAGTGTAATTTCAGGCCATTCCAAAGCCAAGGTGTCTGCTGATTTGTGTTGAAGAATCAGCATTCCAAGCCAAGTCACTTGAATTTTTTTAAAATAAAAAGGGTTCTCGAGGTTGCTGGTATCAGAGGGGAAATGTGATTTATTAAATAACTTTGCCAAATACTAGATTTGGTAAAGCCTGTTAAACTGTTGTCTTCTTTTTTTTGGTTTAGTAATGTACCTTTTTGAGCATGTAGGGAGTATGGCCACTGTATTTATAGTGGTCTTTTATATTTGGGTTGAATTTTATAATTTATTGTACATTACAATGATGACTCTTTGTAAGTTATTGAAGTTTTAAAGTTAAATAATTATCCTTTTTAGCTTTTATCTGTTAAATTAAAATGGAATTACTTATTCTGATGTCATGTCAACAAAATGTCTATTATGTCTAATTTTCTGTCTATTAAATGTGAAGGCTGATGCTTCAACGCAAGCAGCAAACTTGGATTTGTCGTATGATTGCCATCCTCCTGTTTGGATAACAGACACAGCTCTTCGAAGATCCCCTTTTGTCCCTCAGATGGGCGATGAGGTAGGAATATTGATTACATATCTTTGAAGGCATGTGTTAACTAACATTATTATCGTTTCTAAATATTTTATTTGGTTTTAGGTAATATATTTCCGACAAGGACATGAAGCTTACATTGAAGCAGTTCGGAGAAATAATATTTATGAACTGAATCCACACAAGGAGCCATGGAGAAAAGTCGTCCTTAGGGTAGGTCTGCATTGAAGATACTGTGGGTTCAATGCTAGTAATCTGTGAATGAATGGTTGTATTGAACTGTTTACATTAATTTGGGAGGTTATGCCATTTCTCATAATGTTTCCCTATGGAAACAGTTGGGAAAAGTGTCTTCATTTACTGAGCGAGTTACCTGGGATGATCTCAAGTATAAACACCTCTATTTAAATTGCCAAGTCTGGCAGACTGTCTTCTGTTGAAATACTAAATATAGTTTCAGTATTTTTTTGCTTCTTTGAATGTGGGTACATTTCATTTGCTTGATTAAGTAGTGTTTAATTGTCTGGACTATTCACAGAACTATAATGGTTGCTGAAACTGTTTGTCCTTACCTGTAGGATCAGGAATTGGTAAAAATTGTCGGAATTAGATACGAAGTTGGTCCTCCCACATTGTGTTGCCTCAAGCTTGCCTTTATAGATCATGCCACTGGAAAACATACAGACAAATCATTTTCCATCAGGTATGTGTATCGTTCTTTGGTTTTTCTTTATTTTCTGAAAGTTATTCAAAAATATGCTGCTGCTTAACCTTGTTCCTAAAGCCCTAATGCACATACATGAAAGGGATTGTTTTTCTTACCTAGATACCATGATATGCCGGATGTTATTGACTTCCTTATATTACGTCAGTTTTATGATGAAGCACGGCAAAGGAACTGGCAAGCTTGTAAGTGTGTTTCCTAGGTATTTGACTAAATGATTTTGAAATTATCAGGTAGAGTCCATTTGCCCATTAGAAACTTGAGCCTACTGCTATACTAAGCATTTTGGAGGGACTACCACAGATCTAAGATACCCTTTTCAAAACACATATTGAGACTGTAGTTCCTGTTTCTTATTTTATAGCGAAGTAGCAAACTTACTTAGATTTTAGCACTTGTTGGAATTTTTTTTTTGTCAGAATAAGTTGTCATCATTTATTGACTAGCAGTGGGATTAGATCTTTAAATTGAAATACATTGATCAAAAGTTTTTCTAACTGCATGTTGTAAAAGCATAGTTGTTAATAACTAATAGACTAAATAACTCTTCTCAGTAGAATATCTGAACAGACTTTTTTACTCTAGCTGATAGGTTCCGATCCATTATTGATGATGCGTGGTGGTTTGGAACAGTGTTGGGTCAAGAACCGTATCAGCCTCAGTATCCGGATAGTCACTTTCAGTGTTACAGTGTTAAGTAAGTATAAAAAGATTTTACATTTCTAATGTTAATAGTGTGGTCTGCCTCTTACATAGCTGGCTTGTTGGTATGAGAATGTATAAATCGTTCAAATGATTTTACTGGCTGTATTACCTCCTCTTAATGGTTTCAAGCTGCTAATCTAGCACAGTGTGAATATATAATAACTTGTGGCAACTTTTTTTGTGAGTGGCAATATGGTAAGAGAAGTTACTGATCTCATTCACATCATTTGAGAGTATCTTTCTGTAATGGCTAGTGCTGAATCTCTTCAGTGAAGCAAGCAATGTAATTTCCATTCTTCATTGGTAATTAGTTTAGGATGGGGCATGCTGAATCTCTTCTGTTGTTGCTCATGACAGGATCCTTACGCATCAAGTTCTCATGCCTCTGTCTTTCACACTATAGTCCACGAGAGCAAATGTACATCTAAGATGATCTCATGCTATCACTTGATTCCTGTAGAACATGTTTCCATGCATTGCTGTCTTCATGCTTGGCACATGAACGTCAATACAGAACTTGAGTTTCTTCACTGTTCAGTGACACTATGCCATTGTGTAGATCCCCCTTGCAATTTCATGTTCTGATTTCCCTTTTGGATGATAATTAGCTGGATAACTGGTGTCACTCTGTCTTTCCTCTACAAATCTCTGACCAGTCTCACTGTCACGAGATAATACTGCCTAGATGAGAACACATGATATATCAAGTGTATTGGTCAAAACATGGCAGACTTGAGCAAATCAAGGGTATTAAGAGTAGAAGAAAACCCCTCTGCTTAAAAAGGACAGGCCAGGAATATCCGAGTCAAACTGCTAACAAGGTGATTGAACCCATACATTTTTATTGTCTTCTGGAAAATCACTACTATCCCTAAAATCCTTACTATCCACCCATGATTGTTTGACATTAATGGTGTTTCTGTGCACCTTCTTTCCTGTCTACGAAGAGGTCTGTCACAGAAAGGAGAAGAAAGGTGAACGAAGATAATTCTGGACCTCAGTGTTCAGAATTGGAATGTTGTCCTTGTCCTGCCCAGTCCAAGTTGTCTGGAATGGTTGTGGGATCTTGCTTGCTTTGGATACCCCCAGGAAGGGAGGACTGTAAGGAGAGTAATCAATGATTACATAGTATTCTGATTTCTCTTATGACCAGAGGATCTTCCTATATCTTTTACAGTATACTCGATATTCAGTTTCATTGTTAGTGAATATACGTTACCATCCATGTGTTACACCTTTCATTTGTTCCGTTACCACAGTTTTCCTTAAGAGTAAGTTTAGATAAGGCTTTTGGTTGTTTCTTGGCTAGTTCAAAAATCAAGTTTCTAGTTAGAAAAAAGAGTCTATAGCATATTTGCTAGATTCCTTTCTTTGATCAGTAAAGGGTATTCAGTATTTTAATGTACCAGCCTTTAACAAAGTCTGGAGCTGCTTTGAAGTTAGCTTAATAATTGAACAGGGAAGGAATGTACTGCTCTTTAAAAAGCACTTTTGAAAGAGATCTCTAAAGATTTGTGCTGCTGTTGCATAGAATGTAACTGTTCTACCTTGACTCACAAAAAATGCTTCTAGAGAAGATTCCTGAGATATGAATATGAAAATGTCTGAAATGTTTTACAGTTATAGTTAGGTTTTGTGACTTGTCTGGGTCATGTTACTGTAAATGTGATTCTTTGATCAGGAATCCCCAGTCTTGTCTGCCCAAGAATCTGCAGGTAGTTCAGCAGTAGTGACTCTCTTAACTTACGTTTGCATGCTTTGCACATCGGATGCAGAACGATGGCTAAACTTTTTAAATTACATCTGTTTAAATGGGGAAAAAGCCAACCTAAACACAAAAGGTTGTGATTCTGTCTTGGAACAACTGAAATATGCTGTCTTTTCACTTAGGATTTGGTTTGTGGGGCTTTTTGAGATGGTAGAATTTTGCTAGTCTAGCTGAGTTTGAGCATCTGCAGTTGTTCTTTGCCAGTTGTGTGACGGAGAGCTTTATTGGAATAGAGTACTTTTTATTTTATACCAGAAACAGCCTCTGACAGTTGACTTCAGGGCATTCAGAGATGGAGTGTGGGAAGCCACTTTCAAATGAGATGAATGGAAGTAATTGCCATGTAACTTAATTGAGTTTTATCAGGTAACCTGGTTGTCACACACTTGGGAATCATCTCAAATCATTACCATTGCTGTTGTATTGATAGTACATAAATAAAAGATGTATAAATTGAACATGTTTGTTATTTTATTGGTCAGACAAAAAAAAGGTGTTTATGTAGAAGGAGCATTTATATATTAAGTTGCATTACTTGGATGAATGGAGCTTAAGCAGAGCTAAAATGGTGCTTAATCTGTACTAAACTGTATTGGTCTTTCATGCAATGTTATGAAGTAGTATATACATTTACGAATACCAGCAAGTGAGCTGTTGTACATTAACTGGGGAGCAGAACTCCATAAATGAACTTGCAAAGAAAGCCTTCAGAACCGTGGTTAGTTCATAGGTATCAAACAGGCTGAATGTGGATGGATCAAGGCTTTTCAAAGTCGATGAGTAATCCAAAATAACTTAGATGTGCTCTTGCTTGAGCAGATTTTTAGTTATAAAATAGTACGAGCATGTTAATCTCAGCTTTTAAGTTTGTTTGGAATAAATGTACAGGAGCTATTAGACCAAATAGCTACATTGAAGTTATAAGTAGATGGTGAGATGGCATTCACCCAGGCATTTGAAGAACTCTGATATGAAACTCCAGGCAAAGTGGCAAACTGTCCTACTGTGGGCCTTTGTATTAAAGGACTGGCAGGTTCCTATTTAACTCCTGAAAAGAGAATCAGAGTAAAAGGCTATGGAGAGAAATTGGTGAACTGTATAGACTGATTTTACTTCAGTTTCTGATAGTGCCTATAATAAATAATAATAATATTGAGCATAAAGGTAAACCTAGCTGCAGGAAAGAGACAGCACTGCATCTGTGCAGGGGAGTACTGCCTCTCTGCCTCTTTCGGAGTTCTTTGATTTTGAAAGTACATGAGTAAAGTGGGCAGCATATACTTTAGTTCTCAACAGGTTTTTTCTTCAAGAGATGTTAAAGAAGCAAAGGTGGCATAGGATTGGAGCAAATAGTTCTATGTGTCAAAAATTGGTTTTAAGGACAGTGTGCAAAAGAGTGGCTCTAAGCAATCGTATTTAAGGCTGGAGTAACAGAGTCCCACAGGAATTGGTGCTGGGATCAGTTTTACTCAGTGGCTTTCTAAGCCTCTTGGAGGGTGTGCACAGTGAAATACGCAAGGGCTGTGAACATTGCAAGTTACTTCACATAGTAATCAACTATCACCGTCACAGTATGGACTTCATAAAACTGACCATCTAAAGAAGTGCCAGGTAGTGTTCAGCACAGATGTACATTCGGTGGAGCATCTGTGGGAACAATGGTCTTGTTTGTGCTCCTGTGACCTTGAGCTTGTTTATAGATTCAGCTGAAGACAAATGCTGAGGTAGCCACTGGTGGTTCTCAAAGTGTCAGCTGTGTGTGTGCAGTAGCAGCTACAGAAGCTGTTCGCCACCCTCAGAGAAGATATCAAGGACAAAATGGTGACACTCACTGATTTCTAGCCCTTGATGCATTTTGGGTCTTGGCATCTAATGGAATATGTAATGTCTTTAGGAAAGGTATGGAGAATACAACTAAAATGATTAATAAAGAGTATGTACCAGGTGCTTTGTAAGTTAAGGCTAAAAAAAGTGACTCTTAGGTGGAAGAGGAAGGCGAAAGGTGTGCATTTGTTATTCCCAAAATCATAAAGGTGCGAGGCAAGGTGAATAGCAAAGCACAACTTTTAAGTTGAAATTGGCTATGAAGAAAGTACTGTTCATCAAATTCTGTAATGACAGAACTAGAGAGATGTGCCAAAACCTCTAGGGGGTTTGTTAAGGATTTGGGATTGAGTTTTTTTAACATTGGGGATAGGGAACTCTGGAAACATGTTTAAACAAAAGGCTGTGGAAAGAGTATTACTAGCAGGTTCAGAATGGTATTAGACAAAAATAAACAGATTCTGAAGGAAATAGGTTGTGATGTATTTACAGACATGCTCTTGGAGGAATACAGTGATGATGAATGCTGGAAGTACGAGTAGAATGGATTTGTACCAGGACCATACGGTCTCCATAAATAACATGTCCCAGTAATAGTTTCAAAGATACAAATTACTGGTCTGGCTGGACCAGTAGGGTGGTAAGCTGATCCAGTCTGGCTTTGTTTTGTTAAAAACCTGTAAAAATCTGCCCAAATCTAAGATTTTGAGAGATCTCAAATTGGTTTTCATACAGCTAAGTATCAGAGTGAATGTACATGCTACCAATGTCTACCATGTCTGCCTTTGCTTCCTCTTGACTTCTTCATTTTATACTTGGTCATTTCTTTGTATCAATGTGGCATGCCTTATGTGATGAAATAATATACCAAGCACCTCACTTAGGGTTCTTCCTTTCTTTGAAACATCCCTCAGGCTTGCACAGCCACTGTTGTAGCTAGCAAAAGAAAAAAATCCCCTCTCCTGTGTTTTTTTTTCTCATGTCTTCGCCTTGAAGTGTGTGGCTTATTTTCTTCTGCAACTTCTTGATACAGGCTTTGTAAAATTCTTTTTTTTTAATATTGGCTAAGCTGCATATATCCAAATTCAGGACCACAACTTTAATTTGAAGTTGACTATGAAGAATGGTTCCTTTTTGCACTGCGCTGTGACAGCTGACTGTTAGCTAATGCTTCTGTTTATATACAGTATATTTTATTGTTATCTAAAAATAGCTGTGATTTACATATACTTGAAGGGACTACTTCTGAGTCAATCCTTTTTCTTTTTTTTTTTTTTTTTCAACCTTGATGAATCAGATGGGACAATGGAGAAATTGAAAAGCTTAGCCCATGGGATATGGAACCAGTTCCCGATAACGGTAGGTAGAAACTCATTTAATATAAAGCAGCTAACATGCTTCTCCCTTTTCCCAGTTCATTTCATGCAGGTAGAAGACTTTAAATAATGCCTGTCTGTCTTGTAACTCTCACTATAATATCATCAGAGTACAGTATTTGTGTATGCAACATTGTACATGTCTACTTAGTGGGTGGAACTGATACATGTCAGCAGGGTGGTTTTGTGTGTTTAGGCAAGAAAGTTCTTAGTCACCAAATCTGAGGAAAGACTGTAATACCTTGAATACCAGTATGTTTTTCTCATTGCATCTTCCAGAGCAATTTTGAAGGAAATGCCTGAAATGTGTAGCTTTGGTTTATGCAGTAAAAACTGCTACTTCCACATGTCAAGTTTCAAAAAGCTGGCTTTTTGTAATATGTTACAGTATAAGGGGATGGGGGAAGGATATGTATAAAATAATTTCTTGCCAGTAAACCCTTACTGCATGTAATTTTAAACCAGCATCTTGTAAAGTTTTCTGGTCAAATCCCAGTTAACTCCAAATGAATCAGCTGGATTCCTGGTTTGTCTTACTCAATTCAGTTTTCCAGTGCTTGTCAGTAGCAGCTGGGTGAAGGGAGGAAAACTTGTAAAATAATGAGAGAGTAGTTACTGAATACACTATCAAAAAGGTTCTGTTTTCTTAAAAACCTTTGTTACCCAGGCACCAAAAAGGTGCTGCTTCTTTCCTTAAACATGAGCATTCTGTACATATGCAGATGTTCTCAGTAGTCACCTGTCTAATCTTCAAAGTGTCAGTCATATCTTGTGATGACAAATTCTGAAAAATGGTCTGAAATCAAAAAGTGAAGTTGAAACCTTTATACACTGGAGTTTATAGAAAATAAGTAATCAGTACAATTTTGGTTTTACACACAGATATTTGAAACGTACAATTTTCTTATCACTAATGTGTGTTCTAACGTTCAGGAGCTTTTCTTATTCTTTGTGAACTCCTTAATGCATCCCACCTATGTCACAGAGAGTAGCACTATCGTTACAGGCTCCAAAACTTAGCTGTGGCCTTAAATCAAGATTTATGTTATTAAGAGGACACATTGTATCAACTCTTTCTGAAGGCTGTGTACTGTGGTTTCAGTTGTTGTTTGTATCCATGTAATAGTAGTTATCACTTCTTCCTCTTGTGGATTGAAATAGAGTCATGTTCTCAACCAGGTAAGTCTGACAGCATAAAAGAACTGGAATTCTTGAAATTGCTACACTTGTAGTGTAATGACAGAGGCATTGGTGTCTACAGACACCAATGCAAATCTGGGTCGTCTAACACTATAACCTTGGAAGATCCCTGACTAAATCTTGGGTTCTTTTCTCTACAGTAGCTGTTGCAGAGATGTATTTTACAATTCGTATACAACGGATTCATGGATTACAGTCATCATTACACTGACCAAAGACCCTATCCTTTTTCTTGCTTTCATTTTTTAATGGGCCAACTCTTGGATGCTAATGGAAGATACTGTTAGTTTTCAGCTATAAGCCTATATGCTTTATATGGTTGAATTTTATCTGCTAGGAAAAAGTAATTTATCTGCTAATTTCCATTGTCCTGTACAGTACAAAGAAGCGGTTGCCTACACAAAGTGTCTGATCAGGAGCCTTGACAGGCTTGTTTGTTTTCAAGTGCTCAGATGAAACAAGGAACATTGTTTCTGGAAAAACTGTGAAAGTGTGGAAACTGCAGATGTACTAAGACCAATCTGCAAAGTCGAGAGGGAAACATACCCAGAGATAATACGTAATCTATTCAACTGTTCAATTGATTGCATTAGTCTTTGGAAGTGTGACTCTTCACACAGAACCATACATCACAGCTTCATATTTCTACTAGTTCTTACTGCTTTAAAATGATCAATCCTGATGTATTCAAAACAAATATTAACAACTGTGGTCCTTTGGACATTTTTTTAAAATACCAGAAGAGATCTCAGAAAGTATATTGTCTATCTTGCACGGTGTTTAAAGGTTGATGGCACACACAAATTGACTCACTAACAACGTTAAAATCCTGTGAAGTTTAGGGTATGCATTTAAAACAGAAGCCTACTCTGAGTTCAAGTCTCTTTTTAAGCCTACTCCTTAGATGAAGAGAGTAAAGAGTCCTCTGGAGATTCAGATCTGCAGAATAGGCAAATCAAGGACATCCTTGCTGTTTGTAGGCATTTTGTGTACTTTTTGCTATAGTTTTAGCATCAGATGCCACTTTAAGGCAAGAATTTTTTGTCAGTTATGAACATACAGGTATTCAATAATCATGAGTACTAAGCAGTTTACCTGATGGTTTTGTGTTCTCACCGTTCAGTTGATCAGCCTGAAGAATTAGGAGCTAGTGTTTCCGTGACTTATGACGAGGTGGAGAAGCTGCTGTACAAACCCCAGGAAGGAGAGTGGGGGATGAGATCTCGTGATGAAGCATGCGAACGGATCATCAGTGGCATTGATCAGCTTCTGACTCTTGGTGAGCACGTAGCCTAACCTTTAGGCAGCTTACTCCTAATACTACGTTCTAAGCAGGTCCCTGGAATATTCACAGCATCTTTTAAAAATTCCCTATGATAAAGTACTGTAAATCTGCACATAAAATTGTGTGAACTGTTGTTTTTACTGAGATTTTTATATTTTATTACATAGATTTTATTAAGATTAATTCTACGTAGCAGTTGAACACCTGGCACAAATGTTACCTGCATACAAACCTTGAAATAGTTAAATGAATCTTGTGTTTCTTTAACAGACATTTCAGCAGCTTTTGCTGGTCCAGTTGATCTGTGCACCTATCCCAAGTACTGTACCGTGATTGCTTATCCAACAGACCTGAACACTATTCGGACAAGACTGGCTAACCGATTTTACAGGTTGGTACTAGCAGTAGAAACATGGGAGAACAGGGCCTTGAGTTTGTACATTGTGGGAAGTGTATGGAGTGTGTATGCTTTTTAGTAGGAACAACAATTCTTTTTACAAGCATTCTGAAAGCCAGTAGTCCGGTACCTGAATTCGGTATTACTGTGGCTTTGTAGCAGGGCTCTGGTGCTGGTTAACTGCAATGTTATATTCATTTTTACTAAGTTTCTTAGTTCTAAGGTAATGGATTTCAACCTATATTGGCACTGTTTTCACAGCTATGACAAACACTGATGCTTTTGAGCAGTTTTCTGTTGGAAATTAGTAATTTTTTTAAAATGAAGTTACATCAGTGCTGAAGACTTTATTCAGATTTTGATGTGCTGTACTTCAGTTACTTTGGACTTGAAGAGGGTTAAGCTCTTAAGCGCTTACTACTTTGAGAAATGGGATTAAACACAGATATTAAATAAATATTAGCACTGTGTTTTAAAGAATAAAAGCTTAATGGTGGAGACAGTGGAAGGAACTTACTATGTGGTGGCGATAAAGTTCTGGTTTCTTGGATATACTGGGTATACGTAGTTCTGAAAGAAATTTAAAGGTGTTTTTCACCTGGACTTGGAGTCAATGTGTCTGTAAATACAAAGAAGAGACATCAGTAGTTGTTTTCTTCCTACATAAGACAGAAGTAATGCCTGAGGAAATAGTTTGAAATTCTGTAGGTGAAGAGCTGTGAACCTGGGGTATCTCTGCTTTGCACTTAGAAGGAATTGGAAAAATGAGTGATAAAAAAGAAATTAGATAGTTGTACTAGCTCGTTTCCATCAAATCACATCTTTTAATTCCAAGCAGTTTCTACAAATCTGTCATCTGGCAGTGGGCACTGCTTGGACTGGTCAGTTGGCCTCAGAGCAAGGTATTTGAGGGAGGACGGAACAAAACATCGTTGCTGAGATGTCTTTAAAAGTTAAATTAGACCGAGCTTCATGTGTCTTTTTTTTTTTAATTGCTTGTACCTTTTATTTTTTTTGTTAAGGATTACTAAGGTACTGCGCTGTTTGTTTGACAGAGTTTTGTGACAAGCAACTTCTGCTGTTGTTAGAATTTACAGTGGCAGTTAATTGGTATTTTTCCCTTCTTTTTTAATGTCAAATGTGAGCTTTTTAAAAAATGCATGTGTGTTCAAAGAATTCAAGGAATCCACTATCCTCAGTGTTACTTCAAGGTTATTTTATAATTTATTGGCACCAAATAGCAGTGTTTACTTGGTTAGTTGTATTAACTGAATTTTAAAAATGAGAGCAAAGTGTGCTAGAATTTCGCAAACTTTCTGAAGATGAATTATCAATAACGAATTGGAAAACCAGTGAGCAAAGATGTGCATTGTTGGTTTTGCTTCCTTTAGTATGTGACTCTTTGTGTATACCTATACATGATTCAGTTTTTGATGTGAATTAAAAGTTTGAGAATGGTCTAATGAAGCTTTAAAAAAGGGACATCTATATTTAACGTGGACAGAAAGCTACTAAGATACCTTTTGTGCAGCTTTTAAGCTTTTTCTTAAAGTTGTGATATCTTTTAATTTTAAGGAGAATTTCTGCATTGGTTTGGGAAGTAAGATACATCGAAAGCAATGCTAGGACCTTTAATGAACCTGGGAGTGCCATTGCTAGAGCTGCAAAGAAAATCACTACCCAGCTCTTAAAGTTTATCAAGTAAGTGGCATGTTTTTCTAAATAATACTTGAATACTCGTGCTCTTAAATGGTGGGAGAGTATAAGCATCTTAGTATCCCTTTGTTTGTGAATCACGCTTCTTTTGGTTTCTTAGTATTTTTCAGTACTCTGCAAGACAATTGGTATTTATAGTACCAGAATGTCACTTGGTGTGAAAGTAGCTCAACCTATACAGTAAGTTCTGTGCTGTCTAGCACAGGTCTAGAAGTTCCTGTTGCAGCTTGTCTGGCTTAGTTCAGTCAAGAGGGTTATTTTTGAAAGAAGCCAGTGCAGGCAGTCTTCCTACAGGTAGGTCAGGCGTTAAGGCCCCTTTCAAATCCCTAATGCTAATTTTGCCCTCCTTCCCGACTCTTGAAATGCACAGCATTGACATTTTTCAGATTTAACATTACTTTAATATCATCACCTTGTGTTTGTTTGGTTTTTTAAGAATTTTTTTAACATAAAACTGGAAGACAGTGAATTTTTTAAGTCTTGAATTTTTAAACTGGAAGGCAGTAACTTTGTGTAGCTTTTGGCTGTGGCTGGGTTTAATCTAGGAAACGGCAGCTATGTTTTTGCTATTTCAGTAACAGATTTAATTGCATTACAGTGACCAGGACTGCACAAACATTTTTGAACTATGTAGCACAACAGATGATGAACAAGATTGTCTTGATGCTGATCTGGTAAGGGTGTTTTTTGTGGCTAGTTTCACTAATATGCTGTGGTAAGAAAATACCAACACCTTTCAGATGGTTTTGGTTAAATTGCTCAGTTGTTTTTATACAGGTGTTTGTGTGAATTTATATATTTACATAGCTAATATAAATGTCAAATATATTATGAACGATATGAGGAGATACTTTATTAAAATAATGTTGTCAATATTCTTTTAAGATGTATTAAGAAGTCGGCATTTTGTACTGTGATTGCGTGCCATCAACTAGAATAGTTCTTCCATGTTTCGTGAGTGGCACTGTATTTCTGAAGCCTGTTCATGTGTAGTAATGTAATGCAAATATTTCAAGAGCACGTGAACAGCTATCTTTCACTGTATGCCTAGTGATAATTATCTGGTTCTTTCTAAGGTCAGAATTGTCATTCAGATAGTCGTAAATGCTAAAAGCTAACAAATTGTACAACTACTGCAGCGATGCTTTGGCTCTCAGTTTCTCTGTATGCCACAATATGAATCATACATCAGATTTGCATGTCTTACTGAGAATTTAGTAAAGGACATTTATCTTAATTCTGATAGAGGTTGTTATGCAGTGAATGTGATCTCTAGTGCTGCATGTTCATTGATAGTCTACACCAAACTGCCCAAACTGATCTCTCTTTCACATTTTTATTTATAATTAGGCATTTTTATGGCAAGTAACTTGATCAGGAGATGTCTTTCCCTAACCTTGGGATGAGCAAAAATCAGAATTTTTTAGGATCTTTCTTTATCAGTGAATTGAATTACTGACAATCCTTCCTTCATTGAGGTTCAGAGCTGATGAGCGTCTTCTGATCGCAGTGTCTGGCGGTGGCTTTTCCTTTGTAGGAAGAAGAGGAGCTGGAGTTGGGTATCTTCAGTGATGATGTCTAGGTTCTTGCTTTCCAAGTCTTTCAAATGCCATGTTGTTGGTGTTGGTGTTTTTTATATGCTCATCTTCTGTTTTATTGAGAAAAATTAAATTTTTAAAAATCTATTAGTACCATGATAGCAAATCTAATGACACTTTGAATACCTGTTACCTTTTTTTTTCATACATAACTTTAAAAATGATTGGTTTTATTTTGTGCAGGATGATGAAAAATGTCTTCCGAGAACTTCATATAGAAGAAGAAAAGTGAGTTGGCTAATCTTTACCATATATAACCAAATCAGGTCTGGCAGGAAAAACTGCTTAAGAGACTACGTTAAAATTCAGTGGGAGTGATGCTTGGTTTTATAACAATTATAGAACAGAATTTTCCCAGTGGTATTAAGGAAGTAAAAGCTTTGCTTCAGTGGCTCTCTGCTGGTTTAGTACTTAGATACTTGTTCTGCGTAGTTGTCTAGTCAAATCTTAGTTAAGAGTTTGATGCCAGTGCTGCTCAGTGTAATGTTTTTCAATTGCCTGATACTGAAGTAGAAGTGTTATTCAGCTGAGATGCTGGGGAAAATACGTTGTGATTAGTATTTTTCAAGTCTTTTGAGAATAATTTAGTATCAGAATTTTATTTCTGTGTGCTGTGGTTATTTAGTATAAAATAACCTCTTGAAACGTAGTGAAGGAAAATAGAAGCACTTGTCATCTTCATTAATGAAGATTAGGGAAAAAAGGGTGCTACTAATATATTGCCCTTTATTTTATAAAACAGTACATTTAGAAGTGTATTTTCCTGCCACAGAAAAAATTCCAGACAGATTATGAGGCTGAGTTTTTCTTCCTGTATTTCACTCATGCTTTTTTCTAACTTTTTTCCCCAAGGGGAGAGGCTTAAAAAAAGGAAGAAGTGTGAAAACTGGCTATGATGAAAACTGTTGGAAGAAGCAGTGTATGGAACTGGTGAATTTAATTTTCCAGTGTGAAGATTCTGAACCTTTCAGGCAGCCAGTTGATTTGGATCAGTATCCCGTAAGTTGTTCTTATTAACCTTGTAAGATACAAATATTACTCCCATTTTATTATTATTGTTTATTTCAGCATTTGGTGCCGCTAAAAGATCTCCACATTGCTCTTGGAGTTACTTTTTCTCTTAAAGCTTTAGTCCCAAACCATTGGAAAAACTGCTCTATGCTCAGAATGATGAGCTGTATGCTCTGCTGCATCAAGACAACATCCATCAAAACACTGACACGGCACATAAAACAGTTGCAGAGCAGTGGTGGTGTCCACAGATGTCCTGATACCTTAAATATGGATTGAAACCAATTGCAGTTTGGTGCAGTTTGTTTGCTCTCTTGTCCCAAAAAGGAAATAATTTTAGATAGATTTGTATATTCTTAATTAAAACTAGTTTCTTGAGCAACAATCTGCAAAACTTGTTTACTGGGCCTGACCTATGAACTTGACTTCTTCCTTCCTTCCTTTTTAGCTGCTTATGGTATTCTTGCTCTTTGGTCTTTCTTTTGCCCAAAAATGTAGCAAAATTTCAAGGAAAAACCTATTAACAAGCATGCAGCTTGTTAATTCACATCTCAAATTTAGGTTTCACTTCAGTTTTTAAAACCATTTTGAGGTTCTCTAAAACTCACTGACCAGAGAGAAAGATAGAAGCGTTTTGATTTGTGGTTTGGTTTTTTGCCTTCTTATTTTTGTTCGTGGTTTTTCAGGGGTGGGGTATTGGTTTTTAAAACCAGAACAACTTACATGGATTATATGATAATTTATAGCAGTCTCATTTTGATTAACACTAAAAACATTGACACGTATGTTATTACTGAGTTGTTTTTATCAAGGAACTCAGGACAATGAAACCTGTAATTTTTCACGTGCAAGCATGTGAGGTGGTACCAACTCATGATCTTCAGAAGTTCTGAAGACCATCTTGGAGAAGAACGTGTTTCTGTGGGATAATGTAGGGGAGGTTTTGTATCAACTAGTGTCAGCAGAAGTGTCGCTGTCTGCTGTTGTAGATTATTCTGTTCTCAGTTGTTGGTTAAGGTATTGGTGGTCATCTTAGCTACCCTTAAATTACAAAAATAAAAGTCAGGAGTGTTTTGCTTCCTTTATACCTTCTTGATACTTTTTTTCTTCTTTTATCTAGGACTACAGACACATTATAGACACTCCAATGGACTTTGGAACAGTGAAAGAAACTCTGGAAGCTGGCAATTATGACACTCCAATGGAACTGTGCAAAGATATAAGACTAATATTTAGTAATGCAAAATCTTATACTCCAAACAAAAAGTCAAAGGTAGCTGTTCATATTGGGAGGGGGGTTCTGCTTGTGTTAATGAAATGAGGTATTATTTTGGAATCAGTTTATCAGTACTTTGGATAAAGCTTCTGGTGTGGTAGATAGTGGGGAGAAGTACAACAGAAATACTAAATATGTTAATTGCTTGTTTTTCTGGTGTTAGGTAGTGTTGTATGTCATGCTTTTTCTGTACAGTTTTTTATTTTAGAAATCTTATTCTTGGATGAAAGGTTCTGCTTTTAATATAAACCTCTTCTTTACTTAGATTTACAGTATGACCTTGAGATTGTCAGCACTATTTGAAGAGAAAATAAGGAGAATTGTTTCGGATTTCAAAAATGGTCAGAAACAAAATGAAAAACTACGAAGGAACCAGAGGTATACCAGAAGACTTCATAGTCAAAGCTCAGTGCAGCAGCCTACCAAAATGCTCAGGTAACCAAATTTTGAAGATAGAGAGATGTATTACTGCTGACTATTATTCACTGTCATATTTAGTCTATGAAGAAGAGAACAATTGGGTTATTAAATGGTTAGCTGATGCCAGTGAGACCTTTTGTAATTGTTTCTTTTGCAGTAAAAAAGACACAAAAATCCCAGGTCTTTCATAGTGTAAAACTGGCTGTGAAACAGTGAAGGGATGGGGGAGTAGAAAAGGTGGGGTGTTCTGCTTTAGGGATTCTTTTTTATATTTCAGCTAGGAAATCAGTATTTCATCTGATTGAATTAATGGGGAATGTGATATATACAGCAAGTAAATCTTTGTGACAAAGGTTATGAAGGTGCATATATTGCATGGTCTGTCACATGCAGAAGAAAGTCAGTGCTGTGGAATTCATAGAAAATTTCACATACTTCAGCATTCTGTTGGTAGCTAGATATGCCTCATCTCCTTTGAAGGAAAACAAGCTTTTGACATATCTTCTGATTATCATGATTAACTCCCATATTCTGAATTTGTGTATGGGATGAAGTGAGACAAAAAAGCCAAAACCTAAACATGGTAAGTCATTGAAACTGAGTTCATATATTTCTGCTACTTTCTGGCCTTTCTTCTCTGGCAGAGTTTTAACAAAAAACAAACAAACAAAAATATCTAAGAATACATCTTAGACATGTTTGGCTTTCTACTCTTAATATTTCAGTGGATTGGTTCTACATATTCAAATATGCACACGTGTTGGTTTATGCTACAGGCACACCTGGCAGTGAGCTTTAGGCATTACTGGGATTATTCTTTCAGCCTTTGTTTCTTCACAGAGGAATAAACACACACACACATCAGGATAGGCAGAGTCTGTTGTTTGAAAGGACACTTCTGCATGTATCTGAAGAACTGTGTGTGACTTGTAAACAAGTCAGTGGTGTTCAGCGTGGCGGAGGTTTGGGAGTCGCAGGAAGACCATATCTATTTTTTGTACCCAGATGACTATCTGAAAACCTGTAACTGTCAGGAAGCAGCTGACAAAACAGTAGTGCTGAATGTGAAAATACATAGCATATCAGGACTGTGTGTAGCACTCTGGCTTGTATAGTAAGGAAGAGTGGAATCAGTGAGTTTCTTTACAAACATGTTTGATTTTATACAGTAAGCTCCCTCTAAAGAGACACCTTTGTGTCTTTGGAAGTCAGGCTATTGTGGAATAATGTTGGTGCTTAGTTTGAGGCTTATGTGTGATTAATAGGAGAATAGGAATTCAGCAGAAATTGAGGCTGCTGGTAAACAGTAAGAGGACACTGCTGTCTAGAAGATATTGAGTAGTCTTTTGTTTCTTAGAGCAGAGAAAGAATGGCTCTCCTTGTGTAACTTCACTGGAAGTGTAGACTATTACTTTAATGAAAGTAATTAATGCTTATCTTTGTCAGTTAAAATTGCCCCACACAATGTTAGCTCACAAATCTAACTACCCTGCCATAAATTTACAATCATACGACATACAGTTAGTTCAGATTCAGAGAGATGTACTATTAAAATAGGTAATAGCCATTCTTTCTCATAGTTCTACAACGTGTGTTGCTTTTGCTTCTTTCCCCTTTCACTAGAAATTTGAAGCAGAAACCATTGAAGTCTCAGGCAAAAGCTGAATCTGAGCAGGAAGATTCTTTTACTCAGCCTACCTCAAGCAGAGCTGCCTGTGTTGCAAGCCATAAAACGAACGCTAGCAATTACAACCATAGTTCTTCTGGGGAATCCTCTGATTCTGCATGCCTGGCATCCTTTGAAAGGAATGGAAAAGCTAGATCTGCAACACTAACAAATCGTTCTGCATTGTCATCAGGTCAGAAATGGAGTCTGTTTCAGATGAGGATTTTGATCTTGGTCTTACCTACGAATTGTCCATTAATGTTTCCTTCTGGTTTAGCCATGATTTACAGTTCTGAATTGTCAAACAAGGCTTTCATTTTTAACATTATTTTTTTAGACAAGATTTCTATTTTGTGTATTTTTGAGTTTTGGGTACTTACAATGTTATTAAATGCTCTAAATATAGAGTCTTCTGCTTTTAAAATCCCATAGAATGCAGTAAGTTTACTTCTATTAATGAAAAAGCTTTCTCCTCAGCAGAAATCTGTGAACGGATAATTTTGCTTCTAAGAAGCAGAGCTGTCTTGGTTGTGTATCCATTTTGCGGTCAAGTGGATGGTATTTTTTTGTGCAGCTTTTGTATGGGGATTCACAATAAAGCTGAATTGAGTAAGATTGATAATTTCCCTCAAATCAGCAGCAAAATCTAGCTCTTGCCTGAAAGTTAACTGTATACTTAGAATTCTAATTTTCAGTTATTACTTTCTCTTAACAGATAGTGAAATAGAAGGTTCTTTGGTTTCTTCATCTACTTCCTCTTCATCTTCATCCTCTGCAAGTAGCTCAGAAGACAGCAAAGAAAGCTCTGTGGCTGTTGTGTCACCTCCACTGCACAATGGTATATGTAGAAGAAAGAACAGCAATTGTAGGATAACTAGAAATCGAGCTGCTCAGAGAAAACAAATAGGTAAGAGATGAGTAGTTTTGTTGTGACAGCAAATAACCCAGGTGTGTGTATATATGACTAAACTATTTTTTTTTAATTGATGTATGTATAAGATACTGGTTTTTGATTGGTAGCCATTTTGAAGCTCTCAGAATTCTACACTCAACTTTAAAAGGTAATTTTTCAGTACAGTAACCATTTGGCAGAAACCAAGAGCATACTTGGAGAGAATGTTTTGCACCATTTTATACCTTAAGTAAAAGCAATAATTCATAAAGAAGGTTCTTACCTTTAACAGAATTAGAATGAATCTGGTATTTATGGCATAGCTAAATAATCTCTTTTGGCAGACAACAGAAGCAGGTAGTAACGCCTGTCTCCTTTGTCATGTCTGAGTTGAACCTGTTCCATATTTGACAAGACCTAAGAAACTGCTGTTTTTATGTTTAAGATCTTAATCTCTCCACTCCTTCACAGGAGCACTTCTTCAGGAGAATGGGAATGCAAGAAGGACTGTCAGGAAAAGGTTATATGGAAGTGACTCTGAAAATCCTTCAGTGGTGTCATCGGAGTCACTCGGTAATAGCACTGGTAGACACAGGAAAACTCCACGCAGAAGTGCTGCTGTGGCTGCGAATAAGTTACGGTTAATGAGTGACGTGGAGGAAGAGGTTTCGAGCTCAGAAAGTATTGGCATTGGGTGCAAGAACAGAAAACTGCCTCACCGAAATGCCTCAGCTGCAGCCCGGCGTATGTTGCTGGAGGGCTCTGAGGATGATGTGGGCTTAAAGTCTGAAAGTGAGAAGGAACTAGAAGAGCAGGTTATGAAGAGGAAAACTCTTTCTCAACCTGGTTCATCTGTTGTACGAAGAAAATTTGTCAGCGAATCTGAAAATGGAACTTCAGATTCTGAGACAGACACACAGATGAAGCAGAAAAACTGGCAAAGCAATGGCTACAAGCAGTTACGTGGGACAGTCGAGTCTGCATCTCCCAAAAGGAAAAGTCCCACCCTAGATTCAGAGGAGGACTCCAAAAGCCATAATTCAGAGGATGGGAGCAGTCAGAAAGCTTCTGACCAGTCATTATCTGCACATAATAAGCCTGTGGTGAGCAACTCTGAGGATGAAGCGGATTCTGAACTGGATAGGCAGAATGGCAGAAAAGCAACTGGTCTGCATCTTGCTGTTCCTTTAAAGAAAGCAAAAGTCCTGAGTGAATTAGAGGACACACCAGAATCTGAAACAGAAGACAGAGAAGATGGGAGAAGTTTTGTCTCGGAGAGCTTGGTGCAAACAAAACTTGCAGGGAGTTCAAAATCTGGACCTGGTGCCAGCTTCAATCCCTCTTCTGACACAGAATCTGAGACAGATTCCAATAAGAGTAATTATTGTGAAACTTCATCAAAAACCAAAAAGAGGAAGAGAAAGGGAAAAACAAAGATCATTAGAAAAGGTAAAATATTTAATGTACCTAACTCTTGATACAGACTAGATGGAGGCAATGTAAGATTAATGAATGGATAATGGGTCGGAGGATCTGAACTGTACAAAGTGTAATTGTGTTCCCTGTTCTAAAATAACTAAATGGGGGAAGGATGACTCTATGGTGATTTTGATGGTGGGAGTGTCCGGTAGCCTAGACAAGTTTGCAACTGGGAGGTAACTGAACACAGCACTGAGAGAAAACTCTTTACAGTTTGGGTTTTAGCTCTGTGGTATTTAGTGCTCAGACTGAGCGCTGGCCATTCTCTTGCAGTTCAGGTGAGACACTTCTTTGTGAAAAACGTCATTAAGTCATGACTGCTCTCTCCAGGTTTAACTTGCACTTACCTTTGTAGCAGTATATAGTAACTAATGCTAAAATACCTATTCAGAAGTAATATTGCTGTGAGTGCGTGTTGTGACCATCAAATTTGAGAAGCACTGGCTTTCAGGGTGCTGGCAGAAAGCTAGTGATCTTAAGGACGCTGTGAATGAGTTTGTGGGTAAAATAATAGCTCTTAAGGTAATCTTTCTGTTGAAATTTTCTGTGTTAAAGCAGACTTTCAGCCATTGTTTTCACTTGAAGTAACTTTACTTTCATTTATGATCTTTCATTGATGATTTTTCAAAACAAATTTGATTGAAAGGTGTTCTGATTGTTGTTACTTCCATGTTGTTCACCGGAACCTGGAACTTTGGGGCTTGTTCTGTTGCTCTTGGTGCCACCTTGGTAGCATTCTGATGCGTGGCTGGCTTCTCCCAGGTTTAGCTTTCAAGGTTTGGGCAGGGAAGTTGTGTGTC
Organism: Laterallus jamaicensis coturniculus; assembly: GCA_022605575.1. Lineage (NCBI taxonomy): Eukaryota > Metazoa > Chordata > Aves > Gruiformes > Rallidae > Laterallus > Laterallus jamaicensis. The sequence goes on from JAKCOX010000009.1 coordinate 4,117,654, forward strand.
AGGAGGGGCTTCTGTTTGGGTCTGGTGACCCAGGGAGATGATCCTTACAGGTCTCTTCCAGCTTGAGATAGTCCTGGATTCTGTGACCCTCCTCTCCCATGCTGGCTTCAGTTTCCTGGGTTCAGGGGTGCCTGAGCAATGTTGTATCTAACTGAAACACCGTGTTGCTGCTCTGACTACATTGGCACACTGATGAGACATTACATGAGATGGCTGTAAAGCAGGTCACAACAGCCAGTTGAAGGGCTCAAATTCCAGATAGTTCCAGAAGCAAGATTTACCATTCCACTTGTTTCAAAATGTTTAGTTCTGGTTTAGTTTTGAGTTTTTTCTCCTATAATTTTTTCTGTCGCTCACATGCTTGTATGTGCTGGCTGACACATCACAATCTGGAGAGATGGGTTCTGGGGTTTTCTTAAGCTGATCAGAATGATGCTAGGATTAATTAAAACAGGTTCTGTACATTATCAGGCTCCATATGGCTAGGGGATTGGTCCTGACTTAAAATTTGAATACTGTTCGGAGATCGGTGCTTGGTCTAATCCTTCCAAACCTGTCACTGAATCACAGATACCAGATTATGAACCTCTAAGAACACATTAGGAATTTTAACTGTGCTTGGGGGTCATTGTGTCATCCGACCTTTCTGTGTCCAAGTTGCTTCCTTTCCAGCATTCAGTCTCAACTAACTGCAGCCTTGCCAAAAAATAAGGTGCAGGAAAGGGTTATTTTTTGCAGCACCTATTTTTCTATGTTTTTCCTCCAAACTGAGTAAATTTTTAACAACTTTTGTAAGCTTGATTTTTTTCACATTTCTGTGCCTTCTCAGGTAGTGGCTTTGATGAGCTTGTAATGCAGCTCTTTAAGATTACTGTCTCAAGATTCATCTGTCTCAACAGTTTTCTGCAGGGAATACTTGGATATTTTGTACTAAAAAGAACTTACTGTTTCCAGCTACTAAACATACTGAAAACATTTCTTAACGTTTTAGTATTAGCAAGGTGAGAGGATGCCAGATGGACCTGAGCAGCAGTAAAGGAGATGCTGAGTTCTGTAGTAGCCTCTTGAGCTCTAGACTTACCAGAACTATGTTGCCAATAGGCACTTCGTAAAAACCCAAGAAAATTGGGAGGGAGGGGGGAATCTTTAATAGCTTTATGGAATTGAAAGTCTTACTTTAATGTCCTTCATTTATCAGAACTCCTGAATCAAATATAAAATGTTAGGGGGGTGTTTTGGGAGGGATTTGGGCATTTTTTGAGGCTTGAACCATTACAAGACATTTGGAGAGACATTTAATGCACAAAAAGGCGAGCTATTTGTATAAATACTTTCTCTAGTGAGAATTTGTAGCTTTTGGAGTAGGCAGTTGGTAACATTTCCCTTACCAAGCTTACCTAACACCTCATTTTTAAGTGGAAAACAAGACTGGTTGATTTTTTCAAACTTGCATTGCACTTTCTGTGTAAACATTTTCCATTAAATGCATGAAAGCTGTCACACTGGGTAGCCAACGCTGAGCTTTTGCTCTCTTCAAATTGTCCTTTGAGTGCAACATGGTTGTTTTAACATGTTTGTAGTTAAGCTGTAGCTTCTGCCATACTGTACTGTTTATGCCCATGGGTGTGATATGTTCATTTGTCTTGGAACTCTCAACTTGAAGCACAACTTCTTTTACTTACTTTTTATTTCTTAAACTTTTTGGATGATTTGTTTGGTTGTTTTGTTTGGGGAGGGTTTTTTTGTTAATTCTCATCCTTTTATAATTCTCTTACTTTGGCCGCGGCCGCTTTAGTAACCACTGTTCATCTGCTCAGTAAAGCTGCCAGTCATTGAAAGCAATTCCAGCTTTGTTTTCTGTGTGCAGTTGGTACCAAACATTTCAAGTATCAATGTGTGTAATTGATTAGTTGCCACGGGCTCCATTTGCTTAATTACCAAAGATTTAACAAGAAACAATACGTATTTGGGTTTTTTTAAACTTTATTAGACATAATTTGCTGGGTGGGGAGGGCCTCATTTGTTACAATACAGTCTTCATACAAAATGTTTACGATCCCTTGCTGTGTATAACCACCCAAACATTGAGTAGAATGTCAGCAGGGGAGGGGGTAGCACTAATTTTTTTAGGCTGATGTCCTTTTAAAACTCTTAAATGATGAAACCCCCTCTAAAGGAAATAAAATCCTTAAGATAAGCTTGGGGCAAGAGTGAGTATCACAGACTTTTTTTCCAGGACCATGAAATAGGCACTTTGTAAGCCAATGAGGATAAAATACAGTAACAAAGACTTGCATCATCTGGGCTTTGTTGCACAGTCACCTGCCAAGAGGGCTCACTATGCTGGCAGCTTACTGAAAAACTGAGTGTTAGGTTTCCAGTATGTAACTGAACCAGGGCAGTTAAAGACACAGAGCCAAGTTAGAGGCTTCTTACATCATTGTCCTGCTTACAGGCAAGTAACTTGGGGCCATTTAGCTTTGTTTATGGTGGGACCTATTCCCCCGTTCTTTTGTTGAAAATTAGTTGTCCTGTGTATGAACTGATAGCTATGGTTGGATAATGTTTACTGTAAAACACAGTATCTGCTTTCCTTTTCAGTTTATCTGATCTTTAATCTGATTTGGGACACTTCTGCAAGTAGTCAATTACTTTTAAATTAGCAGATGCCCTTACTAGCTTGTTTTTATCCTCAGCAGTCAGTAGATAGAACAAATGATGGACTCTTAGCACAGCCTTGGTGTGGTTTGCTGAGCTGATACACGTATTTATTGCTCTTTTCTAGAGGCTGATAGCTAACTGTAGATAGGAAGCCGAGCTTCCTAAGTAAGCTTGTACTTCTAAAAATCATTGTTAATTACTGCTGAAGTATATGCATGCTTTTATTTAAATACAAACCTGTAGAGGCACATAAGTATTCTAACATATAAAACATGGTGTATATATAGTACTATAATGCATGTTATATTTTATATAGTATCTGTTATATATATTATATAGCATGGTTTCAGATACATTAAAAAGCCTAAAGCAATGTTTCCACATAAATTGCCTCACTGGTCAGTTGGGGTTGGGAAGAACTTTGGGGACTGTTGCACACCTCACAGATGAGCTGGCTGGAGGGACAGCTGGGTAATTCCTACCCAGACTTTCAGGTTTGGAGTTTGATGGTGTGAACTCCAAGGCAGCTTGTCAACCTTGGTAACCTCAATGGGCAAGGCCTTTGTATCTTGGTGCCTTTCTTTTAAATGTGCTCCCCGTTTTTGTGGGTAAAGGGGGTTTGTTTAATCCTCCCTCTTCCTGCACGGGGAGTCTGCTTGCTAATTTGCAGTGTTTAATTCCGCAAGTTCATTATGTAGTTTCATTGAGCTTTAATTAAAGCCTTAATTAAAAAATAAGATGAGCTTTGTACAAATTTGCTTCCAATTTAAGATTTTATATACAAAATATAGATTGACCATTCCAGTAGTGTGCTTCAGAAAGGCTGTACTTCATGACCCTTCAGCTTTTCAGCAGCTAATTCATTAGACAGAATGCAACTTTGAAAATATCCATAGTCTGTTTATTGTGATAAAGGCTTTTGTTTTCTCAAGAGGCGTCTATAACAGCTAAGCACCTATCTCTGTGATAAACTGGGTGAAGTCACTGTGTGCATTCTTTTTTCTTTAGCTGCCTTGCTTGGAATAGTTTCAGGTGTTGTTTTTAAGTTTTAAACATTTATTTCATCAGATGGCCAAAGTCAGCACTCGGCATTAATGCTGGGCAGTCTTTTCCACCTTTCTACCATGATTCTTCCCTCTGTTTGCTAAGTATAGGTGGCATATCATCCAAAGTGATGAGTTTAAGCTAGAAGAAAGTTGACTGTTATCAGGAAATGAGGCTACTGTAATGTAAGGGCTTTAATGGGGCACGCTTACCTATTTCAATCATAAAATCAGTAACAGCCATGAAGAAATAAGAGTTGCACAGCAACCTTGGAAAACTAACTTTGCAAAACCCATTTCTGCTAAAGTAGCAATCACTTGTCATTTTCTATCAAGTCTATGAAAATAAACTTAGTTCAAGAATTTCTGCTTTTAATTTTTGATATCTATGAGTAACTCAAATTTAGGCAGTAAAGGATTAGTAATAGACTACTGATCTTTGTAGCATCGTGTATATTACAGATCAAGTATTTGTTGTAAAACTCAACGTAAGCAGCAAGTGCTGTATTAAAAATACCAAATGGAAGATTCACTGTTGGAAGCAGCCTTACTGTTTAAGTCACTAAGGAGCCGAATGGTTTAAATGTTTTCTATGTATGTGAAACAATTCTGCAACTTTGAGCTCCATCTGGGGCTTGTGGCTACATAAAATAGGGCAATATTTTAGATTAAAGAGGTCTAAAATGTGTCGTAATTCATTTGGGGAGTTCATTCTAGTAAGAAAAGGAGAGTTTGTAACAACAGAAGTATTAGTAACATGAAAGCATTTGTTTGCCTAGTTGGGTAATTTATAATTTCTAAGTTAATTACTGGAGTGATGCTAAAGAATGTTACTTTCAAACCTTCCCATTATTCCAATGCAAGAGAGTAATCCTGAGAGCTACACGTATGCCTGGGGCTGACTGGCTGGTTTTAGTAAACACTGAAGGTAATCTGCACATAACACTTGACACTTAAGAAAAAAAAGGCTTCTGTGTATTTTATTGGAAGTGGTGGTGTTTGGGCTTAATAAATTCATTATTCCAGGGATGTAAGTTACTGAACCTGCTAATCTTTATTTTGTAGAATCAACACCTGAGGAGACTGGACAAAGTGCCAAAGTGCTGAGGAGCAGAACGTGTTTCATTAACTACAAGAAACACATAAAGCTGTCCAATGTGGCCGGGAAGAAAAACCCACGCAGGTGTGCCACTCTGGCAGCTAGCAAGATTAAAATAATGAGCGATACAAAGGAAGAATTATCGAGCTCAGAAAGCGTTTGTGCAGTAAAAAAGAACAGAAGGCAGCTTCATGGCAACGTGTCTGCAGCATCTAGGAAGAAACTGGTGGGCAGCTCGGAGACAGAGGCTTGCTACAAGTCTGAAAGTGAGAGAGAACAGCTTTCAGGCCGGAAAAAACCTTCCTGCCCTGAATCATCCACCCTGAAAAGAAAATACATCAGCGAGTCTGAGAATGAAAAGACAGAATCTGAGGCAGAGATAAAAGTGACCCAGAAGCAGAGTGATGATAGCCACAAGCCAGCATACAAAAGAGTCTGTACTGTAGCTCTCAAAAATCTTCAGTGTGACTCTTCAGATGAGAATTCCACAAACCACAAGATGGAAAATGGGAGAAACTGGGGAAGTTCTAGTCGGTCAACCTCAGCCCCCAACCATCATACGAGCAACTCTGAAGAGGAGGTTGATTCTGACTCAGCGAAACACAAACCTAAAAATACCAGAGAAGTATCAAACAGAAAATTGAGAGGAGCTTGCAAAAGATCAAAATTATCGGATGGCTTCAGAGAAACAGCAGAATCTGATCCAGGGGGCAGGAAAGATGAAGAAAGCTCAGTATTGGGGAATGTACCTGGGACTGCAAGAAGTTCAAAAGCCCTTTTCAACTGTTCTTCTGATTCAGACTCTGGAACCGATAACAGTATCTATAGCGATGCCACAGGAACAAGAAAGAGGAGAAGGAAATTGGAGGTCGTTAGGAAAGAAATTACCAACTCTAACTCAACTAAGCCTTCCAGAAGACCTCAGCGACGGAAACGTTGGAAACCTAAGCAAGAAAATGACTCTGAAGATTTGGAATACACCAAATACAGAAGAGCCAATCGCCGCTCTAAGATAAGAACTCGGAATGGCGGGAGGCGGACTGTGAGATACAACGATTGTGACGACGAAGACGACGACAGAGGTTTAGATGATGTAGATTGCGAAACGTAACCTTAAAAGGAAAAGCCAGCCCATGTGTTTTTTATGGTAATAGCACTAGAACTCATGATGGATGCTGGCTCTTCTTTGTCCTACATTTCAGGGAATATATTTATATTTTTCTATGAAAAAGTTATGAATGTGATTAGACGATGACTTTCTCCTTTTCATATTTTGACTTGCACTTGCCTGCCCATGTAGCAGCATTTAGCACAGATGCCAAAATGTGCCTCATTATAGGGGCAATTTTTTTTGTCTTTACTGGTATTTTATTACATATAACAAGAGTTTAAAAAAGAAAAGTTAAAACACTGCGCATTCAGGTTAATAGCAGTATGTTGAGTATTATTGTTATGGGTGCTGCAATGGAATACTACCTAGGTCATAATAATGTTCAAGAACAGATTTCAAATGTCTTTAATGCTGTATGAAATCATATACAATAGTAACAGGCTTATAAATAATACTATACACTATAAAAATCTGGCGGATGCTGGCATTGCACCGAAAGAGTAACGAACGGTCTCTAGGCTAGTAACTTTACAACTTGTATTAGTACAGATGTTAAATGCTCTGTACTTCCATTATGGGTAACATGCAACTAGAACCAGCTACCAGTGGAAAAGCGTATTTGCTAATTAAAGGCGTATTGGTGCTGGTAAAGAGAGGGTTTATGCTGACAGGTAGTACTATCATCATTAATGTGACTTCTATACTGTAAACTTAAGGATATGAAATGCAGGTGAACTCTTGGGCCTAAGGGGTTTTGTGTGTTTTCTTTATAAAATAGAAAAACAAACAAAACACTTGTTCTGTTTTCTTTATGCGTGAAAAGCTTGAGGTGCAGGATTCTTACATTCCAGACCTTTTTGCTACTTTTCTGTTGTTCTTCCATATTTAAACTTTTCAGTGCTTTAATGTTAGATTTCTCATTGAATTAAACCTTATCAGTTTCTGATTGTTGCAGTCCATCTCCTATTTTCAAAATGTTTGAAGCAGCTGTTGCTGACAAGAAATAATCCTTGCATAGAAGACAGACAGTTTCTCCAGGAAAAATGTGTAGGTCACATTTTGGTTGGCCACGTGTCAACCAGGAGAACATGGAGCACCTCTAACCTTGTTTTTTCCCTGGAGCTGGGCTGGCAGGAGCCCCAGCATTGCTGCCTTCAGTCCAGCACCAGGTGCTTGGTGAGCTCTGCTCCTTCCCTACTCTCTTTGTTTTCTCCCTCTGCTCTGCTGGTTCCCTTTCTCACACTTGGTAAGACTTGGTGATTCCTGACCTCATCATTCAAAAGGAGACGTTGGAATACTAAATCAATCCTAACCATTTTTTTTTAACTAAAATAAAAAGTCTGTGAATTAGTTTTCCAGCAGATTGGATTGGTAGCACTATCTGAAAGGAGTCTTTTGGGAGAAATGAGTCAGTAATTCCAGCTCTACTTGTGCAAAGGGAAGCAATAGAAAAGGGAGTCCCATGTGCTGCTTACCAGCAGTCAGCAAGAACCACTTTTCCAGCGTTGCTGACATCATGTGCCAAAAGATGTATTTACCATCCTATCTGGAACGTTACCTCGGTACAGAGAGAACTCTCTCTCTCCTCCAAACTCCTATGTGAAGTCCAGGAATAACCTGGCTTATGGAATTTTTGCCCTGGAACGTTCTTCATTTAGAACACAGTCCTTACTAGGACATAGTAGGGTTTTGTAAATTCCAGTTAGGTGTTCATCTGAATTCTGCAAGTTGGTTTCTAAAATACGCACACGGTTGTGTTTAGTGATGAAACTTGGAGGTTGCTTTGTGTATCTTACGTTTTAGGGGCAACTTTGTTAAAAGAGAGTAAGTAAACTGGTATTTTTCTATTATCCATAAAATGAACGCGTTGTTCAGCAGCTGCTTATCCCAATGTTCTATGGAGTGTGATCTCCAGTGCAGGAATAAATACTGGTGTAACAGCTTTCAAGCGAATGTCAGAGTGTTTATTAATCTTAAGTTTAAAAAGCAAAAATTGGGCTACTACTAGGTTTGTGCTTGTATTTCAGGTTTAGGCTTAAGGAGGTGGTTTTCTTTCTCACCCTTTTTCAGATGCTGTGTTCTCTGTCACGCTGCACTCATGTGCCACATGTTTGCAGCGATCCCTGAAAGCTGGGGAAAGGTTCTGGCCTCTATTTGTAAATCCAAGAGGGAATTACTGGCTTAGGGCCCGTAACACTTTATTTTCTAAGTAAAGCAAATGCTGTTTTGTACTTCCTAATTTTATATCTAGTTGCAAAGAGCCGGTAGGAGAAGGCAAGATTTGACTGGAAAGCGGCTTTTTTGTCTTTTGCCCTCCAAGAGTTTGTTAATTTAAAGGAGCTCCTCCCAGGCTGTCTGGTTTAAGCCTTGCAGGGAGCAGTTCTTCCATCTCCCTGGCCCCTTCGCCCATCCGCGTTCTGTCGTTAGCCTAGCCGTACTCAGGGACGTGACGCATTAGCCCTGTACAAGTACTATGCTTAGTACAGCTGCTCTGCGGCGCGTTGGTACGCGGGCGGCGTTCTGCAGGGGCTGGTTGGTGTCGTGTACCTCTGAAGGCGAGCCCCGCAGCGGCGCCCGGGGAGCGGGACCAGGCGCGCAGGCCTGACGCCTAGGAGAACGCCGTTCCGCGGGGCGAGGAGCCGTTTGCGTACGCGTGGAAGCGGACCGAAGTAAAGCTGTTACTGAACGCCTGCCTCTGCGCCTCTCTTGTGTCTCTCGCCGTGACGGGTCGGGTTCTCCCTCACCGGCAGCGGCGCTCGGGTGCGCTCGGCCGCCCCGCGGAGCAGGCCTGCAGCCGGGCCCCGCTCCCTCCCTGCCGGGGCTGTCCCGCCGCCTTAAGCGGAGCCTCCTGCCGCATCCCAGGCTGCGCCGACGGGACTGGAGCTGCCGCGGGGAAGCCGCCGCCTCTGAGTGCCCGGCGGGGCGGCCCTGGCGCAGCTGCAGAGACCGAGCAGGTCTCCCGGTGCCCGCTCTATGGTCTGCGCGGGCGGAGCGTCACCGGGCGGAGGGGAACTCGGTGGTGCCGGAGAACCAGAGCGTCTCGGCGCGCAGGCGCGCTTCCCGGTGGGGCGGCGGCAATGGCGACGTTCTTCGGCGAGGTGGTCGTGGCGCCGTCCCGCGCCGGCGTGGACGATGAGGAGTGGGCTGAGGAGGGCCGCGAGGAGACGCCCGAGGACCGGGAGATCCGCAGGGAGCTGGAGAAGAAAAGGTAGCTGCCCCGCAGGGCACCCCGGCCCTCTCCCTGCCGCTGCGGAGCGGCTCCCCCCAGTCCCGCCCCGCTGGACGCCCTGTGGTGGAAGGGGCCGCGAGGGCCATCGAGCCCCACTCCTGGCCCCGCGCCGGGCCAGCCGGGTCACAGCGTGGGACTGAGCGCCTGGTTCAGGCGCTTCTTGAGCTCAGCCAAGCTGGGCGCTGTGACCCCTTCCCCGGGGAGCCTGTCCCAGCGCCCGGCCACCCGCTCGGTACAGAGCCCCCTCCCGACATCCAGCTTACGCGAACAGTGCGTTCGTGGCCGTCATGCACCCGCGGTTAGCTCACGCTGGTAGGGCGCCTGTGCTTCAGAGCGCACCTGGCCTTAGGGAGGGCGTTAGGCGTTGGGACATCCCTGCGACGGACCCGCGGGGCGGCTAGGGACGGGGGCAGGGAGCGCTGCGCCGCTTCCCTCCGCCTGTTTTGCCAGGGAGATCGACGTCCTCTGGACCTGGAAGTCGGAGAGCTCTGCTGAGGGGCCGTTTACCTGCTCCAAGTTCATCGTAGCCAGTGTAATACTTCTGCCTTGCTGGCCTAGCGAGGTTTTGGTTGTTTGTTTGAGAAATCTGTGATATCTGGTGTGTCAAGAAGTACCCCCGGGGCGGCTAGGGACAGGGAGCGCTGTGCCACTTCCCTCCGCCTGTTTTGCCAGGGAGATCGACGTCCTCTGGACCTGGAAGTCGGAGAGCTCTGCTGACGGGCCGTTTACCTGCTCCAGGTTCATCGTAGCGATCGGCCGTAACGCGGCAGGTAGGCTGGTGCGAGCTGCGGGAACAAACCGACCCAGGCTCTTGAATGCTGCGGCCGGGCCCTTGCTGTCCGCTGATGTTGAGAAGAAAGGAGGGTGGGAGAAAGTGTTCCAGGATGCTGTTTTTGCCACAGTCCTTGCCAGGGTCAGTCTCTGCCATAAGACTGGTCCATCGTGGCGTCCAGCTCTGCTTTTGGGGAGCAGAGCTAACCCTGACCCAGCCAGAGAGACACCGAGTGAGCCTGTGAAACACGTTTCCTTACAGCTGCTTAGTCCTCCTGCCAGATTACATTAAAATGACACATTTTCAGTTGAAGAGAGGAAGAAAACTCTGGGGTTTGGATTTTAGCTGGGACAATCCTGCTTTTCCTTGATCTGACTTGTGTTTGCTCATCAGCTCTCCTGGATTGTTTGCTACCTGGCACAAGTTTCCTTCCAGTTGTAGCAATAAGGATCTGACAAAGATGTAAAAGAATTGGTCAGTGAGCTGTAATGGTGATTTTTTTCTTCTTTTATCGATCAGTCCCTTTCTCATGTTTTACTTCCCTACTTATCCAGAATGCCTTCCTTTGAGGTGGTTATTTACGCTTTAGAGTCTTGAAACACCCTCCCCCCTTCCCACATGCTTAGCAAGGTCTTGAGTTTTTAAACAGCTGTTTTGCTGCAAACATAAAGAAGTTTTTAAGTCTTCCTTATACTTAGGTTGCATTTAGATGATATTTAACCTAACTCTGCTAACTTGTTTTTTCTTGAAAAACAATTTTAGGTCTGTCTTCTGTTTTAATGGTAGCTTTTGACAGGAATTTGATTTAAGAGCTATAGATCTAGGATCTTTTTTTGCTACAAAACCATGCACACCCTTGTCACTACTTCCTAGAGCCAGTGTAATACTTCTGCCTTGCTGGTCTAGCGAGGTTTTGTTTGTTTGTTTGAGAAATCTGTTATATCTGGTGTGTCAAGAAGTACAACAGACTTAATATTTATATCCTTGGAGTATAAGGAAGGAATCAAAGTTGACCATAGCAAAATAATTCTGGAGGACACATATGTCTGTTGTTAGGGATCTCTACAGGTAAAACTGCTCTTTATCTTTTAAGCCCTGGTAAGGTGAAATCATTCACATTCTTGATCTGTGGTGGATTTGGTCCATAAATGTATCTTGGGTGGGAAAAAAGTAGCAGTTTATTGTTAAACTTGAGTTTGCAAAGAAATAGTCTAATTCAGTTTGGGTGTTTATTTGTCGAGCGAGGATTTTAATCTGTATAAATTAACAGTGGGGTTTGGCTTGGGGGTTGTTTTGCAGCTTTCCTGTCATCTTTTATTCTGGATTCTGTATGCTGGGAAGTAGTTGGAGTGGTGAAGCTGTGGAACGAGTGGTGCCGAACGTCCGACACGACGCATGTCCTCCCCACAGATTCGTTCTGCCTCTTCTACCGATTGATATCGGACCCGACAGTAAGTCACGTGCGTGTGACGTCACCCGTGTTTTAGCTTTCTCCATCCACCCCCTGCCCTGCCCAGGGCCAGCGAAGCACTAAGGCTGCTGCAGTATTCTCTATTAGTCTCACAAAAACCTGAAGGGTCGTTTTGCTTGCCGAAGGTACCGGAAGTTGGGGCGCGTGGAGTTCAGTACAGAGATGGTGTATGGCCACCTGAGTGCTTCACAGCACTCGGCTGTCGGGCCGAGCTCAGAGGGTGGTGATCTGTAGAGCAGAGTCTGGCTGGAGACTTGTGACTGGCAGTGTTCCCCAGGGGTTGGTGTTGGGTCTGGTCTTGTTTAACATCTTCATCGAGGACCTTGCTGAGGGAATAGCATCCACCCTCAGCAAGTACGCCGATGATACAAAGCTGGGAGGGGTGGCTGACACGCAGGAACACTGCGCTGCCATCCAGCAAGACCTGGACAGGCTGGAGAGCTGGGCAGGGAGAAACCAGATGAAATTCAACAAAAGCAAGTGTAGAGTCTTGCACCTGGGAAGGAGTAACCGTCTGTACCAGTACAGGCTGTGGGATGACCTGCTGGAGTGAAGAGGAGCTATGCAGAGAAGGACCTGGGGGTCCTGGTTGATGACAGGTTGGCCATGAGCCAGCAGTGTGCCCTGGGGGCTGAGAGAGCCAGTGGGATCCTGGGGTGCATCAGGAAGAGTGTGGCCAGCAGGTCAAAGGAGGTGATCCTTCCCCTCTGCTCTGCCTTGGTCAGGCCCCACCTGGAGTATTGTGTCCAGTTCTGGGCTCCCTGGTATAAAAAAGACAGAGAGAGAGTCCAGAGGAGGGCTACGAGGATGATTAAAGGCCTGGAGTATCTGCCCCACGAGGAAAGCCTGAGTGAACCAGGACTGTTCAGCCTTGAGAAAAGAAGACTGAGAGGGGATCTGATGAATGTTTATAAATATCTCAAGTGTGGGACACAGGGAGAAATAGCCAGCCTCTTTTCAGTGATACGTGGGGACAGGACAAGGGGCAGTGGCCTCAAGTTGGAGCACAGGAGGTTCTGCACCAATATACAGAAGAACTTTTTGACAGTGAGGGTGACAGAGCCCTGGGACAGGCTGCCCAGGGGGTGTGGAGTCTCTGTCTCTGGAGATATTCAAGACCTGTCTGGACGTCTCCCTGTGCAACCTGTCCTAGGGAGCCTGCTCTGGCAGGGGGGTTGGACCCGATGATCTCTGGAGGTCCCTTCCAATCCCTACAACTCTGTGATTCAGTGAATGAAAAATCTGCATTGAAATAAGGTCAAAGAAGCCTGAGAAAACTGAACAAGTTGTTGGCTGCAGTCACGTCACTGGTACATGTGGTGATGCGCTGCTGTTGTTGTTGTTGTTGTGCTCCTTAAAACACTTGCTTACACAGCTTTTTTTTTTTTTTTTTTTTTTTTTAAAGGTGTTGTTGTGCCAGTGTAGCTGCTACGTCGCTGAGGATCAGCAGTTCCAGTGGCTTGAAAAGGTAAAACTGTCAAGACAACAAATTGAGCAAGATCTTAGGGGCGGGGATCTTAACGTAAGCATCACCTTCCCCTCCGATATTCTAAACATCACATTATTGTAAGTAACAGTTTTCCCTCTGGATCTCTTTTCTTAAATATTGAACAAATTAACAAACTTACTGTCTGCAGATGCTGTGAAATGCCATTCTGGATGCTGCCAGCTGGAACTTACCAGCCTTTGTGTGTATACTTTTCTTGAACAGTTTCAGGTTTGTTGCCCATTAACCACTCTCTGAACATTTTTCCTGTTTGGCTTAAGCTTCCTACCTTTAAGCTGCATTTCAGCTCCGGGAGAATCCTTCCTTTGAAAATAACAACGTAGCTGCATCTGTCTGGCTGCCAAAGGATCACCAGACTGTTTCGCTGTTGTGAAACTTATGATGGATGGTATCTTTGCTAATGGGTGTGTTCTGTTCCTGTCACGAGGAGGAACTCTAAAGGGAGGTGCCTCCAAAGCACTGTCTGTCCCATTTGTTCATAGGCTTTGTGTGCCAAGTGCCTTACCCCAGCATCGTTCAGGCACAGGAACGCTGCTGGGTCATTCAGGTTCCCCTCCCACCCCCAGATACCGTCGTGTTGATTTTAATAAGATAAAGCCAGGGGGGAATGTTTTGGCTGTTGAATTTCTTTATGGATCTGGGTCACTGCTTAGCCTCAAGGGAGTATGGCTTGTTCTGTCTTGTGTCTGCTTGCTGACCTGTCTTCCTTGGAATCTGTGTCGCTCTGACGGACAGGCAGAGGATTCTGAAGCTGTTACATTATGTGGAGGTGGCGTAAGGCTGTGGCTACAGGTTCAGAGAGTGAGACGAAAAGCAGTGTGTGTCCACTGAGAGCAAGTCCTCAGACTGAGCTTCAGTGACACCTGCTTGGTCTGGCCAGCCAGCTGGCCCAGCCAAGGCCTGAGAAGGATTGCGTGGTTACAAAGGAGAATCGTAGGAGCAGTGGGAAGGAGCCAGAGAGGGTGTGGTGGGGCAAAGAGGGTGGAAAACTCAGGTAGCTGATGTGTGATGCGGGGAATTCAGACCCAAGTCTGTGTAGTACTACCCTTTGGTAGTTCCATGGCCTGTTGAAGAGTTAGTTTCGTTCACTTTGTGGAGGGAGAGTAATGGTTCACTTCAAGGTCTAGAAACCCTAAGACACAAAACATTTTGGTTTTGCTGTATGCTACGTGTTCTTGCCATTGATTTAAGCCAGGATGGCAAAAGGAAGGTGGTTGTGGTTTTGCTGTCTTCTCACAGATGAGTTATTTTCCAATGTGGGTGCTCAGCAACAGTGGGACTGTACGGTTTTCCCTAGTCAGCGTTCTTGAGTGTTTTTAGGCTTTATGGTTATTGGTATTTTCAAACATACAGCAGAAACGCTGTCCTGGTAATCGTCTGCTTTTAGTGCAAGTTACAGGCCTGTTTGGTATGCTTCATTCATTCTGATTCATTGAGCATCTTCGTGGTCTCCACGAGCCAGGTTTCCACTTCTCTCTGTGCGTGCTTTCCCAGTCAGCGACCACCCACAGAGTGAGAACTCGCTGGCTAAAGTGGCACAGCCCTGCATAGCAGCCAGGGCCGCCAACCAGGTCAGCGTGCTGCAGGTGGCAAAGGCGTGTGCTTCTGTGGTGTCGCATTGGCTTCGGTGTTACAGCGGGAGCAGCCGGCTTCCCTTCTGTGATCAGTACCCTATACACAGGCAGGCAGGTTTCTGTACCTGCCAGATTCCCTACTTCCTTGCCCATCATCGGTCTGAAGACGACAGTGTAGGAGGAGGGTGCGGGTTTATCGTGCTGCTTCTCCTTTGGGCATACCTTCCTTAACAACAACAGGAGGCTCCAGAGCGTGTTGGTGTCTTGTGCCAGTGTGCAGTGGGTCCAAATCTGCGTTCTGTACAATGTTTTTGAAACTTGTTTCTTTGAGGAAAGCTGTGGAGAAAATGAGGTTCTCATTCCCAGTTCTCTGTTCAACTCGAATATAATGAAATAAAATCTGAGTATTTAAAATTAAAACTCCCTTTTAAAGTACCATGGAACACCTAGGGAGCCTGATTACAATCTCAAATGTCTTGAGGCTTAGTGAGTTGCCTTCCTGTCATAAGCAGCCTGGTTTTGTTTGGAGTCTTTTTTCTTTCGTTAGTCATCAATAGTTAAAATAGTAAATCTTAAATAGGTTTGCAGGTGAGTAGAAAGTGCTGAAAACCTGAAGAAAATCCATAGATCTGGCAGACATGTTAGCAGTTCTTTTGGCTTTTTATCTCAATTCTGAGAAACTTCGGCCCGAAGTTTTTGGTTCAAGTCTTAGTGAACCTGAATGAAACCACTGGTTCCCATCTGGAACTGAAACAAACCTTTGTGTTTTCAGGCTGCGATTGTGAGAAGATACATTTTGCTTACCTGTCAACCTTTTTATTTCAGGTTTTTGGCTGCATGCAGAAGGAGGGCTTGCAAGTAATTATTCTTTCAACGTGCCCAGTAGCTGATTATAAAACTCAGGAGTCCACCTTAACGCTCCCATCTCCGTTTCTGAAAGCCTTGAAGACACAAGAATTCAAAGCCCAGGTCTGCTGCCCACTGCTGGAACAACCCAACATCGTGCGAGACCTTCCTGCTGCTGGTACTTTGCAATTCCAGTTATTTACACAGAATCACAAGGTTGGAAAAGACCTTTAAGATCATCAAGTCCAACCATTCCCATCCTATGCTAAACCATATCTCTAAGTACCTCATCTACCCTTTTTTTAAACACACCCAGAGATGGGGACTCAACCCCCTCCCTGGCAGCCTGTTCCAGGCCCCAACAACTCTTTCAGTAACAATTTTTTTTCTAGTATCTAATCTGAACCATTCCTGGTGCAGCTTTGTGCCATTTCCCCTTGTCCTGTCTCCTGTTACTCGGCTGAAGAGCCCATTACGAGGCTGCTGGTGGCAACGCCAGACACGTTAAAGAGAAGATCATCCCGTTGCAGTATTTCCTTGGCCTTTTGGAAATGAATTCATAATGTTTTGATGTTTTACGTGGTGCTTTCTAAAACAGGGACAACTTTCAAAACCACCCACAAATCCTTTTACCACTTGTGTGCAGGACATGAGTACTGGCAAATTCTTGAGTATGACCTCACAACATGTCTTGTGTTTTGGGGCTCACTTATGGAGTACCAAACTAGTGGTACCATGAGGAACAACCTATCTGGCAGGAGCTGAAAGTGGATGATTTTTCTAGAAAAAAATTATCTCATTTGCACCTTGCTTTGAGATTTTATGTTTTAAGGGGTTGGATTGGGTTTTCTTTGGGTTTGTGGAGTTCCCCACAGAAACTCTAATGATTTTTGTTTGCCTATATTATATAGTTCTCAGTTAAGGTATTAACTTACTCTTAAGGAAAAGTTAACAACTGCATGTAGTAGGTTTCGGTGGCTGGTTTGGTTGTGTACCTGAGGGTCAAGGGATGGCTGGTCTAGCAGTCAGGATCCTGAAGTAGTTAATTTACAAACTTCCAAGCTTTTGAACTTCTTTTGGAACTTTTACTGAACCAGTGTGATTTTTATATACAGAGAATGTGAGATTCCTTCTCCACTGAATCTAACACGTTTTCCTTTGATGTGTGTTTAGTTTTGAGCTACTGTCAAGTCTGGCAGATCCCTGCGGTGTTGTATCAGTGTTACACTGATGTCATCAAACTGGACACGGTCACAATCGAAGCATTCAAGCCTCTGCTTTCTTCTGAAATCCTGAAGAGTTTAGTCAAGGTAAAATTCCATATTTAAAAATTAGTGGGAGGTTTGGTCTGTTCTGGTCTTGCATCTCGTGTGTTCTGCTGCCCGCCTGCCCCTATGAGGATGCCACCTGGAAAGGATGATGTATGTAATGTATGGAAACATGCAAGCTTTATCAGCAGAGGACAGATTTTATTTACATCTGTTCATAAGGTGCTTAGAAATAATGAATCTACAGCTTCCCTCAGAACTTCATTTTGACTTTTCAGGCTCTTGCAGCAGCGTTAGTGACCATCAAAGCTGCAGTTTTCTTCAGAGGTGTCTCCTGTTAAAGCCTTCAAGTGTTCTAATTTTTTTCTTACATTCTGCATTTATATGCAGGATGGCTCTGTTCTACCTCTGTATCTACCTGTCTAGCAGTGAAAAGCTTTGCAGAAAGTTTATTTTGACCTGTACACTTCTTTCTGGAACTAAGACTGGAGTTCTAAAGATGATTCATAACAGTTCTGCAGTCGAGCAGCTCTGAAATGATGGCATTGTAGCTATTGAAGCGTATGTTTTTCTTTCTGAAGTGTTTTTACTTGCAGCATAGTTGATTCAAGACACATCCCTCAGTTTTGCTGACTGAACTTACATTTAAATGACAGAAGAGGTTTATGTGTACTGAAGTTATTTATCTCAGCTTTAAATGTGGGAGTTGCAAGTTAGTTTTCATTACGACTTCTGCTGGTTTGGTTATAAGTTGAACAGACTGGTGGAGAAATAGTGAAACCCTGAAGGAAAGAAAACAGCCAATAAGCAGGTTCTTCCTCTCATGCACAAGCAAGGAGGAATGCAAGTTAACATCCCCTGGTTGAACTGCAGATTCATTCAGAGCCTTGAGCAGGTCTCAGATGGAAGAGTTCTCATTTGGAAGAGTTTTGTTCAGAGTTACGACTTGAAGCAAGCTGATGTTCAGAGTAATGAGCGTTAGCACAGAGGACAAGGAGGTTTTGTTGCTGTATTACTGGCAGCGTGGCTGATGCTGATGTCTCTTCCCCTTCCTAGGATGCATCTGAAAGCACAAAGATTTTGAAGAAGTTACTGACAGCCAATGAAACTCACAGTAATATCTACATCTAAAGAAGACATTTATGACATTGACTGCACTTTTGTAAACTCTGGCTTCTTCTGTAGAGGACGTTTTGCAACTATAGTTGTTTCCTTACAAGTGGAATAAATCCCAGTAGAATTTTACCTCTGCACTCATTTTGTTCCTTCCAAGCCCATCGCTACAAACACGTCCATTTCTTCTGAGTGGCTTGGGAGACTTTCTTCTGGAGCAGTTTCAGGAAAGACATCTTGACTACGAAGAGCACCTCCTCCTTCCTCTCCTGAAGGGATTGTCTTACCTAAATGTATGTAAAAGAGGAGACACAGTCAAGGAGTTCTGTCTGTATCTAATGAGAACACCTGTTCTTTGCTCTAGTTGGAGATGCAGACGTTTCCCAAATACTCCATCTTCTTTAACAATTTGTCTGTGACAGAGAACATGCTCTGCATCCTTTTACATACAGAAATATATACAATTTTGTCTGTATGTGTGAATGATACATGCACAGGTATGTGTCCACCTACCTTTTATATACATGTGGCGGTACCAAATACAGTAAGGACAGTATGGTCACTAGATTTAAAGGGCTTACTAGTGGAAAATAATCCAGCTTTACCGTTTAGGAGGAGGCAGGAATGTGGAGCTGTTTTGAACTGCATGGGCGAGCTGTGACCTGGGTTCACTGAGTAGATCGTCGCAGGTGCTGGGGATGCCGCTGCTGGCGGATGTGGCAGGAAGAGGTTGTGGCTCTGGTCTGCAGCGCCTGACTTGGTACTGACAGCTTCAGACCCCAGTCAGGCACCCTAGAGGTGCAGGAGCGTTCCCAGCTGTCAGATCTCTGACCTCTCCTGGTGAAACGGGCTGGTAGGCTCGCAGGCTGCTTCTGCTGGATTTGCCAGGGGAAGCGGGTTTGATCTGTCCACTAAAAACTCTGAATTGCTGGCAGCAGTAGGAATAGTAGGAGGTCTCTTATGCAGCCTGTGTGATTTTGCAAGGAAGGTAAAATTTCAGGTTTTAAAGTGTCTTAATTCACTGAAAGTTGCTAACAATTTCAGCAGTGTATTTAATACACTTATTAGGGTGGGCATGCATTTCTACCCTGCATATGTCCTCTGTTTAATTTAACTTACTGTTTAAGAAGATGGTGCAAAAAATGGCATTTCTGTTGCTACCAGGTAATTCGTTGGTGGTGTCACCACACAGAGATCTTTAAATTACCCGTAGCTTATCCTTTTGTTCCAAAAGGATAACAGCTCCAAAGTTCTCCACTGACTTTGACTTACAGTGGGTGGATGCCCTGTGGGCATTTTGGAACCGTTCTTTCCTTTGACTGAGCTGTGATCCCTTCAGGTCTGAAAGCAGCCAGCCTAGTCAGCATCATCAAAGCAAGTAACTCCTGGTTTTCAGCAGGCCCACACAAACTTTTGGTCTAATGGCATGCTCTGTCACAGTTTGGACAGCAGTCGGATATTCTTGATGGGGGTATCAAGTTGTTTATCAGCTCAGACACTGATTTAAATTTCTGTTCATGTAATTACAGATAAGCAGCAGTTGGTTTGAGTGGTACTGTAGCTTGGAACAGACTGAAGGATGAAGTGCAGGACATGGTTCCTCCCGGGGTTTTTTGTTGTGGGCTTGTTGGTTTTTTTTATAATTTCTGCATGGCATTTTAATTAAAACCTGTTTGCATGTGTGCTCTGAGCTGAGAAGTCTGTTGCTCTAGAAGGGTTGCATGTTGGCTGCACCATTTTCTTAACTTGCATACTGAACATGCATGACTCACAATAAAGTACCTAACAAGAAATATCTTTAATAGTAAATAATGCAGGCTCCTACAGGACCATGGGCTTTATCACCCACACGGTTTGCAGTGACTCCAAACAGTTGCCCACTGAAGTGGTTTTGCTGCCTGGGTTTATGCAGAGTCATGAGAATGCCCTGGGACACCTTTGATAAAAGCAGCAAACAAAATGCTCCAGCAGCGTGGAAGGGGAAATGGGAAAGGCTGGAATCTGGGGTATTGGTGGCATGCCCCAAAGTCCAAGGGTGTGATAGCTCTCTGTAGCTGGAATGTTTATGTAGGATGTGCTGCTTTTTTCTGTTGGATACTGCTGAGCTAGTGACTTCATCCTCTGTGTCCAGGTGTGTTTCTGTGATCCCCCTTAGAGGTGAGGTCAGGCTTTGTGCAGTAGTAGTACTTTATGATGTGAAACTATATAGGTCAGGGCACGTGTGCACCATGCAGTCACTAAGACTCTCCATCACCACCGTCAGCTGGATTGTGATGTATAAATTTGAAATGTCAACCTTATCCAATTTGCAGCAAGTACCCCAGGGCAGGGACAGATGAGATGTTACTTTAAAATTCCTTCAGGCATTTTTCCATCATTTGATGTATGAACTAACTCGTTCCCTCCTTACGTAGCTCTGGAGGCATCAGAACTAACAATGCCCAGGTGTCTCTTCAGATTTGAGTGTTGGCTGAAGATTTTTTGTCATATTTGAACATCTTTTAAGTTGTTGGTTTTGGTTTTGTTTGTTTTCTTTTTCCTGAGTTCTCCACCATCTAGTAAGGTTTTCTTCATCTCTAACTGCTGCTGGGTTCTGTCATGCTGGTAGGAGTGTATAAACCTCAGACCCTCTTGTCAGATGCGGCAGGTGGCTTCAAAAGCTCTGGGGGGAGAAGTGCATCCTTGCCTGCGTGTCTGTAACACGGCTGCACACAGGGTGTTTTCTTGGGATCCCGGGCTCAGTGTGAGTAATGAAGCCAAGCAGAGTTGGGCTGTGGGGCTGGGAGGGGTTTGTTTTCCCAGCTTTCTCATCATCTAAGCCACTCGTAATTTTTTTCCCAGAAAATACTGAACTGTCTTCTGCTAGAAGAATGTCATCTAAACCAAGAGCACAGCCTCTTCTCAAGTCTCATCTGCCTTACCATGCTGCAGAATGTGTTTGGTGGGCAGATGTTTTCTCTCTCAAGGGCTCAGACACAAAGGTGTTGTGCCTGACCTCAATCTTAAGTCTGGAATTGTGGAGCTCTTTAATGAGGCTCCTCAGCTCTTGGCTTGTAACCTGTTGGCATCTGCAGTTCAGGTCACAGGTACATCGGGTGCAGGACTGCACAGACATAGTTAGAAGGTAATGTCCAAGCCAAAAATCTGTATTTTACTGAGGGTTTTTTAACAAAAACTACATTTGAATGCCCAAAGCAGCATTATACCTGTTTTCATTTTCCCTGTGGTGGCTGTGGTCATGTGCAGTTCAGTGACTCTCCACTAACATGATTTCTGCAGTCTTTGGAAAATCCAGCATGAGAACACTGTGCCCTGCTCTGCTTCCTGAGCACTCCTCTATCATAGAATCACAGAATGGCATGGGTTGGAAGGGACCCCAAGGATCACAGAGCTCCAACCCCCCTGCCACAGGCAGGGCCACCAACCTCAGGCCTGGATCTACACAAGGTTGCCCAGGGCCACATTCAACCTGGCCTTGAATACCTCCAGGGACGGGGCAGCCACTACGTCTCTGGGCAGCCTGTTCCAGCACCTCACCACTCTCTCTGTAAAAAACTTTCTCCTAATATCTCATCTAAACCTTCCTTCCTTTAGTTTTAATCCATTCCCCTTTGTCCTGGCATTGTCTATCCTTTTAAAAAGTTAATTCCCCTCCTGTTTATAATCCCCCTTCAGGTACTGGCAGGCTGCAATGAGGTCCCCCTGCAGCCTTCTCTTCTCCAGGCTGAACAAGCCCAGCTCCCTCAGCCTCTCTTTGTAGGGGAGGTGCTTCAGCCCTCTAATCATCCTTGTGGCCCTCCTCTGAACCCTCTCCAACAGTTCTACATCCTTTTTGTATTGGGGGCCCCAGATCTGGACACAGTACTCCAGGTGGGGCCTCACGAGGGCAGAGTAGAGAGGGACAATCACCTCCCTGTCCCTGCTGGCCACCCCTCTTCTGATGGAGCCCAGGATACCATTGGCCTTGCGAGCTGCAAGAGCACACTGCTGGCTCATGTTAAGTTTCTCATCCACTATGACACCCAGGTCCTTCTCAGCAGGGCTACTCTCAAGGAGCTCTTCTCCCAGTCTGTATCTATGTCTGGGATTCTTCCGGCCCAAGTGCAACACCTTACACTTGGCAGTGTTGAACCTCATTAGGTTCACCCGGGCCCATCTTTCCAGCCTGTCAAGATCCCTCTGGATCCTTCTATTCCATAACGTTCCTTCTCTCTTTGACATGAGATGACACTTCTCCTTCCTGTGTGCCCTCAGCAGAAAATGCTGGTACTCCACACAGAAGCATGAGCCCCCATGTCCCTGTTGGAGCCCGAGCCTTCTGCAGGGGGGAAGCTGGGGCTGATTTCATCTCTTTTCCCTGTTGGAGGGTATGATAACTGGAGCAAAGAGGAGGAATTTGTTTCTGCCTCAACTTCAGGCAGTAGTTTATTTTGCAGTGCTAAGCAAGCCCTGTAAATGCCAATTCGACGTGCAGCCGGTAGGTGTCTATGCATTCGGTGGGTGAACAAACTGAGGTAGCTAGGACCTGACGTGCTGATGTGTTGGGCACTCACAAGGTGAGCTGAAAGAGCAAAGCTGGATCAGGACGCTGAAGGTAGGCACTGAATTATTACAGTGAAACTTGAAAGATGTTTGAAAGTCAAGTAATGGAAAAGTTTGGGTTTTTTAAAATAAAAAGCATTTTGTTCAATCTGAGATGTTTGTGGGTTTCTTTAAATGTTCTGGTTTGTGCCTGAAATGTTGAAAAATCCAAATGAGCTAAGATCAGAAGTAGGAGTGAGTATTGAAATTTTTCAGTACAATCACATTTTTGACAGCAGTTGCTGCACACAACAGCAACCAGCATTAAGAGGCACCTCCAGCTACCTGAACCAGAGCTTCTAGGTAAGACTTTCACAGAATCACAGAATTGTAGGGGTTGGAAGGGTCCTCGAGAGATCATCGGGTCCAACCCCCCTGCCAAAGCAGCTCCCTGGCTCATACTGCACAGATAGGCATCCAGATGGGTCTTGAATATCTCCAGAGAAGGAGAGTCCACCACCTCCCTGGGCAGCCTGTCCCAGGGCTCTGTCACCCTCACTGTGAAAAGGTTCTTCCACATGTTGGTGCGGAACTTCCTGTGCTCCAATTTGCAGCCATTGCCCCTTGTCCTGTCTCCACTGACCAGAGAAAAGGGACTGGCCAATTCCCCCTGCACCCCATACTTAAGATATTTATAAACTTTCTTACTTTATAGGAAACACTGAGCTGCTGTTGACAGATCTCCTCCAATAGTGCTTGCGAATTCCATACAGTAAGCCAGTGACTTGCAGGGATAAAACCAGAAAGGATTTGTTTTGCTTTGATAGCAAGGTATCCCGAGATACCTTCGGTGAGGGGAGAACACCACTGACCCACAGCAGTATGCCTGTGGAAGGAAGTCACAGGTTGAATGGCAGCCTATAGCCACAGGTTTTTCACTTAAAAATAACTATATAATGAAAGGTTTAAATGTCCTTCGTGGGGGAGGTTTGGTACTTGCTTGGGTAATTGCTTTAAAGTAGAAAATGTTCTGTGAGGATGGTGATGTACCTTCAAAGGGCAGTTTCTTAACATAAGAATTCACTGAAAAGACCATAGGTTCTTCCCAGATGTTTTAATCAGAGGATTGTGGGGTGGTTTCACATGCCAGGCCCGCTACATATTATTCAGGGTTGGTATTTGAGTTCTGTTAACTCCAATTTGGACTTGGATCCCTTTTCATGAAGGGAAATGAAAGCTGTCTTTTTTCCATCAGGTCTCTAGACTTGAAAGCAAATCTGGAGCTTCACAGGGAATCAACAGAAGGGGGAATGAACAGACCAGAGTCACGGCCACTAAAGGTGGCAGTTTGATGAGAGCAGATGAAGGGTGAACACACAGCCTCGCTTAAAAAGGGGTAGAGCTGTGCGTGGAGAGGTTGTAGCTGGAAGGTTGTACGAGAACAGAGCCAGCCAGTTTGGAAAAGGGGTGAGAGGGTGGTAGAAAAGAAGCATTAATGCTGATCATCCTGTAAAATTAGGGTTTCAGGTGGTGGTTGTGAAATAAAAGTAGGATGTAAAGGTGGGTGTGCTATTCCCTGCTGGCTCCGGACAACCTTCTTACGGGTCTCTAAGAATGCTCTTGTGCTGCTCAACTTAGCATGCTTCCAAACTGGACTGAAAAGCATGTGGGGATTTTCGTGCAGAATGAGCTCGGTGAGCAGGTACAAAACACCATGCCTGGCTGCTGCCACCCCTAAGCCCTGGGGGGCACTTGCAAGAAACTCCATGGGCACTGTCGGAAGCGAGCGGTTCCTCCTTGTGTTACTGGGAGAGCGCTGGTGCAGAGCTCTTCGACCTGAAACCAGAATCTGCCAGGCTAGTGGGGATTTTTCCCCAAGCAGCAGGAAGCCAGCACGCTTGAGAGAACTTGGTAGTGCTCTGTGTGAGGAGAGATGCTCTGGATTCAGCAGAAAAGGAGATTTGGCACCTGCCCTTACAGTTTTACCTCTGTGTGCTTTCACTTCTCTGTGAGCTGTAGGACAGAACACGTGAGGAATATTTTACTTTTAACAGCTGTTGAAATTTAGCACTTTTTTTTTAAAAACAAAAAAATAATTCTACCTGTGGGGTTTTTAAAATCAGGCTTATGCCCAGGTGCTGTGGTAAGGGCGTTTTCTGTCTTTATGAAGATGAGTCTGCAAGGCTTGTCCTAGAGATCTTGTGAGTAGAACCCAAGGATGAATCCCCACAGTTCCCAGCCTATACCCTGTCAAGGAAACAAATCCTGGACAGTGCAGGTTTATCTAACATCACTTTCACTGAAGGCATTGCTGGCTCTAACTGCAAATACACTGGCTTGTGTCCTGCTGGACAGCAATCCTATTATTTGCTTTTCTGAGCATCCTGATACAGAGGTGACTGAGAGGTCAGACCATCAAAACTCCAGGGTGGTTTTCTGTGGTTCTTCTTTGTGGTGATGCTTCTTCCTAAGGCTCCTGTAAATTTGAGTTATTCACTGATTTTTTAATTAATTTAATACTTTTCTTTAAAAATAGCTGGACACAAGTATTTCCCCAAGTCAAATTTTGTATTGACTTGGTCCTGAGATGGTTATCGACTCTGTTCTAACCCAGGCTCAGCTCTGATGTTGTTCTACTCAAAGCCGTGAGTCACATATGTGACTCAAAACGTGCTCAAAATCACCTGTGTCAGAAAAGAAAACATTTTATGAATGGGATGGGTCACAGCAGATAGGCCCACAGCATGAGGCTCCCCCTTCACAGAGCTTCATCCCAGCTCCCCTTGGCACGTGTGCTGTTCCCTTTTCTGACTGCGGATCTTGCCTTTGTGAGGATTGCCTGGAAGCACGAAGACAAACACTGGCTCTTAGGAAGTGGCTCAGCAGATGTGCCAGCTGAGATCTCAGACCCAAGGAGCCCAGGTGGTGCTGCAGGGTGCTTTTCAGGGTGGCAGTGGCCACTTGTACACCGCAGGCCAGAGGGAATGAGTACAGCAGCTCTCCTCCCATGCAGCAATATAGCTACTGCTTCCCACAAAGACTGCACTAAAATTCCTGCACTAAAAAACACTTTCTGTGGTCTTCTGAGCAGCCCAGCAAAAACACAGGTGGCAGAAGAGGCTTTGCTGTTGCACATACTGGTGAGAACAGTGTGTGTACCTCCAGCAGGGACCCAAGCTCCCTTGCTGTGTCCCTGGAGCTCTGCGCCAAGTCAGAGCATCAGGGAGCAGGTTCCTGTTTGTTCATCAAGAAGCGATGCAAAATGGGAACAAACACTGAGCCTTGCTCAGTAAGAGCATTTAAATATCGTGTTTATTTAGCTTTATTCACTCATTTAGCTTCCAAGGTACCTCATAAACAAAGAGGGAGGATCAAAAGCAGCTGGATGACTCGGTGTGTTTCCTTCCGCTCGATGCTTGCAGCGAGCACTTCCAGTTGGAGGTTAAAATCCAGACCCATTGGTAAAGGTCTTGGCTTAATCGCTGTGCTGAGGTGGAGAAAGCAATGCCATAAAGCTGATAGAAACGGTCACTCCTCTGGAAGGAAAGCAGCTCGCTATAATTTTCTACGTCACCTCTCCCTAAGGGGGGAGGAAGGGGGGGGTTGCTAAGTGTTTCTGCAGTGCATCCTGCTGCCACAGCTGTGATGCCTCCTGGCCCGTCCGTAAGGTCTGCAAAATGTTTGAACTTCCAGCAAACTGGCCTCGTGTTCTCTGGTGCTGACATGTGGCTGCCAGACTTTAAAACCCAATACGTGTTATGAAAATGCACGAGTGTTGAATTTAAACCATATTTTAATAATTTGGCCACCTGTACAATATCCTAATAATCTTAAAATAGAGAACTTGAGATCCTCTGTAAAATTATTCGCAGCAGATGTTAAATCTGTGGTGTATTCTATGCATTTACATGCTGGGGGACAGATATTAAACATTAGCCTTACAAAAATAACCCCGAACGTATTTATTTCAAAGAGTGAGAATGGCTCATAGCAGGGTGGAGATGTAGGAAGCTCCGTCTGCTGTTACAGTTTGTTTTAAATTGTGCTCAGAATGAGCTGGAAAAAAGTGTCAGTCGTCACAGAATCACAGAGTTGTAGGGGATGGAAGGGACCTCAAGAGATCATCAGGTCCAACCCCCCTGCCAAAGCAGCTCCCTAGCTCATACTGCACAGATAGGCATCCAGATGGGTCTTGAATATCTCCAGAGAAGGAGACTCCACCACCTCCCTGGCCAGCCTGTCCCAGGGCTCTGTCACCCTCACTGTGTAAAAGTTCTTCCGCATGTCACTGTGGTTGGACAATGTTATTTGAGGGTTTCAAAGGTAAGAAGCTCCTTTTTATTGTATTTGATTCCAGCAACTTTCTCAGCTGTCACCTTTCTACCTCAGCTTTCTTTTTTATCTTTTATTTTTATTTTTTTTACCCCAGTACACTTCAACTCTCTGACCTTAAGGACATAATTATGGGGCACTAAATCCTGAGTATCAACCCTGTTCTCTGGTGACTGTAAAACTACAGTCTTGATCACAACTTCAAAGCCAAAAGTGAAAAACTTGCTGGCAAGAGGCAAACATTACAGTCCGATGTGCCTGGGTACCAGGTCTCTTCAGTAGCAGAGCGATGTGCTGCTTGTCAAGATACAGGCACCACTGACAAGCGATATATAGGCTCCCTTGATGTAGGTAGCTCCAAGCGTGCAGACTCCGAATCGGCTTCAGGAACCATCAGGCTTTTAAAATCCGAGCGTGCTTTGGGGTGTTCCGATTTGCCTCCCGAGGCTTCAAGTTTACCCCGTAACTGCGAAGGCTGGGCTTTCCCCTTCTCTCCCTGTGATGCAAGTTAAGGTTATGGTGAAATCTCAGGTGTTCCCAGGAACTCAGGCTTTAGGAAAAGCAGTAAACATGTCCCACACAGCAGTAACAGGAGGGCAAGCCCCCACCTGCTCCCGCAACCACCCCCTCTTCTTCTGTAGGGAATGTTGCCTCTGGCTGCTTCAGTTTGGGATTAATACTGTTAATACTGCTTTTCACATTTGCCTCCTCTTCCATTGTCCTTTCTCCAGCGGTCCCCCTTACCTGCCTCCTGCCCTGCCCACTCTGCACTGACACCCTCCTCCCTCCCCTCCCATCCTTGCCTTCTGGATGTTTTCCAGCCTTGGGTGTGGGTGCAGCTTCTAGGCCACATTACTCCATGGGAAAGCTCTCAGCCTTTCCCTTGGTGCTGCCGTGTGTATTTGTGCTGGCGGCAATGGCAGCAAGTGCAAATTCTGGGAAGGAGAAGTTGAGAGGGGCTGTTAGATACAAAGAACAAACACCAGACTGCAGCAACTGGCAGGGCAGCCTGGGGGGCGGGGGTGGGTGTGCTGCTTTCTCAGAGCATCTCCTCTTGCCCTCATCATTTGCTGGGGTGCTGGCTGGGACCTCGCTTTGATGTTCCTGATGATGCGGAGCTGGAAGAACAAGTGGTGGGCACACCTCTGAGCACTGTCCCTGCCCTCTTGCTGCCTGTTACTGGTATTTCCCACAGGAGGGACACGTGTTACAGTCACAGAAATGATGTGGCAGTCAGATCCTAACAGGGTTAGGAAAAAGGACCACATTTTTAAGAGACCACTGGTTGTGGGGTCTGCAGGTTTGCCCCTGTTTGTCCAAAGACGATTTGGTCATGACTTTTGGAGAGAAAGATGCCCCTGCAGCCCCTTGAGAAGGCCATGGTGAAGCAGGCTGTCTCCCTGCAGCCCATGGATGATGATGGGGAGCAGAGATCCCATCTACAGCTCATGGAGGACCCCATGCCAGAGCAGGTAGAGACACCTAAAGGATACTGTGACCCTGTTAGAAGCCCATGTTGGAGGAAGCAAAACCTGCAGCCTCTGGAGAGGCCAACCCACGCCAAGGCAGGTTTGCTGAGGGACTTGTGACTCCTTGGAGGACCAGCTGGAGCAGTCTGGGTCTTAAGGTTGGCACCCCATGGGAGGGAGCCACACTGAGGTAGTTGGTGAAGAGCTGACACCCCAGTGGAACGGACTCATGGAGAAGTTCATGGAGGACTGTCTCCCACAGTGCAGCAGGGGAAGGGCATGAGGAATGCCCCCCCCACACCCCTCCCAATTAAGAAGGTAAACAGCTCGTGAGGAACTGACCAAAACCACCATTCCCTGCCCCTCCCTGTGCCACAATGGGGGGGAAGAAGGGAGTGAGATCATGAATAAAATGAAATCTGCTAAGAAGGGAGGGGTGGGGGAAAGTGCTTTAAGATCTGGCTGCACTTTTCATTATTCAACTCTGGTGTCACTGGGTGTGCAGTGCAGTGTCATAAATTGGAGAGTTTTCTTTCCTTTCTTCTGTGTTGGGTCTGTTGTGTCTGTGATGCTAATTGTGGAATGATCTCTCCCTGTCCTTATATTGACTCCTAAGCCTCTCAATAGATATTTTCTCCCCTGTCCAGCTGAAAAGGGGAGTGATAGAATGGGTTTGGTGGGTGTCTGGCTTCCAGCCAGGGTCAAACCACCACACAGCACCTCTCCTGCTTTCCTGTAGGACCCCTTGAAGTACTGGTAGGCTGCAATTAGGTCCTCCTGGAGCCTTCTCTTCTCCAGGCTTAACAAGCCCAACTCTCTCAGCCGGTCTGCATAGGAGAGGTGCTCCAGCCCTTTTATCATCTCCATGGCCCTCCTCTGGACTCTCTCTGACAGCTCTGTGTCTTTCCCATACTGGGGACCCCAGAGCTGGACGCAGCACTCCAGGTGGGGTCTCCCAAGAGCAGAGGGGCAGAATCCCCTCCCTGGACCTGCTGGCCACACTGTTCTTGATGCAGCCCAGGACACAGTTGGCCTTCTGAGCTGCTGGCACACACTGCTGGCTCATGTTGAGCTTGTCATTGATCAGCACCCCAAGTCCTTCTCCTCAGGGCTGCTCTCAGTCCATTCTCCGCCCAGCCTGTAGCTGTGCTTGGAAGAATGAAGACATGCAGGCAGTCCTGGTCAAAGTGCCCCACGGGGGTTAATTTCTCCCGGATCTTCTGTCACGACGATGAATAAATTCCCCCTAAGTTCCGGGACTCCCTTCTGACGTCGTTCCTCTCCCTGTCATTCCCCCCGCCCCGAAGGTACCGTTCCCCCCTCGCCCCGGGCCTCCCTCACTGACAGGGAGGGGAGGAGCCGGGGGCGGGGCGCTGCGGCGGGGGCGCGGCGCGGCCGCACGGGGGCGCCGCGGCCCAGCGCCAGGCCGCTGGCCGGCCGCAGGCCGTGCGGTTGTTCCGCGGCGGCGGCCGGGGTCGGGGATGCGCTGGGCTCGGAAGACCCGTGCTTGTACGCGGGAACGGCCGCGGGAGGTGGCGGAGAGGCTTCGCCAGCACCGCCTGAGGCTTCGGCCCAACGCGGGGCGTGCTCCCGCATCGAGGGGCCGCCCCGTTTGCCCGCCGCTGGGGCCGCGGGTCAGCCCGCAGTAGAGGCTTGGGCGCTACCGGAGCTCGGAATGGCTTTCCCCAAATGTCGGTAGCTGCCCTCCCGACCGGGTTCCGTGTGCCTGCTCACAGGGGGGCGAAACCACCGCAGGTATCCTCGAATGAGGGTGTAGCTACTGGGGACTCAATCCCCCCGTTTCTCGGGGCTCCTGCGGGGCCCACCGCTGCGCTGCCCCGGGAGAGCTCTCAAGTCACTGGCCGAGTGGCACCAGCCATTGCCCTGCTGCCATCTCCCTCCCGGCCCCTACCCATATTTGTACCTAAAACCTGCTGGTATGTCAGCTCTTTCGGGCACCTATCGGTGCTGTCCATCAGCGATGTGCTGTTGTGATTGGCACAGGTCTTAGGGCGCCCCGCTTTCTCTGTTACCATGATAACATACATCGTGCCGTGCTGTTAGATCCCGGCCGGCTTCCCCATATGGTTTCCATATGGGAACATGCTGCTCTTGTTAGCCACCTTCGAAGCGGCCCGTCAGCCAGGTCCCCGCTCAGAAACAAATAAATCGTCTGGTGTCTACTGTATTTCCTTTCAGGCCGCGCTCTCCACTTTAAACCTGGCAGCGTTTCAGAACAATCAAAATCCAATCAGCAGCCGTGCTAACTCCATATGTTTTGTTTCCAGACTACGTGAGGCGGAGGAAGCCGAAACTATTTTCGGCGTGTAGCCGTGTTTAGGGTGACATGCCACAGATCGCCCTGCACGTTTTCCGCTGGCTGTTACCCGGAGCCCCGTTGGGCGAAGAGAGGCGCTCGGGTTTCGTGCAGAAAGCTGTGGCCGGCCGAGCGCTGCAGGTCAAATCAGTTTTCCTGGAAAGTGGATGGAGCACCTCTAATAGAGAGTGAAACGAATGTAAACTGCAATTAGTTCGGTGTGTTGGAAACGCACCGGAGTCCTCTGGGGCTGAGCCTTACAGCATAAGCGGCATAAGCGGACTTGACAGGTTACTTTCCTTTAAATGGTGTTTCAAATGCTGTGATTACCTCTGTCGTGGGTCTGTTGGCGTGTTCTCTTGGGCTGTGCTGGAGGCCATCAGTCAGTCTCCTCCTGCCTCTAAAAACAGTGCAGCCTGCATCTGGATGTAAAATAGCACATTGGGAGGGATGCGCGTGCACGGGCCACAGTAGTTTCTGCAGCAGAGTTGCCCGGTACCCCCTGGGATTTGTCTTCTCCTCGTGAGTTTGAGCTGTGTCTGTTTATTTTGCCCTGATGTGTGCTAGAGGGGTTGGCAGGTGATGACTGCAGAGCCTGACCTGCGTCGGTAGGATCGCCTGTGTTCCCAGCAGCTCACCTGTCCATGCTTTATGGAGGTGGGAGCTGGATGCAGCAGAGTCAGGTCAGTGCCTGTGGCCTTGCTGCACCCTGCCTCAGAGGCAGGTTTGGCCCCATGCAAGGCACCAGACACAGCAGCAGGTAGTGAAGAGGGACGTGAAGCTGAGCAAGTCTTCTGCTTAAAAGCAGGCAGGGGGTGCAAGGCAGTGTTGGCACTTGTGCTGGCATCTCTGGAGCACAGACACCAGGAACCAGCTCTGAGAGCAAATTGTTCCTGCTCGGAGAAGCGCTCGCGTTACGGTGCATGGGGAGAAAAAGTCAAGCACACCCAAGGAACACTTCTCTCACACATGGGAAAACCAGTCCCAATCCCAAAGAGATAGCAGTTCACACACTTAAGGGCATGCAAGGGGGAGAGTGAGAGGGCAGGTCTGGATTGGGAGCAGCTCCAGCATGTGTTTTTTTTCCCTGGGCCAGCCATTTAAGTAAAGAGCTGTTGACTGATTTCATGGAGACTGAAAAGCAGCAGCAGTCTCATCTCCCTCCCTGACGTCCTGCTGCCTTTCTCTCTTTCCTTCCGGCTGTGTGTTGCGAGTCTGGTGAAGCACAGGGAAGCCCTCCATTTTGAGATCTCTTTCCTGAAAGGGAGCGGTAGCCCATTCCATGGGGGTACGACAGAGTGGGGAGAGCTTGCTGCCAGAGTGCAGGAAGCACCAGCAGAGCTGTTGAATGTTAATCCAATATTTAATGTTCAGTGGCTTGCCAGTAGTTATAAAACTATTCGTAGGGTTTGATGGCTGCGTACAGCGCTCCGTGGTTACTTTACATCTGGCTTCAAGAGTTAGGGATTTGAGAATACCACTAGGATGTCTGTTAGGAAACACTGTGAGGCCTTCAGAGAGGCAATAAACTAAGATTTGTCATTGTCAGGGAGCTGGCACGAAGGACGCTTTGAAAAAGCACTCTGCGTGACCTTCCAGTGCAGAACAAAGTCAAGCTCCCAGGCATCAAAGTGATGCCACATGTCAGGAAAACCCGACACGTACGGAAAGCCTAGAAGGTGATAGCCAGCATGAGGCAAATGTGTGGATCAGTGCTCATTAAGTGAGCAGTAATGTTCAAGTGGAAATAGCTGTCGGGCCGTTCCGCTGCGGCGCTTGAGGAGGCGAAATGCCGGCGAGCGCGGGGGGAGCAACGCGCGAGCAGAACTCCCGCGCGTGGCCTCTCGTGCCCAGGCTCGCTGGAAGGACAGCGCGGTGTGGCACACATCTGTGTCTCCTGTCAGGAGAGGGGAGACTGACACGGGGGTGAGAGGTGTCATGGCACTCCTGGAGGGCCTGCGTTTTTGAGGGGATGGCAGCTGGGGGCTGCATCCGCAGAGAACATGGCCTTCTTGATCCCTTGGTGTGCTCACAGCTGGAAAATAAAGGTTTTGGTCAACTCAATGACGAGGGAGGGTAAAGGAGACGTGGGAGACAAGGCTCGAATGGATAGTTTGGGTACCCACAGATTGGTAAGGGTTTGGGTTCAAATCAAAAAACTGCAAGGGCTTTGGGGGGACAAAGTAGGTAAGAGCACTGCCTGCATCTGCTCTTCCTAATTTTATGCTGTTTTCCTTTGGAAGTACAAACATGCTTCCTAAGGCAAACAGTGCACAGGCAGTTTTTAATCAGGCAAAGTCTTCCCTTTTAAGTGTGAATGCTTAGGTGACAACTGAGGGGGTGCAAAGGCAGCTCTACACTCTCAAAGGTGGGCAGAAGTCCATGGAGTTTGGGACACATGAACACCAGTGGCTCAGGTTCAGCAGCAGCAGCAGCACCCAGGGCCTGATCTACAGGAAATCACAAACAAACAGAGAGGTTTTTTTATGTTATAAATCTCCTTTTTCTCATTTTTATACATGGTCTTGTTCACCTCCTGGGTTGAATAAGCCTTTTCAAACCTTTTTTACTGCACCTTTTGAGTCTTTCCAGTCTTTCCTAAATCCTGACCCACATCCTCTCTTCGTGAAGTGTCTTCTTTTCCTTCCTCAATACCGCTGTTATTTGTTTTCCACAATTGCCTTACAAGCCTGCCCTCCCTCCCTCCCTCCCTCCCTTCCTCCCTTCCTCCCTTCCTCCCTTCCTCCCTTCCTCCCTTCCTCCCTTCCTCCCTTCCTCCCTTCCTCCCTTCCTTCCTTCCTTCCTTCCTTCCTTCCTTCCTTCCTTCCTTCCTTCCTTCCTTCCTTCCTTCCTTCCTTCCTTCCTTCCTTCCTTCCTTCCTTCCTTCCTTCCTTCCTTCCTTCCTTCCTTCCTTCCTTCCTTCCTTCCTTCCTTCCTTCCTTCCTTCCTTCCTTCCTCCCTTCCTCCCTCCCTCCCTCCCTCCCTCCCTCCCTCCCTCCCTCCCTCCCTCCCTCCCTCCCTCCCTCCCTCCCTCCCTCCCTTCCTTCCTTCCTTCCCTCCTTCCTTCCTTCCTTCCTTCCTTCCCTCCTTCCTTCCTTCCCTCCTTCCTTCCTTCCCTCCTTCCTTCCTTCCCTCCTTCCTGCCTTCCCTCCTTCCTGCCTTCCCTCCTTCCTTCCTTCCCTCCTTCCTTCCTTCCCTCCTTCCTTCCTTCCCTCCTTCCTTCCTTCCCTCCTTCCTTCCTTCCTCCCTTCCTTCCTTCCCTCCTTCCTTCCTTCCCTCCTTCCTTCCCTCCTTCCTTCCTTCCCTCCTTCCTTCCTTCCGTCCTTCCTTCCGTCCTTCCTTCCTCTTGGTTTATTTGTACATCCAGGCTTGTTTTTCATTCTGGAAGGAAAATAATGCAGAGGTTCAGTAAAGCATTTCACAGAATAAAAGGCACGGCTTCCATCTGTTGTACTTGACAGCAGTTGACTTCATCTTACTCTTAAATTAACTCTCCAAGTCGTGTGTGTGTGTGTGTGCTCCAGTGTCACCAGAGCAGCGCCAGCAGCGACACCAGGCTGCAGGACCTTTCCCAGCGGGACAGGAATGTGTCCTCTCTTCTTCTCACTTGACTCAGTAGGATGTTTGCTTCATTGGCCTATAGAGGTGATAGGGATGGATATTTTAAGTACATTTCAATTTAATTGTTTTTAACAAGTTTTAATCTGGCCACAGTAAGAGCGTTGCATCTTTCTCTCCCCGCCATCCCCCGAACACTGACTGCGGAGAGCAGGATTAGTCTAATACAATCCAACAATATATCCCCTCCCCCTTTTTTTTAAAAACCTTTTGCATTGTGTTTAACCTAATGAACAGGTATAGAACATTTTCAATTCTATGATGAATTCATTACAATTCTATTACTTGTTGGTAATTCAGTTATAAAGGGTTCGTCCGAGTTATAAAAGCCTGAAGCTAAACCTAGGAATCAAACAGTGGATTTTGAGATGATGTTTATAGCTGTATGTATTCCCTGCCCCCCCCCCCCCCCAGAAAACCATGACATTAAAGCTTGGGGCTTTTATTATCCTCTTCTTCCTAGCGAGATGTGTCTTTGCTGCCCACACAAGGAGGCTTGGAAGGGCTGAAGGAAAAGCAGAGGACGGCCCTCAGCACTTCAGCGGTGGGAGAAGCTGCCCGGGACATCTCCCAGCCCAAGGTGTGCTGCATGGAGAAAAGCGCAGGAATCACTAGGAAGCAGGAGGGCAGTGTTGCCACATGCCACGAGTTTATTTTAAGCGTTCTGGTGCTTGCTGCCTGACTTTAAACCCCTCCTTCTCCCTAAGTGGCAATATTTAATGCGATGGAGCCCCACACCTGGGAAGCCACGGTGCCGAGTGAAGCCCCCGGGGTTGTCTCCCTGCTCCTCTGCTGTAAATTCAGCTCGGGGCTGCCCCTGCCTGGGACATTTCCTTTGTGGAATGACGTCAGGGTTTGCCATGCACATCCATGAGTCGAAGTGTTGGGTTTTTCCTGGCAGCATTCCGAAGCAGAGACATGCCTTGCTTCCATCTGTAGCACACAGTGATGTTCCTACCAACAGGTTTGTTCACGCTGGATTTTTGGGTGTACGCTTTGGAGCGACGCTGCTGTTAACACAAGCGCCCAGTGTCTAATTGTGCCCCAAATTAATCTGGTGAGTTCCTACAGAAAGGACATTTAAAATAGACAAAAAGAATTAAATAGCACCCACTTTGTTGATAGGCTTCTGTCAGAGGTTGCATGTGGGGAGGAGGGGGAAATGTATAACCTCCTGTTTGGTGGCAGCATTTTATCTCACGCTGAAAATAACATATGGATTCATATGGCCAGGGGCCAGCCTGTGCACAGGCATACACCTAGGCATGGCTGTGCATGCCTACTGTGATAAGGCCTATTGGGCTGATTTATGGAGATGCTTTGTTGTTTTCTTGCTTGCTGCAAAGTGTTGATTTTACAATGACTCGCATCCCAGAGAAACAAAATGTCAGTATTTGAAATGATTATTGCTGTCTTCCTGCTTGACTTCCTTTCAGTATCAGTGAAATCAGGAAGATCTTTGGGTTTGACCAAATGATCTAGGGCCGGGCACTCAGGATCATGTTGGCTTTAGCTATATCTTCCTTCTTCAAATGGGTCTAGGATGTATTTGGTATTTAACCAACCCAAATGTCCCACAAGTTTAGATACAGAGCAAAATACAGACGCAGATGAGATACCAGTGAAACCTGGGAAATGTTTAGAGCTTATTTAGTGCCTTCCAGGCATGTAAGGTACATGCTGAGTAGAAATTAGAAATAGAAAACTAACAAAGCCACTTCCTTGGGGTCCAGCCCTGCCATAGGATGTGTCTTGATGCTTGAGGATGTAACCGCTGCCCTCACACCATGCAGTCAAACCAGTCCTGTGCCTGGTGAGCAAATTTTGTGGTGGGCACGAAGAATGAACTCTGAGTTGAAGTGTCAAAAGGTAATTTTCAGCACCAGCTTTTTTCCCCGCCCTGGGTGCTGTCCTTCTGGTCTCTATGGGGGTGTTGTTATGTACAGTCTCCCCTGGAGCCATTACCACCTCTGCCAAGCCAGTAGCAGAGACTGGGTGTCCCTGGCACCACTGAAAATGAGTGGGGAGGGGCGGCTGGCTGCTTTTCTAAACCTCCGCAGAGCTGTGGTGGGACCTCAGAGGAGGCAGCTGGGGGCTTGTGGATGCGGTTCTGGTGACAAGCAGAGCTGGCCACCTCTGGCACCGTGCAGCTGGGCTTGCTGAAGAGGCTGCCAGTGGTGGGCTGGCACTGCTGCCTGCAGTCAGTAGGCCCCCAGGGAGCTGTGGGGTGATGCTGAGAGGGAGATTCTGAAAAGTGACAAAGGAAAGGAAGCACCATGTTCACTGAGTGAGTGAGTGAGTGAGTGAGTGAGTGAGTGAGTGAGTGAGTAGGGGCTGCAGCTACAGGGGTCTGGACCTGGTCTGTGAAAAGTGATGCAGCCCCTGCTGCCTGGACTGAATACTTTAAGGAGTGACCTAGGGGAAAGCTATCACCAAACTATGTCAGAAATGCCATCCCTGAAGTTTGTGGGTGTTAGAGCGGCTCACTGGGAAATTGCTTGGGCTTTTGGAGTCTGCACCCATGTGGTTTAGAGAGGGCAGAGCCAAGAGGGATACTTTTGCCCCTGCAACTTTGTGAGCAACCGTTTCAAGGACGCTGCTGGGCAAGGGTAGGCATCCACGCAAGAAGGTGGACTCCCAGCCCCAGAAAAGGTTATACCAGCATTGTCAGCTCGCTGCCCTCCCCCCAGAAATGGGAACGCCAGTGGGGCAGGTGTCCCACAGTGGGAATGGGGAGGCTCTGTGGGCGGGAGGGTGCACAGCCCTGAATACCCCTGGAGTACAGAGCTCCTCTTGATGACACTCCTGGACAGATTTTTCCCTGTCACCTTCCTTGGTTTCTCATGTTCTTCCCAAACCTTACAGCTGCCCTTTTTGTCTTGTCTTTTTCAACCCTGTTGCTGGGCCTGGGGAATGTGGGTGCTTACCCATCTCCAGAGCCCAGACGCCCTTTCAGGGCCCCTCGGGGCTTACAGCCTCTGCTGGTTTTGCTCTGTTTTCATGTGTGTCCTGTTTGGTGTGAGCAGCACTGGGGCTGTAAAATAATTTTCATGGAAACAATGTGTTTTCATGCTGTGGAGTTTTAAAGTTGTTGTTATTCTTATTGTTGTTGTTGTTATTATTATTATTTAGTGCCTAACATATTTTTATTAAAAATTTTTAATAAAACAGCATATGTTTTTTGAAAGTGTGTGTAAAGTGGGCTGGATGTCTCATTTTTAGTGTTGTACACTTACCTTTCTGTATAGAGAGAAGAACAACATACATAGAGAAGCAGCAAAACCCTTCACTGGTTTAAACCAGTGCAGCTTTCTGCCATCTGTGTCAACTCTTCCTCCACCAGAATCTGAACTCCAGCCCTAGGAGTACATGCAGCAGCAGATGACTGCCACAGGGTGCAGCACATGTATTCGACACGGCAAGTGCTGAGGCTCAGCCGAGCAGTGCTGGATGTATTGTTTGGGTGGCTTTCAACATCCCAGCCAAAAATAAACACCAGTTGTGCTTCTCTCTTGACTGTGTTGAAAGGCAGCCTGTAAAAAACCAAACCTGATGCTTGCCATCCTGTATGCCCATGGCACACGACTGGCGAGTCAGAGACGCTACCTCATGGTACAGGGTTCAGTGACAGTAAATCTGCCAGAGACGTGAGGAGTGATGGCTCCAAAGGGGGAGCAGTCTGGCTGCCCCAACCCTGGCAGCCAGCGGGCTTGGCTAGCAGGGCTGCAGCCATGCCAGCTCGCAGCAGCCAAGCCCCACCAGCCTGGAGCCAAGTCCCTCAGGCTGGCACAGGAGGATGGCTGGGGGAGCTCCACCTTGCAGCTATGGAGGACAGTGGAGGTGTCAGTCCCCGAGCAGGAGGAAGTCGGGAGGGATGTGCTTTGCAGCAGGGTCTGGACTGATGGCATGCAGCTGGACGGGGGAAGGAGGGATGAGGAGACCTGGAGCTGAGAAGGTTTTCAAGTGCTGTGGTGTGGCACTTGTGGTTTTGCTCCTTGTCAAGAACTGTGCGTGGTGTTCTGCTTCCTTGGTGTTCACATCAAGTGTGATGGGACCGGTCATGAGGGCTGCTAGTCGTGTGATCAGCCCTTCCTGTGCTTTTGGGTACTTTCCTGGGAAATGAATGATGTGTCCAAAGGGCTTTGTTGTTCAGATGAAATTCAGAAACAGAAAAAATACACATGATAAGAAACTGAAAGAAGAAACCAGGACTGTTATGTTACTTTGCTCTGTGAATGTGAAGCATCAGCTATAAAATCACGGAGGCCGATGGATTGTTTCTAACCACAGAGAATCACCACTCCAAAACTCGGTATGTGCTTTCAACAGCAAGGGAGCATTTTATATGTTACAGATAGATCTTGTCACTAGAGGGTTTTAAAGGCCCGGTGAGGGGGTGAGCTATTTCTTTTTGTAATTGCCACTCATTCATTTGGTGCTGTTAAAGCTCTGATCCTTGTTCTCAATACTTCTAAGGCCCAATGTCATCTTATGCTGCTTCTGGGTCATGGAAGTAACATAAAATTGTTCCCAACTCTGTCAAAATCAGTCTGCAAAGGGGATGTTGTATCTTTGTGACAAGAGCAAGGTTGAGTGCCCAACCTTCCTGCCTTTTAATCATTAATGGTTTACTTTTTCTGAGGTTATTTTAGGAGACTCGGTATTCGGCTATGTGATAGTACACCAAAAGTTGCAATAAAAGCATAAATGCTCAGGGAGAGAAAATAACTCATCACAGACTGGTTGATTCTTTGTCACATAAGTCGTCTGTACTTAGAGAGCTACATGAAAAATGCAGTTTCCATAGCGAAAAGTGAGAACACCCATCAGTCTTAGGCAGTTGGGAGCAACCAGTTTATATGCTGGCTAGAAGGAGGAGAAACATAAAGAATACCCTTCAGCTTTCCTAACTACTGTTTTACTTGGACCACAAAGCACGCTAAATGTTGCTGAGAAAACTTGAAACTCTCTCCAATGTGCTCAGGAATTCAGATCCATGTCTTTCATTGTCACTGGCTGAGTGCACGTATTTACTTGTAGGGCACTTTTAATACAGTGTGATGGAGACATTAAGCTTGAGCCCGGTCTAGTATTCTGAAAATAACTCACCATTTGGGAGGAGAATAAAGGGTGTTAATCTCAGCTCCTTGGCTGAAATTCCTAGTAAAGTTTTTACTTCTCCATTCCCAAGAATAGGCGCAGTGTTCCTCAAGAAATAATTCATATTCAGAGTGTTACTCTGTATATAAAATTTCAGTGCACCAGTGCACAACTAATCCTTAGAAAGAAAAGTTGCCCTCAAAAATCTAGCCAGCTCTGCAATACTTAATGTATATGGACTTGAATGATAGGCAAAATGTTGAAAGAATTAAGTTAAATGTATTTCAGGGGGAAAAAAACATTAGAAAAACTTTTGGGCAAATCTTTTACAGATGGTAGACAGCTTAATTGCTGTGGTAAACTTGTCTGACATTTTTGGAAAAATTTGGGTGCTGCTGTAATCCGTAGAACTCAGCGGGCCCAGGCTTATACAGCTTGAGACAAAGACATGCACAAGACATCATCTTAGCTGGGTTGCTAAAGTTTCACCCAGGGTTTGGGGGGTAAGTTTTTCCCTTCCTTTATTTTTTTCCATTTAACTCCTTGTGACCAGTTCAAAAGTTGTACACGTATTAGTTGGATGGGAAAGCAACAGAGGCCTGAAACAAAGTGAATGAGTCTACAGTGTTCCTCTGTACTGAATGTCCTCCTGGAAAGTTTTATGCTGTACACAGCTGGACAAACTTTAGGAAAAAAAATAAAAATATATATATATATATAAATTTTTTGCACAGAGCATTGTGCAGGACACAACGTGGACTGGAGGCACACAGCCTCAGGCTCCTGCTAGAAGCCTGAGGGCTCAGGTGTGACTTCTTGCCCCGCACCCCCCAGTCTGGTGACTGAACCCGTATCTGATGGTGGCGTGTGACACGGCTGCTTCTCCTGTGTCATGCTGAACAGCTCCTTCTTCTGCAGTTCGTGGGCACACATGTCACTCGACCTTTTTTTTTTCATAGATCATGACCATATATCTAAACTGAAGTGCCTGTTTTGACCTAAATTTTAATATTTTCCTTATTTGCCAGTGAGCAGGTACAAAGAGAGGAACACATATAGTGTTGTGATACTCTTTCCACTACATCTACCGTCTTTATCGTCAGGCTACAACTGCAAGAGATGAACTCTTATCTTCTTCTGAAAAATCAGTCCACGCTTACCTTTCTTGAGTAGCTGTTTCTTCTGGCACTCTCTTTTTATTTACACAAACAGCAAAATTTCACATCATTCCCATAACTTGAATGGCCATTAGAATAGAACAGATACTCTTTGGTTACATCCCTTTCTATTTAAAGCCTACATTATCTTGTATGCATGCCTGATTTTCCGTTGTCTCTTCTTTTTTTTTGCTGCTTCTGCTTTCAGCTGCTTCCTAGGCACATCCCCTGCTCTCCTTGGGACTGGGCTCACTGTGCAGCCTGGGACTGAGATGCCCTGTGTGTGCTGTGCTGTGCTGTGCCATACGTGTGCTGGAGGGCATGCAAGCATGTCCTGTGCTGGCCACAGACCTCCCTGTGTGTGGCTGCTCTGATGGCTCAGCGCTTTGACGTCTGTCCTGGGCACTTTCAGTTACTGATGTGATGGGAGTGGGGCTTATGTGGGGCTCCTGAGGCTACTTGGGGCTTTTGGCATCCGTTGCTCATTGTGTAGCTGAGGGTTTCTTCCTATCTTCCCTTCTTCTGCTTCGCCCTTTGCCTTGCCATGTCCTGTGTTCGCCTCAGCGACTTTCTCTAGTAAACTTTCCCCTGCAGTGAAGGTGTTTGTCATAACAACGGGAAGCAGAGAGCAACTCCCATATCCCTCAGAGAATTCAGCCATCCTGAAAACTGATCTGTCAGTGCCAACAGTGCTGGGATGCTCTCTGGTTTAGGGTTTTGCATTACAAGCGCTACGTTTCACTGTATGGTATCTAATAGTTGCACGTGTTTAACTCACCCATGTAATACTTTGCATTGGGTGGAAACTTCGAGTGAGGCTTGCACCAAATCAAACCACTGCTCTGCAAGAGTTTGATGGTTTAGAGGTAGAGGAGTCTGTGTTCTGGTTTTATATTTTTTACGGATGCTTTCTGCATCATCGTTAGCCAGGGTGACTTAATTGTTGCTCAAGTCTCCTAGCTCTTAAAAAACAACCAAAAAAATCTTATTTTTTGTTTCTTTCAAAGGTGTTGCTTCTGAAGGCTGGTTAAGGGCTGCATATGCTGTTCCTCTAAGGGAGGGTCTGGGTCTGGTCTCTCTCACAGCACATTTCTCTCCTTTAACAACAATCTTCCTGGGAGGCAGCGATCCCCAAAAGACAGTATCATTTCAAGATAAAAATATACCTGCCAGGGAAGTGGTATCAAGATTATGCCGTAGTGTCATTCCTC
Source organism: Laterallus jamaicensis coturniculus (assembly GCA_022605575.1). NCBI lineage: Eukaryota > Metazoa > Chordata > Aves > Gruiformes > Rallidae > Laterallus > Laterallus jamaicensis. The sequence goes on from JAKCOX010000009.1 coordinate 4,159,073, forward strand.
AAAAACCACAGTATTTCAAATAAAAACTCCTTGAATATTTCATTCACTAAGTTAACCCCAAGAGGTGGCATTTTGGGGTTTTCCCTCTGCAAGGTGAGTGACTGGCGCTGTTTGTTTGCGGGTCAGTGCCTCCATGAGCCATGGAACCACAGGAGTTTTCAGCCTCCAAGGCAGGTGCTATGTCCCAGCAAGGGGGGACCGATGCTGGGGCACCCCAGGAAAAGATCTGTGCTACTTTGTGATTTCCTTAACGAGGCTTTGCAGAAGCCCCAGGGCTGGCAGCCACAGTGAGGGGCCTGGAAGGGCTGTGTGGGATCACTGGAAATGAGAGAGGACAGCAGAGCCAGATGGAGGTGTGCTGGGGGATCTCCCACTGTGACACTGGTTGAGGAGCTTTGGGAGTTTAGACTGAGGAGGGATCAGAGCTGCCTACGGGGCAGTGAGGGCATGTGCTATGAGCTGAGGAAATGTCAGTCTGGGTAGGATTTCCAGAGGAGACAGAGGTGGGTCACCTTTCCCACCAGCCTGGCAGAAGCCCCACATATATTGCAGAATGTGAGGGACTAAACTAGGGGAGACAAGCTGGGGAAATGTGTCCCTTGGCACTGGGGCTGAGGATGGGCTTTTCCCCGCCTGGTTTGACAACTGCCCTGGGGAAATGCCTCCAAGGTGCTGCTGCTTAGGTTGTGATGCAGTCTAAGCCCAGCTGACATGCCTGTGACACCTTTCATTGCAAAACAAAGCCAACAAACAAGAAAAATAAAAAGAGAAGGTTCAGGACAGGTGCTGCTACCAGTTGCTTTCTGACTGAACTGGGAGGTGTTTTTTCTGTCTCTCCTCTTTCCCTGTCCCTGCACACATACTCTGCCGCTGAAGGCACTGGTTTGGGCTTCCATGCATGCTCTGGTTTCCCCTGGTGCACAGGCAGTGGATGGAGCTTGGTGTGTTCAGTGCAGCTTGTGGGCTTCAGGAATGGAGTTTGTTGTTGTTTTTTTTTCTCTATGAACAACCTCAAATAATCAGCACCTTTCTGGATGGGTTTTTAAAATACCTTTCACAGCTTGCTGTTACACCTGCTAGTGTGCTTTCACATGCTCTTTGTGAGGCTGGCTCTCCCCACTAAAAAGCTACAGTTTCTGTGAGGAGAGCAGCCCTGGGCGTTCCATGGTCCTACAGGAAGCAGGTGAAGCAGGTGCTTCTGTTTGAATACACCTTTTCTTTGGGGCGGGGGGACGAATGGGGGGGCGCATTTTGTTTCCCTGAATACAAAGCACAAGCTTCTGCAGAGTGGCTGACACTTAGGCACCTGGAATACCCCACCTGTGATTCTACTCCTTCTGGAATTTTCTCACTGCCTTACCAGAGGCAGGCATCTGCTCTCCAGAAGAAATAGGGATTCCCACATGGATCTTCTGACCTGCTCATGTATGCCTGAAAATGGCAGCGAGCACAGTCTGAGTGAAGCATTTCTTGTAGTCCTCTTGTTTTTCTGCCATTAGCATCTCCACCTAATTAATGGTGGAAGGACTCTTCTGGCGGGCAGCCCTCTGCCTGCTTCCTGAAAGGCAGCGCTGCTCCACGCAGCCTGTGGAGAAAGGAAGGCCTGGGGAGAGTGGAGTGGGAAGCACAGATTGGGCCTGCGCAGGGATGAGGAAAGGGCCTCTGGCCATCGGGTTTCGGGGGAACCACTCAATGAGCAACTCTGGCTCAGCTGGAGCCCCGCAGGAGCTCCTGCAGGAGTGTGGACATCCAACTCTCCCGCTGGACCTGCGGTGACATAAAATCACCGTTTCCCTGGAAACACTGAGTGAAACCTTGTAGTCCCTGCAGTAAAGGGATGTTTTGGTAGTGTCTTGAATGGGACTGTGCTGTGACAACAAAAGTCTGTTGTTTACTATGATGCCTCACATGGAGACTCCTCTGTAGTCAATGGAGAGAACCAGGAACTTCCAGGGGGTGATTAATCCCAGCTAGCGTAGATACTGGTTTCAGGATGGGGTGGTTCATCCACAATGATTTCTTTATCTCCCTCTATTGAAGGCTCTGCTGTTGAGATGTCTGGCTTACATGAGATGGAATGAGATAGATTGCTTTACCCCACAAACATAAGACCAGAAAGACCTCATTCCCTCTATGAGACAATTTTATGTCCTGCTGGTTTATGTTAAGGTTGTAATTTCCTCAGTGGGACATACAGTGGAAAGATGATTGTCTCCATGAGAGAATCTGGTCTCATGTTTGTGGAATCAGTAGCAAAGTCTTAATGACTGGCTTTGTTCAGCATTCTCCCTGAAAATGAAGACAAGCAGGTGTCTCCAGATGGTGCATTTAGGCTTAAAATGGGTAACAAGTCCATTACATTGACCTTGGCAGGGAGGGTTCCTTTTATGTGCGGACTAACAGAATTCACATAGAATATTTTTTTAAGGAGGTAAAGAATGTTGAAAGCCCAAGAGAAATATGGAAGAAATTCTACCTGATTTTAAAAGGTTACTTTGAGATTTGAGAGGAAAAAAAGGAGGCAAGGCAACATCCTCCCTTTTCCTCCCTCTGGTAACATGGAAGAAAATTGATCCGAGTGCTTGGTAAGTGTTGTCTGAGAGTTTCAGTAGCTGAGACATCACAGTTCTTGGGGATCACAGTATTTCTCTCACAGAAAGTGGGAAGACCTGGAGCATGTAAACCAGGTCCTCTTATTGCAGTGCCCTTTGATCTTCCTCTTTTCTACCTATGGACTGGCAGATTTAAGCATCCCGCTGTACTTCAGCATTTCAGTTTGCACAGAACATGTGTAAGTGCAACACCCAGCGCCCAGACAGGATGTATCTGTGAAAGATGGTAGAAACCTGACATCTTTTTGACTGCTTTCAGAACTGCAGTGTGGAACCTGGCAGAGGGCTGGCTGCTTAATGAATGGTGGGGTGAGCAAAAGGTGAGACGTGATGGGTATTTAAGGGGTGATGGAGCAACAGGTGTGGCCTGGGAATTGAGGAGCCTCAGCCATCCTGTTTTGGTCTGGCCATGGTGGCAGCAGTAGGAACAGCAGTCGCCCACTGCTCACAGGGTGACAGTAGCATTGGACAGCAGTCACACAAGGTTGGTTGTCCTATGCCAGCATGGCACCGCATCCTCTCTGCTGCATCTCTGCTGAGCTCACTCCTGGCATGAGTAATTGGATAGAGGCAAATTTGGGATGTCACCCGACTCGGTTCATAGCCTTGAGCTGGCAGAGGTCACTGACTGCGTGTGAACCCGTGGTGACCCGTGGGATTCCTCTTTGCTGCCCTGACACTCAGTAAAAGATGTGGGGGTTGTCTGTGTCAATGCTGTGCCAGGTGTCAGCCGTATGCTGATAAGAGAGTTGCATAAGCAGAGTTGTTTGCCTCCATCAGTAACTGAATTGAGAAATGTGTATGTTTGTCTGGCCTGGTGGTTTCATCTGCTGAGAAGGGTCTTCGCAGCAGCAACACAGGTTATATCACTCCTGCTCCCCAAGCACATTACAAACCCAGGTCTGCCTGAGTCTGGAAAATACCATGTTTCAAACCTGACTAAAAAGCAGCTGCTGCTCGGGGTGACCAGAAGCAGTCTTCATCCAAGGAGCTGCAAAGGGTTTGCAGAGCAGGCGCATGCTCTGCTCCCTCTTCCCAGTGCGGAAATGGGGGTATGGGTGGGCATCCTTGGAGCTGCCGCAGCGCTGAGCCCCGCTCTGTGAGTCACTGGGTGCCAGCACCCCCTGCTTTCATAGTAACATCACAGTCTTCTCATCCTGGGGCACAGCACAGGGACCCTGGTGAGGAGCAGTAAAACCTTTCGGTAGAAAGAGGGATGATAGGAGAAAAGCCCAGAGCCTTTCCAGGCATGAGATCCTTTCCCCTTGTCTATATTGTGCCTAGCCTGTCCAGTGGAGTTTGTGCCTGAAGCCTTTTGCTGCCCTTTGCTACAGTATCTGTAGTTAGGACACAAACCCCAGGAACAGGATTCCTGTTCTGCGACCCGCCAGGGCCAGGGCAAAGTGGTCGTGCTGGAAAGAGGGGCTCTTATTGGCACTGCAGAGGGAATCTGAATACTTAACAGTGAGGAAGCAGTGAGATTAGGCGTGCTAAAGCCCAAAAATGACCTACCCACGCCTAACGCCTTGTAGGAAAGATTTAATTTGTTCCTCTTGAATGTATGAGATGAGTTTGATTTAATATTGGGCAGGTTACGGACAGGAGGAAAACTGGCACGTGATCCAAGTGGAAATAAGAGTATAGCGTTTTTAATTTACCACAGGTGGTCAAAACAACATACCTCTGCTCCATGAACCAAGCTGAGTCTCTGATTCAGGTTCTCTGTGGCTTTTCCATTTGATGTTCATTACGGTCTCCAGTCCGCCTCACTCAGCTCTGCTGGCAAGCTGCAAAACGATAGCGTTTTATCCCGCTGCTTGCCTGTCTAGCAAAAGCACCTTTCTGTTTAAACACGCACTTCCCGAGCATACTTGACTGCTGAAGTGAATAGGAGCTTTGTAAATGGAAGCACAATATGATTCAGCTCTCAAAGGTGTGGAAATTTCATCTTTAGATACTCGGAGGAACATGTTCCGAGTTGTTTTTTCCCCATATGCACCCAAGTTGGGTTTAGCTGACAGTTAACGTTTCTAGCCAGATAATGAGCGGATTTCTCAGAAACTGTACACAGAGGATTTTTTATTTTTTTTTACAGGTTTTCTTCAGTCCCTTCCTATTTTTAGAGCTGGATGTGATTCACAGTACTGCTCTCTCCATTATAATAAGGCAGCAGGTGTTGAGTTCAACTAAATAATTGTCAAATGTTATGTTCTTCTTTTTCACAGGTAGGGCTGAGAGACAATAATCTAGAGTTGATTTGGAAAAAAAAAAAGAAAAAAGAAGAAGATTTGAGCGTAATGGAAGCGCGCTTTGAATTGGGGGTAAACTATTACTTGACTCGATAGAAAAAACACCATGTTTTCATGGAACTGTGGAAAGATTTGGCTTGGAAGGAAGGGACATCTGGATGCTCCCAGCCCTGTTGCCACATCCCAGCATGAGTAACCTCAAAGCCGGATGGCTCGAGCGCTTGTCCGGTTGAGTTCTGATGCTGCAGTTGGAGACTGCTGGGGGTTGCAGAGAAGTTGGTTACAGCCACACCAGGTTAATCCGAGATGAAGCGCCAGGTGAGTGAATGCTCTTCCCACAGGGGTGCTTGGTACGATGCAGAGCCTCCAGGCCTGAGAAGTGGCCTGCCACGGGCAGCTGGATCCTTTAATGGCCTCGTTATTTCTTTTAATTCTGGGGTTTCAGGAGCTCTTTCTTTAACAGCCCTGTGCTTTGCGTGGCTTCCGATGGGCAAAGTCTTCGTACTTTGCTGGAGGTTCAGGCCTCAGCTTCAGTGCTCTATGAAATAGCTTAAAATGCTAAGAAACCTGGTCGTTTACTTTTTATACTCCACGGACAATAGAAAATGCTTTCAAGCAGAATTTCAGCAGCCTTCTTGCTTTGACATTGAAAACATTCTTGCGCAGAGCAGCAGTCACGCAGAAATTGCTGTAATAGACTGTTCCATTTATAGAAATGTAAACAATATTTATGTGCTATTGGTAGTGCTTTGGACAAAATCAATGTGTGGGCCTGTGTTTAAAAAAATAACAGAGGAGGAAGAACATGACACAGAGAAAGAGCTAGCTGTTGACTAAAATGTTGCTTGGTGCAATGGCCTCAATAAACCCACATATTAATACTAATTTTAAATGATTTTGTGTTTGAGACTCTGTAAGAGCTCCTGATTTCTGGCAACTTCTAATCACCTTTTTACTTTCTGAGTGTGATTTTGTTAAAGCATCTTAACACCTCAAAACCAGTGATCACCTCAAAACCAGTGGCTTTGAAAAGCAGTCCTTATCCACCACTTTTCTTAACAATGCGATTAAGTTACTGCTGGCTTTTACCCTGGGTCCAACAGCTGCCTATGCGTAATGACTCATCAGAGTAAAACTGTCAGGGTTTTTGCAAAGGTTATTCTGCCTGGCGACAGATTTATCAGTTGAAGAACTCTCTGTTTTTCTCCCCTCTGTTTCTACCTGTCACATTTCTGTTAGATTCTTCCCTTTCTGCCCTGGTTTCATTCTCCTGGTTTTTGGGGACAGCGAGCTGCAGAAAAAAGTGCTCCCTTCGGTGGAAGAAAGAGAGGTTTACTTTTGAACAGACATTTATATTCTCTTCCTAATGAAGTGGTTGATCTTTTAACAAATCTGTGATAGACAAAAGTTCAGATGACTGTGAACATAGTTACTGGAGGATGTAATTAAGCTTGAGGTTTAATTTCCAGTCATGCCCCCTTTCCTCATCTGTCCCTAGCAATTCCCATCTACTGGGGTTTTTCTGGGAGGGTGGAGGGGCGGTGTTAGCAAACTGCTCAGTGCTGGTCTCCCTTGGCAAAAGGGAAATTCTGCTGTGCAAAGTTTGAGCAGAAGTAGAGCAAGCACAGACTTTGGGAAGGAAAAAGTCAGGTCTTTCAGTTCTCCACAGTAATCCCAATCTGTTCTCTTCAGGCCATTTTATTAGATCAAACTGAGATGTTCTTTCAATAGAAGAGCCAGAGAAGCCAGGAAAGATTAGTGTTGAAAATCCAAAGGTGGTTGATCAAGCAAAGCTGATATTACTAGTCCAAACTGGTTTTGAGACCACAGAGTCTACATCCATTCTTGCCACTACAACACCTAACAGAGGACCTGACCTGAGCTTGCTTTTAGACAATATCCTTTAAGATCACACATTTGAAATGAAGGAGAAGGAGGAAGGAGACACTAGGTGTGGAGAGAAGAGCTCTGTGGATACATTAGAAAAGAGAACAACGACCCATGGGCAGGTGAGTACCAAACTGCAGGGCCAGTGACAGTTGTGGCGTGGTCTCCTGATCTGACTGGGCAAAGCATGAGATGTTGAGGCGGCTTCTTGTGACCCAAAGGCTTACAGCATATGGCCACGGTTGCTTTCAGCACATCTTGCTTACCCAGAGGCTGGGTGTCACTGTTCATGGGCCTGAAGAGAAGGGTTAGGCTTGTAACATGACAGGGCGAGGTGAAGAGGTAGGACCAACTTAATGCTAGAAATTACTGGGTAACAACTAGGAAAGGTCAACCATCAATCCAGCTCCTAAGTCTGTACAGCGAGCTTGTTATGGAGTGACTGAGTACTTTGGAATACCGCCCACAGAAACTGTTGTCGCATTTGCACCCTTAACCACCTCAGCAAGTGGAACCTTTCAGGATTCGGAGGGCTGGCAAAGATGTAGAAGAGAATTCTCTCACTTTCTGGCAGTGAGTTGGGTTTTTGTGTGTGTGTTCTGGAAGTATTTGTCATCCCACCTGACATGCTTGATATGTAGAAGCCTTCAGAATGAGGGAGACAAATGTGGGCAGTCGATGATAACTGCTGTTGAACTAGGGAGACAATAATGTGCTTTGCTGATTTTCTGAGAACCTAATGAAAATACAGTTTGTCAATCTGAATTTATTTCATTTAAGGACTATGACATAAACTTTAAAATTACCATGTTTTCGGATGTTAAAAACATCTTTTCTTTTGTGGAAAAGCTGTTTCATAGTGAGGGTGACAGAGCACTGAGACAGGCTGCCCAGGGGGGTTATGGAGTCTCCATCTCTGGAGATAATTCTATCCAAGACCTGTCTGGATGCCTACCTGTGTGACCTGTCCTAGGGAACCTGCTCTGGCAGGGGGGTTGGACCCAATGATCTCTGGAGGTCCCTTCCAACCTCTACAATTGTGTGATTATCAAAAATTATCCAGATTTGTGCCTGTAATGCTGATGTGTCATGATGGCTGCCTTGTCCAGTAAGGGGTTTGGGTTCTCAGGTTGGATTAGGCCTCAAAGATGAATGAATTTTGCAGTCTCATCCCCAGGTCTCTCGCCTGCAGGTTAGGACAGGAATGTCCAGACAGAGCTGAGGGTTGTCACAGACAGAAAGATGCTTGCTGTCTTTGGGGACTTCGGGTGCTAATGCCCAAAGCAGGAGAACGTGATGTGAGATTGGACAAGGATCTGCTGGGTGTATGTTTCAGAGACTGACACTCCTCATCTGATGGTTGGCCCCAAGCAGTGGGTTTGCAAGCATCAAGGAGAGTGGCTAACCAGCATTAAGCCTTTGCTAGAGACGTTCATGGTAGGAAACATCTAGGCTTGGACACCTCTGAGACACTTTTGGGTGTCGGTGGTAAAATGAAGGGTGAATACCGCCTTCACAGCCTGTATGGTGAGAGTAGCCTGTTACAGCCTTTGCTCTGACCTGGCATATAACACATGCCATTAAACTTCATCCTGACTAAGGTCTGGAGACTGCAAATGTTTTCCCCAAATATGATCTGTTTTCCCCTACTTCTTCCTGCCTGACTGAGCCATCTACCGCTGTCGTCAGCAGGCTCTAACGTACGCCACTATGGAAAAGAAGGCAACATGCTGCCGAGGTAAAGGAGCTCTTTCTTTCTGAAACCTTTTAGCATACAGCTACTCCTCTCCCTTGGGTGCTGACGCAGGAGGGGGGCATGGACCCAGAGCTGAAAGTGAGCCCGAGCCATGGCGGTGGGTATCGGGCGACTGCCCTGTCAGTACTCGCTGCGTCGGAGACACCGGCTGGTGTCGAAGCGCTGTTTGTGAGCGAAGTCCCTGAAAATGTAATAGTTGGTACTGTGCACTGACTTAAAGCCTAATGTGTTATTCCTGGCTTTTATATACCTGGTTACCCATGGATAAAGCTATATGATATTTATTACAGCAGGGCAGGACGGCTTTGTAATCTGAATATGCTGCATTCACACCAGCGACTTGAACAAAGTGTTTCTTCATTTCTCCAGCCATTAATGGTTTTCTCATAAGAAACCATGAAGTCAGTTTTGTTGTGTTTGTCAGCTGGGTTTTGACTGCGTGTATTTTGTTCCACAAAGGGGTTATTCAAAACCCCCCTTCAGTCTTAATTAATTGCAGACTGGGTGGAAGGCGAGCCCGGTGGGGCTGGAGAGGTTCCCGTCTGGTTTCCATTTCGCCCGCGGGCCACGTGTGGAAGCACGGCTGGCTCCCGGCGCTGGGACCTTGGCTGCTCAGCACGCTCTCGCCAGCCCGCCGCAGCGAGGGGCGAGCCACAGTTTTGACAGGCATTATTTATTTATTGATGGGCCTCCAGCCTGCAGCCCGGGGCACTCACCAGGGGCTCCTGTAGGCAGAAAGTAGCTCTATGCTGGCAAAAGATGATGAAGATCCCAAACAAGCCCACCACCTCCAACCCTATCTCCTTTGGATAAAGGCTCATGTGTGATTCTCCTTGAGACAAGCTCTCTATTCACAGCACTTAAATCTTGTGACATTTAGCTGTCCTTTCTTTCAGCTCTCACTCTGTTCCAGAATCTCCTCTCTGCCATCTCCCAGTGCCAAGGTCTCCTACCAGGGAACCGCTCAAAGCGAGGGGTTTCACAGGACTCCCACTGCCTTCAAATGCCACCACGTATCTTCCCAGAGCTGTGAAAGTCAAATGTAAGAGGGTAATACTCCCCAGTGAAAAAAACACACCTATGGATAATAAAAGTAGGTAGTGTGTGAGTACCATGGCTGGCTTAGACTCTTCAGAGCCTCCACCTGTCCTTTTAATGTATGCATTTCATCTGCCTGCTGTAAATATACACAAAGCCTAGAGAATACTTCTGTTTTTCCCAGGAGAATACTCTTTTATTGAGTTTGGCTCTGCAGAGCTCTCTTCTGCAGATGAGTTATGAACAGCAGATAATAAAAACAGGAGGCTCCTCCATACATTGCACAGTGGTGCATCAGGATGAAAAGGTGGACCCGCGGTCACATAGCCCCCACGAAACTGCATCTCGTTGCAAAGCATCAGAATTTTCCAAGTTCTACAGAATTAAGCCCCTTCCAAAGAAGAGTTTTATGGAAATAACATCTCACTTGGGCATAAGGGGGGGGGGGCGCTCTTTCAGTGGCGTGTTAGGCTCGCATCTGCCACCTGGGTAGTACTCATGGGGAGGGTGAGGTGCTGAGAGCCACGCACTGCCAAACAAGGAGGTGAGAAACCCTGCTCCCACCATGCACATGGTTACACAAGGGCTTGTACTGCATTGGGTGCCAGGGTGAGAAACAAGGGAAACGTGCTTTCTGCTTCCAGCAGCTTTCAGTATAGTTAATTAAAAGTCAGACATAAAAACGACTCCAGAGATGCCAAGGATGGTCCTAGCATACCTCGCAACAACTGTTTATGTGTCATTTTAGTGTCTTCTGTACAGACAGACAGGAGGATTTCTGAGCTTTGCAGGAGAAATGGATGCTGTAGGAAGGATTAAACTACAAAAAGGAGCACAAATTATCACAGTGGGCAAGTGGACAGCAGAGGCAGAGCGCAGAACCGAGGCAGGATTTACTGACTGCTAAGTTCAATAACGATGATGCAACAGGATGTGCTAGGTCAGAACACTTACTCCACCGCCTTCCTCTGAAAAGTCATTGCTTTGGCTTTGCATGGCAAGGACTTGGTAGATGGAGGGCTACAGGGTGCAGCTTCTGTGAGAAACTGCTAGAAGCTTCCCTTATGTTTAACAGAGCCCATACCAGCCAGCTCCAAGAAGGACCCGCCGTTGGCCAAGGCCAAGCCCATCAGTGACGGTGGTAGTGCCTCTGGGGCATCAGAGTTAAGAAAGGGGTAAAAAAACCCCTGGCAGCAGCTTTTGCTGCCAGAGTGAGAAGACATGAGAAACTGTGCAGACACCAAGGTCAGTCAAGGGGGAGGAGGTGCTCCAGGTGTCAGAGCAAAGATTCCTCTGCAGCCTGTAGTGAAGACCCTGGTGAGGAAGGCTGTACCCTGGCAGTCCATGGAGGACCCCACCCAGGAGCAGGTGGAGACACCTGAAGGAGGCTGTGACCTGGTGGGAAGCCCATGCTGGAGCAAGTTCCTGGCAGGACTTGTGACCCTGTGGGAGAACCATGCTGGAGCAGTCTGTTCCTGAAGGGCTGCACCCCATGGAAGTAATCCACGCTGGGGCAGTTGATGAAGAACTGTAGCCTATGGGAAGGACTCTCATTGGAGAAGTCTGTAGAGGACTGTCTCCTGTGAGAGGGACCCCATGATGGAGCAAGGGAAGAGCGAGAAGGAAGCAGCAGCAGAGACAACATGGGATGAACTGACCCCAGCCCCCATTCCCCATCTCGTTGTGCTACTGGTGGGGGAGGAGGGAGAGAAATCAGGAGTGAAGTCAAGCCTGGGAAGAAGGGAGTGGTGGGGGAAGGTGTTTAAAGATTTAGGTATTTTACTCATTATCCTCCTCTGGTTTGATTGGTAATAAATTAAATTAATTTTTTTTCTAAGTTGAGTCTGTTTTGACTGTGGTAGCAACTGGTAAGTAATCTGTCCTTGTCCTTATCTCAACCCATGAGTTTTTCATTGTATCTTCTCTTTCCTGTCCAGTTGAGGAGGTCAGCGATAGAGCAGCTTTGGTGGGCACCTGGCCTCCAGCCTGGGTCAGTCCTCCACAGTGTTTTCAGATGCTTTCAAGAACAGAGTGAGAAATCCCATAATAAAATGGTGTGGAATTGGGAGGGAGGTTAAAATGTTCAGGAAGAGCCTGGACAGGGTAAGCAGCTTCAGGTTGCTCCCCAGGACGTGGGGAAACTGCATGTGCTGGGCAGGATGCAGCCACTCCCCTCACCCTGTGCAGCTGAGTGGGCAGGAGACATGGGGAGGGGGGTAGACAACTCTTGCACCAAGGGTTCCACAATTAACCCAAGCTGGTGAAAGCTGGGCTGCATCAGTAACGTGTGTACTGCAGAGGACCTAGGGAGATGGGCTGTTCATGTGTGAAGGCAAGCTGGAGATATTCCTGCCAAGGTGGTTGGGGGAAGCTGACCCCCACGGTGGTTTGGAGAGTTGTGCCTATGCACTCTGGTTATGGGTCAAGGGTGCTGAGCAAGCAGAGCTGGTGAAAGGATGTTCAGCTAAACACCGCTGTGGCAGGTGGGGTTCATCCAGCTGAGAATAAAACTGATGCTGCCAAAAAACCTGTACCTGTGAAAAAAGGTGTTTGTATGACCAAGACCTGTGTGACAGGTCCAGCTGCTTGGGCTTGGTCTAAGAGTGTTTTGGGGGCCTTTAGGGCCTTTCTGCACACTTCCTGTTGCCATCCCAACGGCTCTCAATGCAGTCTGTGCTGCTGAAGGGACTTGGGTCCCATCACATTAATGCTCCGCAACAACCTGCTCACTGATCTGTTTGCTTTTGAGATTTAAAGGCATGTCTAAGCTAAATGGACTTTCCATTTATGTTTACTTAAATTACTACACAGTTCTAATTAATTGTTAAGCAACTTACGAATACAAACACCTATTATCACAAACTGGTGAAACACGAACAAAACATCCTCGAGCTAAAGTTCTTCTTCAAATGAATAAGGAATACAGTCCCTCTGTCCAAAATAGGAGTGAACTCCTAGAAGTCCTGGCACAAACAAGAGGTAGCAAAAAGCACACAGGAATCTCTCCACTGAAAGGGCTATAGTGAGTGTCTGGCATTTGGTACAACAAACCCTGAAGGCTAGACACTTCAGAAGAGATGAACCTGCTGCTTTCCACCTCTCCCTTTGCAAAAAACAAACAGGGGGGAAAAAAAAGGAAAAAATCCAGCAGGAAAAAATTACAGTCTGTGGCAGAGGACTGCTGTTAGTCTTTTATACATGCTGCAGAAAAATATTGAGTACCCACTTGAAATTACTAAATTGAGTGGGGAAAAGAAGCCCTTGATCTGCTCCTGCTTTCTGAAGTACCCATCCCGCAGAGTGCAGGCATGTGAGCTTTGCTGGCTCCACTAAGCGATTGCGGGAGCTGAGGGGCTGGGGCATCATTTAGATGTAACAAAGGTAGCATAACTACCTTGGCCAGCCCTCTGGCTGCAGGCAGCACACACGGGCAAAAACGCTTTGCCCGTGTATCTTTGTGGGCATGGGGAGCAATCCAAGGCATCGAGAAGTGAATCCTCTGTGTGCTGGAAGAGTTAAGGCTTTTACTGTCATAAAAATGTTGTAATAGCAACAGCAACAAAATCACAGCAGCTCTAACCAATCACAATTGTTAGGGAAAAGTTTTATGTGACCATTTAGCTTAACCCTCCACCACCACCCCATGGCTCACAGCCTCAGCACCAGTTTTTGGGATGTGTTTACCTAAGAGTAGCGGCGAAGTGAGTTGCAAGTCAGTAGAGCTCAGGGGTTTGGGGTGAGAAATGTGAATTGGAGGAAAGGCTGGAATGGTGCTTTTCAGTCAAATGAAAGAATACTTCCACTGTTGCTAGGCTTCAGAAGTGATCAATAGAAACCTTACCTCCTAGCTCTTTCTAGCAGCTCATTCCATTTGTTGCTTGGCATCTCTTGCACCGCATCAGGAAGACACAGACATGAGGGGGTCTCTCTCTGCCTCTGACTCAGCTGGGCTGGAAATGTTGGGGAATAACAACAACTTTGGAAACTGCTCTTTGCACCAGCTTTCCTCTTCATCGGAGGGAGCCCGGAACAGTTACTGATGTGCTGCCACAGAAGAAGAATTTTTTTCTACTGGAGAGGCAGTTTGATCAGAGGTGGGGCACCTCTCATCAGTGCACTTTGATCAGTGTTTGCAGGGAAAGGGAGACGCATGCTTGCTTCTAAATTCTTTTAAAAATCAGGTGAAGTGTCTCCCAGGCAGGGCAAAGAAGTGGCTCGGGCCTCAAAGAGATCTCCTGAGAAGAAAAGACAATTCCAGGGCTACAACAGAATACACTTGGAAATCTTTTAAAGTAGATGTCAAAGTGACAGCATTTCAAAATCGATCCAAAGCCCGTTGCAGTCCTGTTAGCTTCCAGTAGGTCCTGGGCAAGCTGTTACTGCTGACCACGGCACCCAGCAGGCAGCTCTGGGGATCTCCCACGGGCAAGATGAAAGGTCACCAACATTTGTTTCAGGGGAGACAAAAGTCCAGCTAGAAAACTGATAAAGCAAAAGAGTCACAAGTAAATAGGACACCCCGGGGTATGAAAAGCAATTAAACTCCCGCAATCTTGATTGTAAGCCTTTTTGCCAAAGGCAGTAAAGGAGAGGGCAGAATTACCCTTTCAGCTCCACAGTGTCACGGATAGTGCTGGCTGGAGGAAGAACGACATGATGGAGCTGAGAGGCCCAAGAGAAACCACAGCCCCATCCATCTGACCCAGTAATCGGTGCAGGACTTGCCCTTCTCTGATGCCTGAGAAGTGTCAGCACAAGCTGAACCTGAAGCTTGAGTGATGTTTTTCTTGCCAACCTGTGTTAGCGTCTCCTTCTTTAAGACAAGTTTAATCATGTTCCCAGGAAGGGTCGTGCAGAGACAGCACTGAAAGCCTGCAGGAGATTTCTGTAGCAAGCTACCCTTGAACTGGGACTGTCCTGGTGACAAGGCATCGGGGCTTTCTTGGAAGCTGATGGGAAGCGTGAGACCCTCACCTACTCACCCAGAGACCTTCAGGAAGTAAAAGCTGAGCCCCACCACAGTCAGACCATTCCCCTTGAGTTTCCTGGTTATTGCTGATTTATTGCAAGAGTATTTGCATGTACATACTCAGTTTGTTTGTTGTGCTATAGCCACCCCTCTTCTAAACAGCAGCTTTTGTGATGCAGAATCTCGATGTCCCCTGTGAAGCAAATTGCTCAGCATTTCTGATGTAATTGAGCAGAGCGGTAAATCCTGTTAAGAAAGGAGAGAATTTTGTTTTCCAGACAAATCCTTCGGGAAACGGAGAAGATGGATGGAAAAAACCCCATCAGCGGGACTTTGGGCAAATAGCGTATTTCACAGTTTGCCAGTGTGTGGCAGTGGTCTGTTAGTAATGGCAGTCACATGAAGGAAAGTGCAGTGAAGCTGCACGCTTCGCTGTGGAGGCCAACTTGGAAGAGGACCCAGACAGCCGCTCACAGGGCACACACAGGATTCAAAACAATTTTTGAGACACCAATTAAATAAAAACATGTTTTTCATTTAAATAAAAAATAATAATTGCTGCAAGATCTACAGTGGCTTGACCTGAGGTGTGACAAAAATGAACTGCTAATAAAGCCCACCACGGAGGCGTGGTTTAAAGGATGCCTTTAACAATTTTCAGGATAAAATAGTTTTCATAGACAGCTCATATATCTCCCAGACTCCCTTGGATGTGTTGCTGCTGAGTGATCCTGCAGTCATTAATGGATTGCAAACTCCCCACGCCCTGCAACCAGTGTCAAATAATTAACAAGTTAGTACCTTTCCAGACGATAGCCTTCTTTGAAATATGCTTTGAAATGCACCACGTCTGAGTAATGGACAGAGCTGAAAGCCACCAAGGGTTGGATATCTCACTGCTTTTTGGACCCCCGGGAAACTCCTTTGGAAAATCTGCCCTGTTTACAACTTGAGCTCTCAACTGCAGGGGAATTGCTTCAGCAGCAGCCTCTGAGGCTGAGACACAAGTACAAGGACAAGCCCAGATCCATTTAAGGACTAAGTTTGAAGCTGTGGTCTTGAAAACATCTGCTCAGATTCTGACTCAGCCTGGAGGCACCTGATGTGTACCATTCACGGGGCCCAAGGAGTAGGATAGGGCCCAGTACAGGACCCTCTGTGGCTTCTGTTGGCATGTGGTCTGATCCCACACTTCCTCAGTGTTTTCTCCAGAGGCTGTTGCATGTAAAACAGAGGTGCTGCTGAGGTCTGGAGTTGGCCTCCCTTTATCTTGGAGGAGAGAAGAGTCGGGTGACTGGTTTGGTTGGGCCCTTTCTGCTTTTCTGAGAGGTGCCCATGTTGGATGCCAGCTGGTGAAGAGGCTTCATTGTGACAGCAAGCACACCAAAGCCAATTTGGCTTACATTTTGTTGTCCTTTTTGTCACTACTCTCAAAAAGGCATTAGTGTCTATTGTGGGGCAGAAGGAGGGGGTCATGACTTCCATGGTTGTAAACAAGAATCACAGAATCGTAGGGGTTGGAAGTGACCTCCAGAGATCATCCAGTCCAACCCCCCTGCCAAAGCAGGTTCCCTAGGACAGGTCACACAGGGAGGCATCCAGACGGGTCCTGAATATCTCCAGAGAGACTCCACAACCCCCCCCCAGGCAGCCTGTCCCAGTGCTCTGTCACCCTCAGTGTGAAACAGTGCTTCCGCATGTTGGTGCGGAACTTCCTGTGCTCCAACTTGAGGACATTGTCCCTTGTCCTGTCCCCACAGACCATTGAAAAGAGGCTATTTCCCTTTGTCTCCCACGCTTGAGATATTTATAGACATTAATCAGGTCCCCTCTCAGTCTTCTTTTCTCAAGGCTGAACAGCCCCAGTTCATTCAGCCCCAGTTCAGAGCTCTGTACGCCCTCTCGAGAGGTGCTGTCACCATGCGGCGGGGCGTGCGAGGTGAAGGGTTGAGCGCTGAAGGCACAGGCTCAGAGGCAGCACAAAAGAATTGCCGAATCTGGAGCTGGGTTCACACTCTGCTTGCTGATTCGAAGTCAAAGGGGTAGCTGTGTGCCCAGCTGGTGCTCGCAGGCTGCTCTGGGTGTTGGCAGAACCCTTCACTCGCCTGAGACCACGGGCCTCTCTGCCAAGTCCAAATGCAGCAGCTGCCTGTGCAAATGGTTGCTGTGGTGCCTGGGCGGTACATGCCTGTAAGAGACTCTGTGCACATTTAGGATGAGGCAATGACAGATAGCATGACCTGAATCACCTCTTTGTTTAAGGTGAAAACGCAGTGGAAAGGTTTTCTAAGAATGAAAAGCCTAAATGCTTCTGCTGAAACCCTCCCTTTCCCTGCTGTGTCGTCTCCCCCCCCCCTCCCCCGCACCCCCCCATCCGCCCAGCTCCACAGTCATCTGGTTGGAGGGACAGCATGGACCTCTGTGATAGCAATGCTGCAGTGATTCCTTTACCTTCAACACGGGTTTATTGCTATGATACCAGTTCAGCTATGAAGAGGCCAGGGCAGAGGGGGCAATAAAGAAAAGACATGGACTTCTGAAATAGGGACACCTGTACATGCTAAGTCTGGCACTTCAGAAAAAGGAAAATGAAACCATACTACCTCAGAAAGCAAGTGGTGAGTAGGGTACTGGGATTGAGAAAAAAACCAAACCCACACGTGGGTGTTTCTTGATTTTGAGGAATGATGAGCTGATTCTTCTGCCAGCCACAGCCAGAGCTCCCTCAGCCTTCTGTGATGAGCTTTGCCTTCACTGCTGGAGCCATGGTGGCTCTTCCTTGCAAATGGCCAGCATCAGAGCCACGTGGACCTTCCCTGGCAGCTTGGTCCTGGCAGCTGAATGGAAATCAGAGCACCAGTGAGGCTCAGAAGTTTTCTGACCCAAAGGTGAACATGAGCACAGTGCAAGGAAGGTGCCCCTGCCCCAGGATGTGTGTCATGTCCCCCAGTGCTGCAGGGATGTGCTGGGTGCAGGGACACCCATGGCTGAGAACTTGAACTGCCATGGGAGGTGTCTCGCCGTGCCCGTTCAGGAGTGATGAGCACATTATTAACGCGGGACTGTCTAAACATAGGTGGCGCAACTGTTTAACTAATCACTAAACTGTTGATTTTTTAAGCTGTGGCTCGGCAGCTCTGGAGGCTGCTCTCCTAACCTCTGCGTCTGCAGGGGTGCAACCACCATGGTTCCAAAACAGTGACCAGCAGCTGGGGCGAGTGTAGGGGTGTGTAAATTGACTCCCAAATCCACGCCAGCTACAGCCAAAAGAGAGTGTCTGACTGTGCCCCTGGGTTAGGAGGCTATGCCTGACTACCAACCTCTGGGTCTAACCTGCACCTGCAGATGCAGTAGTGAAATCAGAGTTTAAAATCCAGCCAGAGGTTGCCAGAGCCTTCAAAGCTTCTCATTCCTTACAGCAATTAAGGGATTTTACCTTCATATTCATCCTCTGATAGGGAACTCTGGCATTCCCCTTCTACTAGCTGTAAACAGATCTGCAGGATGAATGAAGTGACTGGAGGAAGGTCATACAGGAAGCTGTGGTTGAACTGGAAATTTTGGCATGGGTCTGTGAGCCCAGGCCTGGCTCCCTGGTCATCAGCCGACTGCCT
This sequence comes from Laterallus jamaicensis coturniculus, assembly GCA_022605575.1. Classification (NCBI taxonomy): domain Eukaryota; kingdom Metazoa; phylum Chordata; class Aves; order Gruiformes; family Rallidae; genus Laterallus; species Laterallus jamaicensis. Next base: position 4,177,198 of record JAKCOX010000009.1, read on the forward strand.
GCCTGCAGGAGTAAAAGGCAAATTTGCATCTTCTCAGTGCCTCTCAGAGATTGGGGATTTGCATTGCTGTCTCAAGTTCCTGATTTCTATTATTAGGTCTATTATGTATTTCTCTGCGCTGAGCTTGCCATAAGAGATCATAAAAGATATAAAGAGATAATGTTGTCTCCCCAGACACTTATTTCAATGTGACTGTGACAGTAAGGGTATGAAAACTGTTCTTTAAACCAGATGGTTATTTCAACACATCTACCTTGCCAAGCTCTAAAATCCAGAGAGGAGCTGTAACTAGAGCTGGTTGCAGTACATCTATGTGCACCCAGAGTTCCACTGCAAACCAATTGGTAAGGAAACTGTGCAGGAGCATGGCTGAATGAACAGGGAGATAAATGCTGCTGGGTAAATTAATTTTTATTTCCTTCCATTTGGGGGATGTGTGTTCCTTCAGCTGCGTGTCTACAGCAAACACTTCACAGTGCCCCTTTTTTTGCTGGTGTGCGTGCAGACCTTTCTCCCTTGGTAGCACGACACGCCAGAGGTTTGCCTGCCTCGAAAAGTTTATTTTGAGAGTGAATGAAGAGGGGCATGCCACAAGCTCTCACTTGTTGTATGGGCAGAAAATGTAATTCTGCCGGGGTGGGGCATGCCAGGAAGAAACGGCAGCGCAGGTTGATAGCTCATCGTGCTGGCGTTTATCTGAAGGGCATTCATTCCACAAGTCACACCTCTTCCCCTAAGAAAAACAGACATTTCCTCCGTAGTAATGTTTAACTCTTAAGATCCCCCTTCTCATTTTTTCCTTGAAAATACTCAGGAAAACTTGCCTGCCTTATCTTTACAGTCGTGTGCATCCCCCCCACCCCCGCCGTGAATGGGTCAGGAAGGTGATAGATGCGGACACGACAGAGGAACAGCCAGCAGGCATCAAAGGAGCAGCGTGACTGCCGCTGCCACGCTGAGGGCAGATGTCAAGCCCCTTGCAAAGAGTCAGCCAGGCTGCACAGGGGTTAACCAGGTGACACGGCAGGTCATTTGGTCACACACCAGACATCCCTTCTCCTGTCCTGCTTTGGTTTACTGGCTTACTTGTCATAGCTGTTTTCTTCCTTAATTTCCCTAAAATCCATTATCTTATTGATGTGGCTGGAGTCCTATTTTAGAGACAATTTTTGTTCAAGGTATTTCACAGTTAGCTAATATGTTTTGCTAAAAAGCGTGTGGAGCAGATCCAAAGGGAAAAACAAGACCCCATCCCAAAAAAACTTTGCCAAAGAGGAGGTTAGATTTCGCGTAGTAGCTGAGTATGCCATAGAGAAGATTTGCTTGAAGGGTTGCCACAGGTAAGTCAATTCAGAAAGGAGAAAGGCTCACTAGGTGAGAGAAGGAGATCTTATGAATATGTGAAGGGAAGGAAATGGCTGTGCAATGAAGCTGAAGAAGAGAACACAAACATAGGAAAACAGGACAACAGCTGTAATGGATAACTGTCTAGGCAGTATTAAAGCAAAAATCCACTCATCTTTGTACATATAAATTAAGGAAATTTGCTTAACTGTTCTTGCCACCCATTTGCATACGCCCGTCGTGACCGTTAGGCCAGGTGAACCATGCTGTATCATGGTGGTTCAAAGACCGATTATTTCAAAGCTGCAGGTACAAGTACTTGCACAAGCAAACGGAAAATCACGCTGTGTTAATATTAGCACTGAAATGACTCGCCTTGTCCTCCAGTCAGGAAATGGAAACAATGGCACACAACTTTATGTGACCAACAAAACTTAATTGCCAATAACAAATAGTCCCAGGGAACTGTTTAAGAACAATTGATGGATGCTAACTGGGAGATTGCATCACGTTGAATCACAAAAGTGTGTATGGAAATAGATGTGTTGTTGGTTATTCCAAAGACAGAAAATCACTGTGTCACTGGATAAGAAACATGCAAGCATCCTCAGTTAAGGGATGGTGGGCTTGATGGTGGTATGGAAGGAAGAAGAGCCCAGCATCTGAACTGCAGCATGAAGGCAAAGTGATTGATGGGGGGGGAACCAGAGAATTTGGAAATCTGATAAGAAAACTGGCAGCAGAGTTTTGGCCATGTTCTTTGTAACCTTAGAAGTGCTCAGAAATTGAATAGCTTGCTATTTCGCCAATATTAGCGTTAGGCTAGCTGGCCTGCCCCTTCCTCCCTGATGGATGAACTTTTTATGATGTTTACTCTATTCCAGCTCTGCTGCATCACTGCATCATTTTCTCTGCCTCCTCAGACGATGGGTAACTAAAGATAGCAACTCTTTCTTACGCAGTTCCTTGGCAGCTGGCAGTAAATGACCCATGTCCCTGCAGATATATTTTTGGTTCAGTTATTCTGTCATTTGTGTTTTACCAATCCTAACTCTTATTATCTAGCGGGTGCGTTTGTGTCCTGGGCTCCTGCTCCTTTTACCTTTGCAGCAACTGTAACTGCCCAGGATTTCCCCCATTCCCATCATTTACCAGGATCTGAACACTTACGGGGGTCCTGTGCTTTTTCATCTGCCTTCACTCCATTTCTTTCACTTCTGTGTATTTGCATTGGATTTCTAAGACCTTTTTTTAAAAACCCTCCTCTTTGTGATCTGCCCTGCAGCATTCCTTGCCAGCCTGGCTTTGGAAGTGGTGGAGAGAAACACTGCTCCTGCGGTGTTTTTTGGATTGGTTCCTCCTTTGAGATACACCTGGTCAGGGTGGCCAACATGGTGCTGTTTATTGGTGGCGAGTGCATACCAGCAAAACATGTGATACCTTCTGCCGGTGGCAGAAAAAAAGAAAGAAAAACACTTTGATGAAGGATTAAATGATTGTTTTTAATTTTATACATTCCACAGAGAAATCGGTACAGCCAGAAACTTAAACACAGCGCTGCGTACAAGGGCAGTATTGACACTGTTTGACTTTGGGTATGTAGTACAGGCCCTTTGGATCACACCCCTGACTTTCTTGGTCTCTTTCTTGACTATATAGGGAATTTGGTCAGCTTACTTTGGTCTTGAATCACACCCACAGCAGATGACTACTGCTGCTGCCCTGGACAGAGATTTGTAGCATAACCCCTCATCATTTCCACTGAAAGGATCTGGCACTTTCCTTTTGGCAGGTCTGGTGCTGGTGGTACTGGGAGGCACAATGCAGGTGACCTTGTCCGGGCAGGCAGCTCCAACCAATTCCTACCACTGCAGGAGAATGGATGGATGAGGAAAGTTCTGGCCAGGCAGCCACAGCCCCAACTACTCCTCTCCATGGATGGTTTACTGGTACCAGCCCTGCCCAGAGGCTCCCTGGGTGGCAAGTGCTCGTGGGAGCTGGCTACAGCTTGGCTTCCTCCCTTGACTCTCACGTTTTTTTTGAGCACCAAATGGTGCGGAGCAGGAGTGGCTCCCAGGTAGAGAGACTGGCAAAGGGGAGGGGAAGGGGTGGTGGGTCTTATCGAGACTCCCCTGTGTGCTGCGCAAAGCCTTGGGCAGCAGCCACCATGCAGCTCCTGCTGCTGGGGTGGCTGATGCGCCCCCTGCCCCCATGCCACCTTAGCCAGTAATTATCCCACTATTTTTCAATATCCACCTTGTAGTTTCCATTTCTCTTGCATCCAGATCTTTAGCACTTTCTTATTTGTCCAGTTTTTCACAGCAAGCTTAATGCTTTCAGATCGACATCCTTGGCAGGGGAAGCCTCTTCAGGATGGGCAGAGCCCGTCCAAGAAACCACCACCACCTTTCCAGCCCCCAGCACACTTCCTAGAGAGGATACCAGATCAAAGAAGGGTTTCTGCTTGGACAACACAATGGGTGTACTTGTTGGGCGCCAAGGCTGTCCCACTGCTGGTGATACCAGCAGGGAGGAATTTCAGGAGGGCTGCTGGGAGTGCAGCTGAAGTGAGGTGCCCCTTCAGCAAAGATCACCGAGCAGCTTTCTGACAAGAGTGTCTCCCAGCTGCTTCTGGCCCACTTCCCCAGCAGATCGCTTTTCCAGTGGTGTTGTCACACCTCCCCGTTGGCCGTTTTGCCCAGCCAGCTAGGTTTTCAACCTCTTTGTGGCAAGGATGTAATTATTTAAATTGCTCTCTGTAGTTACAAGCAGGCTATAAAACTAATAACTTGAAACGGTGCCCTAGCCCAGATATATGCCCTGGAATCTGAAACACTAAACTCCAGTGCAGGTAAATTTGTAGCTGGCGTAGATATGCTACCGAATTTCTGCTGAACTAGCAGAATGCCTGAAGTGCTCCCAAAAAACTTGCCAGTGCACTTGGGTCCATCCCCCCTCGTTCTCCCATTTTGTTTTAATGGACAGGGCTGTGGCAATGCTCCAGCGACGGGTCCAAAACTTGTGTCTGACCCAGGGGTGGTTGCTTCAGGGGTGTGATGTGAGGAAGGGCGTGACTGTTGCTTACTGAGCACTTTAAAAAAAACATAGTAAGATCCCTTGAACATGTATCCAATCCAAGTTTTTGGATTGAAAACAACCTCAGTGTAGATTAGTTTGTTGAGTCACAGAATCACAGAATCACAGAATCTTAGGGGTTGGAAGGGACCTCAAGAGATCTTCGGGTCCAACCCCCCTGCCAAAGCAGGCTCCCTATCTCATATTACATAGATAGGCGTCCAGACGAGACTTGAATATCTCCAGAGAAGGAGACTCAAAACTCACATGAAGAGAAAAAGCACCTGGCAAGTCATTGAAAGTTGGCCTGTTCAGACTTTCTGGCTGTAGACCGTGTGGCATTCAGAGCCTGGCAGGACATGGAAACATTGGTGGCCCTGATGGTGCTGCTGGGTGGCACACCTTGTGCCAGCTGGGCTCTGCTGACCTGTGGGCCAGCCCAGAGGCAAGCAGGTTTGCCAGAGTTTGAAGCCATTGTCTTTTGCCAGCTTGTATCAGTGCTGACCTGGACAGCAAAAATAATAAAGCTGTGGTTTTGCCCCAGCAGGTGAGCCCTTGAGGAGAGTCAGAGGCACTCCTGTTACAGTTGCAGGAGCTGTGTGTCCCTTTGATGGCTGCCAGCCTTATCGGCGCAGTCCTGCCGAGCGGCTGGCTGTGCGCAGTGGTTCGCGCTCAAGGCTCTGGCGTTGAGATCACAGAGTTCAGAATTAAAGCATGAACATGTAAGAATAGGCGGGGCAGCAACTGCGGCTTGCTTCTTGTTTCGTTGAGTCACCTCGTACCTGATCCTTACGGCACGGAGAATTAAAGATTGAAACAGGCAAGCAAAACCCCGTCCATTCCATGTAATAGCAATCCAAGACCTGTCTTTTTTGGACTGGGTCCATTTAATGCTGCAAAGCAGGGTTGGAGGGGCGCAGGACTGGAGATGAGTAGGCTATAAATCCCCTCTCCCACCTCCAGTGGCTCAGCCTCACCATCTGCGCCTGCACAGCAGCTAAAACCACCCACGAACTCTGGAAAGCGCTCTTGCATTTTTTGCACTCGCCGCTGTACAGAGCTGAGCTACACCCACAGCCTGGCCAGCACAGAAGGTCGGGGCCGCTCTCAAGAGCTGGGGGATGTGAAAAAAGCAGCCCTAACCCAAGTCACCAGCGGGAAGGCTGGGGTTTCTTACGCTCTGCTCACACGATGCTCTGCCCTGGCAGCCGAGCTCTAGGAGAACAAACGCCTCTGCCAGGCATCAGGCTGGGCTCCAGGTGTGAGAGAGCCCATGGGCAGCGTGCAAACACAGCATTCTCACAAGGGAGAAGGAGGCTCAGGAGCTACCCGGTATGTCTGGGAAGGCCTCACCCTGCGGTCCGAGACAGGCCGCTTTCACATTGATTCAGCCTTCCCACTTGAGAAAAGAGAATAGTATTTGCTTGCCGACCTCGCTAGGGTGTTGGGGGATGGCAATGAATGTCTGCACGTCACTGCAAACACAGAAGGTGTTATAAAAATGTGAAACCCCTAGGTGCCAAGGAGAGTATTTGAACATTGTAGGAAAGGGAAATACGGCGCTCAGGTGGCTGTGGAGCGAGCAAGACAGGTTTATTGCTGACAGGAATGCTTAAACTCACAAATTCGGGAATGCCAAGGTGCGTTTATTAGGAGGTGATGGACTGCAGGCGCTCCATGAAGTACACTGCTGCTGACCAGGCAGACACAGACAGGTGAACAGTCAACCTGCACAGGCTGTCACATCTGTAACCTGGCCAGCACAGTGATCCTAGGCAGCAAGTGTTGGGATGGGTGCAGGGCAGAGAGGAAGGAGTGGAGGAAAGAGGCTGATGTTTTCTACCAGACACCTGTGAACAGAGCCAGGGGGGGTGAAAGCGGGTGCCGCACGCCCTTACCTGCAGGTATTTGTGCTGTCATCAGGCATATGCCAGAAGCCTTCGTGTTCCCGCAGGGCAAGGGTGATGAGAGTGCTGGAAGTGCCATCACTTTGCTGCCTAACACTGTGCCCCATGGGGCAGGCATGCAGCTGGTCCCGTGCTGCACCCCCAGCCTGCCTCAAAGGGTGCAGGTTGGGGAGGGGGGGAGGAGGCAGGTGCTGTCTCCCTGCTCTGCTTTGTCCTGGCATAGCCAGCTCTGCAGGGTCACAGTGTGATCACAGCCTTAAGTGGTGTAATTTGGCCAAGGGTATTTTCTGGGGTACTCTGGTCAGTTGTGGCAGTGGGCATGTTCTCCTCCCGTGAGGGGTAATGTGGTACTCATGTCAGGAATGTCATGTCCTTGCCCACTCCCCCATCATCACAGGTCTTTTAAAAGGGTAGCAAATACTTTGGGAGGAGGGGGGGACGCGGTGACGCTTTAGTGCATCAAGGCACGCTGAGTCTGGTGTTCAAGGGGAGAGGGAGAAAGGCTGAATTAATGCTGTGAGTGAGCCGCTAGCCCTGGGTGAGTTTGTTAGAGGCATGGCTTTACCCCAGCAGCAGGGCTGGGCAGTGCGGCCTCCCCATAGCAACTGCACAAACAAACCCCAGGGCTGCGGAGGAGCGATGACTGAAAGGAAAGGGTAAGGGAACAGCCAAACTATTTTTATATTTCCGAACTACTCAGCAGCTTTTTTTTTTTTTGGTTTGCTTTTGTGTGCTGAATTCTCATGGCAGTGCGTTTGCTTGCTGAGTGATAGCCCTTCGCTCTCCTCGGCTCTTTTCTTAGCTGAAATCCCACCGTTTTGACTGAGAGCTTCACAGTTTTGGAGTGAATGCCTCTGTGCCCACATGTAATGTTCCTTTTCCTACTGCGCATATTAATTAATGGTTTCAGCGCATACTGTTTGTCCCTCACCCCGGCATCTGCCAGGTCCCTCCCAGCAGAGCTGAGCTGTGTGTCAGGTCAACATGGGCACCCTCCCTGGGCTACTACCTCCCTCCAAGGGCTGGGCTTCATTCCCCCCATCCCCAGGCAGCGGGGGATCTCGCATGGCTCCGTGCTGCTAGGTGCTATCTCAGGCATCTCTGGTCCTTCTGCCCCTTGGACACCTTCTCTCCACGACCAAGCTTGGGCACAAGCAGTGGGGGTGGTGGAAGGGAGGAAGGAAGGCCATCCTGGGCCACCTGGGCCAGAGGATGCTCAGCATCTGTGTCAGCTTATCTGGGGTACAAGGGTTGCTGTTAAGCAGGATAGCAGTTGCAATAGCAATTAGGTGTAATTACCATGGTCAATGAGACATTGACACTGAAAGCTGAGAAGACCAAGGCCGTGGACTCATGTGAGGGTATCAGACTGTCTATGGCTGGGTTGGAGAGTGTGCAATCATGAACACGTGCACCCAAATCCTGGTGGCAAGATCAGTGCTCCACAGAGCCAGCACCTCGTGACAGGAGGCAGGCACTGGACAGCGTGTTGGCAAATCCCATTGTGAAATGGGTCTTCTTTGGTGACGTAGGATGATGATGGCCTTGTTGTAGGACGAGCTGGGTAGGAAACCTCTCTCCTCTCCACACAACTCCTGGAGGTGATGGAAATGCTCTCTTTCAGAAACAGACCTCTGGCTGGTTTTGGTAAAATGTGAGAAAGGAATAGATTACTGTTCTTCTTACACACAGCTCGAGGGTGGGAGTTGGACCAGGCCTCTGAAGTTGAGGGCTCCCATGCGGGGGTGGAATTTGACTCACCTACCTTTACCCATCTCCATGTGGCTGTCTCCACTGGCCCATCTCTTAGGGGTCCCTTTACTGTCAGCAGAAGAAATGGGTGTTTCTTGGGCACGAGTCAACTGGCCTGTTTTTGCTTTCTGTTTTAGGGTAAGATGAATTGCTCTGGATTTTCCTCTTCCTTTCCATTGGCTGTAAGGGGACAATTAGCTCAGATGAACTTGATGCCTTTAGTGGGTCAGATGAATTGCCACCCCTAGTTAGTTACTGAGTGTCGGCTGCCTCCCCTAGCTTGAGCAAACACAAGGTGATTTCAATGAGCTTTACGCATACTGCATGAAAGCATGTAGGGATCACAGAATCACAGAATCACGGTAACTTTCTTATCTCAGTATGAAGAGCAGAGAAATTCAGTGGCTCAGAAACTGAAGGCAAGCTGTGAAGGAAATAATGCTGTCATGCTTTCTCCCAATAATCTGATTTTTCTGTTAAAAGATCCTTCAAGCAATTTGGCAGAAGGAGTTTCACTGTAAATCGCAACAACACAAAGCAAAGTTAAGGAGTTTACTTAAGAGACAGCTATCTCTTTTCGGCTTTCAATTGCTTCTACTTTTCCACTAGCTTTAAATACTGGAATGAAAATTATAGCTATAGTACAACGAAACCAGTCTTGTGTAGCCATGCTTACTCGTGCTGCAGCTGTAGTTTCCAGTCTGGTACGCTTGGGTTAGGACAGCATGCAGACAGTTTCTATCCTAATTCATCACAAAAAGAGTAGCAGTTGTTGATGGTCATCACATGTTTGATACTTTTCTCCTGGAAACTTTCTTCACTAAGCAGCCCTCAAGGCCAGATGTGAAACCCTGACCTGGAAATGAGCCTTCACTGGGTGGTAATTTATAGCCAAAGTTTGCACCACCATCATGGGCATGATGGACGTCACGCCAGCTCCTACTGCAATCATCTTGCAGAAATTTTTCGTCTTACGGGAATTCTTTTTTGTTTGCTTTTGGAGATACTAATCAAGGCAGTACTTCCCTCTGGGCTTATAATATGCTCAGAGGTCAAGTTTCGGCATGCAGTATGTTACATGCTAACCAGGTAACTGAACAAATGAATCAACAGCAAAAAATAATGAGATTTCAAACATGGAGACAAGTTAGAGCCACTTCTTTACACCTATATGCAAATTTGACTTTTAAAAAACCCCAGACCAGCCTAGGTACTTGCCAGGGGTTATATTATAGCTGCTTGCTCAGTGATTGTTAAGCAATCTGGTAAAGTACTTTGTGTTCCTCTGCCTGCCCTGGCAGAGACAGCTGAGACATCCATGGTGTGTCTGCAGCCTGGCTGTGTTTGGAGGAAGGGCACATTTCTATTTGGGTGGGTATGTGTAGGAAATGAAAGAACAATAACACCATTCTTCACACATCTGATCAATTGGACCTTTGTTCTCTCCTCCTTGTTGTCCTTGATGTGAGGGGAGGAAAGTCACTGCGAGTGCCATTGTTTTCTCAGAGTGTTTTTTTGAAGGGCTTTAGTGTGTTTCTTTCCTCTGCATAATCCAGTGGATTTACTTGTTTTCAGAATATTTCAGATGGAAATCTCCAAGGAGAAAGCTGAGGTACTAATTCTGTTTTGTGGCTTGGATTAGGAACCACCTCTGGAAGCTTTCTAGCCTCATTTGTTTGCGCAGTAAGATCTGTCTGAGAACGATTTGTCAATGATTTCAACCTAGCGAGTGTATAAAGAGGCCGAGGCCACAGGATTGGGCAGACCCTCCTTTTCTGCCTTTGCTCTGTAGCCCAGGCTGGGGCAGACAGCCTGCTTGGCCTGCCTGCCCTCACCTTGGCACAGTTCAACTGACGGGCGCCATTCAAGCAGGCTGTAATTAAGCCGTTCCTAATTTCCACAGAAGAGTGACACAGGTGTGGAAAGGGTGGTCCTGCCGAAAGCTCCCATTCACACTAATACCGCTGAAGTGAGCTTGGGTTGTTTTTTTTCCTTTTACCTTAGGTGTGGAGTACATCCATTCCACATCCTAGAGCAATTATAGGAGAAAGAAGCCATGAAAAGGGCTGTGTGCCCAAAACCTCACCTGTGTTTTCCAGCTATGTTAGGGAACCTAAGAAAAGCCATTTCCTCTTTCCACAAACCATCTTTCTTTGAAGGGAGCTATGTGTGGAACAAAAGCTGGTTTTTTTCAGTGCCAGTGCATAGTATTTGAGGAAAGTATTAATACAACAGGCCTCCTTCACAGGCCAGCTGAAGAACAGTTCAGGAAAAGCCTGCCCGCCACAGTATTTCAGGGAGAGGCGAGGTGTTCCTTCCCTGGCACAAAAGCCATCTGTGCAGAGGATCGCAAAGGATGAGACAACTTTACACCCCTGGCAGTGTTCCTGTTGGCACTGTCACTGCAGTGCACTCTTGCTTTCCTAGCTCGTCTCACCTGGGGCGAAATTCTCTTCACGTCAGTGGCAGAAGGACAGAGGCATGTGTCAGAGGGAGAAGAGCAGTGAGGACACATCTGTTATTGCTCTGTGGAGCACCAGAACGAGTAGGAAAATCTCGTTTATTATCTGTAAAGCAATGGATCCCTCTGTCTGTCTAGCCACATAAACCCTGGCTCTTGGCATAACGTGGAGGTTTTGTGCCACAAAATCAGTGGGAATGGCAAAGTGGTGGTTGTATGATGTTGAGGGAGTGCAGCAAAGAAAAAAAAAAAAAGAAAAGAAAAAGATCTGAACTAAAGCTTTTGGGAAAGTGTGGCTTTGAGCTTGGGACTTGGAGTCATGAACGTGTGTGGGCATGCTGGGATGTGATGCAAGGTGCGATGTGAAAATACACCTAAGTAAGTAAGGTATTCCCCGGGAGTTTGTTAATTGTTTATTGTTCTTGGCTATGATCTCAAGAAACAAGATCTGTGCAGATAAGGAAGGGCTTGCTTCCAAGACAGCTGAGTTAAGAGCATGAATAAAGAATATGTTTAAAGAAGTCCTTGACGTATCCATTCAAAAGCTGTGGCTCTTGGAGTGCCAAAAGGTTGGCAAGCTACAGCCAAAGCAGGCCTGGAGGCTGTTGTATGGGTGTTGGAAAGTCTTCTGAGATAACGAGTCAGAACTGGACTCAGCCAGCCTGGGGTAAAAGAGAGTATGTCTTGGGGGAAGGAAAGAAAAAAAGAGACATATCACTAGAGATGACTGGAAGGCGAAACAGCGTGGGAGTAGTGTGTAAGTAAGAGGAGACGCATTTCCAGAGTAGGCCTATGAAGGGGACTGAAGAGAGTGGTGTGGCCACACTGGTGGTGCAGAAGCAGCCCTTGGCCTGGCTCAGTGTGAAACTTACCAGCTGGCCTCTCACTGTTTTGCTTGCACAAAGCTCTAAAGGGGCAGGGGGCACCATGGCAAGGGGAAGCAGAGCCCTGTGCTGAAAATATGCTAGAAAAGAGGAGCCCATGAGGCAGGCAGTACTCACATGGACATGCTCTGTCCAGTTCTCATTTCTGCTTTACCGGGAAAGTGGGAAAATATGAGCAGGGATGCGTTAGTCATACCCTTCCAGGTAGTCCCCAATTACATTGGGTTACTGGAAAATTCACTATTAGAGAGGTGGGTGGTGACTTATAAAAAAGGAGCTTTTAGGACTGGAAGTCCCAGTTGTTAAATGATAATAATTCATGGGTTTTGTGATTACATGTTTTAAATAGAACCCTGTGGAAGAAAGACGTGTGCCCTGAAAAGCTGTGCAGTTCCCCCACATCAGATGGTGCTGTAGGTATCAAAAAAATTAAAACTGTTTAATGACAAATGTTTTCCCTGCCAAGTCTGCCAGCCCAGGAACCTCAGCTTTTGTGGGTCAAGGTGGGGGAAAATTTCTAAAAATCAAATGATTTCTATGTTTATTATCACCAGTGTACACCTGTAGGGCTCTCTGGAATTCCAGTGATCAGAGAGATGGGATATGCTTCTCCTTTCTGATCCTCTTGCAGGTGCCTCAATGGGGAAAGGGAAAAATGCAAAATCTGTCATGCTCAAAAATTTGCTGTGGAAAAAAACAAAGGACAGCACTCAATATAGAAGTGTTCAGTCTTTACTATTTCCAGTCCTTTCAGTGAGGTTTTCTGAAAGACCTTGATGCAGCCAGATTATTTGTTTTTTCTTCAGGATAAGTGGTTTGGCCATGTCTCTGAAATCTCACTTTCATATTCTGCAGGCTACGTTATACTTGGAAACCTGAGTCCACTCTCACTGGAATCCTTTGTGGGCAGACTGCAGAGTGTAGGCTTGTGAATGCCTTCAGTTATCTTTTGAAACCTGAGAAAAAGTTGGAGCTTCAAAGCTACTCACACATCTCAATGTTTTACCACTTAGGTTATTGATGAAGGCAGCTTGCTAAAACAGAACAAGTGGTTAGAAAGAACTTGTTGAGTCACTTGGTTCAGGTAATATGCTCCCTTTTTTAACTCATCAGACTCTGCATTAAGAATAGATGTATTATTTGACTCAATGATCCCATGGGAATCCTTTTAAAGAATCTGATTACCCCAATCATTTAAGCATTTAATCTAATTTTCAATCTAAATATATTGATGGCTAGTGTGTACTCAATACGTTCTTATGATGAAATTGTCCCTGAGCTTAACCAGGTCTTCTCCAGTGATTGTGCTCAGCACACTTAGAAACAGCAGCTGACTTTCTCCCTTCTGGGCTTTTGTTCTGCTAGTTTCACAAGCCAAAACTTTTAGCCAAAGGCCTTCTGGTAATGCAGCCTTTTTCACCCCAATTAAACCAATAACTCTTCTCCGCCCTATTCTGCATTCCTTGGGAATTCACATTGGGAACTAGAAGCAAGAATTGTACCTGGTATCACAGATGAGCGCTAACCAAAACTTCTGCAGTGGTGTTTAGTATGACCCTCCCAGGAGTATCACTACCTCTTTGGAAGGATTTTAAGGCTGAAGTTCCCTCTTCACAGCTGCATCATGTTATCGCTCATAGCTGCCCTTTGCTCAGGGGAAAAAGCTTTGTTGCTGCTGGCTGATGAGTTCCTTGCTTACAGCAAAAGATAAGTACTTCCCAAATGTATGACCTTGGTTTCTGTGCTACTGAATTTCCTCCTTTTTCTGTGACTTTGGTTCATGAGGTCCTCCTGTAACATGTTCTAACCTTCTTAATTGATGTTGTTTCCCAGTTTTGTGTCATCAGCAGATTTTATTAGCACATGCTGATGTTCCGAGCCAAGGTTATGAAAAAAAAATAACAAGTAAGATCAGACTTGGAAACAGCCCTGGGGAAGGAGCCTCTGTTGCTCCAACTCTTCTCCCCACTGCCTGGGGCCCTATCTCTTTAGCCAGAGTTTTGCCCTTTCTCCTTCCCCAGGTAAACTCATACTTTGCCCTGCAGCCTTTTTGAAACCTGGAGAGGAAAGGTTTATCTCAGATCTGATATTTAGAAACTCAGATATCAGATTTGACATGAACAACCTGCCCCATGGTGAACCTGTCTTGCATCTTACCACATCCACCTCCATGCCTTCAGCCATGTCTTTGTTTTCCTCCTTTGAAACACATGCAGAGGACTTGCTTATGAGAAGATGAGGCCAACAGGCCCACAGCTGGACACGTGTATTTTTTACCTGGGAGGGAGGATGTGGAACAGCCCAGGCATCAACTTCCCACTGCCTGCATGGCACAGTTCTGGGCTGCGACTGTGGTCATGCAGAGATCCACCCTGCAGCAGCACACACCTTGCCTTTTACCTGTCCTTCCCAAAGGACTTCAATTGCTCCTGTTTAATCGCACATCTCCATCCCTGGCTAGATGGGCAATCTCAAAATACATACCGAGCCCCTCGGAACCATGGTTGAAGCAGGGCTGGTATGGAACTGTGCTTCACTGGTGCCTACAATGCCACAAGCCTCACGGTTTTGCCTCATTGCTGAGAGTTTTCTAGGAAAACTTCAGTCAAGAGCGGACTTTTTAGTTTCTAAAAAACAAGCAGAAATGAGACAGTTAAGATGAGTAACTGCTGGTTATTTCCTAGAAGACACAGAAAACAGAACCATGCATTTTTCAGGTAGCATCCAGCACAGTGATTTATTTCTGTATCAATTTTCATCACAAAGAATATGAGGAAGTTTATTTTCAGAATTCTTTTGATTAAAAAAAATTAAATTTAAATTTAAAAAGCAGCCAAATCCAACCCCCAGCCCCACTCTTCACTGGAACATGAAATAGAGACAAAGCACATTAGAAGTCTCCTTGCTTCACACAATTTTACATTGCAGCATCTTTTACCACAACAGGGGCACCACTCTCCAGCTGGCAGCAGCACACTTGTCTTGGTGTTCGCTCCCATTTGTTTCTGCTGCTGCAGAGAAAGATTTAACCTTTCCCAGATGTATTTTCATCATGCAGACACACAAATGGTTTGCCATTTCCTAAATTAGCCATCATCACCCTGTTGCTCAGTGACAGACACAGGTCTGTCGGAGCAGATGTGGTTGGCACAGACCCTGGAGCACACACATACATGAGTGCCCCCATGGCCAGCCAGGCTGCCCCAGCAAACTCCCTGGCTCACAGCAGGCTGTTAGAGATCCACGGGGGGGGGGGGGGGGGGGTTGGAGGTGGTGGGTCCTGTGCTTTCCCTCCCATTCCTGTAGCACTGTCTTGGATTGCAGGAGGTCGTGGTCAGTCAGAACAGTTGCAGCTCTCCTTCTGAGCAGGGACATCACCTGGATGGTGGCTCTTCGGGCTTTGTGTTGGATTATGCCCAGGGAAAACAGCCCATGGGCATCCCTGGGGTGCTGGCATGCAGATGCCAGTGCTGTAGGTCATTCCTCTGTGTGAGCAGCACCCACTTTATCTGGGTGCTTGCCCATCTCTTCCTGCTCCGTTGGTGAAGCTGTGAATGGCTTTGCCCATTACAAAGACTGAATATTGTTAATTTATGGTTATCAAGGGAAAATTTCATCGGCATAACTATCCAGACTGTAGGGAAAAGTCACTCTCTTATTTAATGAAGTGGTAGCCATGAAAGGCCAGGTGAGATCCAAGTTTAGCTCTTCTCCCACCTAAGGTGGCACTAACCAAGACCTGGGGACTGAGTAGGCAGTTACCTTCCCAATTCCAAACTGACTAGGAATAAAACAGTGAGGGGACATGAGGTTCCAAGTAGTCCCAGTCTTCTTGATGTTGCGTGGCAACAGTGTGTCTCTGGTCTGCTAATCCAGGTGCTTGGCACCACCTCCACCCATCACCTCCCAGCTCCCAAACATAGCATGGTGACAAGCTGATCCCCACAGAGCATTCCCAGTGATGCAGCTGGCTTGTTTGGTGCAGGGTGGTCCCCTGCACCATGTGTGTGTCCATGTGTGTGTGCTGCTTGCTGCTCTCTTCAAAGGGAGAGGGAACTCCTGGGCAGCCCCAAGGTGCCAGGCTGCAGTGTCTAAGACTTTGACTGGGCACTGGCTGATGGCTGGCTGGCTGAGAAACAGCAGGGTAACCCACAGAGTGAGTGGTTCCTTTCCCAGCCTTTGCTTGTGGACCTACACCTGAGCAGCATGGGAAAGCCAAATTCATGCTTGCTGGATCATGCTCCCCATGTCCTTTTCCTATTATCAGTGCTTACTGAGAGATAAATACATTCCCCCATCAAAAAAACTGAAGCAAAGCCATTTGTTTCAGCACCACTTACTCCTCATTGCCCAGGGTTAGTGGCAGGTAAGAGGGACACAACTTGTTTAAACCTTCACATTGAGGTAAACAGCAGGACTTCACCTAGAGGGAGTCCTGTTTGGTGGCTGGCTAGGGAGAAGGTCAGGGAAGTATATGTCTGATAAGAACATCAGGCCTGGCTGGCACTATGATACAAGTCCAAAATAATTTCCAAGGACTCAAATCAGTCAGGAAAGAAGTAGGAAAAACTGCTTATGTCAGTGAGACAGGAGTGTCAACAATTAGGTTTTTGGAGAGGCAGAAAATAAAAACTGAGTTGCTGATACTTCTAATTTTCTGATTTTTTATAAATCTGTCATAATTTTTTTAAAAAATAGTACATCTACAGTCCTTTCATTACCAGTTTTGAGCTACACAAAGTAGCATTTACCTCACATGTAAGGATGTAATACCCTTTCCAAAGGCATACATCTATGTCTATGCTTGCCATCTCCCTCTCTTTGTGTCTCCATTACCAGGTTATTTATGAGCATGTGGTGTATTATCCAATTAGGTATGTGTTCTGGTAGCTGAAAGGAGTGAGAACGGCTTTATTTAGTAGTTGGCAATTAAAAGTGAGTCTTTCTTTGAGGAGAAGGAGGCTTCCCTTGAGCACCATTGCTTATTTTTAAAGATGCAACTAGGAAGGGTTCAGTGAGACAAGGCAGCAGCTCTCAGTAACACCAGCTATAATGTTTTTAGGACGCACTGAAATTTAGAAGTGCAAGTCAGCAGCTGGAAACCAGGGTGACCCCAAAAGCCAGGGTAAGCTACCTGCTGTGATGGAGCGCACCAGCCCCAGTGGTGCTGGGCTGACATCCCTGCCAGGCCCACCAGGTACCTTTGCTCACAGGCATGGGGGATATAAGCCCCTGGGATGCCAGCCGGCTCCGTGTGAGGGCCCAGCTCTGCCAAGGCAGCGTGTTGCTGTGCTTTGAATGATGGTATGTTGGCAACAATATTTGCCAAAGATGACAATTGGAGAGAGGAGACTTGAAAGACATAGGCCACAAAATAGAACGCGCTGAAAGGAAGCGGTCTTTATTACTGCTCTCTATAGCAGGAATAACTCCTATCTGGCTGCTGAAGCTGTCAGGCATCAGACTACTACTCCCAAATCTCTTGAACGACACACAGGAAAACAGACTTTCCATGTGCCTCTTCCAGCTGGAGACCCTGGCCTCTGCAACTCCAAGTCCTTGGATGGTGAGTGAGGATGAAGTGAGATGTGCCAGGAACTATTTTCCCGTCCTGTCTTAGGATTGTTGACCAGGCCAGCATCAAAGGAAGTTTATAGATACTCATTCCCAACATGGGCAAGAAGCAAGGCCTTGATTGCACACACAAGGACTGGTAAGAAGAGAGAGACACGGTATGCACAGCAACTTCTTTTTAAAAGTGGCTCACTTTTTAATTCCTGGCAATATCCTAAGTGCAGGGAAAGGGGCCACTTCCCGCCAAATAAACTGTGGGATACACAGCAGTGTTTAGAGGCATTCTGAGTGCAGGTCTAAATCAAAGACTAAAGTGCAAGTCTGTTCCTAAAGTAAAGAGTTTCCATAGCACGGGAGAACACAAAGACTTAATTTGGTTAGCACGCACATAGGTAGCCTGTACTTCAGTCAGTGCTTAAGTTAAGCATTGAGGAAGCACCATAAAAGATGCCATACAGCAGTAACACCAGCATGGTTACTAGTCAGACATTATATAGCATAATTTGAAGACATTGAGCAAGCTATAAAGCAAGAGATAGCACCTAAGCGGTCATGAAAGACAGCCAAAAGTCTACCAAGAGATGATAATGAATTCAGTCTTCAAAGCTTGCTTGCTGTCTTATCAATTTCACCCACACCTGGTACAAATTTAGTGTCTGTTCCTCATTCACCTGCTCCTTTCTCGAGGAGAAGGAAAACTTCCCTGCTGCACTTTCTAGCTGTTTGCCAGGAGCTCGGTGCAGCAGTAACAAGTTAAATTAATGCCTAAATGAACCTCTTATTGAGGTGCTGCAGGTGTTACCATTCCAGTCTCAAGTGAAAGGGGGTCTTGGGAGTTTGCCTTTTGGTGAGGTTGAGTTAGAGCTGGTGTTTCAGAAGTTTGTGTGCTCAGTTGTGGAGCAGTTGGGGCAGTATTACACCAGATAAGTAATTTAAATACTTACTCACTTAAGGGGGGAGTAGAGGGTTGATATCTTTGTTTTTCTTCTGACCTGCTGCAAGTTTCTTGGGTTGGTAATTCCTTTTTCTTCCAAGTCTGTGCGTAGGCCTGCTGTATGTGAGCCTGCTGAACAGCGCTGCTCTGCTCACTTCCTTAAGAGACAAACCATTTGCTCTGTTACTTCACCCTGCAGCGGAATGGCAGCAGTTACCTTGCATTGCTGCTGAGGCAGAATATTCACAGGGTGAGTTCTTCTCTGGAAAAGCTTAATGTCTTTTTATGATTGATAGCTGGAAATAATAAATTGTGTATATTTATGAGTTTTCAGAACTTGGATAGTTATTCTACTGTGAAGTTGTGACCTTAGTAGGTTTCGGTATCTGGCTGAGAAGTCATAAAAGAAAAATACTGCAGAAAACAAGTCTGACTTGAACATCTGGAGGACGAGGAGTAGGAAAACAAATGAAAGGGCCTGCTGTATTCTGTGCCAGTAGGATTTGCAATCCAGAAAGAGATGCAAATGACTAAGGCTGACTGATCTACTTTCTGTAAGCAATCAGCTCGACAGACTTAACCCCTTTTCTTGTTTGGAAATTATCCTGAAGTGAGTGCTGCTGCTTACAGATGTGTTTGCTATTTGCATACACTTTGTGAATAAACTTCTGCTCTGGGGTTAGTCATGCGCTATTCAGCATGACTATTGCTTGAGTGGTGTTGTTTGTAGCGTGTGATTCATCGGACCTGCAAGAGAGCTGTAAGGAGGGCTGCGTGAGCACTACTAGAAATATGTGTATGAATGCATATTCACAAATTGTGAGCATATTTGTGATGCTTTTCATCTTTCTGCAAACAATCTTATTTCCAAAGAAAATTTTGTTTGTGCCAAAAAGTTCTCTGTAATTAGTAACTTTTGAAATGGAAATGGTCATAGAATGCTTCTTGAAACCAATTACATCTGTCTGTCTCTCTCTAGTAATCTGTCTTACATTGAACAAAGTGGCAAGAGGCCAGCCAAGGGCAGGGAGACGTATGTGACAGTAGGTGCAACCTGGTGATATGCTTAGATGGGTCTCCCTGTAAGCCTCCTACGGGGAGTTCTTGAGCCTCAGTTACAAAGTGCTTCTCTGGGGGATTCATTATTCTTTTCGGAGCTGCAGACATGCCTTTAGCCTGAGCAATGTGCTGTCCCTACGAGGTCTTGATCTCTTGCAAGATCTCTGCCTTGGGGGGGTTGCTGCAACTGGGTTTGCCGCCCTGCAGTGCTCCTGGCATAGGGGTAAGAGGCTCCAACATTGTGGCTTTGCTGACATGTAGGGCTGGGTGGCCTTGGTGCAGGCTGGATGTGGATGGTCTCAGGTCCAGACACAGAATGCGTTGGAGATTCGGTGTCAGTGCACTGGATATCCTAACTCACTCAGGTCAAGTTAAAATTTGGTTTGCACTATGAAAAGGCCTGGTGTTCACATGTTGTGTCCTCAGAAAAGAGCTCCACCCCCTTAAAAAACCTGAACCATGAGGTGAAAAGAGAGCCACTTGGTTATCCCAGGCTGACAAAATTGCCCTGACCAAGTGCCTCCTGAGTACAGAGCAGAAGCTTTTGCTATGTGAGTGGCAGAAGATCTCCAGCCTGGCAAAGCAGCAGTTGGAGAAACTGTGGGGTGTGGGTGCCCCATGTGCCAGCTGTCGCTGTCTGGAAGGAGGGGAGGTGTGTGAAGGACTGATGTCCCCAGCATGGGGGCCAGTTTGCACAGATGGTGCTGTGCAAAAATGGTTCTGCTGTTTTGGGTGAGAGGTACGGGTGCCAAGGGTGACTCCTGGGTTGGAGCCGCACCAAGCAGCCACCCTGGTCAGGACTGGATCCCTGCTGCGCCTCACAAGCATAAAGGTAAATGCAGCTCCCAACCCTTGTGAATTTTCAGCCTGGTTGGAGACATGATGTGGCAAGGGCTCCCAGGCCATTTAAGAGTTTAATGATCACTTACAAAAATATACTTTTTATCAAATGCAAACTGTCTGTGCTTCCCAGGTGCCTCCCTTTGCCTAATTTTCATTACGAAAACATACTCAGTTCTGCTTCAGGATGTATTTTTGGGACAAAGGCAGAAAGGGAAAAGAAGGTGAAGAAGATCATTTCTTTTTTGGTTTTAAAGCATGAGAAGGCAAGAAAACAAAACACATGGTAGGGGATTTGTCCTAGCCCCAGCAGTTCTCTTATCTTCCTTTTTCTGCTGACTTCCTGCTCTGAATGCTTTGGCAGCTGGTAGGACAGCGTCTAAACTTTGCAAACATGAAGGAATTCAGATGGAACCCTGGACGTCATTGCATTTTCCAAGTTGGCCGTAAATCATGGTTTGTTATGGTTATTCTCTTGTGAGGCAGAACATGTGCAAGGAGATAAGGGCCTGGAGGAAGGAGAGTCAGAGGGTATCTCAGAAGAAAAGAAATTCCAATAGGGAAGTCCTAATAAGAAATGTTTTGACAGTTCTCAATTGAGCTGAACAGCCGTTGAGGAACCGGTGTGACTTCTCATTGTTGCAGGGACATCACCCCACCTAATTTTAAGTAAGTTTGCTTTGGAGCTGGAAGAGAGCTCTTTCCCTTGCCATTCAGATTTTGTGTCACTGAAAGTGGGATTTTCCTGGTGAGGCAGTATTTTCCAACCACAGCAGTATGTGATTCATCAGCCAGATCCTCAGGTGATATAAATAGACACAGCCTCCACCAGCTTCAATGGTCTTGCACTGACTTACATCAGCACAAGAAACTTGGGATGGAAAGTTCCCATCAGTTTGCCCAATCTCTACCCACAGATGCTGCCAGCTGGTCTGTTACCGTACATCAGAGGTGGCTGGAGTTAGGAAGAGTTAGAGCGCTGTCCCAAGCGAACTGAAAGAATTTACTTTCTCTGGGTGAACAGAAGGCATAGGTTAACTTCCTCTCAAGAAGCTTTCTCTTACATCCATCATGTATTTTCCCTTGCTGAGCAGTTTGACCCCATTTTTCTTGTTTGCTGGTGCTGTTTGGGGTGTGGGATGTTCTGCTGTTCCTACACAACAAAACTGGGCATGCAAGGAGTCTGCTGGGGAGTTGTTCAAGAGATCTGAACCCTGGATTTTAGCCATGGCTTTAACACTTTTAAATATTAACCTTTTTAACTGGGGAGGTGGCTTCTTGGCGGGTGGGAGGTTAACCTGAGGAATACCTCTAGACAAGGAGGTAATTATACTTATTCCTTGGCTGCATGGTGCAGAATGCAGATGAGGGTTAAGTGGCTGTAATTACCTATGCAGTGTGCAACGTGTCACTCCTATTTTACAGCAGGGGCAAGGTCGGCTGAGACTGAACCTGTTGCTTGGCTGTCCTTGAATTTCCAAGCAGCTTCCACCCTTCTACTTTTTTCCTCTTGGCCAGCATATTTCATAAGAATAACACCTGTTCACTGTGTTAAATGGTGGTCAGAGGTGGTTTTACTTCCCCTGGTACACTGTTTATTTGCTCCGTTATGATGCCACATAATGGACAAGGGTGTATGACTGGTTAGGAGATGTTTCTTAATTTTGGATGTATTCAGTGAGACTTTTTTTTTTTTGGATCTCTGTTATACTCTGGGCTCTCAGGAGAGGAGAGATACCTTTAATTTGGGTGAACTCCTTTCTTCCCAGTGAATGATGGCTTTGGTAATCTCCTCAACTTCCAGAAATAAAATACAGGGAGACCGGTTCTCTTTATGTTGCTTTGGGGGGGGAAAAAAAAGGTAAAAATAGAAAATTGGAGATCTTTTGATCACCAGCAGAAATTCGGATTTGAGGACTGTGGGCAAGTATAGCCAGCCTGCGATTAGTATCAACAATCCATGTCCAGAATGCAGCAGTTACATTAGATGGGGCCTTGTCAAGCAGCTCGGATCCCTTCATGTGATCAGAGCTAGGAGCCTGCAGCCTGGCTGCTCACAGGTTGGTTGAATGCACAGATACTTTGCTTCAGTCCTGCATGGTCTCTGCTCTGCACTGGGGTTGCTTCTCCTGTCGAATGCCCTCCATTAAACATATTCAGGTTACCCCACACCAGTGATACTTCTCTGCTGCTACATCTCACTTACTTTGGTAATCGTGTTTCATAGAAACATAGAATGCTTTGGGTTGGAAGGGTCCCAAAGATCATCTAGTTCAAACCCTCCTGCCATGGGCAGTGGCACTCTCTACTAGATCAGGTTGCCCAAAGCCCCATTCAACCTAACGGGTTGAAATGCTTCCAGGGATGGGGCTTCCACAGCCTCTCTGGGCAGCCTCTGCCAGTGCCTCACTACCCTCATAGTAAAGAATTTCTTCCTAATATCAATTCTAAACCTACCCTCTTTCAGTTTGAAGCCATTACACTTTCCACTATCACTGCACTCCCTGGTAAACAGCCCCCCTCCCACTTTCTGTAAGACCCTTTAGGTATTGGTAGTCATAATTAGTTCTTCCCAAGGCCTTCTCTTCTCCAGGCTGAACAAACCCAACTCTCTCAGTCTGTCTTTGTTTCTACCTGCCAAAACCCTGCTGTGAAAATTGAATCAACCCACTTTGAAGGGGTTCAGTTTCTCTGCTGTTCTTGCTTCCTTGGCCTTCGTCCTAGGTCAGCCTTGCTCAGTGCGGTTGCCTGCTCTGTGTGATGGAGCGTGAGCAGTGCTCTTGGCCAGCTGAGCCAAAATGAGCATCGAAGAGCTGTGAGCAGCTCCCAGGTGAGCAGCAGAGACTCCCTGCAGTGATGCAATCCTGGAAGCTCACTCATGAGCAGGAAACTTTAAGATCTGTAACAGTTGTGGGAGGATAATGCGGCTACCATCATTTCCCCAGCGGTGGGGCAGAGCCAGGAGGCTTGGGGAGCTGGGAGGAGGGGGAGGAGGAGGTGGTGGAGGAGGAAGAGCGGTTCACTAGGTGGCAGTCTGCCCTCCGTCTCGGACTGCAGGTGGGAGCGTGGGTGAGCGGGGCTGTAAAGGGGCCGGGAACAGCTTTGCACGAATCCTAGAGCCAGAGAGTCGGTGCTCATGGTCATCCTGGGACCCTCGACGTAGCTGCTCTTGTTTGCTGGGAGTGGTAGTCCTCATCTCAGACCAACTGGTCCTATTGTTGCTCCCAAACTTTCTGGTTGCCTAAATCCCTGTTATTTCAGTTGTTCAACCACCTCCTCTGGTTCTGCACTGCTGTGTGGGGCTGCTGTGTTGTTTAAAGGCCGCCAGACCTGATTCTCATTTACACTCTGGCAGCATGAACCTTCACACCCACTTGTATGGGAAGGAGGATTTGTCTCTGCGAAATACAGATCCAGGAGGCAGCCATCCCCATCATATGGGGCAGTGTGTCATGGGATTTCTCTGGTCAGCTTGCAGAGGGCTCTGTGATCTTTCTGGATGAAAAGCTAGGTAGAAAACGTTGGGTGGGATTTGTTTTTGCAGTTTCTATGACCTTAGGTCCACCAACTGCTCTTGTCTGCTGTGGGCTTCCCACTGATGTGAAAGGTGCTCCTGTGCTTGGGCTGAGGGTAATGCTTGCTTGCTGGTTCATGGCTGATTCTGCATCGTTTAAAAAGCTGCTAGGAAAATGTCATGTGTGTGATCTGTTTCCAGCTTTGAATAACAGCCTAGTAGCATGCTAAGGGTCTGTCCTTCAGAGAACCAAAGGAACATATGATTGATTAATCAAGTTGTGTTGTGTGCAATGCTGGTGTTTCCAATGTTTTTCACGTGCCTGTGGTTCATGATGTATGCCTGCATGCAAAGTAAAATTAGTAGGTGTGTCTTATAAACAAAAAATAATAATCCTGTGAGTCAGAGTTTAAAATTTTCCCTTCTGTGTGAAGCGCTCATTAATCTGGAATTTTAAGTGAGGGGAAGGGTGGCCTGGAGATAGTGTCTGTTCACTTGCTGCTTCTGTAAACTGGCAACGTGGCTGGCGATGGCACTTCTGATGCACCATTTTCTGCACATGTGTGTTCTGGAGCCACGTGGCCCCTTCAGTGCCAGATGCCCAAGGGGGCTCTGGTGGGGGTCACTTGTCATCAACAGCAATGATAATGAACCATGGGTGACTTTTTTAAGGGCTGCTGCTCTTGTTTTAAGGTGACGGATTCAATTCCTGAACGTGTGGCTTAGAGTGGATGGTTTTGTTGGGGTTTTTCGATGGGGTTTGCTCATCTTGGGTCTTAAATGGATGTGGAAAAACCCCATTGTTTCATCATAGACATATTTGCCTAGGTATGTTGTCATCACATTTAGGCATAAGCAGTACAGTGGGCTTCAAACATCTCTCTGCTTCTGGGAATGCTCTACTCTCCAGCCCAGATTGGTGTGTGTATATATTTGACCCATAGTCCTGCCTTTCCCCTAAGAGAAGGTGCTATGTCTCTATTATGCGCAGGTAAATAGGTACAGCAGGTCAGTGTGAAGTCAGAGGAGAACCCCTTTCATAACTCTGAAAAAGGTATGTTACGCTGTCAGTCCTCCAGAAAAGGATCTGCCAGATAAGAGGGCAATAGCTTCCCTGTCATGGTGACAGAAGACCCGTGAAGCTGTTCAGTACAGTTCCTGAAGTGTTAAAGTTTGAAATGCTGGAAACATCACTGTGTGCTTTTAGGCTTTTTGTCAGCTGGAAGCCTCTTCCAGATCTCCAGAGTGGCAAGGAGGCTGCTTCTCATCTCCTCACATCTGGACCCCATGAAATTCATGGCAAAAGCAACTTTCTCTTGCAACTCCATCCAAAACCCACAAGCATCAGGCCTCCACATCTCCTGAATAGGACTGAACTGGCGGAGCGTGTTTCTCTTACAGCGCCCCGTGACAAGTCAGCTGCATGCTTCTTCGTCTGTTTAATGATACTCCTCATGGAGACCTCACATAGGCAAAACTAGAGAGATCTGAAAATAGTATTACTGTTGCTTATTTATCTTGCAGTAAATTCAATGTATTAAATCATTGCCCCACTAAAAGCCCGTCTTTCTCCAAGATCACTTCATATGAGGTCAACTGCAGCAATTAAAATGGCTACTAAATCTCTGGTTGTCATTACAACACTTTTTTTAAAAAATACCACCACCCCCCTAAAAGACACCACTGTTCATTTTAGTGCCATAAACATGTTAAGGAATTGAGTATTTGTCTGAACAGAATGAGAAATGCGGAATTTATTTTTAGAATGTCAGCTTTAAATAAACAGGACACTTTTAAACATGACTCCATTTTGGATAATGAGATGTTTTCATGGACATAATGGCTATTTTCAGTATGTTCTCCTAAGGCTGCTCTTTTAAAACATGACAATTTTACATCTAAATTGGAGCAGTACAGAATATTTGTGCATTAAGAGAGGTCAGCTCTTCTCGAGAGTAAATATTTGTATGTACGTGGGTGGGTGTGATATGCCTTGCTGTGTGTTAATTTGGTTTAATAATCAAGCTGTAAAAGTCTAACAGATTGATCAAACTCATAGATGGTTTCCTAGTATAAAAGGCATTACTTGAGGTTTACTTCCCTATTACCATTAAGTGCTCTTTATGTAAATACATATGTATACACCTAAGGAAACTTCAGCTGTCATCTGTGGCACCAAAATGCTGTTGCCCCCTTTCTCAGCTGTGGAAAAACTCAATACTGTTCAACAAAAGTCATACAGCATACACATCCATCAGCATTTTCATGCTGTCCTGTGGTACTCCCCACCTAAGACAGGATCCCCTGTGCTAGCCAGAGAGGCAGCCGCTTACAGCAGTGAGCGGAACTGTGTTATGCCCTACTCTGAGCACACAAGGGGAGATTTCTGGCTGCAAAGGGGCATACAACACTTCTGTTTTCCCTTGGCATGGTATATTTTCAGCAATGCATGTTCCCCTGCTGAATCATCCCCGACACACCTACACAGAGCTGTGATTTGCCTCAAATAAGTGCCGAGGCCTGAAATAGATCTGAGCAGGCATGTGCAGCAGTGTTTGTCAAAAGAAACAACGTTTTATGTTTCATTTTATATATAGTGTGAACTGCCAATCTAGTCCATGTCAGAAAAGAAGGTTTCAATTCTTCTTTTCCAAGAACAGATGTTCTCTTCTTGTGTTTTTTCCCTTGCGAGTGACCTGCAGAGAGGCCATGGTGCTGCTTCTCCATGTGTGCCCTGATGCATGCAACGTGGTGCAATTGAATGAGAAGGAATAAAAGGGGAGGGGGGGCATAAAAAAAAGTTGTCTTGGGGTGGGGAAAGCACATTGAGGTATGGGATGGAGGTTAACGAGGTGACTTTATTCACATCAGGCATACATCAAGCAAAACTGAACCCTGGCATTTGCCACTACATGTTCCTATTCGCAGGTGTTCCTGTTTCTGTTCCATGGTTTAAAGACCTCTTCTGTCTTGTACTTCCCATGCTGCCCAATGGCACCATGTCTGGGCAGCAGATCCTCACTGGAGACAGATGGCCTAGTCCACTTCCCTATATTAAATAAATATCTGTTACATTGGGCTTTAACTCTTGCACACTATGAGTGAC
This sequence comes from Laterallus jamaicensis coturniculus, assembly GCA_022605575.1. NCBI lineage: Eukaryota > Metazoa > Chordata > Aves > Gruiformes > Rallidae > Laterallus > Laterallus jamaicensis. Next base: position 4,203,648 of record JAKCOX010000009.1, read on the forward strand.
CTTCCCTGGTTAGAACTGCTGGGTAGGTGAATTTTTGTTTTTGTAAGGGCTGGTCTCTTCCCCGCCCTCTTGCTAACCCACTTATGGACAAAGCTCCCACTTGGAAATCAGCCTGTCCTATTAACCTTTCTGAGTGATGATTTCAAATGGTGGAGTGTTTGGGAGCCGCTCCCAGGTGATATCAAAGCCTGCTACTTAAGAGAACACCTCTCTTGGGCTACTTTCACCAGCTCAAAGCTCACAGGGGGAACCAGCCTGAACACAGAAGGTCTAATGCTACCTGTTCTGCCCTTCTGTAGCACTAGAAACCTGGGATTACTCCCAGATGCACATCCTGACCTCCTATAAGTTTTGCTCACTCCACATGCTCTCCATTCTGAGGTGACATTACCACACATGTTCAGGTCCAAGATACTCACACTTCTCACCTTCTGGCTTAGTGACACAGCCATACAAGTAATTCCCTTGGGAACTTTCTCAGTTGCAGGCTCAACCCTTGAAGCAAGCGCCCTTTGGTTACAGGGGTGACTCTGTAAGCCCACTAAATATTTGCCAAAAGACGTGCCAGATCCACAGAGTTCAGGAAAATCCTCACTTGATTTGGAGCAGGGGAGGCCGGTGGTGAGAGGAAAGCCTGAGTGCATCAGAGGTTGACTAGGGGTTTTCACCCATTCTTTTTCCTTGAAGATGAGAGAGAAGCATCAGAAGTGGGTTAAATCCATTATATTACTTGTAGGTGTGTGTATCAGGTATTTGTTTACACGCTGGTGTCTATATAGAACTGGGTAGATAAAGAATTTAGGACGTATTTGACATGACCACACACCTACAGAACACAAGATAAACAATAGATGATTGCACGTTTAAAGCATTTTTCCTTGATAAGAAATTGAATGATTTACCAGTAATGACAGGGGATAATATCTCAGTCAACAAACTGCGTTGCACTGCAGCTGAACTACATGAACTGCATCCACGCTTTTTGGGCTAGTTTGTTTGGTTTGTATTATGTTTTTTGGCAGTAATCTGTTGCATTTGCAACAGAACAAATCCAGTGCAAAATGACCTTGGGGAAACAGGGAATGGAGAGTGTTTGTGTGTAAAAGTGGCATGGAGGGGGGAAAATGTGAGAGTTTATTCTGTGTATGTTTGAAGATGGTGTGTTGAATGTACAGGCACAACTTGCAGGAATGGACCTAGGAGCAGGATTATCCTGCCTGATCCCAGCAATGCATTTGTTGGCCAGGAAGAGCTCTGAACTCACTGGTTTCTTCCCTCTCAAGTTTGCATCAAGCTTATTTTGTGCCTACCTGCTAGTTTTCCTCTCGAGTCATTCTCCAGCTCCATCTATTTGGCTGTATTTCAGCAGCTCGGTCTTCCCCGTGACACGGTATCCGCCTTGATCCTCATGCACAGTGGTCCAAAACTTAACCATCACTGCAGTGAGAGGGTACAGAGCAAAACCTTGCTTTCAGGCACTCTTTGAGGGAAAGCCACTTACTCCTCTGCAATCAGAAGAAGCAGACGACAGGACTATTTCTTCATCTGCCCACATGTGCTCCCAAAGGAGAGGTCCTGAGCATGGACAGACTGCCGTGACCTCGTTCCCTGAAAGAACAGTGCTGCTGTGCTATTGCTTCACCTTTTTTTAATTTATTTTGGCCACAGCTGAATCACAGGGCAACATGAATTCATTGATTTGGTACTGTCGGCTTAGATGATGCCAAGCCGCGTGAGCTCATGGGTTCAACACCTTCAGCTAGCTGGAGCTGATAGAAAATGACTAGCTTTGTCTAAATTATGGCTTGGCCCTGGGCTAGGTGTCAGGGAGTCAGGTCACCCCGTGGGCGTCGCTGCGTGACCTGGGTCGTTGGCTGCCTGCATGCTGCAAAGCTCAGTTAAGTGCTTTTGGGCTCCTTCCTCCTGGCTGGGCTCCAGGATCAAACCTCAGTAACCTAGTTATCATGGGGTTTCCTCTCGATGGACACCATGTGAGGGAGCCTGGCCTCCAGAACTTGCTGGGGAAAGTTCTCCACAGGCAGGCCAGACTTGCAAAATACCCACCCCTCACTGAAGAACAGGATTTGTAGCATATCAGATGTACGTAGGACTACTCTTGTTCATGTTTGGGTTGGGTTTGTCTGACTCTTGTTAATTTGCTCCTTTCTGGTTTCCCTGTCTTTGGGAGTGTCCTGTTCCAGCTCCCAAGTTGTCTCTGCAAGGAACTGAGTATTTCCCCACTCTCCTTAGCTGTCCCAGCTGAGCTGTCCAAACACTGCTCAGAGACGCCTTCCCACTGCCCCTGCATGAAAGACGGAGGCAGCAGCCTCTCAGCCAGGTGGATGGGACGGCAGGAAGAGCCAGGTTTTTTCTGGGCCCCCTCTCACCATTGTGCAGGGCAGGCATTATGCCATTTACCCACCCTATAGCCATACAGGGGTCCTACCATTGCCTGCCCCGTTCCCTTTTGGTGCAGGTTGTCACACCCCACCTCATGCTCTCACCCAAGCCCTGGTGCAGTGCAAGAGGTGGTGGCTGAGCTATCAGTTAACCCTCCACTAGCTGAACACAAGCCCTCCCTGCCACGCACGTGCCATCCACCATAGGCTGGATCCTGGCACCACATTTCAGCCTGTAGGTGATTTTTCACAGGGATCCTCAGTTGGCTGTGCAATAAACAGGTAATTCTACTGTACACAGCCTCATAGAAACTAATTTTACCATCTGTTTTTAGAGGCTGTGTGTGGAAGGGAGAATTTAAACGATGGGGAATTTTCAGAGGGGAAAAGTTATGGGGTGGCTTTTAAAAGAGAGATTGCAGAGAGGAACCCAAGGCTGCAGAAAATGAGCAAGTGCCCTGAGAAATACCTGCGTGCAAGAGCAGGAGGGTGCATGAAGAGGTCCGAGATATTTTAGTTTCTTCTCCCTTCTTTTCAAAGAGAGGAAGATAGTTTTGAGTTACACCATGCCCTCAATCCATCTCACATGGGTTTTCAGTGTGAGCCTTTGTCTCCTTACTGGTGCTCTCAAAACGTGAAGGGCTCCATTCAGTCCAGCTGCAACAGTCTGAAAAGTTGTTTGCTCCTTCACCAGGCGTTACTATTCCCGTAGCAGAAAAGCATGAGGGCTTATGACTCATCCATTCAAGCTTCTGTATTAAATAAGCTGGACTTTGACCCATAGCAGCTGAAAGGCAGCTCATAATCGCCTCTGCCAGCTCTGTTATGGGGTTGCTAACCAGGGATGGGTGGTGGAAAGACCAGTGTATGCCACTCAGAGCCTGTGTGTGGCCATGGACACAGTAACTGGTGGACCAAAAAAAAAAAAATAAAAATTGTCACCTTCAGGAGGAGCTAGGAAAAGTAAATCATTGTGTTAGCATTTGGAAAGAGCAGTCAGTCATTGGGAGATGTGAAGGCATCTGACAGTGCTGATGCTGACCTGTGATTCATTTTGCATACCAGAGAGAAAGAGAAGTCCATGCTGAAACTAGATGGACAAAATGTCAGCTGTGGAGAAAATGTGGTGAAGACCATTGCTTCACTGTCCTGGTCTAGGTTTAATCCATATTCCTGAAGAGGAGAGCTTCGTCTTGTTTAGACCTTTTATGGCTTCTGTTGGTTAGGTCATTGCCACATGGGCGTGTTTGTTTCTGGCAGATCTGTCTTCACCCACAGCAGATTAAACTGTTTCACTGTGGCTTACAAAGCATGACTTTTTCAAGCTTGAAAAGTTTGTGTTGGTTTTTTTTTTTTTGTGGACCTTTTGTTGTGGCTTGGGTGTTTCCCTGTAGCCACATTGCATGCAGGTGGTACAACAGTGATGACCTAATAACCTTCACTGCTGTAGACCTGTAAATGTTTTAGGGTTAATTTATATTGAAAGGCAGTTACAAAATCAAGGAGGGCATGAAGTTTCAATACAATAGTGCTTTTGCTTCAGTGTAGCGCATGGGCAAGACAGGCTAACCTTATGCTGCAGACAGATTCAATTTGAAGTAAAGCTGAAATGGCAGTGAAGACAAAGGAGCCTGAAATTTAACAGTTTAAGATAAAGAGATTGAACTTGGCTTTATTAACCAGTGGTTTTTTTTAATCTTCTTTTCTACTCCAATCCAAATAAATTCTGGCTGTCCATACGCGTTAGGAGCATGCATATTCTCTCTGCAAACAAACACCAAGTCTCACAAAGTGCTGTTTTTTTCCATGAAGCACACATGCAGCAGTGGGGTTTGCTGTCATGTTCTTGAAATTGGGCAGGCAAGAAGAGGGGAAAAGTCAGTGTTGTGGCACTCCTGTTTGGCCACCTGTTTGTCCTTTGTAAGCAAGGAAGAAAAGAAATGTGTGCTTACAAGTGCTGGAGTTGATGGTATTTGCCCCTGGTGACTTGATGCCACGTCATGCATTTTTAGCAAGTATTCGCTGCCTCCCAGCAGCTGTGGCTTAACTGCTCAAGATGGTGCTTTCTGTCTCACTTGTGTTCTGAGACAGATGTTGGTTAAGGATGGTTCCTTGTATACACATCTGTGCTGCTGCGTGTCTGTCAGTCACGAGATCTGGTGGGCTTGTGTAATCATGTGGTGAGGTCTTCTGGCATCAGATTTTCTCTGTACAGATCATCGCCAAGTATTTCGGCAAGCACGAGGACTCTGCGCTTTGACAGACTGTTCCCCACTGCTCACACATATGGTTCCAAAATCATCTGCGCAGATTATGTTCCTCCCTTGACAAAGCCAAGTGTCATTATACCATGGTACTGGTACTTTTTCAGCAGAAGATTGCTTTAAAAATAATTCTCAATGTTCTCTATTCACTAGTCAGTTTTGAAAAGAAATTATTTAGATAGACTTTGCTCTATTAGCACAGCAGCAGAGTAGAGAACTATTATCATAAAATCATGTTTATTAGTAAACTCAGTGACCTGCACTGGCAAAACTCCCATACCGAAATTCCACCCTGTTACTTGGCAGGAGGTGCAACCAGCGAGTGACGTTAGTTTTGCAGTTTGAGGCTTAAAAAAAAACCCCAAAACAAAACCAACACGTAATAATTTGCAGATGTTGGCAACCGGTAATGATGCCTGAGTTAAAACTCTCTTTAGGTGCCAAACCACAAATATATATCATTTTTTATAGTCTACCATTCCTGGAACTGAAAGAGGCTTCAAAACAATCAATATGTAAACACGAATACAGAGTGGTCCCTTTTGAGCATCACCAGTGCTGCTACTGCTACGAGCTGCCTGGTAGATACAGAGGGCTTTTTCTTATGTCCTCCTTCAAAACCTGCTTGCTTTTTGTCCTTTATTTAGAGGTATAGAGGTGTGTGGGGCTCATACCACTCCTACGAGAGGAGGGGAGATGTTCTCACTTTTTAAATTACTAACCAATGCAGACTGTTTCAAGATGAAACTAGAAAAGGGTTGCACACTGCTGTATTTCCGTATGTGCTTTCTACTCGACAGCACCATGCCCAGTGGCTTTGAAAAATGAAGTTTTTTCTCTTTATCCCTTGAACAAGAGTGCCCATTCCCTTCCACAGATATTTTACTTCTAAACCAAAGGGACCACCTTAGGAAACAAGCTTTCCTTTCACTTCAGGGTCATGCAGCAAATGCCATGAAACTTGCTTTGAGAGGTACTTTCAGTGTGTTTATAACTGATTTACCTACCGGGGAATGAACTGATACCATCACCTTGCTACCTCAGGGAGTGCCAGGCTGTGGTCAAATGCAAACAACTTGCAACCACTTGCTATCAAAGCTGACTTTCCAGTATGGCCTGCCATGACTTAGGTGTTTGTTGCTCAGTTCTGTCTAGGACGCCTGTCACTAACTGGGACACCACTGGACTAGGTCTTGTAGAGCTCCATACTGGGGAACGAGGCTCCACATTGGAAAGAGAGGCTCCTTCCCAAAAACATGTGTGATAGATGTGCAGACAGTGGGTGAAGCAGGGAGGTGCAATGAAGAACTGAAAGGATACTGCCAGTCAGGAGGGTATTTGGTGTGCTCAGCACACCAAGCGTTTATAGCTGTATCCATTTCTGCAGCCTTCCTGACAAAGAGGAAGCTTTAAAGCAGAGTTTGAAGAGGGTAATGGAGTTCCTGGGAGTTTCTTTGTTGCTTCTGTAAATCCACCCTGAAGCATAAGGGGAACCAAGGAGAAACCCCAAAAGTGTTTGTTCCTAAGGTGGCAAGCTGAAGATGGAAGGGATGTTTCTCGCTAAACATAGCGTAGGCTGGAAGCTCAGCAGCAAACAAGGGACGATGTGTGAAGTGGCGACAAGCTGCCGATGGTTTGGTACCACAGAGAAGGTGGGGGCAACTCACCAGGGACAGGATGTATCACCGTGAGAATGCTGGTGAGGAAAACCATCTCTCTGGCAATATTTGGGATGTGTGAAAGTAGAAGTTGTTCTTATTTATTAAGCCTATAAGGAAAAGATGCTGTCTGAACAAAGACGTGAGGTATTGAAAGCCCACACTGCAGATTTTTAGCTGCCTGGCTGGGTGGGAGACCACATAATTTAAACAGATTAGAAAGAGAGAGTCTGTAGTAGCTGGATGTAGCAAGAAGCCTCAGTGAGCAATGAGGGGCTGTGGTCATGCTGGTTAAATCTCAAATGGTACAAAGATGTCTGAGAAACCGGGTGAAAAAGAGGGATGCCATTCAACAAGGTCTAATGTAACGTATGGGACTTAGCCGAGGATGAAGCCGGCACATAGCTATTGCTGCTCTCCAGCACTTTTTCAGAAAACAGCTCTGGAAGTTAAAGTGGAAGCAAGCAAGGAAATGACACGCTGTTCTGGAAAGGGCAAGCATCCTGCTGGGCTGTGCGGATCAAAAAGTAGTCTGCAGGACATTTCCACTAATCCATTTGCTTTAGTAAGCACTCGTAAAGCTGGGTTTGAAATGGGATTCCAGAAAGATACGCTGCTCAAATGGAGGCCAGAGGAGAGCAACGTGAGTGAACAGAGATTAGATAAACATGGTTATGTGTGAACTGGGGTTGCTTAGTTTGGTGAAAAGAAGGATATGAGAGCGAATATTGTAATGTAGAAGGGTGCTGCAAAGACGAACAATGAAGGGATCAGAAATGATCAGAAATGATCCATTCTCCTCATTGGTAGTCATTGAGCAAGAAGTCCCAGGCTTAAATTGTGGTAAGAATAAGTCAAGTCAGACATCAAGAAAAAAACTTTCTACCAGTCTGAGTAGCAAAATCAAGTGTACGTTGGCTGGAAGAACCTCTGCAGTCTCTGTCATGTTTAGACCCAGGTAGTCAAAAACCTTTCATAAATGATAGCCAGGCCTGCCCTCTTCCCAGGGATGGGCCACACATCTGCCAGAGGTTTCGTCCAGCCCTTGAGGTTCTGCTTCCTGAAGATGAGGTTGCCCACAAGAATTAAGATGAAAGATTAGAGACAGGACTATGTATGGGATGGGTCCTCCTTTCATATGGTAAAAGAACTTTAAAATCTAGGGGGAGAATCAACAGAGGACTACAGCTCCAAGTAAAGGAATGGTATCAGAAAAAACAGTGGCTGGATGGAATCTTGGAAGAGTTCATTTAATGAAACTGAGAAGCACATCCAGTGAGTTACCACGGCAGGAAATCATTAGAAGAGGGTCTGGGGTAAGATTAGAAGAAAGGAACCACTGAAAATGGTGAATTCAATGGACTTAGAAGGAAAAAAAAATTAGAGACCAGTCAACAGTTGGAGAGGGAACCAGGTTTAAAAAAAGTAGCAGTAGTGGGAGACTGAAGTGCATTTATAATGTGAAAAGAAAAATTTTGGAAGAGGTATAACTGTTTTCAAAGACAATCGGCAGATAATGTAACAGAGGGGTCACATGCAGATAACCCACCAACAAAACTCATCTCCCTTGTTCTCCAAGTCATGGTGCAGTCACAGAAGAAGTGGAACCAACAGTGGCAGAAGGGTATGTGGGCTTCTTGTTCATCTTCTTTCATGGGAAACTGATGCACTTCTCTGAAGAGAGAAAAGTGGAGACAGATGGGAGAGTAGTGATGAGTCAGAGGTGATGGAAAGAAAGCTGGGCTTTCTGGTGTGGGATCTGGACTCAGAGGTGCTGTGTTCTCCTAGTTAGGAAGTCGTTGGAACAGCTGGAGGATAGGACAGGCTAATAATGGAAGGAAGTTGGTGGAGTCATGGGACCCACCAAAGGCATTAGTAGTATGAGAAAGGAAACAAAGAAAAGAGGCGTCAGATGTGAACAAGGGCTGATAGTGGGCAGGGTGTAGACCTTGTGTGGGGAAGGAGAAGCCAGCAGAGTGTGGTTTGGAGGCATGTGTGAAATAGTCATAGCCTGCTGTTGAATTAAAGGGAGGAAGGAGCTAAGAGTGCTCCTCTGAAATAAAAAAGAAAATAAAAGTAGTCAGTGATGACAGGTTGGAAACTGTAAAAACACATATGTACAGTGACTGGGTGTGAAGACAAAGATGTTGCACAAAGAAACTGGGAAACAGATGGAAAGCTTTTTCTCTGAGGAAAGATGGGAAACGGCAAAGTGAAGTGACCAGCCTTTGGGCAAATAGGGTAGTAGAATCAGGGGTAAGGTGTGATGGCAATGAGAGGTAGAGACAGAGAACAGGCTGTAGACGGTGTGCCAGGAATGGACCAAGGGTGAGGTATGAAGGAATGGGTGAACTCAGGTGAGAATGAGGGTGAAAGCAGGTGAGAAAGGAAGGGCCTGTGTTCAGATCTGCATACCTGCAGAGAGATGAAGGCAACTGTGAAGGGCCTGTGAATGAATATGTTCTGCTCAGAAGTATACCTGCTAGAGCCCTGAGACTCTGCAGTCACTCTTTCCCAGCACATATCTTTTCCAGTTCCTTTATCTTCCTCCCCAGTTGCTAACCGGCCTCCAAATCCAGACTGGAAGCTTACTCAAGAGGATCAGCCAGCAGCCTGGCAGCCCTGCTAGATGCTGCTGGAGACTAAAAGACACTTTGCCTTTGAATTGAGACTGCAGATCCTCACCCCCAAGGCGTATCAGGAGACTTCTGTATTTCAGAAAGAAAAAGTCAGGCCAGCTATTTAAATTATGTGCGTGCCTCAAGAGACCTGTATCTCTCTGCGTGAGCCCAATAGCGCGTGTGTTTGCGCAGAAGGCCATAAAGGCCCTCTGGGTAAATACTGCATACTTCATAATAAGTTTCAATGGCTGCTGTGTTCCCCTCCAGCTGGTGGGTGAAGGCAGCCCTCTGTACATACCGGTTTCCTTGCCTGGAAACTGCTGGCACCTGGAGCAACCTTTATTTGGCTGTACCCAAGAGCTGAGCTCCAGCCCCCCGAGGTGGAGAGAGCTGGCTGGGATGCCCAGAGGGTGACACTTCCTTGGCAGGTCTTCTGCACACCCTATGCCAAGAGGGTGTGGGGAGCTTGAGAAAGCTGCAGCTCTTCTCCTCTGGCTGCACCACAGCCCTGCCCCCAGGAGAGCCGTGCCACCTCACTGCCAGGGGTGAATGTCAGGTGCCATCACCTCTCTCCCCCTGCTTACTCTGGAGAGAAGATGCTCGCTCCAGCAAAAAAGTAGTAGTGCTTTAGGGGGTAAACCAAGGCATTCCTCGGGAAAGTGGGTCCTCTAGGGATGAACAGGGACCAAAGTTCACAGCACCAGAGAGCACAGAGGCTTAAGTAATGGCCAGAGGATTTGTATCCAGCAGACATGGCCACGCTAGGCTTGCCACAGATGCACTTGAAAGAAAGGGAAGTAATCCAAGCCTGAATCCCTTTCTCGTGGCCCACTTCTGAGGGAGGCTGTGGGATCCTTCCCCAGCAGTGGACCTCTTTGTAAAAATCAGAAAAAATTGGGCTTATTTCCATCTCTTTTTTTTTTTTTTTAACCAATATTATTAGGACTTTGCTTCTTGCTTAGGGATTCTATCACATCAACTCGGTGGTGTCTGCACTGTGCAATGATGATGCGTAATCTTAAACAGCGATCTCTTGCTCTGGGACCAAAAGATGTTTGTTTACATAAGATGGCCTTTCAGAAATACAGCGTTGGTTCAATTTAATGATCCCGAATTTCGTAAGATCACGATGCAGGAGAGCGCTGACATTGCGCAACCAAGAGCAAGTTTCCCATGCCTGCTCTGACTCAGTGTGTTACTGGTGTCTTAGAAATAGAAGTAAGAGAGCAAGGCATGAAATCTTAGCGCTAAATTGTGGTTTGGCTTTTTCTGTTGTTGGTTCGTTGTTTATGTTTTGCTGTGGGGTTTTGGTTTGGGGTTTCTTTTAAATTATCTTCTCCCACAGGGCCAACAACCTGCTTATTCTCATGCAGAACAGGAGAGCTGTTTTTCCATTGAGCAGCACCAGGAGGCTGATCGGGCTGGATTCCTCCAAACTAGCCACCCTTTATCCCTTTTACAGGAGAGAAACAAATGCAAATAAGATGCAATTCCCCCTCTTCTGGAGTGTCTGCGAGATGCTGTGCCATTGCATTCAATTACAGAGCGGGTCTTGAACCCAGCAGCCTGTGCTCCCGGGGAGATGCAGCTGCGCAAAATGGGACACGGGACTGAAAAGATCACAGAATCATAGGGGTTGGAAGGGACCTCCAGAGATCATAGAGTCCAACCCCCCTGCCAAAACAGGTTCCCTAGGACAGGTCACACAGGGAGGCGTCCAGACAGGTCTTGAAAATCTCCAGAGGAGACTCTGCACCCCCCCTGGGCAGCCTGTCCCAGGGCTCTGTCACCCTCGCTGTGAAAAGGTTCTTCCACATGTTGGTGTGGAACTTCTGTGCTCCAACTTGAAGCCATAGCCCCTTGTCCTGTCTCCACAGACCACTGAAATGAGGCTGGCCATTTCCTCCTGTGCCCCACACTTGAAGTATTTATAAACATTAATAAGATCCCCTCTCAGTCTTCTTTTCTCAAGGCTGAACAGCCCCGGTTCTTTCAGCCTTTCCTCATAGGATAGATGCTCCAGGCCTCTAGTCATCCCCGTAGCCCTTCTCTGGACTCTCTCCAAGAGATCCCTGTCTTTTTTATACCAGGGAGCCCAGAACTGGACACAATACACCAGCCACAGCTGCCTTTGCTTCTCAGTGATGCTGAAGGCTGAAGCATCAGGAGTGTTAACTCCTACCTCTGAATGCCTTAGCTAACCTGGTTTCTCCCTGCACCTCACACCTGTGTGTGGAGGGGTGGCGGGGCAGCTCCCCCCAACTTTGGCCTCTTTCTCTGCAGATAGAGGGGGGGGGCTGATTCAAAGCATCTGGCCCATGGGGCTGCTTGGAGAGATGTGGGACTGGGGTGGAAATGTGGCTTTTCAGGAGGGGAAGGGTCACGTGCCTGTTTCTGCACTGGCCTGTGAGGGAGGACCACGCTGCCATTTCGGGTAGCCTGCCTTCAATATAAATTGGAAATAGCTTATTTTAACAAAAAGCAATGTTGCCTTGTAATGTGTTTTGGTTTATGGTATTGCTTTAATGTCTAAATAATAGTACTGAGCTCGTACAGAGTGCGTTTAATGAGTTGTCATAAATCATAAGGATTCCATGTTGCTAGTATGCCTGTGTATTTACAGTACCTAGTGTTGCAAGGGGATCACGTGGGGAAAGCACTTGCAAAAAGTCTAAGAGCTAAATAGAAAAAACCCCATTATTATCACCATTCTAGCAAAGCAAAGCAAGGCTCTGAGATAGGAGTTACACAAAAAGTCTGTATCAGAACCACAAAGCGAAAAAAACCAACCCCTCCTCAATTTTTGGTGAAACTTGTGCCATTGTATTAATCATAATCACTAAGCATCTATAAAACTAAAAAACCCAAACTTACCTAAAAAGATGGTCAGCTGATTCTCAGAACTTCAATTAACATTTGGGTTCTAAATTTAAATCTTTGCTTGAACTGCTACAAACTTGTGAAGTCTAGAGCTGCCTCCAATTGTCACAGTTTCCTCTCCATTCCATCCGCTGCAGGCTGGTATTCTGTGCACCTACCCAAGGAGGCTGGGTGTGGATGTCGAGTCATTTCATTCCCCATCCCCCACCCCTGCCTTTTTTTTTCCTTTTCCTGAGTAAGATTTTAGGTATTTCACCAAATAAAATTCACCATGCATAATCAAACTGAAGACCTACAAGGTGTTTGAGTCAAAAAATAGGGTAAATAGCAAAGTTAATTCTGAGGCAGCCTTCTCAGCAGGTTGACGTTGATGCTTGAAAATGCATTTCTCTTTTGTTTGTTTTCCCTTGTTCCTTCTTTAAAAGACTGTTTCTTTAAAAGCTTCTCCTGTACATATATTTGTGGAGTTGTTTTTTTTTTTTCCCAGAGCACAAAAGCTGGAGCTCTATTACAATTTCATCTAGCTGTTCTTTTCAAGTACATGTCTTGGTGTAACAAAGCAACCGCGCTCCCTGGAGATCCTTTATTGTAATTGTGTAAAATGTTATTAAGTGTGGGAAAAAATCTTGATGTCTTGTTGTTGTGCTTCTTTGTGGAGGGGTGTCTTTTTCTAACCCCCTTTCCCACCCGGAGACAATCGATTTATGGCAGAGGCCTCAGCCATCCCTTCTCATTAACTCGCTGTTCCCTTATGCTTCAGTACAAAATTCAGTTGGCATTTGAAAACCTCTTCTTGGGTCTCTACCCACCAGTACTCCCTGTGCTGAGAGACCTTTGCTCTTCCCTCCTCTTCTTTCCTTGGGATGTTTGCCTCCAGGCTTGCTGTGGGCTGAGCTGTTGCTCCTCTGTGATTTTGGATGAGACTTTGCTGATGTTGCTGTTCCCTTCCTCATCTTGCTTCCTGCACTTCTAGCTATCTGGCTGTTAGGTTTCTTGTTTGGTTTTCCTTCTTTCCTTTTATGCTTCTGAAAACATATTCATGACAATTGGAGAGAGTCCAAATGCAGTGCTATCATTTCTCTCACACACTTTTTTTTTTAAATTTTTTTTTTTCCCAGGGGTCATGACTTTTTGACCCTGTGAGTTAAACAAAAAAGGAAAAATGGGATATGAGAGAATTTGGTACGTTGGGCTGGGGTTGCAGAGTTGCGTTTCCTCTCTTGCTGGTTCATCTGGTGCAAATGCAGCTGCTCGTGTAACTGGGTAGGTACTGCTTAATGGGCCAAAGGCTATAAAGTTCTGTTTAGATATGCTAGTGTGGTGGGAGAAATTAGCAAGGGAAGTCTCATCAGCTGATCAGCGCACAGTGACAGGGCTCAGTGCTCTTCTCTTCAGAAGACTGTTTTAGAAACTAGGCTTAAACTGCTTGTTTGAGAGGGGATATATATCACTCACCCTTCTAAAAAAAAGAAAAAAAAAGAAAAAAAAAGTAACAATATTACAACGATCACAAAATAGTATTTTAAACTGGTTATACTGGGAACTTCATATGGCCATCTCACATGTAAGATATAAGGCCAAAGCTCTGGATGTCACACTGCAACATTGCAAGTTGCCAGAGCTTCAACTGGCTCCCTGAGACAGAGAGGTATAAACTGTGATAATTTTATCACAGGTTGCATGGCTGCACAGAGGTGAATGCTTAGGCAGAGGAGCTCATCCACAGACTTCAGGTCTGGGTCCCCTCCATTCCTGGGAGAGGCTGGGTAGAGGATGACTGCAACCGTCAGAGGAGCCGATGCAAATTTAAAGGGTGATTCCAGCTGCAAGGCAGCTGTCGGCTCAGCCAGGCTGAACCACCACATTGGGGCAGGGCAACTGGTGCTGCTCCTGGAGAACAAGGCAAAAGCGGGGCAGCCTGGGGCCACCCGACCTGACAGTGAGACAGGTGACAGTGGCTGCCATGTGCTTGTGGCACTGTTGGTGCAAAGGCCATGGTGGCTATGGTGTTGCTGTCTGCCGGGGGCACAGCTGGTTTAGTTTTGTCCTGGCAGGCACTTGCATTGTGGGAGCTATGTGTTATTCCATTTGCAGGACTGTCTGCACTCTTTCTCCGTCCCATGTGGGGACCCTTCACCAGTGGGTGGGCAAAAGCCTGCTTCAGCACTGCTTTTCCAATTTTTCTGATTAGGAGGCTGACTGGAAGACCCTGGTCACCCTCCGAGCAGCAACACTGAGCATGGGGATGAGTTTGCCTACCCTGTGACTTTCACCCACCTGTCCCTTTTTGGCACGTGCTTTTTTTCTACACTGAACTTGCATGTTATTCCACATAGGACCACTCCAAATGGTTCCTATCACACTCCAGTCTTGTTCCTCTTGTCTTTCTGCTATCACTGCCGGGTATCCACCAGGGCAATCCATCCTTGCAGGTCTAGATCCTCCCAGTTCTGGTACCCTAGGCAACTTCTGTTTGACTTTAAAACCCGATTACATGCTTGTTTAATCTTTTTTCCCTTCTTCCTTTCTTTTGAATTTCCACAGCAAATTTTGCAAATTCTGTTGAGTATCATGGAATTTCCATGGGGAATAAACTTCATAATTCTTTGTACTGAACCTCCAGCATCCCTTACAGACTCTTGATATGATGCTTCTGACAGATGTCAGGATGACTTCACACAGGTTCAACATGTGTTGTATATATATACACACAATATGCATATATATATATGCTGCTTTAAAATATGCACTAAATCCCTAAAAGGCCTGTGAAGCTTGGCTTTTCATTCTTATGAAAGTAACCGAAGATATTTAGGAAGATGGAGTGATTCATAATGAAACTCAAGCCTCAGTCCAAGTTTTCAAGTGTAACCACTGACTTTACAAGCTCCACTTGCATTTGTCCAAGCCCAGCACAGAAGGCCTGGTTCTCTTCTGAACAAGCAGGCAGGATTTCTGGTTCGTGGGAAATCTTGTGAAAGTTTAGATTTAATTTAATCGTTATTTCCCAGAAACTGGAAATTTACTTTCTGAAATTACTGAAACGTGATGTTTACTAATGAAATAAATAATAGCAGCTGGGAGGCTGAGGACAGTGCCAACTTCATGAGTAGCTGCCAGGACAACGGGGAGCTGTGGCTCCGGAGCAAGCCCACTGCCAGTGCCAGAAGGGTGACGGGCTGTCCAAGGGGCCACAAGCTCCAGCTCAGCAACACAGCCTGGGAGCTCTCAAAGCTCTGGCTTTACCTTGAAAATCAGGATTTCCAGGTTCTGTAGGAGAAAAAAAAAATCAAGCCCTATGCAGGTCCGGATCTCTTGGAGGCTTGGGAGTTCAGGCATCCTGGGGTCTCTGATTGTTGTCTGTTGCCAGTAGTACCCAGGGCAGCTCTGTTTTTAATCACGTGGCAGGTTGCAGCAACAGTCTTTCATCAAAATCAACGTAGTTCAGCTCATACTGTCGTACAACTACAGTTCAGCAAAGCCTATGACAAAGTTCAACCTCATTTTTGTATCTTGCCTTGCTTTTAGTTTAATTATAACACTTTGAGTGGGGAGGAGAGGTTCCCCCCCTAATCAGTGTGTTTAACTCGGCTTCAAAAAAGCTTTTTGACATCTTAACTGGTTGTGGCCATCAGCCTCTCTCTCTGTGGGGACTTGGAACAATCAAGAGCAAATGCCTTTTTCATAACAACCCTGAGCTAAAATCTCACAACACTTTGGCAGAGTTGTGTTACCTTCTGTAATCTAGGACTATTGCAAGCTTTTACCCGCCCAAATTAAACTCACAGTTCTACCTAAAGACACTTTTCCCTCTTCATTGATTGGTAACATTTGAACAGGCTATTTTGCATGTTAGTATGTTGTTATCAAGGTTTGCCTCTGAATCTTTGAGAGATATTAATATGGTGGGTGATAGCCCAAAAGGGCACCCTTGACATGACCTAGATTTTTATGAAAAGGCACAGTTTGAACAATACCTTATTATGGCTCCTTTCCCCTTGTCTGGTGGTTCAAAGTTTAGCGATGATAAGACCAGCCTTTTTCAAGTCTTGCTCCCTACTCTGGTCTCTTGGTGCTAATACACACTAATTTTTAACCCTGTGTCCCTGATGCATGCTAATGACCCGTACAGAGATGAGCTAGGTAAACAGAAGTGTCCCCTACAGCCCTGCCAAATGCTGAAAACTGGTTCTGCAGCGATGGAAAAAATCAAATCCAACAAACCCTTTCTGGTTTTATAAGGGCACTTTTCTTACAGCATATGAGAGATGAGGCTCTCATTCCAGAGAGCTACAGCTGCTGTGCACCATGTCCTGCTCAGGGCTGATCAACACAGACCGCAATTCCATTATTTGCATGAATTTACCTAATTTACAGACCAAGGATTATTTGATGCAACAATCAATGATTCAAATCAGACAAGCAGAAGCAACATTGCAATTCAGTTTGTGGCTTTTCTTGAACAGATAGAGGCAACATTTATTGTACCACAAATACTCGCTTTAAATTATCCCCATAGCTCTCTTGGTGTTTGGTGTGTGCCGCGTTTCCTATCTGCCTGTCCTTGTTATCCAACACTTCCAGCCAGGCCCGTCCCAGCACAGAGAGTGGTGCTGCGTATGGCCCTTTTTAATTAAGCAACCGGTGCAAGCATGTGTTGGGAAATTTTCTCTTTAAAGGTACGGTGGCGAGGTTTGATTTCTGGAGGTGGAATGCAGTCCTGCTTTGCTTCTGTCCCACTCGGAGCAGGTTAATGCTCCAGAGGCCTCTGCGCTTAGATCTCCCTTCGTTACCAAAGCCCTGCCTTTGGTGTGAAGTGATGGATGCCTGGAAATGAACTGTGAGGGGATTTATTCCGGGAGAGGAGATAAAAATAATTCGGCATGTTTCTCTTTGTCATGAAACATTGAGCATTTACGTGAATTATGAGCAGCCAATGTGTCTTGTTCTCAAGAGAGTCAGGTAGGAAAAGAGTTTATAGCTGGCAAGATAAGCCTTCCCCAGAAGCTGTTGTTGACTTACACATCTAGAAATAACCCAGAGTTTTTAAAGGCTGGGGGGCTGTCCAGGAAAAAAGAAAAAAAAAAAAATCCAAGCAAGAAAAGCTGGCACTTTTTCAGCACAGCTAGATTGAGAAGCAAAGAGAAAGAAACAGGAAGGGCCATTATAAAATAGTGCCATTGGAATTAAATAGATAACTTGTGAGGCGGGGAATTTCCCCAGATAGGAGTTGGCTGTGTGCCTGCTCCCGTTAAGCACTTTGTGCCGGTAAGGCAGAGAGAAACTGGGACTTTCAAAGAAAGTTTATCTCTGGTTGTTCCAGTCTTATTCTCTAATTGGCCTGGACTCTGGACTATTGAAAGAGCTGACAGATGCTACAGTACTAAGAGTATTAGTAACTAATGCAGTTAATGATCTTGAATGGGCTTATTACATGAGGGATGAATTCTCCTTTATTTCACAGGAATGTGAAGGAACCTTGCCATAGGCATTAATTGCATTTAATTCCATGTTAGGGCCCATTCATCCTATCAACATCTTGGATGACAGCCCAAGAGTAAATGTGACTCTCTCTGGAAGTGTTTCTTCTGATGAAGTACTTAAGGTACACAAAACTTAAAACACTTTGGCAACGTTGCTTTAAGGATTATATGTATTTCTTTTTTATTTTTAAAATACTCTGCTTCTGTGCATGTAGAAATTGGCTAGCAAAACCAGGTAGAAGTACAGATGGGTGCAGTATTTTTATTTTGTGCTTCAGGTGATACCATATGCCAAGCCTCGGGAGGCACGCAGTTGCCAACAAGGTACAAGTAGAGATTTACAAAAAGGTGAAACTGAAGGCTGTCTCCTTGCCATGCTTTCATGCAGCATGCCTGTGCTGAGAGAAACGGCGACTTCTTAGCTCAGAAATTCTAGTTTCGGTTTTAGTCACAGCGTTTTCTCGCGAATTACCATCCGTCTCCGAGGTACCCGTGACCAAGGTGCTCAGTTCTGACCGAGGGAGGGAATAAGTGGGGGATAATTTTGAAGGTGGGTAATATCACTCACTGCTGGTGTCTGAGAAGAGAGCCAGGAGGCTGAGAATTCAGAAGGAGCTTAATGACCTTCACTGTCTTTTCGGAGCCCACCTGCTATCATGTAGAAGCCACACAATTAGCTATCATACAGTATTCACCCCTGATACCAAGCCTGTAGGCAGACTATATTGTGCTGTATCCCAAGCGGTCTCTGAGTGGTTAATGTGGAAGCACTCTTCAGAAAACCAAGATCGCTTCTGGGGCCAGCATGCTCACTGAGCTTTCCCCTCAGAGAAGCTACAGACAGCTGAGCTATCTCCCTAACGCTTGCTTTCATTTCCCCAGTAGTCACCTTGGCGTTTGATGGGGCTTGTCCATAGCCGTTTCCCACGGCTACGATCACGGTGGCAGGGCTTGGGAAGGCAGCTAGCCTGCGATTTAGTGCACCTTGGCCAGCCACACATGTCCTTGTAAAAATAAAACCAAACCTGAGAACTGCTTCAGCACTACCCCCTCCCTCACTCCCTCTCCATTTTTTTTGCAGCGATCCCACTGCCTTGGGCTCAGCCCATGTAAACCAGCGTGGCTCCACTGGTATCAGTTGAGCTGCGCCGATTTACATGAACTGCGGATCAGCTGGGCTTTGACAGCAGTACTGGAGCACCACTGACATCGTGCACCCAACAGAGTGATTTAGAAGGCTGCTAAAGCACTGAGCACTTTTCCTTGTTGGTCCCAAACCTAGTGCGTGTGGATCCTAGCTTCTGCTCCTGCTTGCTTCGGGATGTCACTTAGCTGCTGAGCCCTTTGCCACCTGGAGAGGCTGCCGATTCCTGTCATAGTGGAATTTCTGACATGGGACCTACTGCTCTATAGATAAGGCTGGCAGGGAATGAGACTTCCATTTTGGGAAGTGTTTCCATTTGCTTTTTGCAAAACAACAAAAAAATAACAACACCCCCCCCCCCCCCCCCCACACACAACTAATATGACTCACCTTTAGAAAGTAAAACCCTAAAAAACTGTGCTTGCAAGCCCCTGGTGATGGCTCCCTAAGTCAGGGAGGGTCTCTGATGTTTCCAGTGAGGGTCCCCTGTGCCCCACATGAGTGCTGCAACTGCTGCTAGCGCAGGGCAGGAAGCAGAGCTATGGCTGGGCTGAGAAGCATTTTCTAATAGCAATACATTTTTGGGTACGAGTCTCTTTTTTTTGGGTTGGTTTTTTTTTTTTTTTTCCAAGTTAGTTTACATAAGTTTTCTTTTTTATAGGCTTTTTAAAATAAGTTGACCTAACCAAAGAAACCAAACACATTCTAATTCCAAACCTCCCCGGACAGTGAACATTCCAAAATGTATGGCAAGACTCAAACAGTTTATTAAGCATAAAACAATCTCATCCTAGACTCTGTTTTATAGCATTAAACTTCTATTTCTTGTTTGGATTGGCAACTGCTATTTTCCAGTAGGCTTGGGCTACATTAAATCGTTAATTAATCTGAGAAAAAAATTAGTTTTTGTGGCAAACTACTTTTCCCTCCCTCTTCAGTAGTCACTCAGTTCACTAGAATTTTAATCTTATGCCTATTTCACAATATTTAGTGACAGGTTATCTTTGGATAGACCTAGCAATGCAGTAGAATGAAAAAGTTAGACTTTGAAGATAAAGAACTTGACCCGACATTATTCCAGAAAGTGCTGAGCAGTGCAAGAGGAGCAGTGCTATCTGCTAAAATATGAATTATGGAAACTTGGGGAAACGTCAGGCTGACTAGATGATTAGAGGGACCTAAGCTTTCATAACTTTCTTGGCAATACTGCAATTATTAATTAGGAAGGATATGCTATTCACAGTGATAGAATTCTGCAACTAGAGATAAAATATTTCCATGGCTTGTGATTTGAAAGCTGCGTGCAGGAAGCCACATTAAGTGGTTGGACCGGCGCCACCAGGACACAGCGATGCGGCGTGTCAGAGCTGTCCAGTGCCAGCCATCAGAGGGACGATGAGGCCAAGCAAGTTGGGAGATAAATGTCAGCGCCACGGTGGTGAGGTAAGCCAGTTGCCATGCTGAGCCTCATCACCTGCCAGGAGGCTGAGCCACATGCTGACCTTCTCTGGGTAACTCGGGGCTGAAGTCCTAAGGTGACGCCATCTCCCTGAAGCTCAGTGTTGCACCAGGCAGGGGAGAGGAATATCCCCTGTGAATTGTTTTGTGGTATTTCAGTGCTGCCCTCAGAACAAACCAGTCTGTAGTTGGGTGGCTTTTCTGGACAATTTGTTTCCAGAAAAGATGGGAGAATAATTGTGGTCACCCACAGAACCATTAGATGGTACACTTAATGCTCCTGCTGCTCGTTGTGGGTGTTTTCCTTGTTCGGCTCACCATAATTTAACAATTATTCATTCTGGCCATTTAAATGCTGCCAGACAATGGGCTTTCTGGTGGTATGAGCAATTACTGCATCTTCCCAGGCCCCACCGTGGGCGATGACCAGGAACCTCCCCAGAGGTTTCTGGATGGAATTGGGCTGATTGGAGGAGAAATGGCCCCTCTCCAGGCCAGTGTTGCTGCTTAACCTCTGCAATCTGTGGTGCAAGTGATCGGCTCCTTTTCTGTACCTGTTTACAATCTGCATTGCTCCTGAGCTTGAAAAGACAAAATCAGGCAGAGAGACAGGCTGAGACCCTGCAGCACCCTGCCTGGAGCTGCCATGGGGTGCCATAGGGAGCTGAATGGCGTGCTGCAGGGTGGCAAAACACTGGAAAACACCTTTTCCCTGGAAACTCTGGGAGCACACAGCTGAAGCATGTCTTTCGGCTACTGGCTGGCTCCATGGCCCTCCTTGGCCAGGGGCCTGTCTACTCCCAGGAAGTCCAGTGGGTCCTCTCCACAGTGATGAGAGAACAGGCAGGCATAGACAGCTGGGTTTTCATTGCGGTCATCAGAGCTTTATGAACACATGTTATTTGTTCCTTGAACTTACAGTATCTCTCACGTTAAAGTGTGCCAAAATGCTTCCCAACCTCATTTAGAAAGTAAAAAGAAAGAGGAAAAAAACCCACCACCACCTCAAAATGCCCTGCTCCAGCTGCTGTTGCTGTTGAGGGTGCTGGTGTTTTGAAACATGTAAGAAGCAATGTTAATAATGCCTGAAGGTGGTACCCAAACAAGCAGTGCTGGGAGATGCACAGGCAGAACAGACTGGACCAATAGCAAGACCTGAGTTGTCTGGGTACTGCTGGAGGTTACATCTACAGCAGCACACAGAAATGTACCTGTGCTAGTTTTTCAGTGCTGAGGGCAAGACTTCTGCCTCTACAGCTCACCTCTCTTCCCTGCACCCTTGCAAAACAGGGTCAGCTTGTTTCTGCTGTGTCCTGGGAGAGCCCTTGGCCAGTGCTTTTCCCATCAGCAAGGACTGGCTCAAGCCATGTCTGGCCAGGGCAGGGGCAACCAGCAGCGCACATGGGAGAGATCCATGAGAGCAGTGCTAGGGGCCAGGTTTTATTGGGAAGAGCAGCCTCCAAAATCCAAGTTACTTGTCACTCCTGACAGGGGACAAAAAGTGCCCAAGGTTGCCCTCACTGGTGTTCTCTGCATCACCTGCATTTGGCTTTAAAGTCCTGGAAAATGAGTGAACAACCCTGTGGACTGGTTAAGGCTCTCACTCGGGTTTGTTTCTTGCACCCCTGAGTAAGTTGCTGCTTTACATTAGGTACTTTTTAGACTAAGTAAAATAATTTTCAGACTCCCTTTTGGAGATCATAGAATCATAGAATGGCATGGGTTGGAAGGGACTCCAAGGATCATAAAGCTCCAACCCCCCTGCCACAGGCAGGGCCACCAACCTCAGGCCTGGATCTACACAAGGTTGCCCAGGGCCCCATCCAACCTGGCCTTGAACACTTCCAGGGATGGGGCATCCACCACCTCTCTGGGCAGCCTGTTCCAGCACCTCACCACTCTTTCCGTAAAAAACTTCCCTCTAATAGCCAATCTAAACCTTCCTTCCTTTAGCTTTAAACCATTCCCCCTTGTCCTGCCATTATCTGCCCTTTTAAAAAGTTGATTCCCCTCCTGTTTGTATGCTCCCTTCAGGTACTGGAAGGCTGCAATGAGGTCCCCCCGCAGCCTGGCCACAGGCTGTTGTGCTCACCCTCCCTTCCATCTGCCTGGCCCTGCTTTTTTTCTGCGCAAGGCAACAGGCTTGGGGTTCAGAAGTGCCACACAGCAGCGATATAATTCAGTTAATAGCAGTGGCTGTAAAATGCACTGGTAAAGCAGACCAGATGTTAAAGTGCAAACACTGTTTCTGGATGTGCATGCGCAGCTTTCCTCAAAGTGGCCTTGTAGGGCAGAATTGCTATCAATTCAGCGATGATCTGCTGGCTGGAGAAACTTCTGTAATCAGATGGCTGTGTAATGCCACCAGGTCTTTGTTACTTGAATGCTTTTCATCAGTATCTCCTGCTGGATATTCCCTTTTATCTGTACATAAATTACCTCCAGAAATAATCTGGCATGAACACGATGCCCACCTTTTCCATCTCTAGACTTCCCTTCGAGAAAAACAAAACCTACTGTGGAGCAGGATGATGCGTTGTGCACAGATTTGTATAACGCATGTTCTCAGCTTGGCAGAAGGAGCTACCTTCTTCCATGGGGTTAAGGCACAGCAAACAGAATGTGTGACGGATGGCTGGGGGATATTGTCAGCACGTGTGCCTGCCACATGGGAAAGAAAAGATGAAATATCTGACCTGTGTTTTCCAGTCATTTTCATCCTACATCAAAACAAACTTTTCCTTATGTAAACTGAGATAATTAGCTAATCTGTACACCGCCAGTATCTACTTTGCTACAAAATCAAACACTTGCCCTGCATCCAGGATATTTTTTTTCCTGCAACAGAAACAACAGAAGTGATATATTCACGTCTTATGAAATGGACTGTAACGTTTGGCAACGTGTGCAGGTCTTGGAAGATGTGTTTTACTACGACTGAGCTGTGCTGAATATCATCCTTTGAATTCCCCATCTCACACACACTCCAAAAAAAAAGAATAAACAGCAGAGTGTTTATTAAGCAAGTGTCTTTGCTCCTCGACTCAAAGGAGGCATTGTGCTGTCCACCTGCAGATCTTCTTAACTTTCCTCCTGCTTTTTCCTCTTTTGTAATGATGAAAGCTTTCCCACTTGAAAGGGCAGAAAGGCATTTATTGTTTTTACACTTAATTGCAGATTTTCATATGTGGATTTTCCAGGCAATATAGTTAAGATACAGAAGGCTTTCAAGTTTAAAAATAAGTTTTAAACACAACTTTCCCTAACACAACAGAGTAAGGAGGAAATCAGGCGGTGCCTCTACCCTATGGTGTCTAGTTCATATGCAAATACACGATAGTGCGTGGTGACACTGGGGTGTAGCACGTCTTGCCCACACTACCTGTCTGTGTGCACCTCCTGCCATCGTAACACAAACCCTATTCCCTGTGTGCTCCTCGAGTCCAAGGTGCAGCAGTGATGTGATGTGCGGCACCCATATGGTCGGGTGAAGTGACTGGGGGATTGCTCAGATGTACTTCAGTAGCTGGGGTGGTTTAATGTAACTCTTTTGCTTAAACTCTGCCTCTTTTGTTGCTCTGTTTGTAGCAGAAAGAGTGACTGCTTTGAAAGGCTTAGAATTAGTCTGCAGGAGGAATTTCTTGCAGAAATGCTCGGGCAGGAGTGAGCTTGCTGCTGTTCCCACTCCATCTCGGGTTACCGCCAGCACTGAGGGATACGGGAGGGTTTGCTGCTGGCCCGTGGGTGGTGTGTCTGCTTAGCCAGGCAATCGCTGGGGTAATGCAAAATTCAGTGAGTCACATAAGATACTTATTAAAAAGATCTGAAGTCTCTCAAGGATCATTAAAACCCAAACTGAACTGAATGGGAAGGACACAGATCTGACAGCTCTGTGAGTCGTACGAAATCTTACGACATTTATTTCGGTACCGTGAAAGCCATGTCCAGAAAGTGATGCCGAACCCCAGTCTAGAGCTTTGTGGGGATATTTATCCTAATTTCATCTTGGCAACCAATTAAAAAAAAACCAAAACCAACCCACAATCAAAAAAAAAAGAAACCTGTCCTCCTGCCTGCATGTGGTACTGCCTGCATGGCCCTCTCTTGACCAGCGGTTTTGTCTGGACCCAAACCCACATGTTAACCTAAGTCTTATCTACTGGATTGAAAACTCTGCTGTTTCTATAACTTTTTTTTCTTTTTTTTAATAGGTGTTAATGTTTCTGGATACACTTTAAAGGATACTTTACAGATGTGTGTGGATAGTATTCACCAGTAATGTATTGTAAACCAGGCATGCACTGCAAATTGCACAATACATCACTGCTATGACTAAGCCCTGGTAAAATGACTACTCCTGTGATAAATGTGTTCTAGCCCTTTCATATGTTACTTGAGTAAATGATAAAAGCTGCAGTTAAATTTTAATAGGGTATGTTTACAAAGGCATTTTTTTAACTAATGCCAAAATATACAATCTGTAGCCTGTATTTTTATACACCCCAAGGTGGAGTCTACGTTATTTTTATGGTAAACATATGGAAACTTGTTTTGCATACTATTTTTTTCCAAATAATTTTTTTTTCATTAGACTGGGCCTTTTTGTTGATGTGTTCAGGCTGTTGGAAGAATGGGGAATGATGGATGTATCATGACTAAGTTTCTCCCCCTTTTTGGGGAGGATAAAGGGCTGGCATATATTCATGGCTTTGTTTCAGTTAAAAACAAACAAAGTGTACAAGAAAAAAATAATTGTGTATACAGCTAATGATCGGAATATTATGAGCTTTTCCTTGGAAAAGCCATCATTACCTGCTGGGGAATGTCCTGATTCTTTGTCCCAAAATAAAAATGTCTAGGAGCATTATAATGGGGGAATATTGTCTGTACTATCTTCTTCCCGTAGCTCTTTTTTTAGGTCTTTGTGCAAAAGGATCCACACAAACAATCCACAGAGTGCCTGCTCATGAGGCTTGATCCAATGCTTATTTGAGCCAGAGGAGGTCTGTCTTTGACTTTGACTGACCAGATCAGGACTGAACTCCTGCAAAAGCAAAAGAACTTTGAAACCTCCTGTAGCTGTAGAGATGGAAAGAACCACTCTATGGGAATGGAAAGAAATGTTAACTGAGAAGTGAATGGTTGTATGAGATGCTTTGGCTCTCCCTTAAATCTCACTCAGCTGCCTCAGGCCTCAGTGGGGCAGCAGCACCTGACGTAGACACCTACAATAAGCAGTTTCTAGCCCTGTCTCAGGATCTTGACAGTCTTTATATATATATATATATATATATATATATATATATATATATATATATCACATGCAAACCTTTTGTTCCATGTCTTAAACCCACCATAAGCACAGTTTATAGTAATGATGATAATATTATTATTATTAATAATAATAGTGATGGTAATACTTTGTATCTGAGTGAACTAGTTCACAGGAGATACCGTTAAGTCAGAAGAAAACGTTGCCTGTCCTAAACGTCATAAAAAGTTACAGCTCAGTCCTGGCTAATAACTGTGGTGATGGATGAATGCTAATATGCAGGTACAAGTACTGGGGTTTATTTATAGTGGGACCCCAAGGCTAAGTGGCCTTGTGTGAGCCTCTTCTTTTGCACCAGGATGAGACTGGGACACATCTGGCTGCTAGGTTTTACAGATGCGCTCTCCATTCTGTTTGTGTGTTGGGGGTGAGGCCCCTGATCCAGCCCTGTGTTGAGGTGTTGGAGAGGCAGCTACAAGCCCCTACGTATTTTCCCATTTCTCCTGTTTGTGACAGCAGATCCCGTTTTGGGATGCAGCAGGCCTCCCAACCCAGCTGCTACCGAAAGGAGTCTCACCAGCCCCTTCCCTTCCCGTGGCCGGGAGCCTCTGGGCTTGTGGGCACGTGCTTTCCTTCACACATGGGCACAGGCCCAGCTCAGGTCGCACCACAACTCATGCATACAATTAAACAAGTATGTACGTGCTTGTAGGGTTGAGGCCAAAAATCAGATCATACTGGCTGAGCAAGGGGCAAATTTGACCAGTGGGTTTACCAACCCTGTGACATCACATTTGCTTGACCTACTGTGAGTAATGTAATTACAACCTGGGGTGAGCAAGAGATGAAAAATAGGATAGGAGAAGAAAGAAATTGCAGGGTAATGAGAGACAGAAAAGTTAGCTTTGGAGGTAGGTCTGGTGTGAGGGAAGTCCAGAGATGTGGGGAGATGACTGTAACTGTTGAGAGTTGAGGACCGAGTAACCCAGGTGGGTTTCATCTCCCTTAACACTAGCAGGCACTGAGTGATCTGCCCACAAGTTCCTCCTTGCCAAAATGTAGGGTGAAATGGATACCTCTGTGGGCCTGGGCATCCAACCAGTCCTAAATGACTATCTATTGATTTTAGGGATGGTCTGGGGCAGGGGAGCTAGCTGAGACTAGACCCTTATTAGATGATGAAATTATTTAAATCAGATGAATTTAATACAAAATCATTTAACATAGAAGGGATGCAGTAGCTAGGACTCAGAGATTAATAAAAAATAGCTGGAGCCCCATAGGGCACTTTGCTTTGGACTGGCCTACAGAGCTGCAGAAGGAGAAGCAAAGAGGGAATGAAAAGGCCGTATTTGTGATGGATAACAGTGAGCTACTTGGGGTTGCTTTTGTGCAGGGAGGAGGATGGTGGTCATCTGGCTATGTAGGAGCTGGTCTCCTGGAGAAGGAGGTTGCAACAGCAGCAAGGAGAGGTGGTGGCCTAGAAGGAGGAGGTTTTGGGATGAGGGGAGGTAGAGTGGATGAAGAACCTTGCCTGGTTTAACTGTAAGGGTAAGCAGGGAGGCTGATGTGTATCTCTGGGGAAGGATAATCCAAACTTCAGGCTTTGGGGTCAGTGGTTATGGGGAGGCATTACCCACAGAGAGTATGGGAGAACCTGAGTGACAGGAAAGATGGAATAAAGTCCCCAGCTGTGCGGAGGGTGAGAGGAGCTGTTGATCTGGAGGGAGACTGCTGGGGAGGACATATTCCTTCCCCAGGTAGGACAAGGGTGCTTACAGGTGTTCCATAATAGCTCTCCAGGTGTCCCAGCTCTGCAGGAGCCAATGATCCTTAAGTTCATGCTCACTATCTACATCCCAGAAACCACCCGTTTCCTGAGGGTGCATGAGAAGAATCCACTGAGAGGATTCATAAAGACTTCCAGGAGGTTAAAAATGTATCAGTTAAGGACCAAGAGTCTGTAATTGCTTCTGTTGCCCACAAATGAAATAAAAACTGACCAAGCACCCTCCCCCCTCATCGTTGAGGGGAGTGGGCTGATGCACACTTGCATCCTCCCTTCACCCATGCCACCATAACTTCATGCTCACTGGGGCTGGGCTAGGACTCCTCAGAGTTGCCTTTTGAGATGGATATGAGGGGTGGAAGTGGGACCACTGGAGCCATTACCATAAAGGCAGGTCTCAAAAGGCAAGGGAAGCCTTACCAATTACATAAACCTTATGTGGGGGTGGGAGGGACCTGGCCAGAGAAGAGTTCTGCAGTCGTGGGGACAGTGGGCAAGGCCTGTAAAAGAAGATGAGGATTCAGGCATGAATGGCTGTTATTATTATTGCGTCCATTGGACACATGGCAGTAATTCAGAATATTCCTTACACTGACAAACCCCCAGGATTGCTGCATGCGCCTGTGAATGAACCTTTTCTGTGAATGTGTAGGGAATGTTCTGGTAACCAAGGGCTAGCCTGAAGTTGTGGAAACTATAACTAAACCCACGGAAATACTACAACTTCAGAGGAGCATATTCCTAGGATTGGCAGCTTCACTTGCCCTGACAACTGTAGAATCGGGTCCTGGAAGAACAGAGCAGAGGAGAGCTACCTGTCCTGGTATCTTGGTGAGCATACAAACAAAGCAATCTTGCCCCAGTGAGACTGAAAGCCACAGGCTGAGAGTCGCTGTGAGTGAGCTCAGCGTAACGCCGGGATACCTCCCTTTGCAACGATGATATCACGCGAGTGGGATGGTTTGGTGCAACTCCCACTGTTAGTTCTTCATTAGCAACCATTACACATCTGATAAAAACATCTTATACTACCCGTAGCAGGATGTGGCCTTAAGTGTGACTGTATGAGGCGGGTTACATGGACACCTCTGTGTAGTGGAAGTTTTGTAGGCACATGCTCTGGAAAAACATTGCACTCTCTGTCCACCCATTACTGGTAGGCAGCACTGATGGGGTGTCAAACATGATGAAGCCACAGTACCGCTCAGTACCTTGAAAGGGATGTTGTGATGAGCAACATGATGTTTAGTTTGCTATGTAAATGTAAGCATAGTTGCTAATTCTGGAGGGTGTGGGGGGGAGGTATGTCCAAACTGAAGGTTTGTGTATGATGTTGGGAAGATGCTTGCCCTCAAAATAAGAGGAATGTGGAATTCAAGGAGCTGTAGGGGATGGTCCCTTCTTGGCATTGTGTCAGCCCCCAGGGGCCCAAGTTAAAGCTCAGGACATCGCTCTGCTGGGTGGCAGGGCAGCATGGATAAAGATGGGATAGTTGGTGTAAATTTTCTCAGCTAGTGTGAAAGGCATTTGTACCTGGTGGCCAGTACCTGACCTCAGATAACATGGTCAGAGAGGAAAGACTTAAAGCAAAAGAATGTTTGTTAAATATTATCTATATTTTTGTTTCTGAGTTTACAAATGGGCCTTGTGTTATTATGAAGACTGCTGCGGTGTTACTGAATGATGAAGATCCATCACTGTAACATGTAAAATGTACCTGTAACACAAGTTCCTAACTGCTGGTTACATCCCCAAAGTGCAAACCATGTTAAATGTTGTGGGCAGATTCCTAGCAGCTGTCAGTCTTTCAGAGGACAGGTTATGCATCAAAACAGTGAAGACACCAAATCAAGCCACTGCTCTTCTAGAAGTAGATGCTACAGTTTGTTGAAGCAGTAGTCCCAGGGACGTGACCTTCTGAAATTACAGAGTGACCATTGACTTAGTCAAGCTTGGGACTTGACTTTGCATATTCCTGCATTACCACAGGCTGGTGTGTGTGTGTGGCAGTTCCAGTTAAAAATTGTTTCCACAGGTGCCAGCCACTCATGCTTATTTTGCTCTGGAGGGTCTCAGGTTCAACTCTGGCATGTTGGCTGGGATGCCAGGTACAACATACTCTATTACATGAGCTCTTGCAACTGCTCTTGGATCTTTCAAAAATCTTTTTTTTTTTTTTTTTTCCCCTGTAGCACTCAGCTCCCAGTTAAACGAAGGTATTTCATGTGTGTATGTGTGTGGGGAGTGGGTTTGTATGTACAGTAAAGCTTTTGGTCTTTGTGAGATGAGAGAAAAATGGGAAGCGCATGGCCAGAAGGCTGGAAAAACACATGGCAAATACAAGGAACATTATGTTAACATGAAAATTAAAAGGTTCTTGAAAGAAAAAATGTTTTGATTTTGGAGCTTTCCAGTACATAGGGTTGGGGTTTTTTTTGTAAGCTTGCAATTGACCATAATGGCCTTGTCTAATGTACAATTGAGCGATACAGGCCTTTTCCAGTTGTTTTTCCTTCTGAGTGACGAGAAGCAGTTTCCAGTAAATGAACAGTAATCAACTGCTGAATCATTGCCGTTGAGCAGAGGTTTCAAAACCTGAGCCAGATAATTGTGTGAGTGCTGTTGGCATCGTGCTCCTCCTCTCTGATTGACAGAGCCAACCTTGGGCTCACCTTACTCATGCACATGGTTTCTTTGGCTTCAGGATTGCTCTGGTGAGTGAAGGCTGCCAGAGCCGGCCCCAGGAGGTGAGGAATGAGAGACCTGTAGGTATTTGTCAGTCCATTCGATGAGGCAGTTTAGCTAATGTTCCCCTCACTTGGCAGCCTTTCATTCCATATGCCAAAAATATTTACTCTAAAAGAGAACTTCAGGCTGGGTTTGGTGCCTGCTGGCTCTGCAGTCAAAAATCCCAGACCTTGATTTCAGTTGTGCATTCCTTAAGTGTGCAAATATGTGACTGACAGAGAAATAACAATATCCAACATAGAAACATGTGCATTCAAGCCTTTTCCTTTAGGCTCACCTGCTTTTGGACAAGAGGGTGGACTCATCCTGCCTGACCTTAGAAATTTACACTGTAAGTGTCTCCAGCTCAAGTACTCCATCTCACTTTATAGACAATGGATGGAAACTATACTCCTAGAGGAAAATCTACCCTATCCTCTGGTGAGTGCCTAAAACAGAGCTGAGAGGTCTGCAGAGGGGATTTATCTCCACACTCATTCACACCTGGTGGGCATCTAAAGTCTGGTGAGAGGAACCCCACCAACAGCCACTGGGAAGCAAGTCAGCCTGGAGACATGTTCCAACCCACCTTGCCTGGGTGGGAGCTGTGGCAGCCACGAGCCGGTGTGTGGTGGCCCTGTGAAGACCAAGGGAGTGACAGCAGAGGCTCCTGAGCTGTGTTCAGAGGACCTGTGTGCACCCTGCTTAGCCTTTGTCACTCGTGCATGTGCCTGGCAGCGCCTGCTTGCCAGCTCTGTGGCCGTACCATACAGACGCCCTGCTCCCTGGCAGCAGTGGGCCTTCCCGTAGGTGTGAGAAGGCCTTCTGCTGCCAGTGTGCTGCTCCTGCAGGCTGCAGGGACTGATGCCGTGTGCTCAACGTTGGGGGGACTGGTCACATAACTTGTACCAGCAGTGGTAAGAAATGCTTGGGAAATGACATCAGAAAGCACCCCTGACGCTCTCTCACCAGGTTTTGCTGGGATGTTTTGCTGAATCCAGGATCTGCCTCCTTCTGTTAAAAGATAATTTTACTACAGCAACGTGGAAATACATTTTTATGGGGATCCATTTTCCAGCATTGTCAGTGAGGAGAACACTGTACCTGCTGTCAGGAGAACAGATTTCCTGGGTTTTATCGGTCCTCTTCTGTAGTAGGGAGGTCAGAAATGTAACTCAGGAAAAGAATTTTCCCTTAGAAAGTCTCCTTACGTGGAATGCCAAGGTCCTTTTTTTTATTTGTTATGATGACGTGGTATCTTTACTCAACCTCATTTAAAAGTTAGGTTTTTGTAAGTTATTATCCACCCACAGGACCAGGATGATAGGTTTAGTTTCAAATTGTAGCAGGCTGTACACACTTGTGACTAAGCAGCACCTGGTTTTCATAACCAGTTTTTTCAGTGCATCTCCTCTAGAAGACCAAAGAAGAAGGGAGAGAATCAATAGGAGTGAGACGGGCGCTTTGCCACTTCCTGTACTTGGGATTCCTTGAAGTTTTACCAGAGAAAGTGTAGGAACATAAAAACAAAGAAGGAAATCTTAATACCCAAATTTAAAGTGCTAAGATAGAATAGGGATTTCCAGTTGTGGTAGCAAGCTGCTAAGACATAATAGTAGTTCCAACACAGCAGAATGGTCAGATAGACCTTAAAAGGCAGGGAATGCAGAAAAAATGTTGATGTGAATTAGGGTGACTACAAAACTTATGGCCTGGGCAGAAATGCTGGGGAGATAAACACTTTGGATACAAAGAGTGAGAGAAGTGCAATAAAGTGGCTTTGGCTACAGGACAACGGGTTGGTCAGCACGTGAGGGTTGTGCAAGACATGAAATGTCTAAGAGATGTCAGCGATATAAGAAACACAAGCAAGTCTGAGAACGTGCTGCTGTAACTGAAGGAGGGAGGAGCTCAACTGAGCACGTCATCTCCCGTCAGAACTGGAGATTTTGATAACCTTTTCCCTGGAGAATGTTTTCATGTTGTGAGCCAGGTGCTTTTCAAGCTCATTTGTTTGGCACTTAGGGAAACATGGGCAAACTTCATGTTGCCAAATTAGAAATCCCATTTACTCTCCGTGGCTTTGTATGGCGGAGCTGGGGCATAGCATAGGTAATATGAATGAAGACATTTCTCTAGGCTGGCAAAAATTCAGTAAAACTTATGTGCCAGAACAACATACTTAGACTTTTTACAGATTGCAGAAAGTTTGAATTCATTTACTATGAAAAAACTCCACCAAAAAAACCCGAAAAACAAAACAACAAAAAACCCCAGGGGTTGACAATATAGTGGTAGAGGTTAGAGTTAGAAAGATGACAGCTGTACTGGTGCTGGTGCCTTTTGTACACAGGAGGTGATGTCACTGGGAAAAGGAGGTGAAACTATTAGGCTACAGGAAGAACAGGTGATGGAGATAGGAGAGGATTTAAAGCATGTGCTGGAGATGACCTCTGCCTTCGTTAATGACTCACAAACCCAACGTGTGTGTTTAGATAGATGTAACGCCGGGTACATTGAGAAGGAGAAATACATATCTGTGAGGGGTGTTGTATGCAATTTGCATGAATTGCAGTAGCAGCCTTACTCATGAACATCATTCACAGGGGTGAATAAAGTTATCTCAGTGAGTGAAAAAGCTAGCAGGCAGTTCACCGCACCCTCGGAAGCATGTGCCTGCCTGGTCCCACAGGGGAGGAGCATCCTGGGATTGCAGTTTCCATTTCAGTGGCACGGGATCCACGCTAAGTGGGAAAGGGCTGTGGGTTTGGCCTGGAAGGGCATGTGCTAATGTGGCAAAAAAGGCAGATGGGCATCTCTGGGGCTGTATGTGCGGACCTCTCCCTTCCTGCAGTGGAGAGGTGGTGAGCACCAGGAGGCCTGGCATGCAGGACTGTGAGATAATGTGGGCTGGGAGGGACCTGTAGGGTCCTCTGGTCAACCGCCCCCAGCCCTGCTCAGAACAGGGCTCTGTGGTGTAATATCAGGGTCAAATAACATGCAGACATTCCTTGTATCAGAATTAGGGATAAACCCTGTGATGCCAACGGTATTTGTCTGACCCTTTTGTACTGCTATTTAGGAAGCCTGAAATCCAGGCAGTGACCTCTTGAGCAGCACCTCTGGATCCTAGGATATCCCTTCTCAAAATGCTCCACCCCATCCCCTGCCAACAGTGCTGGTTGCCCACCTCCTGCCACCGCTGGTAGCAGATGTGAGACCAGCACTTGCCCCTGGCTGTTTTACCTGGCACTGTCCCTGGCCATCGCCCTGTTGGCTGGCCTCCTCCATCTGTCCCCTTCATGGCTGTCATCCTGAAGGAAGGGGCTGGGATCCTCCTACTCATCTCAGCCCCACCTAAGGAGCAGGCTGGGTGGGACAGGTCTCTGCCTAAGTCTTGCTGGTCTTGCTGCACGATATTGCAACGGTCTCTCTGTGTGAGGCCCTCAGCACGTACTGCCGTGGTGGTGACACCCTGTCACAGGGGCTGGTGCGCATCGTCCTGGTCTGCTGGGGTAAGGCAGTCAGCACAGACATACAGAATTCCTGCTGGTCAGCCCCAGGAAGCCAGGAGAGCTTGAAATTCAGGGGAGCTGCAGTTTTGTTCCTGCATTTTTGTTCATTGAGCCTTTAGGTGAACCCAGGCCACATTGTCTCTGCAGTCACTGGAGAAACGAATTTGTTTTTCTTTTCCCTGTGGTCTCTATTTATTTTAAAGAAAACCCTGCATTTTTCTGTTTCCCTATAATTCTAGGACACACGGCTTTATAGTAGGTATTGTGGGTCTGGGAACTCATGATAAGATCAAGCTGTAAAAAAATAAAGGCAATTCCAGATAATTTTCCACTCTGAGAACTGCAGAGCCCTTTCTAAGTGGTGTTTGTTAAAATATGCTCTCCCCTGTCACCACAGATATTCAGATCTATTTCCCCACTCATCTGGCAAGCACTGTTTACATCTTCCAGTGTTTCGAAAGGAATGGCAATTAACAAAGCTATTTATGTTCCTAAGTAAATTAAAAAAAGCTATGTCATAACATATTTGTTGTATCAGCATCATCTGCTTAGCCCAGATTTTGAATAGCATTTGCTGGGAGTTTATTTTGAAAGATCTCCAAAAGATGTGGCGCTGCCGTCCAGCAGAGCGGGAGACCTTTCTTCCCCAGTGCTGTGGCAGTGGGCTGAGGCAATTCTTTTGCCCTCTTCTGCTTTAAATCACCTTTATTTGATCTGCCCACACTTGCAAACAGCTCAAGTGCCTTTTCAGCCCTGTCTGGATGGAGATTAACTGCTTCTGGATGGAGTGCTGGTAGAATGAGAGAATTCCTCCCCCCATCGGTCGGTCTGTCCCCCCAGATGGCTGAAATGTATAATCTTTGCAAAATAAAGGCCATGTTTACCTTGCAAGGAGCTGTGCCTGCTGGAGCACTCCCCATCGTGGTGCAGGGGTGGAGGAGAGCCAGTGGCGCCTTGTTGGGGACGCCTCCTCCACAGGTTATGGGCCGGACACCCACACAAGGGCCAAGACTTAGGCAAAAGGAGGGAAGGCAGGGTTTCGCAGGAAAACAGGCAGTGTTTCATAGGAAAGCAGTGGAAGTCATCTGGAAAAGGCAACATAGTTTCCCTTTCAATTGCTAACGCCAGGTCCCCTTGCTGGAAGGCAGTAGGATTGTGTCAGTTGCAGCTTTCCCACTGCACTGTTCAGGCAGAGTGGAACGAGGTGGGTTTTCTGGTTTTCTTCATTTGCTCACCTGATCTGTGACCCAAAAAATACTGCAAATACTGATGTCAGCAAATACTGATGTCTGTCATGACTGAAGAGCTGTCATTTCCACACTTGTTCTCATCTCCGTGGTTTCTTTAATGTCCTGTGGGGCAAGGTGGTGGCAGGCCACCCAGATGGTCTTGTGGAGGCTTTTTCCTCTCAGGTCCCCTCATGTGCATGTGTCTGGGAGTCAATGGAGGTTGTTATTGGCTTATTTTTATAGAAACTCTTATTTGTCATCATTTAGGATGTGCTACTGAAGGCAAAGAGCACTTTCAAGCTGCCCAGGGAGGACCAATTGTGGTGAGCTTCATGGGAAGCTAGCAGCCCTGGGACTCCCATTGAACCTGAAGTACAAACCCTCACTAGTGGAAGGTGGACCCATGCATCTATGGATGGATACACAAACCAAACAAACTAAGTCCCAACAAACTGCAGCAGCACCCAGTATTTTAAAAAAAAAGAAGTAAGAAAAACCCCATCCCATGCAGGTTACAGCAGAATCTTGTCTCCAGGGCTTTGGCCAGGCCCACGAGCACGCTGGTATGCTTATTCATTGACATTCCTCAACAGCCATCCTCCAGCTGACTGGCTCCAGCCTACTCGCTTCTCCTACCCTGGACCAGCTCTCCAGTGCCCCAGCAATCTTCGGATCCAGCTTTTTACCTTCTTCACTTAGAAAGCACCACTTCCAGAGATCCGAAGGCATGGGTTTGCTTTGAGTTCGGTGCTCCAGATGCATGTGCCTGATAAGAAGAAAGTGATTTCTGTCTAGAAAAATTGGAGGAGGAGAGATAAAATCATGCTGTAAAGCAAGGCTGAAAGGAAAGCATCAGTTTCCCAGTGCTGTGGGTTGTGACTGGCAGGAGCATCCAGGCTCAGGGTGCCCATGCGTGCATGTTGGGCACCTGCGTACACTGCTGAAAAGGGAGATCACCCAGTGACTTGGAACCACTAATATTTCTCCCCAATTTAGGTGGCGAATTTGGAACTGGCAGCAAAAATGAGTGCTGGCTGCCTGGGTCTAGTGCAGGAATCGGCCAGTCAGCGCTGCTCAGATGAAAGCTGCATTGCAGGAAACTGAAAATGCCAAAAATAGCAGCATTTGGGTAAATCTTTGGATTTGCTTACAGATTTCATGTGTGTTTTTAAAGCCTCAAGGAGATGCACAGAGTCATTTTTACATTAGGGCCAAGCTGACACCAGTCAGGATAAGAACCACCACAAGAAGACCTGGTTTGGTGTCGTGCTGGACACATATTTTGCTCCCTCCATCTTTATCTGAGTCTGTGGAAAATATAAAAAAGCACCCAAAACACAAAACTCTCTGTGGTGCACAGATGCTTTCGATACTCATGCTCTGTCCCCTCTTCCTCCCCAGTCTCCCCTTAACCCTTCTGGCAGGCCTTTTCCGACTGCACCCAAGCTGATTAAAGGAGAGTGTATTTTACCCTGGAGTAGCTGAAGCACAAAGGCCACTTGGGATTATTTTCATTTTTGCTTTTAGAGGCACTGTTCTTAGAGCACCAAGGGTACTCGTTAAGGCGCTTGCTGGCCATGGCTTTCCAAGAAAGAAAATAAATCACTTACCAGCTAAAATTAATCCTGGGAAATTTCAAAACCAACAGGAACATCCTTGAGAAAGCCAGAGCATAAACAGGGGGTGAGAAAACAAACATTGCTTTGAACGCCGCTGCTTGTGATGTTGCTCCGACGGAAACAGGCTCAGACTTTAATGGATCAAAGGAAACAAAGGACTGGCTCGGCTTCACTCACCGTACCCAGCAAGCTGTATATACTCAGTAACAGCTAGGAATAGGCTATTTTTTTTTCCCCTCCCCCCAAGTAAAAAGTATGTCTCAAGCAACCACCATTTGTAAACCACGGGACGTGACACACTTGCCGAATCAGGGGGCAGGTTCTCTGTGGCAGGTTAGGGTTAGCAGGTGGCTGGGTGGCATGGCAGGTTTAAGAAAATACTGTGGGACTGTGCACAGAAACTAATGCTGATTCAAACATGGGCTTTAACAGGCTGCTGGGAAGAGAGCGAGTGTGTTTCAGGGGTATTCTGAAGGAAATAATTTTTAAAAAAAGCTTTGTGTATTATGAGGGCTTGTATTTGCCTAAAAGGGCATTAAGCTTTGTGGAATGTAGTTGCCAGCATGTCTTTTTTACTTAAATATAAACGCCAATTTTAAAAATTAAACATAAAGACATAAATATATTGTTATAATATGGCAGGTACTGTGCAAGAGAAACATATATATCACCTAAGAAAAAACTCCAATAGTTTAAAAATGTTACAGCACCCCATGTAGCATAAGTTTGAACATCTTTTGTTCTGTAATTAAAAAGCGTCATCATAAGCACATTGGGTTTTTGCCATGTGTCTTGCTCTAGTTCAGTGCACAGTGTGGCTGTCGGTCTTAAAAGATTCAAGGCTGATCTGTAAGAGTCAAGTCAAATTTTAATATTAATTTTACAACTAACACAGACAATGAGAACACCAACTGCTGTTAAACATGGTTGCACAAGCTCTAATTAAAGCCCAGTCTAATTTACCCAGAGCTGTGCTATATATCATGCTGTATACTGGTTATCATCAACTACCCAGTTTGCCCAACACTTCAGATATTATTACTTCAAGGAGGGGTTGCAGCTGCTCCGTGCCAAAATTGCCAGGCGTACTGGGTTGAG
The DNA here is from genome assembly GCA_022605575.1 of Laterallus jamaicensis coturniculus. Classification (NCBI taxonomy): domain Eukaryota; kingdom Metazoa; phylum Chordata; class Aves; order Gruiformes; family Rallidae; genus Laterallus; species Laterallus jamaicensis. Next base: position 4,240,804 of record JAKCOX010000009.1, read on the forward strand.
ACAACCATTAAACTCCTGCAGACTGAAGCCAATTTCATTATGAATCATGGATTTTGTGGATTACCACATGCTTACTTAAAAGGACAAATAGCTTTGCTACTACAGGAATAACAGTCTCAGCAAGATCAAAAGCAAGAAGGAAAAAAAAAAAAAGCCTCCAGTCATGAAGAACGCTCAAAGCAAGTGGTGGCACAAGGATTATATATTACCCCTGCATGTAGAGCAAAGCAAACTGTCATTAAATGTTCCCGGGAAAGCAGCTGAAGTGTGTTGGCAAACTCTTACAGCCAGTGGAGATTTGGAAGCTGGCATTTCTTTCTTTTCTTTTCTTTTTTTTTTTTTTTCTTTTTTTAAATGGGTGCTTTTTGTTAAGCTCCTTACAGTAGCTGAAAGAAGATGTGAGGCTTGCCTTGGACAGTTGCGAACATGCTTGAAAATCGGGGCCAGAGCTGATGATCTGCAGCTCAAAGATTTACAAACTCAGCATCAGATAGGAGCAGAAGGTGGTGGCTGGGTTCTTGCTCTGGTTGAAACTTCTGAAAATCAAGATACTCAGTGGTACTTACCGTCACTTACAAGTCCTGCTAAAAACTGCAGGTATTGAAACCCTGCATACAGCCCACCCCGTGCATGTAGAAGAAACTGAAGAAACAACTATTTTGGCTTAGTGGCAGGATACCCCAAATGAAGAGTTGGATGGTGAGGCCCTGGCACTGTCTGCCCAGAGAAGCTGTGACTGCCCTCCCCCTGGCAGTGTTCAAGGTCAGATTGGATGGGGCTTTGGGCAACCTGATCTGGTGGAGAATATTCCTGACCATGGCAGGGCATTGGAACTAAATGGGCTTTGAGGTCCCATCCAACTCAAACCACTCTGTGATTCTGTGAAGATCTATTTGATGTGTTTGCAGAGCCAGCTTCCTTTAAAAAAAAAAAGTGTCTGTGTAGTACAGTGTCCCTTATATGGTACACACCTGCTTGCAGTGATAAATCTTCATGTCTGTGCAGGAGCAATGCAGGAGACTTAACCAGCAGCTCTTTTTCTTTCCAGGGCCTGTTCTTAAAAGATTTAAACTTGACAACTTATCTACATTTTACTTCAAGGCAGCAACTGCAGCAGGCTTCCCACCAGCCTCATGAGCCACCTTGTGCAGGAGCTGGTGGGCTCATGCTGGCTTTGGCCATGGTCTTTGTGCCATGAGGGCTCAGGGAGGCAGCCAGCACAGCCCAGCTTGTGCCCACAAAGCCACAGCTCTGCCACCAGCACTGTTTTCTCCAGGACCTCTTTTCATGTTCATCAGAGCACCAGCACTGCACAGAGACCAAAAGCGTCTGCTTAGACCAAGGATGTTTTTCCTTCTGTGCTACGACAGGCTTCCCAAATGTTTAAGAACAGAGTAGGACAGAATAAGAGAATGGCAACTTATCTTTTATTTCTTCTTGAGCTTGAAGGAAGAAGGCTTTGAGTTGCTTTTGAGGGTCCACCCCTCCAATTCGAGCTTGAGCTTGGCTGCAGAGATGTGCACGACCACATGTACTGAAGAATAAACCCTGATAAGTGAGATGTGACTTCAGTCTTAGGGCCAGCTCTTTCCTTTCTTTGGACTGTATGCATAAGTCATCTCCATGGATTAGCCTAGCCCCTTGGAGAGCTTTGTCTCCCACCTTCATAAACTGCCAAGCACATAGCTGGCTAGTTCTATTCCTGTAAGTGAAGGGAGAGGGACAGTCTTTCAGGTGGGCATGAGCAGTTTTGGGTGGTGGGTGGATGCCACACTGTGAGTATTTGAGATTTTTCATTCTCATTTTGTTTCATGGCAGATATATTTGTTTTCATTGACTCTGGCCATTACAAATATCTGCTCAGCAAGCAAAAATGCTGGGGACGTTAAAACTTCTCTCATTTTCAGGATGAAATAATAAGAAAAAAACTATATATTTTTTACATGGGGGTTGGAGCTCCACTCTGCCAAAGGCATAGAGAAGGAAACATGGGTTGTTGTTCAGAGTCATGAGGAAAAGGACCCAAATGGTTCCCATGGCTGTGCATGGACAGGGAGACCCAACACATGTCCAAATCATCGGTGCTGACTGGTCCCGGGGACGTGGTTGTGTCTGAGATATACACACCTAGCTGGAGCCACCTGATGAGGAGGTGCCCAGGTAACTGAGGAGTGATGGTACAGTGCCAGACCACACTTGGCCACACCACATCTCTGCGGTGAGTGACCTCAGCCAGCTGCGGGGAGATTTAGCTCCTTCCCTTCCCAGTGCCTTCCTACTCACGGATAAGGGTTTTGAGGAGCGCATTACATCAGCTTTGCATAGCCCAGTCTTGGATTTTGCACATGTAGATTGCTTGGTCAGCTGAAAATACTGTGTTGTGTCTTGTGGGGAACACTCTCCTTCCGTAGTGTGCAAAGAGCAGCGAGCATTTACATAGGTGTCCTTAGGAGTGAATGAATCACAGGAGAGAAATAAGTGAAATGACACAGCCTGTGTGACTGAGAGCAGTCCCATGGTTAGGTCACAGTTTCACCTCCTTCAGATCTCCACGACTGCTGCGTATCTTGGTGTGGCCAGCAGGATCACAGTTCAGTTTTTCGGATTTCCTTGGAACAGATATGACAGGGCATTTCTTCCTCAAACCCTGCCACACATGGCACTGGTTTGATGCAATGTAATGCTTTCTGATCTATTGGTCTTGCACCATCAATATGCACGGTACTAAATGCAAACAGACAGAAACTAGAGGCTGTGCTACCATGCTTTTAGCTTGTCCTCCCTCACCGGGAGCAGGGCAGTCACCGCCAGCTTGGGCTGCAGCTTCGCTTTGGGCCAAGGAAGCCCAGACTGAGAGGCAGGCAGGTGTGCGAGACTGAGAAGCTGGGCACCCAAGCAGGGCTTAGAGCTGTGCTGACTTGTGGTGCAGCCGCTCAGGGCACAGCTGTGATTGCTTATGCCTGGCCATCACACACACAGGGGACGTACCCGTGAGCATCATGTTGTTATGCTGGATGCAAATCGCTCTGGCCCTTGCTCTATAAATGACTCTTCCTCATCTGCCCGTTTCTGCAGTCAGTTTCTGAGGCCTCCAAGACACCTCTTGTCCTTCCCCAGCCCTTCCGTCCATCCTGGAACACCTCTGTCCTCCACCCTGAATGGAGATCAACATCACTCCCTGCCAGGGCGAGCTGTCCTGCTGGTGGTTGTATAAGAGTTCAGCCAGGACACCCCTTGATCGCTCAAGAGAGGCAAGTGGTCTGCGAAAGGACAAAGTCCCCTCTGCAGGTGATACAGCTCATCTGGCAGCCCTGAACCCTCGCACAGCACACGCCACCTACGCAGCTGGGCGGCTGGCCAGGAGCTGCGCCCACAAGGAGCCGGCTCCGCCAAGATGAAAGGAATCAGCTTTCTGCTGGCATGGGGCTTCTCTGAGTTGTGGTTGGGGTTTTTTTGTTGTTGGTGGTGGTTTTTTTACCCCCTCTTTATCTTGACAGCACTTTGATTTTGCAACCAGGTATCTTATTCTTTTTCTCTTTGCCAGAAGCTTGTCCACATCCTTCCCAATTCCATTGAAAACCTTCTCCAACCTGTAAATAAATGTCAAGAAAAGCTGAAGCTCTGACGATAGCTGTTAATACTTGAATATACCAGGCAACACACAGATGCTGACAGCAGCTAACTGCTAGCTTGGGTGGCCTTTGCACTGCTTTCCATGATGCACTCAACACCCTACCAGCATAAATGTGTTGCTACGCTCCTGCTTGACCTGGAAGTCCGAAGACATGCAGCAGAAGGGGACTGTGCAGCTCAGGGACCCCACTCCTTTTGCCCAGCCCCACGCTTTGCCCAGCTCCTGCCTTGGAGGGGATGGGGCAGGGCCATGGGCAAGGTGGCCATTGCCAGCTTCTCCTCTGGGCTCCCAGCCCAGGACTTGGACCTCCCATGTGTATCCAGACGGCTGGTGAGAAAGGGAGTTCAAAGAGGCAAGTGATCAGGCTGTTTGCGACTGGCTGGAGATAAGCACCCAGACGGTGATAGTGTTATGATTCAGGTGATGAATGAGGACTGTTCCCTATCTGACTGCAGAAACCTTTGCTCTTTCAGACACAGAAATGGAAAGCCGGTGTGCTTTGTGCTCCCGACCGCCCTCGGCCGCTCTGAGGACAAGGCCGCTCCCTGACCTGAATTTACTGATGGGTCAGGACCTCAGGTGCTAAGCCTCACTTCTGAGGCAACACATAAAATGGATTTATGAAAGCCAGGGAGTATTGTAAAAGTTGACACACCCTTGCCCATACTATACGTGTCTGCAAGTAGCTGCTGCTCCAGTAATTGCTGCCTCATAAAGGGATTTGGCTCAAGCTGTCATCCTCCCTGTCTCCCCTGCTGCACATGGGGTAGCTGCTGGTGTGGGCTCCTTGGTGAGCAAACTGTGATCATCTCCTTGGTGCGCTGCCACCAATAGCAGAGAGGGTGTCTGTCTTCACTGTCCCTGCTTGAGTCACATGGGTGGGGGAGAGCTAGACCTGGCTGAGCGGGGCACACACACTTTGGCTCAACTGGGTATTAATGCCAGGTAGGATTTGAGTGGGCTGCAGAGTCCTTCAGTGAGGTCAGTGAAAGGCAAACAGGTCTACAGTGGATGCATAGTATCTAACTGTGCTCCTTCAAACCAAAACAAACACAGTCAGCTTCTCTTGTTTTGGAAACCGCTCTGTGAAGGGGCAGCTCAGCTGTAGTGATGTCACAGTGTGAACCCTCCTTGCAAACCCTGACCAGTCCCAGACATCAGCAGGGAGGGCTCAGCCACTACCAGCACAAGATTAGCCTCCAAAACTGGAGGTGAAGGTCAAGGTTCATTAGGCTGCCCAGGGACCTGGGCTGTTATGAAGGAGGATGCTCAGAGGGCAGTAACACCCCTCTGAGGACTGGATTGGCAAAGATGTCTTCCAGCAGGCAGCTGAAGTCTTCTCCAGCCTTGTACTCCTCCATCCTGTTTGCTGGCACTGGCAGGGCAGGGCAGGAGGAGAATAACCGTGCAGTGCAGCAGCTGGAGCCAAAGCTGATGCTGAGTGTGCCAGCTCAGCCCCCAGGGAATGGGTGCAGCAGGGGAAGGCAAAACACCGCTGGTGCCCAGGGGGTCACTGTTTGGCCCCGCCAGCTCTGGACAGTGGGTCATTGCGGGATGTTAGTGCTGGACATCTTCCTTGCAGAGCTCCTGCCTCTCATCCCCCACTGCAAATTAAAAAGTATTTCTGGACATTATAAACAGCTTGTAACAAGTTTTGTCAGGTTTTAACGATCTTCCAGAGATTAGCTGAGCAGATATGTTGGCAAAGATGCAGTGCCTCTCCTTACACCACCACCCTGCCGTACCCACCCCCCTCCTCAGCGCCCCCCCTCAACCCCTCTACCCCTGAGACCCGAACTTCTGCAGGTCTCTTTTGCTTATGATTTGAGTTTCTAAGGAACACTGATGAGGAGGGATGCTGTTCTTAGAGGGCAAGAAACAGGCTTCGTGTGCTCCAGAAAAGCTTTAGCTTGCAAAGGCTTCTTCCTCCATCACCACTTCCAAGTAACTTAAGGGCTGATTTAACTGTCAGAGATAATTACTGGATTGGGCTTGCTTTTCCCGGAAAGATTATATTCACTCAAAATCAGCTTTTTCTGAAAACACATTGCAGACAATAAAAGGTTATTGGCAGCTATTAAGTCCTAAACATTGTTTATCTGCTGCAGCACAGGGACTCAGGAGAAACCAGGGTTCAAATTCCATGGCAGGGGCATGGGCTGCACGTCTCGCCTGCCCCACGCCTTTGGTTGGGGGGAACCCAAACTCAGCTCAAAGGAGGGCTGGTTTAATCCCTATGCCAGGCTTTCCTCTGCTCTCTGTGTATGGTGGTTGACTGAACCCTGAGATGCGCTCCTTTTTGACCACTCTCCAAAGGTTCCTGCCCAAATACATAGTTTCCTCCATTTCCCTTTTGAAAGAAAAGGGAAAAAAGAATCATCAAAATGAGGCAGAACTAAGGTCCAGTTCTTTTTTTTTTAGGAAAAATTTTGAAGATTTCAAGCCTTTGATCATAATTAGGATGAGACCAAGATTTCCAAGACTGAAATCCTACACAATATGGGATAATCTATTCTTGTCTGTTAAGCCTACATACTGTTTTAGAGGTGTTCCCATTTTTTTCCTTCACTGACTTTTTACATCCTAATAGACTAGACTAGTCTAGAATATTTCAGTTGGAAGGCACCTGCAGTGATCATCCAGTCCAACTGCCTGACCACTTCAGGGCTGACCAAAAGTCTAAACCTGTTATTAAGGGCACTGTCCAAACTCCTTAAACACTGACAGGCTTGGGGCATTGACCACCTCTCTAGGAAGCTTGTCCCAGGGTTTGACCACCCTCTCAGTAAAGAAATGATTCTTAATGCCCAGTCTGAACCTTCTCTGGCACAGCTTTGAATAGGAGACATTCATGGATGGGTTTACACCTCTTCCACCCAGACAGCAGAAGATTCCTTTTCCCAAATTACTTCAGAATGATCATTTTCATATACACTTTTGTGTGTGCTTCCTAGGGTACACCCTGATTTTTCAGGGGGAACTCGCAGAGGAGTGAATGCTAGCTTTGTCCATACAGTGGTCTATGGCACTGGCATCCCTTGGAGACTTTGTGCCATCTTTTCAGAAACATAGCAGTCCTCTGTTCAAAGTCCTCCCAGCTGTTAATCCAGATAATTTACGGAAGTCCATAAAGTTGTTTCTAGCAATCCTTGTTAAAGTATACATTTGCATAACATGTGCTACACCTAAATTCAATTTATAAAAGAGGAACATGGTCTAAGAATCTTGATTTGGCATTCCAGTTTAATTTAAAACAGACATATAATATTTTATTTTACATAAATGTATTTTTGTTGTGGTTTTGCGTAGCAGTGTTCTGGTGGAGGAGGGGGGCTGCAGGGGTGGCTTCTGCAAGCAGCAGCCAGAAGCTCTCTGCAGGCCCCACAGAGCAAGCACCAGCCGGCTCGAGGCTGGAGTCGTTGCTGACCAAGGCCGAGCCCATCAGCGACAGCCACAGCACCTCTGTGATAAGAGGGAAAAAAACCCCCACAAGCAGCCAGATATGGGCATGAGAAGATCTATGAAACATTGCAGACACCAAGGTCAGTGAAGAGGGCATGGGAGGAGGTGCTCCAAGTGTGGGAGGAGAGATTCCTCTGCAGCTCATGGAGAAGACCATGATGGAGTCGGTTATCCCTCTGCAGCTCATGGAAGATGATGGGGACCAGAGATCCCATCTGCAGCCCATGAAGGACCCTGTGGCCTGGTGGGGAGCCTTAGTTGGTGCGAGCTTCTGGTAGGACCAGCAGCCTGTGGAGAGAGAGGCCCACATCGGAGCAGGTTTGCTAGGGGGGGGGAAAGGCTTGTGACTCCTTGGAGGACCAGGCTGGAGCAGGCTGGGTCTGAGAGACTGAGAGATACTCTGTGATTTATGACTGCACCCCATAGCTGCAGCTATGGGGCAGCTGGTGAAGAGCTGAGCCTGGACAGAAAGGACTCACGTTGGAGAATCTTAGACTCATAAAATCATACGGGTTGGAAGGGACCTCAAGAGGTCATTTGGTTCAACCTCCCTGCCAAAGCAGGCTCCCTAGCTCATATTGCACAGGTCTCCAGAGATGGAGGCTCCGCCACCTCCCTGGGCAGCCTGTCCCAGGGCTCTGTCACCCTCACCGTGAAAAAGTTCTTCCGCATGTTGGTGCGGAACTTCCTGTGTTCTAACTTGCAGCCATTGCCCCTGGTCCTGTCTCCACAGACCAAAGAAAAGGGGCTGGCCCCCTGCATCCCATACTTTAGATATTTATAGACATTAATAAGGTCCCCCCTTAGTCTTCTTTTCTCCAGGGTGAACAGTCCCAGCTCACCCAGCCTTTCCTCAGAGGGGAGATGCTCCAGGCTTCTAGTCATCCCCGTAGCCCTTCTCTGGACTCCAGGAGATCCCTGTCTTTTTTATACCAGGGAGCCTAGAAATGGACACAATACTCCAGGTGGGGCCTGACCAGGGCAGAGTAGAGGGGAAGGATTTAATGGAGGATTGTCTCCCTTGGGTGGGACCCCATGGTGCAGCAGGGGAAGGGTGTGAGGAATGCCCCCTTGGCTAAGAAGAAAAACAGCTTGTGAGGAACTGATTGAAACCCCCATTCCCCATCTCTCCCTGTGACATCTTAGGGGGTGAGGAAGGGAAAAATCAAGAATAGAGTTGAGTCTGCTAAAAAGGGAGGGTAGGGAGAGGTGTTTTAAAATTTGGTTTTGTTTCTCATTATCCAACTCTGGTTTCTCTATGTGTGTGTAATAAATTAGATGGGTTGGTTTTTTTAATTGTATTGAGTCTGTTCTGCCTGTTAATTGTGGAATGGTCTCTCCCTGTCCTTATCTCGAGTCCTGAGCCTCTCAGTATGGATTTTCTCCCCTGTCCAGCTGAAAAGGGAAGTGATAGAGTGGCTTTGGTGGGTGTCTGGCCTCCAGCCAGGGTCAAACCACCACAATTTTATATATAAAAAAGCCATACCTAAATATAAAGGTATGCACATCTATATCTACAACCTCTTTTGTTATCAAGGCTATTAGGCATGTTTATTATTTTTATTAAATATTCCGTCTTTGTGTTTAGTTACTCCTATAACCTTCTGCACTGGCTCAATGAAAAAAAGTTATTTAATTTTAAGAAAAAAAGTAGAAAAGGTTATCCTGCATCCCATTTACTGGAGAAGCTTGTAGGTGGGTTGGATTTCAGTGCCAAATTAAATTTTTCAGCCAACATGGCAACATCTTTTTTGTCAGTGGTTTGACTGAGATTTTGACTTTGCTTGTGGAATTAACTGTGCAAACTCAGTTGCCTTTAACATTCATCTCATCTGTTCTTCTCCCTACAAGACAGGAGGGAACTGTGTGATTGACACTAGCACCAAACTGACAGAAGAATTGAACCCTCTTCTAAACCTGTTTTATCAAAGCTGCAATGTGGATTTAACACATAGGTGGAGCTTTACATCAACTGTTTTGGGAGAGAGATTTAATGGTGCCACAATGACAACATGGCCTCCCTCCTGAAAGCTGTTTTACCAACACTCACTTCAGACTAGAATTTGATTAAACATTACCAGGGATGTTGCCAAGCAGTGAAACCAGAAGACACAGACCAGCCCGTGCCTGTGCTGGTGAACTGACTCAGTGTCCAAAGCAAAACAGCTCTGTGGAAGCCACCTTTGGGGAATAATCCCTAAAATCCAGTACCTACTAAAGTTATTTAGGGACAGTGCTAGCAGCAACACCAAATTTAGTTCAGGAAATACCAACATGAATGATTGTGTTGCAAGGCCTGATAGCGCTTAAGGGCATTGACTTTGTCAGAATGTTGCATCTTCTGACCAGTACAGGCCTTAACCCTCCAGCAGATGAGCAGAGTATGGAGAATTTAAATCAGTTTCCCAAAGCTCTTTACCCAGACCTCTTGCAGTGAGTTGCATAATTGTTTGCAGAGAATTGGTGCTGCTTGGACTGCTGCCAACATGGGAACAACCATCAAATCCCAAATCCTATTCATGGTTAGATGGTGCGTTTCACTCATCCATCTGAAAAGCAGAAACACCCAGAGATCACGAAGTTTGTGTGAAAGACAAGTTGTTGCTAATTCATGAGCTGTACTGAGCGGGATGCTGCTTGCCATGCTCTTGGTGCAGTACAAATACTTGGCATGACTGGAGTCCCCTTACAAAGCAACACATCTCCTCTCACTTCTGCAAAATGTTGCTGTTCTGCATTAGCAACTTCCCTACAGCCAGTACATCCCCAGAAGCTTATCTCCCTGATACATTTGTTGAATGAGTGGAAAAAACTCTAAAAATTCATGTGCTGCTCATTCACTCCTCCATCATACTTCTGCATAATCCTAAACCCGGAGGTCAAAAAAAGGGTCTGTTTGGCTCTAGATATATCTCAGATAGAAGAACTTTGTGCACACAGCAACACATATTCTCTTCATCCCCCTGGGGAATAAGCAACTAAAGTTAGCCTGGGCACAGGAACAAACGCATACAAACTTGCCTTTTTTGAATTTAGGCAGGAAACAGTGAACTTCTGCTCCAGCAAAGCAGTGAGGTCCAGAGACAGTTTTCAGCAGGAGTACTGGGCCAACTTCTTTCCAACCCTGAATAGTTTCTATGGAGAGTTTATTATTATTATTTCTAAATTATGTTACTTGAAATGGTAGTAAGAGAGCATACACCCAGCAGTCCACAGACCTCCAGTCATGCATTCCTACTGCCAGCCCAGAGATGAAAGGCTTGGAAATCTGTCCCTGAGCTGTTTTCTGGGTTGCTTGGCACCAAGGTAATCCAACTGGGAAAGTGAAGTGTTATACTAAACAGCTTTATGGCAAGCTACTAGTCTGCTACTCAGAAGACCCTGCTTCAATCAGCAAACTGTAGGGCTTAATGGGCATCATTTGAAAAACACAGCAGAAGTTAGCAAAAAGAGAAATAGGATGCCCTGACCAGAAATTCAACTGCCCCATAATAGTTTGGTACTGTATCTACAGCTAGCTTCTGCAGCTAAACTGCATGCCATACTTTACTTCTAACTCATATGTCAAAATGATTCACTGAACACTAAATGTAGGAACATTTCTCCTCACTTCTTCACAGGTCTGTGAAAGCACAATGAACTGAAGTTTGCAAAAAAAAGAAGTCTGCCTCTTGTTCTTTAGACTTCATTATTTTTACAGATTTTTTTGTTGTTTTGAGCTGTGTAAGGTTCTTTTACTTCTAAAGTAACTACTTGGCAAATAAAAAAACCACCATTTGCTTTCAAAAATCATGCACTTCTCACTGTAAGGCTACATCAAACTATATGGAAGTGACTCCTACTAACATCAATTCATACAAATTGCACGTAGAAGAAAAAAAATAGAAAAGCATTAGCTTTTATTGTTGCTGTCCCCCTTTCCTGCACTCCCCACAGCTTGACATTTGTTAATGATTTTTCTTGACTGAGTAGTTCTTCTCTTAGGCAGTCTTGGAAGAGTTTCAGCTTTTTCCTCCACTGTGACCACGCAACGCCTCTTGGAAGATCTTGGAGAGAAGCAGAAGGAGCTCTTCCAGGGGCAGAGTGGCTGATACAGCTGGGATGGACTCTGTAGCCTGACACTGACTAAAGAGGGATTTGTTTGTTCTAGGGACCCTTTTGGAAAGCAGCCACAGAGGTATTTGTTTCAGAAAGGTTGGAGAGATTTTTAGTGTCATTTTAATGACAAAAGTGTTTGTGATATTTTTATGACCTTGGTTTCTGATCACTGGTTGACATCTCAGATGTTCTTGACTTTCACTTGAACTGGCTACGTGAGCAGTGAGTCATGGCCTAGTTTAACTGGAGGGCAGATTTGAAAACAAAAAAAGTGCCCCTTGTATGTTTTTTTCTTTTTTATTTTCATTCTCAGATCTCAGGAGAAAGGAGCCTTGCTGAGTTATGCCAAAGAAAGCCACTGCAATCCTCCACAGGCTGAACAGTGCCTTGTGGGTGTAAAAGGAGATTAGTACTTGCTATGAGGGACACGGAGACTGGAAACAGGTTTATTTCCTAAAGACTTTTTGTATGGTTTAGGGTTTTTCCCTCTTGACATACTTCAAGTTAGTTCAAACCATTCGTGAGAGGTAACGGTCCTCAAGACATCACATTTATGACCCAGGTCCTTGGCAGTTAGTTTGTCTATTATTTCATGCTGAAATACTCCTGTTTCACAATGTTGTAACTCGTGAGGTTTGAAACGACCTGTTACTTGTCTTCAGCTGTATTTCAGGCAGTTCCTCAGTCTGGACAGTACAGATCTGCAGCCAAGAGGAACGAGCAGTCGTGTGCCCCTCAAAGAGTGGCAGCAATTTTCAGGGACAAAGCTCTGAAACGAGATTCGGTGCACAGGCAAATCTGTCTTTGCCTTGCTTTGTAGGCAGTGTTTGTGACTTGGTAATCCGTTTGATTTGTGATCCTCAACTGAAAGGAAACAGACCATGCAATCCGCAAGCTGCTTTTTCTTATTTCTTTGTCCTCTCCGTTTTGCATTGAGAGAACACGACTCTGCTACTGGAAGAGCTCGTGATGTGTGTCATGTGCTGCCCCGACCAGTGCATCTGTAATAAATGTGGCTCTAATCTTTGTAACAACAGCTGATTACAATTTATTCCCTTATCACGCAGGACTTGTCAGCCTTTTGAACCCCTGGCTGACAGGAGCCCCTGAATGATGAATCATGGTGGCTGTCCATGCCCGATTCGAAGACGGAGAAGTTGACACACGCACTTGTTTTCTGAGAAAAGTAGATTTTTGTGGGACATGGAATCCTATTACCTTGCTGCATCCTTCAGTCTTATGATAGAAATGATCCAGCATCCTTTTGCCATATGGTTTGGATTCAAAGTACAGCACAGACACTCCTGCTGCGTGTTTTGTTGCCCCAGGCTTGGAAAACCAATGTGAGAACAAAATCAAAGAGTGTTTCTGCATGTGTGCCATGGCTTCTGCTGGCTGCTCAACCCTGTCCAGAAGGACCCAAGCAGAAGGTACATGCACCCACCCTCACTTGGGGTGCCACCTGTGCTGGTATTTCTCATCTTCTCCCCACTATCAGAGAAAAAGAGATCTTGATCTGTGGTTAGGTCTTAATTGTTGTCATATTTTCCTGTCCAGGTGAGGCTGGTCTTGAATCAGACAAGTGTCTAGACTGGGCAAGCCAGCTGCTTCTTACAGCTGGCTGCTTATCCATGTCCCAGGTCCCCTGAGCATCTAGCAAGTGAGTAACTCACGGGGGGGGGTGGTGTTGGAGATGGGGAACTGGGTTTCAGCACATCGTCATGCTGTGGTGCAGCTTTGAGCCCCTGATCAGGCAGCAGGAGGCAAGGATGCCATTTGATGGCCTCAGTGCTCTCACAGCAGCCACATCCAGACTTGAGGTCACAGGGATACCTGTTTGCTAGGCTGCAGCTTGCTTGTATTAATGCCAGTTACTTATTTACATCAGCGCCAAGTGCTGATTTTGCCTTCCACAGGTACAGGAGGCCTGATTTTGTTTTATAACCAATTTCTCCCATATGAAATTACTGACTGTAACAAGTGCAGGCTCCTAAGCTGATCACGCAGTGGGCTCCTGGTCTCTAGCTGTTCCTCTCTGTTGCGGTCAGGGCGTGGAAGATGAGCTAATGCAGCCATGGTCTCACACTGGCACAGTGTCAGGAGCACTCCCTTGTCCGGCGGTTCTGCTGTAGTTGTAAGCGTGTGATACACACCCAAAACACAGAAATACAGTGCTGCAGGCACAGCTATGCAGTCTCAAAAACTACACCTATTAAGGGTGAGAGTGTCATGAAACTTAACAGGAAACCATACAACCACTTCCAGAAAGAAAACCTGCCCCTTTTCTTGAAATGTCATCATTTTCAAAGCATGGAAAGAATGAGGATTAAACAACAATGTCTCTTTAATGACACATCAAATGATCTTGAGCAACACCAAGAAGCTGCCTGCATGTTCGGGCATTACTTTGAATGTTTGGTGGGAATGGTTTATAGGTCTTTCCAGGCATCTGCACAAACAGAGCTCCATTAAATTGCATACCAAACTGTAGCCTCCATTTGGTGAGCAGAACAAAGAGAACGTGGAGGGATCAGAGAAGCTGTGGTGGGTGGGGGGAGAGGACAGCAAAAGAAAGGATGTGGAGGTATTCCTTCCTCACTTTCTATTGCATTGCTTCCTAAGTGCAAGTTCCCGTTGAAGGGTTGTCAGTTGTGTCACTGTCAACCCGTAAAATGCTGAAGCTCAGAGATAGTCGCAGTGAGGGTCGGGGATCGGGAGATTTCCTGCTGAAAGAGGCTGAGGAGAGCCAACCTGATCAGAGTCTGACCTCAGACATACCGCGTCACCTCTCGGCTTTCCTTGAACTCCATTTTCCCTGAACTGATTCTCCTCTGAAGCTGAGCGCAACAGCTGCGAAAACCCCTTCCTGTCCTGATGTCTAGAGGTGAAGAATCCAGTACACAGCATGAAATATTGCTCCTATGGGTTAATTCCCTTCACTGTGAAAAATGTGTTAATTTCCTGTAGTCAGTTCATATCTGCCTTTAATTTTGAGACACTGTGTTTTGTTGTTCTCTTCATCAGCTCTGCCATCGTCTAATTTGCATTTTCCAGGGATACATTCCTTAGCCCATGGGTATGCCTTTTTTTGTTAAGAAAGCTGGACCGAGTTCTTGATCTTCTTCGAAGGAAACACCTGTTTCTGCTTAAACTTTGGGGTATTTTTTTCCTATCTGTAATCACAGTTCTTCCATAAAATCTTTCCTACAAAGCTTTTTAGAACTGATACATTTCTCTGCTACTACTATGTTTGTTTGCTGTACCAGAAGCTGTACCTACAAGGTCCTGCCAAGCCTGGCTGCACACTCCAATGTAACAGTACCATGCCGTTCACTGCTGAGGGCTTAGCTGTGATCCATACTTATTGTGGTCTGCAGGTTACAAAAAGTGTAGCCAGCACCCACCGGCATCTCTTCACTGCAGTTGGTCATGGGTAACGTTCATATCAGGACCCACAGGCTCAGAATTATTCTCCAAAGCACCTCCCCCTTAGACTTAGCTACTCCACTTAGGGAATGTAGGACACCATTGTGCCTCATACTGTACAGACACTAATTGGGGCCAGGAATAGCACAAGGAGAGGAGATGGCAGCATTGCTAGTATGGCAGGTGAGAGTGCTGCTGCAGCAACCAGGACGTGACAGGAGCTGGACCTTTCCCCAGCTGTTTGGTGGATGGCAGAGTGGAGAAAAGCCTTATGGTGGGACATGGAGCAAGGTAGAAAAGAAAATGTGTGAATGTTTACGAGGAGTTCATCTGTGCACACAGGAAGTGAGGTGTGGGAGAAAGTGTCTTCAGGCTTTAGTGTTATGCAGTAATGGGAGCAGGTATGTAAAGGTAGCCACAGGCAGGGATTGCACTCTCAAAGATGAGTGAGAACAAGCCTGGGCTGGAGACAGGCTGCAGAGGATAAGAGGTCTGACTTGACTCTTTGACAAGAAGGCTTCTGACTTGAAGATGCCAGTGGTCCTGAGGGATGGGAAGGCTGGTGCTTTTGAAATCTTAAGTGCAGAGGTCGTTACCACCTTTTCAGTATCATCCAAAGATTGTATTAGCTCTCTGGTCCAATATGAAGTGATACACAGTTATGTCTGCTGGAAAGAAACATCATCATTATCAAAATTCCTGCCTCCCTCACCTGTACTTCTTCCCCCCGAGCTTTACAGTTTCACACACAGTTGCCTTGAACTGCACAGGGCTTATGGTGTCCAACTCACCAGCTGGCTCAGTACCAGTAACCTGTCTTCTCTGTTATCTTCTTTGATGACTATCAGCATTCAGAAGGCTGACTTTTCTGCACCAGACTTGTTTCCCTTCTCAGAAGGAAACACAGAAAGTACTACAAGGTAGAAGGGACAGGCACTTAGAGAGCAGCTTCAAGGGGCTGGTGGTGGAAATGTTGGTGTTGGGTCATGCCTGATGCCACTTACCAGATACATGTGTGGCACAAGTTCAGGGTCTGCTGCGGTCTGTGGGACTTGCTGCTGAAGCTGTTGTTTGGGATAGTTCATCAGAGTTACTACATGGAGCAGACATGAATCCCAAAATAGAAATGCTAAGGAGGCTACCTTCTTAATTAGTGGAATCCCAGCAGGGTGTGAAGGTGCAAGTAAAAGACCTGTTGCTTTTAGCATTCATCTGGAAAACAAATTTTTTGGATGAGATAAGAGCAAAGCTTCAGAGGAGAACCTGGAGAGGGACACATCTATGTTTCTAGATGAACAGGAGCCATAGTTTAGGGTGCAATCAGGGCCAGATTAGCTGACCATCCGCAGGACCTTGCCCAGGGACACACATGGGACACCTATGTGGCTACTTCCCAAGGCAATGCTCCAGTGCTTCTGAGCTTTGAGCACTCCCTAAGGTGGCCTCTCCTGCCGCATCCAGAGGCCTAGCAGACTCTATGCTTCCCAGCTGCCCGCTCAGAACCCCAGTGCAGTGACAGGCAGGATGCCTGGGAAGGCAGTGCTACCTGTTGCAAGACAGTTTAAAGGGAACCTGCACTGAGGCCACATAGAGGATACAGAAATGAGGGGGTTTGGAGCTCTGGGTGGCCACCGCACCTTTGTTTTGTAATGGAGGTAGGGCTGCTTGATCAGATGGGGACCTGGGAATGAGCATGAACTGTAGATCAGCATGTTCCCAGCCCATCGGTGCCCTGTTTGCTCCCTGTACAGACACATGTGCTGTTAGCTTTGGAAGTCTCAATGTAGCCCAACTCTGCCTGAGTTAGATACATCTCCTGTCTTGGCTTCCAACGTCTTCCACAACAGGGAGGAGTTAGTTTCACAAGTATTTCTGAGTAGTAGATGTACCTGGTTACAGTGTGTTTCATTTCAGGAATGGCATATGTTTTCCAAGCTGATAAACTTTCAAAACCTGGAAAACATTTAAACTGTTAGCAGTTGTCAATCTACCGTTGTCTTTGCACACAAATCCAGATAATTTTTTTTTTTTGGAAATGCTTTGCGTATTGTAGTTGAAGTCATGGATTTCTTTATGATCCCATCTGAGGTTTCAAACAGGATAGCAACAATAATAATCACAAACCTGATTTGCAAAACTAAAAAGCAGATTTAGCACTCTCCATGTCTGAGAAGAAAAACCAACTAAAATCCTCCTGCTAGCTATTTGTTGTTATTTCCTCATGAATCACTATTTCTTTGAAATAAGCAAACATCCAAAGAACAGACCACTTCCCTAAATTGGGTTTATCAGTGTTTGTTTGTCTTTCTCCATTGAAATTCGGGCCTTGTCCGGACTTGGAGCCTGTAACAATGACTGCTACTGTATTGTGAGAGATGAGAAAGATGAACACAGCTGAGAAATGGGTATGTTGTCAGGACTTTCAGGGGTTGAGCTACATTGGCTGGATTTTGTTTGTCTTTCCCATCAATATGAAAGACAATCTGCCTTAGAACTGAAGACGTTATGATGCAACTAGGTTTTTTCCCCTAAATATGTCATATTAAAATGTAAAACTTAAACAGCTTTGTACATCACATGCACAAACACTATCTCCAGTAAAGGAGAGATCTAAAACACCTTATCCCAGTTTTCATGCATTCCCAATGAATCCAAATGAAAGGATGATAACGATCCATCATTCTCTGTTTAAAACACTGGAATTAAAGCTGTGGTTTTGCTTTGATGTTTTATCCCCTGCCTCCAAAGAAACAATTTACTTTTGACCAGGTAAAACATTTCATTCATAAAGTATGTGATATTCTGTTTTCAGTCCTCATTTCAGGCAAAATCAAGGAGAGACAGATCTTCTGGTAGAACATTTTGAAACGTAAGATTTTTAGGTTTTGTCACCTAAATATTTTTTTCCCCCAGCTGAAACAGTGATGAGTCTGGCACAAAACTGAATCAACTCAACTAGCTTGTTCATCTTGGTTTTGGCAGATGAAAACGCCTGAGAAGGGCCTGCAGCTCACAAAGCATCTTCCCTAAGAGTGCTAGCCAGGAGTGGCCATATTTAACAACACCTGAACTTCAGACCCTGATACAATGGCTAAGAAGCAAGAGAAAATAACAATAAAACAATAAAAAAACCCTTTTGTTGTAAGTAACTTGTACTTGTGACGCTGTTGAATCTCTAGCAATGTTTTCCGTACGCTGACACACATGGTTACTCAAGAGCTCCGCACTTGTTCCTGACATGCAAGCCTGCCAAAATAGTAGGGACATTTACAATACAATGATGTAACCCTGTCCCACATTTTGTAAATGTGGTCATGTGTTGCAAGCTTCCTTGGTTTTTAATAGTAAAGTGCACAGCTAATGCTGAAACATTAAAACCCTTTCCTAGCAGCTCAGCTGGCATTTCGTAACCCAGAGAACTCTGTGTTCACATAGTTAGCACCCATGACTTAATCTGGGTACAACTTTCTGTTCCTGTATTTATTTTTCCAAACACAGCTGACCAGTGCTGCTCTGCTTCTTCTGCAATGGATAGAGGCTTCATGAACAATTCTGAAAGCAAAGGGAGCCACCGCTTCCCCAGGGACACGAGGATTGTCCCATCCATGGCCAAAACCTCACGTGTCCCACAGAGGCAGAACAGGGCACAGTATCCACAAGGACACCCTATGTGCATCTTCATGCTGCCTCTGCACTCCTTCTCTGGGGCCAAGAGGAGATTTGGAACTCTTTTAACTTTGGGCTTGTATACACAGGAAAATTAGTCAGAAGAGCAACAGAGCAATAATCTCCCATGCCTTCCCCTGGCTCAGTTTACCCGAGTCTGAGAGCAGAGTTAGTCCAGAATGCAAACCCCACTCAACATCCAAGCCCTGTTTTATGAGAGCATGGTTCTCCCCTGCAGACAGACCCCTGCAAGCTGCTCTGCATTGTCCTGGGAGATGTCTAGGAGCACATAGCAGCTGATGGCCAACCATCTCATCTACCCTCCCTTGCTGCCCCCTGCGCCAGCTTGCAGGAATGGGCAGGAGTGAGCTGGGGCAGATGGACCGACAGACCGGCAGAGAGCTTGGAGCTGGGCAAAGAGAGGAGGGGACAGCTGTCAGGGAACGATGGTGTGCTTGGGGTATTTCCTGGATCGTGCTGCTGGAGCTGCTCTGATTTACAGCCAGGCCAAAGGGGCCTTCTCAGAAGCATCTCTCATGTTTATCTTACTGCCCACACATAGGAACCAGAAACAATAAAGGTCTTGACCCACTTCCCACTCGCATTCCTGTCCCCTTCCATGTGGCCTGGAAGTAGGGAATAAAGTGTTGTGGGAAAAGAGAAGTCACGTGGTGGCAGCCAGGGTAGGAAAGGCCTTTGCCGGGCTGTAGTGACAGGGCAGAAGCCATGCTTCCCTTTTTTCGGCCTTGTTTCGGTGTTCGCAGGTCTGCCGCTGGCTGGTGGGGTGGAAGACCCTAGGCTACCCGGCATCTTAAAACCAAAGCAAAACAAGGACCTCTATGAATGACTCAAGAACCAGCTGTCTGCACTGTCCTTTCATGCTGACTTTATTGCTACACCTCTTCTGCCTTGCAGACACCGCTCCTGACCAGGAGTCCCACAGCTGGAGCAGCACCTCAGTACCTGGCACAGCCCCAATTGCTGTGCTGGGTCTCAGGCCTCAGATTAGGGCAGGACCCTCGATAAGATGCCTGGCTCAGCATTTCCAACCAGCTGAGGAGGTGCAGAGGCGCAAATTTTACAGCTTCCTTGCCCCCACATGGCAAACTTTCCTTACACAGTCGGGTGAAGGCAGTGTCAGAAGACGGGTAGCCACTGTCCGCATTGGTTCCTGTTCCATGCTATGGCCCTAGAGTGTCAGAGCAGAGGATGAGTTGGGCCTTTATGAACAGAAGACTGAGATACACAATAACGGAGGCTGGCTGGGACTTCTGGTGCAATCCCCTGCTCGAAGCAGGGCTAGCTTAGAGGTTAAATTAGATGGATAAGGAAAACCTTCTGGTGGTAATGAAGCATTGCTATAGTCAGTTATACGCTCTGAGCACTTTGTGACACCAGAGGATGACAGAGGAGGTAAAACCAAAATTGGATAAACCCTAGAGGGTTTGGGGTTGTGTGGGCACTGTAAACGGTTCCCAACAGCTCCCTGCAGCTCTGTTAGCAAAAGGTCAGTCCCTGCAGTGAGGAAACTATAGAACTACAGTTGCTGTGTCCAGTTCCTTGTCTGAGCCACGTTTAAACTATTTCTGTAGAACACTTTACGGGAAGAGCTGTGAGAGCTTCCACCCAACACCACCTCTGCTGCCACAGCAAAGACTTGCAAGAGCCACAGAATCTTGCTAAAATCTCATTTCAGCTGCATCTTCTGCAAATCTCTCTCAAGCGGAGGGGAATGCGGGGACAGTAATGGACATGGAACAGCAGCTCGGCTGTGCTAATGACAGAGAACACTGTGGGAGATATTAAGGGGCTGCTGTTAAGGTACTACTAATAATTTTCAGAATCATTTCCATGCCTATTCTTCCCCTGATGGTCTGAAACTGCTGTGAGTCCTTTCAAAGCCATTCTGCCTGCTAATAGTTTATTGCTTTATTTGATAGGTTGCTAAGGGATAGCTAGGCAGCTCATGTGTGTTTTCGCCCCCTCCCTTGAAATATTAAAATGCATTTTAATATTTCTTGGAGGCAAAATGGATGTAATAAAATATGAACATCTTGGGCCCAATCACGCTGCAGTGGAAAGCTCTGTCCTGTGAGGATGTTTTGCACTCTTCTGGTTGTCGCGCTCTTCAGAGAGCTGGCAGCAACACCGGCGGTAAACATCTTGCTTCAAACTAGTGGAAAGGTTCTCTCATTTAGGAAGATGGAGCATATATTGACCACTGAGGTCTCCACTGATGGGTTCTTGGGGGTTTTTTTGAATGAGTCATTGCACACATTTGACCTGGATAGTCACACAATGATGGCCAAAATTGCCCAAGTGCTGAGGTTATCACTAACAAGTGTCGTTTTGGACTGTGGCCTTCAAGGCTTGGTAAACACACAGGCAATGGCAACACCACCATGGAGAACTAGCTGTACTGATCCACTGGAGAAGTGTGCTGGCTGTGAACTAGCAGCAGAGACCATGAAATAAAACAGCATTTGACTGAGTATGGGTAAGGTCTGCACGAGTCTCCCCCGCACAAGGGAAATGGCAAACCCCCCATTTCTGAGCTGGAGCAGGCAGAGGGACAGGGAGCACTGCACCCAGACCAGCCTCGCTGGCAGCTCTCACTTCTCCTCACTAGCAGGGATCTCCTTCACTTGCAAAGGACGGTCATGGGACGGGGACTCAACCGTGGCACGGGGCTCTAGTTGGGGATTTTAGAGATTGCTTAAAAATGTGTATGAAAAGTTTTTGTGTGTGTGAAAGAGAGAAGGAGGGATCTGTGAATTCTGGAAGGCACTGCCTGTGGAAAAGATACGTCCAGAGCCTTTGGATCCTGGCAAAGCCCCTTCAGGGGTGAGTGGAATTTTCCCTGCATAAGCAACAATGCCTATATTTGTTCAAAAGGGGAAAAAAAAAAAAAAGTTGGGAAGCCAGAAGACGTAGAGTCCTGATGAGGAAGAAAAGGGGCGTTGTGTCCAGGACATTGGGGAAACTGTTCAAAATCAGTTCATCCTCATGCAGACACTGTCCCTGCTGGCTCACCAGCGGCAGCGGCTGCTCGCGCTAGGGCCGACTGAGGGGTGGGCAGCATACGAGACAGGGGCTTTTGGGACCTGGTCCTAACTTCAGTGAGAGAAGTGGGTTCTTGGCATCTCCCAGGGGCTGGCACTCCAGATGGGAAAGAAAAAAAAAAAAAAAAAAAGCCCGAACAAACAGGTCTGTTCAAAGGCATATAGGAGGAATTCTATTTCTTTTGGAATAACGCCCCTTCCTCCGCAGGGCAAAAAGCACCCAGTAAGGGAATGAAAACTCCATGCAAATGGGAGGAAGCTAAATGGAAAAACTGCATCTGCTAGATGCTCTTTGCCCTCTGTCAGGGTAATAAAAAAATAAATTAAAAAGACATTATTCAAGATTCATCAGGCCAAAGAGAAGCAGTGCAGACAGGATCAGATCTCTTTAGCCTAATAATCAGGCACTCAGCTGAAGGAGAGGTGGAATTCTGGTCTCTGCACTCAAGACTGAGTTTTAACCTGCAACCATTTAATGAAAAACACTTTCTTGCTTTTCTGCACTTTACTCAGAGGGTCAAGGTGGGAGATAACCCTTCTGCACATGCAGAGATTTCATTATACTTGTTATTTGTTACATTTAGTTGAGCTCAACATTTATGTCACAAACACCAGAAGTAGAAGCTGAAGGAAGAAAAATGGTGGGATCTGATGCTTCTCCCGCAAACCAGAGAATTATCATAAAACTCTTCCATTCATAGATGAGACTTATCACTTGGAAATCTCAATTTGCACAGAGCAAATTATGCTGTCACTGGGCAAGCTATTTTATTTCTTTTTAATAGCTTTCCATGTTGTGTGGTTCCAAGCTGCGCATCACATGGCACACATTACCAATGAGATACTAGATGTCTGTCTCAAAGACTGTGTACCCTGGACTGACATTTTTTTTCATTCCTCTTGCTTACAGGGATGCCTTTTATTCCCTCTTCAGTGTTTGTAGCATTCACATGTCTAGCATATGAAGCACTGCTGTAGTCACATGGCCATGTGAACACACACATACAGTTCAACTAGCACACTGCTTCACACTGAGAGAAACATGAGGCAGAAGGTAAACTGTGATGGCCAAGATCTGGTAATTCTTTGTCAAAATTTGGAGAGGTCCTCTCCTTGGAGAGGTCCTCAAAAAGTCTTTCCACTAGTGTTGTGAACATGTAAATTGTTTTTTAGTACTTGCTTCCTTTTCAGTTCCAGGAGGATTTTTTAGCAACGCAAAGAGTTCCGGTGCCTGGTTGACATTTATAGAGTACCGTAGTTTCAAAGCACTTTGCTGAACCCTCTTGAGAAACAGATGTTGTGTGTCCATACTGTACAAGCTGCTGCTGGTCTTGTTCATTGCCAGATGTGGTCCTGAATCTCAAGAGTGCTGGCCCACGACCTACTCGTGGAGAGGGAAAGCCTAAAAGAGATTTGGCAGAACACCACCTTGTGCTGCTAGTCACATGCACAAAGGTGAGTGAGTGAGTTTTGTACTAGAATAGCAGTAGCCCCATGAGAGATGCTCAATCTTTAAGTATTTTACCCAGGGCCACCCAGATACCTGTGGAAGATCTGTGAACTGAGAACTGAAGGGCTGAATCCTGCCGTGTAAGAAGCTCTGCCCAAGGCCAGAAATCCCAGGCTAATAAGTGAACAGGTTTGCAGATGATACTAAGTAGTTTGAGTAGACAAATGCCACAGTCCTGGCAAGGAAGTCCAGGAGGACCTCACAGCACAGCATGAATGGACAAAGAATTGGCAGTTGAGCATTAGCATAGATTAATGTAAGGTGAAACACCCAAGGAAAACTAACCCATACAGGGTGTTTGTGATGCTAAACTCAGAAATGGTCGTTCCCCAGAAATGGATCTCAGAGGCATCACTGACAGCTCTTTGGAATCATCAGCTCAGTGTGCCTGACTGCCAAAAAAGTCCAAGGTATCATGAGGAAGGGTACTGAGAAGACAGCTTTGTTTTGCTGCTGAGCTAAACCTTGGTGCACCTTTACCTCAGTACCTGGGTGAGGTGCTGCTCTCCAGTGCTTGAGGACAGGTCAGTAGAAAGTGGCAGGTTCTTCACTCCAGCACGCAGCAACATTGTGGGGTTGCTGGGCAATCACTTTGGGAGTGGATCACCAGAGAGCGGCCAGGTTTGCTCCACTCTCCTCTCACTGGTGGGATAAGCAATCCATTATCTGCCACATTTCTCATGTTCCTACCCTCTACCTGGCAGTGGCCTACAGCTAAGATCTAATGTGAGTGTAAGAATGGGGTGCAGTAGACAGGTGTTTCCCAAAATAGCCTCCTGGACACTGAGCACTTGTTCCTCACAGATTTCCCAACCTGGAGGTGTTTTACTTAGGATGGTATTTTATTTTTTAAGTTAAAATAAAAAAGAAAGAAAGAAAGAAAAGAGCAAAGAACACTTTGAAGTCAAACTTTGTTATTAGAGGTGACATGCCAACTATGGGTAGGTGCCAACTGCAAGACTTTATTTTGACTGCTGTCTCATGAGGAAAGCTGGCAGCTGGAAGGGCAGGGAGGCATGTCCTGAAGAAGGTGAAGAATTCAGCCAAACTACTTTCAACAGCCTCTTTGATGCTGGGTGGCTGAGAAAATAGAACAGTGTTTTCTGTATGTGCTGCAACAAAATATGCTTTAATAATTGTCTTGTGGGTCACACTGGATTACAGCTTGGACCACTGTGCTGACCCAACCCGGTGCAGAATACCAGAGTTTGATTCTGGAAGGTGCACTAGCATGGGTTGCACATATCACAGAACCACAGAATCACAAGGTTGGAAAAGACCTTTAAGATCATCGAGTCCAACTGTTCCAGTCCTCTACTAAAGCATATCTCTAAGTACCTCATCTACCCATCTTTTAAATACATCCAGGCAAGGTGAGTCAACCACTTCCCCGGGCAGCCTGTTCCAGGCCCTCCCAATTCTTTCAGTGAAAAAATTTTTCCTAACCTCTAATCTGACCCTGCCCTGGTGCAGCTTTGTGCCATTTCCCCTCGTCCTGTCTCCTGTCACCTGTCTGAAGAGACCATCTCCCACCTCTCTACAACCTCCTTTCAGGTAATTGTAGGTGGTGATAAGGTCTCCCCTCAGCCTCCTCTTCTCCAGGCTAAACAACCCCAGTTCTCTCAGCTGCTCCACGTAAGATCTGCCCTCCGGCCCCTTCACCAGCCTGGTTGCCTTTCTCTGGACAAGCTCAAGGATCTCAATGTCCTTCTTCTGGCGAGGGGCCTAGAACTGGACACAGCAGTCAGGATCCTCTGCTGCTTCTGCTATCGTGAAATCCCTTTTTCTGATGAGGGGGGGAAACAAACAACTTCCCTTTCGTCTCTAGGTCGAAGCGGACACTGATCACACACACATGAGGCAACTCAGCCTTTGGTCTAAATGAAGAAACAGTTCAGGGAAAACAGATAGAAAATGAAACTTGTACAGATTGAGAAGATGATCAAGGCTCTTCAGCCGCAGAGTGATAAAGACACCCAGGGGGGGAAAACCACATTTGCGACAGACCATACATTATTTCCTGCAAAACAAGGCATCTCCCCTTGCTAGAAACACAGCTCAAAGGCGGGTCATTCAAGTTGGTGAAGTGCAGCATTACCCTTCTAAGAGCGCGGCCCAAAGCCCAGGAAAGCTTGTTGGTTTCGTGGTTTGGTGGGTTTTTTCTCTTTCTGCCAAGCTCTGGCTGAGCCCAGGGGGTTGGGGCTTTCTTTATGTCCTCACAGCCTCCTCAGCATTAGTGTGACACTGATCTCTGGGCCAGCACTGAGACGCATCCAGGCCTGCAGTGGTGGCTGATGCAAAGGAAGGAAAGATACTTGAGAGACTTCTCATCCTTCATGGGGGGACTATGAAAAAAGCAAGATCGAAGGACATTGTCTGTAAATGTTCAGAGAAAACCATGGCCCTGCTGCAAGATGCAGGCCTACCCTTTCAGCTATGCCCATTTAGAAAGGCACATTTCAAAAAACCCCGCCCTTTTTCCTCAGGTTTTTAACATGTTGCTAAATCTGGGCAACTACACTGAAAGCAAGATCAAGATATAGCCAGGTTAGTAGAAAGGGCCATCAGGAAGCCAAGGGGAAACACAATGGGTTGGGTTTTTTTCCTCAAATAACCATGTTTCCTACTTTTAAAATATGCACTTAAGAACAAATGTTCTCTTGGTTCCTGCTTTTCTGAAAGGTGGAGGGATGGAGGAGGAGCTAAAGATAGGCCAGTTTAAGCATAAGAAGTCTTAGCATGCCCCCTTCCATGTATTTACCCATGGATTGATGCCACTGTGCAGATGTGCCATTTCTCTCTCAGGGGCACAGCACAAAGGCACCAATTTGTATCTGAACGCAGGGAGGGTGCACACATTTAGCTGGGTTCAAGAGCCTCAGCCCACACACTCTTACAGCATTTTCTCCAACAGGCTCCCTAAGACTGGCTGGTTTAGGTTGGGATTTTGTTTTTTGGGGTTTTTTTTTAAACCTTGGTTTAGGGTGGGTGGGGAATGGACCAGGGTTGAATGAACAAATAAGACAGAAAAAGGAACTCCTGTAAAACTTTCTAAATTAAAAAGCACACATGCTATTTTCTCGTTCAAGAGGTTTTAATAGAGACTCGTATTTTTAAACCTCTCACACTGTACACCACATTTAAATGTACATCAAGCTCAGATAAAAAATAAAGCTTTCTTACAAAGTACATTTTTCCAGTGAACTTTCCTTTTTTTTTTTCTTTTTGCAGTAAAAATAGCTGCTACATAAATCTCTCCTGATCTTTGAAAAGGAGTCACAGTTATTTCCAAAAATAGAGTTCATATTTTAATCATACAGGATAAACTGCAGGAAGAAGAGACAAGTCAACTGAAAAAATAAGGCTTGTATATAAATTTTTTTTAGAAGGACATGCATAGAAGTTGAAAAACATATGCCGTTTATAAAGGAAAAAAGGTCATTTTATCCATATTAATATTTTCATTTTCAATTACAGAAGAAACCACAAACAGGCCCCCTTACATCCCTTTATGTTCTTGTAAAAATGCCAAAATGCACAAAGAATTGCCAGCTTCAGTCTTGACAAAATACTGAGCCAGTCCTCCCGCCCTGCCCTCCCTCCCTCCCACCCCACCCCCCACCTTCATATCATAGGCATACCATATGCATGCACACTGAGTACTTGTGTTGTGTTTCAGGCCAATTAAATATTTGCAGAAGGTTGTATATCCTAGACAAACATGAAAAAAAAAATTATGTAAATTTACATTTGTCCTATTTAAAAACACACATACAATTAGTTTAATTTACACTATACAGTATCTGTTAAATAGGAACATTACAGAGTTTCAAAAGGAATCACAGAATATATACAAACTGAATATTGAAATGGTATGATCTCCCTTCCCTTGTTCAAAGGGTCTGGTTTCTTGTTAACGGTTGCTACATGTGGTTTTGGACACAGAGTGTTTATGTACCTGCGCAGCACATTTCTGGAGGACTAATAGCAATAATAAAATGTGCTACAGAACAACAAATAACCGACTCTCCTTGCTGCTCATTTAAAATAAGTTAGGTCGTTGTTGGTTTTGTTGGTTTGTGTTTTTAAATAATTTGTGTGATGTAAAACCTAAGCAAGGAAGATGGTATTTTAAAGTATCTGAGCAATGGTTCTGCTGCATCACTGGTTTCTCATCCAACCTTTGGTTTTAAAGCCAACCCACTATTATATGGCAGTGTAAGTAGCCGAGACACTTTATACGGCGGTACAGGTAGTCAAAAGGCTTGACCCAAGAGCATTTCCATGTCTTCGTGACAGAGCGAGGGCTGTGCTGACTTCCGCGCCGCTCAAGGGCCCGACACGGCAACACCCGAAGCCCCTGATGAAATAAGGCCACTTCCTTCCAGCTCTCCCTGGTTACAAAATCGGTTAAGGTCCTTATTTCCCAACAGTTGCACCCATCTGAACAGCCAGAAGAACCGACTGCAGATGGCTCCCAGACACACAGTCCCAAACACGTGATCTTTGCCCCTGCAGCGTCACGTCGTCGGGCTCAGTCCTCCGTGTCGGGCTGCACCCCCAGCATCGCGTGCAGCTCCTCCGCCGTGTACCCCAGCAGGTTCTGCAGGTCGCACACGAAGCGATACACGTAGCGCTTCCCTGAGGTTTTGTGGATGATGTTCTTGTCGTAATAATAGCGTAGGCCTCGGCTGAGCTTCTCATAGTTCATTTTTGGCTTGTTTTTCCTCCTTCCCCACCTCCGTGCCACCTGTCAGTCCAAAACAAAAGCAAAATGCAAAGGGGTTATTCAAGTCATCTCCTTCCAGTCGGCGGCTGACAAACAAAACACATTAAATAACTGCCATTTGCTTTGGAACTCCCAAACTCAGGTGAAAGAAGAGCTGCTGCCTGATCCCTCAGCTGACCATGCTCCGAGACAGTTATTGGCAGCAGCTCCAGGAGAAAGTGGCTGATGGCAAGTATCAGTGAAGAAGGATGGATATTTGTAGAAGTTTGAAGATATTTGTATCTTCATATTGTATTTGTAGATATTTGTAGAAGTTTGAAGAAGGATGGATATACCAAAATGGGTTTAAAGAGATCAAGTCTATGGGAAACACAGTCTCCCCTCTCAAGAAGACACCATGCAAGCTTTAATCTGCTACTGAGCAGTATGGGACAGCTCTTTAAGTGGAAGTTGAATTACACAAAGTTCCTCAGAGTTTAATGATCCCCTCCCTCCTTTTTATTTTTTAATAAAGGCTTCTGCAGACTTTATATCACATCTCTTAATACAGTAGTAACTTTCCTAGTGATAACAGAATCAGGAAACAAAAATACATCCTATTTAGTTGTAATGACCAAAGCTGTAAGTTCCCAGAAGTATTTTAAAAGCAGCACTACTATATTTGCTGCATACCTAAAAAACCCAGTGATTCCCCACGCCTTTGTGCAGTCCCAGGCAGTACTGGCACAACTACATTCAGAAAGTTAAATCACCATTACACTGGCAAGAGAAGGGAGTTTGTATATTACCTTTAAGTTTCAAGCTATACGACATATTCTCCTAACTACAAGCAAATACCAGTATCCTTGGGTGGGAGGAGAGGGGAGGAACATCCCACAGCAATCCCGACTGTATGGTAAAGCACTTGCAGATAAAGAGATTTAAGCAAGTGTCTGATCTTTTAAATGCTTTATATTCAAGTCGAGGCCCACAGATGGCAGATCAGACCCTAAATCTTTTCGCTTAATATTAATTAGCCACATACCTCATCTGGATCAGCAAGTTTAAATTCCCATCCGTCTCCAGTCCAACTAATAAACGACTGACAGGACTTGTCAGTCAGTAACTCCAGCAGGAACTGCCATAGCTGGATAGGTCCACTGCCTGGCAAGAGAGAGAGGGTGGGGGGAAACCACAGTTAACACTTCTTCAGGCTCTGACCACAACCAATGTATGTGACCGTAGTGGTATCACAGGATGAATCTTGCAATTACTACGATTTACTTTTTTTTTTAAATCAGAAAGAAACCTAAGGTTTTTCTCTGTCACACAAATCTGCTCACAAACATGTTACAATTAAAACAAGTCAGCTTTTTTATGGAAACACAGTATTTGACTCGAGATGTCTTTCCCTTTCATATGGATGACTTAGCCCTCACTCCCATCAGCCGCATTTCAAGCTCCAGGGCTTGTCCTGCAGTCCTGGGCTTGGCAAACATTCAGAGGAAGAAAAAACCCCCCCATTTCAGCAAGAACAGGAACGAGGTCTTAACATGCAAGCCAACATCTGTGGAAACTCCCAAGTGTGGGAGATACTTATTGTCCCTCTTTCAAAGAGGTCAAAAAGTGCTTTTTTGGTTTGCTTTGCCTTTTTTTTTTTAATGCGTTCTGATGTACCTTCCTGCTCTTAGTAGCATTTAAAATGGAAACTCTTCACGGGTAGTTATTTCCCAGTTGTAAGGCATACACTTTACAACTATCCAGC
Organism: Laterallus jamaicensis coturniculus; assembly: GCA_022605575.1. Classification (NCBI taxonomy): domain Eukaryota; kingdom Metazoa; phylum Chordata; class Aves; order Gruiformes; family Rallidae; genus Laterallus; species Laterallus jamaicensis. The sequence goes on from JAKCOX010000009.1 coordinate 4,270,135, forward strand.
TTTATCATCATTGCTACATATTTATAGATAATACTGATGTTACACAAGAAGAGGAGTGACCATTCTGCTTCATTACTTACCAGTAAAGCCAGCTAGAGTTGCTGCTGGTATAACTGGTTTCCCTTGCTCTACAGGATCACTTCGTTCTTGAATATAGTCTTTGAAAGACATTGTAGGTTTGCTCAGACACAAGGACTGGCTACAGTCATCTTCAAAGCTCTCATAGGATGGCACACGCTGTAGATCCACTAATGAGGACTGGCTGTTCCAGGACTGCAGCATTGAATCCGAGCTTTCGTAACTCTCTGCGCCGCTGTCGCTGGATTCGTGCTCTCTAAGCTTACCTTCGTAAGAGAAAGAAAGAGAGGAGCGTTGGATTTTTCTCTCCTTGCCCTTAATCTAGCTGGTACATAGAAATTGAGCAAAGGAGGAAAAAACATAGAGAATATGTCTTGGACCCGTGGTTATCATGCAGATGATGACTCACCAGTGTTATCTATCAGTAAGTTCAGGTTGTTTCTCGGGAAATCCTGATTTACTGCACAGTAGTTGACACCAACGGCTTCTGCTTGGGCTTTGGGGAACAGTGAGAACTCCTGTTCTGGATTGAGGAGATTTGGTCCTGTGGAAGTCTGACAGATGTCTGTCAGGAGACTGGGTTTGGGATAACCAAGGGCTTTAGGGTATCCAGGCATCTGCATACCGTAGGAGTTCTGATCTACATTAACATCTGAAGACAGAAAGAAGAGAATGAATTAGATGTTTTTCTCTGCAGTCCTTTAGACTAATACACATATCTCCAGCACATCACTACAGTTGTGTAACCAAGAAGTAGCTTTCCTGCCAAAGTCTAAGAAAGGGAGTGATAGATGCTATAGACCTACTGGAAAGGTGACTGAGGTCAGGGAGAAGACCCCCACTAGTGGGCTCTGATGTTGTAGAGCTCCCTCTGTAAGTGGCCAACTACAAATGTATTTATTGTTTGTTCTTCAAGGAAACTACAGGACTACAAAACAAGCTGAAACAGCTTGAGTGGTTTTGGGTAAGGCCCTCATCATTAGGTGACACAATAAGGTTGAGCTGGAGATTGACTGTGGCAGAATGAAATACAACACCAATCAAACCATCTGAGAAAGCTCGCACTGTGTCCTATACACTTTCAAAAGCTCTATTACACTTACTCAGGCTTCAAAAAGGCCTGAACCTAACTCCTGCTGCTCCCTAGTGATGCTAGTTTTCTACTCTCTTTGGTAGAGTTGGGAGTGCTCATTCTGCTCCACAGATGTAGGCTTTGGCATACCAAGAGGAAATTTGATTTTCTGAAAGCCTTTGCTCTTCAAAAGACTTCCTAAATGAATTAGATGACAATCAATTAAACAATACTGGGAAAGAAGGCTGTAGCAGCTGAAGTCAAGTATTCTCCTCAAACACACAAACTCTTCTGGTGCCTGACTATTTATTTTTTTTTTTTAAGAAAGGAAAACAAAAACCCAGCCATCTGTGACATGCTTACAACAAATGCAAGAGATGTAAAATGTCTAATTTCTTAATACCTACTTAAGGAATTATTGTTGACCCAGTGAGGAACTGAGGTGAGATGAGAGTTCTCCACATACTGATCCTGTGTTTTCTCTTGGCTGTCTGGGGACAGGGAGAAAAAAGAAAATTTAGTTTTATAGTTTTAAAGATCTGAGTTGTATGCCACAAAAGGCTTCTGACTCTCTTGACTATTTTGGAGTCATCATTCACCTGAATTTTACTAATAGACTGCCTTGCACTCTCTTGGGAAATCAAACCACAAGAACACACACACCAAAAAAACCCAACCAACTCTCAATAGGCTTGAACACCATCATACCAACTGAATTCCAACATAAAACTTAGCAACAATAATTACAGTGTGTTTTAAGGTCCAGATCCTTAAGGGATGCAAACACCGAATGTTCCACTCCAAAAACCCATGGAACTCACAGGGTACTGCATGTAGGGCTTTAGCAATACTGGCAGTGTCCAGCCTAAGACACCTGAGGTGTCTTAGACTTCTTTACATTCATTCAGTGAATTATATCAGAACACTACATTAAAGGAACAAAACTCAAAACTTGTGATAAGAAGTGAACAAATTTTGTGCAACTCTTGGTTATGTTTTTGGAGTTTTGTTTTTTTGTTTGTTATCTTTGTTTTAATGAGGTATTACGGTAGCATTACCCTCAACTCATTTATTTCAATGATTATTCCAAATAAAACCTGACTGCATTAGGTATTCAGCCTGAACATGGATTGATTCCTGCAGATCTCTGCATCTGTGCTCTGCATAATGCATGCAAAGGATGCATTAGTAACTCTGATAATGCTTTTACTAACCAAGTTTTAAAGTTCATTTTGAGTTTTCATAGGTAATAAAACTCCTTCATAGTGAAACAAGTGCTGAAACAGTCCCAGTGATGTTTCTGTTAGAAGATCCTCAAAATAAAAGCTCTTTCTGTCTCTTTACATACCTTTTATCATCTGTTCCAGGTGTTCCCACAGAATATCACCCACGTAGTCAGGTGCCAGCTCCAGGAAACGCTCCTTGCCCAGATTGCACAAGTCTTGGCCACTCATAAGAAACTGATGGAAGTTGACGTTCACCAAGCTAAACTCATTGGTAGCCCATGAAAGCCACTGGCAGACTTGGTGTTCAGTCCACAGCCAGGGATCTGCAAGACAAAAAGCATAACAGTATTCAGAGACAACTCCTGGGCTTTGTCAAGTAATCTTTGTTAGAAGGCAGTGAATGCCAAAAGAAGAGGAAAAAAAAAAAGAAAAAAGTGTTAACACAAAATACTTCATTCTGAATGAATTTAGAATTAATTTATTCTTGAATTTAAAGGGAAAAAAACCCCAAGCACCAAGCACAAAAAACAGTCCTCTATTTTCCCTCTGCATTCAGTTGTAATCAGAGATGTCCTCAGCTTACTTGATTCTCTCTTAGGCTGCCAAAGCACGAGCTCTCCATGCACCCATTTTTAACACCAGCAAGTCTAGTCTTTCCAAGTCAAGCTGTGCCAGATTCACATAGGATCCATTCTTGTATTTCCTACTGACATCATTCTTTCTCTTTTGAAAGAGCCGCTATTCAGCATCCTCCTTAGCATTAAAAAAAAAAAAAAGGGGGCTTATAAATAGAAAACACTTACTATTTGGGATACCCAGCCGACACTGTTCCTTTGTGAAACCACTGAAAGTATCTTTCAAGGCCTGACTCATCACAGCCTTACTGCATGGGGTTAACAGAGGCAATTCACAGTTGTTCGACTCTGCAAAAAAGAAAAGGGGTGGAAGGGAAAAGGAAGATGCATTAACTTTTAGGCCAGTGAAAGGAGTAACAGGTTTTTTGATGTGCTATTTGAAAAATAAGAGAGGGATGCTGAAAACTGAGTATTTTAAAACCAGCCACAAACAGAACAGAATAATTTTCTGATATAGGAAGTCTTTGACTTAATATATCAAAACTAAAATCTCTGGCCTGATAAAATTGCATCACGCTAAACTATGAATCTGTATATAATCTGTATATTCCATTATACAGATTCTCATTTACTCTTAGAGGCTAAATAAAGCACCTTCATTGCAGGGAAGTTTTACGTTTTTTTATATAAGACTGCTTATTCCTATTTTGTTACCTACAGTTTGACCTCAGGCTTCCTTGTAACTTCAGGCAGTCTTCATTTAGTTTGAGAGCTAAGAAACTGACAGTAGGGTTGAGCTGAACCAGCTCGTGCTGTTTAACATGGCTTTCCAGTGGGCTCCGCTTCAGACCTTCTGATGCACCTCTCCATCACCCAAGTACACAAAGAGACAGATAATCCTATGATCTGAGTGAAACAGATGTGACTGGTGACAAGCAGGTACCTGGTGTCTAAGTAACGCAATAGAATCCAAAATCAGCATCACCTCACACCAGAAAAAATTACTGATCTACTTAACTGATTTCCAAATTTGCAAGTACATTCCATTTTAAGGACAAACTTGCCTGCCCCTCAGCCTCTCTTACTGGGTAATTTTCACCAGAAGATGCCGTATTTTAATCTGGAAGAAGAGTTTCTAAGTTGAAGAAAGTCAACCACACTGCCTAGATGTTTCAGATTAGGAAACCTGTCCTTGATCATTCATTCGTGGTTGACGTCATTTATCCAGGGGCAATTTGAGGACAACTTAACCACCTCGTGACTGCACCCCTGCACATTTGAGACTCCCAAGAGCTCACACAGGGGTTGCATTTGAAGGAGATCTGCTATGTTAGAGGCATGTAACGGTGGCAGGCTACATAAAGGCGATGAGCTTGGCAGACTTCAAGTCCGCTCGTGAAGCTGTGCAGCTCTTCTTCTTTTCCTAGATTATCTACAGCCTCCACTTGATCCAGCAAGTGGAACTCATTACCAGCCCATGCTTAATGCTTTTACCACACCCATCCTCAATATCTGCTAGGACTTGCTTTGCTGACCAGCACGGGTGACTGATTAGCACCACACTGCAACAAAGGATTGGTGGTTTTCAGAGGTTTGAGGCTTTTTTTTTTCCCTTCCCTAGGGGGAGATAAATGCAGCATCAGGTAAAATAGCTACATTTTGGACTAAACTCCCCATTTTGACAGGGATTTTACATAAGGATTTGTAAAGAACTTTTAGTAGTTACTGTCCTATATATACACACACAAAAAAAAAAAAAAAAAAGGATTTGTAAATATCCTCCCTCCTGTTTTAAAGGTTAAGATTAAAACAAACTGGGAAGTTGGAAGGTGGTGGGAAGTGAAAGGGAACAAAGATTTTGTGTTCTGGGATTTCATACCAAAGGGTCAAGAAAGGAGTGTGCAGAATGCCCACAACATCTCAACCCTAATTACGAGTTTAAATACATGTAATAATCTTGGGGTTTAGTTAAAAAACCCCAACAAACCAACCCAAAACTCCCTTAACTCTGCTTTAATACCTACTAAACCTTCTTCCATGGCCTGTCAGTTTTCTAGGCTACTGAATCCCAGTTCCCATTCTTTTTCAGCACAGAGAACAGCAACTACCAGCAGAGCAACTCACATCGATAAAAATCAAGTATGGGCTTATACTCTGTGTACTACAACACTTCTGCTTAGGGAAATCCATGTTGTACTTGTAAGAGTGTAATTCTTTCTAACTGGACTAAAAGAACAAAGTAAAGAGTTACCATAAGAAGTTGAATCAAATCCCGTTGGCACTTCTTGAAGCGTCTGATCTTCATTTAGTGAGAAAAAATATCCAGCAAAGAGAGAGTTTGAGCTATCAAAGGTGTCAAATGCTGGCTGACGCTGCAAAGCAACAGAGTAACAAGAAAAAACAAAACAAAACAACGTGAGTATTTAGCTAGGGCACCATCAACTTCATTGCTAGGAAGTGGCTGGGTTAGGTTTCCTAGATTTGGAGATCATGCATAACCACTATCTTGAATCAGTTAAGTTGTTCCTTTGAAATATAAACACAATGATAGCGTAGCTTCTTGTACAGAAACGCAAAACAACTAACATTCAGACCACAGTGCTAGGTGGGTGGCATGTTCTGCAGGTTACAGTAAAGCCAAGTAAGGATATTCTTGGCTTTCCTGTAATTGTGGCTTTTAACAATAGAGAATGCATGTCTGTGCATACAGAGAGAGAGAGGGGTATTTATTTCCAGGTATACTTAAAGGAAATTCTTATTTCTTTAACCCTTTAAAGTCACTGTCCACTTGATGAGTGCTTGATGGCAGAGGCAGGACCAGTAAATTATGGAAAAGCAACTGCCAGTGCAAGACCTGCAAGGAATACATGTAGGTTTTTGGTTGAGGTTTTTTTTGTTAATGAAAAATGTAACCTAAACCACATCACTTGAAGACACACAGATGGCTTTACAGGAACGATGTTCCTCCTTTGCTGTGACTTATCATTTCTAAGTTACTGGATTTGCCAGTCACTAGATTCTGCAGCCCTTCAAGTGCTCAGACGCTCAGTGAAACACGGCTAGCTCCATTATACAGAAAGGAATGAACTGGATTAATAAAAGTGTTCCATGTGAGAGTGGATTGTACTGATATATTGGCAACATTCAATAACTACTGTCATATTCTGAAAACCTAACTTCTTTCAAATTTGACTTGTGTCAACATGTAAGCTAGAAACATGGAGTATTATTGCTAGGTTCCATGCCCCCTCCCCCCTTTAGTCTTCAGGGGGCAGAAGGAACGTTAACAGAGGAGGAAATAACTTTAAAAACAACTTATGCAACACGACTGTTAGTCACAAGGAAACAGCATCCGCAGTATCTAGAGGCATAAGATGGATAAAAGTTGCCACTGAGATATTTGAAAGCACCTGAAGACAGAACATGGTTCTGGAGAGCTGCAGCAAGCTCATGGCAGCTGGGGCAGTTCAGGGAGCCAGAGACAAAGGCAACGTGCAAACACATATTTGTTCTACTCATCCTCTGGTCTTCCAGCTTATGCCAAGGTAAAGGATTTAGCTGAGGACAAGGCAACGATTTTTCGGGGCAGTGTTCATGTACAATGCTGACCTATGCTTCTGGAATAACAAGTATTTATCTTTTCTCACATTCTCCAACCTGACTTTTTATGTCAGCGCAAAGTTTCAAGTGGCTTGGAGTAGTTCTGTACCAGGTGCCTTCTTTGTGCTGTGTCAACCCTCTCCCCAAATTACATTCTCCCTAGTAAGAAACTAGGGATCCTAATTTTTTTGCTGTATTTTATAACAAAATGCAATGCACTCTAGTACATACATTACGAAAGCATACACTCCACAGAAGAAAAGACGTGGTAAAATACACAGTATCATGCCTCCAGGGGTTAACTGGGTTCAGAAATCTCTGCTGAGCACTGACTGGCAGACAACTTGTGTCTGATTGGTTCAGGTACCCAGCATAACTGCAGGGAAGAGTCAAAGTGAACCCAAGGAAAGGCTCATTTCCAAACGAAACAAGTTAATAACAATCGTCAAACCCGCTAGTAAAAGATTCCTTATACATTACTAGATAAAAGCACTGACTCATTGCTAGTACCTAAAAGAAAGGGTAAGTTCTTTCAACACAATCTGGAAACTCCTGTGTTTTTTGTAAATAGCTGACCCTTATCCTGAGTCACTGGAAAAAATGCTGTGGCATGTGAATGAGTAAAATCCATTACTGGGCTAGTTTCATATTTCAAAAAGGAGAAAACTAACATGTAAGCAGGTTCTTCATGTAATAGCAGTAAAAGGGGGAAAAACCCAATGTAGAATAAATTCTGCTTACCCTACCAGTTATGTAACCATTTTATTTGACTTTTCAACATAGGGAAGAATAATTATTACAGAAAAACATAAGAAATGTGAACAGCTATGAAATAGTAGAACATAGGTTTCTGTTTTGACTTGATTATATGACAACTGAGTAACTGCTTAGAACAGCCACTGTGTTGCAGAGCATACAGCTGTCAAATCAGGGGATTTCTTCCGGATTTTGTTGTTGCTATAGACAGGAGGAAAAGCCAAGAGGGGGCCTAAAACCTCATAGGAGTTAGCATACTAGAGTCTCACTAACTGATTCTTCAAAACATGGACATTTCTCAAAGTTCTTGACAGCAGGAAGTGCCTTCCTAACAATTTTTTTTGTTTTGTTTATATTAATCAATGCTGTGTAAAAAATTAATAGTGGGATTAACAAGCAACTTGCATGAATGGGGAGGAGGGAAGCCCTGAAAGACCAACTCTTTATAGTCTGCTTCTTGTTTGTCCTTGGTTTCTAAGTTCCTTTCACAGCAAGATAACAGGCGTAATCTATCTAAAGATAAAATATATTTAATTATTACCTTTGACTCTTACAATGTATTGGACTTTCATTTCACATAGTTTCATGCAGCAAGTGAATACCTAATAACCCACTTTTTTTTTTTCATACAATGCTCCTGAATGAACCAGACCTAACTTCTCCCTTCTGCCAGCCTCATCAAGTGGTAGATAGAATGACCACCCCTAATGCCAACCCTATAACCTTTCTTTAGGCAAAAACTCCGCCAATTCCGAAGAATTTGAGCTCAGTTCTTGTCTACTTCTTACTTTCAAATTCTTAGGATTTGGGAAGTGGAGGGGGGAGCCTCCTTGGGGTAGGTTTGGAGTTGCAAGATTTGCGTCTTCCTATTTCATTCTGATTTTCACATTTCTACTGAACTCAGTGGGAATACACCAGGAGAAGATTATAGGTTACAAGCAAGCAATTAAAACCCGAGTATCCGTGTTCACCTTGGCATGGTTACACAATTCCTGTGCTAGCGATAATAAGAACACAATGAATGCATTAGCCCCAGACGGGTTTAGAAGGTGACAGCCCAAGAGTACTCACCTTGAGCATTCCTCTGTACATGTTAGACACAGGAGCTACTTGATCCATGTTTCTGATCCCAAAGTCACTCATCTGAAAAAGGAAAGGGGTCACATGAAAAACGTTGCCACCAAGGAAGCTAGCACATTAACAGATGTATCTATCTCACTGCTTCAGCCTACTGAACAGCTCCCAGAACGAAATGCAGGGAATGCTTTCCATCTCGTTGCCCGCATCCCAATCACAAGGGGCACGATTCCCATCTCGCTTAAGCGGCTTTTTAACTGGAAGACCTTTCACAGGCATCACAGGTGTTAATGTTTTATGACACGAGCCAACAGGAGGACGGGTTAGCTTCTAAAACCCAATGGCTTTTAGCACGTTATTCTGACAGTCCGAAAAGCCTACAGAAGTCCTTTGGCCACCAAGTAGCTATCCTCAACATTCAGTTTTGTATTGATTTTGCTTACTATATTCCTGCTTATGTGGCATGGTTCACTTTGGCTTTCAAAGGAAGGGAGGGACATGAGAGAGCACACACGATGATAAACCTTCACGTACTGGCATTCACCCCTTTCACCCTCTTATGAACAATCACTGAGGCTGAGACCCAGCATTAGCATCCCACTTCCTTTACTAGGCAAAGCATCGCCAAGCCATGTGTTCTTGCACATTTATAAACACGGGATTAACGTATTTACAAAGCTTTGGAGGGCCTAAGTTTTAATGGAAAGGGATTTATGCAGTAAAATAGCCTGTTTAAAGAGACCACCATTGATACATTCGAGCTACTGAAGTCAAAGGTATGTATCATACTGCGTGTATTACTGAAACTTGTAATAGCTTGCTCCCCTATATACAGCTTAAGGAGAAGAGTGATAAGATTCATATCCTTTCACTGACCTATGGGAGAGATCAAACATCAGGAATAAAGCCAGTTTTACAGCCATTGTTCAGGTTTATCGTGATGCTGTAATTCAGGTGTCGGCAAATGACACCTTATCGGGACTACACTGTGGCAAGTTGCCTCTCAACTATTTTCCTTCTCTTTTTTTCACAGCGTTGGGCTAAAACTCTCTTACTCCGCAGAACCTGTCTGCAAACGTGCATTTGTATTTAAATAGTCACATAGGGCAATGTTAATATTTCCATGAAACTGTGATCACTTACTACAGGCAACTTCTCTCCTTAACCATGTTTAAGACAAGGAGAAATCAAAATACAATCTTAAGACTCAGAAAAAGATGGAAAACTATAGCTTAACAAAAATGAGTGCAGCCAGTTAAAATGACAACGCATACAAAAGCTATCCATATAAGCAAAGAGGAAACGAAAAACATGCAACAGCCAAAGACAAGGAACCTTTTCATCCTTTTATATAGTCCATCACTTAGAAATCCCAAGTCCTTAACCTGAAAGGCCCATTTCAACTTCACTCACATTAGATGTGTGGGTTTTATCACTGAAATAAAATAAATCGACTGAGTATGAAAAGAACAGCTGAGTTACACTTCACTGATGTTACCCAAAAGTGTAATCTACAGAATGATGGTTTTTACCTCAAGTAACATGTACAAATATTTGATCTAAATTACACATCTCATTGAGCAGCAAAGAATTCTACACAGCATGAGCCTCACTCAGCAAGCTTCCTCATCTTTTCATTAAGTTTGCCACATTTTAAACAACTGTTTATCCTCACATTTGGCTGGGCTTTTTAAAAAAAAGTACACAGGTATTCCTAACGCCCTTGCCTTTGAAGCCTGCTCTGGTGTCTAAGGACAACTAGCTGTAAGCCTTCCCCGTCAGAAAGTATTTGTGAAAACATTCTGTGTGTTTCCAGTAAGTTTAGATCTGATCCTCAGGACTACAAACAAGATTTCTGGCACTTCCAGGTGCACCCCTGGCCTCCACACAAATCCTGTTAGGAACTTCCCCATCGATTGAAAGGACTGGGATTCTCTCCTTCCCGATTGTTTTTGTTTGTTTGTTCCTTTAGAGACCTTTAGGGTCCCTATACAAAAGGTTTACCCGAAGTCCTCATTACATGGCATTGCTCATTAACCCAACTCCCTATTTATGCTAGGCTTCTCGTTTGTGCTGGGGCCTTCCTTGCCTGTGCACTGCACAGCTTAAGAAGCACCAGGCAACAGAACTCCGGTCTAGTAACACATGAAGCTCCTCATCATGTAACACTCCAGTTTTCTTTTTCCAACCAAACCTCTCACAGCGTTATGAATTTCTACGGTCTTGGCTTGCCGTACACCAGCTTTCTCCCCGAGACCTGAAACCTTTACAGAGCTACCACAAGACAAGCAGAGCTGAAAAGGCAGTAATTCACAGCACAAAGGTTTAAAGCTTGCTTTCTGCTGGACTTGGAAAGCTGCTGCTTCTTTAATTTGAGGCAAGACACTAGGGCTCACACCACGGCGTGGCTGGGCCTCACTTCCAACTCCTCCACTAATGCTGATGACTGCGACTTGCCAGCTATAATTGGTTTAACTGGCAGGACACCTTCTTCAACACCCCCGCATAGCTGAGTGGGTGAACCAGAACAGGGTCAACAGGATCAGGCACTTATTAACTAATACTCCTGAATTCTGATCAACTTCTTTTCAGCAATGGCCAGGTGCTTGCCCACTGCTGTATTCAGCAGGGAACCATCCCCGCCGAGAACTAAACCATACCAGCGTCCACAACATATCTCGACTGGTTTTCATTTGGTTTGTCCTGCTCGTTCTTGGGTTTGGTTTGTTTTCTTTTTTGTGGGTTTTTTTGGATGGTTGGAGGGTTTTTTTTGGGGGGAGGGGGGGGGGAGGAGGAGTGGGGGTGAGGGGGGAAGGGAGTATCTGGTTGTCGTTTTGCTTTTAAATGGCAGATTTTTCAGACAAAAAGAGATCAATTTCGTGGCAGGAGGCTGAGGCAGCCGCCTGCCTCCGGAACGCTGATACCCCGGCGCGGCTACTGCGCTCCCCAAGCGCCCACAGGGGAGATGGCCGGGCGCTGCTCTGACTTCCCACACATGACACACTCGCCCACATAAAAGTTAGATGCGGAGATCATACGGCCCAGCATTTTTTTTTAAGTCCCTTTAAAGTATTAACCAGAGCCGGAGTGCGCGCTGCCCATTAACCCTTTCCTCCCGGCCGCGCAGCCTCCTCCTCCACAAGGCATCGCCGGCCACCGCCGCTCTGAACGCGCGTCCCACCCCCCCAGACTCTGAATTCAGCCCCGCGGGGTCCCCTCCCGGGCGGGCACCGGCCGCCGCCCCCCTTCTCCCGCGGGGTCTGCCCGCTCCCCGGCTCCCGCCATCGCTCAGGGGGGATCCGGCCGCGCCTCCGAGCCCCCCCGGCGTCAGAGCGGCGCGGAGCGGGTCGGTGCGTGCCGGCGAGCCGCCCCCATCCCCGCGGCGCGGCCGCCCTCGTCTCACCTGGCCCCCGAGCCCGGCGCTCGCCTGCTCCTCCGCGTCCCTCCTCGGCGGCGGCGGCACCGGGGCCACACACAGAGTCCACACACACCCCAAAAAATTTAAAAAAAAGACTAAAAACAGCGCGCTGTTGCCTCTCTCCGAGAGCCAAAAAATCCTCGATCCTCGATGTGGCAGAGCCGGCCAACAACAACAACAGCGGCGGCAGCGACGGCGGGCTGTTCCCGGCGGAGGAGTCCCGGACGAAGAGGAGGAAGGGGGGGTGGGAGGAGGGAGAGAAGGCGGGTGCCCGCGGCGGGTGCGTGGGCGCTGCCGGCCGAGCCGCTGCTGCCACCGGCCCCTGTCCTCTGCTGTTCCGCGCCGAGCTGAGCTGAGCCGCGCCGAGCTGAGCCGAGCCGCGCCGTGCTGTGCCGCGCCGCCCGCCCTCGCAGGCGCTCTTCAGCGGGCGGGGGGAGGTGGCGGTGCCGGGACCCGCCTCCCCGCAAGCCCGGCCCCTCTTGCCGCCCCGGGGCCGCTTGTTGTCGTCGTCGTCGTCGTCGTCGCTACGGCCGCGGCGATCGCTGAGGTCTGGCCGCGCCGGTAGCGCCCGGGTCCCTCTCGGCCCGCGGGGGCTGCCCCACGGCCGGGCTCTTCCCCCGGCCCCTGCGCCGTCTCCCGCCTGGTGCTGCTGGGCTCGGGGAGAGGAAAAGACGGGTTTAGCTCATTCGTGTTGTTTTTTTCCTGGATGTACCGGAGATAGTGAATGCTGGACGCTTATTTTTAATTAATACCGGTCTTTGCTATAGATAAGGTTAGGAGAATTAACCCATAAAGTCCAAGCATCTGTATACATTGCCCGTTTTTGTAAGTAAACTATGGCACTTGCTGCTGAGGAAGTTCAGCAATTATGTCATGTTGCATCCTCTATGAATTATTTTGAGTAGTTCTTTGCATAAACTAGAGGCAGTGTGAGAGCTGTACACACAGTTTGGTTTTGTGAATGGCAGGTCCAAGCACCGCAGGCAATAGAACAGAGTCGGTGTTCCTCAGACCCTGAAAAAAATCTGGTAGCCCTTGGAAAGTCCCAAGGAGCTCTGTGCTGACAAAATACGAAGTAACTCTGCTGTATTTATTGCCTTAGAATGAGATCCCCCTGAGGGGCTGGAGAGATACAGTGGGCAGGCAAAGTGGAGGCATGGGTTGGTTTTCTTACTCTGCTCTGCACACAGCTATACCACCTAACCTCGTTGCCTCTCTTACTGCATAACCTCTCACTGACAACTTCGATGTGGTGATCAACACTTTGGGTGCACCCAGGTGGGAGGGACCCACGAGTGCCTCCCAGCTCTCCAGCCTGGCTGAGTGTTGGAGCTGTGTCCTGACAGCATCTTGGCGTGACACCTGTCTGCCTGCCACCTATCACGCTGCGTGCTCCGGTCAGGAAGAAACTGTGATGTGTCCGTCCGGCAGCTACCTGGCTGTGGGTGCCCAGGGGCCCTATATGAAGAGCCTATGTCCTGCAGCACCCACCTCACAGAAGCAGTCCTTAGAAGCAATAAATCACTGAGCTGTAAGGAGAAAACAAGCTGGAGTCACACTTCTTGTTTCCACCCTCAAGTTCTCACTGAACGCTGGCAAGCTAAACTGCACTTAAAAAGCTGGGTTTTAAGCTTACTGCTGCACGTTGCTTTATTTAAACTAACTCCCAGGTCAAATTAACACTTGTGTCACATGGTTGTAACTTTTCTTGTAATAGGAGCCCAATAACTGCTACTTCTCAGTACCTCACCAGATTCCAACTGACCCTTGTGGCAACACTAGGATTATTTTTGCCATTAAAAAGCCATAGTTTCTTTGGCTGTTGGTGGTACAGTTGTCAGGCCCCCTCCTTCTGTATTTTCCAGTTACTTCTGGCCACAGCAAGAGCTGGACCGTGCACCTGGGGACCCCAGATTGCACTTCCCCAGCATTTCTTTCAAACTCTTCAGAAAACTTTCTCCTCAGAAAAGTGGGATATATTTCACTCCTTAGGGTCAAATGTTACCAGGCAAATTGTGACAGTCTACTTTGAGAGACTGAATGAAGTGTCTTGATTATGCTAGTGACATTTCTTCCTTCAGGAGAGTCCTGATCTACTAAGGCAGCATCTGTTGTAATCCTAAGGGAAACCATTAAAAAGTGTATCTTAGCTGCATAGCGGTTTTAATTATAACACTGACAAAAGCAATTATGCCAAACTTTAGATAGGGGAAACATCTGTCAAAAAGATAAGATGAAAGGCTGAAAGTTATTTATTTCCTGCTAAATTAGTGTTCTGGGATCCAGAGCAAAATTATTAACCTGGCTGTATTTTACCCTACTAATATTCCTTATTTTAAAAGTAACTCTTCCTACATAAGAATATTTAAATAATACTCATTGTTAGTATACAAATAACACTATTGCTCCATTAGAGGTGGTGTGTGCTTAGGGGACTGGAGCACGTGATGCATGAGGAGGCGTTGAGGAAGCTGGCTTGCATTAGTTTGGAGAAGAGGAGGCTAATGGGGAATCTCGTTGCTATTTTTTGCACAGTTGCAGCAGGGGAAATGCCAGTTAGGTATTTGGAAATAGATGTTCCCAGTGTGAGCGAAAGCTTCATCTGTGGAGAGTCTGATCTTGACCACCCAAAACCCCAAGCAACTCCAGCAGAAGGTTGGACCGGAGACCTGCAGCCCTCCTCTCTGGCCCGAGTTACTCTGTAATTCTGTGATCCTTTGGCACTGCTCCTTTTCAAAGTGCAGCAAATGTTAGAGAGTCCAAGAAAAAGTAGTTTTGGTTTTGCTTTGGTAGTGTACCTGTGTGTTTTGTTTTATTTTAAGAATTGTCCATCCTCTTCACTGTTTCTTCCGCTCTTACCCATGCTTTTATGTGTGTGTGTTGGCATAATGTAAGCTGCAGAGACAAAAAGAGAACTAGCTGTGGCACTCAAGAGTGAAGTAACTAGAAAGGGATAAGGAAAGAAAAGGGATAAAGAGCAAATTGCTGTAAAGTCATAGTACTAGGATTCTGTTATAGTCCAGATAGGTAAGACATTTTACAATTGCTCATAAATTTCTTGGTTGAAAGAGGTCCCACGCTGCAGGTGAGTGCTAGGGGGCTGTTTCTTTATCACCTTTCTCTGTGCTGGTGTCTCAGATACATGCCAGAGAATTACCTTCCTGTAGTGAATTATGGTCTAGGAACTTGTTAGATTTTTTTAAAGTATGTAAGTCTCTGACATTTTGCACTGAAAGCAATGGATGGTTGTCTGAGGGGGTAATTTGGCCCCATATTTCTGATTTGAGCAGCTGCAATGCTGATTTGTGAGTTCATTGGCAAAGGCAGGGAGGAGGAGGGGAGTAGCTGCTACTGGTCATCCATGGGCATCCTGGGGAAGGGCTTCACTCAGTGTCTGCACTGCATGTTCTCACTGGGGAAAACATGGAAGGGGAGTAAGATCCTAAAAATGTAGAAGTTTAAAGGATAGAGAGGGAATGCGAGGTGGCAGGTATGTGGAAGAGCTACATTGCAGCCAGCGCTCTGGAGCAGCTATGACTTACACCTCCAGAATTTCTCTTGCGCCATGGGAGAGGACACACAGGAGTGAAAACCCTGTCGTGCTGTCAAAGTATGCATTGCACACTCATCTGCATATTGGCTCAGCTCCTCTGCCAGAGTGAGTTTGGGGTGCACGTGTCCCTCTTCAGCCTCCTCCTCTTCCTCCTCCTGCTGCTGCTGCTGCCATGGGGAGTGGCATAGCTGTGCCAGGCTAGAGCAGCCCTTGCTGGGGTAGCCCTATAGGTGTCTGGTGGGTGCTCAGGGGTGCAGTACGGCTGGCAGGCCTGGGCATCCTCCCACTCCTCCTCCAGTCCCAGCAGTACTAGGGATGCCTTGTTCTTCATTTGCATCCAGTAATGTAAATAAACAGATTCATCCTGAACTTGAAAGAAAAGGCTGTATATTTGGGCCCCTAAAAGACAATTAACAATGCAGCTCCAGTAGTGGCCCTCTACCATCACAGCATAAAGGGTCTCAGGAAATAACATCTTTGAAAAATAAAGGCCCAGCTATCTGGGTTTGAAATAGAGACTTCAAACAAGGTACTGTTATGATTGAAACAAAGGATGAAGCTCATTGACTCCTCCATTCAAACACAACCAAAGCAAAATATTTATATGGGGCTGGAGGAAGGAGGGGAAGAGGGGGGGGGTGGCGGGTATCAGACCTCCCTTCACTCTGATGTGCCTTCTTTGCTACCAAAATAAAATATTGCCAGCTGTCCCTGCTGAAAATTCTGTCCACGGTGTTTGGTGCACGAAGTGTGACCAGGATCATTTCTGCGAAGGCATCCCAGTGAGTCACAAAGTATAGTAAGTTATTTATGTGCATGTCATTATTCTGAGCACATGCAAACCAACTATAATAATTACTGTGGAGAAAAAAATACTGTGTCAAAGTTCCGTCAGCATGTTTGAGCAGTAACAGAAATTGCTACATTTTGCCTATAAAGCACTAAATTTCACCTTCATAAAACTGAAAGACATTAAGTAAACTGCTCTCTCCGTAAAATATAAAAATCTGAAGTCCTTATGCTTTTGAGTTTTTAATTAAGTGAAAATGTTACAAGAATGCCTCAAATAATGTTGCCAGAGGACAGGAGAGATGCCTAACACATGAACACATACCGTGTCTCATATGACTGAAAAACCTAAGCCTTTACCTTTCATACTAAAGCAGAAGATTATTTGTTAAACTAGCTAGTGCTTAAGAGATTGCTCATACCATTTTGGGTGTATTTAATTCATTTCATGCAGTCTGAGACACAAAATAAAAAGCACATGTTAATATTTTAAGGCCAAGGGTATTCAGAAACAGCAGAGTTTAATCATTGCTTTCGGATGACTGTTCAAAAAAGTACGTTTGAGCTTCCTTTAGCAACGGAGCTTTTTCTGTTATTTTCTGCATTTCCCATACTGCTGGTTTCATTTAAGAACTACCTTGCTTGTGTACAGGCTTACCATTCTCCTGTTAACTCACTGATCACTGTGGTGTGCCCTTCAGCACCACATCTGCTCTCCCACCTCTGTGGGCAGCGACATGCTTGTGTTTCTCTTACGAGTAAGGGCAGCACTTCATCTTGCCACGGGTGGGGTTCTCCTCTTCTCCTCTATCACAAAAACAATACAGGAGTTTCACATTATTCTTATATGGCTGTAAAAGTTGCATGCTGGCACTTGGTCAGTTGTCACAGCTATTCAAAAAAATTAGTATATTGATAGTGACATTTATACCACAGACTGGGAGAACCCATTGCTAAGAAACCTTCTCTCTTGCTGCTGCTCTTTAGTGGGAACTGTCTGTATGAGCAGTGGGCATATTTTTGGAACTACAATTTAAGATAATTTTTTTCATACTGACACTACTGTGTGTGAGTGCCCAAGCCCTGGCATAATAGATTTTGTTCATTTTTATGTTTCCTATTACCTTCTTTATTCTCAGTCTACTTTGTTCTTATCCCTTACCTTTCAGCACAAATTTCCAGTTTGCTTTTTTATCTCATTGACTCATGTTTGTGTGCGAGGAGTATAAACCAAGCGCTGGGTGGTGGCAGATCTTACAGCACAGAAAGTGAGTACAGAGTCATATCTAATTGACTCTGGCATTTTCTGGCAAGAAAATCCTATGATTTCATCCATGTGTCCCTCTTGCTGAATGTTTAGTTCATACACACAACCTTGCATAAAAAGCAGCAGCAAGTCTCATTGTGGTTAGTGAATAAGAAGAATATCTCTTTTTACATAGGATTTTGAAATTCATTCAGAACCCGTGTTGTGGTTTTGTGTGGCTGGGTTCTGGCAGAGAAAGGGGGCTGCAGGGGTGGCTTCTGCAAGCAGCAGGCAGAAGCTCTCTGCAGGCCCCACAGAGCAAACACCAGCCAGCTCAAGGCCGGACCCGCCATTGACCAAGGCTGAGCCCATCAGCGATGGTCACAGCCCCTCTGGGAATCACATTTAGGAGAAAAAAACTCACAAGTAGCTGCTTTTTGCCACCAGAGAAGGGAGTGAGAAGATCTAAGACACTGTGCAGACGCCAAGGCCAAGGAAGGTGAGGAGGAGACACCCCAGGTGCCGGAGAGAAAGATGCCCCTGCAGCCCATGGAGAAACCCATGGTGGAGCGGGTGTCCCCCCACAGCCCATGGAAAAGGCTGAGACCCCACCTGCAGCCTGTGGAGAGGCTCCACACTGGAGCAGGTGGAGACATATAGGAGATGCTGCGACCCACATTGGAACAAGCTCCTGCCAGCACTTGCAGCCCATGGAGTGAGACAGAGACATAGAGATGAGTGAGAGGCCCATGCCAGAGCAGGTTTGCTGCAGGGGGAAAGGCTTGTGACTCCATGGAGGACCAGGCTGGAGCAGTCTGGGTCTGAGAGACTGAGAGACATTTTATGATTTATGACTGCACCCCATAGCAGTGACCCACGCTGGGGCAGCTGGTGAAGAGCTGAAGCCCCATGGGAAAGGACTCATGTTGAACAAGTTCATGGAGGACTGTCTCCTGTGGGTGGGACCCCACAGTGCAGCAGGGGAAGGGTATGAGGAATGCCCACCCCCCAGCCAAGAAGGAAAACAGCTGGTGAGGGACTGACCCAACCCCCCATTTTTCCCAGTCCCTGCCCCTCCCCATGCGATGGTGGGGGGTGGGAGGGGAAGAAGGGAGTGAAATTATGACTACAGTGAAGCCTGCTAAGAAGGGAAGGGTGGGGAGAGGTGCTTTAAGATCTGGTCGGACTTCTCATTACCCAACTCTGGTGTCACTGAGTGTGCAGTGCAGTGGCATAAATTAGAGAGTTTCTTTCCTTTGTTCTGTTTTGCCCATGATGCTAATTCCAGAATGATTTCTCCCTGTCCTTATCTCGACTCCTGAGCCTCTCAATATATATTTTCTCCCCTGTCCAGCTGAAAAGGGGAGTGTTAGGGCAGCTTTGGTGGGCGTCTGGCCTCCAGCCAGGGTCAAACCACCACAACCTGGCAGGTGCTGCATGTTGGGTCCTGCAGGACATGCATTTTTCAGTTCTAAGAGTAAGGATGAAGTTGCCGGTCTCTTTCTTGACCTAAGCAAAAATTCAGGAGTAGACCACTGCAAGCAGGATCATTCATCCCACTCTGTGTTGAGATTCTCAGCCTGAAGTGTCCATCACAAAAACATTATCTGTTCAGTGCCCTTTACTGAAACAACATCTATGCAAGACCTAAACCCTGTTTTATTCAGCTGCTCTTTTGTTGTAAGACTGTTCAGGCCTTCCTATCTCAAGAAATGTAACCCCAATCTCACAGAAGAAGGAAAAGGAAAGGCTTTGCCAGCTTTATGCATAAGGGTATGTATACATTGTTGTGTCCACTGGTGCATACACTGGTAGACTTGGAAAACTGCCTGTCTTTGAATCATAAATATCTCTGTGGAGCACTGCTCCATCTTAGCCAAGTTGGCTGTCTTCTTGCTTTTGCTTCCCCAGGGGCATAATGTCAAATTAGTCATTTTTACAAGAGAGGGAAGCTTTATAACAGCCACAACATACGTTCTCTGGAACTATGACAAGACAAATTTGCTTCATAAAATGTAAGCAATGTTTTCTTTATCTGTCCTGGTTTCTTGGTTTCTTTTCTTTTCTTTCCCGCCCTCCCCCCCTTTTTTTTTTTACAATGGAGCAGGTGCAATGCCTGTATCTGTTATCAGTATCTAATATGGTTTAAGCAAACACTGAATTACTCACGTTGTCTAGGTATTGCATGTAGTCTATTAGTCATCCCATCTAGTGATTACCAGAATGCAAAAAAACAACATTTACGATGAGTCATTAAGATTCATTAAAGAATATCTTTGTCATCACAGCAAATGAGGGAGAAATATGGAAGGGACGGGCAGGGGTATGTCTAATATTTGTGGAGAACACATGACATATGCTGTATACTAGAGACCTGAGAGGTGGGCCTCTTCAACAAGGCCAAGTGCAATGTCCTGAATATGAGTAGGGGCAATTCCAAGCACAACTACTGACTGGGCTGAGAATGGATTGAGAGCAGAGGAGAAGGGCTTGGGGGTGTTGGTGGATGAGAAACTCAACATGAGCTGGCAATGTGCGCTTGCAGCCCAGAAAGCCAATCGGATCCTGGACTGCATCAAAAGAAATGTGACCAGCTGCTGGAGCAAGTCCAGAGAAGGGACACAAAGATGATCAGAGGGTTGGAGCACCTCTCCCATGAAGACAGGCTGAGAGAGTTGGGCTTGTTCAGCCTGGAGAAGAGAAGGCTCTGGGGAGAACTTATAGCAGCCTGCCAGTACCTAAAGACACCTACATAAAAGCAGAGAGTGGCAGGACAAGGGATAATGGCCTTCAGATGGAGAAGGGTGATTTAGATTAGATATTAGAAAGAAATTCTTCCTTGTGAGGGTGGTGAGTCCCTGGAACAGGCTGCCCAGAGGTGCTGTGGCTGTCCCCTCCCTCCCTGACAGTGTTCAAGGGCAGGTTGGATGGGGCTTTGGGCAACCTGGTCTGGTGGAGAGTGTCCCTGCCCATGGCAGGAGGTTGGAACTAGGTGGGCGTTGAGGTCCCTTCCAATCTAAACCATTCTGTTTGTAAGAATATTGTTAGCAGAGCAAAAAGTGAATTTAGTTGTGTTCATCACCCTAGTAGGCAAATTACATATTTGGCATTTGAAATAATTAGCTTTTGGGGGAATACTGGACTTTGTGGCATCGGAGAATGTGATATCCTTCATCGGTGTCAACCGGGGCCACACCATAAGTCTTGCTTCACCCTATGTGCAGCTTTGTTGTTGGCAGAAACCCTGGAGCACAAGTGGTCCCCTTCCCCTGCTAGCAATGTCCCCAGCAAAGCAGCTGTTCCTGTAGGATGTGACATGGTCACTCATGCAGTTCCCTGTCCCTGCCCTGTGCAACTGAGGCCATTGGGCTGTGTGTGAAGCACTCTGCAAGTGCTTAGTGACACGCAGTACTGAAACCACAGCCCCTGTGTCAGCACAGACTGGCAAACCCTATGAGGGGGTCAGCCTGTGCCAAGCTGGCATAGACTGGAGGTGAAATAATTTTGATAGCCAATGAGAATCTGCTGGATCTTAGACACTGTTTGGTGTCCCATCCCCCCGTTGCCCCCCCGCCCCAGGAAGAACAAAACCAGTCTCAAAAATACTTTGTGAATTGCATTTTGGAAAAAAACCCACTATACAAAACCAAAGCAAAACCTAACTATGTTTGATCAAACCCTTGCATTCTTTTTGCTCCTGGATTTATTTTTTTTTTAATATGTTTTTATTTTAGTTTGTCGTTTTTACAAACAGTGGGTTTTGGTGGAGCTCTGGACACATCAAGCGAAGGCTTCATCTTGTGGGAAAGCACTGTAGGCAGTTCTTCACACAAATCTCCATGTAGCTTTTTCCCCACCAGCATGAATTCCCCTCTGTGGGCCAGATGTCCTTTTCTCCTCACACAGATGAGTGTTGATGTAGCTGAGGAGCTGGTCCCGCTGACAGCACCGAGATTTCTGGAGTCACTGCTCGCTCACAAGTGTGAAGTGGATTGCTCTCTGGCTTTGGGCAGATAAGCAGCCATAGGTTTTTGTTGCCCTTGTGCCTTTTTCCCAGCTTCAGAAATCTTTTAATTAGGGGATAAATAAATAGCCCACATAATTTCTTTTTTTTTCTGTACTGAATTGTCTTTCCTTTGTCCCAGGGCAAACATACTCAACGCAGCTGTAAAGAAAGCGGATGCTTACCCCAAAGTCTTTAAATGAGCATGTATATTCTACTATGACCTTTACAGTAATCATTCATCTGCCTTTTTATCTGTCATCCGAGTGACTGCTGCCCACATCACAGCTTTAACTCTGCCCACCTATGGAAACTGAACTTCAGAAGCAGTATGCTCTCAGGTCCCACTCGGGTGAGATCTGCTGATTTCCATCAGGTTTCTTTAGGCAGAACCTGTATTCCTTTCAGTTTTCCTAAGCAAGCACAGGAGAAACTGTTGTGTGGAGCTCTTATCTCAGGGGAACACTCGGGTTTGTCCATGCAGGAAACAAACTGAACAGATTTTGAAAGATAGGGATTTTGATCTTCTGTAAGCTCCTTCTGTGCTCTGACGAAAACCTGGCGTTTCTGGGGGTGTGTGCCTGGGTTTAAGGTTGGCAATCATTATTGAATACCCTTCCCCTGCACTTGGACCCTCTATCCCTTCCCAGTGTTTTTGCAGCTTGCAGCCCTGCCTCAGGCTGTTTGAGCTTTTGCTGCTTGCCGCACCTTCTAAATACCAAACGTATTTGGGACAGTGCGGCAGAGATGCTTCCCAAAAGGGACTTGCTGGACTCCTACCCCCAGAAATTGCACAGTATCAATGTCTTCTAATGCAATGTCTATCAATGTCTCCTAATGCAGAAAAAAAAGAAAAGAAAAAAAAAAAGAAAATAAAAAGAAAAAAAAGGGAAAAAAAGAAAAAAAAAGGGGGGGGGAAAGGAGAAAAAAAAGAGAGGAAAAAAAAGAAAAAGGTTGAAGATTGTGAATAAAATGTCCCATGAATCGTAAGTAACACATCTGCTTCCCAGATCAGACATTTTGACAATAAAACCTTCTGTCACTTTCTTTAGGTTTCTGTATCCTGTATCATTACATTCTGCAGTGGAGAGTTTAGGTACCAAGACAGAGGTGAAGAGCTCCAAAATGAGCATGCTTCGCTCCTTTTGCTGCTTTCAAGGATACTGAAAACACCCAAAGGAATTTAGTTTTTCTAGGATATTTCCTTCTCCCACCTCTGCATAAATACCCTCCTCTTCCCTTGAAAGGAACACATCCATAAAGAAAAAGTTTGTTTAGAAAGTATTTGTAACATGGCTTCATGTTTTCTCTGCTAGGATGTGTTTTAGCTTGGATTTAGCTTAAGGAAATAAGAGGCATGGAAATAAGCAGTTTTTTTCTTCTGGCTTCCTGTTTCCCCTAAATAACTTTTGAACCCTTTGGTCAACTTTAACCAAAGCTGGGAAAGATCTCATGACCTGAAGGAAATAAAGTTCTTACACATCTTAGAAATGAGAGGTAGCAGAATAGATAAAAGGCACCAGAGCTAGTGCCCCCATGGAGATAAGGGCAGAAACGTGGGCTCAACGGGAGTAATTTCCAGAGAATCGCACGAGAAAGAAATGCCATTAATGAGAAGCTTTGTTTAGAGGTCACGACTTCCTAGGCCTGAGATAAGTGTATCTTATTAAAATGAGATAAACCACCTTAAGATACAGGCCAGAGGAGCCAGATCTTTGTTCTCCAAGCCTCTAGAACAACTTACTGCTTTGGTAAAGTGTAATATTTACTTCTACTGGGTGGTTTGTCACCTGGCTCTGTCTGAGCCAGCTCTCTTGTGTGCATGTTTGGTAAGATGTGAGATGAGACCTGTGTTGCTGTCTCCTGAAGAGCCGAATTACTGGGAGCAGCCTTAAATTTGCTGCCAAGCCTACAAGTGGTAGGGCTGGGTACCTTCCAGGCTTCCCAGAGAGATGGAAATAGACCCATTCATGTCCAAACGAGATCAACAGTGACTGAAAGCCACGGCTCTCTGAAGGCTATCCAAACTCCATTAATTAGTGAGTTGGCAGTTGCATTTGGGAACCCATTTGGCAAATGGCTACTACTATTGATACTTAGGTGTGCCAAATCTTACCAGGAATGAGCGAGCAGGCATGGAAAATGGGCACCTCTACATCCCTAAAGAGTGAACCAGATATATTCTTTTATTTCAGGAAGATGACTAATGCCTTCTTTTGTTTTTTGTTGTTTGTCTTTTTAATGTGGTAGGTCTGTAAGTAACATGGGGACCCCATGCTAGAGGTCCCGTGGGAAGAGTAGCAGGGTACCTTCTATGCTCTTCTCTGTGGCAGTCTTCTGGGTTTTAATGCTCCCTACCTAAATCTTACCAGTTTCCCATGCTTCTGGTATTTCAGTGTGGACGGTGTATCATGTACGTTCATTATGGAGAGTACTCTCCATATCCAGTAGTGGTGGGATAGAAGATGCATCCAGTTTTCTGATATTTGTGATACTAAACACGTAGGTGATAATCTTAATGATTTAAGTATGTGTCCTTAGCAGTGTGGAACTTGGGTTCAGCACATCTTTTGTCTTTGGGTTTCAAAAATAATCTAAAAAAAAAATCTTTCCTGGTTATCTTTCGGACATCTTTTGTAAACAGTAAATTCAAGAACAAACTTTGTAAAGCTCTTAACCCTAACCTTCCTTACAAGCTGCAAAGGTCAAATTACCAATTATGGTCTGTGTTTGTTTTCATCCTCTGGGTCTCACTTTTCATGCTTGTTTTTGCTCCCAGGGAATCTGTGAGGCTCTTAGATCAGGTTTTGTAGAAGAAGAGAAATCCATTCCTTTTCCAAACACCCACCATCTAAAGAAGGCAGGGGAGTGCAAGTATAACTTGTATTTCATAACACATAAGTGGCAGGTTTCAAGCCAAGGTTTACAGAAGGAGAAGTGAATTAATTTGTACGGGATACTTGCTCTCTAACTCCATTATTTAAAACATGTTTTCTGTGCCCTCCAGAAGAAACCCATTGGGTGAGCAGCTGCTTTGCATCTTTCAGGTGGAAGAAGCAGCGAAGTCATTCCAGTCTGGAGTGGAGGCTGTGGGACCAGGTGAGAAGGTTCAAAAGCAGGCATGTAGGGAGGACAAAGTTTCATGAATCATGTCTCTGGCAGGGGCTGGAAACCTGTTGCTACTATGATGTAAAGCCTTGAGGGAAAAGGTGTTGAAGTGACAAACCACGAGGATGACTTTAGTGGCAGTACTTTCAGTACAGCTTGCATCAAGAAAGGTTGAAGATGGAAGAGACAGAGAAAAGAACACAACAGCTCAAAAAGGAGAGAAAATGTCCTTTCAAAGAACTATGTTTCCTATTGCTTCTCTGTGGGATACCGGTTTAAAGCCTAGCCATAGTTAAATAAAGCCTGTTTTCCTGTGTCTCTCCCTGGTGGATAACCGATTAATTCAAGCTTCCCAAGGGTACTTTTACAGTGAGGACCCCGACAAGGTTCCTCTCCTCTATCCAGCCACTCATTTTCAGTAGGGGTAGCAGCATAATAGATTTGAGACTGCCTGTCTACTGTCAAATGTCACTGCAGTCAGCTACGGGGTCAACATTTTTAGAAGGAAAACAATCACCTCAAACACACCATGGCAACTTATTTCCTTATAACAGTTCAACACACTTGAATGAGTTAAGTACTGTATGTTTCACTTAAAAATATAGCATATTTAACTTCACTTTTTTGAGCTAAAACCATGCCAGAAATGGCTTTTAGTGGACCAGTAACTGTGAGAAGAGCTCTGAGAAATGTTGGCAGTGTATCTTGCTGTTGGCTAATGTTTTGGTTCCCTTACTGGGGCAACACGCTGCTTCACCTCAGTAATGACTTCTTTGGGAGACGGTGGTACTTCTGGGGAGCTGGTATTTGAATAGGCGGTTTGAATATTTGATAGCATAGTCCAAGGTGTTTGGGTGAACTGGTCATTTAAAAACAAAATCAATAGGCATGCATCTCTAGGGAATAGTAAACAAAGTTGGAGTCATTCCTAATTATTGGGATACAGCTCTGTCATCAGCTCCTTCTCTAGATACTATTATTTATAGAAATAATTATTATGCAGCATTTAAATTTGGGATACGCACGGTTCTTTAATTGGGGGCTGAGCTTGTATTTGGTGATCTGGATTCCTATCCTTACTCATCTGTCTATCATTTATAAAGATTATATATCTGGAACGTGACCTGTGCATAATTACAATTAATTAAGTCACCAGCAGTATGCTGAAAAACTTGCATTTAAATCAGGGGTTGAATAATTAAAGCAATTAGTTAGAACTGACTAGCTGTAATACGGCTTCTTGAAAATATGGAATAATTGCTAATCTTCTAGGCAGAGATGGACAGAACATCAGCCTGGTATTTAATTTTGTAAATATGAATTAGGTGAGGTCGTACAAGTATGAAATCCTTTTTTAAAAAAAAAATTTCAGAAACCTTACGGACTGGTAAACAATGTGCAACCCAACGGGTTGTTTCAGGGCATGATAAATTTAGGATGTCCACATGAGTCCTCAAGCTTATTAAACCATTTCCCCCTCTTGGCTTTCATAATTTTTATTTATAATCCATAATTTGTGTGGTCGGGACAATGCCATTCAGAGAGTAACAGTCCTCCTTCCACACCCTGCTTTCCAGTGCGTGTCCGTACAGCTGGATGCAAGCTGCAGCACAGCAGGCTACCCGTGGCCTCCTCACCTCCCTTAGCAAGCTCCCTGTTGATTATTTATTTCAGGAAGGTGTGAGGGAACCTACCACCCACGCTTGGCAAACTCACCACCCCGTCACTGCGCGCTCATTCGCAGGCTGTGCCTGAAGCAAGCAAGCCACGTGTGGGAGCAGTCAAGAGGAGGAGATCAGCTAATTTGGACAAACCAGACCCAGCCTCCTTTTCCTCCTTCCTAACTTTGTCTGGGAGTGAGGAGGGGAAGGGGCTTGTTCAGGCCCAGCCCAGCCTGCCTGTGCTTTGCTTCCAGGTAGATGGCCTAGATAGGGCAGCCCTTCAGCCTGATGGGAGCACCCTGCCTCTACCTGGGGAAAGGCGGGTGACTCAGGGCGAGATGTAAATGGGAAGGTGTTCAGGTGTTCAAGCAAACCAGCCCCGTTGGAGGAGAGCCTGCCCGCAGCCTCGCGGGGCAATGGCTGGGTGTCTTACTCAACGCTGTCATCAGGTCATGATGGGTGATACTATCTGCTTCTTTCCCAATTCGATTGCTGAAAATATGTGTCATGATACTCACAAGTATCCATTGGGCACCCTTCAGAGAAAGGGCTGGGGACTTCCCAGGGCTGTGGTGGCACCAGCCCCTCCTCTCGCAGTCCCAGCCCAGGGACAGAGGGGGTCTCCATGGGCTGGGGCTTCAGGGGTGAGCTGAAGGTCCTCATGGAGGACGGGTAGCTGTACTACACTTGCCCCAGCACGTTCTGCCTAATGCCTTTTGTGCTTCTAGCTCTTTGGTTCTCTCTGTAGCCAAGACTGTCACTTGGACTGGCAAGTTTTTGTCTGTATGGTCAGGCGTAGGGGGTAGGATGTGCAACAGCCACACTGTGAGGAAGGTGAGCTTACTGTTAAACAGCCTTGATTTTACACAGATTTTTGTTTTCCTGTTAAAAACCTGCTGTGTTTGTGGAACTGGAGGCTGTTATACAAGGTAGTTTGGTTCAGTTATTTAATTGAAAGTTCATTTAAATGATTTATTACAGGAGCTTAGCTTTCATGCTTGTAGCCCAAGAAAGTTAAGAGGATATTGCCAAATTTTGCTCTGAGGAGTACACACGCATTTTCCAGGACTTGGATAATTGCTTTCTATGTTCTTTCTATGTCTGTTTATTCAGGGGGTTTTCCCCCTCCAAAACTCCCGTTGGAATGAAGCACTCTGAGACTGCGACTTGCGTGGAAGTTTTGCATGTTTGGCATATGCACAGAGCAGCATTGGTGGGACTTTAACCCATGTCCCCATCCCAGAGCTCTGCTGAAGTAGGCTTCGTGCTTCTAAAGCAAACAGAATGATTCTGAGTCTTGTAGGGGGGGGGAGTGGAGAGGAGGAGGGGTGGCTTCAAACCAGTTTGGGGATATTTTTAGAAGCTGATAAAATGACGGTTCATAAAACACCAATCAGCAGCTCAGAAGAGGAAATAAGGAGAGCAGGAGACTTTGGGAAAACATTACTGTATTTTTAATGATCAGCCCTTTTGATGTTGTCAGCTCGTACCTTAACCAACGGGAATAATTGTTTAACTTCCTTCCTACTTAATGTGGTCATTTTATAGCTTTCTGAAATGGCTTTTGCTGGTAACACACACAGACCATTTACAGCCGGGGCTGTGACACATGTGGTGCTGGCCCAGGGGGAGGGTGTTTCGGCCTCACAGCTGCCCTGGCAGCACGCAGAAGCATCCTTCCAGATACCTCCCTGCCTGCTGCCCATCCTGGGCAGCATCCCCTCATCTCCTCCTCCTTCTCCTGGCCCTGCTCCCTGCAAAGTGACCACCCAGTTCCCCTCCTGAATGTGTGCGGAAGGGCAGTGATAGGCTTCCCTTCACCCCCCAGCCCCAGGAGGTTTTGCCCAACTCCCTGCAGAAGTGAGGGCTGCAGGAAGGCAGGGAGAGGGAACAGTGTCTTGCCTCCATTTTTATGGGGCCAAGCATCTCCAAAACTCCAAAACTCTTCTTGCACTGTCACACAGCATTTCTTGAAAAGCACTTCTCCCTTGTGCCTCTCTGCTGCTCTTCTGTTATTTTTAAGGAGAAATTGGCACTTGTTAGTACTTATTACGAAAGCAAAGACCCACTTCATGAGGTTGGGCTCAACTTTCTCCACCATTAGAGATAGGACATGGGCAGCTATGCCCACCCTGGGCAGTTTGTTGGACTGCAGCTCCCTCTGGGCTTCAAGGCACACTGTTTTCCACAGGAAGTCCACCTCACAGAGTCCACTGAAATGTCAACGTGCTGGGGCTGGAACGTGCCCATATATGGTATCGGCACATGAATAGCCATCTGCTGAGCCAGAGAGGAAGGCCGAGCCCTCTGCTCCTCTGATGGCTCCCCAGCCAGCAGGACGGGACGTTCTCTTTAGGATGGGGCAGATTTGCAGGTGCACTCCACAGCTTGCTAGCAGGTCCAGGAGACAAACGGCTTTCTCAAAATGAAAAGCAAGGAGGAAGCATGTCCAAGTTTGCCAAGATAAGTCATCAGTGTAAATGGGAATAAATAGAAATAACCCCTGGGAATAAACCCCAGGGGTTGAGGGGTACTCAAATGTGCAGAAGTGTACAGGTCTAAAATTAAAGCAAGACTCCATCATCTTCTACATTGTAAGCTCAAGGCAACTTAGTCAGCCTATTATCACTCAGTTTGCCCAGTCCACACCTGTTGAATATCTGGCTCTCTATATGAAGCCTAAATATTTTCCTCTTTTTTTTTCCCCTCTATTTCAATGGTACTGATGGCCTAAGGCAGGGTGTGCTCAGCTCTTCAGGTAAAAGTATCTTAGGTTAGTGTTGTCTCAGAATTTTTTCACATCACTTACAGTCATATAGAAAGGAAAGAGTTAATATTCCTTCAGTTGAAACTTTTATGTCTTCATGAGTTAAACCTACTGAGAAGGCAACCAAAATATGATGCTGCCCATGGTGTGCTCCCTGTTCAGTATGACAAGTGGCAGGACAGCACAGGGAGAGATCATGATGCTCAACAGACTCCCAGAATGCCATAGAGGTGGTCCTTAGGATGTGGATTTTTCCACCACAATGTGGAAAGAAGCTCAGATAAAACAAGCGGTCCGGCTTCCTTTGCCACTGGCCCCCAAAACGGTGTTCTGAGGCTCTGACTCCAAGTGGTGGGAGATGAGGTGGGCCACTAGGTCAAGGAGATTCACATTCATCCCCAGAGCTCCATGGAGCCTTAGCAGTAAGAGTAATATTGAAAGGATGATATTCTTGTGCATACAGTTTTCCTAGAGAGGGAATTCAACCCCTGGAAGAAAGCTGGGTATCCTACAAGGAAGTTCTGAGAAGTTGCCTAAATACAGGTTCCTTTGTCCATACATCCTCTCCTGAGAAAACAGGGCTATTCTGGGATTGCAAAAACAATGGCGCAGATAACGTACTTAGCCCTACAGAGCCCCTGTATGGCAGAAGAATTTCCAGGTAGCAAAGCAGTCAGCTTTACAGACCCTTTATGTTCTTCACGAAGTACAGAGGGGCTGCTGCAAGCATCAGAAGAGATTCATCTGAAGGAATCATCCTTAGGCTGGGAAGGGCCCACCACTCCAGCAGTGCAACGTGTCTGTTTCAGTGCCCCATCATTATTAACAGCGGAGGTCTGGGGGTGCCAGGCCAATGCAGACCAGGAATGATACGTCATGGAGAAAATGGCCCGTTTTGAGAGACTCACATTTCTTGTGGCTTTCCCTTTTCCCAGTGACGCAGTGAAGGACATCTGCTGTGGGAAAACTGTAACCCCTGGGGAATTCCTCCACGTGCCAATAAACTCCAGCCTGACCGTTCACATCTCTCTATATTTGTAAACATTCTTAGCATATCTCCTCTTTGGGATACATACAAGCTGTCCTGTGTGAAGATGCTGTTATATTACTGCTGGCTGATTCAGTTCATCAGATGTTTTATTGTGCTTGTCTTGTTATCATTGTCATCAAATAACTATCAATGAGAATTTTTGGGGTTTGTTTTTTTTTTATGATAGCTGGTGAATATTGTGTTGGAGGGGAAAATAAAATTTTAAGTGGGAATTTTCTAATCAAAGTCAGCGTTCTTTGTTGTTTGTAATCTCTGGAAGGAGACGATGCGCAAATGAAAAAGGACAGGTAGATGGATGAGTCAGTGTAAGTACTATCTGATGCTTTTGAAAGAAAGACTTCCGATATAAACGCCTGGGTGATCTGATGAAATTTACTACACATACTCATGATAAATTAATTTTTTAGACTATTTATGTCTGAGCAATCTTTGGAGACCTTCTTATTGTGCTGCAGTACTAGTGGACCACATCTTTCAGATCTTCCATATGAGCAAAGACAGGGATTATAGTATGTTGGGGTTTTTTTCTTTTTCCAAAATGGAAACAATTCTAAAACTGTGCGTAAGCGTTCATTCATGCTTAGCTATGTGTAACTGGATTTAGAACAGTAATCCTGACAGTGGTTTTTTTCCCCTCTAAAATGCATATTTTCCATTAAGTAGTGTAGCTAATGAATGATGTTACTTGTATGATGTTTTTTTTCCAGGTTACCAATGAATCACTTCAGGCTCTGACCTTATCTGATCTTGCATGTTCAACAGGGCTGGGACTAATCAATAAATGGTGAGATTTCATCACAGAGGCCGTGGGTGCTGCAGGAAGCAGTTTGGTGATTAAATACTTGATACTCTTTCTCTCAACCATTAATGAAACTCTGCCCCATTGAATTCCTAGTAGGATTCTGTAGCCTTTTGGATGGGATGGAAAATTGTGATCTCCACTGCTCATCATTCAGTACTTTTTTGTGGCATTTTTTTATGTGTGAGCACGATAGTGAGTACTATTCATCCAAGGCAGTGCTGGCCAAATTCCAGTTTTGATAATTGTTTTCTGCCTAGCTTCCTTTGGTTTCAATGGAGACTGTTACTCTTCTTTGTTTCTTAGCCCAAGGTGTATGAGTGCTTCTCAGGCCAGGGCCCGGAACCCCGCCTAGCAGAGTGGGGGTGTGATTCTGCTGCCTCTAAACTTTATCAAGTATTTTTACATCTTCTCAAAGGGCTCCCTCTGCGACCAGCTGATAGCATCATGTGGAAACATCTGGACAGGGTGAGCCTTTCAGCTTCCTGGGCCGGAAAGACTTTAGCTATTGAGGTGCACAGATGCAGTCTGATCTGCAGTTTGATGTTTAGATCATAGACAAAACTTATTCTTTTTATTTTCCTCCTGTGACAGCCTCTGGGAATTACTACTGTTGGTGTTAAAATGCTCTGTAAAACAAAGGGATAATGTCTGAATGCCTTTCTTGTTTGTTTGTTTGTGATATGTGTAAAGACAGATTGGAAAGCTCCCAGTGCTTGTTGGTGGCATTCTCTGAAAGTCTCCATCTCCCTCCTCCTCTTGAAGAAATATAGGGAATTTAGCAGCTGATCTCTCACCCCACCTCCTCACTTCGTGTTCCAGCACTTCGCATTCAAGAACAGACAATGTCTGGGATACTTCTCTGGGATAACAGGGAATTGAGGGTTGAAGGGGGCAAAATTTTGATATTTCTGGTATTTCTGAGAATCATGGACTCAGTTCCCAGTCAGGAGTATATGCTGTTAAAGTGAGCAATAGCTTTTGGAAAAATCAGTGCTCCCCTTCCCCCCAGGTAAACCAGTCAGGTTAGGAAAATAATTCAGATTATGTCTGTACATCACAAAAGAGTCCAGTTTCAGTCCCCAACTCCTCCCTTCCCAGTCCAGCCGCTGGTCTTCCTGGATTGCTTCTTTGCAGCAAGAAAATTCAAAGGGGAGACTAGCTTTCTTGAGCTGGAGCTAGATCTGTGCAGACAAAGCCAGACAAAACCAGAGCAAAATAAACTTAGCAATATCAGATTGGCTCAAGCTGATGTGAGAAAATTTAAATTTCTGTGGGGAAAATAAGAATCCCAGCCCTCTGGCTGAAGCCTGGGCTATGGATGCACACCTTCTCCTGGCTGCAACTGTGTCAAATAGAGCTCATCCATCCAAAATTATCCCTAATCACATCTCCTGGTGGACCTGTTCCTTGGGTAGGACTGGTGGTGGGAGGACTGAAACCTGTTTTAGTCAAAATGAGCAGGTTGCCTTGCACAACACATGCACAGCCTTTGCTAACTGGATCCATGTAGTCTTCAAGGAAGGTCTACCTTGCCCTCCAGGTGCTTCAGTATGTTTCATCTTGAGCCCAGTGACATGACAGTTCTATGCCTCAGCTTTCTTTAGCATTGTCTGTCAGACAAGCTCTGAAAGGCAGATTAGATTGCTTTTTTTAATTTTTTTAAATTCAGCTGAAGCCACTCATTGGTGTGGAGGAGGACCAGTCTCTCCTGTCCCCTGCCTGCATCAGGCAGTGTCGGGCAGCGTCTGCACTGTGGGAGCGGTGGTGCTGCCAGCCCCTCGCCAGCTGCGTTGGGTGGATTTACAGACTGGGCATCCCTGTCCCTCAGCTTCCCAACGCCTCCCTGCAGGGTTGTCCTGTTGAGATTGTCTGGGCACACACTGGTTTTGCAGGGTATTGTGGCCTGGAGAGTGACAGTGGAAATTTTTTTTCCATGTGTCTTACATGCCACACCAACATACAACAAGAAATAGAAACCTGCTCAGGGGCCGGAGAAAGGTCACAGCTCCCCAGCTATGCTACAATGATACGAGCATAGATCATGGGCAGTCCTGACTCTCAGCAGAGCAAGCTCACCTCTGCTTTTACATGGCCATGGAAACCCTCTTCAACACTCTCAACCTGTAAGAGGAAAACAGCAGTGTCTTGTGTTTAGACGGGAAACTGAGTCAAAGAGGCTAAGCAACTTGTGTGTCTGCCTAACAGAGTTGAGAAGTGAGCCTGGACCTCCTTCCAATACCCCTACAGCACACCCCTACATCAGAGCTACCCAGGGACTGAAAATGTTCAGATGCCTGAAGTGATCCCCGGTGCTCAGAACTAGTGATTTCCTAGTGCACAATCTCCTGTAGTTTTTAAGTCATGTCTTTATTTTTAGATCAGCTCTACCTCAGCCATAATTGCATTTGTGCCAATCAAGTATGTGGTAATTCTCATAGGTCTCTGACTAGTGTAAGAATTAATTTGTGGGTTTGGAAAAGGCAGAAAGGCAGGTGTTTCACAGCTGCATGTCACTGAGGTTTTACCTGCCTTGTAAGGCTACTGAAAGGTGACGTCCCAAGAGAAGAGAGCAGCAACAGAGGGCACTTCACTTAAGAACTGGTGGTTCAGAGTTCTTCTGTACCCTCTCATTTCAGAAGAGGTCCTCTGGTGCTGACCATATCTTAGCCCTAACTCTTGACACGGAGCATGTATTTAATGCTGCTTTATTAGACAGTCAGGAGCGTTTGTGGGATTGGTGTGGGAGTATGAAATTGTTTTCTGATGAGGAATTGAGTCAAAGTTTGTTGGCGTCTCATGTAGTGGCTGTTTATATGTAAACTTGAAACTAAACCAAGCAAATGGAGTGAAACCATCCAAGGCCTAAAATGTCATCTGGCAGTGAGGAACACTGCAAATACCAGATTAGGAGAGCCCAGAACCAGCTGGCTGCTGTTCATACTGAAGTGAGTGCTCACCAGACGTCCAAAAGCTGGCCCATAAAGCCTTTCTAAACTCACTCGCTTAAGCTCCTATGGTCACTGCTACTCATTTTAGGATCACAAACAAGCATGAAGGGTGCTTCTGTTTAGCTCCAGGAAAGAAGTCAGGGAAAATAACACAAACGTCAACAGTTTTAGCATCCTTTCTTCCGCGGTTCACAGCAAAGACACAACTTCTGCTGCCTCTGTAGTCAGTTGCAAAGTTTTTGCTGGTTTTCATCAGGACTAGGGAGAAACCAAAACATAATGACAAGTCACGAAGGCTATATTCAAGACTGACGCATGCTCCCTGAGAGCTGTGGTGGTTGAAGAGGTTCTCACCTCCTCTAGCTGTTTTGCTCCTACCCCACTGGTTACTGATCCCAAAATGGTGCCAGCAGAAGGGAATGTGAGACCATTCTCCGCTTCACAGCCTTTGCATTACCCAGCTTTTCTGGGAAACAAGCCTGTTCTATGCTGTGGGCTGTGAGCTGGAGCAGGCAGGCTACTAAGACAAGCATGTATGGCTTCTGGCACCTCCACTTGTGGGGTGGCCATCTCTAGCAGAAGAGCGGGCCAACCAGATGGGAGGGATAAGAAACCAACAGCAGCAGGGTTTGTCAGAACCCATTGTCAGACCCTGTCGTTATCCATTGTTCCCTTTACTGAATGCAGTTGTGCTTACTGCATGCCTCCATACTTGGTTCGACTTAAAAAATTAGACCTGGAACACAATGGACAGAGCTTGTGGGTCAGGAAGTGTTTCTTTTTATACATTAAAACACAAGAGGCTTTGTTGTTGTTGTAGCAGCAATATCCTGGTGCACTTGCTGTGATGGTGGCTGAAGGAAGTTTCATTCTGAATATAGCTCATCTCACACTAAAAACTTAACGCTTTGAGGCCTGGAAGTAATCATCACATGTGAAACCTCATGATGGCTCAATGTCATGAGAAAAGATGAGTTTTAAAAGCCACCTTTGAAAGGTTATCTGTAAACCAAATCTTGCCCAACTTTGGATGAGAATTTGCACTTATGTGACTCCAGTTTGATGAAGTTGTAAGTAAAACCAGAAGTGGAACTTGCAACTACAAGCAAACATGTTTTTGCACTGTCCTTCAGGCAGATTAGTCATGTAACAGCTCTTGTATAGTGTAGCTCTCAATAATGTCTTTTTTTGGGGGTTGTTTTTCTTGATGCTACTGCACCTTAGGGTTTCTTCAGCTACAAAACCTCACTGTTCTTGGCATCCTGCTCCATGACATTTATCTGGAGCTCTTGCAACATTCTGTGACATTAGTTTTACCATTGACCATATAATTGATCTTACCTAGTTTCAAATGTGGCCATCGTATAATTCATTATGGCCCTTTTTGAGCACTGGCATTTGCCCATCTATGCAATATGTATCTCCATGTATTTTCTTTGCCCCGTCCCTGGAAGTGTTCAAGGCCAGGTTGGATGGGGCCCTGGGCAACCTTGTGTAGATCTAGGCCTGAGGTTGGTGGCCCTGTCTGTGGCAGGGGGATTGGAGCTCTGTGATGCTTGGGGTCCCTTCCAACCCATGCCATTCTATGATTCTATGATTCTATGATTCTGATTCTATGATTCTATGATTCTTTAGCTGTAAGATCCATCACTTGGGGTTATATTTTTTGATCATCATAAAGTGTGAAGATCAGAACGTCCCAGAGCAAAGAGAGAAAGAAGAGTATGGAAAGTATGATGGAAAATAATAAAGAGGAATTGTAGGCTGTGTTGTCTTTGTGAACTTAGTAGACTGCATATGTTTTAATGTATTTCTTTTCTTCTAGTGATGCTTTTAACAGACGGTTAATTTACAAGTCAAAAACTTAAAGCATCCACTAGTTGATCCTCTCAGTCCAGAGGCCTCTGTGGATCATGCAAATGTGGTCTGTAGAAATTCTCTTCAGATGAGAGTCTGTGGGGCAGAGCGACTGGCAGATCTGTCTTGGCACCCATTTATTAGCTCTGCTGTGGGTCAAATCACAGTGGCAGGGACTCCTGCATAAAATGGAAAAGTTTCATTCACGCAAAGTGTATAGCAGATTGCCTACAGAAAAATGCAATCCTCATTGTACATTTATAAGCATGGTGGGTGCATTTATAAGAAGAGAGGAGTTTCCTGCAGTTGTCTCCAGGAATTTAAAACGTGGTTTCATTTTTGTTATAATCAAGCATTTTCAGTAAATAGCATAAATACTACAACTGAAGTAATACCTCATCAAATACTGTGAATTTAGATGACACATAAATATAATGAGTTTTCAGCCATGGCAACAGTGAACTATTTTTCACTGGAAAACCAAGGCTTTTGATGCAATTCACTTAGCATTTCCATTTTAACACTTCCTCAAAGCTAGTTGCAGCAGAAAACAGAAACTTCGGCATGCTTCTTCAAATGGAGACACGAAATAGTCAAGATCAACTGCTACAAAGCCACAAAATCCCTCCAGGACAAAAATGCAACCTTTTTTTTCAGATTGCTGTCAATGAAAAGGGTACCTCTTTAAATTTACACTGATTTAAATCCAGTGTAATTAACCAAAGTTGGATTTGATGGCTTTTTCCTCCCAAATAATTTCAGTGTGGATAAGAGCAGCCCCTCCATGAAAGGAGACATGGTCAGTTGGGTCCATGTTGGTTCTGCAGTCAAGGTTGTATTGTGCTGAGACTGCTGAGGGGTTCACCCCAGGGGGTCTCTGCAGGAATTTGACTCATTTTACGAATTTTTACAGGGGTATTATCTCAGCACACAGGGTAGCTAGGGGAAGTCTTTAACAGCTAGTTGTACCCAGAAAGAACAAAGTTGCCAAAATTGTCTTGTTAGCAATGGAAACTGTGTGCTAGCTAAAACTTTAGCCTGTGCTTCCTGTAGGGAAGCTAAGACTGGTTTAAAAGGTACTAAATGCAAGTAAAGATCTTTATATCTAAGTAGGCCTCAGCTGAAAGGCAACACTCAGGCTATATATTTTGCGGTGAGGACAATCCCCGAGTATTTCTTTCTGGACTACTTATTTTTGTTTCATTTATTAATAGCTTCACTGGAATTCCCTTTATAATCAGATTTGGGGGGAATAACAGTATCCAGAAAAAAGCCAATATAAGCAACCTCCCACCCCGTCCTTTAAAAATAAAAATTAAAAATAAAGTCCACCAATAACAGTTTGTTCTTTGGTAAGGGGCTAATGGGATACAGGACTTGGCATGCTGAAACAGAAACTGGAATGAAGATATTATCATAAAAATCACCTAAATCTTGACTTCATTAAAACCTATTTAATAGGATCAACATTTTTTCCTGGCCAAAATTTCTTAAGTTATGTAATAAACTCTGCGTGCCTTATCCTCCAGGGTTATTTCCACACTCCATTAACAGGCTATAGCAGGTTTGTAAAATATGCAGCATGGTATGGTGTGTACCTGGGAACAAGGAACAGAAAGTTCTTTTAGAGATTGTATGTACATATGTCTGTAGGCTGCATGAGCTTGCCTAAACAATTCACACCATTATCAAGAAGATCTTGGCAAAAACAAGAGAAAAAGAGATTCAGCAAGTTACATAACAAGCACATATCTCTTTCCTTTTTAAGCGACGGCTGTTTCCACTTAACAAATGATATTTGAAGCATTTAATAAAAACTGCTAACAAAATCAATTCCTTTGGTCTCTTCAGGAATGGAATTGATCTCATGTAGGATGGTAAAACCTGAGCTTCAGTTGGCTAATCTTCTGGGTAATTCCAGATATTTGCATTCCTGGAGATTTCAAAATCTGTATTTATAAATATTTGATGGTGAGAGGTAGATACAGAAAGTGTTAAATTAGTAAGAGAACTGGAAGAGCAAATAGGATTCTTTTTTCCCAGGCTGAGACAGACCTGACCATACTGTAATTTCAGGGAGCAAGCCACCTGGAAATCCCTCCCCACCCCAAACAGCTACTGAACGTGCAAAGATGTGGTATTTCTGGATGTATGTGGCTATTTCAGAATATTGGAGATGATCAGATACATTCACAGGGTGGGTGGGTGGGGGGAGGTGGGGATGCTGGAGTTCCAACCTGGTTGCCTTTCCCAGAAAGCTATATTCACTTTAGGAAGATTTTGCCTCATTTCTTCCCCCTCAGATGCAGCAAACCCAAGATTTTTGGTAAAAGTTACAGAAGTTGAAATAAACTGCCTAAATGCTTACAGAAAAGTTTCATTTAGGGGTCAAAATGGGTGTTGAATATGACTCAAATTCCCATGTGGCTGAATGTTTTGACCGAAGCATTCGGTCCCTTGCAGAAGAAAAACCCTACTGCAAGAGGCCAAAAGGCCAGCCAGTTGACTGCCCCATCTCTGGGCAGGGTACACCAGGAGCAGGGTGCAAGAAGGGGACCAGCAGATGCTCACGTTTCCTCCAGCGCATCTCCACGCTCCTGGCCGTTGCTGCACAGGGACTTCCTGGCCCAGAGGTCACACTTGTGTTTTTGTGTTTAATAGCTCACAGCAGACTTTTCTTTCATGAATTCGACTAATCTCTTCAGTTCTAGTTTGGCTTCCATAATATCTGATGGTAACGGATCCCACAGTGTAGCTATGCACGTTGTGAATGTTTGTGTGCGTGTGTGCATGTGTTTTAAACCTATTTCCTCTTCTCTCCTCATCTTGCAGTGTGAGAAGCAAAGCTGGAAAAACCTGTGTTTTCCTCCTCCCAATCATTCCAGCTGTTAAGCTCTCCTACTCGAACTAGCTATGTCACCTTTGGTGCAAGCCAAGGACTTCTCATTTACTGATAGCTATTTTAACCTCATTTGCATAGAAGCCAAACTTCTCTGGTTCTCCTTAATGCTGTTACAAAACCAGATGTGTGTGCGCTCGGAATTTATATTGATATACCTTGTTTTGTGTTACCTTGGCTGTGCTTACTCCTTAGCGGTGGTGCACTTTGGTTTGGCCAATGTCATTACCTCCCCCTGACCATGTAAATCGTCTCTGCTGCTTTAAGCTACATCTCAGAATAACATCTTTGAAAAATGCAAGGCAGACTTGATGGGAGTCTGTCTTTTATGTGCTGAGTTAGCTCCCCTTCTAGCCAAGACAAGAAAGCCCTGGAAGCAAAGCACTTTGTCCAGAGGGGAAGAAGTCTCTTCTATCCCTTTCCCACAGTTTTTGCTGAGTTACAAGAAAAGTCACTTACATAATCTATGGTCAGAAAGCTGGGCTGGAATGCTTTTGGGTGACTGGAAGTAGAACAAAAAGGAAAATAAATAATTTAAATTTCCCAGCTGACCCCAAAATGAAAACCTCACATTACATTGGCTCTTAACTGCATGGCCACTGTGTAATTTGGTTTTGTACAGACTCTTTAAATTGAGATTATCTTTATGTAACTGTCATTCATTTGTGTATGGGTTTCCTCATAGAAAATGCATCAATGTCACAGCTCTCATATGTCTAGATACACATTCCTCAATGCCTTTCTCCAGCTCTGCATAGAGACCTGTTCTGCTTCTCCATGACACCTCCCTCTGCTCCACCTGTATTTTAGGGGATCCACCTTGTTCTGCATCGAGAGGATTTCTGTCCCTCGGCTATCAGGCCTGTGTGGGAGGGGGAGCCATGGGCAGCTTGGTAGGACCAGGTTCCTCAGACAGGTCTCTCTGCATGTTCCTGGCACTTTGTCATTTTGGCAGTAGGACTGGAACCCCTCACCAAGACATCATCCAAATGCAGGTCCTTCTCCTGCATACTTTCTTGATGCCAAAACCAGAAAGAAGTCACGCTTCATTCTGGAGGGGTGAACTCCCTCCAGCCCAGACTGACCATGTTGACAACTTCAAAAACAGGGGGAAGTTGTGCAATGCAGACTTCCTCTGCATGTGTGCAGTGGCTATCTGGGGGGCTAAGGGTGGGATTCCAGGTGGGAAAAGCACTGTGTTGGCTCTGCTGGGTATGAACTTGGAGGGGGAGGGGGTGTGGTGGTGTTAATTTTTAATTTTATGTCATGCCTGAAAGACTTGGGGAACTTTCCAGAGTACATGTAAACCATAGTCTTGGTCTTCTGGGTGGTCAGTTACCTGTGTGCCAGCATCTCCATGAGCTTCTGACCATGTCTGGAAGTGATCCATAGGTCAATGAGTGTGTTGGGATGTGTGTGTAGGACGGGCAGGATAAGCTGCATTCTGTGGAATCTCCAAAGTCTGGCACTATGCATTTTTTTGTACAGACACTCTTAAAGCTTTTGGTCTGTGCAAGTGAAGACTCATGTCACAACTGCAAGAAAAAACTTGTTACAACAGAAGGTTGGGAGAGCAATTCCTCTGACTGTTTGTGTGGGACTGTTCCCAGGCTATAAATGGTGACCTGCTACTTGCAAATATTAGCTTTGATAAAGCCTTCAGGTCCAAGTTCTACATCGTGTTGTTGAACATTTTAGCACACTGATGACATTAGTGTGTGTCCCATATATTAACTGAACAGAAAGATGTAATTCCCTTACTGGTTGGGATTTGGAATCCAGTAAGCTGTTTTAATGATACCTTATTATCTTTAGTTATTTGTAGACATGAAATAAATTAACATATGTATCAGACAAACACAATAAAATGTTTAGTAGGAATAAATACACATCAGTGTGAATGCAAGGAATAGTACAAATGCAACAGGAATATATAAAAGTACATAATGTGCATATGCTTATATATATGCAAGTCTAAATGCATTAGGTATGTATGTATATAAGACCCATTTTGTATAGAAAACATTAGACACTCAGAAAATGCTTAATTCATCTGCAAGCCTTAAAGAAATCCCTGCATAGCAGTATTATTGACAATAAAGATGGATTTCTGCTTCTGATGCAAAAGTCTCTGCGAGGACTGGAGGAGAGATTTTCTGAGTCTCCTGAGATCGCAGCTAAACTCTGCCGTTGTAGAGAAACTGTAGTTAGTGTGTGCAGCAGAACATGTAATTGGTCCCCAAATTCTCTGCTTCATGAGTGTGGGCTGCTTGTGTAAACTCCCTGTGCCCCTGCACGCAGCACTAATGGTTCCTCGCTCCCCAGCTTCCACCCTCGTCACACTACAAGTGCCTCACAGCGGAAGCGTGACACACTGCTCCCCTAGCCCTCCTGGGCACTTCGACCAGGGGGATCATCTCAGGAGATTCCTATGTCAGGCTGTCTTTGTGGGGATGTCAGGAGAGCTGCTGTCTGGTCCTGCTCCCCAGGCAGGATGCACACTTGCTTGAGCATCCTCGGTCTACATTCTGCCTTGCAGGGTCTATGCTGAGCAGCTCTGAGCACTCCCAGCACTCCAGTGCTGAGCGGGAAGGAGAAAGACCTGGTGCCTGGGAGGTACTTGGTAATAGGGAGACTTACCAAAGGTCTCCTTTGCTTTCTTGACTGAAAGTGGTCTGTTGTCTGATGCATTTTGAAGAGGTGTGATTTTTTGTTCTTCCTGCCCTCAGCTGTGTTTTGGAGCATTGCCCAATTTGGTACGTTAACCTCCACAAACTCATCATGAAATTTTGCCATCATTCGTTCTCTCCTCCTATCCTTCCTCTTTCCCTCCCCCATCCACAAACTCCCTTATTTGCAATTATAGTCATCTTTAGTGGGGAGCAATGGCTTTTTAATTTTCCACAAGAAATGGAAGCGTGCGGTTATTATGCAAATCAGCTTTCTTTTAATTCCCAAAAATTTCCGGTGTACACTGTAATCAGTCACTTTCTACTGTACATTTTACTGTCTGAAATTGTAAGCCTAGACATTAGAAAACCATAATAAATAATTCAGAGATTTCCTTTCAGCTTCATATTCTATTTTGCTGAATGTGTTTGGAGGTGTAAATATCTCTCTGGAGGGAGATAATTTTAAGTTCAGTTTTCTAATTTGATTAAGGAAGCGGCGCCTGCCTGTTGTATCTACAGGCAGGAATTCGAGTGCACCAGGGAGATGTTTAGATATCTGTGTAGGTGTGTTTAATATGGTCTGCCTAATTGTATTTCCTTTTCACTAAGTAAGAAAAGTTCTAATGCAATGAGATTAATCTTCCCATTTCCTCCCACCTCCTTTTTCCTGGTTTTAATTGTCCTGCTCCTCACAGCCACAGTGGCATGCCCTGGTAATGGATTTCAGCGGATCAAGGCACATCCTGGCATAGATGGCTTTGGCCAGCATTGGGTTCTGACCCTACATCTTTCATCCAGGTGGCACCTGATGGTAGCCCAGCCTGCAGTGAAACCATGCAGCCAGGGTCAACCCCAGGCTGACCATAAGTTACTCTGTCAAATGCGATGCAATGCATGGGAATGGTTGAAAACAGGCTGATTTCACTTCCTCTGGTTTCACTGCCTCTGAGTAAGTAAGAAGAGATACCTGCATCAAAGTGTAGCCTCTGTTCTCTCTGCCTTGCCAGTTGTGGTGGTTTAGGCCTGGCTGGAGGCCAGATGCCCACCAAAGTCAGTCTATCACTCCCCTTTCTAGTTGGATGGGGAGAAAATATATATATTGAGAGGCTTAGGAGTCAAGATAAGGACAGGGAGAGATCATCCTGTAATCAATGTCATGGGCAAAACAGACTCAACTTGAAGTGAAGGAAAGAAAACTCTTTAATTTATTATACTACACTGCACACCCAGTGACACCAGAGTCAGATAATGAGAAGTGCAGCCAGATCTTAAAGCACCTCCCTCCCACCCCTCCAGCAGACTTCACTTTAGTCATGATTTTGCTCCCTTCTTCCCCTCATTGTGGCACAGGGAGGGTC
Organism: Laterallus jamaicensis coturniculus; assembly: GCA_022605575.1. Classification (NCBI taxonomy): domain Eukaryota; kingdom Metazoa; phylum Chordata; class Aves; order Gruiformes; family Rallidae; genus Laterallus; species Laterallus jamaicensis. The sequence goes on from JAKCOX010000009.1 coordinate 4,312,651, forward strand.
AGGGACTGGGAAAAATGGGGTCTTGGGTCAGTTCCTTGCAAGTTTGTTTCCTCCTTGGCTAGGAGGGGGGAATTCATTCTTCCCACCCTTCCCCTCCTGCACTATGGGGTCCCACCCGCAGGAGACAGTCCTTCATGAACTTCTCCAGCATGAGTCCTTTCCCATGGGGCTTCAGCTCTTCACCAGCTGTCCTGGCATGGGTCACTGCTATAGGGTGCAGTCATCAATCACAATGTCTCTTAGTCCCAGTCCTCCACGGGGTCACCAGCCTACCCTCAGCAAACCTGTTCTGGCACAAATTTCTCCTTTGCTCACCTCTGTGTCTCTGTCTCTCTCCATGGGCTGCAAGTGCTGGCAGGGGCTTGTTCCAACGTGGGTCACAGCATCTCCTGTATGTCTCCACCTGCTCCAGTGTGGTGCCTCTCCACAGGCTGCAGGTGGGGTCTCAGCCTTTTCCATGGGCTGTGGGGGGACACCCGCTCCACCATGGGTTTCTCCATGGGCTGCAGGGGCATCTTTTTCTCTGGCACCTGGGGTGCCTCCTCCCTCCCATTCCCCAGCCTTGGTGCCTGCACAGCTTGATACACCTTCTCACTCCCTTCTCTGGTGGCAAAAAGCAGCTGCTTCCAGTTTGGGTTTTTTTTCTCCTGTATGTGATTCCCAGAGGTGCTGTGACCGTCGCAGATTGGCTCGGCCTTAGTCAGCAGCAACTCTAGCCTTGAATCAACTGATGTTTATTTTCTGGGGCCTGCAGAGAGCTTCTAGCGGCTTCTTACAGCAGCCATCTTTGCAGCCCCCATTCTCTGCCAGTACCCAGCTACGCAGAATTGCGACACCAGTAACGTAGGGACCACCTGACATGAGCAGGTCTTCTCTTTCCATATGGAGTTGTGGCTAGCAATTCACTGTAACAAAAGAACAGATTTCACTTAGCCCCTTTTTCAACATATTTTGAGGAGGTGAGGGTGATAATTCATTAGAACAAAGATGTCCATGTGATACGTACAGAAAGAGAGAAAACACGGTGTACAACTGTGCAGAAGTACAGGTGGGTTTAAAATTGCTGGGTTTTTTCCTCTTATGTAAGCTAAGGCTTCCTGAGTTTGCTTTCAGAGCCTGAGAGATGAATTTTCTTTATCTTTTCAAGCTATTCTTTGAAACCATGAGAGCTCTAAACCCCAGGTCTTCAAAACAAAACATGAAAATGAAAATCCTCACGTGGCCGATTGGTTTCTGTAACTGGAGCTTGAGGGGGAGGGGGAAAGAGAGCAAACACTGGCATAGCTGCACTGAGATTGCAAATGCTGGCAGCGCTCCTCTGTGCATGGTGGGAGGGGGTGTTAGCGTGGGTGGACTTCTTCCACAAACTAATCCTTACTTATCTTCTCTTTGTTTCTGCAAAAATTGCAAGGGCAGGTGTGCCTACCCTTCATCTCTGATTTTGAAATTCATATTTATCTATGTGGTCCTCCTGAAAAAACCATGTTGCCATCAAAATATGCAAGGTTTGTTGGGTGATAGGATTTTTCGATTGTTTGCTCTCTCGCTCCTGCTGATATCATGACCTCAAAATAGTTCGGGGGAGTTTTGGAACATAAAGGTGAAAAACAAAGTTGGTAGTGATCTTACTAATACTCGACCACACAGACTACCCATGAAGACAAACCAGTTTTGACTGATTCCTTTTTATCCTTTATGCTTTTAAACCATAATTCTATTAATGTACACCCAGTCCTGCTTTCTGACTGCTTCTTCCCAAATCATCTGGAGCTTTTCTGAGGTAAAGTGGCACAGTAGTTCCCAGCAGGTGAAGTGGTGAGGGCATCATGGATAGCATTCAATTTGGATTCCATCTACATTGCCTCTCTTGCTTAGCGGGAAGATGATATAGTGTTGCCCCAAGGCTGAACAATCTGGTTTTACTCACAGTGCTGTGCTCAGTTTAGCCATCCCCATCCCTACTGCAGCTCAATGGTCTTGTTGATCAAACAAGTGGAAGACTGTTTTCTGTCTCCAGTGCCTGTACTGCTAATAAGCTAGTCACTACTGAGGCTGGATAAAGCACTTTTTGAAGAATAGCTAAAACATGCTTCAGTATTACTCAAGCCGTAAAGTCAGTCTAAAGAAGAGCATTTTGGAAAATGCCCCACTACTGCTACGGGTAGAATATGTTTTTTCTTACTCATCACTCAGTCATTGGAGGGCCTGAGGGCTTGGAGGCAGTTGTGAACCCTGGTCTCACATCTATTCTGTCCCCGAGTGCTGCACTATTGTTTGTTCACGTGTCTCAACGCTGATGAATCATGCCTTCCTAGGTTCACAGGGACATAGTGTTAGCAGAAGACCGTGGCATTGCTCACATAGATGACCAATCCTGGAGATTAATGTGCTTTTTTTGAAAGTTTGTTTGACTCCCGACAGGCTGTAGTGTGTTGTCCCCAGCTCTTTCGTTTCCTTGGCTGGTATGGCCAAAAGCTAATTAGCTGGGCACCTCGACCTGCTATAGCCCTATTAAGAAAGAAATCCCTTCTATGCTTGTGGTAAGGAACCTGGGCTTGTTTGAGATGTTCTCTGGGCACATTTGGCATGTGAGCTCTCCAGGGGATTGAAGCTCAATGTCTAGGGAGCAGTGGAGTTCAGGTGGAAGCTAAAGGCACCAGAATGGGGCACTGCTTGGAGCAGGGGGCACCCAGAAGGTTCAGATCCTTTGAGGGGACAAGCATCCTATCTGGGCAGGGGAGGTAGGGGTGCGGGGAGGAGGAAGATATTATTGGGCCATAAACTGTAGGTGGGATTAAATTATTTTTGAATTTCACCCATTGTCATGGGATAGTGTACTCCACAGCGTTTGGCAGCCTCTTGGAAACACCCTATTTTCTGAGGAAGACAACTTCCTTCAAGGCCTCACCCATCTTCCCTTTCACAAACCTTTGTATTTCTTGGTTCTGCACAGGACCAAAATTAGACATGCAAAAGCACCATGAAAAAATGCAGCTGGAGCATTCTTGGCATGACTTGGCATGTGGGAGCAGGGAGATGCGGAGCCTGATAGGTCTCCAGACTTGTTCTGCCGACTCAAGAAGTGCAAGCAGTTGGATAAACATCTGAACCTTTGTATGTTTATCTGAACTGAACTCGAACTCCAAGTAATTTCAGAGTTTACCTAGCAGTGGCTAATAATTACTAGAATGCTTGTTAAAATTGGAAAGTAATCTCAATATTGTATTACTTCACAAAAAGACATAAACAAGCCCCTTATTTAAATCATGGTGGCCCAGGAGTTTGGAGCAGACATTCCTGTCAGCAGACAGTCTAGAAAAGCTTTTGAAGGGAAAAAAAATGTACTCTCCTCTGCTTAAAAAAACTGTTGAGGAACTATGCAGCTGAAAATAAAAAGAGTATGTGATAAAAAGGGAAGCAGAAGGTCTGATTCCAGTTATTGCATATCTTTGTGTATCAGCAATGATGCTATGAAGTTACCTACTGTAGTGGTGTGAAGCCAATATAAGACCAGATTGTGCCCGACACTTCCAAAGGTGGAGTTATATTATCAAAAGAAGGGCAGTCAACAGAGGCTCATTACTGTGAGAAATGTGCTTAGGAACAATATGGTTGGCTTTCTCAGTGAAACACATTATTTAATTAAATAAATAAAGCCTTTTTCGTTATGTAGGATCAGTTGTCATTTACCACCTCTTTAGTGACGTTAAACTTTAACGTGGTAACAGCGTGGTGAGCAGGGAGAGCAGTTTCCACCCACATTGATAAATATTGATCTCGGTGATAAAGAAGAACAAACATTCTGATGAAGAAGTAGGAGAGATATTGAACCTGAGAGGGGAGGGTTTTCTTTACTCCATAGTAAAAAAGTTAGTCTTTCAAGTAAGAACAGGGAAGGGCAAGGGGACAGCTTATCAAAATGTTCACAGGATAATAAATGATCCAACTTCAAACTGGAGTATTTGCCCATTGGCTGAGCACAAAGCCAAAGAGATGATTGGGGTGAAGTTCTGGTCACAGTCGAGTAAGTGGCAGCTTTGCTGCTGACTTGGGAAGGGGGAGGTATTTATAGCTGGAGTGCTGTGCAGAGGCTCCGATGCCCCGTGGAGGTCTCATGTGACTGTGCACTTCTCTGTCTTGCCCAACCTGGCTCTGAGAGTGATTCTGACATTTTAGAAAAGATTGAGTCACTAAGGTACAACAGGCTTTTTTTCTTTTTCTTTTTTTTTTCCCTCTTTTTTTTTTTTTTTTTAAAGTAAGCTTTCCTCTGTGGAGACCCAATTCCCCTATCTACAAGGGGCAACTTTCTGCAGATCCTCCTTTGCTTCAATGAGCTCCATGTGAGAGAGCGTGGCCAGGGCTAAGAAGCAACACTAGAAGCAGGGAGAGTGATGGTGACCTACACGATGGAGTCATGTGCCCTTGTCACATGGCACCACCGCACAGCACTAACCCCTGAGAGGTGAAGGAGGCAAATGAAAACTTTGATGTCTTCAGAGCCCCAAAAGTCCATGTAGGTGGGTTTGTGGATCTGACTACAGGGCCAGAATCAGCAAGTGTGATTTTCACTCTTCAAAAGAGTTAAAGTCTTAACCATGCCTTCAGCACTGAGCCACATGGATACTTGGGAGGTTGGGAGTGGAAGTGAGGACAATGAGGAGAGATTAATCTGACCAAAAAGCAGGTGTCCATAACATCTGTGTCAGAGTTAGTCACCTGCAGTCAGTGGGGAGGTTCAAACACCTGTGGGGCATGATTCATCTTCTTCGGCTGCATGTATGGTTCAGGCCAGATGAACTGCCTCCTGCTAGCTGCTCTCCATTGGCTGTGAAAGGAGCCCTGTGTGACTTGCTATCTGCACAGGTATCTTACCTGTTGACACTTAAAGGCAGGTGACAGAAAAGCTCTGCTTTGGTTTCAGAAGCTAGTCACTTAGGAAATGTATAACACACTGGTAGGAACAAATAAGCAAAGCCTTGATGTGATATTTTCAAAATGTAAATTCTCTGCTTTTCTCATAACTTACTGTGCCATCTTCTAAACAAACCACATCCATCACTTTTCCCAAAAGCACATTTGGATGGTGCCTAACAACTGTCTCTCATCAAATTTGTCTTTCTACACAGGGTTTCTACTGCTCAGTGCAATGTATGTGACAGTGACATACTGCTGCATGTGATGTTGTGATGCAGATACCTTTTTTCTATAGGTCTTCTTAGAGGTACTTACATGGTCCCATTCCCATAACATCTAAGCATTTCATACTCCTTAATAATTTTTTTTTTTAATATACAGATGTTGCTTCTGTCTCCTCTACCTCCTTACTATTCCCCTTGGCTTAGGAAGGACCTAGGGAGAATTATACTTACAGAAGGACTCCCATGGCTTTGAGCTATTCACAGCAGTTCCGTTTGGCTGTCTTCCTCTCTCTTTATTTGTATTTTTAATTTTGCCCAGGGAGGTGGTGGAGTCACCATCCCTGGAGGCATTCAAAAAATGTGTAGATGTGGCACTCCAGGGCATAGTTTAGTTGACATGGTGGTATTTGACTGACAGTTGGACTTGATCTTAGAGGTATTTTCCAGTCATAATTTTCGTCTCATATATAAGTTATAAGTCTGTGGCAAACAACTACAGCTACACCTAACCTTTGCATCTTAACATGTGCCTCTTCTTTGTGATGCAGAGAGGTTTTCCAATTCAGTCATTCTCATCTACCAAGATCTTCCTGATAGTCAGTGAGTTACACCACAGCCTCTAATCTTGTTTGAAGCTTCTGCTGGCTGCTGTCAGGTACTTACTGCAAATGTTCAATGTTACTGTTACATTAAATGAGGTTTTAATCACTGCCATAGATAACTGTAGGGCAGAGGTGGGGCGGGGCAGGGGGGGGAGGGGGAAGAGGGTTATGCCTTAGAAATGGATTTGTGTGGGGATAGTAATACATGTACATTCCAGAAGAATATTTCTTTCCTAAAGATAATGAACTGAGGAGGAAAATGGTGATTTGGAATCAGTGTGTACCTGTATAGCAAACAAGCTATGAGGGATTTGGCTTTCATGGGATTACCTGGAAGAGTTTATCTGTGATGGAAGGTGTGGCTCCTGCCTCAGGAAGTTTTGAAATTATTTTTTTCATAGCTTCAAAAGTCAGACAGAAAGGTGCAGAATAAAATAATCACTTCTTGTTCCAGTTATGACTCTACCTAGCAGAGTCTCATTCTTTCTTAATCTATCAGGTTTTTATCCCTGGAGGTAGGCTCCCTTTGAAGAGCAGCAAGAATAGCCATCATTCTATTCACCTTATCAAATAAGAAAACATTTCTGAATCTTCCTCTGCTTCCATCTGTCTAGATTGCCTCCAGTAAGTCTTTTTCCCTGGCTCTCCTGGGATGTCCTCAGTTGTCTGCGTCACTTGCTGACCTGGCCTCACAGCTCCAAGACCAGGGCAAGAGCAGTGTGAGTCCTTAGTGCCCTCTCCCATGGTGGGCCATGGTTCACCTCTTCCAGTCTTCGTGGCCATCGGGGAACTTTGGAAATACCTCACCTATCATAGAATCACAGAACAGTTTTGGTGGAAAGGGACCATCTACTTCCGCCCCCTGCCATGGGGTTGCCCAAAGCCCCATCCAGCCAGGCCTTGAACACTACCATGGAGGGGGAAGTCACAGCTTCTCTGGACAGCCTGTTCCAGGGCCTTACTGCCCTCACAGGGAAGAATTTGTTCCTAATATCTAATCTGAATCTACCTTCCTTCAGCTTAAGGCCATTACCCTTTGTCCTTTCATTCCCTGCCCTCATAAACAGTCCCTCTCCAGCTTTCCAGGCCGCTTTAAGTACTGGAAGGCTCTCTGGAGCCTTTTCCAGGCTGAACAAGCCTAGGTCTCTCAGTTTCTCTTTATAGGAGAAATGCTCCAGCCCTCTGCTCATCTTTGTGGCCCTCCTCTGGACTCACTTCAGTAGCTCCATGTCCTTCTTATGTTGGGGACCCCAGAGATGAACACAATACTGCAGATGGCATCTCACAAGAGTGAAACAGAGGGACAAAATCACTTCCCTTGACCTACTGGTCACACCTTTTTTGATGCATTCCAGGATACGGTTGGCTTTCAAACTTAAAGTTCTGTCAATAAGCACTGCAAGCTCCTGAGCAAGGATCCTCCTCCCCTTTGAGAATCCCATCTGATGCCAGCAAGCCTGGTGCTGTGTAGGCACTTCCTTTATCAAAAACCTCAAAACTGTGATGGCGACACCAGTCAACAACTCATTTATTAATACACTGGGTCCATTTTCCAATGTTGTAATGGGAATAGTCCGAGTGCCTTACCAGGCCAGGAAGTTTCCTAGAAATGTCCTTAACCTGGGCCCCAGGGAGGAAGCAGACTTCCCTAAGAGAAGGGTCTGTCTGGCACATTGGACCCTCTGTTCCTCTCAGAAGTGAGTCGCCTACAGCTGTATATACAGCTATGCCTCTGCTATCAGCAGGGAACATCAGAGTGAAGATGCAAGTATGAACAAGGTTATAAAAATCTGGGTTTGCTTATCAGCCCTCCTGTCAGATTGGTGACCTATACCTGGAATGAAAGGGGTGTCCCACAACCATTAAATATCCTTTTGGCCTCAGGAGCTGTGGTGCAGTGTAAGGGCTTCAGCATATGGAGTCATGCTGGGATTGCATCCTCTATGTCTGCCTGTCAGTTCCCCAGTGCTCTTTATGTGACACAAGACTACCCATCTAGCAAGAAGTTTGTCTATCTACCCTGCTTTCTAGGACCACATACAGCTTTCCTACAGACAAACTTTTTAATTAGAGGTCTGTCATTTTTTTCCCCAGACAACTTGAAGAAATGACTCTGTTTCGTCCTCCTTCATAGTTTCATCATCCAGCCAGAAAGCAGCTCTTTGGAGCAGCCTCTCCCTCACCGCAGCAACACACTTGTTCCCCTTAGGCTTCATGGTTGGTTTTATCTTTCCATTTTTGCTTCTAATTTATCAACGGGCCTGGGTTTTGCAGGCTTTCCTGTAATGAGGCAGCCAGCTTGCGAAAGGCCATGTCACAGCCTGGCCTGTTCTTGTCAGCAGCTTTTATCTTCCCTCTGCAGTCACTTCTGTACTGCTACTTTTGATTTTTACTGTAGTTATTCTAGTTAGCTTTAGCTGAGATTGGTTTCTCTGTTAGTACAAAGTTGATTTAGTTCTGCTAAAGCCTGGCAACGATAGTACCTAATAGCCGTATGTATTTTTAATCTAGATTCAGTTTCTGTGGTTTATGGCACCGGGGAGAGTCTGTTTTTGTGTCTGAGGTGCCACTAAAAGATGTGTGTGATTTCCGGAGTGTTGATGACTGTGGTGAATTATCCCAGCTCTTGTTTAGAGCTGTTGCTCAGAGAGTTTTCAGTATTTATGTACAAAACAAGGCAAAAAACCCAGTTGTCTTTCCCAATTCACATGCACACACACAAAATAATAATGCTAAAGCTAGGTTTGCATATAGAGTGGGCAGAAGCAATTCTTCTCCCTCTCTGAAAGCTCTCATGGATTTGTGAAATAAGTGCCATATGCACCTTTTATCAGCTTTTCTCTGGCTGCAGTTTGGCGAGGATGTCACTTCAGCAAAGCTGCCAGGCCTTCAGGGACGCATCCACCCCCAAAGAGTCCTTCTCTGGTAGCCAGGGAGCCCCTTAATTTGAAGGTTTCCCAGCCCCAAGGAGGACAGGCCAAGAATGGTGGCGCTGCTGGAAACACTTTGAACCAAAGGCTGAATGAACACAGTGTTTCAGACTGAGCAAACCAGTGTTCTTCGGAGTCTCCCTATGTTGTGGCACTTCTCTGAAGAACCATAAGCGTAAATTTGGCCCTACTTAGTGATATAATTTAGTGCTAAGACTGCACTCCAGACAGACACAGTGAAGAAATTAATGTCTCAAGTTTCTCACATTGTGAGCTTCTGAAAGCCCCATATTGCCCGATTTTGAGGCAGTTTACTGCCGGGTGTGTTCTCCTGCAGGGCTCTGGAATGAAGTGTGAGGGATTTGGAGGCTGTCTCTGGGCATTTTCTGAGGCTTTACGGATGCTCTATTTTACAAGTGGGCCTGTGAAGTTTGTGTGTTACAACAGTTTTCTAGGAGATAGATGACTCTCGCATGCTTGCTTCCCCTCCAGGCAGCGTTGCTCTGCTGTCCTCCTGAGCTCTTCCAGCGTCTCCCCAGTGCTGCAGCAGGAGCACTGCTCCCTGCCTGGCAGAGTGCATATTGGAGAAGGATCCCTTTATACAAGCTTCCTGCTTGTGAGGATCACCTATCATCGAGCAGATTGACAGTGTTTTCTTCATCAGCTCTGATCCAAGCTCTGCATAGGACGGGGGCTTGGCCTGACAAAATCTGAGGAAGCACCACTAAAGTATTGTAAGTGGAAACTCAGTTGAGTTTGTTATTCCACTTCGTATCACAGTGTGTAGGTTATCCTGGACTATAAGTTGCAGTAAAAAGAGGAAATAATGGCCAAATCTGGAAAAATAAATTATTTTATTTATATTACTGCTAAGTGGAAATTAGAGGGTTAAGTGGGTAAAAAGGAGTGATTTGGTGCTCTTCCTGGCTGCAGTCCTCTATGAAACAGCCTGTCACTGGGAATTTGGGGATCTCACCTGGGTAAGGATCCTGCTCCTGCCTGGAGCAGTGGTGGTCCTGCTGTGAGAACACAATGAGCTCTCAGTAAAATTCAAAAACATGCACACATGAGCTGGCCAGACTTGCAAGGCAAACCATGGTTTACTCTTGCTACTCGGTGACCCTCATTGCAACCCTAGCAAATGGGCCAGACCCTCATGTGATTCTTCCTTGTGGGCTCCCTTTTCCATCTGATCGCCTCTGGGCAACATAAAAGATCTGGCAGAGAAGCTATGGAGCAGGATAAGTGAGCCTGACATGAAGAAGGTTGCTTAAAATATATGTTGAAACAAAGCTCTTCTGTGTGATGCATTTCTGTACCAAGGCTGTTGCCTGGGTTGACCAGTAAGATGTCCTAGTGTTTGGAGCTTTATGTTAATCAGTCACAACTTTTCCCCCAGTGTGGTGATCGAGGGTCTCCTGTAAGACTGCTGATGAGTTTCTGTTGAATGCTTCGGCCTCAACAAGTGCTACAATATCAGAGGGAAATGTACATTATCTCCCTATTGCTCCAGTAGCCTGATAAAGTCCCACTGAATTTATTTTTCAGAAGTTGAGCAAGGATAAGCTATTGAACAAGAGGAACCAAGTATGCAGAAGTGAGCTCATGTCCCCATAAGGATATAATTTTTTGGGGGGGGGGGGGATTTCACTGGGAAACCAGAAGTAAAAATAAATTTTTATTCAGCAAAGCAAAAAACAAATCATGATGACATTTCCTCATTTTCTGTTTCCTCAAGGAAATGTTTAGTCAGTCTAATTATTCACTCTGAGACATATCCTTAGCTGTCTTCGCATTCTAGGAAGACAAATATAAATAAATAAATAAATAAGGTGTTTGTGTATGTATACACACACACACACACACACACACAGAGTTCATGTTTGTAGAATGATACCCATCCTTTCCTCAGCCTGATCCAGAGGATTTTAATATCTATGAGAGAACCGATCACAGTAATAGCTAACCTATTTTAAATCAAAGGCAATGTAACTCCCCATGTTTCCATTGGTACAGGACTTAAAAAAAATAAAAGGGGGTGCATTTATTAAAAGGTTACATCCTTTGGTGGTGATTTAAGCTTTATGGAGAAAATTTTCTCTGATTTCAGAATGACTTTGTCCAGCCTGTTTAATTATATGAATTATTATGAATTGTACAAATTATATGAATTATGTTGCTTCAGATTCTCCAGTCACTTTTCTTGTGTAGAACTTTAGACCTTTTTGTCCATCTGCTGTTACCTCTTATTGACCCAGTGTGGGATAATCAGGCAAGGTAGGTCTGACTAGTTTGTGGATCAAAACAATGGAATATCCCTCCTAAAAGCAGTGGGTATGCATAGTAATGTTATCAGTTTTAAGGAATCTCTCTTCTCAGATGGCCCTGATTATCTTTCATGGAGACCCTTTCCACCTACCTTTCCAGAGCAGATGGAAGGGTCATTTGCTATGCTATTCACAGAAGATGTGAGTCCCAACAGGCCTGGAGCAATGCGTCTGCCTGGAGGAAGTCCAGAAAAGGGAGAAACATCATTTGTTTGCATTCATCAGGCTGTGGCAAGTTGTTGATTTCCTGTGTTTGTCTATCTGTCATACATGCATAGGCTGAGAAAATCGGGAGAATTGGAACAAGAAGTCAGAAACTCAGCCTTTTCCTGTATGTGCTGTGTATCTACATAATGTGGTTGTTCCTTTGGGAGTACGGCTGCTGGCCTTCCATAGTTCGGTTCTATAGCTTTTCTTATTCACAGTGCAGTGAATAATAGTGAGTTTGCTATGAACAAAGTATCTAATTGAGGCAAATCCCTGATATTAGCCACATGTCTCAGCAGCTGAAATGTCATGTGGTGAAACCTCCTGTGTAACCTCAAGCATGCTGCTGCTGCAGCTACCAAACTTGGGAAATTTATAGCAATGCAATTTTTGACTTTTCAAAGTGAAAAAGACCAGGAAATTTTTTTCTGTATGCTTTTTTTTTTTTTCATGATCAAAGCAAAAAAGGAAAATATTTTCCTTATTTTTAATCTTGACTGTTATGTAAATCAGAATGATGTTTTTAATCACAACGTTGTATTTCACTACTTTCCTCCCCCTTCTCATTCTGAGGAGCTACTGCTAAAAAAAATATTTTGCTTGAGAACTAGTTTTCTTTCAAGGTGGTTGAAGAAGAAGAGAAGCCAGTTGCAGCTGCTGTTGGTGGATACAGATTTGGTCCTCGAACACTGTTGCACACAAATATCTTGATGTATCTAAGAAGCCACATCAAAAGCTCCCGTAAAGTTACTCATATGAACAAGTGTTTGGGATCACTGTCTAAATCATTGCTCTGTTTCCCCATCTGTAAACCAGCAATATTGCAGGCTTCATTTGGTAAGCACTTTGAAATAAATTCATTTAAAGCACTGTATATGAATGTGCCGTATATTAAGGGGAGGGGAGGGGAGGGGAGGGGAGGGGAGGGGAGGGGAGGGGAGGGGAGGGGAGGAGAGGGGAGGAGAGGAGAGGAGAGGAGAGGAGAGGAGAGGAGAGGAGAGGAGAGGAGAGGAGAGGAGAGGAGAGGAGAGGAGAGGAGAGGAGAGGAGAGGAGAGGAGAGGAGAGGAGAGGAGAGGAGAGGAGAGGAGAGGAGAGGAGAGGAGAGGAGAGGAGAGGAGAGGAGAGGAGAGGAGAGGAGAGGAGAGGAGAGGAGAGGAGAGGAGAGGAGAGGAGAGGAGAGGAGAGGAGAGGAGAGGAGAGGAGAGGAGAGGAGAGGAGAGGAGAGGAGAGGAGAGGAGAGGAGAGGAGAGGAGAGGAGAGGAGAGGAGAGGAGGAGACTGTCCAACAAAATGAGTATTTTCCAGTTTCAAAAAAAGAATAAGAAATTATAAGGGTTGGGAGATTAACCTGGGAAAGCAATAAATGCTCCATAAAAAGATATAGTCCCACAAAAATGGTACATGAAAGGCAAAGAAGCCCCTGAAGAAACAGTGGCAAATGTACTTAGAGCAGGAGCAAAGTGTTAAGTTAAGGAGCTTTGCTGATAGCAGGGGAATTTGGTTAGTATGATGTCCAGAGGGGTGCAGATTTCTTTCCCTCCAATAGGCAGAGCATCCATTACACTGCCAGACACGTTTTTCTGGTTGATTTTCCTGCCACTCTTTCTCCTGTAAACCAGGGATGGTTCTGCTGATGCACATGGACTCTCACGCCTGTGAAAACATCAGGCTGTGTATATTCTGATGTGACACTTAAGGGGAAACCTTGGCCCCACGGAGGTCAGTGGCAGAAGTCCCGCTGCAAGCAGAGGAGCCAGGCTTTCCTCAAGGATTTTCTATCTTCCTTATTTCTGCTTAATAGGCCATAACAAGCATGCAATCTGTACATTTCACAAATTGCCACTGATGATAGATTGGAAACCAGAGCGCTGTCCTGTACACCCTGCCACTTAATCTGCTCAAGAAACAGTTTTGAGTCAGCGCCTTGTGTTTTCTGTGCTTGATACACTTTGATATCCATGCGCTGATGTTTGTGGTGCGGTGAGAGAGGTCATTTGGCGGCCCACTGGGATTCCTCCCTGCTATTTGAGAGCAGTTGGAAAAACTTGGACTGGAAGGGGAATGGGGAAGGAAAGGGGTTTGTTTTTCTCTTGAAAGCATTTTTTTAAAATGTCACGAAGAACTCTTACTCTATTTCTTTTCAGCGCGCTGCTCATTAAGCTAATGGCTTGGGCTCAGTAACACAGGCAATTCATGTATGTTTAGCCATCTGTGAAGGTCCCTCATAAATTAAAAGATGCAGCGCTGTAAAATGATACCGCAGTTGTTACGTTGGTTTGTTTTTTGGTGGGGTTTTTTTTTCCCCCTATTTATAATGACCTTATGATAGTAAGTGCTTATAGTGCCACCGCCTGGTTGAGACAACCACTGCCTGCGCTTTCAGATTCTGACTTTACATGGAAGTTTTGCTATTACTGCAAGGAAATGTAAGCCAGTGTGTAAGATTGCTAACACCTCTTTCTCTTCTTTTTTAGTTGTTGAGAAGTTGAAGGCAGCAGCTAAGATGACCAGCGCTGGAGCAGGTCAGAAATCATCTATACAAGGTACCTAATTTATTTACTTTGTAAACTGTTAATATTAATCTAAGTTAATATTTTAAAGCTAACACTTAAGATAGAGTTCTCATTTTTAAAAATTCTGGATGTGTTTTTATGTTTATTTAATAAAACACTCTTCTGTATGCATTTAGTCATTTCAAAATTGGTCATTTTTTCTCTTGCTTCACTGATTCAGTTGAGCTGGGCAGTGAGATTACTCACTACAGCTAATTTTCCCTTTTCTGACTTTTGCTTTTCTACAGTCTGATCCTGCAGTTGTAAATGCCATATTACCAAAGATTATGGGATCAAGCGTGCAAAATAAGTATATGGAGTTTGTGACATGCTTCCCCCCTCCCCCTTCAGTCAAATGGTCCTCACCAAGCACCAAAGCCCTCCAACAAACGCCTGTGGGGCAGGTAGGCCTCCTGGCAAGTAAGTGTCCTAGCATGCTGGGCTGGTTTGTAATTACACTTACTTCTTCCACACGTTTGCCATGCTATGGGTACTACAAATATGTCTATGTGTGATGCCCAGCAACTGATAAAAAAGCAGGCCTGCTTGCAGTGCTGCCCTGTACCTCCTCCCAGTGTGGTCTCAGCACGCTGGCCTTGGGTTTCAGTCGCAGTACTGGATTTCGGGACTCCTTCACTGCCTGTTCCCTGGTGGATAGCTGGTATTGCCTCCATCTGCATTAGGTGCCTGAAGTTGCCCAGAACCCTCCCTCCGGCAGCTGGGGGCAGTTGGTCTATGAGGAATTGTGGGGGTACAAAAGTGCCCTAAGCCCACCCCTGCACTTGTGGCCAGTTGGCAAACCACTGCCTTTGGGTTTCTTGGGCTCTGCCTTTGCTGTTGGAGAGCCTCAAGGAAGTAAACCCAGGAATAGATCTGTGCTTGCTCAAGAGATAGACCCCATGCATGTCCTCCTTTCCTCTGTGGATGATTCCCTTGTAGGGTTCTGCTGGAGAACCTGCCTACTGGACAGGTTAGCTATGCCATGCTGCCACTCCCAAAGCTGGGAAGACCATTTACATGCTGCTTGCTGCTGCTTGAATCTTTTGTCCTTAAAGCACAGGCACATGTGATGATTGCTGGAAGAAACAATGGTGAACCTGGGTACGTAACCTCAGTTGTTCTTTTATGGGTTTCTTCTCAACAGCTACGTTGTGCAGGTGTCACAAGCAATTACCAATTTTATAGGACACTTGAGTGAAACATTTTCAGAAGGGGAGATGTGGGTAATCTCTGGGCCCCACGGAGTTGTTTCATTTTTAATTGTGCATTTTAGGGTCTATGGGGCTCTGATATTTCAAGTTCTGCGCAAACAGCAAGCACACTGCTATCATTGTGTTCCCCTGCTCAGGGTTTGTGGCTGAATTACCTCATGATAGGCCTTCTAAGTCTTTTGGCCTCCTTCTTGGCCTCATATTTCAACACAGCATGTGAAAGAGATGAAGAATGAGCTAAAACTCCCAACTGTTGCAGAGTTATGGCCTATTTTATTTTTCAGTCCATGTGTTTTTTAGCAACCTCTGGTTTTGCTAAAGAAATGCAAACGAGGTGAAGACGGCATAGAGGGAAGGAGTTTCCCCTCTGATGTCAGCATTTTGACATATTTGCCTTCACCTAAAAAGGTGGAGTTTTGCTTCTGTTTGCTGCAGACAAAGTGAAGGTCCCTTCCCCAGTGCCCCTCTCCCCTCTGCAAACACCCATTTGTAAAGCATGGCCCACACATTTCCTTGAAAAGAAAATGCATCGTGACATTTCCCTCGCTGCACAAAAGGCTTTGCCTTGCTAAATGTCAGTCAGTTATTCATTACAGTAATATTTTCCCAAGGCCTGCCCTGGCCCCTGGCTGTGCCTGTGTGGTTGTCCCCTGCCTCAGTCAAGAGCTGCCGAGGGTAGGGGCTGGAGAGGCTTTTTGAGACTCAAAGCACTCAAAATCTCAAAGTCAGAGTTGGTGCCATCGAGGGTTACAGTTGCTCTGCCATGGACTTTTGGCTTCTAAGGAGGTTTTGGGTGCCTGGGATTCCCTGGCCATGAGTCTCCAGGGCAATGGAGCTCCAGTGAACAAGCAAGACCTTTCAGTCTACAGGTACAGTCCTGTCCTAGACAGTGTTTAAAAATGGTGCTAATTTCACTGGAGGGGAGAAGTTGTGCCCTCATGCCACAGCAGGAGGTGGGCAGTGGCCTGTGCTTCCCATCGCACCACCACAGGCAGGAGTAGTGCCAGTGCTGGCAGCGGGGTACAGCCATGGGGTGCAAACCTTGAGAGCAAGCTTTGTTTTCGCTCTGCATTCAGGCAAACCCGGGTGCTTGCCTATGGGTGACCCAGCTCAGACTTTCCCATTGTCATTTTGTGACTCTATGCATCTGCTGGCACAACTTGAATATGGGGCACAACCTGAATATAAGAAGTTCCACCTGAAGATGAGGAAGAACTTCTTCACTCTGAGGGTGACGGAGCACTGGCACAGGCTGCCCAGAGGGAGTGTGGAGTCTCCATCTCTGGAGACATTCAAACCCACCTGGATGCTGTTGTGTGCAGCCTGCTCTGGCAGGGGCGTTGGACTAGATAATCTCCAGAGATGCCTTCCAACCCCTGATGTTCTCTGAGTCTGTGATTCTGTAACTGTTCCTTTCCAGAGAAACCTTTGCCTCTCCAAATATGAATATGAAATCTTGGTCTTAGTGGAGAAAAGTAACAGTGATAAACAACAGAAATTTGGGCATGAAGCGGAGGGAAAAGAAATGGACAAAATTTTTCTTACGGCCATTTAATCAAAATGTATTCTTACGGCATGCTGCCAGGCTGCTGGAGTTACGAGCACATGCTGTGCAGCCACCACAGCACAGAAGGGAGGGAGGCAAAGGCAAGGGATGGAACTGGGAGCACTCAGCAAGCCCCTGTGCTGCAGGGCTGAAGGGTGGAGGAGTCATCTGGTAAATGCTGCAGAGTGTTCAAGGAAATTAGAGGACAAACAGGTGACATCCGAGAGAGTGAGATCTCACTCTGCAGCTAAGGTGTGAAAGGGCTGGGATCTTCACAGAGCCTGTGAGGAAGAGCCAAATTAATACGGGGAGAAGGACTATTACTGCAAGAAGTGCTTGAAGATGACGACACTTTTACTGGGTGGTCAGTACAAACTCTGCAGCCTGTTCTCCATAGTGCAAATCAGCCCAAATATATAAGAGAAGGTGGCTGTGCTGAGCTGGAAAACATTCTTCCATGCTGTCATCTGGAACTGGTTGAAAGGAAAGTACATAAAGATGAGGAAGGGATGAGAGACTTTGCTTCTGTTGGGTAATTAAAGGGGGAAAAAGCCTCACCACCATAAAAAGGAATGAGATAAATCATGTCACAAAGAAATTTGCTGCTGTGGTTATAAAAAGTCTTCTCCTTTCATAAAAAAGCAGCTAGTATGGTTAGGATCAAGTATGATTAGAGTTTAACTCCACAAAGAAAATAAAAATACTAAAACTATAGCAATCATAGAGGAAGAGTGGAGGAAGAGATAAAGGAGAACACAGGAACAAGATGTGGGTAATTTGTAACTTAGTATCGCATTCAAAAGAGATTTAGAGAACCTGCATCCTCCCAAAGGAGCACTGGCATGTCATTAAAACCTTTAATATTGCCTTGACAATGCTTCTATTTCTTGTATGTAGCTGACTGATAAGGCAATATTCTTAACTTTAGCACTGCCGTCTTTTTTGTTCCTTAAGACGACTGTAGTTGATCTTCCACTAAGAAAAGAAAAAGGAGGGGCAAAAAATCCTGGATCCCTTGAGATGCTTTTTTTTTTTTTAAAGATTGGAGCCAGGAAGCCTAACAAAGCACTGGAGGAGCCCTCAGCTTGTGCCTCTTCTCCCCCTTCCACACTTTGCGGCTGGAAAACGTTACTTCAGGTTTCTTAGGTACCTTTGCTGCAAATCCTGGCTGCGTGTCTGTGGGTCTGTAGGCTATCAGCCCAGGGACAGAGCTGAGCTAGACTGTGAAACCCTCACTCGTGACTTCAGGCCTGCGAGTCGGCTGACTTCAGCGGGGCTGTTGCCGTTACATACTGGTTTTCAGCATGAGTAATGGTGTCACGATCTGGCCCATAAATTCTGGGTAATTTGTAAAGTGCCTTTCACGGTGTTATCTAAATAGCAATGGCACTTTGGAAACCGTTCTGGGCTGCTGCAGAGGGGAGTTTTCTCAGTTTGCCTCCCTGGCGCAGCTCGGTTCTCAAACACCGTAGTACGCTCCTTTCCAGCCTCGTATTAAGATCATCCAAACCCTGTTCATATTATGGGAAGCCATGACTCCCGGAGGCATTTTGATACCTTACGTTGGCAATAGACATAATTGAGTAGAATAATAGATGTTGGAATCGGTGTTACAGAAGGCAGCAATTACCTCCTGTGCTCTTTCGCGGATTCAAAATGAAATAATTTTGCCTCTCTTTGTGCCTTCTCTTTTTTGTGCTTTCTTCGAGAGCACGGAGTGACTGATTTTCACTGGCACCACTCCATGGAAATCACATTTCTAAGCTGCATGCATTATCGTTGTTCCTGGTTGTGCCCACTGTGTCTGTAGTTGTACAAGCTCAACAGAAAATGCTTCACTCCTCACTGCCCGGTTTTGCATGCACATGAGAGAACTCATGCCAGAAAGCTTCTTGCGCTCCCCCAGCCTGGTGAGCACATGTGGTGAATTACCTGGGCAATTAAATGAAGGCACTTGTGTGAATGGTGCACATGGAATATTCTTTGAAGATGTCCTGTGATCAAAGCAGAGAAAAGGAAATAAAAATGAGTATGTTTGCTAAATATTGAATAAATTAAGTGCAAGGGTACTGCAACAGAAAGGCAGAACATGTGTTCAGGGAAAGGGACTGCATCCACTTCATATTCATGACAAAATATTTTTCTGTTGTGCTGTTAATATTCCTTCCAGTAGCTCCTGGTAAAGGAATTAGAGGATAAAGGAGCCTGAGACATAAGGGGTTTTGTGGGCATCTCTTTACAATTGTGTGATTGCTGGGACAATGTAAAATTTCTTTTATCTCCAGAAGAAGAAAGAGAACTAAGAGAGCTGTTGCCAGGGCATACAGTTGTAGAGCAATATAGGCACCAAGGTACAAATGTTCTGGAGAGGTAGCAAGAACCATTAAGCACATAACACTTCTCTTTAAGTTACCAGAGCGGCAGTAAAAGGGAGAAGTAAAAATCCATCTAGGCTAGGTTCAAAATCATTGATGGTTTAACTTTGTACCACAGAGTCACCACCAGTTTGCAACCCCTTACAACTGACTTTCAGGAAGAATCTCTTTATTCAGGAAGAATTTCTTTATTCAGGAAACATTTCTTTACTGAAAGGGTAGTCAAGTACTGGGACAGGCTGCCCAGGAAGTGGTGGAGTCACCATCCCTGGAGGTATTTAAAAGGTGTGGAGATGCTGTGCTTGAGGATATGGTCTACAGATAGAATAGGCAGGGTTAGGCTGTGGTTGGACTCAATGATCTTAAAGGTCTCTTCCAACCTAAGTGATTCTGTGATTCTATGACTTAATAGACTTTCCATGGGTTGGAAATCAAGCTTTCATCTTTGTACATCAGTTGCCGAATTAGTAATAGCTTATTTCTTACAGTTCAGTAAGTGCTTATTTTAGAATGAAATACACTGGAATAAAAACGCATAGCCCTCAAGTCACAATTTCCATCTATTGTGAAGAAAGTCTCTTATAGATGTGGGGAAACAACTTTGCCAGGTTGTAATTGGGAATATGGCAAAACAAAAACAGTTAGCTGCAGATACTATATTCATTGTCAGACGGGGAAAAAAAACCTTGGGTCTGTTGACTCAGTCAAGTAGTCTGCTTAAGAGTAATAAGGTGCTAGTCTTGTTTTAACTACTGGGCGGGCAGTGGTTCGTCACAGGAAGTACAATATTATTTGGGATTTGTTAAAGTATCCAATGGTAAGTTTAGTGAAGAGTATGGTGCTTGGCTGCATGTGGACATTAAGTCATGCTTTTGCTCAAATATGTGATCCTTCAAAATCACAGTGGGTTTGAGAGTGTGTATGTGTATGTGTGTTTGTGTGTGTGAAAATCAGTTACTTTCCGAAGTTATCTCTCTGGTTTTTTTCTTAAATCAAAATTCACTTCCACTGTGTAAATTTTTCAACCATAAATAAATTTAAGAAGGCAGAGCTTTCAAGTGCATTTTATAGAGTTAATGATTGCCTCCTGATTTCTTTGATTGCTACTCATGAAAGATATAAAGTTGTGATTCTACTCTTCAGAAATATGCTCGTGATTGTATCAGTCAGATTTACAGACATGTAAAATGCAGCAAAAACCCCCCCAAAACAACTTAACTTGTCCTTTCTCATAAATGACTTTCTAAATAGGAGGGGCTTCCCGCCTTTTAATATGACCCCGTCTGGTTCTGCTTCATCAGATTTCTCGTCAGATGAGAGTCCCCACAGCACAGAGAGAAGGTGCTCAGAATTCTTCTGAAGAGGAATTTCTGTTATTTCTTCTGACTAATCAAGGAGTTTTCAGATTTTCTAATCATTTCTTTTGTAGGTTGCCCCATTGATGTCAACTAAGTTTCCTTTAAAGGCCTCCACTTGGAAATCCTTAGTTGTTAAGAACAGCACCTCCTTCTGCTCTTCATATGCTATATACACAAAACACGATACTTTGTGTGGAGCTGTTCTGTCTATTTCTTAGAGTGTGGTGCAGTACTATGGATCATCAAACCTCTCAATTAAAGCCCAGGTGTTTGGCAGCAAAGCACTCACCCGAGGCAGAGCTTCAACTGTATTGAAGACTGCTGACATACTTTCCTCAAACTGCCACGTGGTGTGGCTTGAGTGTGGAAATAAGCTGCAATGGGTAGGATAAGGGTGAGATGGGATGTTTCCATACAGAATCCCCCATCAGGAAGAAATGTGTTAGCTTCCACACTAATACTGTTAAGCTCAATGTGAATCTGAATGACAGGATTGCCTGTGCCCATTCCCTTGAGCTCTCCAGGATCTCCGTGAGGGCCGCTGGTGGCACAAGCACCAGCTGCCTGCAAGGGGGCTAAGCTGGCAGGAAACTGCAAGGCAACGTCTTCTGCTGCATTCATATTCTCCTCCCACCAGGGCTCCCAAGCCCTCTGAAAATTGCACCCTGACTCACAAAGAAAGTGTTTTATTTTTATAGTCAGTATGAAGTAAAGTCTTGGTTTCTAGGCCTCGATTTTTATGCAGGAGCATTCGGATCTAGGATCCTAACCCACGAGAGATTGTGAAGGGCTTCAGAGGAACAGTGTGTTCAGCCAGTCTCTGCTTCCATTTATACCACCATAGCAGCACTAACTTGAGCCACCTCAGTTAAGTTTAAAGTTATTAAGCTACAGTCTTCCTAAAGGCAAGGAGATGTTTCAAAGGCCTATTGTCCCAAATAAACATGATTCAGAGCCCACCCTTTTCTCTTAAACTAACTAACTAACCTGTAATTGCTGTGGATAGACTTAACCAGTATGAGAAATCTATCAGCTGTTTTCCTCGGTGCTTAGTATGCTTCATAATCTGGACATTTTGCTCTCTCAAGAACACTGTGCTTTGTTGTGTATTCATTTCCTTACACGTTTGCAAAATTACACAGGGAATATGAAGAATCCAATCTTTGTCTCCCATAATGTACATTCCCACAGATGGCAGAAATTGTCACATATTCCATTCACAAATACATGAGCATACTTCTTTCTAAAAATACTGCACATTATCTGCAAACCCTCTGATGTCTGCACACGTGCTCTTAACCCTGTTCCAGTAACTTCAAAGAATGAAAGCAATGTTTCTTTATAGGCTACATTTAGCAGAGATTTATTAACATGTCTTAATTGTAGTCCCTATTTTTCTTAGAAATGGCAATTGAACTAGATCATGGAGGGGCAACTTGCTCTGCAAAACAATAGATGGAATAAAACACTCCTTTCTGTTTCAAATCACTCAGATGTCTATAAGAACATGTATTTCTTCAATGACAAGTTAAGACTCAGGAAGCATTTTATCGTAAATATATGCTGCCTCTTCAGAGTACATAACCTGTTTGTAATCTCCAACAATAACCACAATGCATGGATAAGAAGGCATAGCATCTTCTAATTTAAGTTTAGAGTGGCAAATAACGCTATACCTACTATCCCATTTTGAAAATTGCACTAAGTAGGTGAGCAAACCTGTTATTTAGGACCACTGATATGGTTAGGGGCTTGGAGCACCTGACATGAAAGCAGCGGCTGAGGGAGATGGAGCTGTTCCACCTGGAGAAGGGAAGGTTCAGGGGGATTTCATCGGTGTATATAAATACCTGGTGGAGGGTCAGTAAAGAGGGTGATGTCTAATGAAAGGACAAGAGGCGATGAGCACAACAGGAAATAGAGGGAATTCAACTTAAACACAAGAAAAACCTATTTTACTGTTAGAGTGAAAAAACACTGGGAACAGGCTGCCCAGAGAGACAGTGGACTCTCTCTCCTTGGAGATGCTTAAAATCAAACTGTACCTGTTCTGGCTGACCCTGCTTTTAGCACAGATCTGGATAGGACAATCTCCAGAAATGCCTTCCAACCTTAGCCGTCTCATGGATCTGTTTCACATTTTTAGTAGACAGGACTGTGCCTAGAGGTCACAGGTTGAATTTGTGAGGATTTCAGAGGATGAACATACGCAGCGTCCTCTCTGAACAGGCAGTATGGTTTGGTCTTGTTGAGGGCTGCATGAGTGAGAGGAGAACCACACTGTGGGGAGCCTCCACTGAGGCAGTGGATCCTACACTAGAGAAACCTTCTTCAAGGGGAAGCAGAGAGGCCAGGTGAAGTGACCATTCTTTCCCTTGCTGTACTCCTTTGGAGAACAAGGATTGTCCCACATTCTTTCTGGATGTAGATGCACCACTGTTACCTTCACTCAAACTCCAGGACTACTTCATCCACCTTGAACTCCTCTTCCTGCACTAGGTCAACTTAACAGAAGGGAAAAGCTTTTGGCTTTTTACTTGTGTTTTTCTTATTCTCTCCCTGTAAGTAGATTTCTGGCACACAGCTGGGAACCTGCACACTGTACTGGGACATACTCTGCTGTTTACGTGCTTTGGTCAGACATCAGGCAAATATTCACCAGCAAAACTTCACCAATCCTTATTATCTGTCACAGTGAACATACCTGCAGGAAACCATGGCTGACAGGGATCATCACTCTTAATGCAAACACAGATGTAGCCTGTTTTCTAATGCTCTTTCCCTCAGGGTTTAGATCATGCGATACCTTAGATGCCACAGTTCTATATATTAGGGGTTCAGTGACCTTGCCTCCTCCTCTTCCCTTGCAGTCTAGTCTTCAGCCACTTGAGATCCCAGCCTTTGCTCAGATGCTAAATGACAGGAGATTTCTGTGTGCATGGTATTTTTCTGGCCCAGAGTTTCCAGTCTCAGAGCAGCTACATTAAGCAGCTAATTCTCTTTTTCTTATTACCTCCACCTATTAAGAATTGCGGTCTCCAAGAATGGGAACATTCAGTATTTTCCCTAATGCAACACTCCCTTTCAATCCAGATTAGATTCTACACACCCCTCCCCCATTTATTTTAAGGTGTAGCAGAGGAAAAAAAAAAGTAGAAAATAAGAGACTGTGTGTTTAAGCGTGCTGCATATTTTGTGCAGAGATCCTAATTCATGTGGGAGAATACTTAAAGACTTCTTTGTTGTTAAGGTAGAGCCAGAACAGTTAGCACGTCCTAATCAGTCTTGTTCTCCATGCCTGTCTCCCTTCCACAGCTACTTTCCAGGGATACAAGACCTTTTCACTACAGAAAACAGAAACCTTTATTCCCATTCCACCGGTCAGTAGCAGTTGTAGCCCATTCCACAGGGTCTGACATTTTTGATGCTATGGTTTGACTTCACTAAGATATCTGCTCAAAGCATCTTGAGGTCTCCAGTCCTCCCCACACCGTTTTTTCTCCTTCCACTTACCTGGCTGAGGGCTTCATGAAATAAGCCCCAAAGCAGCTGCTTGAATCACTGAGGTTTTCCTTATGTTGTGAGCAGTTGGTTTCTGACACAGACTGACAGCCACCCCGAAGCTCAGCGGCCAGCTCAACTACCCACTTAGCTTCTATTGGAAAGCTGTTTAAGAACTTCACTCCTCCCATGGTTAGCAATCTCATTCCCTGTTTAAATTTACTTGTGGCCAATTTATATTTACTCTCTCTTTTGTCGTCTCACCTTTGCTTCAGTAGCTCAAACACCTCCCTAATCTGCCTGTAGAAGGCACTTAACACCTTTTCCCCCTTTAGCTCTGACTTTGTTGGACTAAACATGACAAACTTTTCAAGCTTTCTTGGGTGAAAAGCTTCTCTGTTGAATGTGTTCTTCACATCTGCTGTCATTTGGGTGTTACTTATAGATGCAGTTGTGCAGCTCTGTTTGCAGTACTAAAGATGGGGTCTTAATACAAACGTGGGAGCACTGATAAAAAGTTCCTGTTAGAACACGTCTGTCTATGAGCTGCATCGCACTGTTGGGTTTTGTGAACTTAATACACCTGGGCCTTTTTAATTTCTTCCCTCTCGTTTTCAGCTGAGCACTGCTCAGCATACATGCTATTTCTGTGAATATTTCTGGGATATTTGAGGGGACTGGGAAAATGTGGGATGCTTAGGGACATGGTTTAGTGGTGGACATGGCAGCACTAGACTAATGGTTGGACTTGGTCATCTTAAAGGTTTTTTCAAACTAAATTAATCTGTGATTCTATGACTCTTGTTTCCTATCTCATGATACTTTTTGCAGCCAAGCTGAATTTGGAGATACACCTAACAGAAGAAAAGCCAAGTGGGATCAAGTTTGAAACCAACTTGTGAATCCTTTGCTCTTATCATCTTCTGCAGACATGGATTCAGTTAGATACTTCCAAATCTCTCATCAATTATGGGCATCTTTTTTATGAAGTATCTTAGCATTCAAACACAGTCATTCAAGTGACATAGTTCAGAACTGTTCGTTTGAAGAGCCTCTTACTTATTCTTGGCAACTTTATTTGTCACAACTCTTTTTGGAATGCCTATCCTTAACAGTCCCATGTTTTGGCCTTTAATACTTAAGCTTTGGCCTTTAATACTTAAATATTCATGGTTCTGCCCCAAATGAGCTGCTCTGATCTCTGCACAGCCCAAAAAGGCCCTGTTATTACTGAAGGCTGACATAAATCAGGTGGAGTGTGGATCAGGTGTGACATGTGACTGGAGAGCGTAAGAGCAATTGTGGAAGAAGAAAAGCTTACCTATCCCCATTGCATTTTCTGAGAAGAAAATTTATTGGAAAGAAATGTAAGCAAAATAAATCATTGCTTCAGTATAAAAGGTGCATAAAATAAAGCGCTTAATCTCTCTGCAAATGTGAGAGGAGCACTTCAGACACAGAATCAGTACTCATGTCCTGCATGCTGTAGCAAGGGCTCAGTAAATGATGGAAGATTAAATAATCCAACAGATAAGGAATTTCGTAACAGTTTAATGGTGTAAAGAGCAGTAAAGAAAAAAAATGAACTGAAACAAGAAACAGCATGAGATAGATGTCTAAGCTTGGAAGTGCTAGAAGCCTTCTACGGTTGCCAAGATTTCTAGCCAAGATGAGATGTAAACTCTATGTCATACAGCCCAAGTGAGTGTGGCTATATAAATGACTGCACAGTGACTGTGTAAAGTAGCACACAAAGGGCAGATGCCTAATAACAGTACAGCTAGTTTTCATGAATTCCTCCTCAATCTGCTGGCTACATCTTCTCTGTAGCAGCTCTGGAAGAATCATTCAGGGATTCCCCAAGACATCTAGAATGACAGTTCTTCTAAGAAGTGGAGCTGCAGGCAGTGATGAGCTATGCAGTATTTCTCTAGGAGCCAGAAACTAGACAAAAATGCTTCCTGGTAGGGTACAGAGAGGGAGGAGGGAGTTTAAGCAGATTTATCCTGGGTTGCATTGTCTCCTTGCCCTGGCAGCTTGTGATCCAGTAGGTCTGCAGAACAGGAGCTGGGGATTTGCCCTCCTTGGTTTGTTCCGTGCGGAGTGGATTTTCTGACACGGAGTACTGTCACAGCAGCTCCTCTGGTATGTAGGACTGCAGGTGCTGTGTTATTTAGTAAGGGCTATAATTAAAGAGTAATGCTGATCACTTCACTTTGTCCTTATGAATTTCATTTTTATTTTAATATCTATCAAATAATTTCACGGAAACAGTCTGCAATGGAATAGTGTTTTGCCACTCCCAGTTTAGGAATACAGTGAAGGACCCATCCTGCTCCTCAGTGGAGTCATCAGCACCAGCTAGTGAAGATAATCCTGTATGTGTGTGCCATCTGTGTAAGCTTTATTTCCATTCATAGACCCATTGGAACAGTTATTCTCAGTTCAGCTTCATGAATGTGAAGACCGTAACGTAAAGAAATTAGAAAGCATCTCCTGTTTATGCAAATCTTGACAGTCCACACAGCTAATAGGTTTGGGTTTAATCTATATTTTTCCTCAAGTATCACTGTAGCAGTATGTGTTTAAAATACTGAAAATACAATTCAGAAATGGAAAACGAAAATCGTATTTGCTGGTTTTGACAAGCAGACTCAACCTGAGGAACTGCCAATCTGATAAGTGTGTTCTGCATATAATGAAACAGTGGAGCAAATTACATAGTTCTCAGAGATGTCACAAAATCATTGTAAAATGCATTAATAAGTCAGTTAAAATGAAAGGAAGGAAAAATAATGAGCAAACAAAAAATCCTATAAAGAATAAGGAAGTAAAATATTTCATCCCAGTATTTCATACAGACAATACTTGTCTGAGGAGGAGAAATGTAAAAGAAATGATAATGGGTGTTTATATTTGAGCATGACTAAAATGTTAAATACGGAGATGTTTATGCCTGGTAAAGCCATTTACATGAATAGCTAAATACTTCATATGTATACAGTTCCTTATATACTTTATAATATAAGAATATAAACAAAACCAAATCAGGGCAATGCATCACAAAAAACGTGAATTAAGCATTCTCCACAATACACCCGTTCTGCCTAATGATTTGGGAAAAGATTGAACAATTTTACACATCTCACTAAAGATTAATGGAATGAGAAGTTGTGTGGGCTTTTAATCTGAATTCTAGGGGCAACAAAGTCTGTGAGACATCAACAGGCTTGCATAGGTCTTTGGCATTTTGCCTTAGTTCCTGTGTTCATTAATTTTGAACTTACTGTACATTTTCAGGGAGATTTGACACTAGGTTGCAGGCTTAAAAGGTTTTATTAAAGGTTGTTACAAGTTTTGTTAAAATAGGTAGCTAGATAGAGAAGGGAGACCCATTTGATCCTGCTGCTGAAGGACACCCTCAAGCTTTGTCTTATTCTGTGTCAGACACCAGAGAATTGGCATGAGAAAGAAAGATTATGAAAAATAATCCCAAAATCCAAAACCCCTCAGTCAGACAGACATTTGATCAGGCAGCAAAAGACACAGTTAATAGCCCAGACCGAGCTCTAAGGGACTGCCTGGAGCAGGGTCAAGACTTTACACTGCTGTGGCAGGGACAGAGACACACTGGTCGCCAGCCAAGGACTGTGGTGTGACACAGAAAAATCTGAGATAAGAGGACCTTTAAAGATCAAACCCCGAGGCATAGGAAGGCTTGTGCTACGCAGGGTAGAGCTTCACCCCAGAATCACCCTGTGGCACTACCTTCTGGTGCTGAGGTCCTCTGAGCTCAGAATTATGTGACTTTTCTATGTTAAGGCACAACGGTGGAGTTCATTGCCATGCAGAGAGCCCAGCGGTAAGTCACCGGGGTCAGCGGGTGCTTAGTCACAGCACTGTCTTACTTTTTCCATGCCCAAATTCACCTGTAAAACAAACATTGTTTATTTAGCAGGAGTTACCATAAACGTTGACAGACAGGATTTCATTCATTCTTGCTGTGCTTAGACCTCATGCTATTAGCAGGAGGGTTCTCACAGATCTGGAAAGTGCAGGAAAAGAGGAGTCAAAGCTCAGCTTTCATTTCACAAATGAGTTTCTTGATCCTGGTCTATCTCACACCTTATGAAAATGCTCTAGTATACATCTATGTGACCTGTGATCATGTAAGCCAGAGAAAGTGGATGTATCGGTATAGCACAAGGTGTATGTGGGGGGTTCGGTAGTTCTCACCACCCCCTAGCCTATAAATACTTCTCATGTACGTGGACTCAGTTTGGTCAAGCCATGACCTGGAAACCTCTCTGAGCAGTCTGCTGTATTGCGTGTATTGTTCCTCTGGCTGAGCTGCGTAGCAGTGTGACAGCAGATTCAGTTTGGGGGGGTTTGATACAGGAGGCAGACAAGTGCCACACTGGTGGTTTAGCAAAGCTCCTGGAATGGTGCTAAAGCTGCATCTGACCCTTTACTAGCCAGGAAGATAAGAAAATGGCACAAATTCTTCAAGGAATCACAGCTTGTAAAAGCTTATTTCTACTTGGTTTGCCTTTAAAATACCTACTTCAACTGTTCCCTGTCTTGAAGGCATGTGGGAAGGATCCCTCCTAGCCAGCAACATTCTTCTGATAAAAATACCCATCAAAACCCAAGTAAGTCTACTGTGGATGACTTGCCACTCTGCTCTGTAAGACTTTCACTCAGCAAAGCCCTTCAGTACATGCTTAAAGCCATCCCTGTTGACTCAAAGCGTGTGCTTTAAGGTTGTCCTATTTTTTAGACAGAGACCGGTGCTGTCTGAGCTTTTGGCATGCTCAAGACACCCTGGTCACAAAGCCAGGGGAGACAGCCCACTCAGAGGGATGGGGTTTACGTGCTGGAGGACTTAGCAACCCCCCTGTCAGTCCTGCCTCTTGTCTCTGTTCTTAAAGCCTGTGAACACTTAAAGCAAAAGGAGAAGGCAGTGGCAACGCAGGAGGGCACAGGGTGTGACACTGGCCCTTTGCGGAGAGGGGGACGGCCGCTGGACGGAGAAGTGTGAGCACATGAGTTATTGGTGCGGCCACGAGATCCAAGATGGGAGACGTGTGTCATGCTGCAGATCTGTGTGACTTGGCAGGCACCCACTCTACAGGAGTTGTGGGGCCTCCCGGGTTTTCCACCACCCTTCAGATCCCTGGCTGTCACATTAATCCCCTTTTTAAATCCAACCTCCCTTCTCCAGTGATTGACTCTTACATCTTTTTTTAATCTCTCGGAGCAGCCAAACAGCATCCTGCACAGCTGAAAGCTATTCGGCTCCAGGACCAAGCGCACACTGCGAGGGAAGCTCATGGCCTTTCGTGGTGGTGATGGCCAAATATGCGTGTAATGTGCTTAGTCTTCACTAGCCCACACAGCGAGAGACCCTGCTCCTCTCTTGAACTTGGGCGTAACGCGTTCCCTCTGCCATCAGGCAGGCCAGCTCTAGACTAATATTTTCTGTACAGTTAATTATGACGGGACAAGTGCCGTACCCCGGTGGAAATTTGCCACTTGAAGAATTGCCTAAAAATATATCCTACAGTAAATGTTTCTCTGCGTGATTAAGTGTGCATGTGGACTGTACTGCGCAGAGGGTTTCCCAAAAACAAATGTCTCGCCTAAGTCTCTTGGCAAGGCCTGCTTGTTTTTTTAACAGTTTATCAGCTTTCGTGTTATTTACTAATGGCAGGAATCACTCTGTAATTCCTTTCTAAACTAAAATTTCCAAAAAGCCTGAACAGATTAGGGACCACGAAGGTAAAAAGAGGTGGATGGAGTGAGGCAAAGAGTTTGATTCTCAAGTATTAAAATGCATTCTTTGGACTACAAAAATTGAGGTCGTCTTCATGTTTTTCCCCAGCCTTCATGCACCCTGTCAGTACCTCAGTGCTGGACTGTGACAGTCTCTGTGCCAGGGAACCTGAGGCACACGTCACAGGGAATGAGTGAATTTTGGAGCAACGGTAGGGTGACCATCTGAGAGGTCACCACCACATCAAACCACTGAATGTGTGCTGACATAAAGATCCATTTGTTCTGCTTTTAAGACCAAGGCAGTACTGATGCCTGGCCTGTCCCTGTGCTGTGTCAGCATGCCAACTGGCCTGGGGTTAGCCAGGGAGCTTTTGCTGTCCCATTCAAGTGGATGGCATAGATGGAACCACCTTCTCAGTGGATCTTAATTCTCCATGTTTCAAAGGAATCCCTTTGCCAGTCCATGGAGGACACACAGATTCACCTTGGCTGCTGTGCCAGGCTCCTGCCCAATGCTTTCAGCAGTGTGTTCCTGCTCCTCTCTCCTGTGCGTCCATATGTGCCTCTGCCCTGAGTCTGCTGGGGAACCACAGCCAAAACCTGACCTGACCAAAACACACATGAGAGGAAAAAAGCAGCGTGCTCTCTCAAGAGAGTGTTGATGACCTGGTCCCGAGCAAGGCTGGGAGTAGGATCACTCCTTTTTGGCAGCCCTGAGCTGCTGGATTAATCCAAGCATTGTGTTAACCTGCCCTGTGAGGAGGCACCAGAGGAGCAGGAGTGCTGTGCATGTGCAGCACTGAAATGGGGTCATACTCCTGGCTGGGAGGTGGGCTCCTGCTGAATGTTCGGCTCAGCTTCTAGCAAACGCAGCCTGGGCTCCGATGCACTTGATGGCTTGCAGATTTCTCTGAGACAATATTGTGCAGCTGGCAAAAGAAAACACAAGAAAGGAAGGAAACAGCACTGACTGCTTTTCAACCCTTTTCTGCTTGCCTCGTCTCTTCCCAAACCCACAAAGACATCTTGCAATGCTGAAGGCCCATGCAACATAAGGGTGAGACATCACTTCGACCCACAAAGCAAATGTCAGCATAGACCTTTGCCTCTCTTCAGACTGGCTGGTGCAATATGAAGGGCATAAGGCAAGCTGTGTGAATGAGAGAGCACCCCCCCGCCCCCTGCAAAAGCATGTTCCCGTAAAACGTCTCCTGGTGTGCACCGTCTCCGTGCTCCAAGCTGGATTTCTCTGAAGACAAGAAAGGGCTATTGCAATTGCATCCTCTGAGACAAATTAACACAATTCCACTCTGCGCTCGTACAAGACTTATGATTCTGTGATCTGCCAGGGTTGTAGCATAGTTAATCTTAGAAGCAGAGTTTTATAAAGGTGCTAACTGGTGTTTCATGGTGCCCCTGTGGTGTTTCGTTTTCATACAAGGCCTTATTTGGAGAAATGCTGCGTGAGCATTTGAAGCAGTTACAAGGGCTGTTTGATCGGCCAGAATGATTCCTTTGGGCAGTATTTTGGAAAAATAATATTTAAAAATTGCACTTTATAAAAATTCCGAGGACATATACTCTGAATTGTTGAATGTCAGCATAATACCGGTGTGAGAAACATACTTTTCCTTACTTTAAACTGTGACAAAAGAACACAGAAATTTGAAGGAAACCAAACTGCACAACTTAATACAGTGACTTTTTTTTTAGCAGGGTTTCCACAGTTTTCTTTATATCATGGAACTATGATTTTGAGGTTTTTTCAATTGAACCCAAGGACACCTCTATCCAGGGTTAAATGCACTAGGCTTCCATAAATAGCAACTACTGGGAGGAAATCGATTGCTCCTTCAGGGTATATTCCTTTGGAGCTTTTGGAAAGGATTCTCAAGAAAGACCTTGTTTGTATTCAGCCCCCCAACCGCCTCACACCTCAGTACTGTCACCGCTGACTGGTGGCAGCACAAGTGTAATCCTTCAGGCATCTATGTGTCTCAGGAAGCATGCTGCTGCGATTGGGAATGGGACTCGTTCTTTTCTCCAGCAGATCATGTGGGTCATGCCCCAGGGGGGCAAGGAGAAAAGAGGAGCGGAGAATGACCTGGGGGGACCACAGGGAGTCTGACTGTGTTGATAGCTCCTGGCTGCTCCAAGTCAGTGAAGCTACTATAACATTTTTTTTGCAAGTTCTAAAGGTCTACCTTTGGTGTCCTGGCCATATTCCAACTTGTGTGATCTTTTTTCCTGACCTACAGTCCCTCTTCAATTTCAGCTAAATAAGCTATTCCACATTTTCTATCTGTTTACCTTTGCTGTATCCTGTTAGGACTCCGTCTATGAGGTGTGGAGCCTTCCTGTGATATTCCAAATAGAAAAAGGTAGCAAAAGTCATTCAGTCCCAGAAAATAATTTCAAAAGATTTTCCCCATTCTGGAGCTGGAAGAACAGCAAGATACAAATTGGAGCAGGGGTCTCCCCCAACCACCTGGGCAAAGACTAGGTTGAGTGGGAAATTTCATGCCAAATTGAAGAGCACTCACCAGGGTGAAAAGGGGATTTTCTTATGAGAAGCTTGGTGTCAACAGCTTGCAAAGATTTAAATGGGGTTTTCTGTCATCCAAAAATGCCAGTCACCTCACTGAACTTTCTTTTGACTTCACTAGCAGCAGCCAGCTTTTCCTGCCAAATGGATTTAGGTCCTTAAACTGCTGCTGCTCTTCTTTTGACTGATGATCTGCATGCTCGGTTCAGTGGGCTGTGTGCCATGTGCTGCACAGCTCTCTTTGGTCTAGGCTGTCCTTATGTATGTATGCTGTCACTCTTTGTGCTTTGCAAAGGGTGGTGTTTGCTTCTTTACCTTCTGTTCTCCCTAGCTAACACTTAGTTGGAGATTAAAACAGATTTCCTGTTGAAACCCTCACCGTCTTTCCCTTTTCCTTCATTCTTGCAGCTCTGTATGATGTTATGTATTCTGTATTTGTTATATTTTTTTCTTTCTTCCCCCTATTCTCTTTGTTTAAGTCTGCACTCAGGTTAGTGTCAGGAACATGTTAGCAAAGAGGCTTCAATTGCCTAAACCACTCTCAGCTGGTACCTTCACCAATCCACCCCCATCTGCTGGGCAGGAGCTCCATTTAAGCTCAGTGTGGGCACTTGCTCCTGGCTTGAACTACCGTGCAGCTGTAGCCTGGTCTCCTGCCCCATCTCCTGCTTGGACTTCTTGGATGAGCCCCGAATCTTGTTCATCACCTGCCTTCTTGGTGATTGTGGTGGACTATGTTATGAGGCTCTGTCTGCCACATTCAGACGCCACGTTCAGTGACCTACTGGTGAGGACACAGCCTGTGCCAGGGTCACCCTCAGGTCCTGGGTCATCCGCTCTGTACGGAGCAGCCCCACTCTTGCTGCTCCCTGGCATTCCTCCTTGCTGCCTGCTGATCTTTCAAAAGAGAGCTCTGTTGCTTATTTTTAAGATAGAAAAACTGAAGTAAAATTCTGAACCAAATATGACCTTGAGGTCATCTGAATTCAAGTATTTCCTTATTCCTCGGATGGGTCTCTCCCAGCAGATATTGAGTCCCTTACCATTTGTGCCTAAACACATCTCAGATTTCAGGGAAGCCTTCATACAGGGGCCCTTTATTTCAAGACCTATAGGATTTCCTTCAGCATTAATCAAGAGCATTAACCCCAAATCCAGGACCTTACAGCCTGTAGACACCATTCTGGGGAACCACTGATGACCTGTGCAGGATCCCTGTTTACAGATACTCCATTTGAAAGAGAGAACCAGGATGCGAAGTGACATTTTGAGGGGTAAAGCCTTCATCAAGCAATGCCATTGAAGAGATGACCTGAAAGCAACAAAGATGATACTTAAACTTAATATCCAAATAAAACAAGTCTTGCTCTCTCTTGTAGTCACTGTAAATTGCAAACAGATCTAGAGGAGGAAGAAACTGCTTCATATTCAAATACAGATCTCCCAGGCTGATCTATGGCAGACAGTAGGAAAGAGGAACAAGGAAAAAGCATTCTTGAAAAAATACACGGTCAAATATCTAAGCTGTCCCCATCCTCTCTGATCTTCAGGAGAAGAAATTAGCCCTAACCAGTAAAAGCCATGACACCCATGATTCCTCTGCAGAGAGAAATATGGGTTCATTTCTGTCTGACATTTGTTATGCAGTGCTGAAAGATGTTCAGGTATCACGTCGGGATTTCCGGAGTACCTCTTCAGAGACATGTGAGAGGAAGTTGGTTTAAATGTTTTTGTATTTAGGAGATACAATCTCTCTGAAATTATTCTATTGTTAGTGAAATTTGTCTAAAATCTCACAAAAATAAATTTAAATATCTACCTTAAGGCATTCATATGTGTATGGGTTGTAAGGTTAACAGAACAAGGGTCAGCTGTCAGACAAGACTGGGCCATTTTAAGGTTATAATTGATGGTGTTTCTTTTAGTGGTTTTGCTTCAGCCACAGAAGTAGATGCCAACTGCCAGGAGAGATTGAGAGCAAGGTACAGAGTCTGTCCCCAGCTGAGTGCTCATTGGATTTTAGAGGATATTGGGCATCGACTGGCATCTTCTAAAATATTTATTGCAATGACTTTGAAAAATCTGTTTGATTACAAGCTCATGCTTTTACACAAATGCACGTGCATATTCAACATGCAGGAGGAATGCTGTGGCACATCGAGACCTATGTTGGTGGATCTCAAGGAACAGAAAGTCCATCAAGGTATTTTGGCACATGAACCTCATTGAAATAATTTTGAGTTAAGCACCTAAATATTTTGAATGGTCAGGGCCCAAATTTATGTTTCTTTGTAACTCTGATGTTTTCCCCATTCAGTGTAAAATTCAGTCTTCATATGCATAGGGCCATGTGTATGTCCATACCTTGGTCCTAACGACATCAGCAGTGGCTGATAACAAATGGTTCTAATGCAGAGATAGTGGAAGATACTGTGGTGAACATCAATGTTAGACCATCGAATCGTCAGCCTCACCTCTTGCCACCTAAACAGAAACAGCTGCAAGCAGAGGGAGTTTCCACATTTGGTCATAGGATTTCCAAATGTATTATTTCTGTGTGGTAAGTAAGGCAGTAAACACTTACAAGAGATCTGGGACCTTGAAAAATGTTTGTGCAAAGAATTTCCCTCTGTCAAATTCTCATCCCAGCTGATACCACCAGGAAGGGACCTAACATCCCCAAATCTGGTGGGTCAGATGTAGCCCCTTCTGCTAAACACACACCCAAGAGTTTGAGAACATTTTCAACAGGCGCCGTTTAAAGCTGTCTGCAGCAAGAAATTAAACAAATAACACTGATAATGGGAATAACCTCAGAGAGAGTGTATTTTTTGGTGACCAGAACACTAAAAGTAATTTACTATTGTATGAAGTGATGCAGCTGGTTAACTTAAAATACTCCTCTCTTCCACAGAGAGGGAGAGATGGCTGCAGGAAGCAGTTCTAGAAAGCCATTTGCATTCCCCTGTGGCTTGTTTTGCTAAATCAGTTTCAGCAAAAAGAGCTACTCCAAACGGCGCATTTTTCCTGTCTTGGTTTATTTTGTACTTGTTCAATAAAATAGATTCCAGAAAAGACAGGGTTGTATAATTTTTAATAAGATTTGTTAAAAATAGCGTGGCTGCGGTGAGAGGGATGACCAAAGGAAGTGATTTGTTTCCTGTGATCATTCCTCCTCCTTTACCAGTGACCTTTCCAAGCGTGAGCAGAAGAGAAAATATTCACTTCACTTAAAATTCGTGGCAAGCAGCGAGAGGGTAGCAGGGCTACCACAACTCTCATAAATTACACACAGGCCTGACCCTTCTGGAAGACGGGGCCTTACTTTGCTGAAGGGCTTTCAGAGTTCGGTCCCGTGGCCTCCGACCGCAGCGGCACACAAAATATAGAGTGGGGAGATACGGGGAGGAGGCGAGGGCCAAGCCGCTTGCTCAGCGCTCCAGCCGAGGTCTGCCCACCCGCTCCAAACCCTCACAGAGGCTAACCCGGGAAGGAAGCCCTCGCCTGTAATGGTTCCTGCCTGTTCGAAAGAGGAACAGCGTGCGCCTTAATGTGGTCGTGGCTCCTGATTTTACCAGCATCCCGCCTCTCCATGGCAGCCCTGGCCAGCTTCCCTGTGAGGGTTTCCTGCCCTCCCCACCCCAGATGGGTGCTGCCCAGATACCCTCCAACCTTCTCACCCTGGGAAAGCAGGAAAGTTGCCCTTGGAGAGTGGAGCGGTTTCAAATTAATATTCTGCCCACAGTATTTGGGCACCTTTTTAATTCCTGTGTGACCGGTATTTTTCATGCTGGACTGCAAAGGAATTGCAGGATTCCAGCGAGCACAGGCTATGCAAACAGCAAAGCACCTTTTTTCTTTTTTTTGGCAGCCATGCCATAAAAGGGAAAAGCTGAGGAAGGTCCCGAGGAGCACGGTGGTAAAATAATCAGCAGAATGAGCCATGTTCTGATTGAAAGTAGCCGGTTTGGTGCAGTTCATCCTCCTAAATTGGGGGAGCTTCCTCTCATAGCCAGAAATGCTCATTTTTGTTCTAAAGGACTTTTCTGCAGGTCATTTTTGCCAGATATCTTGGCCAGTTACTCCGTGCTTAGTCCGTTTTAATAATAACAACAGCAACAAAAACTTTACAAGATGTTCTTTCCTCTTTGTCTGGCAGGATTAGCAGTTCAGCCAAGGTCTGACCGGCCGCTGGCTCCAGAAGCGAAGGACTCGAAGGCACTTGGAAGAAGCAATCAAACGGAGAGCCTTGTTACCCGAGTGGGCTTTAGGGATGGCTCTTTACCTCCGGCCTCACCCAGAGCAGCACTGACCACTGCCCAGAGTTTAGACTTGGGGTCTTTTGCTGTTGGAGGCACTTGGTTGGTGGAGTCTTCTAGGAAAAGCGAAGTCTGGGAGGCAGACAGACATTTTCCTCTGTAAATCCACTTTCATACGACTCGTTAGCACTGAAGGACTGAAATAGCAAATCTTTGGAAATAGCTTGGAAAACTGTTTTCTCCCTTGGAGCAGTTGTCTTTGAACATTTGTGTTGAAGC
This sequence comes from Laterallus jamaicensis coturniculus, assembly GCA_022605575.1. Taxonomy (NCBI): domain Eukaryota; kingdom Metazoa; phylum Chordata; class Aves; order Gruiformes; family Rallidae; genus Laterallus; species Laterallus jamaicensis. The sequence continues at coordinate 4,349,259 of JAKCOX010000009.1, forward strand.
TAAAAAGAAGAGCAGATGGAATTCAAGCCAAATAAAACAAAAGAACAACTCCATTGAACTTATCTCCAAGCTGTTTTAGCCCATCCCTGGAAAGAGCGAGGTCTTCACTGGAGTGAGGCAGAACGGGACCCATTAACAGAGCCCAGGGATAGAAGGTCAAGAGGAGGCAGTGGTGACAAGAGGAGCACCTCGTGCTCAATTCAGTAAACCAAGAAACTTCGCTATGGAACGCTTCACAGGCGCAAGAGTCTGAACAGAAAACCTCAGGGCCATAGGTACTGCAAACACTCGGGCTTCCCTTTATCTTTACTCCCATGGGCAGCTCCAACTGAGGATGCAAACCATGCCATTTGCTTATAGCAAACACGCAACATCAAGCAGGTGAGCAGGGGTTTGCTGGGCCAGGGTCGGCTGAACAAGGAAGCCCAATTGAATTTGCCTTTTGGCTCACAAGGAGACAGGGTTAGGCTCTCGTTCTTCCTACTTAGAAGCTGGATTTTCACCTTTCGTGCTCCTTCTGCAGCGCAACTGCCTGCTAAATTTAGAATACCTTTTTTAGAAGTTGTTTCATGAACACACACACACACACACACACAATAATTACATTGTAAAAAAAAAATGCAGGCTTTTGAAATGCCATTTGTGAGGCGTTCCAACTATGTACAACTGGCTCAGTTACTAGCTCACAATTGCCATCTGAACATCTATTTTTCCAAGCATTTAAGAAAAGTGATGTGTACATTTTTCATGTGTAATTAGGCAGCGTAATGTGATCTCTTGCTGCAGTCAAGCTGCCATGTGCCGTAGCCTCACTGAATAGCTTCCAGATTTCAACCCAATCTCTTCTGTCTAGACTCTACGTTGCTATTTTTTTTCCCCTTTTTTCCTTCTTTTTTTTTTTTCCTTTTTTTTTCGCCTAGCTTAAAGCAGACTCCAATATAAAATGCCAAAACCAGAAGGTTTTGTCCCTCTTTCTCATAAAGATGTGGGACAGATCTGGGAGGCCCCGCCGAGAGCTGGGTCCCAGACTTTCATAAGACACGTGTCGTCTGAATCTGACATTAAAGATTGTGCAGGCATTTCAACAGGTCATGCACACACACGGGGCGGGGGGGGGGGGGGGGAATGCCAAAAAATATGGTTTTCATTAAGAAAGTGAGTATTTTTAGAGAGGTGTGGTTCAGTTCAGATGAAAAGGAAAGAAAGAAAAATGAAAGCGGTGCAAAGAGATCCCCAAACTGCAACATTATTTATATTGCTGTTGAAATGCAGTGTGTTCTCTTTATAAAGCTGCTTTTGGGAGTGAAATAATATAGACCCTGCCAGAACCAGGTGCATATCATGTAGATTGTTTATAATCCAACTTAAGGGATAGCAGATTTATACCAGAAAGAACTCTCCAAGGGGACTTCAGAGTTTAAGTGTACTGTCTTAATCTATACATTACCTCCTCAACAAAGTGCTTGTCTTGGACAAAAAAAACCCTCAACAAAAAAAAACCCTCCCCCCCAAAAAAAAAAACCCAAAACCAAAATCAACAAAAAATACAGTTTCTATTAATTCACAGGTAATTTCAGGGGATTTTATCTAGTGTGAGATAGTTTTAGACTGCTTATTTTGTTCTCAGCTTTTTATTTGACTCTAAGTGTTTATATTTCTGTGTCAAGAAAATAAAAAAGATCATAGTGGGATTGTTTCCACAGAAAGATGCCTTCATGCAATACAAGCTTTCTCTTGCTTGCATTTCTACTGTCATGTCCTGGGATTTGCTGCAGTTTGCGTACACTGCAATGGCCATCTCTACCCAAAGCTCTTGTGGTAGTCAAGAAACAGTGGTGCAAATTCTCCTCCGCTTAATTTTTTTTCCATTTTCACATTCCTTTTTTGTTTTTTTTAATATATAAAAAACAAGCTTATCATTTCATCGATACTGTTATAGCACCTACCTTCAGTTTTCCTTCTGCTCTCAAGAAAATCACTATTGTCCCATTGAAAACACACCCTTCTGCCCACTTTCTGTGGGAAGGGCAAATTAGTTGGAAAAAGAGGAACATTTGCACTGATTTCTGAAGGGAAGTGTGCAGTGCTTGCTAAAATTTCCCATGCTTCTGGAGAACCAACTGTTCTTTTCATTAAGAAATCATCCACCCACTTCAGCTGGCGTTGCAATATATTGGCCCATTTTTTAATTTTTTTTTTTTTATTATGGTAAAATATGAAATGCTTGAAATGTTTGAAATAGTTGTGCAAATATTTTTATACATGCAAAGGGAAGCTAAACCAAAAGGCTACCTGATCGAAATTAAGCTCCCTGTGATATTAGACATGATGACAGCAGTCGGTGTAATAATTTGATGATTGTTGAACTTTTAAAATTATATTTTAAGTGAAATGAAAGGCACTGAGTGATGGGGGGGGGGGGGGTTCCTCATGTGTCTGATGCCTGAAATGATCACGGGAAATAGTTTTCATCCTTCTGTTCCAAAGAGCTTTGTGGAAATAAACTACCACGTTTGGGAAAAAGGGCGAAACGAAGCTCAGCAGTGAAGGGCGCTTCCATAAGGATGCAGGACAGGCCAATAGGTACTGCTTGATGCCCGCCGTATGGGTACGGCTCTGCAGTGAAATGTGCAGAGAGATACAAGCAAAGCTAGTTGCCGTGGCAGAGACCCTCGCCAGCCCTGCGTGGCGGCTGCTGACCCCACCTCCGAATCTGCCCGCCAGGCTCTCTGTTGGCAGTCCTCTCGTGCTTTTTCCTTTTGATTTCAACATGGCAGCGGGGCGACGGTTGCCACTGTTCACATGGTTAAAGGCTCATTTCACAAAAATAGGGGTTTCCTGAGCTGTATATCAGGCCAAAATTTTGACAGAGGGGCTAAGGTGAGATTTTGTAAGCTCTGCATCGGTAAGAGGTTTTTAACAGTGCCTATCCTAGATTGTATCGATTTCATAAATCTTAAAGCCATGTGGGATCAATTATGATAATCTATTCTGACGAATGGTAGTAAAGACCATGGGATTTCTTGCTGTTGTTTTGCATTGCAGTCTTGTTATCGTCTGTTCCACATTTCTGGACATTCCTCACGGCATTTTCCAGAATGTGGAAATGTCCTCATCTTCACTCTGCTCACAGGTGTCATCACATGATTACGTGTATGGCAAGCAGCAAAGGCTTTCTTCAGCCTGGGTGCAAAGCCATCGTTGCCCTGGGAAGCTACCATCCTTCAGGAGACACATTATGACAGACCATTATGTCCAGCACACCTATGCTACGTGCGTACTTAGACAAAATAAATTGGTACTTGGTCTGAAGAACCTATTCTCATATTTTGCTCTAAAACTGCAGTGTCAGAAGCGTATTTCAGGAGTGAGATGTACTTTCAAGTACTTTGCTTTTTTGCAATGAATAGTGCACGCGAGTCTGGTCCCCTCTTGACCTATGAGCATCTTTTAGTGTCCTCCAGTTAATTCAAGGGTTCAGATACAAAATCAAAGAAAGCATCTCCCTTTGTGGGATAATCCAAAGTTTTCTGAAGCCGTAAATCAAAAAGCTGATGGGGGTCTGGCATGTCACATTTTGCATCTGTGATAAAACTGATAAAATACTTAATCCAGTCCAAATGGCTGTCCTGAACTGACCATATTCTTAATTTTTCATTATTTCAGAAGATCACATCTGAAAGAAATGTGGAACATAAATTATTTGTGTTGGACAAGACTGAGAGGTGCTGTGGTGGGACATACAGTGTATGTGCCACCAACTGTCCAGTAACAGAAACCTCAATCACGGAGCAACCAAAGAAGCATCTGCTGCAGCATGCCTGTCCCCACGCACAGATGGGTGACCTACATCACCATGTGCTGCAACCCCAGCAGTTACCATCGTCTACCTCAGATGTGTAGCTTTAGCTGAAAGTAGATGCTGGGTCTCTCTTCATTCACTGTGGCTCATCTAGAGGGTGATTCAGTGTCACATCCAGAGCTGAGTCACCTTCTGCGGCGACCTCTCCCTGGCAGAGAGGGCTGGCAGAGGACTCTTCACTGAGACACCTGCGTTGGTGCCCAGCAATTTGGCAGAGTGAGCTCTGACCTGCCTGCATAGATGCCATTTCTGGGCTACACGTAGCTTGTTTGCACGACCACCACAAGGTAGGTGTGAAAAGAGATACGTGTGCAGCCATGCATGCGTGCGTGTGCATATACAGTCATAGCTGTGGAAAAACGGAGCGTTTCCTGTTTGTATATTGCTGAGATCTCCGCAGCTTCACATTCTGGGGGAGGCTGATTTTCTGCCTCTGACTGTAATTTCAGATATTACTCTTGGGTTATGACAGAACCAATGAAGAAATGCCGCAGAAAACTTGTGCTGGGTTATCTAAGTAAGGGAGAGGTGTGGTAAAATGAGGTGATTGCATATGAGGATAGCTCTGCAAAGAGATAGGTAGAGAGGAAGGGCTAAGTCTATATGCTAAAATCCCGTTTCTTAGAGCTGTTTGTAGTGGGATGCAGATCTGCTAGCCAAAGCTAGTGTACAGCTTCACAGGCTCGCCTATATGAACACAAGACTGACCTCATGGACCCAAAGGCAAAATTCATTTTTTCCTGGTGCTGTGATAAATGCAGAAAATAGAGGAGCTGATTAATGTGAAGAAGAGAGGCGATCAAGATAGTCCACAGATTTGCATCCTACAAAAATACTAATTATCTGCATATCAATTCTCTATTTGGTTACAGTGGTATTAGGTTACAGCCTCCTCAGAGATCACCATACACCAAGTAATCAAAGGCAAGGCAAAAATGTAAGGACATGAGCAAGTAACTTCATGGCATTTAAACTTATTAATCGCTCTCTATTCAACAGTGTAAGCACATCAATTTTAGTCTGTTTTCATACATTATTTATCTGCAGCCTTTTATATTTAAACAGCCTTTCTGACCTGAGCCACTTCTGATGCTGGCTGAATTCTTCAGTGGTAAATAAGTGCATACTTTAGAAATGATGGCATTTTGTCACCTACCCTGACTTTGTCTTTCTGGTTTTCAAAGTGCTTCAACTCTTAGCTTTCTTGTTTTTAATTTTCACGGTGTGGTTGGAGGAGTTCACGTTCCTTGCAAAGATGCACCACTCGGTGTTTCTGCGTCCATTCACCATATGAACTATTATTCCTTGAGTTTAGGTAGCGATGCAGAGAAATCCCCATTTGGAGAGGGGAGGGGAAATAGAATAAGGCACAAATTCCACCCCCCAAAACTGAGAATGAGTAACAAGTTCAAGTTCTGGCTGTGAAAATTTGCATGGGAGAGTATTCCAGTTTGCCTTGCAGACTGATCTCCAGCTTTAAACAAGCAGGGATATACCTCCCAAAATACAGGGAAAAAACATGACAGTTTTTTCTTATTTTGAGGGTCAGGATATTTAGGAGGGATTCAGGCAAGCATCCCAGCTTTCCCATCACTCAGATTGGACCTTTCACTTTTTTTTTTCCAGTTTCTTCCATCATTACTTGTGTCTTCATAAAAATTCTGCTGAAATTCATGGGAGTCTCAAGTATTCCCTGAACCTTTCCTGCCAGCATGTTGTTTGTTTTTCAATCTCAGCTCTTGGCTTAAACAGACAAAATACTAAAAATCTAAAGAAACCCAAACCAAAAAAACAAATTATGATTTCTTTTTCCTTTTAGCCAATTGTTTGGGAAATGGTGTGAATTGTTTTAAATTAATACAGCAGTCCCGAATATCCACTGGTGTTGAATATCTTGTTGTTTGATATCCTATTCATCCAAATGCTTTGTCTAACCACACATTAATCAGATGAATTCACATGTTTTTCCTAATGAAATGCTTTCTTTTGCTGCCTTAGAACTTTCAAGAAGACATGATCTTTGGATCATTGTTTTGGCAGCGTTCAAGGCCGGGTTGGATGGGGCTTTGGGCAACCTGGTCTAGTGGAAGGTATCATTACCCATGGCAGGGAGGCTGGAACTAGATGGGCTTTGGTATCCCTTCCAGCCCAAACCAGTCTGAGATTCTGTGACTTCCTTCCCCAGTTACAGATTCTCCAATAGGAAGGACTCCAGTGGTCTTCTCAGGGACTGCCAAAATGCTGTCTGTGTCCAGCCTGTAGCTGTAAGAAATCCATGAATGCAGTAAAAGTTGTCTTTTCTGGTACTTGAAAAATAGTTGCCTCTTAATATCTAGGTAATGGAATGTGTCCATATAGCTGCCTATCTCTCTTGCCTTAAATGTCATTTTTACATAAGAGAACCTTTATTAGTGAATGTCATCCATACCTGTGAGAGGTAATATTTATAAAGGTGTCCCCCTTTTGTTGCCAAACTAATTAATCTTAAATGGCATTTTCACAGGTACAAAGTTAATCCTTTCTGATTTTACTGTGAAAATCATGTTCTGGAATTGCATTTTGGCAGGCAAAAATGTTACACAGTGAAAAAATAAAATAACCTCCTCTCTAGTCATCCTGTTTCATATCAAAATAAATAAAACATCATTTGTATGTCCTATCATATTGATAATAACTACAACTATTAATCACAGAATCAGAATCACCAGGTTGGAAAAGATCTTTGAGATCATTGAGTCCAACCGTACCTGTCCTATACAAAATCATATCCCTGAGCACCTCATCTACCCATCTTTTAAATACCCCCAGGGCTGGTGACTCAACCCCATCCCTGGCCAGCCTGTTCCAGTCCCCGTAATCCTTTCGGTGAAGAACTTTTTCCTAAAGTTCCAGACTTTGCACTAATATCCTTCTTCCTTCACTTCTAATTAATTAATTTGAGTGGAAATGCCTCTAAGGTAGGTAAGTGCTAGAACCGTAGCCCACTGAGGGCAACTGGTTTGTCCAAACCCGCATGAGCCTGTGTAGAGCCCCTTTTCTGTGCTGCAGCTCTCAGCCCATCCTCCCGGCATTTAAATCTGGCAAACATGGAGCACCTCAGTCCTGCCAGTGTGTGGGCAAACCAGCACCCCTGGGCAGAGCACTTTTGGGGTTTTTTTGGGGGGCTGTTTTTTGTAATGTACAGGAGATCATAAATAGCTCCTCCCGCCTTTTTTTCCAAACAGAAACCTCCAACCTCTATGGGCCTCAAAGCATTACACAACATTTGCTTAACAGTGATGGAAACGGGCATGGTGGTGAAAAATGAGGTCTGGGCAGATCCGTCATTCAGTTTTGAAGTCCCACAGCACTTGCCATTGCTTTCCCCAGAGTCTGTGGCAACCAGGCTAAAACTCTGGTAATCTTTGCACCCCTGAAGTGGCCCAGCCCCCACTGAGGAGGTGTATGCTTGCCCACCAAGAGACTGCAAGTTACCCGAGGCTGTGCTGCATGTTAGATGATAAATATATTTCCATAGCTCCATTGCTCTGAACGAAAAAAGGGAAAAGAGCTGATTATATGTGTTCTTCTTTTTCCAAATGTGAAAATTTGGTATTTCTGGTTGTCCGTTTCAAGTTTGTATTTTGAAAACTCTGTTTGAGGAGATGCAAAATGATGTGAAAACTTTATTTCTTTCCACATGGCACTCCTGGACAAGAAGCAACACTCCAAGGCCCACTGCTAAAACCTGTGTTTCCTCCTTCCTCGTGACAGAAAGCCCCAGGGATGAGTCAATGGGACAACCCCATGACAGAACAACCAGCTCTGAGCGAATGGGGACCTGTGACCCGACCTGGGACTGGCTGCAGGAGGAGGATTCTCTGTGCTACCTTAGCCCTGTGAGTTGGTGGCACAGGTGGTAGTTGCTCCAGCCTCCCACCCTCCTGGTCAATTCCTCCATCCCTTTCCTACTTTGTGCTCTGTCACCAAAGGAATGACTTTCTGCAGAAACACCATCTGAAAGTTACACATGTAAGGTTTAAAGAATTGGCAGCAGATTGGTTTACTGGGCGGCACCTTAAACCTCAATCCCTGACTGCAGCTTGAATGGACCATGCAGAGCAGCTTTGCACAGGGGGGTCCACCAGTTCATCTCCTCTCCTTTGCTGCACCTCTTTAAAGAAAATACAGGATTTGGGGGCCCCATCATGGGTACTGTCCCTGTGTCCACATCCCGCAGGGTGCAGGAAGGAGCTGAAAGCATGCCTGGTGCCCTCCTTTCTGCTGTGTTATTCCAGTTGGTAGGAATTATGTGTCATGCAGTTTTACAGAGCAGTTTGTGGCCACCGTGTGTTACTGGGAGCCACTGCGTGTACAGCCTGGCAAAGTGGTACGTGATAGGGGCTGCAAGACCCCCTGCAGCCCCCCTGCCCTGTCTGATCCTGTCCTGACAGGTATTTCCTGGGACAGCTCTGCGCCTGCCTCCCTGCTGGAGTATCTAACTGCCCCACTCCTCCCAGCCAGGTGAACCTACCCACAGCACCGACCTGAGGGGCAAAACTGGAACCCTAAGGGCAAAACCACCACCGGCAGCAGTTTGTTTTGGGGAGCGACTGGTTTTGGGGCTGTCTCCCTGCTAGATTTATGTTCTCTGAAGAGCTAAGTACATTAGTGTAGGTAATCTCACTCCATTACCTTCTATAAAACCGAATCTGTGATTTCCTCCCTGGTGAGCATTTACCATAGCGCAATAGGTTACTATTTTCATATTTAACTCATTGGTAAGTCATAAAACCAGCTCAAGTTGTCTGCCCCAAAGAGCAGAAACTGCGGGCCGGGCAGCATCGGCACGGTGCACTCAGCACCGCCTCCAGCTCGCCCTCACATCCCTAACGCATCTCCCCCCACTTCTTCTTTGAAATCCACAAAATTCAGAAATTTACAAGGCTTTTTAAAATCCGAGATGAAGCAATTAAATCTCCAGACTAGAGGATGTGAACCTTTAAAGGTCCTTTGCAAAATATCAAAAGAAAGAGAGGATTATATTTAGCAGGTGTGACAGCCCACGCAGGACATTTCATTGCAAAAGGGGCTGACATGAACCAGGAACCGATACTTAAATTAATATAAAACATCTTGGGGGAAAGGTGTTTTCTCTTCTTTTTTTAAGCATTAGGAATCATAACGCTTTCTGCCTTCTTCAAAAGCGAAAGGTCCAAATATACAGGAGTCATCTGGCATGTAAAATAAAATCTGGGGGGGGGGAGAGGAGAGGGGTGACGCCTAAAAATGCTTGGGACGAGGTTGGGAAGTGAATGTTGCGGAGCAGGGGAGCTATGACCAAATGCTTGGCCAAGAAATCCACTTGTGTTTTTTCCTCCCCTGCCTCACTTGAGGCTTTGGCATTGCTGCTTGCAGATCTGCGGGTCCCCCTGCCCCAAGGCGAGTTGCTCAGGGCAGAGGTGAAGGTTTGGGAGGTGAGATCCAGCCCCTTCTGGGTGCCCCAGCCAACTCCTGCTCCAGCAGCATCATCTCTCCCGCCACCTCCCCTTGTCATTTCCCCAGCTCCCTGGAGACACAACCCTTCATTACAGGGGTGCTTTATTCTGATCGCTCTGTTTCTATTCATATCGTAACCTACCCAGCCTCAGAGTGGAAAACTCGAGTTGGTAGTTTTGTGGGGAGGTGTCCACTAACTTCTTGCTTCATTCACTAGCGCGTGTTCCTAATTTTAACCAAACTGCTCCGTTTTGATTTTCCTAAGCTGTGGATTTTGTGCCCAAAAGCTTGAGTTGTTTTCACGCCCACTCTATGAGGGCCACACGAGAGACGCTGCCTATCTATAGCAGGGGAGGCAGTGGCTGCGGGGAAGGTGGGGTGGGCAGCAGCACGGTCCCCAAACTCCGCACCGCAGCCTGCGGGGAAGGGACATGAGGGCTCGGTGGGAGATCTCCGTAGGTGGGTGCTGCTGCGGCAGGTCTGTGGCAGAGGGTACTCGCTCAGGGGTATTTTGCCTCTTCGCTTGGCTAATTTGTGGTGGGCGTGCATCAGGTTGTTGCTTGGGACCTTCAGGTTCTTAAGTCACCCCAAAAAGCACCCCGGGGTAAAAAAAGCCACCTGGCTCCTATGGCTATTTCTCAGAGGGAGAGAGGCGTGGGCTTGCATGGACCGGCACATTGTCAGGTACCCTTTGGCACTGAGAGAGTTAAAGGTGCTCGGCACCCACCAGCCTTGGTCTAGGCAGTGGCTAAAATCAGTCCTTCACCCGCTTTATTTTTTTCCTTAAAAACAGGAAATGGAGCCCTGAAGGCTTTTTAACTGGAGAGAGAGTGAGGAGGGGGTATGCTCACTCTGCCCATACCCAGCCCTGAGCCTGACCCAGACTTGGGGGTCTCTGTGTGTGTTTTTTTTTTATTTCTTCTCTTTTTTTTTTTTTTTTCCTATTATTTTGGCAGACTTTTTGGAATGTCTGGGAGCTAAGGGCTTTGCTTCATGGAGCAGAATTCTGAAGCAAGAAAAAGAGAAAGTTATAGACTAAACCACAGAAATGTAAACATGTCTGCAGCTAAAATAACTCCACTTTCATTGAAAACACTCCTTGCTCACAATCAGACTTCTGTGCGCTATGCTCAATAAAACTGCATGCTAATAGCAACCAATTAATACATTATGTAGTTCTGCTTTAAAAACTGAGACGCTTTAAATTATTTTTTTTTTAATTTTTTTTTTTATTATTATTATTTTTAATTAAGGGAGTACCGTGTTTTCTGCTTTCTACGCTGGCTCTCGGCGCTGACCGCTGGCCGAGTGAGGAGCACCGGGGAGAGCTGCGGGCGATGCCCGGCGGTGCGGCGGGGGCCGAGGCGTGCCCGGGGAAGGTCGGGGCAGCGCGGCGACGGCGGCGGGCAGAAGCGGCGCCCCGGTAAGAAGCCCCGAGCCCGCGGGCGGCAGGGACGGGGCGCACCGCACCGCACCGCACCGCACCTCACGCGTCGCCCTGGCGTGTGCGGCTCGCCCGCGTCCCGCTGGGCTTCCCCGCGGGTTCGCGTGAGTGCGTGTGCGAGGTGAGTGCCGCTGCCGGGGCCGGGAGGCATCCCTTCTCCTTCCCTCCATCCCTTACCGCCGGGAGATGGGACGCTCAACCCCGTTCGGGCCGTACCAGGGCTGCCCTGTTCCCTCCCCCGTCCTTTTATTTCCGTGCATCCCGTTATTTATCTCGCTGCCCTCCGGAGCCCCGCTGCCACCTGGTTAGAGGCCAGGCTTTGGCTTCACGTCGGGTCCTCGCAACAACCGCACGCTTGTTCTGCCCCTTAAAACACGCTCTTGTTCCCCGCGCCGGGAGGAGAGCAGTCCCGCCGAGCCGAGCCCAGCCGAGCCCCCGTAGCCCCGTGTCCTCCCCCCGCAGGTCCCGCTCACCTCCAGTTCCGCCCGGCCCCTCCCGCCGCCCCCACCCCGCGCTCCCCCCCCCTCCCCCCCCTCCGTGAGGAGCGGGGGCGCCCGAGGGAAGACGCCGGGGATTAGGGGGGTAGGGGGTGCGCCCCGGGGGGTGCCGGTGCCCGGCCAGCGGCTCGGGGCCGCCCCGACGACGGCGGCGGGGGAGCCGGTGAGCTCTGGGGAGCAGCGGCGGTTCCGCGCGGCGATTGGAGAGAGGAAGAGGCGCCCGGAGCCCGGGGCCAGCGCGATGGGCTGAGCCCGTCCCGACTGAAGTGACTCACTGCAGTCGGCAACGCAGCCGTCCCCTCGCCCGCTCCCTCACTCCCTCCCTCGCTCCCGCCGCCGGCGGCCGCTGCCTTCCCCCGGCGGCGCCCTTCGCGCCCCGTCCCCGTCCCCTCCCGTCCCGTCCTTCCCCCACCCCCGGGACCCCAGACTCGCCCCCTTCCCCGGCCTTGCCCGGTAAGTCCTTTCACTGCGGGGCTGCGTTGGGACGAGGGGTGGGGGGGGGGGGGATGAAGGGCCGGCGGGGAGGGAGCGGCGAGCGGAGCGCCGGGCGCGGAGGGGGCGCGGCGCGGCCGTCGGGTCCGGGAGCGGCGGGGAGAGCGGGGCGAGGGGCGGCGGCGGGCAGCGGCGGCGGGGCGGGCTGGGGCGAGGCGGTTCCCCGCGGGCGGCTGTCCGGCTGCCCCCTCGCCGGGGCACGTCGGCGACTGGAGCGGGGGCAGCCCCGAGGGCTCGGCCGAGGCCGCGCATCTTCCGCGGGCGTGCCTTGCGCAAGCTGGCCCTTTCCGACTTAGTTTAGGTTCAGAGCACTACCGCTGTTCGGGTTCGGGCTGGCTGGCTCTTGTCTTTTTTGAGCACCGGTCTCCTAAGTTATATCATCCCCCCACAGCCATCGGTTTCCCCCCCCGCCCCGGTTCGCCGGTGCCTTTGCAATTATTTCAGCAACTCGTCACTCGATGAACTAACGTCTCTGTTGGCGTTTTCAAAAGCCGAGTCGCTCTGGCGTGTAGGAGAACCTCCGGTTACCTGAGTCGGGCTGAGGAGACCCGGAGCTGGTGGCGGTACTTTTCAGCGCGAGCGCTGCGATACAACATGGGGAGATCTATTTTGGTGGCCAGATGATGACTTTGCTGTGGAGATGGGAGCGTACGCAATCGTATTTACGAAAGCTGAAGTTGCAAGTTCTGGCTAACATAAACTTCCATTCATTGCTGCCTCTGCTGAAGGCCCGCAGCGCATAGAAGAAGCAAACTTGCTCTTTCTTTAATGGCAGTTTTTATTTGCGTTTGGAGCGCTGTTCTCTGAATTAACACTGTGCTTCGCTCCTGAAGCTGCAGTTTGGAAATTACACTCTGCCCATGTAATTTTTGGAGTCCATTAGGAAAACCAGGATAGGTCTATGAACTGCACATGGAGAAATGTCACATTCCTTTGGTTTAACCCTTTAACCACTCCCCCCCGGTTTCACTGAAAGGAGTGAGGTAGACAAAGGCAGCTTCTCACTGGGGTATGAAATGCAAACTTTCGGCAGGGTATATGTATTAGGCATGCGATTTCAAGCACACCTGAATCGATAGGAAAATCCAGAAAGAGAAAGAAATTGTTTGACAATTTCCTAATTAAAAGGAAATAAATACAGGCAACTACTCCCCACTCCCCCCCCCCCCTTTTTTTACATTGCTTGCCTATTTCTTAAAGGACATTTAGAAACCCAAAGATAAGGTACATTGGAATAGTAACATCAGTTCTTGCCTTTCATACACGTATGTAGGCAAGCAATAGCTATCGTGCAATTCTTGGAAGAACTTTGCAAGAAAAAAAAATTGCCACCTCCCAAAGCATTTCAGAGTTTAGAGCTTTGAACAGCATCTGTCCCCACTTCGCATGATTTAGTCCCGAAGTTAAACAAATCGTATAATACTGGATAGAGTTACATGCTAGAGGAATTTTATAAATGATCTGTCAGTGTAGGACCTAGGTATGATTAGTTGGACTTGGTGCTCCTAAGGTGTTACTCCATTTGGACTGTAATATTGTAATCTATGTAGCACTGGGTTCTTCAACATAGCTTCTAATATATATTAGGTGTATTTTTCTCTGATGGTTTATAAGCTCTTTGACTTTTCTCTCTTTTAATTGAGTTTGGGCTCTTTGTCGGGCGCCAAAGAAATGTGGGTGCATGAGGCCATCGAGGAGTTTCAGTGATGGGAACTGTGAGCTTAAAATATGCACTGTTTCAAACCTGGAAGTAGTGTCTCTTATTGCCAGTCTGCCTGTTTCTGTGTTGGTAGGTTAGACCTTTTCTGTCTGAAATAACCAGGTCGGATCCCACAGTTGTTAGTGTGGAAACGCCACCACTGCCTAAGACCAGGGCTTTCACCTTTGCCACGTGGATGCACCTTCACTACCTGCTGTTCCAAGGGAAGTTTATTTTCTGTGTGCACATGGAGCTGTATAAACAAATACAAAACCCTGGGACTGCTGTTGAAATCCAGTTGGTTTGAATAATGCCACATGAACAAAATACCTGGCTACTGATGAGGCAAATCCGTTCCTATTGCGCCTTCCCTGAAACACCAGCGCTTTGCTATCAAAATGCAAGGCTCATGGCGTTGGTTTTCCCTCAGCAAAACAGTTCTTTTTGTCTACTTTGCTGAGGTCCCCGTAGACAGGAGTTTCCCCTCCTGGTTAAATGTACTCCAGTGAGGATCAGAAAACCGTGAGAAGCTTTTTGGTGCTGATGGCATCAGGTAGCCCTGAAATGTTACACGTAATGTTTCCTTCCTTTCCTTGCCTCCGCATTAATAAATGCTCCAGGAGTTATTGGCAGGTAAAACCAAAATAATTTCAAATGTTTGGGTTGATATGAGCCCTTTCCCTTGAAACATCTATTGCACTGAGGTTTTTTTCCTACTAAACTGATTTTCTCTTAGGTGATTTTATTTTTTTGGCGTGGTGGATGGGGGGGGGTTGTGATGGGGAGGGGGTTTAGAAAGGCAGCTGTAAGGGCAAATTGCACTTCTTTTAATCATGCAAGTTGCTCTGTGGAAATTTGTGTCCTGAGCTGGAGGTGGAAGTTGTTGACAGGGGGTATGGTCAGAGAGGGCCCTTTGGGCCTGATCCATATCAGCTAAGGTCAGCGGTGCAGGCTTAGCCTTGAGTGCCTAATGCTGCCCACGGTGATTTTCAGCTGTACAGCTGGGAAGGTAGGCCAGGGATTAGTTTATGCTTCATACGTCAGCTTTCCTATACAGTCGATTTAAAGTGCTGTTTAAAAAAAAAAATAATTAAAAAGTCATGTCGGTAAGGTATTTTCAGCCTGAATTCTAATGATGTTTGTCTTGGGCTGAAAGAATTACCCTTTGTGCAGTAACACCACACTGTTTTTCATTGTACCAACAACTGGCCACTTTCTCAGCCACCGGAATATTTTTTATTTCCCTGTGTGGTTCTAGCCATGTACTTCTTGACCAGCAGGTTTCCCTGTAAAGTCGAGCATCGTTTTGTCTTTCACATGGGTTGAAGGTTTGAGTCGCAAGAATTGGTATTGCTTGAAGGCATTGAAATAAGAGGAGAAAATCTAATACAGTTCCTTTGCAGCGTAGTTAACTGGTGTAGGTAGAGAGCTGGCAGTCTAAAATTACTTTGTTAAATTTAAATGTAAGTAAAAAGCAGGCAATAGGAAAAAATTAAAGGGTTATATCTAAATATGGAGCTGCGGCCATATCTGTTATATTTAAACTGCATTTTAACTTCTTCCATTTATATTTAGTAGTATGTGTGTAATCTGGAGGGCTTGATTGAATTCAAGAAACGGAAATTTCACAATGAAGACTAAAGAGTTTACTCTGCTGTGGACACAATGCACATCCTTGTTAATGGGTGTAGGTATCACAACTAAAATCTACTCAGCGAGACTTTTTTACATTGCTCGAGAGAGCAAAAACAGTGTTTGGTCTAAAGTAACCACAAATGGCTTTGCAAAAAGGCTGCTTCCCATATGCCTGTGGTGAGTGTATCACGTACTGACTTCAGTGGCACTTGTCTTGCGTGGAGCATTGAGACTGCTCCGTGGGGCTCGTTTTCATCAACTTACCTTTTGCTACGTCCTGTTCTGAAATGCCACTTTTTAATTTAGAAAGCTCTCACAGGAAGTGGATTGTTCTTGCATGCTGCTTGCATCAGATGAAATCCCTCCTTGGCACAACTTCATTCCAGTAAGAAGAAAACTTATTCCAGGAACAAAATACATAGTTATTTTTGTTTGATAATGCATCGTATAAATATTAATTGTCTGCCCAAAGAGAAAAACAATAAACATATGTTTTCATTTTGGCTGGAGATACAACAGGCTTTGGTGGAGGATGGTTTAAAACTTGTAGCTCTTCAGCTGAACTCCGGGTGACCACTCATGTCCAGGAGATTGCTGTCATGCCCAGGTGGTCAGGGGCTTGGTTTTGAATCGAGGTCTTCCTGTTCAATTGTTTGAGGGTTTTTTCCCTTCTTTTTTTAATACGGACACTAAGTGTTATCCAGGTGCTTATTAAAGGGCCTTGGCTGTAGCATTGCTGTCAGCTTTCTCGCTGTCAGCGAAAAGACATCGTTCTTCTGCTGGTCCCTTTAGCAGGGAGAGAGCCGGTAGGCTGGCCAGATGCTCAGACACTGTAATAGCGGTAGGATACCAAAAAGCCTCTGCCTCTCCTAGATGCTGCTCCTGCAAATGAATATTGACTTATATTGTGTTTCAGATCTTCTGAATTTGTCAGGTAGCCGGTAGCTTTGAACTGCACCCACCTAATTAGCTGCTGATTTGAAAGAAGGAAGGTTGGCCTGTAGGAAATGATGAGCACCAGCAGTCCCACAGAACCGCGCCGGGCAAGTTAAACAAATACAAGCTTAAATGTGGTTTCAATCAGCTCCGTTGAGACACCCAAGTTTTCAGCTTTCCCCAGGAGGTCTGTAATGAAGCAGGCTTGTTTTCTTTTCACCTCCCCACAAAACAGCGACAGCAGAAAAATGCTGACAGAGCTTGTGCCGGCCGAATAGCCGGCTGCTGCGGGAGGGCAATTTGGGGTGTGAGGCTGGACCGGGCAGCAAAAAGGAGTTTGAGACCATTGCTGTTAAGCCTGGGAGTAACAGGCTGCCCTTGAATGACACACTGCTCCATCCCTGATGAGAGGAGAGGAGGTCATGGCCATGACTGCAGCACCTGGGCTGCTAGTGGGGGTGCAGTAGGGTGGCCTGCTTAAGGCTCTGCAGGTGTGGATGGATAAGGAGTGGGTTTCCTTCTCCGTTAACCTACCCTCATCCCCAATAATATTGCCTGCTGAACTAGCATCTTTTATTCCTGCTTTTTCCTGGCTGCTAGAAGTGGTTGGTGGTCGTTTGGGGTTTTTTTTTGGCTAATATGATGCTGTTAGTAACGATGCATTGATTTATTGACTGCTCAGGTCTTTTTTATTTCTCTAGTGTTGGGAGCGATGGCTTAAGAGTAGCAGCTTGCTGCCCTGTAAACTCCTTACGACAAAATGTTTTGCAAAATCTGATTGATCTAATTTGTAAGCCATGTAGGCTTACCAGTTCGAGCTTTTCATAATACCTCCTGGCTTTTCATTGAGGTTATTACTTTATTTTTAGCTTATTAAGCATGGCTGTACACTGTATATTTGACCTGATTTGACTGAAGCAGACTCTTTCAAGATGTCATATATTTTTTGGTGTTTGGTAGTTAATGTGTTACTTGTTTCGGTACAGTTAAATGTATATGTAAAAATCATGTGGATTTAGCAAATTGTGCAATGTATTTTTTTTCCCTGCAAATTACTCTCATTAAATGAGAACAAAAAAGTACAAATGGCAGTCAAACAATTGACTTTAGACAAGTTGCACTATCATGGTTTATATTTTTCTGTGTAATTAAAAAGGGCTTTCTAAAGCAAGAAGTCTGGTAGCTATGCAGAAAGAAAGTCTTCTAAGCAAAATTCAGTTTTCTAAGGAGGCTTTGTCAGTTCTGAATAAGCCCTGCAATAAATTCAAACGTGGTGTTTTAAACTTCTGTTTATAAAATAGTCTGTTCTCTACAGAGTTCACAAATTATACACAAAGGATTGATAGTAAACTACTAAAGTAACTTTAGTATATTGCAATACAACATGCAGTGAAAATAAACTGCAAAATCTGCTGGAAAAGCTGATTGCAGGACTCTTGCAGAGCAGACATGGTAAAAGTTCTCCCTTACTTCTCTGAAGAACTGCTGTTACATTGATGGTTAGGATTATAGTTTGCCCTTGAAAGGTTTATAGAGGATGCGTTGGGGTTTTTTTTTTTTGCATGGGTTTTTGGCCGTGGCATTAAAAGGATGTTTGGGGGAAAAAAATATTTAAAATCTGTAAAGATCTAGCTTGCCCCTGGTTCGATACCTTGTGCCTTTTGCCAAATTTTTCATTAGATTTTCCTAGAATGTGGAGCTGGGGATCTGGGCCAGTGGTCTTCATCCCATAGGTGTGCTTGTAAGTTCTATGGGGTTTTTTATGTATTTATATCAAACAGTCTGTAACATGCTCTGTATTTCTTGCAATCATGACCAGACAAACACTCTGTCACCAATACGCATGTCGACATCCTGAAACCATGAAGATCACCTCTTGGTAGGCATAACCAAGGCTTCAAGCAAGGTGGTTCATCGCCCTCTGGAAGAACATGGAGAAATATGACCCTGAAATCTTAGCCCCTCTATGCAGAGAAGTCAGTTCTCTGCGCTGAGATTGAAAAACACTTTTCAGAGGGTAGGATTCACCTCACGTAGCTGTAGCCATCTAAAAATCAAGCATCTTCTTGACAGGAGTTGTGCAAGTTCCCTCCCTAGCTAGTGGGCAGGTCAGTCTTGCCAGTCTGAGACAAGAGTGTTAGTTTGGGAAAGTCTCTGTGAAGAAGCCGCCTCTGTTCAGCCTCTCAGGTAGGAATCCAGGTTGCAGGATGAGGTATCTTAGCTTTCAGACGGCTGGCATCGAGTGCACTGAATTCTGTATCCAGGGTCTGATGCAGGCCCCAGCAGCTGATCTTAGGGGCCTGAAGGAAAAACATGAGTAAAAGCACAGCAAAGAGATCAGCTGAGTGTTTTACAGTGTGACTGGGAATTAATCTTATTGCTTATTTATTATTTTAATTTTAAAGTTGACCCAGTACATAATCGTTTCTTTTTTATAGTCAAACTACCTTTTTACTGTCCAGTTTTACCACCAGCAATAGAAACATTAGAAATAGCAATGGAAAGCCCTCTTACGCCTCCTGCACTGCTGTCTCTTTAAGTTAATTTTTAAAAAAAATTAATAAAGAAAACTTTTTTTTAATTGTTGGAGAGGAATGGAATAATAGCTCTGTCTTTCTATTAAGATGCTGTTCTATTCACAAAGGAAATAGTGATATCCATTTAAGCTTGTTGGGTTTTTTGTCGCTTTGGTTTTTAAACTGGTCCAGTGTCTCATCTCATGCAAAAGGGTTTTACCAACCCTATAGATGATACTCCTGGGTCTCTATTGTGCTTAAATATCTCAAAGCACAGCTATGGAAAGCTTACTTTGGAGAGGCCTTAAGCTTTGTGCTTGGCCCTGGGCACAGGAGCAGTTTTTGGCTCCTGATCCGTGTCTCGATGAGAAAATTGTCCCTGCAACACATGCTACAAACTTTCCTCTGAGCCTGAGGTCAGCCTCACAGAGTAGCTCTGCAAGAGCTAGCAGGAGGGAGGGCCGAGCTTTGTGTTTGTTATTTGCTTGTGATTTCTGTGACAGTTTACAGGAGAGACAGCTGTAAGTAAATGCGAGCCTAGGGAGCTGGGTCTGGGCTTGCTTTGCAGGGCAGTAGTGTGGGACGGGAGGGTAGGGTTTGCTGAAGGACGTAGGATCTGGGGTGGAGAGGGGACAAGTTATCCTCCTCTCCCTTCTTCTCCCTTCCTCTTACCGCGACCATGTGTGATGTGCCATGCCCAGCATAGGCCAGGGCAATCGATGGGCAGAGGCGCTGCCCCCTCAGCCACCCGCACGGGCAAATCCAGCCCTCGCTTCTGCCACTTCTACTAAATTAATGAGTCCCCATGGGTTTTACTCCAGGACAGGATTTATATAACTCCCTCTTTGCTGCACTGGTTCCACAGGACTATAGAGGAGCGAGAAGTAGTAAAAATCTATTTTGGTCACGAAAGTAAGCAGACATGACTCAGAATACTCACTGGGAACAGATCTGCTGGATGAAAAGGTGCCATTTTTACATAGTCACTTTTCTGACCATGCCCTTTAAACCCTTACAAAAATAGAATACTTTCTCTGGCACTTCACTTGGAAAGCAGAAACGGGACCAAGAGCAAGGATGTTTGCTGCACTTTAGCCCCTGGTTCAAAACTGGACAAATTGTGTGTGAGTTTTGTAAGGCATATGTTGCATATGTTTAACACCAGGAAAAATAGAAAGAAGGCATTTGAGTTTTGTGGGGAGGGGATTTGGGCTTGGATAGTTTTACCATTTGTAGTGGAAAAGTGCGATTCCTAGTTCCTGCCTGTTAACGGTTGGATGAATTCTGGCTAGCTATCCACACTGATTTCTGGCATCCTCGTGTCCCTGCAGAAGTACAGTTCAGATCAGTAGCCTTGTCTGAAGCACAGCAAGGCTCCTTTCGACCACTGACTCTGGGCTGCTCTTGGACTGTGAGCAGTCTAAGCTAAAAATGAGCCTGAAACCACATTGACGTAAGCTGTGAGTGTTTATGGACCTGTGAGGAAACAAATCATCACTGGCAAACAGAGTCCCGAAGTGGTAGTGTTGGTGTTCACGTGAAAACTATGTACCCCCCGTGCTGGTGGGCTGAGCACTCATCCGACTCCTCATGAGGTTGATTGAGCTGGGCTCTTCTACACCAGCAACCAACCTGCCCCAGATAGATCCACATCCATATTGACTCTCATCTGCATTTCATGGAAAGGATTAGCAAGGCAAATCATTTCTCAGAAAGTCACTCACAGCTAAGTAGGTGATACTGAGTTTTTGGACTCTCATCTCAGGTTTTGAGGGTTTTTTAATGGTTTGGTAGGAGGCTAGAGCCTGGCTGGTGTGCAGGAACACAAAACTGGTGGTGTACTCCACCACGTGTTCTGGTCAGCCCACCTTTGGACCATCGCTCTGTTGAAAAGGAAAACAAGCCCATTTTAATGTGTTTACCTCTTTTGGTTGTTTTTATGGGGGAAAAAACTCACCCACCCATACTTCTTCCTCCTCCATTCCAGAATTACCCATGCATGAGTCTGAAAACTCTGAATTTCTGTTCAGTGGATGAAATCTTGACCTTGCTGGAATGGTTGAAGCTTCTCCCTGGGTTTCTGAGGAGGCAGAGCTCTTCAGCTTAAGTGTTCATTCCTCATGTTTCTACTGGGCCTGGAAAGCCCTGGAAGTGTTTTCACTGTGGTGATTTCCTAAAGCTTTACTTCCCCCCACCCCCCAGTTACTACAGCATTTAAAGTCATGATCCTTTTAGTACAGAAAACAAGCACTGTTTTTATCTTGACAGAATTTCCCCTGTAGGA
The DNA here is from genome assembly GCA_022605575.1 of Laterallus jamaicensis coturniculus. Taxonomy (NCBI): domain Eukaryota; kingdom Metazoa; phylum Chordata; class Aves; order Gruiformes; family Rallidae; genus Laterallus; species Laterallus jamaicensis. The sequence continues at coordinate 4,370,102 of JAKCOX010000009.1, forward strand.
ACTCGGAGGATTTCCATTTTTTCTGTGTGGGCTCATCTCCCATAGAGAGGAGGCATGGGGCCTACACCTGCAGGTCCTGTGACTCCCTCCTGCTCCACCTCCCACCTCCTCCCAGTCCCTTGGCAGCAAGAAGTCAGGGAAGGTTTCTGTCAAGGTCTCCAGTTTTAATTCCTCACAGCACCCAGTAGCTTCCTATTGCAGGGGAATCCTAATTTTTCTGTTTTAAATTTAAAAGGTGTTTTGGATGCAACCATGTTTACAGCCAAAGTGCATCACCTTTTGTACATCACCTCCTTCTCTTGCAGTGAGATGAGTGATTTCAACAGGCCAGAAAAGTCAGGAGAAGCACAACAGGCTCGGGGGACATACAGGGTTGTCACTACCCTGACACTGAATGGCCGTGAAAATAGGCTTCCCTTCTCAGCCCTGCTCATATTGTCCTGCGAGTTGCTGAGACCATCATGGAGGAACTTTAAACTCCAGTTTTTGAGTAGAACTGCTTTAGAAGTTTTCACCTAGAGCACCTGTGAGGCTGCATCTCAAATACTCTGTTTAGTTTTGGGACCCTTACTAACAAGAAGGACACTGAGGTGCTGGAGTGGATCTTGGGAAGGGCAACAAAGCTGCTAAAAGATTTGGAACACAAGTCTGACGAGGAATGGCTGAGGCAACTGTGACTGTTTAGCCTGAATAAGAGGAGGCGAAGGGGAGACATACAACTACCTGGAAGGAGGTTGTGGTGAGGTGCGTGTTGGTCTATTCTCCCACGTAGCTAGCAATAGGATGAGAGGAAATGGTCTCAGGTTGCATCAGGGCAGATTTAGACTGGCCATTAAGAAAAATTTCTTCACTGAAAGAGTGGTCAGGCATTGGAACAGGCTGCCCAGAGAGGTGGTGGAGTCACCACCTCTGGAGGTGTTCAGAAAACATGTAGATGTGGCACTCTAGGACATGGTTCAGTTGACATGGTGGTATTGGACTGATGGTTGGACTTGATCTTGGAGGTCTTTTCCAACCCTAAAGATTCTATGATTCTGTGTTCAGGAAGCCTGCATGCTTTCTGTTACCAGTGCTGAAACAGTTTCTAAAGACAAAAACCCCCAAGGAAGAGGCAGCATGGCAAAACAGCAGGTAGCAAAGCTCCTCCATTCACCTGCCTGTATGGACTGGGCAGAGAGGTTGCACAAGGGTGGGTGCCAAGGTTCCCATGTCTCTGAGCACAGCTTAGCCTGGAGGGGTGCAGCTGGTTGCATGCTGGGTCGAGTGGTGGGGTTTGGTAAGCCATACACCAGTGATTGCAGACCTCTATGAACTGAAGGGCTGCCTATGTTTTTTTACAATTATACCCCCATTTATTTTGTGTGTGTGTGTGTGTGTGTGTGTGTGTACGTGTCTTGTGGTTGTTTGCCAGGGGCAGGGGGAACGTATGAAGGACTTAGCTTTTAGATAAACAAAATGTTCCTGTTGTACTGCTATAATTACAAGCATTTTAGATTAGGTATTGACAGCGTTTGAGAGCCGGCTCTTGACTATGCCTGCTGGCAGGCAATGGGATGTCTACCAGCTCCTAAGGGGAACCTTATTGCGGGCTGTGAGAGCAACTCATTAACCAGTTAGTCTATTGCGGTGTTACTCCACATATGGTCTGTGGGCTGCTGGTGGTCTGGAAGACATTAGAAAGTGGTCTGAGAAATGACTGCACAAGAAAGGCAGAAATAACCCCACGTAGACAGATTCACGTTCCTGCACTGCTGGCAGGTATGTGCCCGTGTCAGCAAGTCAGCAAGCTGTGCCGGGACATAATTGCCTTAGCCTCCCACAGTGTGAGCCCAAAACGGATGGGTCTTGAGTAATTGCATGCAAAGGGAACCTTTGCTTGACTGCATTGATGCAGAGCAAGCCTTCCTCCATTGAGGAGTGTGAATGCTTTCCCTCTTCTTTCTTGCATTTTGAAGCACGGGATGGGCTAAGGGATGCTGCTTCCACATCCGCATTGCTAGCAGTAATGAATGCTACGGGGAAACGGACGGCGGCGAGCCCATTTCCTTCACAGTGGGAGGAAAAGTAGTAACTCAGGAGACCATTAAACGTTAGAAATACCTCGACAAGGTCCCTACAAAGATACACTCCATTTAGATTAAAGTCCCGTAGGGCCAATTATCTTGGAAGAACATAAGAACTTAAACAAAAGCTGAGTTAGGTATGCTGCCCACCACTGGATTTCAGAAAAAATGGACACAGTGAAAAAACACTCATGTGTATAATGAAAGTGAGAACATTTAGAGTAGGTCTGTGCAATAACCAACTTTTACTGTTCCCCCAGGATCAGTGTGCACAGGAAATATCTGTGGCATGCTTGCTTTTCCTGGAGATGACAGCAACCCTTTGGCAACCACTTTGTAATACGTGCTCAATACTTTTCAAAATGTTGGGCTGTTGTTTTACAAATGTGCTTTGGTTTTCTTGTGCCAGAGTCTTTTTGCTTGGCTTTCTATCCTTCCTAAACTGGCCCATTCCCATCCAGACCCCAGACACTTTATCTCGTGCCACTGTGGCGGTGCCTCCGTTTTTCTCAGTGCTAGCATTGGGATGGGGCTTGAGGAAAAAGGGAAGTCAATTGAAGTCCCTTATGCTCCTTGTGTGAAAACAACCTCTATGGCCCATGCTGGTCTATGTCTGGGCGGCTCTGGACTCCTGGAGATGGAGGCATGACTTAACACCACATTGCGGAGGGAGGGTTACAACAAACAAATTTGAAACACTTTGTTTCTGTTACTGTTTTCTAAGGGTGGGCTGCGTAATTTGCACAAGACTACAAAGCAGAGCTTGATACTAGCAGTGGAGTGGAAGTCTGCCTTTGCTTCAGCTGCTAGACCAAAATTTTAATTGTACTTTGTCATGGTTTAACCCGGCAGGCAGCTAAAACAGCCATACAGCCATTTGCTCCCTCTCACCCCCGGCTCCAGAGGAATGGAGGAGAGAATCAAAAGATAAAACTCATGGGTTGAGATAAAGACAGTTTAACAAGACAGAAAAGGAAGCAAAGAATAATAATCATAAAAGAACATACAAAACAGTTGCTCGCCGCCCAGAACTGATGCTCAGCTAGTTCCTGAGCTGCATCACCTCCTGGCCAACTAACTGCCTCAGTTATATACAGAGCATGATGTCATATGGTAAGGAATATCCCTTTGGCCAGTTTGGGTCAGCTGTCCTGGCTGTGTCCCCTCCCAGACTTCTTGTTAGCAGGGCAGTATGAACAGCTGAAAAATCCTTGACTGCTTGGCAACGACTGAAACATCGGTGTGTTATCAACACTGTTCTTATCCTTAATCCAAAACACCAGCTGATACGAAGAAAATTCAGTTCTATCCCTGCTGAAATCATGAGAAACATTCTGTTATTTGCAATTAGACCTGACCACTGGAGTGCACTGAACCTTTACATAGGGGATTTTGAAAATGAGTCAGTTCTAAGACACGGGAGCAACAAGTTCCTGAAAGTGTTTACTGATGCAAATTGCTGCCTGGTCTTGCAATTGCCTTTTCCATTTGATACCATAAAAGAACTTTCTTAACAGAAGACACCATAAACAGTCTGAGGTCTAATAAGGGAACATGCAAGCCTGAAAGGTTTTAAAATACTTCTTGCTTAAATAAGAATCATTAAAGTTGTAACTGATAATGAGAAAAATGCTTATGCTATTAGTGGTTTACCACTTTGGTTCTAAACGGATAAAAACAACTTCGTAAAAGAGACCACAGACTGTCCATTTTCAGCCTTCAGTGTAGGGTGAATGCTGCAGAAAATACAAACCCCATCATTTAAAATAATAATTTAGTATTTGTGTTTGGGAAACACAGTTGAAATGCCCTTTGAACAGATGGGAGTATGGCGATGTGGCACCCCATGGCTGCAGCTGAGCTGCAGCTGAGAGGAAGCGCTGTGGTTCCCTCTCGTGTGGTGCAGGCAGCCCCAGCACTGAATTTCCTTACCCAAGCACTGCAGTGGGGCACTAGCTCCTCCCCCTGCCTTCCAGCCTGCCTTTGGGATCCTCACTTGGGTGAGGAACTCTGTCTGTCAGGTGCTCAGTGCCTCGGGGCATCTTTGGGACTTGGTGGCTGAGGACCTCATTTAATTTGTCCTTTAATTTGTCCAGCTACTATTTTTTTTGAGGATGGCCCCTTCCCCTTCTTCTGTGCTCCTTGTTCCCCTGGGCACACTAGACTGGACCTTATCTGCTTCATAGGTTAGTAGAAGGACCCATGTTTACCTCAGCCAGGGCTGACTCAAGCCCTGTCCGACTTTGGAAATCTAAGTTTAGGGCCTAGTGCGCTGTGTCCTCACCATGTCTTTACTAAGGACAGATGGAGGTGGAAGCATTCTTTCTCTGATTGTCGTTACAGCTACACTGGGTTTTACTGATGCTTCGTGAAGCCGTACTACATTGACTTCAAGCTGTATTACATGGACTTCAGTGTTTGCTCTTACGTAAAAGTGGAAAGTTTCCCCGGCTCCCCCCATGAAAATGACTGTTGCGCCTTATTCAAGATGAAAATCAATCAAAGAAGGAACACAGCTGGGCGAATGACAAGAGAAACATAGTGGTGCCAAGGTGAATTTTTATGGAAATGCTCTCCGAATAGTATTTCCATGAAAAGGCAACTTACTCGCAGATGTAGGCCGTGTTTGCTTGAAGGAGAGCGTGGTGCACCACACCCTGAATCTGTCAAGGTCTATAAACTTTTCACATACTGTAAGTTCAGGCAACAGAGAGGCCATATTTAAGACACAAAGGTTTTCTTCTTTACTTCTATGTAATCACCTTGCCCCCAAAAGCAGAAATTGTGAGCCAGGGGAAAATAAAAAAGGATGAAACATTTTGAATGTAAAAGAAATTTCAAATTATATTTGAAATTATATTTGAAATTTAAATATTTCAAATTATATTTAAAATTTAAAGTAAATTGATATATTGAAAAGGAAATTTTCAGTATCGTGAGAAATCTGGTAACTATTCAACAGCATCCTACTTATGCCAGTGACTTGTAAGTTTGTCAGGCTATCCTGGGGTTCTCTTAGTGAAGGAGCATGAGCAGCTTAAAAACTGCAAAAACTTTTTTCCTGCTGATGGCAGTGGGATTTTTGTCATTCACATTTGTAGAAACAAGATTGGGGGAGCAATATAAAAAACAAGAAATGAAGGATGACTGCTCATAGTGTTCAAAAAATGGGAGGGGGGAGGGAAGCAAAATGGTAAAAACATCAACCCATACTTAAAACTGCCACACTTATATCTATGTAAACATAATTTTTTGGGGGGAGGTGGGGGTATATTGTAGCTTTCTCACTGTGCTGGTTTCCAAATGGTCCAACCAGTTTTACTGTAGACTTACTGACCATCAGTGGAGCTCTCAAAGGTTGTTTTTTTGAATTTGTTACTTTTCCTTGTTTCTGAAGGGTTTTTTGTGTCATACCAATCAAGTTGGAAATGTGCTGAGGGAGAAATTCTTCAGACAGCCTCGGAACCTTTCAGCCCATTCCTGCATGTTACCTTCTGAAATAAATGGGAATGCATTTTTTAAATTTATGATAGCTTATAACTTGATGTCATTCCTATTCTAAGAATAATAATCAAGGATTGTTAGGCTGACTTGATTGTTTACATTTCCTTTTGACACCGCCAGTGATAAGCTGGAGGTAATAATGCTAAGCATATTCTCCTGTCGTCTTCTCAAAACTTGTCACCATTGAAGAGAATGTGGCTGCGCATGGGTTTTAAAGATAAAGGCATTTGTCAAGTGCTAGAATGTCTTCATGAAGGTCTGCAGTGGAGATCCTGTTAGAGAAAAAGTTTGGAAAGGGTAGCCCTTGGCTCTGGTAGCTGGGGGTAGAGATGAGTGTCTGACATTTTAAAACAATATTAGATTTTTCAAAAGGGAAAAAGAAAAAAAAGAAAAGAGAAAAGGCAGGGGATAATGAAACTGTGAGCAGATTTGGTCGTGGCATTAAAAAAGAGTTAGAAGATGTTGCTCCCTCAAGCTGATGTAGGTATGTTCCCTGCATCCCAGTCAGGGATGGAATTAGGGATCCATGTCGATCGAGTACCTTAGAGCACAGAGCTGCGGCAAAGTGACGGGGAGTCATTGCCAGCAGCACTCAAGTGTGCATCCCCCCTTGATAGGTGACAGTGGGCAGTGTCCTTGCTCCTCTCTCTGAACCTCCCAAGCTGGCCTAACGCAATAAGCCACGGAAAATGCATCAGTAGCAGGTGCTGACACGGGTGGAACACACCTGAGGATTGAGAAGGGGATCGATCCTGTGTCCCCTTATTCAGCTGCACAGCCCTTTCTGCCAGGGTTGAACTATATGCTAACCCTTGCAGAGCTCTTTCAGTGAGGAGGGAGAAGGCAAGGAAGCCTTTCTTACTTGACAGAAGCCTGATGTTACAGTCTGCATGAGCACCGGAAGCTCAGCAAATACTGCGGGTGGCAGTGGCTGTCCCAGAGTGAGCGAATGCAGGGCTGGCTTCAGTCTGCTGCAGTCAGCGGACTGCCTGTGTTGTGGGGGCACTGGAGTGGGGTATGGCCGTCTCTTTACTCTGGGACTGTTTGTCATGCCCTGTGTAGTCAGAAGCATGTTTCACTGCAAGAAGCAGTTCACAGGGCGTTCTCCTAAAAATCAGAAAAATCAGTTTGCATCAATGCTTGACTTCCTACTACCTCTGGTTAACCCCCCCACTCCTCCACATGCCCACAAACGTATTCATGCATCGCCTGCTTAGCACCAGACAGGGGATATTACATCTCTAGGTTATTTCCCCAGTACTTTTATTTTTCAGCCCACTACCAGGAAGGGTTCACAGAGTATATCCAGAAAGATGTTTTTGTTCCCCCACCTTAGGTTTTGGTCCCAAGACTGCCAATTAAATTATCCCATAAATCCTCCATTATAGGTAGTAAAACCTAATTTTAGATTTCCTGCCCACTCTAGTGTCCTGCTTGATTGCTACCAGTTGGACAGAGGCTCAACCTGTTAAGCAGACAATCGCAGTGAATTGGCTGTTTCTTTCAGTGCCACATGTGGAGATCTTTTTAATATGTGGCATTTGGTCATAATTCTCTCCGGCTATTTCCTACCTTTTAGCTGCTCAAACTGTCTTCTTTTTTTTTTTTTTTCTTTTTCTTTTTTTAAGGCTGAAGAGTAGACATATTTAATTTATTCTTTTGTCAGGTTTTTTTTGTTGTTTTTTTTTTTGTGAGAGGAAAGGTTGTTACCCTGTGGATTAGGAAGAATGTTACCCTGCCCGCCACCACTAAAATATTATGGTTGTAAATTAGTTTTTATATAATTCCTGTTCAGAAGAAAAGCCCCATGTTAATAGAGCTAACACATTTCTGTGTGAGCTGAAAATATCTCAGGTCATCTGAATATAAATGCATTCTTTCCCTTCTTGTTCAAATACACATATATTAATTAGCTGCATACAGTGCTAATTTTCCTGAGGGCAGCTTCAGCTAACTGTATCTCACTGGGAAACGTTTATTTCACATGCAGCCTCACTAAAGATTCCTATTTTATTCTGAGTGCAAATGACCCCTAGCTCAGTATTTTTTTTCACAGGCTTTACTGAGGACAAACAATAAGTAAGATTGTCACAAAAAGTGGTATTATCATGCGAGTAGGGTGTAAGTATCCATGCATTAGTGCCCTGATCTTTGGGCAAAATGGTATTTGCATTCAGTGTGGAACACTTCTGTTGCTGAGATTTAAGTTGAACTCAAGAATCCGTCTGTGAGGGAAAGCAGAGCCTAAAATACTATGAGATATCAACACCTTTATCTCTCTGCTAGATGGTGGCTGTTAACCTGGAAAAATTACTGACTCACCCGAGTCACAGATCTTGATAGTGTAGAGATACCTGGGTATATCTGAATCTCTGCAAAGCACTGTCCTTCTGAATATATTTCCTGCCTGAATTAATTGGTAATGTTTTAATAACCCTTGTGTCAAATCAGGAAGGTGCGTGGCAGTTGGCAAGGGACTTTTTAATCTCCACAGCAGGGTGACAGGATGTTCAATTCAAGATATTGGGTACACATAATCTTATGTGCATAGGAAAAATACATCTGAGAGACATCACATTGAAGGAGCAAGCGCTGCATTCAAGACTAATGTGACACGTGTACCAGACCTGGATTTTCTTCTGAGGTCCAGCTTTGGTGGATCCGTCAGCTGGCCTGCACAAGAAGGCTTCAGCTGGAGCCGCTGGTGCATGGTGCTGTTGCTCCGGTGATGGCTTGGGAAGCGGTTGCCCTTGCTGGCAGGAGGGTCTGCAGGCGCAGAAAGTGGTGGCTTTGTTCAGATGGGCAAACTCTTTTTTTTTTTAATGACCCCAATCCACAGATATATTGATATATTGTGAAATGAACAAGCCTCTATCTGCAGGGCTGTCTCCCATGGGTTCTCTGATGTCTGGTTCAGTCTGCTCTTTTTTAGCTTTCCCTTGGTGGGGGCACTACTATTATTTCCATGCTTTGCCCAGCTGTTTGCTTCTCTCACTTTTTATGCAGTGCGGCCTCTTTACAGCCTACTGACCTCCTGTTAAATTTTGGGAAAACCAGCTAATGATTCCTAAGCTGATGGAAGAAAAGATCAAGAAACACTCATGCATGCACACAGTGTGAGACCTTAAGTCTCATTGCTTGAAGAACGAGGCAGAAATGGAGTCACCATAGTCTCCTTTCTAAATGGATCTTCTTCACCTAAATTTGTTTATTGTATCATGACTCTGTGCAGGGAGATTATCATTTGTTGAGTGATGCCTGATGTGCTGTATAAAAAATAAAGCGTATGCAAAGGCTGACAAAGTAAAGAAGAAAAGAATTAAGGCCTCCCCGTCACAGCACTGTTCCTTTAATGGTCGATGAAATATTATATGTATTTTCCCAGTCATAGTATTTGTCCAGTGTAGGGACCTGGTAGTATGAGACAGTATGGTCACATCGGTGCTCAGAAATAGAGAGCAGACAGAAAGCAGGAAATGATACATGCATTTTCTGTACTGAAGGTAAGTGCAAGAGTAACAGGCAGTGCCCCTCGGGGTACAGAGCTCTGTGAACTGCTGCTGAATTTCTTGGTCGTGTAGCTGGCTCCAGAAATGACTCCTTGTAGTGAAGTTGTGCTGCACAATCAAAACTCTAGGTCCCTAGACACAGTGCCTATGAAGGAAACTTTGCAATGTAATCTGAGTGATTCTGACTACTCAGTCACATCTGTCTGTCTGCAGAGAGCATGGGAAAAAAGTTCTTCCAAGCAAAGAGCACTTGATTTATCCGTGGGGTGTAATTCTGAGACCTAATCACGGTGCGTAAAAGTGATGAGACTGTAAATTATGTCCTGGTTGAATGTTTGGTGTCAGACTACCAGCAACACCTTCACCTGAGCCAGAGGTTCCAGCTCCCCTGTCTAGCATCTTCTACATCTCAATGCACGTTTGTTATACTCTGAATTTCTAATTTAGGAGCAGGAAGACTTGAAGACAATTTGATACCCAGTCCAGTAACACTACAAATTCTACACTGATTGATTGTACTGGGCACTTTCGTACTTATCTCTTTTAAAAATATTAGCTTTTTACATTGAGCTGAGAATTTTGCTGAATATCCAGTATATTGCATGGGAATGCTCGTAATTCTAGGTATCCGGCTGCAGAATTTGAACTAGGCTTATGTCAAGCCTGTGCTGTCTTGAATATGCTACTGTTACCAGAAAAAAAGTCTCTCTGGTATGCTAAGAAGAGGGAACGTGCTGGGGTTTGAAATTTTAGCATTACAGATTCTTTATTATTAATAGATTAGTGGGGATTTTTCCAAAGACTCCTATGAGTCACAAGAGCTCCTGTTACTAAATTTCATATACTCATTTATTTATACAACTATACATGAGGTCTTATGGTCTTTTCAGCCCAGAAAGAGCCAAGGTACTGAAAGTGTAAAGGCACTTTACTGAGTTCTGGAGATCAGAAATACCTCCTTTAACATCTGAACTATGTGCATTGAAAGAAGTGTCTCAAAAGAAGGGGCATATGCTACTCCATTGGACAACCTGTGCATTCATACCCAGAACGAAACTTTGGCAGAGAGTAGTTAGAATTAAACTGTCACTACTAGGGCAGTTTTGCTTTATGTACTGGAAGGTTACAGAGTTTTATAGGTTCATTTATTTTACTGATTAACAGTCCAGTCCTGCTCTTGACAAAGTTTGGTGTTTGGGTTTTTTTTATTCCCGTGGCTTCCCCAAGATGAGCAGGAGAGATAAATTCTCAGGCAGCGGGAAATGTGAGAACAGGAATTTCAAGGGAGGAAATTCCTACTCCCAACATAAATTAGATCTGGACCTTACAACAACATTTTGTTTTCCTATGGTACAGAAACCGACCAGACAGATCTCAGTGATGTGAGACCTCAGTACACAAGGGATCCAGCTAAAGACAATGCCACGTGGAGACTCTTCCACGCTGGTAAGTATCAGTCAAAGAGAAGCCATCAGCTCAGTGGACTTCTGAGTGTGTCTGCTGCTACCAATCCACCAAGCAGGTTGGTAGCTCCAAAGGTGGCTTGGTGGTCATAGATCACCTTTTCCTTTGACTTCCCAGGTATTTGATGGGTATTTTCCAGAGATGTCGCTGACACAATTAAGCTTTGTTGCAGGAGCTCACTGGCCACCCACCCATCTTCTCCATTTCCATCATCGGTGACTTTGGATGTTTCATACTCCAAACATCCAGAGAGAGCCCAGAAAACTGAGCAGCAACATAGCCATTAAGAAGAAGGAAGGCATGCCCTATTTACAGTCGCTGAGGTGCTGGCCTGAAAAACCTGAATAAATGTGTAGCACATTTTGGAGAAAGAAATCAGGACCAGATGATGGTCTATGTTCTGTCAATCTTTCAGCTTCTTTGGGTTGTTTATGGGTGGGAAGCCTGCATGTTTGCAGGTGTATGTGTCAGCCTGAGTTTGTGTGCCTTGCTGCTAAATTTACTTTGTGTCGCCTTTTGCTCCCTGCCAAGTGCAAGATAAACACAGCTACAGTCAAACACGAGTCTGTGTAGAACAAGCGAGTAAATATTATATAGATCATAATAATGTAGGTTAATATTTACTTAATGAAGTATAATTAAGCTTTTGAAGTAGTTAATGAGTTTGGGTGTTCCTTTTGAGTCTTGCTTTTAGCAGATGGGTGCTGAGCAGTTCTTGAAAAATCTGGCCTCTTTCTTGTCTTGACTGAATTGACAAAATCACTGGCCTACTTGGAAAACAGTTCCCTGCTTCTTGCTGCCATGGGAAGGAGCAATGTTCTGATAAAATATTTCTACTAATCCTATTTTTGTCTTTCCTTGCTCTCACCACTACTGAAGTGGAATGACAGGCAGAAATTGTTTTCTGGAGAACTAAGGGGGACTAGGAATCCCCCTATGTCATTTCTTGCTGATATAATAAGAAAGTGCGAGAACTAAGAACATTCTATTTGCATGACAGTAAGATGTGTGTTTTTCAACATAACGATATGCTGTGGTTAAATTTTCAACAAGCAAATGAAGGTGATGCATCAAGATGTGCAGGCAGTGGCGATGAAGATGAGGAATATGCAGTGACAAACAAAAGAAATTCTGAAAAAAAGACTTTGTTTTGGGTCAAAATCATAGCCTGAAAGCATGCTTGTCTGTAGACAAATGCAAGGCACCCTTGTCTTTTCTTTCAAAATGTCTGCATGGACATTGCTGGCTGTCCAACCCATTTTAACAGGACAGGGAATGTCCTCCCATGTGCCAGTAGTGCAGGAGCTGCTTTTCTGCTGCGTTGAGCTATGTGCTGACTTCTGTAGTGCCCTCCGCCACACTCCCTCCCCATGGACCAGCCATAAAGTGAGCACTGTTTTTCAGGATAAAAGAGGATCAATCTGGTCATGGTGACCCCTGGGCATGCTGGACATAGGATGCAGTGTGGTGTGCTGCTCTTACTTTATTCCAAAGGGTGTAGCAGTGAGGGGACTAGCGCAAGCCAGGGTATTGGTTATATTCTCCTTCATCTTCTGACATAACTGGCCAATGTGTTGCTCCGCTTTTCCTTTGCCTTCATCTCTTCCTCTTCCCTGTGGAAAGTGGCCTCTTCTTTTAAGGAACAGGCCGTGTCCTGCTTCCACATTCCCTCCAACATATTCTGCTCTTTTCCTTTATTTGCCTTTCAGCTGGTGACTGTTAGAGGCAGCCTGTGTCCTGAGGGCATGTTAGTTGAGCAGGGGATCTGCCTATGAAATTACTCCCAGAATGACCTTTTTTTCCCCAGTGATGATGGAAAATAACAGCTACGCGTTGTTGGTGCACTGTTTACCTGTTGATTCATGTGAGCGCATGCAGGAATTGAATGCTTGGCTGGGGGACCTCATCTGTGCTAGTTTTCCAGCAAGCTTGTAACTGGTATTGAAAGTGTAGGTCTAAATCTGTAGTCCTAAATAATTCGAGATTCTGTTGCCACAAGTATCACATTTTTCCATAGTCAAGATGAGAGGAGGGAGCACTTACAGCCATAGGAATCTCTATGTAAGGAGTTCTTGTTCTTAAACCCAAATTATAATTTTTAAATCCCTTTAATTTGTTTCACAGACTTCTACAACATTGGGTGGGTGTCCACAAGTGTGTTTTAAAACAGTTGCAATAAAATTATTTTTCTTCTGTACTCTTCGTTAGCATGGTTGTAAATCTGACCATAGGAAGTGTTGTCTCTGAGCATTTCCTGTTTTATCCTTAAAAGTTCATGGATTTGGTTCCCTTATGTGTCCATATGTCTCTGAACACCCAGACTTGTGTCAAATCCCTGCTGTACTTTTAAGTAGGACACAGGTGTAAGATGGGATCTCTCCTGAATGGGATATCCTTCTTGCACCATTAAAGGGTGCTGTCAGACTGGTCTTCCTCCATCCCTTCTGAAGGAGTGGAACCATTTTAAAGTAAATTGTTCAGTCATACAGTGAAAAAGTCTCCAGCCCAGTGTTTGAAACAGGTGGAAAGTAGGACACATCCATGCTAGTCTCTGCTATGGCGAGTGTCTATTTATATAAAGCATAACATTGCCAAAAGGAGCCGTTAAAATGCCCATTGTGCCTTTGACTGTGTCACGGCAGGTGCCCTGTAGCATGTTCCCAGGAATGCTGGGCTGTGGTGGAGTGCAGGCTGGAGCTGAAGCTGCCTCCTCCATGGTCCAAGCAAGCCCAGCAGCCACCCAGGCAGGGAGAGCCGCACAAAATGGGGAGACAAGCTGAGTCTTTTCATAGTTCCCACAGTATCAGTTGGATCAGGACTGTTCTGGAAACTTGGTTCAAATCTGCTGGTAGTTCGGGGTGGCTGAAAACTGAATCATTTTTTTTTCCTTCACTAAAAAGCATTCCATGAAGTTGTCATTCTTAAATTCCAAAAAAGAAATGTCTTCCTTGGAGTGGTTCCCACCAAGAAATAAAAATATCAGCAGCATTCCCATCACCAGTACCACATTGCCCTGTTCATTGCTCTGCAGGGTTTCAACACACTCTGCTTATGACTCCGTCTTGCTTGATTTTGATTTCAGAGGATGGGAACATGCTCGTGCTTTTAGGTAAATATCTTTCACTGGGTTGTCCTGCCTCAAAGCCATTTCTTTTTGGACTCTGTGGGAGCTTTCAATGGAAGATTTGCTGTTGATACCGCTGGAAGGGGTTTTAAGCTAAGTCAGTGGAAGCTAAGTTGCAGAATAGTTACAACTCCCGAGAAACTTTTGAGACCAGTGCCCATTTTCAGCCCTAGCTTGAGTAACAGACGGCATCAATTAAATTCAATTTTCTTATGTAGATGCACATTTGTGTGCAGACCCTTCCTCTATTTAATGGCTAAACAAAAGTACGAGGGGAAGGGGAGGTAAAAGTATACTTTGTAGGTAGACATTAAATACTTATCTCTTTAAGTGGCACCTCATGTTTTCTTTACATTCTGTGGCAAGAATTCCATGGGAGAAAAAGTGTTTCTAGATTAGGGAGAGAGGCAGCCTCAATGCAGTTACAAAGACGCTTGACTGAAGTTGGGGATTTAGTTACTGGTTTAAAATTCTTTTTTCCCCCTGTTTAGTAACTCTGATCCTGGCAGAGACGTGGGGTTTTGTTGCAGATGGTTGCTATACATACTGAAAGGACTGTATACTTACAATATGCTCCATAAGCTATTAAATGCTGTAAAAGCCTGGCAGACTTTATAGTTTGCATCCTGCCATTAGAGTTCCCTCTGAAGTCTGTCAGAGGGATATATTTCCACTCTAATTAAAGCTATTCCCCTTTTCCAAATGTGAAACCGGCCTAATTAATGACTAATTGTTTCACAAATATAAAGTAGGCCTAATTGTTCCTTACCTCTTGACTACAGTGCCCTGCTCACTTCCAGCTCAACAGAGCCCCTGTGAAGGGTTCACCATTAAACTCCCCCAGGACTACCATGTGTAGCCAGAGGAAAAGAGGAGATCTTTGGAGCGTGTTATTTTTCATTTGGTGGTGAAAATGGTCTCCCTGAGATGGTAGCATGCAGGTCTCCAGCTGCCCTAAAGGCCTCAGAAATGGGATGAAGATTTTAAAATTGTTGCACTTTGTGCTCTCCTGAAAACACCAGCTCCTGTGTTCTCCTGCCTTCCTGCAAAGAGAGGATTAAAAGGGTGTTGGGGCCAGTTACTTGAGGCAAGATGGAATTAATGTTACAGAATCTGTGGTTTTGTGACATTGTCTGAGGGAAATCCTGAGTCATTTTTAAGTCACTTGGCACCCAAGCCCACTTTGAAAGAGGCGGTTCATGTGTACTGCTGAGTCCTTAGGAAATACATAAAACTTCTGTATACCATGAAGGAAGAACATCATACCCATTACTAATACCATCCTAGTTGACTTTCCCCTCTTAATGGGCACATCCTTCTAGGGCAATGCAATTTTATTCCTTCTTTTTTTTTTTCCTTTTCTTTTCTCACTTTGGTGTATTGACAGATCTCAGCATTCTCTCTCCTCTGCTGCTCATTTCCTTATTAGTGTGGGTCGGATCCAAAGCCCATTGATAGGAGTGGAAGCTGAGCAGGATCTGGACCTTCGATCATTGTAGTCCACATCTGAGATTGAGTCAGTTAGTTACTCAAGGGGTTCCTCTGCAAGATACAAGTTGCTCGAAGATGAAGCACAGGGAGGAATACAGTCCTGCAAACACCCTAAAAGTAAACTTCCAAGTTGCTTTGTTTAAAATCATGGCATACTGCAACTGCAGGCATCAAAGATAGTGGAAGTGACAATCCTGATTTGTTTCTTTTTCATCCCAACTATATTTCATTTGCAGATTGCGCAAAGATGAGTCAAAGCTTGGGGTGGAAAGGATAGTGATTTACTTTTTTAATTCTACTGAAAAAGCAGAGTCATTGCTGTTATAGATCTGGTATTTGACATTTATACACACCTGGCACATAAAAAAGTGGAAGAAATTGGATCTACACTTAAAGGAAATATTTTGCATCACTCAGTTAAATTCTTTGAACTTGCAGCTTGATTTTTTTCCTTTTTTTTTTTCTTTTAGGAGAACATTTGTTTAAGGAAATGCAAGACTGATGTTACGTTAAACAAATCTTAATCTACATGCTAGCATGTCTAAAAGAGACCTTTAATACTGATATTTTTCTAATAGTTAATAATGACAAAAAATGAACTTTTAGAGCCATGCCAGGTCTTTGAATGCTTACTAAAGCTATGATCATGCATTGCTTTCGACATTTCAACAGCCACATGCCTTTTCACATCATCAGTGAATGGCAAAATGTATTTCAACATGTACTCCTTATGAGATAACAGCAATGCCTATTCGGCCCTCAGAAACAAAACATTTCCTAACTTCCTATTTTAAGGGTTTAGATGCTCTTGAAATAATGCCTTCACTAGTAAAACAGCATTTAGCTACAGATGCACCCACAGAGATGGACAATAAATCTCTCTTTTTGGGTGAATAGTGCTAGCACCTGACTATTGTAGCAAGCCAACATAGCATTGAGCAAGAAATCAAAAGCATGAACGAACGGGTGGCCAGAGCAGTGGTGTAATTCTGTCCTGGGAGATATTCAGTGCTAAAGTGGGCAGGGTCCTGAGCAGCCTGCTTTAAGTGTCTTGCTCAGGGCAGAAACTGGACCAAATGATGCCACAGGTCCCATCCAGCCACTGTGGTTCTGTGGTTCTGCTGCCCCAGGGCTCATGCGTGAACACGGAGAAGCTGCAGGGAGCATGTGGCAGAGTCAGGAGACATTGCTCAATGCCTTCAGTGTCGCCTACTGCCATGAAGTGGGATTTCTTTCTGGGCTTCAGCAGGTGGAGAGAGACTTGGGGCTCTGTGGTAACTCGTGCATTTGTTATGCTAGCAAGGAGTTGAAAGGGTTTATTCAGGGGCAAATAAAGGAGCTACAAGTAGACTTGAAAGTTGGCCTACATTGTAAGTTCTTGTTAAACTGAAAGCAGATTAAAAGGTCACAGTCCAACACCATGGTTATTTTTATAGACCCCTAGATTGCGTCTCTTTTGCTAGATCTCCATTCTGGGTGTGGAGTTCACCATAAAGGAGACCCCATGGCAGACCCTCCTCGCCACCTCCATTGACAGCATCTCTGCAGCTGACACAAAACCCATATGCTGAAATCACTGTCATGCTCTCAGTTGTTGCTGGACCTGTTCAGAATCAGCACAGAAGACTCTGCAGGGTTTTGGAAGAAAAAGTGTGGGAGAAGGTTGAATAATTTTGAGCTGAAACATTTGTCAGCTGTTGTTGAGCATAGGAATGGGAGTGAGACCTGGAAATGAAGAAGATTTTAGACATAAACACTGGGGAAAACAAAAGTGAGCAGTTCCTAGGTGTGGTAGCTGCTGGGGAATTGTGCAGAATGGCAGTGAGGGCAGGAGGAAAAGAGAAAGGGCATTATTTGTTGCATTAAAATGTAGTGATGGGTCTTGCTTATGGTTGCACCGTTGGGGAAGAGTGGCTGAAATCCAAATAAATGCATAGAGATATATGCGAATTTATTCTAAACTTGGACTCTATGATTTTGAAGCACCATAAAATCTCAAAATTTGAGATGGGATTATGTTGCTTTGGAGGGAGAGAACAAAGGAAAAATTTTGATTATAACAATATCTGAAGAACCTTTTCTTAAGAACTAAACAATTTCAGGTTAGGTCTGTTGTGAGGAGCCTAATGTATGGCTGAACCAAAAGCAAGGGCAGACAGCCAGCCTGGACTGCAGGCAATCTCTGATAAAATCCTGTGACAAAATTCCCATACAAAAGCACCAGCCCTCCAGTACCATCCAGAATGTACCAGTTCTGTAGGGGCAAGGCGTTATTTGGGCTCCCCTTTCTGAAGAGACAATCTGAATTATTCCTCTGCCTACAGTTGCCACGTATTTCCACTGGGAATTAGCCATTTTCTGCAGCAGTGGGCCCCATTACTAGAGGTGCTGCTTCCTTCCAGGCGCAGACCCCTTCAGAAGTGGGTGAAACACATGTCTGTGCACATACAGTGCTTGGAGCCTGGTCCTGCGTGGCTGAAATCTGTGATAGTTTTTCTGTTTACTTCAACGCCAACGGGATCGGGTCCTGGGCTAGTTATGTGCTTTTGTGAACCGTCATGATGGAAGGCACGGCAATAAATGTAGTAAGATAATAAACTTTGGCCGTATTTCTATAGCAATGTATAAGGCCATCTGCATGCCGTATGTCAATAAAAACAACTAATTACAGAATAACTAAATATAAAGGGCCCCGCTGCTTAAGAAAACCCTCTCGTATCCCCTTCCCAAACTTCCTATTCCATCTAAGGAAAGTCTGGACCACAATCTGTATTTGCTCTGCTAAATTCTGATTTTGAATTGAAGCTGAGGAAGAAGATAATGTAATGGCAGCCCTATCCTTGCAAAGGCCCATCCATATCCTTATATATCGAACCTAGTCCCATTTACTTTGGGGGAGCTACTTCCAAAGTACAGAGGTGGTTGCATCTCTAACTTTTGGCCATGCCAGGACCTTTCCAAGTTTTTTGGGAAAAGCACATGGCGTGAGCAAAACCTTCCTGAACCCCGTAAATCGCTTTTCTTCTCCAGCTGTTAGTAAAATGCATCGGAATTGGTAATGCTACTTTTTCACTTATCCAGATGCAAACCCCATGCATGGCTTTTGCCTGCTGTGAAGGGCGTTCCTCCTCCCTCACTTTTTAAATAGTGCATGAGGTGGGAAACAAACGTTTCCCTTGTGATATGTAGAGAAATAAACATACGAGGAGCTTTCAACTGAGCTTCACAAATGCCTTTTCTGTGTGAAGTTTGTTTCTTCATATTTCCAAGTAAAACTTGCATCTTTGCTGCGCACAGGTTCAATAGCGTGCTGTAAATTTTACGTAACAGCTTTACACTCTCTATTAGGAAGCACACTTAGATCTGCAAAATGTTGTTTTTCTAAACACTTAACTTCAGACTTTACAGTTTCGCAAGTGACAGGTCCGTGTTTCATCTAGCAAACTACTGCAAAATCCACATGCTGAAAGAATGAGCCTATAATTACACGTGCAGTCGGTATTAGCTGTTTATAGACATTCTTCAAATACATTTGAAAGAAAAACGAATACAAAGCTGTGAATGTTGCACATCAAAACATCATGGAAGATGACTTATATCCTTCTAAGGTACTTTCTTGCTGAGGTTATGTCGTATTTCTATTTTTATAACACATTAACATATTTTTACTGATAATGCGAGATTCAAGCTGCAATGGAAGGCCCAGTCTTCCTGTTGCATACTTTTTGCGGTGCAAGTCAACACGTAATGGAAGTCAGTTTATTTCTTAAATACTTTGTGTTTATACAGCTGTTCTGATTTTTTTTTCTTTTTTTAACTTTACAACATGTGAAATGAAAATGCTAAAAGTAAAAAGAGAAATGAAACCAATAGAAAAGCAAAAACATTTTGTGACAAAGACATACAAAAGGAATAAAAAGAATTTAGTAACAGAAAACAAAATTGTTCTGAAGAGCTTCAAAGACTGCACTTAGTTTTGTTCTGTAGTCAACTTATCATTTCCACTAGAAGCTGGCTTAATTTACTAATACACTGAAGAAGGATCACCCCATGTATTCACATGTTTTCCTCTTGACCATATCTTAAGAAAAGAGTGTTGCCAGTCATGTTGGTTTTGTCAGTGTTGTTCACCATGAAACCCCTTTGCCATCCTTCGGGTGGAGTTTCAGTGCACCGTAAATGCTGCAGGGGATTGTGAAGGGTCATCCGTGCTTCTCCATCACTCTCTGTATTGTGCTTTGCTTATCCCTTCAGGGAGGACTTACCCATTCCTTATGCTGCTGACATCATGAGCTGACAAGCTGACATTTCCCCCCCTCCCTTGCCTTTTGCTGATACAGGGCTGTGGAAGGGAAGCAGGCACCACAAAAGTCTTTGAAAACAAAGTTGTGCCGGAGAAACGTGCTTCAGACACCTCAGTTGACTTCTCAGTCAAGTGTTGTTTCACTTTCAGTGAGCGTCCACATCTAGGTCAGGCCTCCTCCTGGGAAATTTCCACATGTGGGGCCATTTTTCACACTCCCTAGAACACTTTAGGTCCACAAACCTTATTGATTGGATGTGCGCAGATCTCTGTGGGTGTTTTCTCTGCGATAGGGGTTGTCAGCATACCTCAGTGGGATATGGTTTATGTTCATACAGCCTGCTGTTGGTTTAAAGTGCTTCAGAAAATTCCTCATCAAGTCCAATTTAGGGCTTGATAGAATGTGTCTCAGGGGAGGTGCATCTGCTGCTCCCACCCATGGAGGGGACAGCTGAGCAAATTCGGCACAGGGAGTCTTGCCGTGAGGTGTCACAGCAGAAGAGAAGGGCTGGTAGGTCATGATGGGGATGTACAGGTAGAGGCTGGGCAACTACAGCAGTTTCTTCCCACCAGTGCACTGAGATGGCTTCAAGGGCAGCGTTCAGTGGAGGTGCTTCGTGGGTGAGTTCCCCAGGACATGCATCTGTCTCTCCTCTCTGCAGCACCCTGGACCAACCAGAGTGAGTCCCTACACACAGGGGAAAAAAAAATTAATTTGTGCATTCAAACAATGATTTTTCCTCATTAGAACTAGAAGCATCCCCCAGAAACCTAGGGGGAGAAAAAGGAGGACAACTTTCCAGTGCAGATTACTGAAACATTTGTTGCATCTCCAAAGTGAGCGCTTGTATGCAACAGATTTGGTGCCAGTACATTCTGTTCCTGAACAGCATATACGTTTCTTGAATATGACAACTGAGGAAATTTATTGAAAGCAGAGAAAACAGTAACTATTTTTTATTTCTTGCTTGTGTATGTCTAAGCTGAGTGATATTACACTTCAGTTCTCCCATAAATCTGTTCTTCTTCAGGTTTTAGGTGCTGTTTTTTTACTGTAGATATTCAGGACTTTTCAAGATTAAGCAGAATTAGTGGAGAATGTGCAGTAAAAAATTTAACAATGTAATGTACTCAGTGATTATTGAAAGGGCACGGTGTATGTACTTTCAAGTTATGCAAATTTAATCAAGTAGTTACCCTCAAAAAGTCTGTGAGGTGTTCACACAATTATTTATGACTTTTTAAAAATACTAGTTTTCTGCTTATTGCATGTGTGTAGTCAGTTTGTACCAGATGCTTAAATGTGAATGCATCATCTGAATGCTGTGTGTGGTGCAAAACTTCTGATTCTTGCCTAGCACTTTCCATGGGCTTATTAGAAACAGAACTCTTGTGAATGAAATTAAAAATAGAGACACAGGTACCTGACAGCTAGAGGGCAGCTAGAGCATCTAGTCTAATCTCCTGTACATCATCTGTCCTTCAGCTTCACACAACTACCTCTCGCCTGGAAAATTCAGGTACCAGAAGTGAGTGCAGAATGCCAGCACTCTAGTCCACAAATCTTTTGGGATCAAATGGACTTAAAGTCCAAGAGGCACTAGCCAAGGAAGGGTTGAAGGACCGCCAATGGGAGGTTGGTGTGTAGTTTGATACTATCAAATAGCATCTTCTCATTTCACTTTCTAAACCAGTTTCATTTGCTTTTACCTTTCCAAAAGAGATAGTTATAGCCCTTGGTTTGTGACTTCATCCTCAAGAATAATTTCTTATTAGTTCTTTTGATAACCATGACTGCCTCTTTCTGCAGATGTAATCTGAAGGGGAACATTGGTTAAAATGTTTGAAAAGGACTTGGACTTTAACAGTGGAACAAATGTAAATTAGAAACTACTATTTGTCACTATATATGTCTCCTGATGTCATCCTGCTTTTTGTACAATACACTGGCTTTCTTTGGAAAGTCACATTTCTGTAGATCACTCAGGTCCATAATTACAATCTGCAGACAGAAATTGCGCAGTGGGTACTTTGTGGCTGCGTCTTGCTCCTGTGGAGCTGTCGGACACCTTCAGCTGAGCACAGTGTTGAGCCGAGTTTGAACAGTTAAACACAGAAATCCAGCAGGGCAGCTCTAGCAGCAAAGTGCACCAGGTAAGAATACAACTTGATCTGGGAACTCTTCTGGTGACCTCTGTGGTTTTCCACTTGGAGAGCACAAAGTCTTGAATTCATTCGTAACTCTCTCCTTGGTGTCCCATGCATGTGTATAGGCATCCTGTAACAGGATAAGCTTCAGGGAGTAATCATTATCAAACACCCCTGCATGGTATTAAGATAGACAGTCAAAACCTTGAGCTATGGAAAGTGGTTGGTGTAGTTAAATGTGTCAGACGTGACTCAAAAGTCTCCTTCCTTTCTGAAGATATTACTTCATTCATGTTAACCACATTTGTAAGTGGCCTGGACTGAAGAGATAGTGTTTGGGGAATTCCGAACTCTTTTATATGCAGTTGGGAGATTTAGGAATAGCTGCTCTGCATTCCACATTGATACATAATTCTCATTATGGCTTTGACTAAGGACATGGTAATTCGCCAGAAAAATAAATAAAACAAGTTATTGGTCGGAGGCGTACTGTATAGGGAGTACTAATAAAAACAAGTATTTTTGGCTGTAGTCTAAAGTTCCTACTGTAAATGAGCTAATTTAGGGCTGTATCCTCCCCTGAGATCATGGGCTGGAATGTGAGATAAGCAGTAGCTATGCAGATACATTTGGGTGGTAGCGTAGACATGTGCCTTTTCCACATTCAAAGGGAAGGAGCTCTGGGGGGAACATATGCTGTTGTCTCCCTATGCAAGGACTGGCCCCTCCAAGAAGGGGAGCACTCTTCATCCATTAAGAGATGTTTAACTCATCCTGCTACCAATTCATGTCCTGACTCCTTGGAAATGTACGCAGATTTGCTCTGTATCCCAGAAGATAATCTGTCTTCCATCTTCAGTTTTGATGAACTGCAAGAGAGGCAGATATAGGCTTGGACAGCATACACATGTTTTCATATAGATGCGTCCATTTGCCCCCCACAGATGCTAAGGACTGGTAGTATTGCTGTTCGCAGAGAGCTAGCTGTGAACACTGGCCATCTGTGCCTCCACAAACAGGTGGTGACACACGGCTTGTTCTTCAGTTACTGAGTTGCTTACAGTAATATTCAAGTTGTGGTTTCACAATCAGCTTCAACCATGCCAAGCCCACGTCCACTGCTGACGGGGGCAGGTCTCACCTACCCACCAGACCACACTGGTATGTGCTTCCTCCTGCCACGTTACCCCAGGAGCTCATGGGGAACCACAGCTCTCTGCATCTGGGAGATGCTGGGATGGAGTCCCCTCAGAAAGGTGATTTGCTGACAGCTAGAGCAGCACACTGATCTGACTGGCAGAGAGAGTGTTAACATTGTGTGAGGGAGAGAACTTAGCAGCATGAGTTGGTTATAAAACCAAATCCTCAGGAGGCTTTTCAGGAGGCTGGGTGGGGAAGATTTCTCTATTTCCAGGGGAAGGGAAAAAAAAAAAAGGAGGAAATTCAGCACTCATTTTTATTCAGTTTGTTAGGTGTCTCCTGAAAGTGAAAATTTTTTCCATTTTTAGCTGTCAGAATTGAAACCCATCAGCCAAACAACCCCACTCAGCTTTTGTATTTCCTACTGGGTTTTTTAACGAAATAGTTCCATATTATTAAAAAACCCCAACGAAACTATCAAAGAGATATTACAGAAAAAATTATCAGTGAGTTACTCTTCTGTTTAAATTGCTCCCAAAGAACTAACCATTTATGTGCTCCTAGGTACTGAAGAGATGCGTACTAGATTGACAGGTTAGGAGATCTGTTGACCCTGATATTCACTACTGTAACAAATCAGTGCCACTTAGCATCCCTGCACTCCTGCAGCTGAGCAGAATGGTACAAAAAGTTTTAATTGAGAATGGAAAGTTGTGGAAGTGTTGATTGGCACATATTTTCCTATTTTGGGGTGTTTTTTTTGTCCTTTACCACTGTTTTATTCACAGCATCCACCTGCAACCGTGAAGTCTTCCCCTAACAGTAAATAACGTTAGGTGAGCTGCGCTGGCAGTAGCACTGCTTGCATGTAGCGGGATCTTTCCTCAGGGTTTTGTTGTTGAGACTGTTAGAATGGGGAGAGGTTACAAGAACAGAGGAGAAAAACCCCTGCCCCAAACTGAAGAGGCCATAGCCAGCCACACATTCAACATAAAAAGCTTTAAGCTTCTTGCAGTTCTGCAATGTAATAGCTTACTGTCAATACTGGCTCCGTGTTGGAAGAGTGGTGTTTCACTGTCTGCTCACTGGAGCCCCAGCTCACAAATGCTAAATAGAAATGCTTCTGTGGCTTCAGTTATGGGCCTTTCTTCACTAGATACTACAGGGTTTTGCTCTTTGAGACATTTCCCACCCTTACCCCTGCCCATCCCCAGAAATACACACCTGCCGTGCAGAGTGGGCCATGGTCTGCTTGCAAGGGCTCCTTTCAGGTTCTTGGCAAACCCCAGGTTCCATCAGGATCCAGTTCCGGCTGCTTGCTGGCTCTACAGAACCTTCTTGTCAACCTGGAGGTGTTAAGCTTACAGTAACGTTACTGGGGTGGGTTATTTGTTTGTTTATCAGTTTCCAAATCACATGCTTGTAACAGTCTTCTGCTCCCACATTTTGCACATTCTGACTAAAGCAGAGCCCGTGAATTTCTGACCTGCTTCAGACAGTGGCTAAAGTCCACCTTAGTTCAGTGGATGAGGGTTGCACCTCTTCTCTTCTTAATCCTGTTAAAGGATTTTATTTAAAGAACTTAATAACTTAATGTAGTAACTTAATTTCAATAAAGTCCTATGATACGAATAAATCATCTGCAGTATGAGGACAATGATTGCACACTGCTTTGCAGGTAGTGGTTCTTGCAGCTCCTCAGATCTGTAGACTACTTACGAAGTGTAGCAACCCTAAGTTTGGCTTAAATTTGCTATACAAGGGGTCCCACAATTACTGGAATGATTTTAGGTGTCCACAAATCAAAGAAAGGCTGAAAACTACATGTAGGGCGTTCATCTACCAAAGAAGAGCAGCCCTCAGCTACAGCAGCAGATGCTTACACTGTTTCTATACAGCACTGAGAGCAGGCTTGTGGTCCTTCTGCCTTTTGAATATCCCAACCTTTCTCTCTTTCACACTCTGCCTCACCAGTGCCAGTAGGATCCAGATACACAAAAAAGAGATTTCCTGAAAAAATGACCCAGAAATGGATGTCTCAGAAGTTCCCCAACAGCTGAAAAACATCAGCTCTTGTAAAAAATGTGACAAGTATGTTTGCATGACAGTGTGAGGGGGTCTAAAAGTCCTGCTGGCACTCTCTCGGGATACTCTGCATAGCTGTTCAGGGATTCACCTCCTGTGAGTAATGACAAGCATCCCAAAGATACACTGGCAGAAATTCAGTGCAATGCCACTCTGTATTATTCATCATGCAGGAGAGAGAGTGAGTGTGCGTGTGTGTGTGTGTGTGTGTGTGTGTGCACATGCGCTGTGTGCCGTTGTCAGCTTCTCGTGCCGCCTGACGTTCCCGTCTGTTTGAAGTGAGGGTTCCTGCTGTCCCAGCAGCGGTGGCACGAGGCTCTCTGGGGAGAGAGACGCAGTCCCACAAGGCAGAGCTTTGGTGCTGCTCTCTCCTGTGCAGCCTGTGCTGCGGCAGCCGTTTTACATCGCCCTTTTACCTCGCTGTGCCAGGAACCTGGCCCAGCAATTCTGGCGTCCGTGTTGCCATTGATGAAGCAGCCCTTTGTTACCCTGCGTTGGAGACGCGCTGTGGCTGTATGCTGGCCATTTCTCCCTTTGCAGATGAGTTCTTTGGGCTGCATTCATGCCCAGCAGAACAGCAGCACATGCCATGTGTCTTTCTTTGCGGCAGCTGAGCTCTGCCCTGCGTGGGCGTCATTTCACCAGGAGTTTGGCCCAGAGTCTCCTTCCTTCAGTTTTGCTGTCTGCCTGGTGATGTTCTCTAGCAGCACTTTAGTGCAGGGTGTGGGACACACTGTGGGGAACCTGATGGGTTGGGGTTTGGTTTTTGTAGGCGAGCATAGCATGCCAAATTACGCGGAGGGGCACAAAGGTGATTGAGGGCCTGGAGCATCTCCCCTCTGAGGAAAGGCTGAGTGAGCTGGGACTGTTCAGCCTTGAGAAAAGAAGACTGAGAAGGGATCTTATTAATGTTTATAAATACTTCAAGTGTGGGGCACAGGAGGAAATGGCCAGCCTCTTTTCAGTGGTCTGTGGGGACAGGACAAGGGGCGCCATTCAAGTTGGAGCACAGGAAGTTCCACACCAATATGCAGAAGAACTTTTTCACAGTAAGAGTGACAGAGCACTGGGACAGGCTGCAAAGGAGAGTTGTGGAGTCTCCTATGGAGATATTCAAGACCCATCTCGACATCTATCTGTGTGACCTGTCCTAGGGAACGTGCTTTGGCAAGGGGGTTGGACTCTGGAGGTCCCTTCCAACCCCTACAATTCTGTGATTCTGTGAAATTATACAAAATGAACCTACATTCCTGTCTGCAGGGTAACATGAGTGCAAAAATGTACAAGAGAGGGGTGAGTACAGCCCCCCCATATAGAGGGGGCGTTCAGCTTCTCCGTGGTTTGGTAGTATATATGTACATTAAAAAGTCTAATCCTTTTGATATGACTGTAAAAAGGAAAACCAATGTAATCGCATCTGGTGAGCTCTAGAGCTGTACGTGATTCTGCAGCCCTTTGATGTGTTTACATAACTCCAGAAATGTGGGTTGCCTGTACGCGTGCACAGAAAGGGAACAGACTCCATAGCTTCTCTCCCCTCCTGCGTGGGGTAGCACAGGCATACCCAGGTCTGGATGGTTCTGTACAAAAACACAGTTTTATCTTGATATTTTAATCTGTCCCAAACATCACAGGGGAATTTATGTCTCCTGTTCTCATGTGCAATATGGCTATTTTTCACTATTTCCATTGTTCTCCTATGATGCATCAGGGGGTGGAAACCTATACCAAAAGCCAGATCCTGTTGTGAATATTTAATGCTGCCCACAGCCTGATGCCAGCTGTCCGCTTTTTGCTTGGGACGTGGGCAGGGTGTCTAAGCCTGTTCTGCCAGCCCAGCAGTAGCCTTGCCTGTTCTCTGGTCCTTTCTCTCCCAGGGTCCCTGGGTGATGCTCAGGACATGGTCTGCCCCCCATATATAACTAGGATACAGCTTCTTTTCATTTGGTGGGCATGCACTGGTTGTGGGCTGGGAGCATGTGTGTGCTCCAGCTCCACGGAGAAGCCATTGCTTCCCTCTCTGTGTTGCGCTGTGGCCCCACTGCAGCTCTGTAGCTCTGTCTGGGGCAACCAAATGCACACAGTCCCACTGGTCATGCTGACCTGACGAACAATGATTTGTATTCACACGGTGGGAAGGCTTCCTGTTATGTGACAGGGGCTTTTCCCCATTTTGTTGGCATGACGGACTCGAACCTGGCCATGTGCCAGCAGGAGCTGTGGGGACCGTCTTATGGGTGCTGCCAGGACTGCTGTCCCCCTCTCCAACGCCCCCCAAGATGGGGTGCCACAGGCACCTTGTGCCTCTGCAGCAGGATCAATGAAAGCTGGTCTTGACTCAGGACACCGAGGACTGTAAGAAAAGCTGATCTGCATTTACTAATATATCCTCCCAGGGTTAAACCCTAAATCAGGAAGGCACTTAAGCAAGCCCTTAGCTTTCAGTGGGTGCAACAATTTCCTTGGTTTTGTTTCTTGAAAAGAGATGTCGCCCCCAAAGCAGGCATTTGTGTCGTTGTGGCTCTTAAGAGTCATGCCAGCCAGGGGATGCAGAGCAAAATCTACAGCCACGTGCAGACCCTGTGTCAGACTGTCAAGCACAAACATGACCAGCATGAAATTTGGGGTGGGGGTGGAGGTGGTTCTGGCAATAAATACCATCTGGTTCAGCAAGTTAGTACCAGATGTCTGGAAGCTTCCCATTCCAGCCAGTAAAGGTGGAGCTGAGATAATTAAAATTATATTTCTGCTTGGAAAAAGCAAGGAAAACTGTCATGGCTTTTTAAACAGTCATTTCCAGAAGTAAAAAGCCAAAAGTCATGCCTTTTGCAAACTAAGACATGTCCCGCATTAGAGTAGCTATGAATGAATATCCAGGTGAGAAAGAAGAATACAATGCCAAAGGTTGAGTTTAAAGCAGGATTCCCCCTTTTAGGGGGAATACAGCAGTATGGGGCGGGGGGGAAAGTCAAATGGCCAGAACGGTTGCATATGCATCTTTCCAACTCACGTTGGCTAACATTTGCTTGTCTTTGATTCCCATACCATGTGGTGCAGAGTTGGCAACTGGTTTGCAAATGTTCTCTGTCATCTTCCCTTCTATACAGAATCTGTCTTCTCAGGGAAAAGGCATGGTATGAACGGGCCTGGCATAGTTGAGAAACACTCTCAAACCCCAATATCCTCAAGCAAGTCCAAGCTCTGAAAGGAAATTCTCTTTACCACCCCAGAGTGACACAGAGCATTTCTGGAATGGAGTCCACACTTCTGAGCTCAGCACATGCTTCCTAAGCGCAAAATCCTGCTTTTGTTGGGTGAACCACCCAGGCAGTGAGAGCTCAGGAGAGGAAGAAATCCCTGAACCTCTGTCAGGATTCCCTACGCTCTCTGAGCTGTAGTGGGCAGGGAGAGCTGGTGGTCCCACACCCTCCATCTCCAGCACAATGAGAGATAGCTCTTAGTTGGTCCTGGGCAGCGGATGAGCTCCAGGGCAGGGGACAAGTGGCGTTTCTGGGGGGCAAAGATGGATGGAGGGGCTCAACTCTGTAAGCATCATTGGAGCCCCTTCTCTTTGTCAAGCCGTGGTTGGAACTTGCCTCCCAAAATGCATCTAAGCTCACCTTTCTTCTGAAACCTGCGTTAACCAATCAAAATATGTGAGTAGGGAGGAAGGATGCAGCTCATGCTTGCATGCTGAGCAAAGATGTTAGAGAGATGCAGAAATGACCACTGATGCTGCAGAGGTCCCCTCTTTCCTCAGTAGGTTTCTTTGCTGGGGGTGAGGTACTGTTACAGCAACACAGTGATGAAAATAGGCAAACTGTGAAAAGATGGTCTAATGCTCTGTGCGAAATATTTTTACTGTTCAGTTTCAATGAAACATAGCAGTTTCCAGATCCTGTGTATGACGTTTCAAAATCTTAAAATACAAATCCTATAAATCCAATGAATAAAGTGGTGGGCGTGGATTTACTGGGGAAGGAAGGCAGTGAGCTGAACGGCATGTCACTGTTTCTGTATGACTTAAATCTCAACAACATTGCTGTTGAAAGTTTGGTTTTGCCAAAACAAGTGTCTGTTGCTTTTGAGGATATTTAAGTTCTGTGGAAAGAAAAAAATCTTCACTTAGAACCAGGGCATCCTGTCCCATTCGTTCATCCACAGACAGTTGAGGAAAGCGTACAAAATGGGAATTTGGCTTGTTTGGGGGTTTCTCTAATGGGCTGTCAAATTAAGAACATGTTTTTCATGGATTTGAAGAAGGGCAAAGCTGGCTCCTTTACATAATTAGGGGGAAAGGTACCAGGATCTAAAAGGTGATGCCTTTAATTGCACTGTGTAGTACCACAGTTTATAAATGGTTCAGTTACTTCATGAGGACTGCTTCTGGGGCAAGATTCAACAAGTTTTACCTATCTAACTCAGGATAAGTTAGATAGGTAAAACCTGTCTGCAGTTGGATTTGCAGGTCGGTGTAGTTGTGGGAATAGATAGTGAAATTAAAAAATAAGTTTAAAAAATGCTGACAGAGACTTTTTTATGATATGCCTTGCTGCTTTAAAAGATGAAAGAAGTTCTATGTCACAGGCAAAAGTAACCCTCTTGTGTGAGAAGTGGGAAATTCCAAGCTTCTAGGGAGAATGGAGAAAAAGCCACATTACTTTAAATTACATTTACATTCCTACAGTTTTCCACATGCTTTCTACTTTCCTGATTTACTGATCCAAATTTATTAGCAGTTAATTGATGTTACTTGAGCAGTACATATTATATGCTATTATTTTAACTTGTTTTAATGTTCTCCCACCCCCTGCACATGCAGAAAAATGCGCCCCAACCACTTTGTACCTTATTAGTGGAGATTGATATGGGATCCCACAAGATCCATGCTCTGAAGTGCTGGTAACTGAGTGGCTGGACCAGATTTATAACTATGGTAAAGCGACATAACTTCAGGAAAATGGTACTTAACTTCTATCAGCTCCAGATCTGTCTCAGTCCTGATGTATGTTACTGAATTGGGAAGAAGGGATTGTGGAAATCCCTGATATC
Source organism: Laterallus jamaicensis coturniculus (assembly GCA_022605575.1). Taxonomy (NCBI): domain Eukaryota; kingdom Metazoa; phylum Chordata; class Aves; order Gruiformes; family Rallidae; genus Laterallus; species Laterallus jamaicensis. The sequence goes on from JAKCOX010000009.1 coordinate 4,399,985, forward strand.
TCAAGTGAATAACAGGGCTGTGCCAAGCAGAACACATCACAGAGTTCTTATTTTGGAAAAATCATCCATTACAAATAAGGACCAATTTTCTATGAGAATTTCAGGACCTATATATCCTAAACTGACTGTGTGGAAACAGAAATGTCTTAGAGCTTCAGCTGTACTGGTTCTTGTGGAGGTCTGGGGAAGGAAGGATGCTTGTCAATCTATAAAAAGATAAAGATATTTTTATTGAAAATAAACTTTTAAAGTATAATCATGTGACTTCTGTTTCTTTGGTTATGCAGCTGCCTTATGATCTGAGCTCCTGGTAAACACGCTGGCCTGTTAAAGGACATGATTCAGACTGTCCCAGATCCAGCAGCTCACATCAAGGTTAGTTTCCTGTTTATTGTGAGTCCTCGGATGTTTTGAGAGAGATAAAATTAAAAAAATATGTATACATACTGCAGGTTTTCTTCCATGTTTGTAAATTGTGCTGCTGCACAGCACTGGCTCTTTTATTCCTCACTATTTATATGCTATTGTCTGAGTCACTCTGGACACCTGTACTGATGTGCTCTGAACTATGTGGGTGTTTCAATGGTGACTTAGATTTCTAAGGTTGAAACCCCTTTAAATATTTGTTTCCTTGACAAAATACACCTACTTGAAGAATGCTGAATTCCTGTATCTCTTGGTTCTGCCCCATGAAAGCCAGTGGCAAACATTTAAGTTCAACTGAAGAAGGAAAACAAGCATAATGCAAAAACTCAAAGCCAAACAAGCGTCCCTTTGGAAACACTCAGTGTGTAGTTTTATCTATGTCACAGGAGCAGAGATGTAGATGTTGAACTGCTCTTGCCTTAAAACCATGATTTTGCTAACGTTTCAGAAAGTGGTGTACTATTTTTACTGTATTATTACTCTTACTATTGCTGTTACTATTGCTATTACTATTACTATTGTTTCTGTGTTTTTCTTACCCTTCTTCACTGAAGGCTAGGAACTGGCTAGACTTAGCAGACGTTGCTGATGATGTGTTGCTAAGAACAAGGCATTTTGGGGTATTGACCATAAGCAACAGCATCCGAGCCTCACAAACTGACTGGTTTTGGGGACACTCTATTTCTGCCTGACTATTTCATGCTCTAGAGATTTGGTTTGGAAATGGTTTCCTGGCTGCTTCTGGAGAAGAGCAGTAGTTCTCTTTGGCAGAATAAACACACGCGTTACAGTGATGGCTTAGGTGGGAAAACCCATCTGATCCTTACATGCGAACAACATGATGAAATGGGGTGCTTCTCGTGCACGTGGATTTTGCCATCAGAAAAAGCTGGCGGTGCAGTCAGATTGCTGCAAGCAAATACACAGATCAACCATGCTGTAAGCGAAAAGGTTGCTTTTATTCTTTCTGACTGCCTTGCTGTCTGTGATTCTGTCTTTCCTTAAAGTTACATTTTCTGCAATTTCTTTCATGGAGTTTATTCAGTCGACTGCTGCCTACCAGTCAGCAGCTCTCTACAGAAAAGCTTCATTTTACAACTTATTTTTAACTGAATAAAAATTAAATATTATTTTAAAGAACTCACTTTTCCTGTAAAAGGTAGTCAATGAAAGAACCTCTCTATCCACATCTTTGCAGCGTTTTTGGATTGGTTTACATCCTAATATGTATACTGCTGATTGGCAGTAGTATGACAGCTTGTCCCTTCCCTCTCTCTTAAGTTTTCCAAAACCCAGCACTTTCAGAGTCTTCTGTTTCTCAGTTGTTCTTATGGTAACAGAAGAAACACCACCCCCACCCCCCCACCCCAAGGAGTCTTGCCTCAACATGTGATCTGTATTTCAACCAGTAAGACTTTAAAAAATTGAAGGGGATTTAGTACCTCTTCATGCTGTCTGCAGCACCAGAAATAACATTAAGAAGTACTCCTTTTCCTGCTTTTTGCCAAAACTAGTATCTGGGGTTTTTTTCTAACCATGTGATTTAAAAGTTGGTGGGGGCAAGGCTGGGTGTGCATGCATTGTCTTACAGGAGGTAAAAGATTGCTGCACGAACATCTCTCTAATGATGTCTTTGAGGGAGTTTGTCTCAGCCTCTTTTCATCAGGACAGTGTGCAGAAGTTGCTGTTACATCAAAAGAGGGTGCAAGGAAGGCAATTATTTTAATGCTGTGCTTGGTAGGAAAGCTAGCCAGCTAGACATCAAATCCCTCACGTTTCTGTTTATGTCATTAGGGTTTGCTTTGGTCTAAGTGCATTCTTCAGAAGGCTGCTGGGGATGCTCTGTTCATGTAGACTTTAAAAGTGGACACAACCACATTCTTAAAAATAAGCCATGGAAAGCACAGTGCATGGGAAAGACTGCTTGGTGCAATGGTCTTTTCAGCCTCTCATCGCTCTGGTGATGCAGAAGGGATGAACCGGATTCGTTATGGTTATCTTTTATATGGCTTTGTTTAATTAACTGTACTCTCTCAGGTAGCCACATGACATAGATCCTTTTATTTTCTTAAATAAGCAGACACATTTAGAGCTTTAACTTTGAAGATCACTTTCTTGGAACTGTCTGAATTATTAAGATTTGACAGATTTTAAGATTTTTCTGCTTGAACATGTGCAGAAAATTAATGTGACAGATAAATGTATATGGCAGTATGAATGTTCAGAGTCATTTAAGGGTTTTGTGGAGAAAGGGGGAATTAACTTGCATTATGGGAGTTTTTATGTGTGCTATTTTGAAATCAGCCTTTCCTGCTGCCAGGAGAAAATGTAACCAGTCTTGCAGCTCTTGTGCTCCATTCCTGAATGAGAAATCGTCAAAGCTGGCTTGCAGCACCTCTGCAATTTTGGGAGTGTTTTGAAAAGTCTTAATGTGTGTGTCCTCATTTTGTTTGGGCAGCTTCATTCCATAGCTCCTAAAGATTGAGCTTGATATTTTTTGGCTTGAATGAAGCATCCAGAATTGATAAGGTGAACCCGTGTTCCTGTTGCTCCCTAATTCCCAGTTTCACCTGAGTCACAGCCTGGTGTTTTGCCCAAGCATAAAGGAAAGAAACATTTGATGTGCACAAGAAAAAGGATGCGTATGTTTGGACTTCTAGTTGGAGTTCAGCAAAATAGGGGGAATTTTGTCCCTGAGCAGTTGCACACGAGTTTAGTGCCTGTGAGAGGGCTGAAAGAATAGTAACAGTACTCACATGTATAAACGTGAGTGTGCCCCCAATGGTTTGTGGTAGCTACACCCTGGTTGAGTAACGTTTGGTACTAAAGCCCAAAATAGTACCATTAGCTTGGATTAATGGCAAACTGTAAAGAAAACAAGTGTTTATTTGACTTAAAGCATGAAAAAATGAAATATTTTTTAGCTCTCCAGTATCCCTACTTAGAGTGAAGAGATTATTTTTGGACAGTCATTTGGGCAGTTTTTGATAGTCAAAAGGCCTTGTGTACACGGCACTCAAATTCATACCGAGGCTTGTGCATTCACTCACTCTTCCAGAATAGGTTTTCTGTACTGATCCTGCACACTGGAAAGGAGTTTGTAGGTGGGAGTCTTTGCAACCAACTCTGCCCTCACCTCTCACCCTGGCCATGCCACTGAAAGGGGCCATTATTTTTTAATGGGGAGGTGTATAATTCTCATCGTTAATGATAATATTATAATACGAAGATTTTTTTCTGGTTTCAGGGAATCCACATCCTTTTGTCACCAGTGGAAGTTTTTTTCAAACACAGCAAAAGTGCATCTCTTATTCTATATGTGCTAAAAGTCACTTGTAGAAAATGCACCGTTTTGGCCGTGTTTCCAAACGGAATGTGTCCTGAATACTGTTTTCACCAGGACACTGAGCTTGTCAGTCTGAACTTGTTTGCTTTGGGTAGTTCATCATTTGGAACCTACATAAGGATCTAGCTGCTTAGACTGGTGTTAAATAAAGCATCTTAGCAAGCGTTACATCTTGTCAAACTCAGAAGAAAGGTTAGAGATGCTTTCAGGAAGTCAACGGCTAGGTGACCTCTTTGTATGTGCAACAGTAATTCTCATTAACACCCATTTTTTAATGTGATCCCCCCCGCAGTTGTTGTACTCTAATTCAACAACAGTCACAGAAATGCTGTGCAAATGCTCCTGGGTTTTTCATGTGGGTTTTTTTTAATGGTCTATGCTTTCTGTATACTGACTTTTCAGTAAAACCATTATTCTTTTTTGGTTTTTTAACTGTTAAATTTTATCTTCAGCAGCCTCATTTGCAAGGATTAAGTGCTTGTTTGGCTTTTTCATTAGCTTGTGCCATCATTGTGAGGGGATTTTGTAGAACCAGTTCTCAGGAAAAAATTAATTGCAGCTGCTCCTTTGGCCTTCACTGGGAGAGGAAGAGGCCAGGATATGACTTATAGGTAAAGAAATTACTGCATTTATTGCATACAGGAATGGAGTGTCACCTGGGGTAAATGGATGTAGTTTTCGTTGAATGAAGGCTGATTAATGTTGTTGGAAGATTTGGCCTGTGTGTATTTAGATGGTCCAATTTTTCTGTTCCTTGATGTTGATTTTGAGATCTGGGATGACTAAAGCAACAGGTGAATGGCAGTAGCTGAGCAGAGGTGCTTGTGGATTGCATAGCCTGCTTTTGTCTTGGGGAAGCTACAAAACGGGGACGCTTCATGTCCCAGATTGCTTAATCAAAGAGGACTTTTTAAATTAAAAAATTCTCAAGGGCATCAAACACTTTGAGAGAAATTCAGCTGGTCTGTATCCATACAGCCCCATTTGTTCTGTGGATGTAACTTAGAGGTTGTTGCCTCTCAATCTATCAAATTGGGTTTACAAAATCTGAAAACTATACTTCGTAGTGCAGTCAGAGAAAACCAGTTTTCTTGGAAGAAATGGTAGGATTTAATAACTCCATCGCTGTTTCTGAAAATTACTCCTGAACTTAGCACTGATGTGCCTAGGCTGTGGATTAGGCAGCACATGCACATTTCCATGTACTACATCCCATATTGTCATTGGAAGTGTTACAAAACCAGATCCCAGAGCTCCTTTTCTGGCCAAACAGAATGTTGGATTTCAAATTGTGGCAGTGTAGACATGCTGCTGGATGTACCTAATCTGTTGCATTATGGTTAAATCAGCTTTTTTTTTAACTGGTATTATTTATTAAGGAGCATATTCTGGGTCTGATATAATCTGTTATTTTTCCTGGAATTGTAGAGTCTCTAAATAGGATCCAAAACTTCGTTATGCCGTGAGTTTTGTATACACAATGAAGGCTCTGCCTGAATAGGCAAGGGGGGACATGAAGGGAAGGAGGACAGAATTAGTATTATCCTCCAGGATAAGGAGGATAAAGCCAGGCTTTCCCTACTGCAATTTTTTTGTGTCTTGACTAAATTAGGAGCCTAGTCTTTGTGGATTCTTTGCATTGCTAAAGCACTTCTTTCATAGCTTATAAAATGATATTTGGGCAGCACAGCTAAGAGTGAGAGCATGGAAATCCAAGCCAAAGATAGGAAGAGCTTTGCCCAAAGTCCCATGCGAAGCAAGCTAGCGGCAGACACACTGTAGCCTAATTGAGCAGGCGATCCATATGGAGTGTGTAATACTACTGTATCGCAGGATGTCAGCACTGGAGCCAATTTGATAACATATTCCCACCCCCTCCAGAAAATATGGAGTAACCGCTCCTGCTAATGAGCCAAGTCTCCCACAGGTACGAATCGGTGACGACCCCATGGACTTACTGCCTGCTGTGGCCTCTAGCTGTGAGTCAGTGCCCTCAGAGCCAGCGCACAGAGGTGCACAAGCTGCTGTGGGCTATCAGGGCTGCCAACATGGTGCCTGATGGCTGTCCTGGGATAACTGCTGCACCCAGGCTCTCCTCTCCTGGGTGACAAATGTTCTGCAGTGACAGATGTGAAAAAGCATTGGTGTCAGCAGTCCCCGAAGCTGCTGTTGCTCAGTGGCTATAAGTCACACTCCCCTTTGCTTACCCCTCAACATTTACTTTATTATTCTGGCAAAACTTGAAAAGCTCTTTCCACTGCTTTCGTACTGACAGGACTCCACCACTGTTTCAATTTCACTGTGCTTCTCACTAATTATGCTGGCTATATTGTACTTGATAAACCTTGTTTGAACGATGGCCATGGTTTACAATGGGTTCTCATAAAATAAAGGAACTGAGTTTATCAGGGATGTGGGTGACAGTCCTCCACACCAGTGCTCCTTCACTGAGCCCCAAAACTACCAGACTTAAAATCTGGTGTGTTATTTCCATCCCCTGTCAGCATATATCAGTTACCTGTAATAATGCCAGAATCACTACTGTATTTTAACACTAGATTCTCCTTACATACAGAAATTCTGATTTATTTCTCAAAAGTTTAGAACTCTGGATTGTACCCAAATAATTGCCATAGGGTTTACACAAGTAACATTTTTCTTTTTCTTTTCTCTTGAACTTTACCTCTTCTCTCTGCCTGAGCAAATACCTCCATGCTAAAGGAAAAGAGAGAGATAATGGCTTCTGTGTACTATAATTGATGAACTTTCAGCGATTCGGAGCAAATCCAAGATTGCGGCCAACAGCCAGATGGAAAACAGTGTTAATGACATGTTCAAAGAAAAGTATGTTATTTTGATAGGGGATGGTCTAGAGACTTTAATCTCTATTGTTCTGGGGACTAATGGCATGGATAATTCCTTATGTGAGGCCGTTTTTAAACAAAAATTATCTTTTTCATAAGCAGGAAAGAACAAACTAAAGAGTACCAAATGCATTTTCAATGCTCCAGTTGATATATATATGCTTTACAGTAACCCTTTGTTATGGGGAGTCAGATGTGTTCAAATCTCCTTTCTGCAGCCTGCCAGATGGTTAAATGTCCGGACATTTCTATTACGGATGGGTAGAAATCATAGAATGGGTACTCATGAAAACTCGAGCTTCGGTGGCAAGCTGAGGGTGGGGAGAAGTTATGAGAAGAAATTGGGAAAGACAAGCAAGACAGACTGGGACAGTGACAAAATGGGGGCAAAAAGGCTTTGGTGAAACTGGGAAAAAAGATTTCTCCACTTCTTCTAACTCCTCTCAAGAACCTGGAGTGGGACAGAGTGCCACCAATTTGCAGGTTTGATTTGCTGTCTGTTAATCTCTCTCAAGCCCACTGTCAAAGTAGGTTTCTCCTCTATCTTGGGTCCTGACCATCCCAGCAGACCGAGCCAGTGACTCCACCAGCCCAAGTTTGTGTTCTATGATTCATGCCTCCAGGGCCGTGGCTCTTGCTTGTGGCCACAGCAAGAGCACAGAAGGGAAGGGATGCTAGAAGGTCTTCCTTGGGGAGCTCCACCAGCATGGTGCTTAGACAGCCTTTTGACTCTGAAAGGCTGTAACCACAGTCCCTTCCTTCCTTGGCAAGTGGTTACAGAAGCCACCTGCCCGGGGCTACCCTTGCACAAATATACACTGCATATGGTAAAGATGTGCAGAGATTACTGTTTAATGTATATTAGATGTGCATTTTGCCTTGATCTAGCATAGATACCCTAAGCAATGGGTTGTCTTTAACCATTCTTGAGAGATTATTCCCCATGACTCATTCCTGTGAAGCATTTCCTCCTATTCAGCCACCCTGCTCCCCTCTTTCACTATCCTTTGTGTATCTGCTCTGTACAGATCCGAACTCCTTAATTTCACACTGCTTTTGCTCCTCCTCACCTTCTTAAAGAAGAAGATTTATAGGGAGGACTCAGGGGAGGCTGTCAAGCATCCCACAGCCTGTCCACATTAGTTCTGGTCACAGTCCGATTCAGGTGATGGGGGCCAGGCAGTCTTCCCCCGTCACCACTGCAGCTGCATCCAGCCCTGCTTTCAGCTCTCTGTGTTGCTTGGTCACGAATCACTGTAGTTATCCTTCTGCTAACACCTCCTAGAGCTGGAAGGCATACTCCAAGGGTTGTTGCTCCTGCAGCCCACAGGCACGGCGAGATGATTCTCTTGGGCTTGGTGATGTGTTTCCTCTGCACAAGATGCTCAAAACTTGATGTCTTCTCTCTCTCTATCTCCCTCCTCTTGCAGTCTCTCTTTTCCCCTTCCCCCTTCATTTGGATCTCATATTGCATACTCATACTGACAGCCACCCCCTGTTTTTAAATCATACTTCTTTGTTTCCTACCCATGTTCTAACCTCCTCAAGACTCTCTCAGACTATTTCAGGAGTCCTGTTGGTGTCTCAAAGTCGTCTTTAGGGTGTCATATCTTTTGTTGATCCCCTTCTTTTGATCATTCATACAGACATTACCTCATAAACAGTTTTGGGCATTTGATTAGATACCTTCCACCAACTTGCTATTTTATCATTTGCAGCGAGTCTTTGCCTGCTATTCTGTATTTTGAGACTCTCAGTGTGCTTTCTCAAGCCAATTGAAATTCTTGCTGTGAAAAACATTTCATCTTTGGCTCAAGCCCGTGGCCAGTATTTGGGTATTTCCAGACGTGTTTCATTAGAAATAGAAACTGATTCTATACCACAGGTGTATTCCTGGTGCAATTTTGCATTTCTGTTGAAACTGTGCATCCTGACCTTGTTCCCTAGAAGAACAGAACAGACAACAGGACCACTACTGTCTCCCTAAATTCTCATGTCTGTCTGGCCTATGAGCCCTGTATCTGACAGGCTGTGCGGTGTGCTCCCTTCACTACTAGGTCCTGCTCAGAAGCACACAGCTTTGTATTGCCTATTAATGTGCAGAACCCAAAGTTACCATCCAGATTGACAACATGGTTAAACTCAATTGATGTGACTGGGTTCTACTGCACTACACCCCCTGCATCCATAGGCCAGTAATTCTGTCTCTTCTGGTGTTGTTTTTGGGGTTTTGGTGGCTTTTTTTGTGACACAGACGGGATCAATTTCTTCTGCTACTGAGGCCTGAAAGGACTGGTTTGCATGTGCATTATGTATTTCATATTGTCTGTGATTACCTTGGATCAAAGATAAACTTGCTGGCAGTCATTATCACCTCTTTGCAGAGCAGGAAAAGTTTGGTAGGATGCTGTAACCCACTGTTTCATACTCAGCAAAGTAGCACTCAGAAGGCGGTAGATAAATCTGCGATGTGAGCCTTCCAGGATGAGCTGACATAATTATTTGTCCATACCGCCTCAGTCATATATAGAAATTTTCCAGGGACCCAGAAACCTGGCAGATTTCAGGGCTGTGAATAACGTGGGAGGAATCCTGGAAACGTGAGAAATCCTGTGTCCAGCACAGCCAGCCCACAGGCTGAGCACTGCCTGCGCTTCTCACATAGGTGTCAGACAGAGCATGTTGCGGTATGTTGGCTGGAATCAGTGGCAATCTCACTGCGCCAGAAACCTGAACACGCATCAGGCGTTTTTCTGCCACTGCCCCTAAGGGAACAGCTGGGAATAGGAGAGGGAGTTTTGTTCCCAAACATGTAAACATTTTTACCTCTTGTGTTTTATGTTTTCTGCTCTGTCACGGGGCCTGGCGTTACGAATGGTAATGCTCCCTTTGTGCCCTCCAGGGAGGAAAAACAGAGTAAGATGGGATAACTTCAAAATGGCAAATGATCAGGGAGAGCCTGAGGATGTGCTGGATGAGACTAACTTTATCTGCTTTTGATTGGTATTTAGTTTACGCGGCCTCTGGGTCCCTTCTCTAAAGGATGGGGACTGCCCTATATTAGGAAGGGGTGAATTGTCCTTGGGAAGAACCTCTGTCTTTCCACTGTTTACACACAGATGCTGGAGTAGTTGCATTATGCACAGGGGGACATGCAGGGGGCTCTTCATTAAACAGAATCCCATCTTACGTGGCGTGTCGTCAACATTTAACATGGAACTAGGGGTACACCTAAGCCCTTTCCCAACAAGCTCATGCCAAATCCAAAAGCATATAGTGACATCAAGGTGACATGTTACACAAGGTAGTAGCCCTTTGGAAGTCAGGGAGTAGATGGCAGGCTGCGCAGGAGCTGCCATGTCCCAAATCTGAGTATCTCTGGATATCAGGGCAGGACAGAGATTTGCATGGCAGGACCATAGGTGATGTCTGACACTTGGTGCACAGTCCTTGCTGCCTTGTCTACAGGTGACAGGCTAAGCTGCTTTCCTCCCAGCCTCTGAGCTGTGTAGGTGAGCAGGCAGGGACCTTGTGGAGCCATCCAGTGGGACCCCTCCGTGGACAAGATGCGGGGACAAGAGCTGCAAGGCACAATGTGCTACTTGACGTGGACCCAGCAGGAACACATGTCCACGTCTGGGACAGCTGAGCCTGATGTTTGGACTCAGAGGCCCTCCAAATGAACTCAGAATGAACAAAAAAAGTCGAAAACTTGGAGGCTGACTGAGAATTCAGATTCATTCAGTTAGTGAAACTAAGGGAACCCACCTAGTCCTTAGTTACAGCTTCAGAAAATCTTTTCCAGTTCTCTGAGTTGTCCCAGATCTGCAGCCAGTCGGTTCAGGGTGCATGAGCCATCACAGACATGATTAATTTGGACAGAGGAAAATATACTTTCAGTTATTATGTGCTAATAAAGCTCAAGCTAAACAAATTTAGGCAACAGAAGCAATTATATCATTAAATATTTAACTGCAAGATTGATTTTTAAATTGCTAATAATTCAAAGCAAAGCCTGCACGCACAGAGGAAGAGGGAGGAACGTAATTTTAACAATTGAATCTAATCAGTGCCTCAGTTCAAATGCGTGGCTATAAACGTCAAAACACATAAGATCTGATGCAAGAACAGAAGTGGAACCAGAATGGATGAGCATTCCTCACTTGACCAGATTCCTCTAATTGGGAGGAAGTTAAACACATGGAGTGGGGGAACTTTGTGAGCTGGGTTATCTCCAGAGCTCTCTTTAGATACCAGTCCATGTCCCTTAACAGCCTTCCAAAATCGGCAGGAAGCAGCGACCAGAGGCACAAATTGCATGCTCGGCCTTGTGCTTGCAGGAGCCCTTCCAACACTGATGCTGTTGCCTGCAGAGGAGGGTAAGCTAGACCCTTACCGAATCAAAAAGGAGCTGCTGTGAGGGATGGCTCCCCACGAAAGGGATGGAGTATTTCCTTCTGCATCTGAAAAAAACCTTTCCCATTGCTCTTCGAATTGCATTGGAAAGAAGGAAGAGGCTGTCCTGTGCTGCAGCGGAAGGTGGGTTTGATGATCAGCGCTGTTGGGGTGCAGCAGGGTGGGACATCCTCTCGGCTGCAGGGTTGTGTTTGTTTTCACAGTTTATGGCAGGGCTGCTCCCTTTGAAAAAGTATAAATCTTAATCAAATAAAACTGATGTGCTGCCATATTTACCCATCTCACTGGTTGTCCTACATCATGTTTTAGCATATAAGTTACATGACAGAGTTATCCAGGGGTTGCCAGCTGACACAGAAACAACCCCTCATGTTAAATTGCCTGCAGATGTCCTCTCCCAACTCCTGTAAGGAACTTCTACCAGTTCTCTCTCTCTTTTTTTTTTTTTTTTTGGTGTGTGTGTGTTAAATAAAAGCAGCAGAAGAGAGGGAAAACAATCTCAGTTGAATCCCGTGCTAGTGCCTCTGTTTGCAGGACAGGAAGCCTTAAGAAGACAATGCGATTTATAGGCAAGCTCTGCAGAAAGCCCTGTAAGGTTTTCCAAGAACTTTAGTGGACCAAATGAGTCGCAGTTATTTTTAAGACTGGAGCTGATTGAATAATGCCAAGTCTAATGCTGCCAAGGTGGGCTTTTCAGGACATTCAGACCTGAGGAGGTGAGAAGATCTTTATGTTCTGTTGGCTACAATGTATTTGATAGCAGAATTTATGGCTCAGAGTTTTGACTAGACATTCCTTTTGTTTAGATATTGATCTGATGGACTTAACTTCTTGTTCTGTTTGGCAGAAATCTCCAACTTAGATTGGGACATTCTTGAAAACATTCACTGTTTTCATTTACATAATTAGGAAATTTTGTTTTGTTTTTGTTTTCATTGTATCAATTTACTAAAGTTTGTGAACTTTTTGCTTGGCTGTCTCCCTTGGTTGGGGAAATCACAGAGTGTTGTTTCTTTTTCCTGGCTGGAGGAGTATGGGCTATTTATGCGTAGTTTTAAAATACGCTTTCTGTGAGTGCTTACATGTTCCTCTTTGCGATGTGATATTTCTGGATGGTCAGTCTAGCCAAAAGCAATTGCAAAAGGTTAGCAGAGAGCAGAGCTCCCATTTAGACACCTACATGAAACACCGTCCCTTCAAAAGCTGTGAGTGCCAAACAACTCCCACTTGGAACAATGGATGCTGGGGAGTGCCAACGGCTTCCGAAAATCTGACCTCACACAGCTTCAAAGGAGGTTGATTAGCAAGTCCAGCAAATTGTGGTTTGGGTTTTTGGGGGTTTATTTTCCTGTACTTGCTTAGCGCTGCACAGGGAATAATATCTGCACGTGAAGCACACTCAGCAGTTGTTGCAGGCAATGGACTAAGAAGGTTCCTTCTGGGAGGGTGGAGCTCCAGGTGGGTTGGTAGGTGGGCAGGTAAGCAGGCAGGGAGGCAGGTAGCTGGGTGGGCAGGCAGCTTTTTGCCAGGTTTGCTTCAGCAGAGCGTTGCCAGGTGTTTTGAAGTTTATTGGGCAGGTAGAAGGAAAGCCCTGGAGAGCCACCTCTGTACCCCCCCTCCTACTCTCCCCAACCCCCGCAGATCTTTTTTCAGTAAGAAGACAACAGTACTTTTCCCAGTTGTCTTAAATGGCTTAGGAAGTGACATAAACCAAACCAGAAAAGACCTCTTTGACATTACAGAAATAGGGATGACCAGATGGGAAATTATAGTAATATAACTCCTGCATTCTAACTTCATGTCCCCTGTAACTTCCATGTGTGGGCAAAGGAGATAAATTTGCTCTCTGGAGCTACGCACGCGCTTCTTTCTTTTGATTAAGCCTGAAACACTTTTCTCTTCCCTCCTGTGACGATGGAGCAAGCACTGCAGGAAAAGTAGGATTACAAATTAATGTTTTGGGAGCTTTATTTCTAAACTAAGTTATCTTTGTGGTTTTTCTGAAATGTTTTTTTAATTCTATCTATCACAAATCACAAGCCCCTTTCTTCAGTTAGGCAGACCTTTCAAATACAAGAACAATAGGACTGTGATAAAACGAAGAAGGATCAATTCTGAAAACCAAATAATGAGTTTCAGTTATTGTTGCTTTTTTAACATGGTAAACAGGTTGGGGACCAATATGCTTGCAAATGACCTAAGTCTTCCTTTCCAGTGGTAATCCGTATTCTTTTGAAAAGCTAATAAAAGTGGTGTATGAAAGAAATTCCTGGGGCGCTGCAGAACTCACCCTCCTAGGGAGCGAGCCAGATGTGCCGGTTAATAACCTAGCAAGCATTCAAAGCCAGGGCAGTAACCACTTGGTATCACCTAAGCCAGACATTCTGTGTCGATGCGAGGCAATATCGCATACGGGTCACATTCGCAGCAGAGAGCTGGAAGACATGTGCCGTCTTATTAAAAGAAGGAAAAAGGGAAAAAAGAACAAAACACAAAAACCCCGACCCAAAAACAAAAAGGGAAAGAAAAGGAGGGGACAGGGAGAAGGAGAGGGAGACAATGTGTCTGTCCTGAGAAGCAGCGAAGTAGCAGACACACTCCTCCACATGTGCATTAGTCTGTCAGCCTGGATTCTGTTATCCAGATGTTGGGATGGATTCTATGGCAGGGACCACGAAGGGAAAGGCTTTTAAAAGAAATCATATTTCAGTGGTGAAATTAACGTTACCAGATTTTTCAAATGCAGTCACTAGTGTAATTTTTCAGAACGCTTTAGCAAAATAACAAATTCTAGATTTAATGCTTTTTACAGACTTATTTAGCGATGCCTCTTCCAAACATCGCTTCGATCGCTTTTAGAACCATGATGCCTTAGAGTAAACAGCACGTTAAAATTGTTCTCAAACCAGTCCTACTGAACTGGAAAGTCCGAGGGGCCCTTTGTCAAGGCTTCACCCCTCAGCTTCAAACCCTTTGAGAGCTTTGGCCATCGTGCCGAAACGGTGCTTATAAACACATACATATTTGCGGTGGCAATCAGAATACATCAGCATCAAACAAGATTTTTTTTTATTTTTTATATTTTTTAAAATCCCAAATTTACTTTCCCAGGCGCAGCAGAAAAAATAAATTACTTATGGCGTTTATGGTCTATTTGTAACTTGAAACTGATGGCTTCGTGTTACTGGGCATAACGTGTGCGGCATATAAACAAACACTGCACAAAAAGACAAGTCCCAGCTTTGTCTCTCTGACACTTTGCCTCTGTGACCGGGATCCCACAACCAATGCCACATGTGTATTTCTGCTGAGCTCGTGTTTACGTTGAGCTCAGCTCAAGCCCTGTGCTGATCTTACCCACACGTGGCAGCATCAGGGTGTGCGATGGGAAACGGGGGTGCTGTGATAGGAGACAATGCGCGTGCCCGACTGGCCACGGTCATCACAAGGGGAAAGGGAGAGCATCTGCAGATAAACTGTTATTTGAATGTGTTAAACAGTGTGGTTATTGTTCTTGCCTGTAAATTTTTCATGAGGCCTCAGGAATGCAACATTTACGTAAAAAGAGGGTGATATGCAAATGTTACTAAACCTCATATTTATGACTGATAAGGAGTCACTGCTTTTGGCTATCGCAGAAAGCAGAAGGTGAATGCATGGAAACTCCAAGAGTAGATTTCTGATTATATTGCAAATAGAAACAAGGCAATTTTATATCAATACTAGTACAGTGCACTTTGGAAGCAGTCTGGGTGTTTTCATACATAATTATGGCTTCAGTTAAATTGTGCATTTGTAGAGACAGATGGTGTATCTTTTCCTATGTTGAAGTAGATCTTGTGAGAAACCTCAGTCGCTAGTTTCAGTAGAAGGAAGGCTCACAGGTGTAAATTTCTTTGTGGCATTTCACCATTGGATATGCTTTTAACTCTGCCCTGAATCTCAAAAGTTAGTGGACCTCTGCGGTTCATTCTCGCATCTGCCACGTGAAGTACAAGGGGACGTGCAGCACCACCTAACCGGGATGAAAAGAAATAATATTTTCCTTCCTGATACAGCCAGGGTGTAGCTCTGAGTGCCCGACAGAGATAACTTCACTGGTGGAGGACAAGCCAGCTTTGGTGCTGCCCACAGCAGAACCACACTGGCATGATGCTGACGACTCACTAGCTCACCCTGCTCAGCAGTGACTCAGTTTGATTTTGCCAAACCTTCTTCACCCGGGAAAGGGGAGGAAGGGATCTGTGGCTGCCTGCCCCTGCCGTGCGGGGCCTCAAGGAGCCGAGTGTTATCTCAGACATGCATTAACCTCACAGTCTGCCCTCGGCGCTGAGCGCACGCCTCAGATGGGGCTGAGCTGAGAGCTGACGGGGTTCCGTGGGCGAGAGCTTTCCAGGCGAAGCAGCCCGTCATCGCACACTGCAGTTTGTCAGAGTGAGAGCCTTGGAGCCAGCAGGGTGTGATTCATCTGTCCCGGCAAGGTCTCTGAGGCAATCTGACATTATTCGGACTGATATCATTAATTAATGAGGGCTGAATGTTATTCTTAGACACTGGATTGAGTATTGGGTAGAGAAGGCTATGAAAGGGCTCTTTGATTTTGGAAAATTCTTATGGCACTGTCAAATTTGCTAACAAAATTAAATCATCTGCCAACTTTCCAAGTTAAGGAGCACATCCCTTCTGGAGGCATGACTGAGTCTCCTCAGTGCCTTCTCGGGATCAAGGGATTATTTTATTTACATTAATGCCAAAGGAAAATGATAGATAGCCTCCAAAACCCAGTCATATTAAATCTATCAGGTGGGCTTTGGAGAAATCAGTTTTGTTTGCTTGCTTCAGCACAGATTTGATCCCTCCCACCTTTGTTTGTCTGTGTTTGGTTTAATGTGCTCAAGGTGAAATCCAGCCAAAACCCGGCGCTTTTGTGCAGCCTGGGAGATGGATGCTGGGTTATGCCCAGCCTCTGCCCCTCTGCTGGTGTCACTTGCAGCCCCCGCTGCCATGGCCACACACAAACAAACCCCAGATTTAACAAGGTCTGAGCCTGGTATTGAAAAATACCTGGGGTGTGCTACAAAGCAAATGAAGAGAGCAATCCCCACACACCCTGCCCCCTCCCCCCTCCCCGGTCATGGTGGAACTGGCATTGCTCTCCCTCCTTCCTGACCCTTTTCCTCCCTGGAGCCGCCTCTTGTCCCCACGCTGGCTGGCCACCCGCTTCACTGACCTTGCAGGTGTCCAGACCTAGCGAAGCCTTTGCAGGCTTCTGGCGGCAGATATATAAATAAAATACTGTCATTCCTTTACAGCCCCATCCCCGGCAGGGCTGGGAGTGCAGTGCACGTGTGGGCCTGCTGGCGATCACACGCAGATCCTTTTGCAGCCCTCATAATGCTGGAGCAGGGGGAGAAGGGCAAGGGGGCTGCCAGCAGGTCAGACCCACCTTCCCCCAGCCCCCCCGCCAAGGTTTGTCTGTTTCACAGCTGCTGTTGGCCTTTGTGTGAACAGAGAGGCTCCCAAGCGTGGCTGGTTCCTTGGTTTGCTCTTTTTGCCTCATTTATTGGGGCATGGAGGTGACATGCGTGGCCAGCTGGCCTGCTCAGGCAGTGGGAGCTTGCGGAGTAATTGCTATACTGAGCCTAATGCTTTGTGCTGGGATGAATGTGCATGTTACCTGAGACAGGTGATTTTGAGATGATACCCACACAGTGACAGTAACCACTGTCACCAAGTGTTCATCTGCAGTGTGGGTTGGGTTCATCTTTCAGCCATAGCACATCATCCTCAGGGCATCTGCTGCAATACATGTGCATGTAATGACACCCACCCACCACACATACATATAACCCCTCCAGCCCTGTGAACAGACCAGTAGCCACCTTAGCTGAATAAAGCCCATAAATTACTACCATTTTGAAAGGGGGGGAGGGAGTGTAATAAAAATTTTTAAAAAAAAAATCTCTTGCAGATTGTGCTCAGTTTGAAGAGTTTTGATGGAGTACCATGCACTCTGCAACAGAAAGACCTGAGTTACTCAAATCCCCCATTCAGTGTGGCGTGGCTCATGTCCATGAACCAGACTGTAATCTGTAATTCTGGCTGCTGGAGTGGGGAATTTTTTAGGGATGTGTGTGTGTGTGTGTGTGAGACTTGCTTTAGATGTCTGCTCTAGAGGCACCCGTAAAGCATTTTGCTTCCATTGCCAGGATCAACAGACGAGGTGCTGGAACAAACTGATAAATTAAATAGCAACAAGTTACCCAGACCTGATGGTATTAATCCAGGAGCTGTGAAAGGCTTGAAGAATGAAGTGCCTGAGCGGCTCACAACAGAAATGTAGGGACCTAAGGGAAGCGGAGAACTTGGGAGTCACAGGCTTTATACTTACTTCTAAAACACACACATGAGAGCGGTGCTGGGAAGTACCTCCAAGCCTTACTGCAGGGCAAAAAATAACACCTAACTAGTCGCAGTAATCAAGAATGCCAAAGTTATAAATACACCTCCTACATCAATGATACAAAAGAGATGAAGTGGGATGTATTTTCCAAAGGAAAATTGGAAGCTTTTGTTGTACCACAATTTTTAGAATGCACAAAAAAAGCTGATTTGGAAGAATAGGTTTTTTGGGTTTTTTTTTAATAAAAAGATCAGACAGCTTTCTTGTCAAGGGAAAAAGTGACTTTCAGTCACCCATTAAAAATGGATAGGAAAGAAAAAATAGCAAAGTAATAGTAAGCATTCAGTTTCCAGCCTGGCACCCAAGATGAGCAGCAGGATGTCTCAAATCGCATCCTAAATCTGGCGTTGTTTATTACATTTAGTAATGAGCTGGAAAACAGGAAGCGAGGCCCCAATCAGATTGGAGATGATATGCACGTTCATGTATTTTTTTTAGGTTACTCAGGACAAGCTAAAGGAAATACGTAATGTTTCACCATGCCAAGTAGAAAACACTGTGTTATGACAAATCAATATGAAAGTCCATATAAAAAAGTAACATAGGTAGTAAAAGATATGTGTCATTGAGTAACTATCACTCCAATTAAACAAACGGAAAACCACTTCTGAGACACACTGCATTCATCTTCTTCCATGCTGAAAAGTGGTCTACTTTTTTATCAGTTTCTAATTTATGGTGAAACATGAACCTGCATTCTATGACAGCTGTTCCTCTTTGATACCTTTCTTAAAGTTATTCTGCAGAAAGTCCTGAGCTTCTGGTGAGCTTGTATTCTGTCTGAGCCAACCAGTAATTTGCATGGTGCTGTGGGTGACAAATGGCAGTGATGGTAATTAACGCCATAATCAGCGGTTGTAACTGCTATTATGGGCCTCTGTGCTTGTGACTGAGCGTGGTGGCTGGGGTGGATCTAGGATTAATGTGGTGGCTGGGGTGGATCCAGGGTTAACATGTGTCCTGGTACAGAATCATGACCTTGCTGTTGGTTTTGGGAGGGAGCTTGGTATCACTGTGTTTTTTTGAGATAGCTCTACAAAATGTTTTTAGCTGGCTTATGTTTAGTGTCTCTTATGGTATAGAAATGTTCATTTTTCAACTTCTATTAAAAGAAGTCAGTGAAGTTAAATGATTTTGGAAACAGAGAAATGGAATATGAAAAAGAAATAGAGTTGGTGCTCAATGATGTATTAGAAACGCACTCTTTAACTCTCCCCTGGCCAAGGAAATCTCACTTGTTCTGAGACTGTAACACAGAAGGCCCCTGGCCATATTGTCGAACAGTGTCCCTAGAAAAATGGTTTTAGTGACCTTCAAGACTATCCATGGCCCCTGCAATATGTTGTATTGTTCTGTGAAGTTTCTACTTGGGCATCACGTCTGCATTTTGGTAAGGATTGGGTGCTGGGACAGGGCTGTGGGCCCTGATGACTAGATCCCTTTTGCCCAGGAGAGCAGCACGCAGTCGGAGGAAGCTGGGTGAGCATCCTTCCTGCCATGTCAGTGCCTTCAGGCATGGCCTTGAACTTCCACCTGCAAAATGAGAGAACAGTTTGGTCTCTGTCCCTCTAGGGAGCCTGCTCCTTTCCAGAGGAATCTGCCAAGGTTAATAGCCACGCATGGGTGTAACCTTAGGTGTGGCCAGCGTCTTGTTTTTTGGGACCTGGATTAAAACCACCTATCTGCTACTGATGACTTCTTGTTATTCCCGGACTGAGCTGGTTTTAAAATGGTAATGTGGATGACCCAATTCCTAGTTACAGTTTCCTCAGCTCTCCCATGCTCCTAGATACATCTTTACTTGGGAAACTACATGAGGCAGCTGCCACGTATTTCGCTCAGAGTTTCCGTTAGTATCAGCTCATGCAGAGAGTGCCAAGTCTGGTTCTCACTTATGTCAGTGAGATCTCAGTGCTCTTTGAGCTCCCTCACATCAGAGAGCTGGTGTGGCTGGCACTGGCTGCCCAGTGCCACCCATTTATAGGAAGTGTTTTCTGCCTGACTGTCTCCCATTATTCGTGTCTCCCTGACCAACTCCCATGATTTCTGTCTCCTTGATGTCCCACAGGGAAGGTCTATGAAACCCTCCTCTGCCTTAGATGCCGTTATTTCGAGTCACTGGGGTCAAGATTAATCTCACCTAACTGTGCTCATCTGAAAGCTAAACCTGTCTTCAGAGCTAGTGGAAATAAAGGGATATCCAGAGAGTATTTAATCCCATTTAAAAATGGATTTCAAAGGAGTTTAGACAACTCTTTCAGCCTAGATGTCCAACTTTGGGCAGCTAAGGTAAAGATAATCTCACCAAAGGATTTGCATACATTGCTGCTGCTTGATTCTGTAGTAAAAAGGTGCATTCACAGGCTTGAAGTCTCCTTAAACTTTTAAAAGAAAAAACCAAGCAATTTGAAACAACGGATCAGATGGGAAAAAAAGTTCTACCAAACATGTTTTGAAATGCTACCCTGAGTAGTGTTAGTACTCAGTTAAAGCTATCAGAAGTGCAGGGATTGGCAATTTGGATTTACAAATTACTAACATTTTTTAATGGTTTCTATGGGGGGTAGGAAGGCAAAAGTAATTCATAACTTCTTTTGGACTGGGACTTTTTAAAGTTTCATATCTTGGTTTTGTATGTTAATTTTCCTTTCACCAACGCTCACAGGATTACACCTAATTTCAAAAGCATACTCAATCCTGTCTGTTTTGGAGTTTGCTGAAATATTTTGCTTCGATGCTTTGTGTCTGCTTGGCTCTGCCTAAAAATTAAATTCATGCTACTCTTTATTCTTTCTCTGCTCCAGAATGGGGCTATTTTTCAATGGGTTCAAACACACAGCCCTGTTACCCAAGCTGATGGTATCCTTCCTAGCTGGGATCTCTGCGCCTCTCACAGATCGGAGCTTTTGCTGACAAGGAGGCACAGCATTCCCGGCTGTTTGCACCATATGGTGAATAACTGCAGCTTTTATCATGAAGGAATCCCCGAGTGCTTTTCAAACTATTTTTATAGGAGTCACTTCACTCATCGCTGAAACGGAGCCAGCGCTGGGGTAAAGCATGGCTGCCATTCAGGGGCAGCGGGAGGCTGGAGCACTTCTGAGAAACTGGGACCATTTTGCACAATGTTGGTATTTTTTACGATGTTGATCACGGGAGGCCAGGTCCTCAGAATGAATAAATTAACCTTTTGTCTTCGCTGGTGTCTACAGAGTTGCTGTGATTTCTACGGACGGCAAAATTGTCCCTGCCTGCGCACTTCCCTGTACTCTGAAGCCTTGATTATATAAAAGGCACTTCTGCCTGATTTTCCACTTGGAAACTCTTGAAGCAGCAGTCAGAGGACACATCCGATGTTGTCCCTCTGAGCCTTTCCTGATGTCAAAGGGGACACCAGCGCTGGCCCTCCCGGTCCTCACAGAATCACAGAATGTTGGGGGTTAGAAGGGACCTCAAAAGATCATCTACTCCAGCCCCCCTGCCAGAGCAGGATCACCTGCTGCTCGCTGATCTCCCCGAGCCTTTCTCAGAGCCATGAGCTGCCCTGGGTGCACTCCCCACATCCTTATAGCTTCAGGAAGATGGAAAGAAAAAACAGCCTTACTCTTGGTTTATCCTTATAACCACGTGATACCACAACAGCCAGGCAGGTTAATGATCCAGGTGGCCTTTCCATGTTGATATTCAGACAGATTCAGCCAGCTCTGCTAGTTGCCTGCTGGATCCCAAGCATGGCGTGAGATCTCTGTCTACTGCTGAGCAGTGGGGAGATAGCATCGTATCAGCAACAAAGGAGGCAGCAGTGTTTTCCCACTTCATGCATCTGTTTTCAGGGTAAATTAATCAAGTAACACAGGCAGAGAGCTGCAAGGTGGATCCCTAAGTTAAAAACAAACATCAGGTAAAATTCCTGAGGTAAGCAATACAGGGCCACCTCAGATGTCTAAAGCTAGAAATCATAGCTTTCTGCCATTACTTAAGACAAAATTAGAGAACATCCCTGTGAAAGTTTCAGAAAGGAAACCTTCTTCTCATACAGTCAGAAACCCCTCTTGAAATCTGTGGGGTGTTTGCCTGGGTCAGAACCATCAGATCTGGCCTGTCATGCATTGCCTTCATCAGTGGGAAATCTCACACTGAAGAGGTGAAACAGCAGCCCCAGAACAATGCTTTTTGTCTTTAAGATGTGTGAATTCTCATGATCTTTTAAGAACATCCCTTAACTAGAGGCTCTCCTAGACAAGTTAATGTGAAGCCTGGGATCTAGTAATGCAGGACCTCCAATGGCATCACCTTGGCTTTTCTGAGAGTGCGTCCTTAAAAAATACAGCAAAAAAGAGGGCCATGACATTATGGGTGGAGTTGTGTAGAAAAGAACATGTGGCTGACAGCATTTTTCCCAGGAAAACTGGGCAGTGGGCTTGTGCTTTCAGATGCTTTACTAGATAGTGCTGGCGATGAGCAAACCAGGCTGCCTTTCTGCTGGGTGAGGTTCAGATAACGCCTAGCCCCACTGCTGCATACTTTCATGTGGTTTAGATATAGAATATTTATGTTGTTTTGAATGATGCGGGCTTTAATGAGAAAGCAGCTTTGGAAGTGCTGGCTGTAATAGCAGCAATGTTAATGTTACTGGTTTTGGCATGGCAGGCACAGGAAAAGTCTGCTGAGAGCCAGAAATCTGACAGGCTTGATAGGGTGTTTGTGGGGGGGTGGTATGTAGCATCTCTTCTATCTGTCTTGCTCAGCATGTGGCTCTAACTTAACGCTATTATTTCCTCTGTGACAGGCAAATAATTTTTGGCTAAAAATTGACTTGGATGTGAGAGAACAAGACCAGCTTCACACGTGTAGCTGTGTTATAACCTGTTGCATATCATCTTCCTCCCTCATCCAGAGAAAAGTTGTGAGGGAGTTTCCTGAAATGGTTCATTCACATGAGAATGAGAAATTTTAATTATTTTTTTTTTGGTGTGTCTTAGGAGAGTTGCTTAAATGAAAGGAGCCTGTAATTACATAACTTAATTCATGCCAACATCGATTTCTAGTGATTTTCATTTTCAGGTAGCAAATCAGCATTCTACTTTCAAATAGACTGTTGGCTGCATTACTCTGAAGCATTGAAACATTTCTATATATGACCTTCACATTTATATTTGAAAAGAAAAATTTTCCAAGAAATATTTTTGGATTTTTTTTTTTAAAGGAGCAAAAGATAAATCATTTGGAAGGGACTGAGTATATGAATATCGCCATTTCTTTAGCTATATATCACTGAACACATTGTCAGGAAAGCCATACAGAATGTTATACTTCCCTGCTTTGAGGAGTTCTACTTTCTAAACAGAACAAAACTGAAGTAATGGAGAAGAATTACCTTGGAAAGTTCCCAAGGTAATTTTAAAAAAATGATGTAAAAACCCCACAATTCTTAACTTAAGAATAGTGACGTTTCACAAGAAAAGACACATCACATACAATTTGCTGTAACACTTCCAGTCTGCTTTCTTGCAGATGTGCTAATCTTTGTATTTTTGGGACACAAGAAAATGTCCATAGCCAGAGGTCCCCAGAGAGGCTGACGCACCTGGGCATGCCCTTGGTAAGGAGCAGGGGAACTGATTGGGTTGTGACCAACTTAAGCATCCCTTTCATGCACCCACAGGGGAGCTCAGCACCAGCACAACACAGCCCAGGGCAAGGCTCTGAGGATCAAAGCTGCCTCCACCCAAATACTTTGAACTCTAGGGTGCAAAGAACTGATGTGAAGAAGTGAAGCTGGGCACGTTAACGATCCTGTTGCAGAACAGGAGGGAAGCAGAGGTGGTGAACCCTCTGCCTAGGCTGGTCTAAAGCAAAAATGTTTCTTCTGGGAGAAGTTGTCTAACTTTAAACATCTCCTCTTGTATCCTTTAAGGGTGGGGAAAATACTGTGCTGGCAGGCCTGGACTGCTCCATCTTCTTTAATATTGAGGGCATTTAAACACACATACCTTACCCTCCCCAGAACATTGTTCAAACAACAGGGTCACAAGGAGAGCTTATGATGTGGTGGAGAACAATCAGGGTGGCAGAAGAAATGCTTTTTCTCACAATGAGATTGATTCACACTCTCCTGAGGGGTTTATGGGGTTGGATTCTTGATGCACCATGCAGCAATAACTAGCATCAATAGTCTCAAAGATGAAATTTTGCAACCAATTCTATATGGGCAAAGATACAGCCACTGTAGATGTGACTCCAGAATTGGGACTTCACAGTAAAGCTTCTACCAAAAGAAAATGAGGAAAAAGGTAATGTTTTAGGATATAAATTTCACTTGAGAGTAGTGTGAGGCATTTTTTTCCTACCTGAAACTAGTTCTTGAACCAATATATAGGCATATAAATAGAAATAACTTCATTTTTTGAGTGAAGGTTGGTTATGCAGGTTGGTGGCCTTCATAATTTTTTTTTTTTTTTAATTTGGGCAGCCTGAACTTAGCATTTTAGAACATGATTCCAGAGGGACTCCACTGTCTTCAGAGGGAGCCGGTCTGACTAGCCGAGAGCTTTCAGATAGCTAGCGTAAGCAGAAATGTATCCCCTGCTTAAACTCAGATTTAGCCTTGGTAGTCTACAGATTTCAAAACTGCCAGAAGTAGTTTACTTTCAACACTAAGGCTGTTTTTACGTCTTCCCCCCTCACACACACATGCATTTTGGCTGCTATTTATCACTTTAAATTGTTCCCTATCAAATCTGAAAAGTGTTAGGAGTAGCTAGGATGAAATGCAGGCACTAAAAAAGACAGTGACAAAACTCCCCTGGCTTCCATGGAGACAGGATTTAACCCTTACAAGCTTTTTTTTCAGCTTTATAGATGTACATACACTTTGAACTATATCACTTTTTGTCATTTTATTTTGGCAGAGTTTAATGCTAGGTAACAGTGTGGGACTTTTTTCAGTCAAGTTGCTAGCTTGGTAAAAGGAAATTAAATACTCACTCTTAAACATAATTAATCTGTTGAAAAAAAAGAAAAGGAAAAGAAAAAGGCTATATTAAGTGTTAAAACCAGGAAAAAGTAGAGCCATCCAGAGGGAGATGACAAGATAGACTGCTCAGCAGGGTCCTTCATAAGACAAAAATGTTTGAATATTTTTAAACAAACCAGTTCTAAATACTTTTTCTTCTGTGGTTTTCCACAAATGTAGAATTATTTTCTACACCTTGTATACCTTTGGAAGCAATTCACACATTGCATCTATGTGTTCAGGCTGCAGCTGGCTCACGAGCTATGAATTCGCTGTGTTGGTTTCAAAGCTTGCGCTGAACCTGTGTGAGCAGCCCGCTCCCTGCTCTAGGTGACCCTGCTTTACCGTGGGGGTTGGACTAGGTGATCTCCAGAGGTCCTATCCAACACCTGCCATTCTGTCCACCCTGTAGTACATTTCCTGAGTGGATAATCAAAACTGTCTCAGCTACAAGGCCGGCAACAATTCCAGCCCTGCTCACTTGTGTTTTGCTGAAGTTGTCCTTCAGTGTGGAACTTCTGTTGTGAGTCAAGATGGAGTGGAAAGATGCTGAGATCCTTAACCGCCATAGCTCCATGTTCTTGTCATAATGTTCATGTTGTTGACTTCAAAGCAGGCCACGTGGAAAACTAAAAATACGTGAATTTTTACAATTTTAGGCTAAATGGATCAGCAATAGTTACTTTGGAAGGATGACGTAGCACACAGCCTGGCAATTCCTCTTCTGCGCTGAGTTGCAACTACAGTAACCAATGGTGCTACATTTGAAGGGAGCTTGTAGAGAATCCTACAGATCTTTACTGGCAGTGGTTATCGAATCCCAAAAGTCAGTCATTAAAAATGAACTGGTGGAGCCTCAAAAAAGCAAACAGTAAAGATTTTCTGAAGTATGCAAATATTTGCATCATCGTCTGCATTAATCTAAGTATTCTGACACACAATGGAAAAGCATTAGCATGAGGAATACATTATACAAAACCACGATAATCACTGGGATTCTATAGCATCTTGATGATGTTCCAAAATCTGGCCGATGTAAACTTTGTTAAGCTAGTAGTAGCGGTGATGTAATTTGCCTTGTAAACAGCTTGAGAGATTTGGATGGGAAAACATCAACCTTGGCACTTGAGGTTTTTCTAAACAAACCACCAGAAGAATGTATACACGGAAAAGACGCGTCTCTCAGCTCTTTTCTCTTTGGTCAGCTTCACCTCACCTCACTTCAGACCTCTGTAGGGTCTGCATTTGTGCTACTTGCCTGCTTACACGAGCGGCCCTTTCTGGTGGGAGGGAAGCAGCCCTGTTCAAGGGCAAAAATCATCTCAGCTGAAAACCCCTCTTTGAAGGTTGGGTAGGAGAAAAGGAGACATAATCATACAGAACGCAGTCCTCAGGATTCCCCTCTCCCCCCCCCAAAAAAAACCCAACCCGACGCTGCGGACACGGTGTGTCCCTGGAGGAGGAGCCACCTGCGAAAGGTGCGGAGGTCTCTGGGAGGAGAAGGGGATGTCCTTGGGCCGGTGCCCGCGGAGGGGAAGCGGAGCTGTCCAGCAGCGCCGACGCAGGCACCGCGCCGTCCGCGGGGCACGGCCGCCGCTCCCTCCCTCCTTCTCTCTCTCCCTCCCTCCCTCCGGCGCGGAGAAGAGGTGCGGGTGGGGACAGAGCCCTCTACCTTTCCCTTCCCCCGTGGCTCGCAGGCTTGGCAGCTGCGGCGGGGCGGGGGGGGGGGGTGGGGGCTGGCTTGCGAGGGCTCCTTGTTTGCGGGGGCCCGAGTGTGTCTGACATCATCCGCGAATGTTAAACACAAGCGGGCCCGGGTCGACGGAAGTTCTCCTTTGAAACACGCCTCGGAGACGTCGCAGCCTTCAAAGCTGGCGTGCACACCCTGCGCTGCCGTACGCCGCCTTTTGTCTTGCATAAGTGTTTTGCTTTAATGAGGCGGCGCAACGCAGCTTCATCAGAATCAAAAACATATGATGCACCCTAGGCAAGAGAAAGGCAATAACGACACAGATTTTTGAAGAGGGCTAGTCATACCACAGGCTACCATTATAACAGAAAAAACAACAAGAATTTTAATATAGCTGTCTGGACCAAATATATTAATTTAAATTGAATGGCTTTTTCTTTTTCTTTCTTTTTTTTTTTTTTTTTCTTTCTGATATTATAGCTGTGAGGCACAATGTTCTACTGGCAAGCGTCTTCAAAACCTTTTTTAGAAGATTTGCTTCAAATTATTTCTGTGCACCAGATCTTGATGGTATGTACATTTGGGAGTCTAACCAAAGGGAAAAGAAAGCTTTTGATTAAATCAATGACCTTTCCTGGAGGTTGAGCGAAATGGAGATCGTAATACAAAAAGCTGCTTCCTCCAAATAGTGTTTTATTCAAAATATTTACTCTAAGCTCTCCTCCATTAAGTTTGCCCCAACTTTTTCACGTGTTCATATCCTTGTGCCAGCACAGAAATATACTTTCCTATTAGCAAATCCTTTTAAAGAAGTTTTAGGCAGGTTCGAGATTACTTCCCCAAGTGGCTTGCTAGCCACCAATTTCCATTCCTTGCCAGAGAAGACTGCTGGGTGCTGTTTACTCTTGGGGACTTGGTCTTTATTGTGCTTGTGCTTCTTCAGAACCTGCAATACTTCCCTCAGCTAATTGCATCTATTCACACTTAGCCAACTGGAGACATTTTCCTGCTGACGTGGAGAGCAACAAGTGTGATCATTTCTTTAAAATTATTTCCTGTGTTGCTTTCACTTGTTAAAACAATGTTGTCATCTTATCCTGGCAAATACCTTTCCACTTTCTTATTATTCCATGAAACCAAGCTCTGGGTACACACTAAAGCTGAGAACAAGCTGTAACATCTTCCCCAGCAGTTGACGTTAATGAAAGTTGAGTCCCACAAGGAGACCAACAGCTCGTGTGATATCAGGCTGCTTGTTATTAGATTAGGCTTGCTACAAAGCCATCAGAAACTTCAGCAAAAGCCACAGGCTCAGAAGTCACCATGCAGGACTGGTGGAAGAAAAAGATCACTTTTGTGCTTACTCAAGTGGGCATTTTCACTTGAGTGTAGGGCAACCTACAGCCATCCTTGACAGAGCCTGAAGTGGTCTCTTATGATTTCTTCTCTTGCTCTCTGAGGTAGATACTGATTCTGGGCAATTCAAATTACCTTCTACAGCAAAAGAATTTTCAGTGATCCGTTTTGGGAAGGTTTGTGGGGTTTTTCCTGTGTGTATCTGATTCAACATAGATACCTGATGAGGATTTGACAGTCTGACTTTATGCTGATAATGCAAAGGTTGTTCTAGAACAGAAAACAAGTCTTAACTATGTACTTTTTTGAAGTAGTTTTTCATTCCCACACCACCACTGCTTTTCATAGTTTTGCAGCTATAAGAGTAACTGTAAAGTGAGTTAAGGAAAGAACCGTTTGTGAATACTTCTCCCATCCCTTTTGCATCTCATGTTATGTTGTGCTGCACTTCGAAAATGTTGGTGAGCAATTTGAGCCCCTCACAGGAGACAACAAAATTCTTCAGTGTGTAAGGTGACAGCAGTTTGTTTTCTCTTACAAGACAACATCTCCTCCTCTATCTACAGAGGGTATGAAAGGAAATGGAAATATTAACTAATATTATTTCCGTTATAATAGCTCTGGTCTCTGAAACACGAAGTAGTGGGCTGTCCTTTTGGTATGTGTGCCTTTTTCCCACCCTGAGTCTGTGGTTCCTTTTCTGAAATCCCCATGCAGTTGTCCTCTGCAATTACTACAAGGGCACCACTGGGCAGAACCAAGCATCCTCCCTCAGTGAACTGCAGGGAAATCGTCTTGGCCAGAGTGTATCATGGTTCTGTCTTGGCTTCTAGGTTGCATCAGTTGGCTCCCCAGGAAGGTCTGGAAAGAAATCTTGCTTGTAGAGCACCACTCTTGACAGCAGCACATGACTCCAAGGCATGAAGGGAACATGGGAATAGCGCTGCCCAGGTGGATGGTCAATATCCATCAATTACAACCCGGTTGTGCAACCCATGGGATTGAATGTAGTATTACGGCCAGTCCCCACAGAGGCATAAGTACCCACTCCAACTTGGTGGCCTGAAAAAGCTGAATCAAGAACTCAGCAGCCACACTGAGGACTGGTTCTGTTGTCTGCTCCCACACACAGGCACCACAGAGCCCCCACCAGCTACACACCATCACACTCAGCTAGAGGTGTTTCACATGGGAACTTTACTCCTCAAGCCGTAGTGCTGTGCTTTAGCGTGGTCAGCATTGCTGCTTTAGTACAACCAGATCAACCATCTCCTAAAAGGACAAGTTTATCACTTTACGGTGTGAAAATAATCTGCTGTTCCAAAGATTGGCTTTGTATCTAGGCAATTTTGGGTGATTTCCCCCCCCCCCCCCCCCCCCCCCCACTTAGCTGAAAGTTCTCATTTATAAGCCTGGCTATTTATGAAGCAGACCCCAGCTGTAACTCTTCTATGGCCAGACCTGGAGAGGTGCTGGTGCCTCAGGACACATCCTGATTTCAGAGATGCCAGTTTCAGCACAACTGGGGACTCAACCCTTTTATCTCTACTCAGAGGTAAAAGGGGTGACAAGAACAGCTGAGTGATGGGCATGATCAGGTATGTCCCACCTCGTTGCAGCACAATGTGTCTCTGTTCTGCTGTTCTTTAAATGCTGTATACAGGGATGAGGATTGTGACTTTGGGTAGGAGACCACTTTCCTTCTAGTCCCATTCACTTTGGGTTTTTTCCTAGTTTTCTGGAAACTTTCTTAATAATAACTGATATTCCAGTAACTCCCAATTTGAAGTTTTTTTTTTTTCTTCCACTAGTCTCTGCATTTACTCGTAGCAACTGATATTTCTACCTTCATTTGCCTGCTGACCTTGGATTGAGGAAATTGTCCAAGTACATGCTTAACTTTGAAGATAAGGTTAAATTTCAACAATTATAATGGGATTTAAGCACGTGCTTAAAGTGAAACATAAAATAAAAGCTCCTTCCTGAATAAGGATGTTCTCTTGAGTCAGACCCTGCATACATTGCCTTAGAATAGATCCTGGCTGTCCCTTGAGTATGTTAGACATGCCGGATGCTTTCAGAAGTGGTTAATCTGATGAAATAATTCATCTCAGAGTCATAAAGAAACCACAGGTTTCCTTCACTTTCAGCCTCCCCAGCCTGCTGCTTTGATATCGTTTGGTCAGCTGCTCATGCTGCAGGAGCATTTGTGTGGAAGGTTTCATACTCTTAAGGTTGTGTAGGTGAGAAACTGGCATGAGTGAACCGTATCTTAACTCTGTGCAGATATTCCTGTTTGTGAATGCAGACTGAGCTTGTTCACTGGCAATTCGAAAGTGGAAGTGGTCAGGTGAAGATGAAGACCTCCAAGGCTCAAGAAATAGGCACAAGATGATAAAACACTAATCCTGCAAAACAGAGGGAGGGCAAGAAGTGTAAGGGGCACGTACATTGCTTGGATAGGCAATAGGCTGAAACTTTGACAAGGGAAGAAATGCAGTGTGGATGCACAGCGCACTACTGTAGGCTTGGAACATGGGAGATATGCTCTGTTATTCCCACTGTGGCATGTTGCTGTCAATGGGAAACACTGCCCTCTGAGTATATAGAAATCTTTTATGTCAGAAATGTTGTACAATGTTTTTACATTTCCTAGTTTTCTCACTTTTTTTTTAAATAATCCAAAGCAACTTGTGGAATTAAACTCAAATCTGCAAATATTTCACGTGGTTCAGAATTGTATTTTATAAGGGATATGTTACTTTACCCCAAAATGTGGTAACTATATCCACATTATGATGCTTGCAGCACTCCTCAAAAACCATTCTCCCAGTGAAGTTCTACTCCCTCTGCTTTACTTAGCCTAATTTATCCAGTACATAAGAATGTTTGTCACACTACTGCATCCTCTGCATTTCTTCAGCACATGCTAAACATTTGGGGAAGGGGCGGGGGTCTTTCCATGTATTGGTTGGGAAACCACCATGTAATGAATAAGGCTGAAGCCCAAAATAGCATGGAGATTAGGGCATGAATTTATGTACATAATTTCCATTAGGGACTTTAATGCATGAGATTTATTTTAATCTGTAGCTTGAAAATGGCATGGTAACTTAAAAAAATAATACAGGAAAAAAATCCCACAATAAGAAAATTAGCCCGAGGGAGCAAATCCTGCAAATGAAACTTTACCCACAGCAGCGGAATATTTTGTCAAGAGCTGAACACACTAAAATCCTCATCGTAATTGAAGAGTCAACTGTTTTGACTTCTTTTGTACAGTCCTTAAAATTAATAACATAAATTACCGTGTATGAATCCGGCTATTCATAGCGCACAGAGTTCTGTTGTTTAGTGTAAGAAGCTTGTTTTCCAGACTTAGTTGAACTAACACGTATCATTTTATTTGTTATCCACTTCAATTTTGTTTCAAAGGACAATTTCTGGAGTGACAGCTTGGTAACATCAGGCTCACTGTAACTTCTGCATTTTTTATTTTTCTATTAGAAGCCCAAGCCAGAAAAATACCCCACTTCTTGACAGTTGATTAGAACCATTTACTATAATTTTTGACTCTGCAATTACATGGTTCTGTGTCAAATAATATATTCCAAATTCTTTCCTCATGGAGAGAGCTGTGTGGCTGGCAGTATCTCAGTGGACTTGCTTGGATCATACTTGGGATATTGGCAGATACGCAGTTTTGGTTCTGCCTGTGCTTGGCTTGAACAAAGCCTACACAAACATAACTCCAGGAGAAATGCATTCTTTTATAGCATTATCCTTGTGTGCTATGTGTACTCCGATGGCAAACAAAGCTTCCCCAGACCCCAGGTTAAGAGGCTGCTGTTGCACAGGACATGTCAGGAGTTTATGAGTGAAGGTTCTGATACAGGAAAGCATCTGACCGAGCGTTGTATCTTACACCACTTGTAATTCCTTCTGTCCCACCTTGCACAGGACACAGAGCAAGCGAGAGGCTGAGCTGGAGAGTGGTGAAGCTGCTGTCTTGGCGGGTGCCAGGTCCCGCAGGTGAGGGATGGAGGTGAATGGAGTGCTGTGCCTGTGCAGGCGCTGGGCTACCGTGGAGAAAGGAGCCATGAGGGAGCTTTCCCTCCTTGAAAACATTGAGAATTGTGCTCTTTCGTTCCTTTGCTTTCATGACAAGTGCCCTGAAAACAAAGTGTTGAAATCATTTAAAATATCTGTTCAAGGGAATGCCCAGTGTTTTCAAAGCCTTCTGTTATTTTTCCTTGGGCCAAAACTACTCAGCAAGTTTGTCCTGAATTAGCAAATGGCTTCAGCTGTCCTCAAACCACATTCTTTGGCAAATAACTACATCGCCTATAAATAAATAAATACAGTTTCACTGAACTGTGATGGAAACGTTGCATATGGTAAGAGGTCTTTGCAAAACTGGAGCTGCAGCTTGGCTTTGGAGGGGAACAAGCACTCTGCCTGAGTGCTAGGCTGTTAAACTACCTCATCACCTTAAATACCTGTGGCTAGCTGGCAAAGTAGGTTGGTGCGGTGAGTGACTCCTTATGAAGTACTGGCACTAATAATAGTGTCAGCAGCTCAGGGTAGATAGGTCACATCATCGATATAGGGCTGGTTTCCAAATAGCTTTTTTTCTATATCTTTGGTAAGCCCATTATAAATACCATGTCTAAAAGAAGTTTGTTGAAGACTGTTTTCCACATCAGACTGTAAATTCCAAGTTTTCTGAAAACTGCCCGTGGTTTTTTCGCCTGCTGTTTAGGTGTCCTAAAGCTCTGAATGTCCAGTTACACTGGCAGATGTCATAGTTGACTGGCCTCCAGGTGACATACAAACCAGCGGCTTCAAGCATTTGTCCTTGAAGCATGAAGAGAGGCTCTGTTACAGCTAGAATGATAATTCCTAGAAATAGGTAAAATTAACAGAAGTCCCAAGCCTGCAAAACCACATCCATAAATTCACTTCTTATATTTTATGTAGTCGTCACTGAAGTCAGTGTTAAGTTGTGCAAAGATAAACCCACATACAAATCTTTGTGGGGCTGAAGTTCACTTATGTGGTGTAACTTTGAAAAGCAAAATGAGACTATCAAAATCCAACAGTTACAGTTGCTAAGTGATGACAACACAGGTACCGGTAATGTCCTTTGTGGAACCTAGGAGCTGAGAATCTATGAAGTACTAACACTTAAAGAAAACATAATTCTTGGTTGCTTTCAAGCCTAAGGGGAATGTCCTACTTTCCTTTTTGTGATCCCATTCCCTTTCTCCTTTACTTTTCTTTCCCCTTTTTGTCTTTTTTAAAATGCCAGAAAAAAACACCCAGTGCTAACACGAGTGACTTTCCTTCTCCCTTTTCCTTGTAACGAATTTGTCATTTACAAGCCAAACAAAGTTTTCACCTTGATTCTCTTGGTTGTTGAAATAGAACCATGTATGGGATACTGGCTACAACTTTATGGGTGAATAGAGAATCACCCCTCCATCAAGGCAGCCATTCAGTGCAGAGTTGGATTTGGCTGAAGGGATGGTCTGGCACAGGTTTGCCCTCGAGTCTCAAGGACTGTCCAGATTTCATAAGGAAACAGAGCTCTCTACCCATTCATTGGAGGGATAGATAATCATCTCTCCACAAGGTTATGCAGCTCAGTAGCAATGTGAGGGAAACAAGTTGTGTGCTCACCAAGGGAAAGGTGTGTGGAATGTTTTGTGCTGCGCTGGGTGTGTTTTGCATTATTCTGGGCCACAGTTGCTTGGCACATGGGCAGCTGTGTGGACCCTGAGTCTTGCACAGCATCCATGGGTGATGGGAGGGAGTGGAGGAGTCCTTGGCGGTGGGGAAGCAGGATTAGAGGAGCAAAGATGGAAAGGAAACCAAACTGCCTTAATGCCACAGCTCGTTTTCAAGAAATGCAGTAGCACTTACAAGTAGAATTGTTTAGACAAGGAACTTCTTATCTAGACCTGCCACAGCACCTTGTGGGAAATTCTGGGCTAGGTTTAGAATGAGAGTAAGATGAAGTGATTCCAAGTCAGAAGCAGCCCGACAGAAGATGGGATAGTTTAAACCTTCATCTTTCAGTTGATACAATAATTTGAGAAAATGGAGATGAAGAAGTTGATGCCCATGGAGTTGAGTGCAATGAACTGGAAAAGTTTGGCATCTTCTAGGGCCAGACCCAAAACACAGATGCTTTTAGAATAAGCACCCCATTCTATGGGGCTAATGCTACATACAAAACTTCATTTCTCTTTTACTGGGTCTCAGCTAATTGTGAATGGTTATTGGGAAAGTCACAGGCCACCAAGGTAATTCAACACACATGTTTTAGCAAGTTTTTCACACATGTCTGGCAAGCCTTTCATAGCAGGAGAAGACTTTAGACATTCTTTCTTGGGCTTTAAATTATTGATTCCCTCCCAGTTCCCACTTTTGCTCATTTTTTGTTATTGGACAGTACTTACTGTGTCTTGTAATGTGACTTGCTTAGAGCCCTTTGAAACTCAGAATTTCCAGTTTGCAGGAAAATAAAATAATGTACATTTTTTAAAATTCTCAGTGTGTTGAAGCCTTAGTCCCATTGAGGCAAACGAAGTTTTGTCATGCATGTCAGTGGAAACAGCACATTGTCTTTATTTTTCTTAAAACACCCTGTAGCCTACAAAGTGTTTTATATGTGGGTAAAAAGATTGTGATGATGATGACAAATCCCAGCTCTGTAAAAGCCCTGAGTAAGAATTATCTTGGCAATTAACTGTATTCAGTGCTTTTTTCCTGAAGTGGGCATTTTATGCCCACAGGTTTTTTTATCCATTAAAGTAACGGAGAACTCCTTTGCTTTCTTTCTTGCTGGTGTATTTAGCCCCCAAGAGAAAATATTTTGGTTTATTGTTGCCAAGTCCTTTGATTTCACTGTAGTACTTTTAAGATAATGATCTGATTTTCTTCTATGTTGTTGGAAATGTCTTTCTCTGAATGCACAGAACTTTAGAAATGTGGTCATTTGGAAAGCAGATCAGGTAGGACTTTATCAACGTGGCATTTTTTTGGTGTTGGAAATCCCTGGTATTTGTCATCAAGCGTTACAGATCTGAGGTACACTGTTACTCTTTAGAAGAGTTCACAGGCACATTCCTGTTTATAGCATAAAAAATTATGCTATAAACTACTTGAATAATGCCAAAAGGCAGAGAGTTGCCAATGGGCAGTTCCTGGGATCACCCAGTTTCCAAACTAAAGTCCTTTCTACTACTCAGACGATTCTGCGTAGCTACCACCACAGATAGGAGGTACAGCTCCCAGCCATGGGTGCTAGCGGAGGAGAGGTGCGTGGGGGGTTCATTGCTAGAGAAAGGGTGAGCTATTTGTAGCCCATCATGATGCCATGGTTTTGAGACCTATCCTCTCCGCTCTTCAGAAAGGCACAAGGAAATTGCAGTCATTGCAGGTATTTTTGTTTATTCTTTCCTTACACGGTATTTGCTCTTCAAAAGGCTGATAAGTATCTTTAGTTTAATTTGTACAGCTGAGATCCAAGACAGACCAGTGTAATGTAACAGTAGTTTTTTAATTATTTTTTTTTCTCGCTAGACATATGGTATTTCTGGGTCTTTTAGAGAGCCAGAAATACCAGACCGTTACAGAAATGTGTGAATCTTATCTTTTTTGGACCACACAGCCTAGTCTCGGGAGTATTCCTGGAAGATGTACTATCACATCTTCCAAGTGTTTAATTTCTGTTTATTCTTTGACTCTTACTGCAGAATAATTGTTCAATGATTATTGGTTTTGTGATTGCAGTATTTAAAAGGTCCAGTTAAATGTGTTCTCCTGTCCTAGACAGAAAAAAAAATATTAAAAAATCAAGTTATCAGTGCAGTGGAGATAGTTTGCTTTTCCTGTATTTGTAAGCAGCATGGATTTAGTGTTTGGAAACAATGATGGGAATGGCATCTCCCGCAACCTGAACCTCTCCTTCATAATTTTGACATAAGAAGGCGTTCATGGAGGAGTGTAATTAGTGCCTGTCTCCTTCAGCTCACATTCCATTGCTCTTCTAGCTGCACCCCGTCACCCACAGCCAAGGGTGGCATCAGATGAGGGGTACCTACTGCAGACAGGGAAATTATTCCAGTTTCAGCATAAGATAAAATGGCATGGATTGAAACAAACTGAGTAGATCAAAGTTTGTATTATAAGTCTATTGTTTCTTTTGTATCTCCTCCCTTTTCTGCTGCTGAAGAATTCACCTTTGGTGGAAAACAGTTGTCTAAATGGGAGGAGGCTGATGGATCCCAGGGAAAAAAGATCAATTGGGAATTCATTTTTTTGCTGCTGTTCAAATATTGAATCACATCTGAATTCATAATTAGCATAGAGATGTCATGAGGGCTTCTATTTGTCTGTCTGCTGGGGTGGGGATATTCCTGGGTGTGTGCCTGTAGTTCAAGGTGGTCAAAGGGTGGCAGATTTCAGTTACTGAGAATGATCAGGATTAGCCCTGGTCTTTCTGGGTCAGTAAGTTTCAAACACAGATATTTCACATCTGTTTCTTGTTCACAGCCACTAACAAAGCAGTACGATACCGAAAGAGTCCCGATTTTAGATGTGTGCCTGGGCCTTTAAGGAATTTGGCTAGTTACTTGGAGGGGAGAAAAAAAAAAAAGAGGCACAGCTATACCTCCTATTCAGATTTGCAGATTAGGCAAAAGCCCAGGGGTGAAAGGTCAAATAAAACAGTTGAAAGCATTTTCTATAGACTTCCTGGTCATGCAGAGGAAAAAAGAGCACGCAGTCCTCCAAAGCATGCTATAAAAGCCAGAAGAGTGTGAGAGACACTTTAATAGGTTCCATTCTTGATGAAAATCTTGAAACAGCCTCACTAATATGGTGTAGAAATCCAATATGCCAGACATATTTTCTGTGTGCAATGCCCATCAATCTGGAGATGGTAGGACCTTGAAGGACGCTGTTCTGTAATAACCAGTTCGAACTATTGTGCAGTTCAGTGAAAATTATCTAAAACATTTGGAAGAAAGTGATGAAAAATGTTGGCCTTTGCCCTCACGCTTCTTTTTTTTTTTTTTCATTTCTTTTTTTCCTTACAGAGAAGTTGCTTTTTTGAAGTGGTTTGGTTTGGTGGGTGTATTTTTTTCTTCTGTCCTGTGGTATCCTTGTTACTTAACCAACTTCTAATTAGCATCACACATAAACCAAATAGCTTTCACATCAGTGGCAACTTTCAGCCAAAGTTTTCAGCACACTTTAATTGCTAATCCGTGCAACATTCCATTGGCATTTGGTGGTACAATTGTTAACATTTTGGAGATGGGAAAATTAAGGAGGAATGAAAGGAAAGTTGAGGTTAGAGTCATCTCATGCAAGCAGAATTACCCAAAAGCTGGGTGTCTCAGGTAATCGTGCAAATTCTCTTTGTAGATTAACAGGCAGAGAGAGAGATGTATGTTAAAGGTGCAATTCATCTCACCTCTTTAAAGCAGCTGCTGTGGGTGAGACTGAATGGCATGATGAAAATAGTTGCATTGGGCACTCCAGGAGAAGTCTTGGGGAGACAACTTAGTCTTGACACTTCCATTTAAAATTGTTGAAGCCTGATGAAGTGAATGCCACTTCAGCAGACAGATACTCAGTTCCCTGAGTGTGACAGCACATCCTTGTTACGAAGTACATTGGATTGACTACTGGAAATAATTCCAGAGTCAATGAAACTCATGTCATCAGAGCTCCCGTTTCATTTCCCATTGTGTGGGGTTTCACTGTGGGTTGTTTGTTGGGTTTATTTAGGTGAGAGTATAGCTGGTCACCAAAGATGATCAAAACAGAAAAGGTGTAGTTCACCAAAAATGTTTTGGCTGTTAGAAGCTTAAATAGTTTGAGTCATAGTGAGCAACTCAGCGCTGATAAATGAGGCAGTTTGATTTTCACCTTGAAAGCTTCCAGCACTTCATTTTGGCACAACTTGGTCCATTGGAAGATAATCCATTCTTGATTGCTATTGTTCCATGAAGTAAAGCTTAAAAATAAATACCCTGTGCCCCAATCAGGCTCTCTCCCAACAGCTCTTATCAGCAGGTGAAGTGAATTCATTGTGGGGATGGGGGAAAGATGTGCAGGGAATAGCGGGTTGGAGCAGTGGACAATAGTGTGTAGGGTGGCTGAAAGGAAGCAGGGATGACTGGGCAGCAGAAAGACATGAAGTTGTAACCAGCCT
This sequence comes from Laterallus jamaicensis coturniculus, assembly GCA_022605575.1. Classification (NCBI taxonomy): domain Eukaryota; kingdom Metazoa; phylum Chordata; class Aves; order Gruiformes; family Rallidae; genus Laterallus; species Laterallus jamaicensis. The sequence continues at coordinate 4,437,792 of JAKCOX010000009.1, forward strand.
TGAGGGCAAGACTGGTGGTGGGTGCCACCGCAGCAGGAAGAGATCTCCTTTATCTGCTTCTGGTAAAAGACATGATACCAGGCTTCGGAAAGAGCTGCTTCATCGCGTCCTGTTGGAGCAGGCATCGCAGCCGGGGGCCCCGCAGCTCTCCGTTAGAGGGGCACGGAGCACCCTCTAGTGACCGCCCGCTCCGCGCCGCCCGCAGCTCTCGGGGCGCTCCCGGCGCCAGCCCCGGGGGGTGCCGAAAGGATGAGGACCCGCTAGTAAGGGAATCAAATCTTGGCGGGGGCGCCTCCCTCCGCTGCCGTGCAGGACCCGCTAGTAAGGGAATCAAATCTTGGCGGGGGCGTGGGAATCAAATCTTGGGGAGGCGGGGAAATGATGGAGGAAAAGGTGCTTCTCGTGGGAGGTGCGCCGGGTTGCCCCAGTGCCCAGGGAGGGGTAATTAGTCTTAATTATGTGTTTTTACATGGGCTGCTGGCTTTAACGTAGTAACTGGAGTTTGGCAAAAGCAAACGTCACAGGCAGAGTAGTGTCTTTCTCCCAGAGTTACAACCTCTGCGTTTCCAGGCATGTGCCACTGCGCGCGAGCCCACCCTGGGCCTGGACCCCATTTTTCTCAGGATGGAGGTTCTCCCGCGTCCTCTGGGTGCTGCAGCAAACCCACTCAGGCACGGGAGGAAGAGGTACCTTGGGCTTTCACAAAGGCCACGAGTCCTGGGGCCCATCATCCCAGAAAGCAGCACCTGAGCTGCTGGCCCCACAGCCCCTCTGGGCAGGCTGTAAAACTCCCTTCTCCTGGGGACCCCTGTTTGTTCCCCTGCTAGAAGCCGGTTTGTGATGGCTGGCTTTGTGGTGAGGGGAGAGCTTCCCCTTCTGCGAGCAGATTTACCGACTATTTCTTCAGTGCCGGTTGAGAGCTGTGAATTACAGGGAGGAAGTCGGCTGAAGGGCTTGCTGAAAACCTGGTTAGAGTGTGTTGGGCCCTCGCACCCCGAGGCAAGTATGGCCAGACTGATGCTTGGAGCTACATTAAAGCTGTACCTTTTTGAGAGGATAAGGACCTTTACAGGCGCATCTTCACATGCAGTGAAGTAATATTCATTTGCCTGAATTTCTTAAAAATCTGCTTCCAAAACCTGCAATGCAAACTCTTATGTACTCAAGTTTTTTCATTTGTAGCCTAGAGAGAACCACCCTTTTACCTGCAGTGTTGGTAGGAAGAGCAGAGCTCACGTTTTCTTTTCTCTGTTCCCTTCTTCCCTTGTATTACTCACATCTGCAGACACCCTATGTATGCATAATAAGCATAACAAACAAGGTAGACATGTCTCCAGTTTGCCCAGTCATTTACTCAGCTATTTATAATGTAAAGAAATCTGTACAGTTAAACAGATGAAGGCGACTCGTTATTAGTAGTACCAGCAAGGCAAGAAGCTACGTGGGCAGACAGCTGGACAAACGTTTTGTGTGAGTAAAAGCCATAGCAGGATGAGCAAGGATAGCACAGGGCACCTCTAGCCTTATGGTCAGCCCAGGCTGAGAGCCTGGCATTTTAATTTTACCTCCCAGACAGCAAAATGGGATTGCTGATCTGTTTGCATACGGAATGTTTCAATATGTTTCCAACATCCTGACACTCTAATGGGTGTGCTGAGAAAAAAAACCTGGAGGACAGGGTTGTTTTTTAGAGTTAGGAGAGATGTTTCAAACAACATGAGAAGTAGTGCCTCTGGAAATGTTTTACATGTGTTCAGGTGAGTGCACCTACATTGAACATATTTCTTGTGCACCAGAAAGGATGCGAAATGCACAACAGCTTTTTTTAAAAAAAAATAAAATTGTTATTTGTTTAGGACCTAGTCTAATGCCTTCTTTTGCATGGTCAGACCGAATCTTTAGGTTTGTACAGGGCCCTGTTGGCTGCTGAAGCAGGCGTACATCAGCGTACGTCAGTGTAGATCGGATCCTTCGCCTCCGGTTTAGAAAGCTTTTCTCTAAAGAGAGCTCTTTAGGCCTTAAGGTAGAAGGCACTGAAAGTAGTGTTTAAGCCAGTCTGTACTCAGAAAAGTATTTAAGCAAACACAGCTGTAATTCCAAAGCATGTGCAAAGCCCCTGTTCTGATGGAGAAGCTGAAGCACGTGCGCTATGCTAAGCACATGCAGTAGTGCTTTGTTGCTCGGTGCCTCCTTGATGCAGGCTCGAGCGTAGAAGAAAATTCCAGCAGAAAGGGAGCCCAGGCAAATTAAAGAGTGTCAGGCTTGAAGAGAGAAATGAAGTGGGAAACGGAGTGTGAGGTGACATGTGTGGGGTTTTAATACTCCCGGTGTTTTCATTCTTGGTGTTGACCAAGCCGCGTTTTTTCAGGCTTGCGCGGCGCTATTTCAGACAATAGCAAGCAGCTGCCTAACATAACAAAAGCATATTTTCTTTCTATCTAACCTTAGCAAAATGCAGAAAAGAGAAAAATAGTAGAAGTGTTTGTACTATTTTTCTTTTGCAACTGGATGATGGTGATTTGATAACCCAATATTTTCCTTTCCTTACAATACTGAGGCTCTGTCTTGCAATTGGATCAACATAAACGTAAGCACTCAGAAATCTGCCTGTGGGTATTAGCTTGAAAGTCAAATAAACTTCATTGAATTCCTTGGCACAGAATGCGTGCCAGTTTAAAATGGCAAAATCCTTACCGGGCTGTGGGCTCTGTAAAACTTATATAATAATAATAGAGCTCAGCAGAGTCTGATATTGCCTGTCTTATACCTCCAAAATCCCAATATAAATCAAGAGGAGGTTTGTCTATATGGAGGTAGGCTGGAGAAGAAACGTAACTAAAACCTGCTTGTGAATGAATCTGTTCGAGCCCCTCCACTGGGGAGCTGGAACTGATACTTAAAGCCTCTCAATATATTTGAGGGGGAAAAAAAAAAAACCAACCCAAAATATCATGGGTTTAACTAGAGTGGAAGTCACCCAACTGAAACATTATAGAAGGCTTTGAAATTTCAAGAAAAAAGTTCTAATCTTTTGGCTGTCTTACTCATTGTTTGGAGATGAAAAGGGAGGAAATCAACATCCCCATGAAATACAATTACTGTAAATTGCTTTCTTTTCATACTGTTTGTAATGAAAATAGGAAAGTTACCAGAAGTTACCTACTCTGCAGAAGCAGAGTCATTCCAACTCCAAGGAGACGTTTAGCAGTGCAACACCAGATTTCTGTGGGAATCAACTAATGGAGAATATGAACTGTTGTGCACCAGTGCTGACTCTGGATTGCTCTGAAGTGACCAGAAGTTATCTTTTCAGTAGAAGAAACCAGAGCTCCTTAATGTAAACTGTAAATTCAAGCTAAACTGGTACAGCAGGCTAAATCTGTGTGAACTCAGGGTCCATAGCTGGGAGAAAAAGCAGGGTGTCTGCTTCTGTTCTTCCCTTCCCAGTCTTTCTGTTGGGATCTGGAGTCTGCTGGAGGCTTGCTCAGTCCCTTGGACCAGCTGAGGGGGCCCTTAGGCTTGTGAGGCAGCTGGAATTGAGTTGGGATACAGGCTTGGCTGGGTGACACACCACCAAGCTTGATCCAGGGACTCCCACAGGGGCAGCTCTGCCACTTCCCAGTTGCACCAGTCCTGTGTTGCTCCACTGTATCCAGGGATTCCCAGCTCTTTTGTCCCCATGGCACACGTGGCGCCAAGGATTTCCCAGGACCTAGTGGATGGCAGAGCCATTCCTGTGAGCAGGGACAGGGAGATGAGCCTTTCCTCTGCCCTGCCTTGAGCGAGATGGAGCAGAACCTGGTGGATAAATGCCCGAGGACCGAGTAGGCTGCGCTTCATGTCCTCCAGCTGCTTGTCTGGAAACGGGCATGGCCGTGTTTCACCTTCTTGGGGTCAGGATAGGAGGGGAAGAGTGAACAGGGACTTACTGCTGTCATCGTGTGCTATTTGGAAAGAATGCATACCGAATGCCAGCAGTCATCACCAGTTACAGAACACCACTGCCGATTTCCTCTTCTTTTCCTAAGGAGCAGGAGAGGAAGGCTTTGAGAGAGAGTGAGGTCATCTGCCTCCACTAAACAATGCTACGAAAAGCCATCATGCTTTCTTGTTCTTTTTTATCATACCAGAGCCCCTGGCCAGAGTGCAGGAACCTTTTACAGCGGGAATCATCTCCCCAGTGCTGCAGCTCTTTCAGGCAACGTGACCGTGGTTTGATGTTGCCATAGGATAGGAGGCATCGAGACATCATGAATTGGCTATAGGAGACCAGCTTTTAAAAATAACGGTGGTTACTGAAAAATTAATACATTCTGACTTCTTTTAATTTTTCCTTCAACTTTTGAGGGTCCTGTTTTTCAAGCTTTGCTCTTCTAACTGAATCTCCTGGCACCAGGAACTATGTCTTTTACAAAAACACAAAGTTGTGAGAATTACAGGAACAAGAAGGTTGTGCCAGCCCTGGATCCAGAGTGTTTCTTTGCATGTGGACTTTTACACTGGCTGGTACTGTGGAAACTCATTGCCTTTCTTATTTTTCAGTTCAGCACTCCTAAGCAAGGATGTGGGACAGGGACAGTACTTTGTTTGTACAGCTGGTAGTTTTGGGGTGCCCCATGACTGCCAAGTGCTACAAAAGGACAAATAAATATATAACAGTGAATAAAAAATGGCTATCACACTCCAACCGGGAAGGGAATCGCCAGTGAAACCATCTAATTTTCATACAGGGATAAAGCTGTGAAGGAAGGGAAGAGAGTGGAGAATTTAAGACTGTTTCAGGCATTCAGGCACTTACTTTTGAAATATATGTCTTTTTGTGACTTCCTTTCCTCGTTAAGAACCAGGCATCAAAAGGCAATGACTGTCTCCCACCTATGTGCTTCTGCTGTAAGAAAGAAAATAAAGTGCTAGATCAGATAGGCTAGAAAGCGTCAGTAGCTCAAGAACCCAGGAGTGAGGTTAATGGACAAATATAGATGTGGTGTAAGCGGGGCTAGCCTTTTTTGACATATTTGGAGTTGCACCCGCTTAGACCCAAGTCTGGCTTTGGCCCTGAGTCAGCAACTCCCCAGTGAATAGACTGCATGAAACTACTGCTGAATTTGGCCCATTTCATCTGACATCTGCATCCTGCCTGAAAGTGGCGTGTCACACTTACTGCACATCAGATCACACCTGCCCAGGCAGTCACAGGCAATTGACTTTTTTGCGAAGAAAAAAAAAAAAAAATTAAAAAAATTTAGTCACATATCATCAAGAAAAACAACATTGTTTTAGGACTCTTATCTCTTCGCTCCCAAATATCCTGTTTCTTCGAGCTGCAGTGGCCAGGACCAATAGAAACCTCTTCCTGCCATTGGCTGACTTCATTTCCCAGAGTTAGCACAATCTCATCCGCTCTAAACAACCTCATCAAAACTTCTTTCTGGTCAGAGCGAAGCAATAATTATTATTAGCAATTATTAGCGATCAATAATCTTGATCACATTATGGCAAGCACTATTAAGGTAAGAAAGGGGTACCTTTTTTATTGGAATTTTTTCAGTGGCATGTTCTTTGGTTTCCTTTATCAACCTAGATAAGTTAGAATTGGGCAACACCCCCACTGCCACAATAGAGGACAACAAGATTTCCTTTGTACTGCCTAGTAAATTTCCTTTTTCCTACTCCAACCATCCGCAAGGCTTAAAAACTTCAAACTCGGAAAAAAAATTGGGTTTTTTAAATTCACTGTTCAGTGCTGTGGAGTGCATAGGCGAAGCCCTTTTATGAGAGCTTCTGAAATTTCTTGTAGGTATTGTTCCGGCAACTTGGATGCGTTTGCGGACTGCCATGAGGGGAGAGGGTGTGCACTGGAAGGAAGAGAAGGGTTCCTAGGAGCGCTAACCTTTTTGGATACTTTTAAATGCTTCTCCGGCGGCCGGGGACGCAGATATTGGCAGGCGGGAGCGAGAGGCATCAGCTCTTGTTTCTCTCTCATGCAGGTGTTGATTATGTGCTTTTCTAGAAGCTCTGTCCCCATACCCGGGACCTTTCTGAATGTTATTTTAACGGTGGTGGAATGATCTCATGGGTGCGTTCGCTTTGTTTTAAATTTGGGGGGGGGGCAATAAAATTCCCTTATTGGCGCATAAATCGATCTTGGTGCGTGGTTTGGTGGTTTGTTGTTTTTTTGTTTTTTTTTTTTAAGAACGGCTTTGCTGAGTTTTTCAGGTTGTGTCACTTAGAAAGTTGAATATCTGTCCGTCTGCCCGGTTTTTGCTTCTCTCTCTGTGTGTCGCAATAGATAGCAGTTACAGATACAGCAATAGCCGTGATTAATTGCAGAAGCCTTAACTGTAACTAAACCTTTTGTGAGAGCGAAACTAATTTTACGTAAAGAGCAAGCCAGCATCTACAGTGAGGACTCTGCAGCGTTGTATTATCAGATTTGGGATCGAGGTACTGGTGTTCTTCGTGGTATTGTGTATTTCTGTACTGTTCTAGTTACGCCAGAGATGTGGTGAGCGGAACAGAGTAGCAGCGGTGCCCGGGCAGTAGCTAAGGGGAGCTGCAGTTGGATTTCTCAGTAACTTCGGCTTAGGTGTTTGCATTTTAAAGATAATTTGTTGGCTTTTGCTACGGCGTTTGAAATCTGAAAGCCTTTGCCTGAAGGCAGGGTGATTAAAAAGATTAATGATCCTCCGCTTTCTGCCATCACCGATGCTTTTCGAGAAGCTAAGCTGTAGAGACAAGGATCTGAATCTCTCCCGCATTGCTGCCCGCTATCTGCTGCATGCTAAGTACATTCCCTTGGGTTTTGCCACACGTTTCAGAGCAGGCAGGGGCACGACGGAGGGCTCTGTGAAAATCTTGGGGTTCGGGGAGTCAAGTTGCTCAAAGAAAGGGCTAAAGAAAGGGCTGTGTGCCGAGACAGCAGCGCTGGGGTCTGCCTGTTCATCAGAAAGCGCTACCGGCCTGCCTGGGAAGTGGTTGGGGTGCTTTTTTGGAGGTTTTTTTCCCCCCAAAAAAATGATGGCGATAGGAGATCAGATGTTTTATGCGTTCTGAGGAGGTCTTGGAATTGTTTAGGGTTTTTTTTTTTTACGTTTTGTGTGCATTATAATAGGGTAATCGATAGTAAACAGTATCTGATCATTATTTTACCACCACTTCACACTTAGGGAGGTGAGAAGAGGCTGTGAGGAGCTGCGCATTATGCAGCCTGATACCGCACACCAAAAGCCTCCGGGGTGGAAAAAAAGTTCATTTTTCTTTTCCTCATCCGGGAGCATGAAACTTGCAGGGAGGGAATAGGTACCCTAGAATGCTGAGGTTTTTGATGCAGGGGTGCTGGGAAAGCCTTATAAGCAAGGATTTTACTTCTGCCAAGTGCAAAATGTAGAATGACTGAGAAGAAATGACAGGTGCTCTGTGCTCTGGATGAAGGAAACGTACTCTGACATGAAGCTAAGCCAGTCCAAAGGGATTCAATTCCTCTTCTATACTGAGTGTATAAAGAACTCATTTAACTGAGAGGTTTCCGAAATAAAGAAATTCCATGTGAACGCCAAAGGGGTGTTTGTGCTTTTGCTAAACAGGTACGTTCAGCAAATGTTTTTTTGCAGTTTCAGTGGCTGGTGCTGTCTGCTGGCGACGTGTAGCCCAGCTCTCACAGAGTAGGTGGCAAGAGGCTGTGGCCAAGGGAGGCGGAAAGCCTTTATCTGGGATCTCTTCTTTGGGGAGGTTGTGGAGTCATCAAATGTCAACATTGGTTTGCTAATGGCTATGTATTGTTTCATAACTAGGTAGAAATTGCTCTAAACATACACATGCATAAAGGTGGCCTTCCAGTAGAGCTCTGATTCCCCCTTTTCCTACCACAAACCTGTGGACAGACCCTTGGGACACTTGGGTGAGAGATCAGGCTGGCCTGACTGGGGCTGATCCGGACCTGAAGAGGGAAGCGTTTGTGTAAGTTTTCTGTCGCTGGGTTTGACGTCACGGGCATGGCTTTACCGGGAGATAGAGCTCTTCTCATCCCCTGCCCTCCTTCTGCAGTCCCCTTACCCCCTGTGACGGGGAAAGTGTCGCTGTGGAAGGTTTCTCCTGAGGAGGAGACGCAGTGGTGCCTCCTTCCTAGGTGATGGCCTGAGTAGCTTGCTGAGTCCTGACCTTCATGCTGTAAGGGCGGCCGCCCTCACTCAGGCCAGAGACCTCTCCTCAGGCTGGGCGCGGGGACGGCTCCCAGGGAAGGCAGCGTGAGGGACTGCAGAGAGGAGGGTGCTGGGAGAGGCTGTGCGGCCCTGCAGCCAGCGTGTTGGTTTCCACATGCAGTCAGGGGGCTGAAGTTCCCGATGCACTCGCCTCTCTGTGACTGGTGCACCTGTGGCTAACCTTGCTGCTCGGCTTTTGGGCATTCGAAGGATAAAATTGTTTTCTCAAGTTTTTTTTCTTGACATTGGAGGTTTCAGCAGTAAGGTGACATGTTTCCCTCTGGCACAGTAGTACTGACAGATAACATGTGCTAGCACCGTGGTGAAGAACACTGAAGCTGAGGACTATCAAATCAACACAGCACTGCTAATTATAAGCATCCTGCTAGTTACTGTAAATATGATGTTAGAAAATATCAAAGGCTTCTGATTAAGCATCTGTCTTTTTTAGTTGGGGGGAGAGGGTTGTGGCTGTTTGTTTTTGGTTTTTTTTAATAGAATGAAGCAAAAATTCTTTAAGTGTTTCCTTGGGATGAAGTAAAAATACTTATCCTGAAGGTCAATTTAGTTTTTTTTCCCATTATCCTATAGTGGAGGAAAGAACACTAAATAGAAAATGCAACTAGAGTTCTGCTTCCTTGCCATGCAGCAAGCCTTGTTATATTTCTTTCCCTGCCTGCTAAAGCAATTGGCTTACCATTAAAAAAGCTGTTCAGTAAGTTATCGTGACTTCACAGTGACTTACTGATTGCACTTGTGGATATTTCTTTTACTATAATTTACTTATAAATACGTGCATGTCCACCTTTTGTTCTTGATTTCTAATGTGACAAGAAGCCACAATTTCTGGGAGAAGAAGTCTGTGTCTTTTATAATGGGCAAGAGAATCAGCAAGAGAATCTTTGTGGTTTCTAAGGCTTGAAGAAGTATGAATATACTGATTAAAGCAGTATATTTTTTTAAAAATCGCAGGATTTTTAGTGAGGTATCTTAGTCTGTGCTTCTCTCTACAGTGTTGCTTTTCTGTCACTTTCTTTTAGAAAATCTAAGTGTTCACTGAAGTATTTCTAAGTAAGTCTAAGGAACGCTGGAGACAGTTAAAAAAAAATCTGAACTTGGCGTATGGAAATGTTTAAGTCTTTGTTTAGGGGACTGCATCTGCACCAAATAGAACGAATACAGCACTTTGTACTAATGCTCCTTGCATTAAAAAAAAACCCCAAACCTGTAAAGATTAGTTTCTTTTTCTTGTCATCTCAGTTACAAAATGATCCAGTGGTGTATTTACCTTTAAGCCTGTAAATACTTACATTGGCTTTGGTGATGTGACACATATGACACAACTGTGTTAAAGCTCAGCACACACCTGAGTGGTCTGGGGAAGTAGAGGCAAGAACGTAAAGAGCTCTTTAAACTACTCAGCCTGATCTTGTGCTCCTTAATTCAAAGTTTCGACTAATTTAATGAGAAATTTGTTCCAATAAAGGCAGTAGAATCAGACCTATAATTACTTCCAGGTAAAATACTGTTTCTGACTCAAATACAAACTTGAAGCATACAGTTTCAAGGAATAAATAGTCATATCAGCACGGAAGGTATTTTGGGGATTTTTTTGTTGGGGTTTTTTGGTTGGCTTTTAATCAGCAGTCATTTAACTCAGTCTGGTTTGTGGCTACATATGCCAAAACTAAGTCAAATATAAGGATTTTACTTTCCAGAATTAAGTCCCCAGGCAAGTGACAACAGCTGGAAAATGCCTATGTCTGACTGTCTGAGTTGTTTTATTTGTTTGTTTTTTCTTAACAAGAACTATATTATCTCTTAAAATGTTTTTCGGCAAGTTCCAAAAGTTTTCAGAAATAATGTTAAGAATCAAGGGCTCTTGGAGAATGACTTGCTGAAAGATAAATACAGAAGTAGTTTTGAGAAATGTGAGTGCCAGAAGAACATATTTATTTTTCAAGTGACAGTTTACAATCCAGTAAAAATATCTAATGCTGTTCACTCAACCAGAAGTAGGCTTCATGATACAAGTGTCTAAATCAAGCCAGCAGAATTGTTTTGAAAATCAGCGAAAAGTGGAGAAAAGAAAAAGACGTTTTGGTTTGTATCACTTGTATTATCAGCTTTAGCAAAGTAAAAGTGATAGAGTAGAAAATAGCACATGCGGTGCCAAATCTTGTCAAGCTAAAAAAAAAATAAATCTTTGCAGTGACTGCAATGTGGTTTCTATCAGATTCATTGACTGTTCAAAAATTAATTTCTCTTCGTAGATAATTATGCAGCAGAGAAATACTAGCAGCTTTTCATGTTGGCAGTAATGAAAATCCAGTGGTCTGACAAAATGTCATGTGCTCTGCTAGTCATCCTGCCATCCTTAATATGTGTTTGTTTATAACAGAAGAAATGTTGACTGTGTTTGAAACAAGAGTGCACAAGCTTTGACAGGCTTACATGAAATGGTATCAACCCTTTCCTTAAAGGATGAGTGTGCCTTTATGGTTCAAGGGATCATTTTAACTGTAGTAACCAAACCTGCCTGAGTTTGGATGGTGCTATGTCCTTCGATTTATTCCCTCCACCTGTCCCCCGCGCCCCCCCTCACCCCAGCCAAAAGAAGGACTGTATAATCCTGTAAGCAACTTGTCACAGTGGACGGAAGGAGAAGTTTCAGGAAACTTGTTGAGGTTCAGGTTGCCAACCTGTATCACAAGGAAGATCTCTCTCTCCGTGGCATGCATCCTCTAGGCACCAAGTTGCTGATTTTTGCTATGTGCATAGCCAACCTATTAGAAAGATTAGTCATTGCTTTCAAGAAAGGCTTAATCTGCAATAAAGAAGCAATATTAGCAGTGCTTTTTAATGACAACTGTGTACAAACCAGTGATTACCACTTTTGGCAATTATCATGTCACGAATCAAATTTGTTTCAAAGCAAAACAAATATAATGACAATTATTGTCACAAAAATGTCATTGAACATTAAAAGATAAAAAAGAATAATGAGTAATAGCAATTTTTAACAGGCTAGGCTGAAGGATGCATCAAGTGATCATCCACATACAGTGGACCAGGCAAGTGGTCTTTTGCCATGGTGGGCTTTGGAAATGGAATGGAAGGAATGGATAGGATAAGATAGGATATGATGTGATGTCTCTCTTCACTTGCAGTGTATGTTTATTTGGAGTATATATCTCAACTGATGGGTGGGAAATAGTGTCACTAGGCTGGCGTAACCTTTTCACACTGGGAGAAGATCTGACTTGCGTCGTTAAATGCCTGTGTTGCCAGGTTGAGCAGTGCCTGATAGATGGGAAGGAAATACAACAACAGATTACAAAGACTGGGTATATGCAAATACCTGCAGGAAGGGGAGGTGAATAACTATTTTTGGGAAGTGGCAGAACTCTGCAGAATTACCTATCTGGCTTAAGAGAGATGAGAGAGTGAGATACACAGTAACAGTGCTATAACTAGGAAAAAAGCCACAGGAGACTGGAAATGTTTCATTTGACAAATCCCTAATTACAGTTGTGCTGAGAGAAACAAGTAACAGCGTATTAATTCTACGTGGAGGATTTTGCATAACTGCAATGCTTTGCCTCGATAAGATTTTTTTAAACTTATTCTTTAGAGTTGAAAAACATCTTTTTTTAGACGATAATGTTTATTACCTTGATAAACAGTAAAATGCTGCTACAGCAATTACCTTGATGATAAAGAGTCTGTAGACAGATACTTCCTGTGTTCATTTCCTACTCAGATAAGTCGCCAAAATCAGGGACTTCCAATACAGGAAATGCTTTCAATAGGAACTTCCTATCTGTTAATATCTAATTCACTGAAAAGGTCTAAGGCCTTCTTGTTTGATATAAAGGTAATGTCCTACCTGTTACTATTTAAACATTTAAACCACAGTACAACACATCTGTTGGTGTAAAAATTTAAGACCAATGGTCTTATGTTGGACTATGAAATACCAGGTGGTTTCATTGCAGTGGTAGGAAAAGTGACTGTGCATTTTACAGTACTGCAAATTAGGGTGCTTCAAACTACTTTATTATTCCATCAGATGAAGAAGAGCAAACAACTGCCCTCCAACTCCTTGTTGCCTGCATCCTTTCCTTATTTGTATGCATTACCTAATAAAATATCCACTTTGCTAGCCCTTGAGGTAGACTGCTCCAACAAATAGTTTAGATCATGTTCTAGATGTATTAAAGAGTCACAGCCATCTGTTGCAGTCCACACTGGCATATATATTTCACTGAAACAATTGAAGCAAAAGTTTTGCTTCACTATGCAGAGAAAGAAAACTGTGACTAACCTGTGTGTTTGAACTTCTGCTATGAAAAAGAGAAATCTAGAGCAGAAGACAAGTAAACAAAGACAGAAAAGCCCCATTGCTAATTGTAACTTGAGGGTAATTGCTTTCAGGCACATAAATAGAATGAATGAGGATTTATGAAACCTGAAGTGAAATTGGCCAAAATTAATCATAGAATGGTTTGGGTTGGATGGGACCTCAAAGATCATCTTGTTCCAACCCCCTGCTAGGGGCAGGGGCACCCTCACTAGCCCAGGTTGCCCAAAGCCCCATCCGACCTGGTCTTTAACACTGCCATGGATGGGGCAGCCACAGCTCCTCTGGACAACCTGTGCCAGGGCCTCACTGCCCTCACAGAGAAGATTTCTTTCTAACACCTAACCTAAATCTACCCTCTTTCAGTTTGAAGCCATTGCCCTTTGTCCTGTCACTACACTCCCTGGTGAATAGTCCCTTCTCCCACCTTCCTGTAGGATGTACTGGGCTGCAGCCTGACAACTAGTGGGTTATCTCCTACATTGTTCAGACCTTTAGAATCCCAACGCCCCACACACCTGCCCAGAGAGCAGAGTATTTGACCAATGGATTGACTGGGGCTAGGCTTTCACCCAAGTTATTCAGGACCTCAGCCCAAATTTTGTGCGTTGCTTTGCCAGTGACTCCCCTGGAGTCATTCCAGGTTTCTGGCACTGTGGCTGGGATCGATATCTTGACCTTTCCCCATAGAGCTGAGTAGTCTGTTGCTATTGTGGCTTCATATATGTCACCCCTTTTCATCTTTGAAGAATAAGACGCATTTGGTTATCTCCTCAGGCTGCCACAGGAAAGGTGGTTGTTCAAGTTCACGTTGTGGTCTAACAGGCTGGGAATCTGAGGTAGGATTCACTGACCCCTCCAGAGACCATGGTGACGGCATCGCTTGAAGCACTGGCTGTTCAGACAGGAGAGACAGTCCTGTGGGAACTTGACCCAGAAGCCTACTTACTGCAGATGGGTTCTGAAAATTGAAGTTAGTTTTGACAAGTTATTTCCATGAGGCCAGGAGTGAAGAAGCTCTAGGAAAATGCCCCTTGGCTTTGGGTTCACAGGGGTGTTGGGGAAATAGATGCTTTGTCCTGCAGGCAATGCTCCTGGGACAGGGTCAGGCAGCTCTTAACCTACTTGGATACTTTTTTATTACTGTGAGTCTTTGGTGTTTTAACATCAGCTTCCCCATGCGTAAGGTATTCCCTTGGAAGTGCTCAAAACTGTTGCTTTTTACTAATCAGATCAACCCACTAACATGGTGTCCAGAGACATTTTTCACATTATTTCCATGCAGCCATTGCCCTTTAAAAAAATTTTCCTGCAATTTGTCATCAAGGCATCGGTACATGTACCATTTTCATGGAATTCAGAATCTGATTGTTTAGTCTACGTAAAGGGGGAAAAAAGAAGGGGATCCTGTGCCTTTAATGTTGTTTATAACGGTTGGACAGAGCTTGTCAGGTGAAGGTTAATTGCTCTCCAGTTAAAGCAGTTCTCTGCACAGATGGGTTATCAGGGCTGAACACTCGTTACAAGATTAATCTCGTTTCCGACAAGACTTCCCTTTCCTTCAACTGATTTTTGCTCAGCCATTGGACCTGTCACCAGCCGTTAAAAGAAGGGTGGGTTACCTCTGGGATATTAATGCTTGTGTGCAGTGAAACAATACAAAGTGTGTGTCATATCGGTAGGGAACATCTTTAGGAGACAGCACATTTCAGTGCTGTTCTGAAGGTCGAGATTCATAAACAACAGAAACAATCAGGAACGTTTGTATTAACCCTCTTAATGAACACAAACACCAGCCAAATCATCCATAGGCTCCTTTTTCATTTCCATTTTCTTCTAAGTGTGGTATGTTTTTTCATTCCAAAGGTGTGTTTTTGTTGAAAATTTTAGTCAACAAAATAGCTGCTTGTGGGATGTGTAACCTGGGACTCTGCTTCTGTCCAGTTGATTAACTGATGAGGTGGCCACTTCAGTTAATTCTTGCTTCAGCAGGAGGAAATATACCATGGTGGACACTCAAAGAAATTAAAACTTTAGGTGTTTAATCTTGGGCTCTACAGTAAACCTATTGAATTTCCCTTTCTCTAAGCCAGAGTAAATCAGAACTGGGTTGACTATATCCAGTGGACCACAGAGGTATATAAAGTTAGATGAGAATCGGGTACATCATGTTCTTAGCATAGTATTACTTTGCTAGCCAAGGCTGCAGCAGATCTGCCAGGCCGAGGTGATCTTGAATGCTTGGATGGAGTGAGTTCAAGGAGGCTATGACATGAACACAGAAGTCTCACTGGATTTTGGGGTTTATTTCAGGAATTCTGGTACAACCAAAATAACACAACTTGGCACAAGTCTCTGGCTGCCAAGTTTCTTCCATGCAGCTTTAGTCAGTAAATTCCAAAACACTAAACAAATATTCAAGGTAACAAACAGGGTAGCTCTTATGTTTCCTCAGAGTTTCCTGTCCTGGCTTTGGATCAGTGTGATCCTGTTGACAGTGCTGAGTCTCTCCATTTACTTTAGTGAACATTGAATCAGGCTGGGTTGCCTGATTAAAAAAAAAAACAACAACAACAAAACAAACCAAAACAAGCTCTGAGGAGGGTCGCAGTGTTCATTGACTGGTTATTATAGATGTGATCCATCAAACTGTACAGACACATACTGAACTGAAAGCATCTGAGCTGTTCCCCTGATGTTTTAGATTAAGTGTGTGTCTCTGAGGGCTGGGCTGTGCCGTGGCAAGGTGGCAGCCCCCACTTTCCTTTTATTGAACTAGTAAGGCAAATCCAGCACATTTTAGACACCTGTAAGGACAGAGGTGTCTGCACATGCACAGCATTAGATAGGTTAAGTAGTGAGAAGACTTAACATCTAGAGACACATCAGAAAATCATATTACTTCTGATCTGGAGAAAAAATATAGGAAGAGGATACAGAGAGACTGATCACCATCCTTGTCTGATAGATACATGACAAAACCGGCATCTTGGTTCCCGTGAATGGGGCTTCTGCATTGTGAGAAGAGTAAATCTGCATGCGTTGTTAGTCATATTGGCCAAGAAACTTGTTTTCTTTAAAATGTTTCAGTGAAGGTCTTTACTTAAAGTGATTATTTTTAATAAGTTTTCTAAACCTTTCGCAAAAATAACAAATTATCTGAAAAAATATTTTTTTACAAAACTTTACCTACAAGTTCTTAAATTTCTTTTACGTTGTCTTCTAATCATCAGAGTAGTCTGCTAACTTCACTGCTTAATTCTTAGGGGGTTGTTTTTAATTACTGGTGAGATTAAAAAGACATTTTCCTTCAATTTGGAATCCACAGGTTTTAATGAAATGTACCCACTACAGTTATCAAGCTGAAATGAAAGGTAGACAGGAATTTAACCTCTGGATGTCATACTCTTCAGCAGCATGCACTCAGAGCCAAGGAAATTCAAGTGACTGGATTCCATCACTGGTTCTAATAAGATAGGAAAAGTGCATAGTAAATCTTTAGAATCCCAACTAAATCATTTGTGCTCTATGCCAAAGGAGGCAAGTTTAGTAGAAAGTCTTTAAATGGACCGGGTTGAAATTGTCACAGAAAAGGAGGGTTGCTTGTGTTGGGTTGTTAAATCTCTGCTTAAAGCCCTGAATAAGCATCTTGATTTTTCAAGGTGCTGATCAGTTTGAGAGTTCCCACTGTTTCTACTCATTGAGACATGGGATGAGTTTATGTAGGTGGACTGCTCCCTCATAATTCAGAAGTGTTGTTATGCCAATTACCTGATGTCAAGGAAGAAAAACACCAAACTAAAATCCCTACTGGGTCAGTGCTACCTTTCTGGAAAAAGTAAGAGAAATTGAAAATGGTTAGATCTTTTTTCCTTGGAAAGTCTTTGTTTACTAAAATAATGGAAATGAAAGTTAAAGAAAGACAGTCACACAGGAGATGAATTTGGGCAGTGGGGCTTTGCTGTACTCTTCGTTCTTGTGTTTTCCAACCTATAGTTTTAACCAGCTGAAATGGCAGAAAACTGTAGTTTTGCAAAACTTCTATATTTTCCTTCCAACCTTCAATATACAGGAACAGAGGCTGCTTTTGTTATGCAAACTAGTAAACATTCCCTTCTAAAATCATCAGACCTTTCATTTGATGGTGTTGTATTGGATTTTTATTTGCAAGGCTATCAATGACAGCCATTCAGATAAAAAAATGCCACCAATTATTATTGCTAGCCATGCAATACTTTTGCACTTGCTTTTCTCACTTAGGATGGGAAGCTTTAGCTCCAAGCATTCAAAATGGGATAGCAATGAACTATGAATTGCAGAATTGCTTGGCAGGGAAGTGTGGTACAGATTTGATGAATGCAACATCTTTTTTTTTCCTTTTTTGAAAAAAAAAACCCCAAACATTTAAATAGACGTTAAAAATATTTTGAAGTAAAACACAATCTATAAAACATGTGTAAATTACTGACTTTTAACTGATTCTGCATGAATTGTTTCTTTGTAATGGTGCCCAGATACCTTCCAATTAGACTGAATGCTAAATCTTAGCTGTTTTCAGATTTCCCCCTACCCCCACATCTTCATCACATACTTAATCTAACTTTTTAGAACCCAGACCAGATCAAATTCAATTCCAAGTATATTTCTCTTCTGAGCCTAGGCCTTCATAGTGCTGTTTTCCTCTTTCGTAGAGGTTTTATTTGGCCTCAGTCTCCGTTGCTTCTTGGCGGATGAATTCTTGCCAGCTTGCACATTTTTACCAGGAGTCTTGTGGTATTTAATGGTTTTCTTAAATGACAGTTTCTTAGATTATATGATGGCTTGAAGTCTTCAGTTTTCAGTGACAAAAGACTCTCTAGTACTAAAGATGTGCAGAGGTAGATGTCACACAAAATGAGTACCTTGGCTAAGGGTCTGATGCAGATGAATGCTCAGTAACCTGGAATTTTAGGGTGTGCTTTTTAATTAATAATAATAACGAGACAGACATGTTTCTGGTTAAGTTTCTAGTTTGTTTGCTGGGATTCAGGTGGGTTCTTGCCATCAGATGACCGACAACTTATCCCTGAAGTTGTAAAGAAAAAGCAGGCAGGCAGCATAACCCATTGGGGAAAGAGGTTTTCTGCACATTCAGCTCATTTTTTAAAGTCTGAAAATATCCAATGTTTGCCATATCACAAGCAAAGATAATGCATCTCTGTATCTTAGGGGCAATTTTCTCTCCAAATACTGCAGTTTAGGGGGCTTGAAGGCTTTTATGACATTGGAGAGGAGGGGATTGTTAGGTTGCTTAAGGTTGTGTTAAGTGAGTAAGTGGGGTGTCTGTGTGTCTGTTTGTTGGTTTCCTTTTTTATTTCCTAGCTTCTGTTCCTTCTGTGACAAGAGGAGGACTCAGAGAAATACAGAAAGTTGAATCAGAAGATGAGGGGAAATGATGCAAAAGGTTTCTATTAAAGTTTCAAGATGAAGGTAGAGAGCAGTGGGATGCAGTATTGAAATTAAGGTCACAACAAGGAATGCTACAATTTTTGTCAGGAAATAATATTTGGAATTCTCAAGAAGGTGACAAGAGCTTAAGACTTAAGGAATTTCAGGATATCACACATATTACATTGATCAACTTCTTATCTGCCTTTTAAACGTTGAAATTCACCTTTTAAAGCTGAAATGAATGATTACTAATGGTCATAGGTTTTCAGCTGACTCTAGAATTTAGGTGCAAAGGAACTAAGGTTCAGTAAGATCACAAAAGTTGGCAACTACTGTTGTTAGAAAGGAAGCTTGATACATCCTCAGAATTAACTCTTTTAAGAGTTTAAGATAAATAGGATTGGTATGATGCTGGAAATGAAACTTCTAAGTTTCATAGTGACACCAAAACCAGATGCTGAGCAGAAGCAGGAACAATGCAATCTGCTTCAAAATCATTTACATACTGCATAAGTAATGGCACCAGTAATAATCAGTGTCGGTCAGCGCTGAAAAAAACCAAAGTGAAAGATGGGAAAACAAAATCTGTCAAGGAAGTACTTTGAATCGTACCCTAAGGAGGACAAAGTTTTAGCCATTTTTAAGCTATCAGCATAGTATACAAGGGATACTAGGAGAAAAGAAAAATAAAGTCATTATGATCTGAATTTTCATGACAGTGAGTATAAACTGTAATCTCCAGTACTTCAGAGACCATTTACAATCACTAAACATGTGTACATAAATGAGAATGTGGCCAAGCAATGAGAACAGAGGCCCAAACTTCTAAAAAAAGTCAAGCATTTCAAGCAAAGAACTCCTACGCAAAACCCCACCAAAATTTCCTGATTATTCTTGTGAATTAGACAAATGCACAGTGAATCCAAAGCCCAGAGTGCAACCTAAAAATGATAGTTTTTTTACACTGCTCAAAAAACCCCACCTCATTTGTGTCCATATATTGAAGTCTTACAACACTAATCAATGGTATGTCTCCCATAGATGTTGTAACCACTCTGGGTATCTTCAGTACACCAGAGTCCTCCAGAACATTACCTTGATTGCCTCTGATGTTTTGAGTTTCTCTGTGTCCTGTTTTTTGGCTGGAATAGAGGTAATATCATAAGAAGCTGGGAGGGGACACAGGCAGGACAGCTGATGCAAACTAGCCAAAGGGATGTTCTGTACCACAAGATGTCATGCTCAGGATATAAAGGGAGCTGCCTGGGGAGAACAAGCTGCTGCTTTGGGGTGGAATGGACTTTGGGCTCTAGGGGTGAGCAAATTGTATTGTGTGTCACCCATTTGATCTGTGTTGTTATTTTCCTCTTCCTTTGCTCTCCCAGTAAACTTTCCTTATCCCAACTCACAAGTTTTACCTTTTTCTTCCAAATCTCCTCCCCGTCCCACAGGTGAGTGAGCAAGCAGCTGCATGGTGCTCAGCTGCTGGCTGGGGCTGAACCACAACAGTCCTTTTTGGAGCCCAACGTGGGGCATGAAGGGTTGAGATAACAACAGATCTGCCCAGGGCATGTTAAACGCGCAGTTGTTATACACATTTATTATGTTCGGTAAACAGTTGCTGGTCACAGTGGTGTTTTGTTTGTTCACATGGCTGTGTTATCTAAACCCTTACTTGCTGTATGTGTTCCCTGCAGTGCTGTTTATCTCCCCTAGGTGAGGGGTCGGGATTCTCGTTTTGCTTTACTGTGTAATACCGATTTGCAATACAGCAACATCACTGATCATGAGGTTAAGCTGGTATTTGTATGTGGCTTTGCTGTTGTGCCCATACCTCAGACAACATCTCATCGAATTGATTGATACACCCAATCCACAGGGAAGACAGAGAGGGATACTTTCTCCTACTCTTTCACCTCCCCTTTTTCCTTCAGGCTGGGTACAACAGCTTTGAGAATTTTGAAAGCCCTTGGGATGTTCAAAGCTCCTAGTGCTGTGTCTCCTGAATGTGTCAAGTCCTGTTCAGGGTTACAGAGAATTGGTTTAAGAATGGCACCCAGAGACTGGCCCTGAGGCTCAATAGTCAGGGGTGGCATGGCATAGGGGAGGTACGGGCAGGTATCTAGAGAATTTCTCAACCCCAATGGTTTGGAGCTCCACCCCCAAACAACTACAGGACCCTGATGAAATGATAGAATATCTGAAAGGAAAAAGCTGTGGCTCTTCCAAACAGGCACAACTTACCGCACTGTGCTGGGCCCTGACCAGTTTCTGCCAAACATGGATGGGTATTAGGTAGCACCATCAGGGGGAAGGGAGGGAAAACTGACTGTCAGGCACTGTGGCTACCCCAACTCTGGCAACAGGCACTGCGGCTCCTCAAACCCCCGTGACAGGCACTGCAGCTGAACCAAAAAAAACTCAACCCATGCCGCTGTCAGTTGCCCTTATACGGAAGAATACATAAAAACCTCAGTTTGCATAGTAAGAAATGACAGTGAACCAGGACCATCACAAGAACAGGAGACAAAAGAACTAGAGATAATCACCTGATCCCCCTGTCCCTGGGTGAGCTGCAAGACATTTGAAAAGATTTCAGCCACTATCCACGTGAGAACATTGTTACCTGACTGCTGCAATGCTGGGAGAATGGTGCCAGTAGCCTGGGATTAGAGGGTAGGGAAGCCAAGCAGCTGGGATCCCCATCTAGGGAAGGGACATTGACAAGGTGATTGGAAAAATATGTTTTCAGTCGCTGGGGGCAACTTCTCTCAGGTATCCGTTCAGTGAAGATGTTGTATGTCATCCAGGTAAGTGGACCACCATGGAGAGAGGTATTCAGTACCTGAGGGAATTAGCTGTGTGGAAGATGGCTTATTATGACCCAGATGATGTGCAGTTGCTAACAGATCCTGATGAAGTCCAGTGCACACAACCCATGTGGTGGAAGATTTTATGGAGCACACCATTGTCATATGCCAACTCATTGGCCATAATAGACTGGAAAAGTGAAGAGGCAGCAACAGTGGGTAAATTCTCTGGTTGACTCTGGCAATATGAAGAAAGTCTCTCTCTTCCTCTCTTGTCTTGGATGTAGAGAAACTGTCCCAGAAACTCCAGGAACTTGAAGAGAGTACATCCTGTTCCCTGCCCATATGGAACAGTATCTCAGCTATTAGGAGCAAGTGGTCCTTTGCTTCACAGAGAGGATATAGAAGATGCACATCATGTGGCACCCTATGGTTTTATCTGTGTGACCACAGAGAGGACATGAAGTGCAATAGAATACTTATCTCAGCCCTAGCGGCATGAATACATGATTTGCAAGTAAAAACAATCATAAAACGGGATTCTTCCAGAGAAAAGGCCACTCCAGTCTCCAGTGAGCAGTTCTCCAGGCGCAGTGGGATGCCTGATTGTACATATGATCCTCTTGAAGGGACTTCTAAGTAATTTTTACAAGAAGTGAGTAGCAGATATGATGACCAGGTCTAGAGGTGCCCTGTCTCCAGCCAGGTGGAGGAAAGGGACAACTGGATTTATTGGACTGTGTGGATCCAATGGCCTGGCACATTAGAACCACAGGAGTATAAGGCTCCAGTTGACACTGGTGCAGTGTGTACCCTAATCCCATCAAGCCATTAAGGGTCACAATGTATTTATGGAGTGACAGGGGTTCCCAACAGCTAACTGTACTGGAGGCTGAAGTGAGTCTGACTGGGAATGGGTGGCACCCCATTGTGACTGGCCCAGAGGCTCCATGCATCCTTGGCATAGACTGCCTCAGGAGAGGGTATGTAAAGGACACAAAAAGGGCTTTTGGCATGTCTGCATTGGAGATGGAAGAAATTAAACAGCTGCTGACCTTGGCTGGTTTCTCAGAGGACCTCTCTGTTGGTGGTTGAAGATCAAAGGAAAAGAAGCACTGACTGATACCACAATATTGCACTGAGACTCCTTGATTCCCACCAATAAGCTGATCCATTATCTAGAGAGCCAAGAAGTGATCAGCAGAATCTGCTCACCTTTTATCAGTCCCATGCGGCCAGGGTGAAGGTCTAATGGAGTGTGGAGACTGGCAGTACACTACTGTCGCCTGAATAAAGTCTCACACCACTGCTGAGTGAGTTGCCATGCCAGATGTGCCAGAACTTCAGTACAAATTGGAGTCAAAGGCAGCCAAGTGTTAGGGTGCAGGTGACATCTTGAATTCATTTTTCTCGATCCCTTTGGTGGCAGAGTGCTGGCCACAGTTTGCTTGCACTCAGAGGGGTGTCCAGTACACCTAGACTTGACTGTTCCAGGGGTGGAAACACAGACCCACCATCTGCCGTGGACTGATCCAGACTGCACTGGAACACAGTGAAGTTCTGGAGTACCTACAGTGCATTGACGACAACATCATACGGTGCAACATAGCTGAAGTTTCTGAGAAAGGGAAGAAGATAGTCCAGATCCTTCTGAAAGCTGATTTTGCCCTAAAAGATCAAGGGATCTGCACAGGAAATCCAGTTTTTAGAGGTAAAATGGCAAAATGGGTGTCATCAGATCTGAATGGATGTGATCAACAAAATAGCAGCAATCTCTCACTGATTAACAAAAATGAAACAGACTTTCTTAGGTACTGTGGGTTTCTGGAGGATGCATGTCTCAAATTAGAGTATGATTGTAAGCCCTATCACTCTGCGAATTTCACTAGCTTGCTTGTATGGGAAAATATTTCCCTCTGAGTAATGAAAATAGAAGAGGGGAAAAAAACCCAAGCCCCTCCTATTTGTGTAATCAGTAGCCTGCTAATTACTCCCGTTGTTGCTTGTCTGAGTACAGGACATTCTGCTTTTATAGATTCCCATGTTGTAAGCTGATTAGGAGCAGAGCTGTGGTGAGTCAGAGCAGGTTCTGTACACGCGTGATCTGGTGGCTGGTGACTTGGGCCAAGGACTGGAGGGGAGTTACATCCACAGATCCACAGCATGACTTTAAAAAAAATCACTATGTATTTTCAAACAGCTAATTTTTGTCAGGTGCCTATCCTGAGACACTTTCATTGTGATTTTCTGAGCTTTTCTGTTTCCCACAGAATTGGTGTCATTACTATCCTCTATGCACTTTTCATCTGGCATGAAATGCAGCCTCACACCAACTACTCAGCTGCTAAAATTTCATAGGTTAGCACAAAGCTCAGATATTGCTCAAAGCACTAGAACAGCTTCAGCATTAACTATAAATTAAGGTCTGTTAGCTCTTATTTACAAACAGTTCTATTTATGTCAATTGAAGACCTCACATAAAAGAACAGTGTGGGATACAAAAATTTGAGCTAGCAAGTTTTAAAATGAGCAGTTTTCTTTGCAAGAATTCATTATTTCAGTGATACCTGGAAAAAAATAATTATAAGATTTAGAAAAATATCCTCAGGTATTGTACTAGAAATACAGAGTCATAAATTCTGGATGATTGAAACTGCATAAATAAGAACTGAATTTTCAAGTAATTTATAAAAAAATGTTTATGCATGGAACAAATTTAGTGTACTCAACATACAAAACCTAATTCTAGAAAAAGTAGAATACAAGGAGATGTGGCAGGAATGTTAAATGTTTCTAGCAAACGTTTTCTCCATGGTTGTGACTGAAGTCTGAAGCTTCAGAGGGTAATAAACAGCTTTAAAACATGCCTGGTCAGTGATGAAATACTCAACATGAGGAAGCAAAAATCTTCCTGAAGCCTTAGATCTGTTTTCCATATTCTTACAAAAGAGTTGGTTTCTAAAGATCTGTTTTCTATTTCAGCATTACTGGAAGTATCTTACAAGAAAAAGGTTCAGAAAGCTTTTATATATTTAAAATTCATTCAGAAGAGTCATTGTTCTCTCAGCAAAAAGCAGGTATATGTTTCTGTTCAGTCTGATGGAGGAAAATTAGCCCACATTGAACAATTTAAAAATAATTCTGTTTTGGTAACAACAGCGTTTGAAATCCTAAGCAATCAGTTTGTATCTGGCTCACTGCAGAATTACAGTCTTGAGAAATTAATTCATGCTTTGAAGAGATGCCTGGTTCAAACACGGACACCCGAGCCTGGGCACCGACACAGGCGTGTGTGCGTTGTAATTATTTACTTGACTTGCAAATGTATTGAACACCCACAACTACAAAAGCCTCATTAACTGGATGTGTTCCAGGTGAGCTGAATGGTATATTAAGAAAACTCTTAAGACTTTGCTTGGTTAAATTCCAGTCTTCAGTCTGTCAGGCTCTCAGAGGGAAAATAAAACATAAAAAGCCCACCTTCCTGCTCTCATGTCAAGTGCTTTTATCGACTCACTGTTGCCTTTGGCTTACCTCAGCTGTTGGCAGCTCCTGACATTATCAAAAGCCAAGCCCTGACATTGCAATAGGTCAGGAAGGTTCTGCACATGAGGGATGAGAACAGGCTTCCCTTTGGTGGGACGTGCTGGGTTAGGGAATTTGCCCCAGCAGGAGCCTGCAGGGATGTTCCCTCTCTCCTTGCTCAGGTATCTATAGCGGGGAGGGTCTGGGGCTGACAGGGGAGCACAGGAGGGCACAGTCACTACCCACACTGCATTTCCTCCTGTATGTTCTTCCCACTGGGAGGTCCAGGGATGGTCCTGGGCAGTCACAGGGCATCCAAAAGTGGAGAGATCTTTTCAGTGTCCCCCTTGCCACTGTGGTGTTGACAGAGACTTGGGAGATCAGATACAGTGGAGCCCAAGAAAACAGCTGCAGAAGGAGCCCAGGCAGGGATGAGTCGTTTGTCAGATTTTAGCTGGGCTTGCTCCGGACTGTGCCAAATTGCTCTTCTTTACCCCTTCCTCACTCTTTTCACCTTCACTCCAATTTTTCCCTGCCTGGCATAGTAGCCTTTCATTTTTTATCATCTTCTGCCTAGCTCATTCAAATTCAGCAGTAACCTCAGGCACCACTGTGACGGGCACATCGCTCACGCTATGCCCTTAACTTGTATTTTGTATCTGGTTTTCTCTGCTTGTATCCCTTCTGTGATAGCTGCAAGCATTTTGTGACAAGGTCTATCTACTGCTTCACCTTAGTTCTGTGCCTAAGATAGTGCAGTCCATTTCTTTCTAGCCTGAGATAGCAGAGGCCAATTCTTTCTTGCATTTAACACCACATAACATTCATTGCTGGCAAATGCTACTGAGGACATTTGGAAGGTCCTTTTTGCTGCAGTACCACAGCAGTTTCAAAGCCTGCAGAGGGAAGTCAGCACATGACATGAACGTTGCCCCATATCTCCTTCCCCATAGAGTACACCTTTCATGGTAATGCCAGGGCTTGCCAACACTTGGTAGTGTTCTGGACTGTGGGTTTTAATTGCAAGCGATTGCAAAGCCTGTGTTTTTGCATCTTTTATCAACAGAAGGAAAAAAAAGGAACCACATGTTTTTCATGGCAAAAGCAGTGTCTCCTTACCTGAATATTTCACAGCTGGTGAGATTCTTGATTAGGGGACAAACTTTCCAGTTGTGGTGCTGATTTTACAAGTGCTTCTTTCTCGTTTGCCTAATAGCTGTGGACAGCAAGCCTAAAATAATTTGTTCCTTCCTTACTGGTATTCCTTCTTTCTGCTTTTATATCCTTGACAAGCCAAACATGGAAATAGGGATTAAAAATGCATGATGGCATTTTTCATGGAGTTGTAGCGTATGCGTCTCAATGAGCGATACGCGTTATACCTGTGGGACTTTAATGTGTGGGTTTCCTTGGTTTACTGAGTACCGGGAACTTCGGAGATTACTCAGCTCAGCCAGGAACTTTTATCAACATGATCTTCTGGTTCTCCCTTCTTATAGAACAGCATGTATCATTTTGCTTTATTTAGTCCATGCTTTCATTTTATTAGATTGCAGAGAAGCATAAATGGTGTCTGTTTACATTCCTTACTGATTCAACTTGAAATTATGACCAAGTATGGCTTGAGTAGTCTATAAAAAGTTATGGTAGTTTCTGGCTCTCAGACATATAAAGGTGTTCCTGGAAGCTCAAAACCCAGAGTGCAAATCAGTTAGCCTTCTTGAAGATTTTGAAACCTCAAATCCTTTGAAATAGTTGGCAACTTGCCTCTTGCATACTTGCAGTTACACAACTCTTCCTCTCTATGACTTTTAAAAGTTCCTCCTTCCTTTTTTTCTTTAAGTCTCTTGGCAGCATCAAAACAGCTTCTCTCCCTCTCTCTCTCTCTTTTCCCTCTCCCCAGCCCTCCCCCCTTCTACCTCTCTCTCTCCTTGGTACGCCACATTGTTCTGTGGAAATAGGTTGTTTTGAGTTCACACTTTGTTTTCCTGCTGTTTTTCTGGGAAGTTGGATGTGGCACAAAAGATATGGGAACAGCTTGTAGGAAATGGGTTTGTTTGGGGAAACAATAAAAGAGAAACGGTCCACATACCTCTCCTGTATGTTTGAATGTACAACATATAGTCTGTAAAGACATTTCGGGGCTCACTTTTCAATACGGTCCAAGGAAAAGTAAATCAAAGTCTTGTCTTTTAGCATACATTAAGCTTTGCATTCACAGCTTCATTTCATGTAGTAATGCTTATTAGAGGCTTGGTCTAATTACCAACGTGTGGGTAAAAGCATCTTGGTGGTTTCTATTGCTGTAGTAAATGCCTATCTCAGGGATCTGGACTTGAGGTGGTCTTCATTTCCATTTGGCTTTCTCAGTTCACTTTTCATCAGTTGCAGCAGGCAGTCTTTTTTTGTCCTTCTGGAGCTAATGTTGATGTCACTGAAAAGTGCAGTCAATATTAGTGCAGTTTTAGTGAGAGTAATGAGATTGGTAGTCACTAGTTGAGAAGAGATGCTGCTACAAGGAAAAATTTCAGGGTTTCACTTGTTGCCACATCGAAGATCTCCACTGACATTTTCCTTTTTTCTTCACATTTACAATTGAAAATGGGCCACAACCTGTTTCTGCTGCATGTGAGATTCAGCAGAAACCATGGTTGCAGAGCCACAAGTTGCACAATAAAGGGAGAGATTGAATTTGTGAGGCAGTCCTTTTAAAAAAAAGGGGGGGAATTAAAAATAGGAAAATTTTATAAAATATTTGTTTAAATTCTGTCATTTTGGAATGGTGATTTTGTTTAGAAAGGTGCTGCTTAAATGTAGTAATAAGAACTCAAAAGTTAAACCTCAGGTATAATTTGGATTAAATTTTTTTGTGTGTCACAAAGCTAATTTTTCTGTGTTTGTGAGGATTTGTATTTCTGTTTTGTTTTGTGTTGGGACAAACAATGACCTTCCATTCCAAACTTTGTCCGTCATAAGCATGAAACCACATTTTTAATTCCGATCCGTTGGTTTGGCTCCGTGTCCAACTGTGATATATCTAAAACCATACCAGTCTCTTTGACCAGTCTCGTAGTTAATGTTTGAGCTAAAACAACAATATCCTTACTTTATACAGGTTCAGCAAAGCAGGTTAAATATGCTTAAACACAAGGGTGCACTTTACTGCTATTTTACTAAGCACTCTCCTTTGTTCATCTTTGCACACACAGAAAAGACTTAATACCGTGACATTCAATTTCATTAGTCATGTTTTGCAGTGAATGACTAAAATAACATGTGCTGAAATATGAATCAAGATATTCATTATAAACAATTATAGGAAAGTATGTTCGGCTATACACTGCAAAGGTTATCGTGACAGGAAGTCATATTTTACATACACACTGGGCATACTTGGAAAGTTCATTCTGAATTTAGAAAGATTACCCATCTGAGCAATATTCCATATGCTCGTAAAATGGGGACTACCATGAGAGGCATATCTCACTATGTATGTATATATTCAGTGTATACATGGAAGATCTGAGGGAAAGAAAGGGAGAATAATGTAAACAAAGGACTTTCTGGTACAATACTATGCAGAAATGCAGAGGGCTCTTAACGTAGCAAATTTTAAACAAGCAATAGCAATTTACATTTTAATTCCAGTTATCTAATGCAGAGAAGTCAATCAAAAATATCAAGACAAATACATTTGGAAGTAAATAAAAGCATCCTTACAAATAAAGATGGCTTAAGCAATGCTTGCAAAATCTGTCAAGCGAGGAAATTGCCTTAATAAGTGTTGGATGTGATGTGCTCTCTAAATGGGAAGGTGAGGATTTTAAATGTTTGTCAAGAGGTGTGGTGTCCAGCAGGGAGCAACACGCAATTCAATATATGAATTTTAGGTGAAGCTATGAAGCCATGAAGCCAGCCATTTTATTAGGTGAAATGACACAGATTATATACCTTTCTTGCTGCAAACGTGGCAAGCTAAAAACCTGCTAATTGGTTACACACACTGTTCACACCATATTGATTGGTTAGTAATTATAATGAGTTCTGATAAACCTGTCTTATAGCTAAACATCCTTAGTTTACCTTTAATACCTAAAAGCATCCTCACACCTGCTGTTTTGACCATCTTGTTATGGTTGGTTCCTAACATGTTCTGTTACTCCCAAATACCTTCTCATAACTGCTGCTTGGTTTAGGGCAGCCTGTACACCTATCAACAAGGCCGCTGTGTTTTGAGAATGTGATTATAAAGATCCTCTCAGCATGAGTAACTTTTCCTGTCTCATGGGAACAGAAGAATATTGTCAGGGCCTAAATCTTGGGAGAAGAGAGCTAGGCTGTTAGCAGGCCTGCTGTCTTCCCCGACAAAGGGGAACGCAGGGAGGCATCTGAAACCTCATCAGCTTGATGCAGCAGGCAAGAGCATCTTTAGCTACAGGCTGTCTCTGAGGAAGAAGCTGAGCTGTGCATGGCTGCCTGTTTGAGAGGGCCAGCCAGATTTAATGGCTAACATGCCTAGTGCCCTTTTGTTTTTCCACAATTATTTGGGGTGGCTAATATTACATTTGGAGCTAAGGTCCCCTGAAACTGTAGTCTTTCCAAGCAGAAAGTTAGTGACCCTCTCATCACACCCGCACACACACACATGCACGCACGCGTGCGCACGTGCGCAAACACCACACGCAGAGGCACTGCAGGGAAATGATGGGTCACACAGAAGTTCAGTTTGTGGCTGTCGTCCAAGTGTTATTTCCCTATGCTGTTAGGCATTCATAAAACCCAAAGGTTTGCTGGAAAGGAAACTCATTTGGATGCTCTTTTCAGTTTTACCCCAAATATTTAATTCTTTTACCAAAGCAATGGCTTTAAAGCTTTCTTCATTCCTTCCTATACATTTCTCATCACTTTGCTGATGAGTTTGTCATTGGTACATAGTGTGCCTTAGAGAAAAGTATTTTAACACCTGAATTATTTTTACTGTAAATTTTTTTCAGAGAATGAGGATGGTATCATCTAAAAATGTGTGTGTATGTGTAGCTATCCTTATGTGCATATGTATAATGGGTGTATATAATTAGCTAGACAAATACATACGTGGTGGATCAGTTTAGCAAAAATCACAGGATCACAGAATCACTTGGCTGGAAAAGACCTTTGAGATCATCGAGTCCAACCATACCTGTCTTCTACTAAACCATATCCTTAAGCACCTTGTCTAATCATCTTTTAAATACACCCAGGGATGGTGACTTAAATGCTTCCCTGGGCAACCTGCTCCAGTGTCTGACATGCAATGTATAATCTTGTAGTTTTGGCTAAACAGTAGGAAAAATTGCCCTCTTATGATAACACTGGACAAATCTTTTTAATAAGGCAGGGGAAAAGCATATATCTTTTTGTTGAGAATTTTCTCAATAAAGTTACCTAAACCAGAGTACCAGGGCAGTTACCATGTTCAAGCAAAGCCTTTACTTCTGGACAGGTGACTACAGTAAACAACTCAGTACTTCTTGAAGGCATCCCATTCAAACTACCACCCATGATACCAAAGATTTTAAGAAGAAACACAGAGAGGGAAGGTTTACATGCCTAGAATGGGATCAGTGTCTTGCTTTGGGCACCTTTTTTGGTCTCAAGACTTTTTCCCAATATCTTTTTGATCTGTTAGCAGAAGTTCATAGCAGGTGTGGCACGCAGTCTCAATTCACTTCCAATTGGGCTGCAGGCCACTTTACAAACCTGCCACCTGTTTTGCCAAACAAATCTTTGCTTGAAAGATTGTTGAAACAAACCAAACCAAAGCAACCCAGATGTTTCTATTTTTTTAACAAAGTAGAAGGTTGGCTGGTCTTTCAAATTGATAAAGTCCTATACTGGAACAGCCGGGTAGAAGCAAGAGGCTAGCAGCCCTGGGCTGAAATGAAAAAGGTTTATATCCAAGTTTTTCCAGTTTTCTAGGCATTTTGAAGCCCTAGAAGTTAAACAGCCAAACATAAAGGAGGAAAAAACTTCAAGCTTTAAATTCATAATGGACTACTATCAAGATGAAAAGGAAGAAAAGTCTATTGTATTGACTGCAAAATAGTCATTCAAACTTTTGTGTTACAGCTCTTTATATGGATGGAAGTGCTAAAATAAGCACACAAAGCTACAATTTCTTTAAAAATGCATATACAATACACAATCTGCAGAATACAATTGTTTTTAACATGTGTAAATTAAGGGTGACATAACCATTCAGGAATATGTATTCTGAGCCCAACAGATCATTGTGTTGCTCCAGCCTTACAGCCACCTACCACTGTTCATTCAGCCACTGGTGTAGTAAATAAAACATGGTGTTGCCTCAACCTTTGAGCAGCTTACCAGCACTCTGCTCATGCAGAAGGAAAAACAGATCCAGACTCATTACTGTAAAGCCCCAGATTATCTGCTGTACTCCCTAGGCTTTTTGATATCGTCTGATGACTTTTGAAGTCCACTTTCATTCAGAGGCCTGCTGCAGCTCTTTGGTGGTTGTGCATAGGCAGAGCTGCTCATAAGCATGCCCTTCTTGAAGTCACTCAGGCATTGAGCATGCAGGGTTCAGGATGGAGGTGTTCATCATTGCATTTGAACAAGCCTGCTGTATTGCTTTGGTGGTGTCCAGGGCACGTGACGAGTATGAGTTGCCTATTTCTATTTACAGACTGTGGGTGAAATAATTGATTGCGAAATGGTAGTTCGTTAAATTGGACACTCATGGACACTTTACGGATCTCTAGAAGTTAGTGGTTCATTGGCCCTGCTCTCTGTGGCAGTTTTAGTCTGTGAAGTGCAGGGTGGTCCCAAATATGGCAGTGAACTTGTCATGAAGGAGATATATTTTCTAAACCAAGACACACTTTTAGTCATTCTTAGCAAAGTTTCCCCATCTGCAATAGTGGAATGTTGATTTTTTTTCTTATTTTATGAAGCACTTGGAGATCTACAGCTGAATGCCCAGTGCTACAAATATTACTCTGTGATGAAAGGAGGTGACAAAAATAGCTTGGGCAAAAATAGATTTTGCTGACATTTCAGGAATGACAGTCTGTATATTAGAAATGATGATAAAGCACTCACAGTCTACATTTGAATTTATAATATCTCAGAATTTGCTCATTAAGACGCAAAATGTTAAACCCTTGGGCTTAGCCGTGAGGTTCTATCCAGATTACTAGTCCTAATGAAGCAAGAATGGCTTACATGAAGAGGGCTTCAGGATCAGTCCTTAAACATCTGCTGTTGTTTCCCAGAAATGAATCTAACCTGCAATTTCGCGACATCATTTTGATGGATGCATGGTTATTCCTTTTTTCAAGTGTGACAGCAGCAGTGGCTCCCCTTTGCTTCCAAACATCCTTTGTATTTTTTTTTCCAGCAAGAGGAAGGTATCAGATAAATTGCAGCGCCAGGCCTGTGTTTGGATTACCAGAGTATCCAAGGGCTCTTTGCAAATAGGTGGAGGATGTTTAGCTGAGCTGGCAATAAGATTCTCATGGGTGGAGGTGAGGACAACATCTGTCTTTCCTATCTTGTACTTGCCAAGGCTTTTTGTTGTTCCTGAACTCTCTCATGAATATAATATGTGGATTTTTGTCTGATCTAATGAATCCAAGGCTGAGAGATTTGGAAGGAAAACACGTTCCAGATGTGTGCTTCAATTCCTGACTCAGGTGACTGCATTTCAAGTAGTAACCTTTTTCAGTGTGTTCTACACACTGTATTGAATATCTTTCAGAACCACTTCATTTGCAAATGGTCAGAACAGAGTTGTAAGAGCATCATGATTAATAAGCTACGGCAAGGCTAAAACATCAATCATTAGCCTTTCGTTTCACCAATTATTGCTGGAAGCAATGAATCCAAAGCTCAAAGACTTGGCGTTAAAGCAGGACCACAACTTTAGGCTAGGAGCCCTTTAGCAGTTCAGCCACAGCTTGCTTTACCATGCCGGGATGCCTGCTGCAGACGTGAGTTTCAGCCTGGAAGACTGCCTGCTGCTCTGCAAGGTTCTGGTGTCCAGCCCCGCGTGTGTTCTCTGTTCCAGCGTGGAAATAACATTCCTGGCCTGTTTGAAATTAGGCTTTCACTGCAGATAAACAGCTTCCTAGGGCATCAGAGGATGTAGTCCGAGGAAGAATAGGAGAGTAATAAGTGAGAAGAGTGACTTGCTAAAGTCTGGAGCAGCTGCACCCAGGTGCGTACTGTGTGCTGCCTTGCATGCTTTCACCTGGTCTTTCCTTCAGATACAATTCTACGTAATTCAATCAACTGCACACAATTTTGTTAACCAGTGTTACCGAGTACACAAGGGACTGAGCACAAAAAAAGCATGGAAACACTTAATAGAGCTAATTGTATGGTCCTAATCAGAACAATCTTCCCTCAGAAAGTGCAGGTCCTCTCCAAATGTAACTTTATTAGAATGGTTTAACATCTGCGAAACACATGCCAGTGCATAGCAATTCATCCTTTTAATAAACGTTTTGGTGAAAGTTTCTGTATAACAGCTTTTTGTCTAATTTAAAATGAGAATAAGTCCCAGTATGTCAGAATTCTTTGTAGAATGGAGAATTAATTTTTCTGACCAACTGTAGACATCCGACAAGTGATAGGAAACAGCCTTTGCCTGGATGGATTGTGACTGTATGGAGCTCTAAGCTTGTGCTTATATACAGATTGTCATGAAATCAGACTAGAGAAGTTGTAAGTTGGTTGCATTCATGAGGAGAAATACCATAAAACAAGTGTAAAAAAATACATTATATAAATGCAGTGACAGATGGCAAAGGTAACTAAAAGTTCTCAATTGCAGTGTTACTGCAAGTCCCTCAGAGTCGAGGGTAACAGGTCCATTTTGGAGTGTGGGACTCCTGACACAAGATGACTCCTCAAGCAATAAATGCATTTCACTGTCTGCAGCATCTCTCAATGTACAACAAGGGCTGTTGCTCAATTTGTGTCTCCTCATCCACCCTTCTCTTTACATGTAGTTCTTGCCCAGTGTCCTACTGGTTTGTGGCCAGTGTTATTCATCATATTGGTGTGCTGTTGCCCGCTAGGATTTTGAAAGTGCTGGCTAATAAGTTCTTGACGTTTTTTTCTTTTTTGGATTTTTTAAGCAGTAAAAAATAATGTGCTAGACTTTGGATAGCCAACTGGGATAAAAAAAGACCTTCTAAATAATTTCTTTTACAGGGATTTAGCATGGAAATATTTGAAGAAATGTAAAAAAGAGAGCTGAATATCAGCTTGAGATTTGCACAGGTATACACACGTATAGTGAGTGTAAGACCTAGAGACATGATTCAATTTTATTGCTGTACAAATGAATGGAAATTGTGCTATGTCTAAAGTGGAAGCTGGGTTGATGACGTGGAGGGACAGGGCACAAATGTATTTCATGCACAAGCTGGCATGTGCCCTAATTGGAATTAACTTGAGAACAAGCATCACCAGGTTAGAATGACCTCCAAAGTGTTTTAGTCCCACTGCAGTATTTTTTCCCCAATAAACCTCAGCACAGGCAAATTATGCTAGACAACTTTATTGTCTTCTTTAACCATTTCTTATGTTTAATCAAGCTTTAGGAAAAAAAAAATCTATGTCCTTAGTTCCTGACATTGCTTATAAAGGACAGGTCAACTTGCATACACTTCTCATGATGGGAACTACTTCAGTCACATTTCCTGTAACTTCGTGTTTCTAGGCCAAGTAATCTCACATTTGATTAAGTAAACACCTTTGTCCTAATGACTTTATGCCTACTTTAAAGGCGTTTCTGTACCTATTGTTCTACAGATTTGACAGTCTGTTATTTATTTTTTTTAATTTATCGATGAATTGTAAGTCAAAACCAAAGAAGGTGTTTTGTTCTTTTATCATTAGTGTGAAAAAACAGGTTTTGCATACATAGTCCAAGCAGTTAAAAAACTTTAAAATCTTCATGAAGGAACAGATATCTGTTTTGCT
Source organism: Laterallus jamaicensis coturniculus (assembly GCA_022605575.1). Classification (NCBI taxonomy): domain Eukaryota; kingdom Metazoa; phylum Chordata; class Aves; order Gruiformes; family Rallidae; genus Laterallus; species Laterallus jamaicensis. The sequence continues at coordinate 4,472,114 of JAKCOX010000009.1, forward strand.
GGTAATGTCATAAGAAGAAGTATGTGGAGAAAGGAAGGTGAAATAAAGAAAATCCGTGTCCAGTATTTACCCCGGACACTATTACCAACAGCTCTACTTTACAGACTTGCATGAAAGACGTTTCTCACCTGCCACTGTCAGCAGTATGTGCTGCTTTCTTCATATTATATTACCCCAGACAGTGGTTACTAGAAATTAAAAACTTTATTTCTGACATGACATGAGAATATGTTACATGCAAAATCCAGGAAGATCACCCATCCACTACTAAAATTCTTATCATAAAGGTATAAAACTTGCCAAGATTGAATGAAGCCTTATAATGTATCGATTTTATAATATTTATTAATGTTTACCTTGCTTTATCCCACTTAGTGCTTGATGTTGCCAGGCTGCTCCAGAAAGAGTATTAATATGGATGAGGAATAAAAAGATTAACATGTAAATGAGTAATGAAAAGTATTTATTCGAATTAGAACTGACATGCATATGTAAAAAACCCTTGCCAAACATCATCAGCATTAATAGTTTTTTCTATGTTTGTATGTGACCAGACCATGCAGCTATTCTTCATGGTAGTGAATGCTGACAATTTTTATATTGCATCAGTTCCAGGAGCTTGCATTTAGGATTATAGCAATTTTTAGTCCTTGTACCTGGGAAAGAAATACCCATTCTGCTTTCCGTCAGCTGGTCAGTAGTTTCCTGTTAGAGCCTCCCTTTCACAGCTTCTGCAGGGTTAAGGCGTGAAGGCTTTAATTAGTAAAGGGAAATCAAGGAAAGGCAAGATGAAATGAAGCATGCAAGGAGCAGATGAAGGACATTTTCTGTTTTGGGGGATACCAAATTATTCCAGTTATCAGACATTCTTGTGTAGCTGAGAAACGCTTCCTATTTCTTGATGCTCTTCATATGCTTTCCCACAGGATGAGTTTCACACGAGGTTATATCAGGTTGTATGAGCACTGACTGTAGAGCACCACTGTGTTTTGCAGGGTCAGTGAATTCAGAAATGCCCGAGCCAGAAATCCTCACCTTTTAAGATCACTGAGAGGAAAAAAGACAGCAGCTGCCAACTCTGGAGACACAGCTCCCACCTGCATGTTGCAGAAAACTTCTGTGTGTGTGTGTGAGGCTATTCAAGGACCACATACATGGCCTGTAGTGGTTGCTGGTAAATCGACATTGATGGTCTTGCCTGCATTGGGAAGAGGACAGTTGGTGTGACTGCCTGAGTCCTGGCTGACAGGAGAAGTAGCAGAACAGATACTAAACATAGCTTCCATGTTTCCCACACCAAAACCTCCATCTCACTTAGGTGTGAAAAGAGAAAAGATGGTTAAGGACCTGAGGAGGAAGTAAGGCTAATTCTAGTTTAGACCATGTTCTCTATCTGACTCGTTAAAATTATGCAAAAGCTTAGATGGCCAGTTCAGCTTTTGTAATGTGCTCAAAGGAGTGGTGATACGTATCCTACTGTCCTTCAAGACAGGCCAGCAAAGATCATCATAGTAACGTATCAGAAGTACTCTCGTTCCTAGAATACACATTAATAAGCCTTCCACATAAGGGCCAACCCAACAGCGTGCAAAGTTGGCAGAAACTCAGTTATTCCTACAGAGCCTTTACAGACCTGTCAGCGTGCACTAACTGATAACTAGCAGGATGGAGTACAGATGAGAGTTCGCTATTAAATCATAACAAAACTCTGGCTGGCAAATTGAGGGGGTTTTGTCCGTGAATAACTAGACATTTTTTCCTGAAATATGCAGTCAGAGTCTGTCTCTTGGGTTCAGTTTATATTTTATTTCGTTTTGTCATAGGCCTTTAGATGTTCACATAACCCTTGTAAATTTGGCTCATATTTCCAGCATTTGCTGTCTTCCTCAGGAAGTTAAAATGTGCGTGCTTTCCCTCTTTGAGGAATACAATAGGCATCTATTGCACAAGCAATTTTTACTGTCATTAGTAATGCCAAAAAGTAGCAGGGCGTTTTTTGTTATTGTTGTTTACACTTATGCTTAGCCTAAGTATTCCTGAATTAATTTACCAGAGGTGGAATCAGGTTTAATAAGAAACACAAGAAATTTACTTCATTTCACCTGTGTGTGGGAGGATGAGAAAACTACCATTATATAGTATATGATGTCTGTTTTAAAAATGTCTGTTACTAAATGGTTTACAGAGTAAAATAATATTCTTCCTGTTGTATTTGCTTTGTTCACACTTTCTTGTATTTACTGGAGCTAGCTCTTCCAAAATTAACATTTCATTACATGTTTTTTGGCTCATGTATGAGCTCTAGAGTGGGGCATCACAGAGGGAACTGTGCAGCAAATAGTCTCAGGTGTGGTATGCACCGTGACTGCCAGGACAGGCTGTGTGTGTGTGCAAATGTGTGTGTGTATTTACATATATTTTTTCGTGAAAAACAATCATGGAATGCTGAGAAAGAACTTTTTATTGTCTTTCCAGTGTAACATTGTCTTTCTTTAAGTCATCTGATATGATCCTTGCTAGTGTACTGTCCAAGCGCATCAATTCCCCCTGCTGTCTCTCAGCACAGTGCAGCCAGGGAGCAGTCTTTGTGGAGCAAGGGACCAGCAACCATCTCCCCCTACACCTCCTTGAGAAGCAAGAACCGTCTGCAGGCTTTTCCAGAAATAGCTCATCAGAAAAGCTTCAGACCATCACCACGAGGAGATTTTAGCAGGTCTGAGACCCACAAGGGGCTGAGAGGCATGGCAAAATGAAGAGGTGTTATTCTGGCATCCCTTCTGTCTCACAGAAGCACGTTCATACCCCCAGAGACCCATGAGGCAGCAGTTTGGTAGCAGGACATGGGTTGGCAGAGGAGCGTGCAGAGCTAAGGTGCTGACTGGGGAGGTGATATTGACGGCGATAGCCTTGTGGTGAACTTTGCACTCAGACAACATCTGGATAGCAGTAATGAAGTGGTGCAGATGACTGTCTGAATGTTGTGTTCTGGTCTGTGATGGGAAGAGCTAGAGCTAGTGATTCTGTCACGAGTCTTGTCGTATTTAAAGCACTGCTTCAGATCCCATTCCCCAAGTCTAGAGATTAAGCGGTGATCTCAACTTGCATCAGAAGTAGTAAGAAGAGAGTCATGTTCCAGCCACTGTGGTTGCAGAGAAAACTATGAATATTAACAGAGTGCAGCCCAAGGCCTCACAGACCAAGGAAATAAAAAAGATAAATGTATACCCCCTTAAAATGAGCAAATACAACTGCTGAATTTTAGGGCTGCATCTGACTGCCAGCTTGTCCCGCATCCAGGGGAGCGAAAAGCCTGCAGACAGCCACCCAGCTTCCCAGAGCCAGAGGACTCCCATTATTCTGTCTCTCTCCCCTCTCCACCACGTCCTCCTGCACTGACAGGGCCATGCAATTTTACTGTCCTGCCGTTAGCCGTCAGCAGCAGGGCTGGCAGCAGTATGGCCCACACACGCTGCTTCATGAGGGTGCAGTTATGCACTAAGCACCCAGCCCTGAATCTGGCTTGGGCTCCCCCCCTGCATCCCAATCCTTGGCCCTCCCACCTCCAGCCATCGCCAGCTGGCTGCCTCCACTGCTGCTGTCATCTGGTGCACTGCATGGGGAGCCTCCTCCCTTGTTGGGCTTGCCCCCCAGGAGGGCCCACATGTGAGGGAGGGAGGCACCAGGCCCTCCTGCTCTGTTTCTTCCCAGGGTAGAGCGATAGTGCCAGGCTGGGAGGAGAGAGTTGCACTTGGCTTGCTTTCCATGGAAAGCTGTTTTTGGAGGGGTGTCCCCCACCCCAGTCCTGTGAGGTGCTGCGGACTAGTGGGAAGGAAGGAGCCCAGAGAAGCTCCTATGGCTAGGTAGTCTTGATTACACATCACAAATTCCTCCAGCAGCATCAGCCCTTCCCACAGCTTTGTGATGGGCCTGATGAGCTTGCTGCCCGAGCCATGCCTGGGCACTGCCTTGCTCCCATGACTCAGTACCAGATAACTTGAGGAAGAAGCTGGTGCCAACATGTGGTGGTGCGGAGAGAGAGTGATCTTCTTTCCCTCTCTGTGTCTGCCCAGTCTCCAGCCAGCTGCGATGGCAGCCACGCTGCCACCAAATGCTTGGTGTACCCTGCTGCACCCTGCCACTCTTGAGGGCCGTAACCCCAGTGCTGCCACAGTGAGGGTGGCCAGGGAAGCCCTTCCCACAGCACCAGAGCAGGATGCATGGCTGGCTGGCTCACCAGGAAGGGTTTCTGTCAGAGAGAGGTGGCTGGTGAGCAGGGTGTCCGCTTGGGGCCAGTGGCAGCACCTCCACCAGAGCCGGATGCTGGCAGAAAGAGCAAGGTCCCTGGGTCAGAGGTTGCGCTGTGTCTTGACTCCCTGTCCAGAAGGGACTTGGCCTTGATCCCAGAGGAAGGAAGAGGAGCTCCCAGTGAGTCAGCAAGGCATGGCTTATGGTTGCTTCTTTCAGGGGCAGTTAAAGCAGCAATGGCAGCTTGCTTACACGACTGGTAGATTTATCCCTCCACATCCTTACCTGGGACACCAAAGGCCCAAGCTTCAATGCCTGTCCTGCCCTCTCCTCCCTCTCAGCTCCTGGACAGTGTTCCTAAGTTTTTGGTATCTTGTGTCCATGTATCTTCTCAGCTGCTGGTGGGACTGGTTTCCCTAGGAGACAGATTTTTCTTCTGCAATATGATGGCATTTCTGGCACCTTGAGTCCTTACCCCCATCTACAGCAATGGTGTGCCTAAAAAGTAATGGTTGTTTAAACAAGGGAGTGGCTGTTTGTCTTCTTGTGAGATGAACAAGGCCTTTTTTCCTTGGTGGGTATTGTAATGTCTGCTCTGAAACTTGATCACAGCTTCTCTGGTTTGCAGGAAGCATTATCAGTGGTGAGTGAAGACCAGTCCTTGTTCGAGTGCGCCTACGGATCGCCCCACCTTGCAAAGACAGAGATGACGGCCTCCTCGTCCAGTGAATATGGGCAGACATCAAAGATGAGTCCACGTGTTCCCCAGCAAGACTGGTTATCACAGCCACCAGCCAGAGTCACCATCAAGATGGAGTGTAACCCAAACCAAGTTAATGGATCAAGGTAATGAGGACAGTGTTACTGGGACTCAAGTACACTTTTTCTTGTGATGGGTAGAGCTCAGTTGTCTAAACCTGTGAATCTAGTGCTATTTTAGATACCCCAGGATATCCCACCTGACCACCAGCTGTCATCTCAGAAGCGTACAGGTCTCCTGAACATTGTGGGTCACACCTGCCTGTCCCGTTTAGGTGTTATGGGGGGGGGGTCTTCAGTGGTGTCCTCGTGAACTTGCACAATACCTTTCTGTGTTTCCTCTGACTGTGGATCATTTTGTATGTGAACTTGCATTGAATGGTAGGTGAAAGGACATATATTAAAGTTAGAAAAATGTGAGTTTGCTGTAATCTGGGGCAGCGCAATTGATCCCTCTAAGGTGACCGAGCACACAACTGAAATTGTCAAAATACAGTAATTTAGGCAGTTGTCTTTTTTTTTCTGAATATAACCAAAGAAAGAAGCAAAGGGAATAAGGGGCGAACTATTGATACTCACTTTTATATTTAGAATATTTAGTATTAACATAGTATTAGTATTAACAAAAAGTATAACTGTGGAGTTGGATTTAAGAAGAGCTTGTGCTGGAAAAAGAACATATGTATGGAGGCAAGCTGGGGAGTAGAAAGGAACAGGAAAAGAAATGATTCAGCTCAACAAGCAGTAGTCACAGTACAGCAGTGCATCAATTGTTGTCTCAGGACTTTTATTAATGAATGCTCCTATGAAGCAAAATTGTATTGATAAAACTGAAAGAGTAATGCAGTGGATCTGCAGTTACTGCCTGGTAGCTCTCCTAGGCACAGGAGCCCTCTATGGGATTTCTTCCATCTGAAAAAGCACAATGAAGGTTTGGTTTTTTTTTCAAGGAAACTATCCAAACAAGTGCTTTCCTGTTTAAAATGCCTGACTGTCAAAACAGTTTTCCTTTGGTGTTGCTGAAGGGCATAGGTCCAGGAAGAGTCGGTTGCTCACAATTGCTGGTGATGTACCAGTGAAGAGTGCTTCACATATCTCTGCCACAAACACCTGTCTGCTAATCTCATCTCCCAGCATCAGTTGTTTAGAAAAACCTCAGCCCTGTGTGCTGTGGTTACTGTTGACACTTGCTGTGTTAATGTGATGAGCACCATAATCAGGACAAAGTGGTTTGACAGCTTATCACACCTACACTTTTCAGTGATAAGAATGGAAATTGTGTTAAGTCAAATCAGGATTTCCAGTGAATAGTCAAAAGATTTGAGATATGTAGAAAGAAACGTCAAGAGAAGTTACAAGGAATTAGGGGAAGTCTTCTTACGAGCATACTTATTTAGAACTTAGGCACAATCAAATTCAGTGAGTTTGGGGTTTTTTTCTTTTTTGTGTGTGTGTTAAGCAAATTCAGGAATGTAGCCACAAATGGAGTATTGATTCAAAACTAGTTTTACCTGCTTCCTAAAATTACATCTAAATATTTGTACTGGTATTTCTGTAAGAAAATTGATCACATTTTTTCTCAGTGTAAATTGCATAAAGTGCATTAAAGTAGTTAATTAGTGTTGCTACTGAGATTAATCATAATAATTTGTAATTTTATACATGTCAGTCATATGCAGACTCCTACTTTGACATACTTCCAGATCTTAAGGAAAAGCATAGATGACACAGATCCATTTGAATTTGTTGGTCAATCACTTTTTTTTAAATAATCAAGCCAGAATCTTGAATTGTCTGTCTTGGATTCCTGAAATACCTAACAAGCCTGAATATTTGAGCTCAGTTTATGAATCACAGGTATTTGGTTGTTACTGTGGTTATTTAAGGACAAAACCAAAGGCAGTAATACTGTCTTTTATTAGCTGAAACCTTGTCCTGCCGTATCCTTTTAGCAACCCTGGTAAGGGTTATATTCCAATTTAGGAGGTCAGAACCTGTACCAAGACCAAAATGTGTGCCCATCAGCTAAACTGTGTCTCCAGGCAAACCCATATAGTCGGTGGGTTGGGAGCACAACTGTCACAGGCCAGCATGCCCCAGATGAGTAGAGACTGGTCAGATCCCTGATTTAGGAACACAGACAGCTACAGGCATTAAAGCGCCTGGCTTCTGCAGGGGCTGCTTCGGTACAGAGAGGGCTGGGCACCCTGAGGCACCCCTGCTATTGCTGGGTACCCAGGGAGTCAGGCAAGCTGTGCCTTGCTATCCAAAGAGGCCTGGAAGTGTCTTTGTGGGTGGACGTGTGTTTGGCTGTGTGGCTGGGAGAGATCCTGTCCTCAGTGCCTTTCCTGCTCCCCTGGGTTCTGTGCCATCAATGGATAAAACCAAAAGTAACCCAGGGAGCAGGAAACCACAGTGCAGCCACCAGAGCAGAGCCTCCCAGCTGGAGGGCCAGAGTTATGCTCCCCATTTCTTGCCTGAACCCCTAGTTCACGTGTTGCTGCTGGCCTGGCAGCCTGACTTAAGCAGGCAGGACAAGGTGGGCTCATGTTCAGCATGTTTTACAGCCTGGTGGGTGGGGGTATGCATTCCAGTTAGGGGCAGGGGGGCTTGCTGTCCATATCTCCTAACTCTAAGGTGTATTCACCTTGTATATGTGAACTCAGAATACTTTACAGGGGTGGATAAGCTCTCAGAAGCCCTGAATTAAACATTCTGTTTGGACGTATCTTCAGTTTCTCCCTCCTTTATGCTATTTCCTATCGGTGTATACATACATTGAATCTCATAGGGTGGTACTTAGGCTCCCTGCACAGTCAGTAGGCAGGAATTGGCTGCTGGTTTAGGCTGCCCAAATTGCTTTTTGCAAAGAAAAGCCTTTTTGCAAAGAAAAGCCTTTTTGCAAAGAAAAGTGTCTGCCTTCCCTTCAGAGGTATCCTGGTCTCCACACAGGCACATAAAGTGTTTGTGCACATGGCCTGCACTCTTACTAGCAGTACAGGCATCTACTTTTGGAAGGATATATAATCTGAGCGTTAGGAGAATTGTCTTTAAATAAATCTTTTTTTTTGATTAGTCACAAGGCATTTTTTTGATTCATACTTTCCCAGCACAACTGTAAATTGTAATAAAGAGGCAGCAGCCAGGAGCTGCTGAGGTATCTGGAACCCCAGTGACACAACTTTTGCACTGTCCTGACCACCTTTACCACTGTTACAGAAGGAGCTGAAAGGAAGAAATTTTGTGTAACTTCTGTCTAAAAAAATAAAATTAGGTCTACCTACTCCATCATCAGGACTTGGAGTTTAGTGCAAATCAGCTGAACAGCACAGGAAGATTAAGTTCTTAACTTTTCTCAGCAGCATCACTCAGAGGTGCTCAATGTGGGCATCATTAGAAAGTGAACAGCTCAGTGGAGGCCACTCTTCCCCAATATCAACCAGCATGTGAGCTGGCACACAGGCTATGCTGCCAGAAAAGACTACAAGTTCCTGCTCTGAACTGCAAAATGCTTTTGAGCAGAACACTGGTTTTCTAAAGGGCACATTCTGGCTGAAAATATAAAGGGAAGAAATGCAATTCTTTCTATATTGAATTAAAACCTCCCCTACGAAGAGAGGCTGAGGGAGCTGGGCTTGTTCAGCCTAGAGAAGAGAAAGCTGCGGGGGGGACCTCATTGCAGCCTTCCAGTACCTGAAGGGGGATTATAAACAGGAGGGGAATCAATTTTTAAAAAGGGTAGACAATGGCAGGACAAGGGGAAATGGACTAAAGCTAAAGGAGGGAATGTTTAGATTAGATATTAGGGGGAAGTTTTTTCCAGAGAGAATGGTGAGGTGCTGGATTGGGCTGCCCAGAGAGGTGGTGGATGCCCCATCCCTGGAGGGGTTCAAGGCCAGGTTGGATGTGGCCCTGGGCAACCTTGTGTAGAACCAGGCCTGAGGTTGGTGTCCCTGCCTGTGGCAGGGGGGTTGGAAATCTATGATCCTTGGGGTCCCTTTCAACCCAGAACATTCTGTGATTCTATGATTCTATGAAAAATAACCTGCAGCATTGGATGCTTGGATTTGACAGCCTCCCCTATTGGCAGAGCAATGAGGAGTAGCTAAGACATGACATTATGCTGAAAAGTAAGCAAAGAAAAATCACTTATGGATTACCAAATATAAGAATGCAATAATTGTACAGAAAAAAATATTTTGCATATTCAGGCTTAACACAAATATAAAAATTATTATTGTAGTTAACACACACTTTTTCTTTCATCAGAAACATGTTATTTTATAAGGCCTAATGCATGTCTGCAAAAATAGATCTTAATGTTATACTTTCAGTTGGGTACTAATATTGCCAGGTAACAAATAAAAATGTTACTTTTTCCCCAAAAAACTCATACACCTGTGTGCATATCATAAATACAGTGTTAATACTTTGGGAATTGTATTGCTTCCTAGTATGTGATACTCCTGCCAGTTGCATATATTATTGCTAAATAATTGAAACAAATATTCTGATATACATATGAATACTGTCAATAGGGGGAAGTCACTACAGGTCAGGGTGATATATGCATCTCTCATTCCTTCCTGACATCCCACTAGGCCTTTACCATTTATACAACGATTTCCTGACAGATTACCTGCTGTTTGTCACATGGATCATACCAGCTGCAGTTTATATGTGCAGATTAGTGGTACCTGACCATTCTCTGAGCTACTTTGCATTTTACTGTCTGCAGAGGTTCCCCACCCTGCTCATTTGCAGTCCATAAATTTATTTCCTTGAACAAAATCCTTATAAATGTTCTTAAAAATGATTCGTATGTTAAAAATTAACACATACAGTATGTAGAGAGCTTGGAGCTGCTTTTCATTTCATCTGCCTCTTCGGTTTACACACATTTTAAAATCTGGGTTGTCCCAAAGGAGTCTAAAACACCGCAGCTACACTGCAGAGCCTCAGAAGTGCTACCTCTAGGATCTCCAGAGTTTCCTTCTGTAATCATCTTCCTACAAGGGAGCCTGGGCCTGGACAGTACGGTGTAAAGAGGATGCAAAACAGGGCACCAGACCCCACAAAGTGGTAACCAGAGAATAGTCAGCTTTATGATTTTTTTGCTGTCTGTCTCTCCCTTCTCAGTGTGCTAGGCTGTTTCCTGACCATATATTCTGCCGTCTGGAAGGGGGTATAAAATTTTAGGAGCATACTAAACCTCTTACACATCAACAATTAAGTACCCACTCAAAGCAGAAATGCACTCACTCTGCTAGGACTCTCCCCAGATATATTTTGGCTGTAATTGCCCTACATTAAATCTCCCAGCAAAACAGCCTCAAAACTGGCATTCCTGTGAACGCTGAAGAAATAACATTAGAATGAAATTAAAGGGTTATTTTCAGAGTGCTGCAGAGGGATTAACCACACAGTTTTCTTTAACAATAACAGTATTTTTAAAGCTAAAACCTGCCGCACAGCACCAGAAAATGTAGCCTAAGGGCCTACCTTAAATTAAATAACACGAGAAAAGTTTAAATTAAAGCTGTCATTTACCTTGCTGTTGTTGCATATGTAATGCAGATTGTCACAGGTGGTATCAAATTGAGTTTCTTCAAATTCATTACATTGGTACAGCCATTATATTTCTTCCAGGTACATAAATCTAACGAGACCTCTTGTGCCACCGCAAAGTCAATCTTTCACCTGAATGCAATAATATTGTTTCCTGCTATTTATTGCTCTTGAGTCAGACCAAAAGATTCACCCTGTTATAGTGAGGCACTGGAATATAAATCTGGGGACTGCATGTGCCTTAGTGTTACTTACTTTTCTGTTTATTGTTCTTTGCATATTTTATCAAATTCAGTATGAGCAATTCTATTACAGTGAATGAATGCAAGTCATGTTATGCACTTCAGGGTGACTTACACTCCCGAGGAAAGGCTCTCATGAGGCCCTGGGTGCTGCTTAAACAACATTAAACGAAACTCTACAAAGGTAGCTTAAAAGAACTACATTTACTGCTGGGTAATCAGTCTTTTGGAGGGAGGCTGAAGTGGAACATTGAGTCTTATTAAGGCCACAGATAAATTTCACTTGCTGCTAGCAGTGTAATGATTTCATTGAAAAAGCATTTTGAAAGTTAGTTGCAATGAAAGCACAGCAGAAGTTTTCCAACATCAGCTTGGCTGATACACAAGTTTTAAAGAAATGCCAGAAATAATTAGTTGTCATTAAGATTTAATCATGTGCAAAATATTGTTTTAAGTGCTACCAATTGTTGCTCAAAAACCATTTAGAATGAAATTATGAAATTATCACTTAATACATCTTTTGTGCTGGCTCTTTTGGGAAACACTGTTTTTCTTTGCATGTTATGGTTCTAAATTTTCATCAAAGAGCCTCTGTACCAGCTAAGTTGAACACAGCTGACACACAGAAGGACTTTTCAAATTGACTTCAAGTTTTTGTTTGTCGATGTTTTGTTGGGATTTTTTTCTTCACCCCTTGATGTAAAGTCTCCTAAGTGGCAGCTATTTTGTGCTATAGAAACCAGCAGATTAGAATGGGTAGTGTTAGGTACCTTGTGCAGTCTAGCCATGTGCCAGCTGATGTGTCCAGCCACTAAGGAAGGTACATTAATCCATGTGGAACTCTGTGTTGCCTGTGACAGTACCATCATGCTCCTTGGATCTAGGTTGTCAAGCTTTAAGCTAGATGAGGCACCTCTGCATTCTACTACAGTATATGATATGATAGCAGATCTAGTTAGAGCACTTGCACACCTTGTGGAGTCCAACATGTGGAGAAACCAAGTAGGTCTGCAGTAATCACCCTGACATCACTTGTTTTTCAAGGGCATGGCTTTTTCCATTGCTGGAGCACAACCCCACTGCTGTGGCTCAATGCCATCCCTTCCACATCTGGTGGCACACCACCGGCATGAGGCCCTCGTATTCCTGGTAATCCTCAGCTCAGACTAAACAGCAAGCATGGTCAAAAAAACAGGGCAGTAAATGGGACTCTCTTGTATGTCTTCAATAGGTCTTGAGTCAGCTCTTGTGTCAGCTCACAGCAAAGCTGGGAGATCTGTCTTAAGAGGATGACTTTCCTAATGCATTTATTGGAGCTGCCTATATAAAGTAACATTAACTTGAGTAAAAAGACGTGGTATAAGTTATCTCAGACTGATAATCTTTTTTTCTCCCACTGACTGGGTTGTTGTTGGAGTGGCTGCCTACCAAACTGGAAAAACTGCCAATTCAAGATCTTCTCCATGTAGGTCTTTATGTGTGACTACTTCAGGAGATTCCTCCTTGCTCTGAAAATCCACCAGCTTAACATTAGTGTGTGTGTGTGTGTGTGTGTGTGTGTGTATTCATGGTTTGGCTCTGTCCTTGAGTCAAACCTGTTGCCAAAGAGAAAAGCAAGCCCAACTCAACACTACTATAGCTACTCTTTCTGCAGTTTTTTGGAGGTGATGGGCTGGCAGATCCTAGCTAAGACCCTTTCCACTCTGGGATAATGCGTTCGTAATTGGCATGGTTACATTTTGGATTGACCACTGATACTTAAATTGTGTGCTTTGCTTTAGGAGTTTAAGAGGGAGGAGATGAGGATGGCCAGAATTTCGAAAGTGCTAGGCAACGAGCTAATCATATGGGTAGAGAAATATAAAAATAGTCTTCAAATAATGACATAGGACCTCACAAGAGTTATGATCACTCTCATTATTTATGACTATTGCTATCATTACCGCTTTATTTCCAGTACAGTATTTACTGTGTCTAAAGTGTTTAGAGACGGTGGTTGTGATGTTTCCCTGGCCTGGCACGGCACAGGCACTGTCAGTACGCAAGTTGTCTCTGACCCAGCGCGTTTGAAGATAAGTCTTCTCCTCCCCCACTTCATTAGTAGGTGGTTTGTTTTGATCAGGGTAGTATCCATGGGGGTGTTCAGTATTTCAGGCCTGGGAATAGCATTTTCAGACAGTGCAGGAGGCAAGAATAAGTGGCTCATCATTGGCTTTACGGTTTCGCACCCGTCAGCCTCACAGCCTGGTAATGCTAATCGCAAAAATCAGCAGACATTCCACAGACATGGGGGATTATGTTTTCCATACAAGATGTCACTTCTGTTTATGCCTGGCATGCTCTACTTTGCTAGCTTTCTATATGATCCCTGCCCACAAAAGAAGACATATGTGGTTTGGGAAGGGCCCCGTCTCCTGGTATTTCATATTTTATGAAACCACAAATGCAACAGTCTTACAAGCTCTTGAAATGAAATAGAATTTGAGAAATGTAATCCATTACCATTATAATAGAATTTCTATAAAAATAATAGAAGAAAACCAAGAGAAAATAGGTCCTGAAAGTTATAGGCCAACTGGGAAGTCATTGTGGCTTTGGCCTAGCTATCACCATGTCAGGCTTCAGCCTTCTCCCAGGCAGCAATCTAATTGTAAATTATGTATATACAGAACATCATTTCTTAGCTTTGGCTTTTAGTGACCCCCTTCCCTTCTTTCCCTTTCTTCACTCCAACCTCACACATAAGAAATATTGAAGTGTTTGCACTAATGGAGAAATGACAACGTGCAGTCAAACTTAAAACAGCTGTTTCCCCACACTGTGAACACAAAGAGCCAGGCTGGTAATATTTATAGCTTGACTGGCCTCTAGTGAGCCAGACGCTGACTGCCTTAATTTGCCATGATGGCCTTAAGGCTTGTCCCAGCTGTGGACTGCAAGATAGCTGAGGAAAGTTAAGCAAAATAAAAAAAAAAAGGAAGAAAAAGATTGTTTCAATTAGCAAAAGTTATTGTTTGATTGAAAATGAACGGCTGCTGCATATACAACTCAATAAACAAGGATCTTTTGTTTTGCTTACAGAAAGCCAACAACGTTGCATGTGTTGGCATGTGGTGTTTGCTTTCTCCCTTTGCTGGAGGAAGGAACCAGAGGCACCTCTGCGTCCCATGCTGTGACATCTCTGAGGGCCGGCCCCATGCAACCCTGAGCCTGGGCCTGGGCCGGCCCCATGCAACCCTGAGCACCCACCCAGCCCAGGGTGTCCCACACAACTGTGTGCACCCCTGTTTTGGGGCTGTGGGGATGTGTTAGCGTGGGGCTGCCCCAGTCCTAGTCCTAGCCCCTCTATGGCTTGGTTTGTTGGGGCTGTTGAAGACCTTTTTTGTGGCCTTTGCATGGAGGAGTGCACTCCCATGACTCTGTGGCCCAGTGAGGACTTTGGGTTTTCCTTTTTTTTTTATTTTTCCCTTTTCTTATGTCTTCTTAGGACTGCTTTTGACACTCATCTTATAGCAAAGATAAACACTGTCACTGTGGCTTCAGCGTCACCTTAAGCCAGCTTTAGCCAGCAGCGTGGGTCCCAAGGGGCTTCCCCCCTCCTTTACACAGACCTCTGCAGCTTGCTTCCACCCTGGCTGTCCCCTTTCCTGCAGGCAAGGATCATCTTCACACAGCTGCCCCACATGGGTAGGGGAATGACTCAGGTTACCTGCTCACCCACCCATTTGTTTACATATTTGCATACTTGCTGGGGAAGCAGCTCTCTAGGCCAGTCCACTAAGCCATTGTGTGAGAGCTTGTGGGAGCATCTCAGGGATACTTCGACCTATGTACGTTTTCTGTCATTTTAAGGCCTGTGTTATGCTGGTGTCCTTTGCAGGGAGCTACTTTGACAAGAAGCTTTGGAAGGGAAAATAATACCACTGTTTTCCTTGCAGCGGGTTAAGCGTGGAGGTGCTCACACAGCCAGTATAAGGGCAGTTGCTGGCACAGGAGCACATCCTCTTGTGAGGGTTGGCCTGGTGTGCATGCAGGAGAAGCCAGGCAGTGTCTTTATCCAGCTGTGGTACTGGGTGATGAGCATGCATGATGGGAACCGAACACTGTCAAAGCAAGTGTTGGGATCTCTCTTATCACCACTGAAAGTGCTTTTCAGAGTCTCACTTTGCACCCATGGGGACCACCATTGGTGCCTAGGTAGCAGCCCCTGGGGCTCAACAAAGCTCCAACATCTGGGGAGCAGCAGCTCCTTCTCACCAGAGAGCACTGGGCTGTCCCCAGTGATTGCTGCCAAAGGGGAACCCAGAAGGTGAACCACAGAACCCCTCCTTGAATGTCACTGCTATGGCAGGTGTAAACAGATGTGCAACCAACTGATTCATGAAGAGGAAAAGGGTGTAGAGAGAGCACAGGAAGATAGTTTTGGGCTGCAGCCATGTCGCCCTTTCAGTTGATATTGTGGGCTAAATTATGTCATGTGTGCTTCAAGAAACAGCACTGTACTGCTAAGAAATTCCAGGGAAGTTTTGTTTTTTTCCTCATGGGCTGCTTTTTTTCAGTGACAAGCACTGATCAAATTCACTGCAACTTGAGTAGTTGTAATGAATGGAGACAAGCCTGAGCATACTTTGCAGTGCACTCACTGTGAGCTGACCTTTATATCATTTTGGCAGAACATAAATTTACATATGTTGTCCCAGATTATCTGAGGGAGCTGGCTTTGTGAAGTTCTCTGTCTTGTATGTAAGGACAGAGTGGGGACATCACAGCCCTGCTGGGGCCATTCCCTTTTTTCTCACGTCACTGCCATCATGAAATGGGAGAGGAGAGGAATCTGGGTCCTGTAGAGCAGTGTTATGATGTGGGGGCCATAGCCTCATAGAAGAAAAGTTCCAGGTAGCTCAGTGTGTCTTTTGTCTTGACCAGCTATGGTCTGGATATGCACCATGCAGCACAGAAAAATCTTCAGACACCCTTGCATCTCTCTACTCTCCCGAGACCCTGTTGCTGTAAGAAGCCTCTGTAAGGAAGTTATCCAAGCTGTAGTTATTAAGTAAACTTATAAAGATATGTAGATATTTTGAGAATACATTTTTTCTCATTTATTTTTCTCTGAAATTCATAAATATTAAATAGAGTGGGTTATGTTATGGGAACGTCACAGAGATCATGTAAAATTTTGCTCATTCCTAATCTGTTTCACTGACACCTTGCATTTTAACACAACACAGGTGCTTTATGTCACAAGGGGAAAATAGTAGCAGAGTGAAGAGGAAAAAGTGTGTTTCATACACTTACTTATGAACTTGCATCTGCTTTCATCAGAGTCAATGGTTGGCAAAACTCCAATCGGCTTCAGTAGGAGCGGGCACTAAATTTAACCATCAAATCAGCTTTATTCTAAGTAACCCTGAATAAAGAATAAAGGCAACGCTTCCAGGTCCAAGGACCCATGGAGAAATACTTTCTTCAACAGATATTTATCAGCAGTCTGAGCTGAATCAGCTCAGAACTGGAGAAAGTGCTCTTGGGTAGCATGTTTGTAGTCTTTCCACCTTTTTTTTTTTTGGTGTTAAATTCCAGGTGTAACACAGTGTATTTACAAAGGGTAAAAATAACACGCAGCTGTGAAGAAAAACATCTCGAGTTTCGTTTCAGACCTGGAGCTGAGGATGAATCACTGTGAAGCTGCACCCTTTACACTGGCCATGCTTTCTGAAAGCTGCTTTTCCACTGCCCCTGCTCCCCGGGTGGTTCAGAAATAAAGCAGACTCACAGAAAGTCTTTTTTAAAAAAAGTCTTTGAAGACAATCGCTCACTTGTTGTTCTGGGCACTAGAAATACCATTTTCTAGTGTCTGCTTGCATTTTCAGATTTGCTTTCTATAAGGTAGAAGTCCGTTCCAGCCATTTGAGTCAAGCATTGATTCAGTGGTATGCATAAGCACACGCTCGATTTGAAGTACCTGAGTAGCCCTCTTAACTCCCATGGAGCTGCTTACATGTCTGAAGCTAAGCATGGTCTTAGAAGATTTGCTGAACTGGGGATTTGCTTGTCCACCCAGTGAGCTAATGGGAGAAAACCCTTGACCATCTGCTTCTGGTTTTTAATGAAAAGTTACGACTTCTTTATGATATTCTTCCCCACCCCCGTCTGTTTATATTCAGATCAGAAAACCAGCTCAGAGGGCCTGTCAGATTGCCAAAAGCTGTGTGCTGCTACTGGATCTTTCACATCATTTGCTGCTCAGGGTTTACAAGAGTGGTTGTAATGCACAGTTGTCCATACAAAGTGATGTAGGCTAATACTGATGTGATACTTTGTGTCAGCAACAGGACTTTGATGTCCCTATATCCCGAGTGCCTTTATGCAGAAAACCAAAATAAAGCAACTCTGCCGTTTAGGCCAAAGGATACTGCTAGCTGTTTCCCGAAAACATCCCTAAAGAGTCAGTGAATTGCCTGAATGGATCTTTTTTTTTGTCTTTGTAAAATAACAGACCTTGGGAGTCGCATTGAGCATCTGCACAAGTATAAGGGCAGGAGCTGGATGATGTTTCCAAATATACGTGATTTAGTATGCAGACTCACTTACGCATATATGCCATTTGTATTTGTTGAAGGTAAACAGAGAAAACCAACCTTTTAGTCACAAGCAATCACCACAAAAGCTCTTTTTCAATATGTTTATGTCTGAAAGAAAAAGTTACTTTGTTTTGCTTAGCTCTGTTTAGACAGAAATAAGCTGAGTCCCAGAATTATATTTAGAGGTATGTAGTGGGAGAGAAAAGTTAAACCTGAGAGAATAATACCCAAGTATTCTATTTCTGGAAGGAAAAGCTGAATTCATCACCACTCAAAGACAGGCAAGGCCATGTGCTGACTATATCTTCCCTAGTGGTTATTATTCAGTCCCCGTGGCTGACAAAGCAGCTGTAGGACCTTTACACAAGGCAGATTTCATATGTGAGATGTTATGTAGCACCCAAGGTATTTTATACCTGAGGAAGGTATGTGAAGCCAACATTTCC
This sequence comes from Laterallus jamaicensis coturniculus, assembly GCA_022605575.1. NCBI lineage: Eukaryota > Metazoa > Chordata > Aves > Gruiformes > Rallidae > Laterallus > Laterallus jamaicensis. The sequence continues at coordinate 4,489,958 of JAKCOX010000009.1, forward strand.
CAGGCAACATTCAAGGCCCCGTTCCTAAGGAGGATGACAGGACTCATTGAATGGTTTCTGATATATATTTTATTTTTAAACTGAAAGCCATCAGCAGTTTTGGGGTTTTTTTTTAATATACACATTAACACAACATTATGAGATCAGTAGTAACACTGTGTGGAAAAAAAAAAAAAACTGAAAAAATGTATTTTTAGTATTTGAGGTGTATACTAAATCTTTTTAGCTTTCCAAGGCTAGTTATTTTTTAAAGCACACATGTGAGAATTTTAACTGCATTAGTTCCTGACCCATGGTAGTGCTGAGCAGTTAACTGAGTCACTTGGGCATTGGATGAAATAATCTGCTACATGCTTTTGTCATACGTTGAGTTGTCAGTGGTCCAAACTGTGTATTATTTTTCCTTGTTTGTCCTCAAACTCTACTGGTAAATGACCTGCATTCTGACCACTGGTGAGCTTACAGTGACACTGCTGCCCAACACTTGGAATAAAAGCTGGGATTTCTGAGCTGGGGGGAACAGGAGGCTTTGGGTGAAATACATTTAGGGGGGCAAGGGGAAGATCCTGAAATACACCTTAAGGAGTCCAGATCTTGGAGGGTCTCTTGGTTCTCCAAACTGCAAATTAGTTGACTTGCAAGGGACTGAAATGAAGTATGGCAACCTGACTTGCTGCTTGATCAGTAAGACCATAGTAAAGTTTCAGGAGTTAAACGGCAGGACTGAAAGTTTGTTAGTAATGTAGTATCACTAAAGAAAATAAAACCCAACTAACACCTTCCTTCCCTTGCCAAACAGCCTCTTTACATTTAAAGGTATTCCCCATGGCTCAGTCCTTTATTTTGACTTTTGTAACAATTTTTCTCTCTCTGATGAAACACGTTGTAGACATTAAATTAAGGGACAAATATGTCTGTGTCTGCCAGAACGAAAACTGTGATGCAATTAAAATGCCATTAGGGAACCCCCCTGTGGGATGTTAAACCTAAAGACTCTATTCAGAAAGCAAAGCCAAAATTAAAGAGGTGTCTGGTTGCAGATCCTCAGCAGATTTCCATTTCTTGTCTACAGTGCTATGGAGACTGTGCTAGTCAGGAGCTGAAAGGTTTTTCCAGTCATGCGTGTGGTATTTTGAATCATGGCTTTGGCAAATGTTCCTTTTCTGTAAGCCATACATAGAACTATGTATACATTGCATGACAAAGTGCAACTGAGCATGGCCCACATGAAACAATGGCAGCAGTGGAGATGGGAAGCTGCCCAAGCCTTGGCCAAGCTCTGTCCAAGCCTTGGCCAATGACAACTATTAATAGTTTTCCCTCAGAAAATTTTGGATTAAGGGCATCTCTGTGTCTGTGAGATGTTTGGGGAGGCAAGTGCCGCTACTAGCAGACATCAGGCCCAGCAGGCTCATGAGCAAGCCCCCATTCAGCCTGGTTTCTGGAAATAAATTGTGTTTATGTGTTTGTAGACAAATACGAGCCTGATCCTTTTAAAATGAAAGTAATACACAGACCACTGAGGCTGGGAATGTTTTCTGAGGCAGCTGAAGGAATCAGTAGAGTCACTGAGTCCTAAGTACTGAGTGTTCCAATGACAGTCCAACCCTGGTGCTCAAGTCTTCTATTTACCATTGTGTTCAGCATGATTCATTACTGAGGATATTACTAAGGACAGAAATAATAATAAAAGCACATCTCTCTTCTCTGTCTAGGAATTCTCCTGATGACTGCAGTGTGGCAAAAGGAGGGAAAATGGTTAGCGGCTCAGACAATGTTGGGATGAACTATGGAAACTACATGGAAGAGAAGCATGTTCCACCCCCAAATATGACTACAAATGAACGAAGAGTCATTGTGCCAGCAGGTTAGACTCTCTAAACAAAAAAAAAATCAAGCAAAAATAAATGCATTTCTCCTAAGTCTACTAACATAATTTATGAAACCTTAGAGAAAAATGTCAGTGTGATAGAGGTGATCAAGAAGAAAAGAACAGTAATTTCTCAGGGTTATTAAAAGAAGGAGCTGAGAAATACCCTAATGAAACCACCTCCTCAACCTGTTCTTCCCATTGCAGCAGAACTGGCTGATTGCAGTTATGCAGACTTTACGTGACTTCTCTAATTCGTTTTGGAGTATTTCACCCTAAAGTGGGCAAAATGAAGACCCGCTTCCATTTCCTAACACCATGGACTAGCTGAGTGCAGAATGTGTGGGAGAGAGAAAAGATCACCTATCATGTGATGTCCCTGCAAATACCAAAAGTGGTCCAGCCCTTGGCAAGCTAAAAACACAGTAACTTCTATGAAATCAAACTGCATGAAAAGCATTTATCCAGGCTATCCCCTGAGTCTGGGCGGTGTAAAAGGTTTTAATAAGCCAATTGACAACTCCATTGTGATATAAGAGCACAATTGAGAAGTTCTTGTTTAGTCTTGGCAAGGTTGGCTGTGGGATTTAGCAGCTAATTCAACAAGAAGGCATTCACTCCTGTGTGCCTTGTCCTCCAAACGAGCGGCTATTGGAAGGTTTGTTGCCTCGGTCTGCAAAATCATTAGCATGCCTGTTTCCAAAGTCAGGGCATTAGACCGTTGTGACATATGTGGGTGTTCATAAACCACTGGATAAACACAGCATAGCACAACACCTGCAACCTGCAAACAGAAAGGAGTGCTTTTTGGCTAGTTCCTCTCCAGCAAAGATGTGCCTATCTGAAACATTTCTGCTACTGCTATGTTGCTTAATATTCTTACAGTTTTTCAGTTGCTAGATATGCAAGAGTACTAACCGTGGCCAATTTTGCAAGCTGTGATTATTTCAGTTATTTGTCAAGATACGTGTGGACAAATATTGTTGCAGTATCCTCTGCAATAATATTGACAGTTCTGTTCCAAAGACAGAAGAGTGATGCCCTGAATGATGAAATGTCCTGCAGACTGGAAGCAGGCCACACTGAAATTCATGACATTTGAATGTTCTAAAAGATTTGCCTTCTTGATGATTGGCACTTTTTTTCAGTTTTTTAGTAACCCTTAGCAGAGTTAGCTCAGGAAGATCTTTGTTTCTCAGGGTATTCCTGGAGCTGTGTTTTGAGGTGGATTTGAGTGACATTTGAGGAAAAAAGATGGTTAGAGTCACATCCTTGCTATTTTGAGCTCCCTAAAGGAAATGTATAGGTAAAAATCACTTGGCTTTATTTGGCTATCACAAAGACAGCATACAGCTCATGTGGCAATATTTAAGAATAAAAAAATAAAGTCAAATAAGGAAAAAAATCACATTTCCAGCGGTGGTAACATTCTAGTTATCATAAATAAGAAGCATTTAAAAATTCTAGGCATAATAAAAACATTTTGGTAAACTTCCTGCTGTTTGATTGGTTACTTCAAACCAAACTAAACGTAGTTCTTGGGATTTCTCTGTTGTAGGTGTGGACAATCTCATCCAGATTCCCAGGTTTCCCACCAGACTTGTATCCCTCTAGTTTGCTACATATTTCTTACCAGTTGCAGTCTTTTAAGTGCACTTCAGAGAACAGAGATACCCTCTGAAGCACCAGAATATTTAAGATTCTGACTTGCAAGGGTGTAAAATGCCAAGAGAAGCATCAGAAAGGGGGAGGCACTAGTAGGTGAATGATTGGGAGAGAACAGCAGCATCACTGACTGTGAATGGTTCCTAGCCTACAGAAAGAGGTCCCACCCTTTTTCAGACCAGCCGTCAAAAAGGAGGGAATGGCACTGAAGTTAAGGTGTAGAAAAGCTATTTAGACATATTAGTCATTCAAGTCCCAGCCCTTCTGTAGGCTTTCATGTGATTGATTACTGCCATTTGATGTCTGTGTGCTCCATTCTCAGTCTTCAGGATACTACAGACTCATGGAGTCATTTAGGGTAGAAGACACGACCTCTGGAGGACTTTGGTTCCCTTTGGCTTTGATCTTTTCTCTGTAAAATGTATAAATTCTTCATGGTAGAAGCTGTTGTCCCTCATGGTGGAAGTGCATTGCAAGTCTTTAGGGACCTTCACGTTGATGGGTGCTTACTGCGACTCAAGCAGAATGGCAGAGAAATAGAAAAGGGGGAGTTTAGAGGCAAAAAAAAAGGTTAAGTTAAAATCAAGGGTTAACTAAAAACATGTGCTATATGACCTTATGTTTTGTTAAAAATCTGGACCTCGATTTCCCCCTCCCAAGTGGTTTTGCCTATAATTTAGGTAGAAAGTAAAAACCCATCTAGGTGTAGCAATGTGCATCAGTATGGCACAGCACTCTAGGAAAGTGACCCACTCCAGTTTACGAAATAACTAGCCAAATCTTTGAGTGCTTACTTAGTCTAAGCCCAAGAAATGGTACTTCTGACCTGAGTGGAAATTTCACTTGAATAAAGATACAAATCCAACAGAGCTTTGAAAGTCACAGTGCTGTTAGTGAGGTCACTTAATGACTTTTATTAAGAGTATTCTCTGCATGAAGACAAGAGCCTGTGTTAATCTGTGGGTAATAATGTATACAAATAACAGGACAAAAGAACCAAAAGGGAGAAGGATCTCAATAGCAGGGGGGTTGTTGTGAATAATCAGAGCTCAGGGCTCTTCCCCAATAGTTTTTCAGAGTTATTCTCCTTTGCTCTCAACAGCCAAAGTAATTCCTTGTGTGTTTCCAGCAGTCAGTAAACAGGGGATTGAGGTCTCTCCAGTTTGCTGTGGTCTACATTTATTTTGTACTGGTCCAGCACATCATCACTCTCCCCTCTCTGTCTAATTTTATGCTTTGTGATATCACCAGATCCTACGTTATGGAGCACAGACCACGTACGCCAGTGGCTGGAATGGGCGGTGAAGGAGTACGGTCTCCTGGACGTGGACATCTTGTTGTTCCAGAACATCGATGGGAAGGAGCTGTGTAAAATGACCAAAGATGACTTCCAGAGACTTACCCCAAGCTATAATGCAGATATCCTCCTGTCACACCTACACTACCTCAGAGAGAGTAAGCTGGTTTTCTGTTATTATGGTAGTGGCTGCAAACATTGTGTGGTTGATATCAGCCTTATTAGACTTGATGGCATGGATACACTCAGCTGGGTTTTCAATATCTGTTGCAAATGTTGCTGTCCCTAAGAACAAATCAGGCTGCCTGATAGAAAGCCTTTTGAGATTGATGGAAAGGTTCCCATTAATTTCAGTTGGCTTTCATTCATGTTCATTGCAGAAAAAAGTTAGGGAATATTTCTATATGTCAAACTCAGAGAATAATCAAATTGAAATCCAGCATGTTCATCATCATTCCATAGGAAGAAAAATCATATGAGATTCAGTGCTGTTTTTTCTGGTCACGTACTCATTTCTTTCCATTTTAACAATGAGAATGCTAAAAGAGAGTGCAAACATTGATTCACAAATTCCAGGCATGATTCTAAGGACTGACAGCAGTTTGCTCTGCTCTGTATAGGATCAGGAAGGTTTCACTGAATTGAATAAAAGATCTGTAATTTTGTGGAAAAAAGGAACAGTCCCTGAAGTCCAAATGCAAATTACTTGTAGTGCGTGGCTAGCATTTCAAAGGGAAAGAAGGGACTAGTGAATTCCTGGCTGGAAGGCTTTCATCTAAGCTTGAGGAAAGTTTGCAGGTTTGCCTCAGTTTAGAGAAGTTAAAGCGAACATGGTTTTTGAAGAAACAAACAACAAGCATTGCAACACCAGTGCGGTGCAGTCTTCTCCACGCGCACACCGTCAGTCAGTCAGAAATATTATGCATTCATAATGATGAATAAATGAATGCCCCAGTTTAAGCTGTAGCACACACCCCTCCCTCCAAACTGCAGACTGAAGCTGACTGTCAGTAGACTCACATTCAAAAAATCCTGTCAGGGGAAGATATGGTTTAAAAAGATAATTCACAATTTTTTTTCATTTTGGTGTTGCTTTTTGTTTTGTTTTGTAGCTCCTCTTCCACATTTGACTTCAGATGATGTTGATAAGGCCTTACAAAACTCTCCACGGTTAATGCATGCTAGAAACACAGGTAATGCTGGCACTGCTTCCATTGCTATAGGTCATCTTCTAAAAGCACAGGATTCCTTTTCATGGGTTGCTTGCTAAAAATGGAAGTGGTAAACCAGGAGGGAGACGAGAGTATTCTCTTCGTGCTGTGTGTGTGAGTCTTATGCACAGACACACATTACTGGTGAGATCACTCAAGGCCAGATGGTGCAAAAATGGTCTCCTTACTGGTAATTTCTGGTGCCCTATAAGAGAATGGGGTCCCTGGCACATGATAAACTGCAGGCTCGGGGCCTTTGTCTCTGAGGACATTTTCTCTCGTTCTGTCTCACTGTACTGTCAGATCTACTCCATGGGTCCCTAGAAGGTTGGTGGAGCTCAGAGGTGCTTCAGGGCTTGCCTAAGTGATGTGGGCTCTGGTGAATGGGGACTGTCTCCCCTCCCATGCAGTATATATTGTATAATCCAATAAAATTGCTATTTAGGCAGTTAGCTCATTTCATTTGTCAGCTATATGGGAGTTGAGCTGGAAACCCCAGTAAGTTTGTTGTTGTAATCTCCATTAAATTTGATCTGAATGTAAAATGATTTTTGTAAGTATCCACCCTTCTGTTAATTTGGCCCAGAAAAGTAGTGAGTGTAGGTAGGAGAATGGTACAATACATGCCTCAACAGCATCTGTCTTTCAGAATGTGACTTAAAATATTTACTAAAATAATTCAGAATAAATTTTATCTTGCAACAGAGGATGGCATGGAATTGTGTGTGCAGTATGGTATACATACTGATTAAAGATGTTTGGAATATTGCATGATCATGCCTGAGGGTATTCATTACCTACAGTGACCAGAAATAACAATTCTCTTTGAGAAATGAAAAAGATAATACAAAGGATAATGCAAAAAAACCCCCCAAACAAACAAAAAAATTCCCTCCAAAATAACCCTTGGATTGCAATGCCTTTTCCATATTTAATTTATTTTTTCTCTGGAGTAAATAGCAGTGAGTTTCCTAGAAAAATTAACTAGATTAGAAGATCACTCCCTGAGATTAGATGTTTGCCGCTTGACATAGAGTCCTACTGTGGGCTGTACGCCTGCTGCAAACCCCACCAAAAGCAACAAAAGTTTTTCCATTGACTTTGATGGGGTTTGGAATAAGCCTTAAGCCCTTTTTAAAAATAGATGGACTCAATGGTCTTTTCCATCTCTGGCTTTCCACATTGTAATTTTTCAAGCAGTTTCCATATACAGTTATCCAAGTGTTGTTCAGCAGTTCTATGTGTTATCTTTTTCTATATGTGTGCACTGACAATGATACTTTGCAATTAATTTCACCAAAATGAGATTGTCTGCATTTCTGCCATTTGGAGTGTGAATAATGTCATTCTGATCATCAGCATAAGGAAAATTAGTTCTTCTGTTGGCATAAGAAATTTGGAGCGGGATTTTTCAAAGGTCCCCAACAGAGTTAGAAACAAGTTCTTAAACAAGTCAGCAGTAATTGCACAAACCTTTATGACCCTTTTCATGTTCCTAGAGATGGTCTTTAGAAGTCTGTTGATGTAGTTATAGAAATTTCAAAGCCTGGGATAAGTGAGATACTATTTTCTATATCAAGCTCAGTATTTTTGATTTTTTTTTCCGCTCTGTGCAGAGAATGAGATTTCTGAGGGTCTGATCCAAAGCCAGCTAACCACAGATACCAATAGGCTTTGGCCCAGGCCTACAGTCTCTGCTGTAAAATGTGAACCCGTTTGGGAAGTGCATACTCTGATGAAGAGATGGCAAAGAAGTTTTCCTTCAGAAGATATGAAACCTCCTGGCCAGGCGGAGGTGACTGTGGTCAGGTAGAAGGGATTTCCTGAACTTAACTGACTCCTCCCTTTACACAGACTTTGCACAGACTTTTATCCAGTAATATGAATGGATTTATACAGGTGCAAAAGCTATCAGAATTAACTTTCATATATAACAGTTGCAAGATAGAAACTAGTTATTCATAGTCTTCATTCAGACACTCTACAAGAAGGAAAGTATCAGTGGACTTAGGGACTGTGAAAATGAATCTTTAGGTGTTATGTCTTCTTCTTTCTCTTTAGGAGGTGCCACTTTTATTTTCCCAAATACATCAGTTTATCCAGAAGCAACACAAAGAATTACAACCAGGCCAGGTATGAACAATAACCATCTTTTACGTGCTGTGATCTTACTCATTTCATCTCTTGAAGTATCTTGGTCCTTTTCTATTTCAACTCTCTTTTCATAAATACTAAACTATATTTTGAACACACATACACACACACACTACTTTAAACATGTTTGTATATATTATTCTTTCTAGTGAGAATATTAAATAGAGTAGTTTAATGTCTGTTTCTTCCACATCTCTATCTACTGTTTAAAGCACCAGAGAACCCAAAGACCTGAGCTCTATTCACAGCTCTTGTTGCATTGTCCCAGTGCAGTCACTTTACAGTGTGCTTCAGTTCTCTGTCTGGAAAATGAGACAAGAATACCCTCTTTCATAATGCTATTTGAAGAATACTGGGGAAAATTACTCAAAAAATGCAAGATACATGTTTCTCCCACTATCTACTTCTTCTTTATGTTTGAGCCAAGCATGCCCCACAACATCTGATTATGAGTTTAAGGGATTAAATAAAATAAAACCAAAACCTAAGAAAGTTCCTGTTGCTCAAAAGTTTGAAACCCATGAATGTGTTGTGGGTGTGCTGGTTTGTGAAAGGCTAAAAATAATAATTAAAGAAGATGAGGATATAACCATGAAGCTAAAAATTTTCTTTGTATCACCCTTCACCACTAAAGATTCTGGAAAAATGCATAATCTGGAGATATGCTTTTCCACTAATAAGTGCAAAGTACAGTGAGACATCAGGAGGATTTGCAGAAAAATACTAAATTTAATGGAAACCCATTACTGAGCCAGACACATATATCCAAGTGTCCTGATGGGACATAGACTTGACTGTCTGAGCTCTTGTGGAAAGATACATTATCTCATTAAAAACAGAGGGGGGTTTGGATAGCAAATATTTTATCTTTTATCAGTGGTCTAGGGACAGTATATGCAAGTAACTATTGTATATATACATGCATACTTGTGTATGTGTATGTCTGTAGATTTCTTAGTTGATAATTAAAAAAAAATAGATAAGGAAACAGTCATCAGGCCATTACATGATGAAATCCACCCTTCTCAGTTTCTAGGAAAACAAACACTTCTGTTAGATTTATTTGTTTATAATAGTGAATAAAAAGGAAACCACTGATCCAATGCATGTATTTGGCATTTGGCTTTCATACAGCGTTTGCCAAAGTGCCCCACAATTATTTTCAATGCAAGTAAAATAATAATATCCCGAGGAACAGATCAAGAAATATCTAATTAATTTGTTGCCAAGACTAAATAATGAACATCTTAAGTCATGTGTGCTTTAGCATTCTCTGCCATGATCTATCGTTATTAATAATTAGGGGAAAAAAGGATGCAATACAATTAGGTATAAAATTTAGAGATGAAAGATGATTTTTTTGTTACTTAAAACTAGAGATTCCTCTAAAGGATTCCTGCACCAGCTCTCAGAAGCCTTATTAGAGAGAAATAAACTGGCAATACGTTAACAGCTGAAAATGCAAGTTGATAGATGCAATATAAGACACTAGTTATTTGCAGATTTTAGCAATTTAAAATTAACCCTCTTCACTCATGAAAGAAGAACTTAACATCAGCACCTTGCTTTGTGGCACAATAAAAAACATTGCTCTAGTTGTTGGCCAAAGTGAAAAAGAAAGTAAATAAATGAAGAAACACCATAGAGGATCATATGGGAAATGTGACTGTGCCAGTAAATAAATCAGCAGCGTGGCCTTGCACAAAAAACTCTGAATCATCCCTTATCAGAAAGGCTATTTGCAGAATTAGGAAGTGCTTAGACCAAGCCATGGGAATATGGAAAATCTTTCGAGCATGTTGAAAGGTAGAAAAGTTGGAAATCATTCAACTCAGGGTCTGGGGATGAGAAAACATGATACAATTATCCAAAGAGAAAGTGTTACAGAGTACCTGCTTAATCTTGGTATTAGAAGAAAGGATATTTTAAAAAAAGTTTGAGATTTTCGTGAATCATTAAAGCATGTGGCCCTTGTGGTCACAGGTTGTAGTACCCAGGGTCTTTGAGTGGCACAAGGGAGTGTGCACATGAACACGGATGAGGAGACAAAGCATGGCCATAGAAACAGTTACCAGCTGCGCAGTGTAAAACTGGATGCCCCAAACTCTCAGAAGTTTCCAGAGACAATGAATGAACATGTAACATAAGACCAGAGGGACCTGGATGTCTTGCAGGAAATAGCCATGCCAGTTGGGAGAATTTCAGGCAAAGGCTATAATTAGTCTGCTGTGAGAGGATACTGTTTTATGGGTATGTTCCCACTGGATTTGAACAAAATCATGACTTTTTAATCTCATGAGAAATTTTATTATTTCAATATTTGTTTCATCCTGACCTGTGGTGGGAAAATAGAATACTGGTTTTCTCTGAAGTGAAATGTTCTAAAAAACCCTACATATCAGACATGGTGAGCTTCATTTCAACTTTTTTATCTAAGTAATATTTATAATGACACAATACAAAATGTTTTATGTCAACATCTTCCTGTGTTTACACAATTACTTGTGGGAGTTGTAAGTTGGATATAGGGTGCCTCCATTCTGTGTACATGGGTGTATCCTAACTAAACATTTCCTACACCAAACTATCATGTGATTTTGAAAGTACTATTTTATTTTATCTTTTACAACTGAAAGTTGACAAACAAAGTTGAATTTTCGTTTGGAAAGAAAAAACATTTTTAACAGAAATTCAGTTTTCTTTCAAGAAACTATTTGGGCTTATTTCATGGCTTTCCTTTTAGTTAAATGTCACATTTCAACTAGACTGCAAAAGAAGCTGTTCCATTACAAAGCCCTCTTCATGTGAGAGCAATAGCAGACCCTGGGGACAATCACTTGATGACATGAAAAAGGTCAAAAATGAGGGGAGGAGAATAAATAATGTTAAATGGGAATTAGCCAAATCCTGGGGTGCAATTCTGAAGAAAGTAATTAAGCACTGACATTGTTAAGGCACTACAATAGAAAATAGGAAATGAGCAGGGCTTGTAACGAACTGCAATGACAAAGGCTTATTTCTTCAGTCACCTTTACAACAGAACATGAGGTTTCAGAAAGCTGAAACTAATACAATGAAGCTATCAGGAGCTCAGGAAGACCCAGTATGGGTTTGTCTACATGTCTCATGAAACAGGACCATTTCCATCAAAGATGTATCCAAGATAAGGACATGTTGTACTAGTATTTAATGAATAAAAACAGATCTGCTTATCTAGGACAGCAATATGTTTATCAAGGCACAATACTGAACTAAGAATGAAGTTGGATTTTTTGCGCTATTTCAAGAAAGGCTGATAACTGGGTTTTTCTTTACATGAAGAGGGTGTAGTCAGAAAGACATCTTAAGATTCATTGGGTTAAAAGGCAAACCAGTTTTCTCACAGTACTAAATTTGTACCAAGTATATTTCAAGGCTATACGTGCCAACAAGTGCAAGCACACAGCATCACATAGCCCTCGCAGTGTACAGATGTATAAGAATTTGAAGACTCATAAATGGAGAGGAGAGACTGTGAGAAGAGTTGCACAGCCTATTGACAAGTACTCTCCTTCCATGTGATTTTTTCTCCCCTGTTTGTCTGTAGTCTTTCTGGGCAGGGAATGGAAGAACTGGCGGGGGTGGGGAGCGGAGAGCGGTGAAAAATAGGTTGCCATGGAAATGGAGAACTGGCCAGACAAGGCAGGACTGGACAAGAAAGATGCAAGCAGCCCACAGCTGAGCCTTGTCCCCCTCTGTTCAAACAGAACTTGGAACCCTGTAGAAACAGGACAAGAGTCCTGATTATTTTTAGTTAGCAGCAATGCTGATCTCAACCTGATCAGGACCTCTGCATGTTACGATGATTCACCAGCAGGCCAATGTGCTGTTCAGACATGAGTGCTTGTACAATTCATACTATTTTCTCCATGTTCTGGAGAATGAGACTATGGAATAGTTTTCAAGAATTAAGGGATAAAAGATCACCAGTTATTAAAATGCAGCACACAGATAAATTGCATAACTCAGCAAAAGCAAAGCTTTTTAAGAGTACGATTCTGGGAGACGACAGTGCTGGTGGTGCCAGTCTGCTCTTCAAGCCAAACAGACTAAATAAATTAAAGGCAATTTGGTTGTGAATTTCACATTACGCTTTGTTTCCAGTCAATTCTTCTGCTCATGGTGCTTGGAAATGGGCAGAGATACATCTGTTTTGCACAGAGCCAGTTTGTGACTGTTTCTTTACTTCCTAACTGGTTTCATTTCCAAACATCATTTCTAAAATAAAGCACAAGCACTGTTAAGAATGAAATAATCTGTGCCAACTTAGTTCCACCAAGTGGGTACTGCTACCTTCCTGATATCCTGGGTAGGCTACAGAAGTCTCTGATTTTGGCAGGAGTTTTAGCTAATGTATTAAAGCCAGACACAGAAAAGCACAGGCAACTGCAAGAGTTTTCAAAGAGTAAACCAAACATTTAAATTTAGTATATGTACGTTATGAAGAAAGCTTTTATGATTTAGTTTCTTCATTTTTATATGCTAAAGCATTTAAATGAAATAGAAATAGTGGTTAAATGGAAGGCAAATGAAAATTTAGATACGCAAAGTTAAGGAAGCTTATAGATATTATATTATATATAAAAGCTTATATATTTTGGAAGAAAAATAGTATGTATTATAAAATGTATACATATATATGTTTAGCATTGCTTAAGTATTCACTGTTTTTACAAGTTATGTTTCTAAAGACCTCAGAGGATACTGGGGTGTGGAAGGCAAAGTGAAGGAAAATGAATTGCTAATAATTTGAAATTACTAGTAGAAGAGAAACAAGTGAGATTGACAAAGTGCAGCAATCATTTATCACAGGAGGTTGGACTTTGAGGGATGAGAGTGAGACCAGAAGAGCGTATCTGAGGAAAAGAGCTCTTGAAAGCATGAGGAATAATATCACGAGGAGAGCCTAGTGAAGAGCGTGACAGCATTCAGAGCAAGTGCAAGCACAAACATACAATAGTTGTTCAGAGGAATCTCCAGCAGACAAAACCAAGTCTTGTTGTCTCACATATCTCTGCCTATGACCAGGTGGCAGAAAAGGGAACTCTCAAGCTCAACCTGTAAATTTTGGAGTTGTCATACTCTCAGGAGTATGACAGCAAAAGACTAGCAAAGAATCGCACATTAAACCAACTAATGCCTATCTTCATAAAAGAAAATACTGTTACATGTTGAGATTGGGAAGGAAAGATACAGAGTTTCTGCTTAATCTGATCTCTGACTTCTTGGGGGACCTTTCCTGCAAGTCTCTAGTATAAATTGTCCCAGATGCACAGTTTCTGTCTTTCCTTGGTGTCTTGGACTGAGGAAGGGGACCAAAGACTGTACTCTGAGCCTTTGGAAATTAGGTACTCTGTAGAGTATTTGTACCAGCTATTTCAGAACAGCTCAGACATCTAAGAAGAATAGGCACTGTTAAAGAGCGATGCAGAGGGCATTGTTATTTTTAGAAACAACAAAAGCAATGAAGGTTTTAACAAGGAGTCTCCTTCCTATTTCTGTAATTTTTCCAATCCAATGAATCTCTTATAAATGTGACCCTAATGGGTGTGAACACCTTGTGCCATTCACGCATGAATCAGTGTGTTTTTCCTTTGCAGATTTGCCTTATGAGCAAGCCAGGAGATCAGCATGGACGAGTCACACCCACCCCAGTCCTCAGTCAAAAGGTAAAAGCATCTACATGTCTAGCCTGTGGGCCTAATGCACGTCTTGTGTGACCTGGACAGACTCTACTGTGAACTGGTGAGAGCTACCTCAGCATTCAGCTCTGGAGGACTTTAACCTGTGCCTTGGCTGGAAAGCCTGTTAGCTGTGCGTAGGCAATAGTGGGTGGAGAGTCTGGGGCAGCCACATCCTTCTTTGAACTTAGGCTTCATCAAGTCCATTTTCATATAGTTTTTTAAAGCTAAATCCGTTTGTGGCTATCATTGAGTGGTGTGCAGCAGGAGTCCTGGGCCTGTGGTCTCTCAGGTTTGGTGATGAATTTCCAAACTGGAAAAATAACTACATGGGTTTTTCCATTTTCAGCTACTCAGCCATCGTCCTCAACAGTTCCCAAAACAGAAGACCAGCGTCCTCAGTTAGGTGGGTGTCATTTTCTTTTAATTATGCCAGGATGTGATGGAGTTTATTGAACGTGATGAGAAGGACAACTCTGACATACCAACCAGAAAAAAAACCTGCAACACCTGATTCAGACCACTAATGAGATCTCCAGCTGGTGACCACTACATTCCCAGACATGTATGAGTTGGCTTTACAGCTGGTTCTGAGATGAAGGCTCCCATAGCCTTTAAAAATTGCTTTTAGTAATGTGTAAAGGCAGTGACAACCTTCCAGAGTGAAAAAGCTATTTAACAAAGTACGGCTTAGGTACAAAGGAAAGAACAGATGTCAAAAGACCTTAAACTCCACAATAGTCGCAATGCAAGTAGTTGGAAAATGTGCATGAGCAAGGAAATGAAAGCAGATTGTAGAAACCTATTGGAATTGGGGTCCTGAAATTAAACAGGAAAATTAAAAGGATTCTCAGTCTATTGAGAAACCGAGGAGAAAGTGGAAGTTAACGAGTTTGCAAAGTAGTGGGTTTGCAAAATGGATGCATGGGGTAGAACCTGATACCTTAATGTGAATTTGACTGTTTTGGACAGCTAGCTAGAAAGTACTACCAGAGATTCTGAGTCAGTTATGGCTTTTGTTAACAGCAAAAGGGTAAAAGTAGGAAATAAAAGAGATTTGGAACATATTCTTAGCTCAGAAGACTCGGAGCCTGTTTTTATCACATGGATTTAAAATCATTATTCTGTTTTTTTGTTATAGCTAAATAAGACTGTGTGCATGACTACATCTCATTAACTCATACACATGCTGCCTGGGAAGCAGTATACCTCTTTTTGCCCAAATAGCGTTTTATTTAATCTGGCCTTCCAACCATGAGAATCTTTCAAAAAATATACCGATGATTTATGTAAGTCCTTAGAACCGTTTAATGACTGTGTGTGAGCTGCACCAATTATTTAAACGTATAAGGAATGCAACCTGATTATCTTCTTGGCTGTAAAACTGGAGCCTGTTTGAAGGCAGCTGTCCCAAGGCAAGGCAGCCCAACAACCGGGTCATTTAGTGAGGGGCTCTGAGCTACACTTGCAGCCCATCGCTTTCCTGTTGTACTTCAATTCAGGTCAAAATGAGTTTCCATGTCCAGTGGGTATCCCTTGAGGAAAACCTTGAGATGCTGTGGGCATTGCATGGCTGACACTGGCTCTTCTGAAAACCTGAGTTGCAAGGTTAATACAGGGGATCCCTCACTGGACACTGGTGACAACGAACAATTGACCCAGGCACATTTCAGCCATGCACTCTCAGCCCTCTTCTGGAGGGTCTTTTAGCACAGAAGGAGTTAGCAGTGGTGTGGGGAAAACAAATGTAGCCTTACAAGAAGAGAGGCTGCTGTCCTTTGTGGAGGGGACTCTCACCCCATTACCTGTCTGCGCTGTTGGGCCCTGACACACTGCAAGGGGCAACAATCCCAAAGAGCATACTTTATTTAAGTAGGGATCAGAATGCTTCTGGGCCAAATTTACAGTGTGTCTGAGTATATGCTTGCACACTCTAATGTAGTACAAAAGGCAAATGAGCATCCTTGCAACTTACTCAGTTTTAAGGGAAAACATGCAAATATTGCAAGGCAAAGAAAGGAACCACTTTACCCTGTGTTGGACCTACTGTCCCATCAGGGGGTATAGACTGCCCCTTACAAGGTTAAAAAATAACACCTAAAATATTTTACATGATTGTTGCATGGTTTTAAATCTTTCTTTCACTGTTTTGTAGATCCATATCAGATTCTTGGGCCAACCAGCAGCCGACTTGCAAATCCAGGTGAGAAGGGATTTTGCTGATTTATGATTTCTCTTCACTGCTAGTGTCCCCACTTCAGCTTTAAGGCCAGATGTGGAACGTGATGTGGCCAATTTTACTGCTCTTCTGTATGACTCAGTAGGAGCTGACGATACCTGAAGTGTTACAGGATTAGGGTTCTAAATTACATAAGGACAGGACTGAGCTCATATATGAAGACAGAGAGACTCCTGTATTTTAATGTAGGTGTCTACATATGTGCTATGTATGTGTCTATTTCCCATTATATTAATTGGACACATAGTTAGTATAGCTCTCCATGGAGAGCTATTCAAATTGTCTTAGAGCAGATAATTACATTTCGTCAGTCAAATGCCTCATTAAAGTTATCTGAACTCTTCATATCAGCAGGAGTTCACTTCAGTTACCTAAAGTTCAAGATTTTGTTAAGTGCCGTCAGATATCCCATCTGGCCTCCAGGTACCCCTCCAGAAGGGTGCGAGTCTCTTACCAGTCTGCATCCTATGTGTCCCAGATGCTGTGAATCCACAATACAACACCATAATGACCTTGACAAATACAAAACTTGAGGATGAATAAATGCATAGGGGAAAAAAAGTGGAAACAATAATGTATTTGCAAAGAATAATTAGGTTAAACACTTCAAGAATGTTCTCCCACTTTCAGAAAGTGGCAATGGGGCACACTGTGAACATATTTTAGGTAAAGACAAAGAACCTTCTTGGTGAGTTAGTAACACTGATTGTGAATGGAGCAGATTTCTCTGTTGCTGCTCTGAGTCCGCAGGACACCCTGTGGCCTTACACCACCATAATCAACATCATAATCTGCCACATTGAACTCACCACTTCCTATTTCCCTTGCTTTAACTGCCACAGGGCACAGTGTTGTTCTTTCCACCTTGCAGGTCTCCTCAAACCCCAGTAAAAATGCTGCTTCTTACAAGGATTGTATGGCTTTTGAAGGCATGAAACTGCCAAAATACCAACCCGTTTCCTTTCACTTTATCCCAAGTGACATCAAACAATGTTCTAGATTAGCTTACTTTCTAAACAGTTTTGCACAGCATAGGAAAGCAATTAAGTAAGTATTAAGAACAGGATTTTCCAAATGTCCTGAGGCAGCAGGTTTCCAGGTGACACTGATCTTAACTGGCAGTGGGGCCCTACTTCCTTTTAATTTGTTCATAAACCTGGCTTTCACAATTTTCTCTTGTGTCCATTTGGTAGCCTTCATTGCAGTGGAAGACGTTCATGTGATCTGGATTGGGATACTTTTTTAACATTTGGATATGGAATTCCTATGCACCATCATTCCTGTGCTTTAACATGTTTTGTATGTTTATAAATTGGTGGAATTACTCTCTCATTAAAAGGAAATTGACGGCAACCATTTATTTTCATAGGACCATATATTACATTTGGAAGGCAAGTGTTTATGTTAGAACATATGTTGGATTGCTTATTCAAAAATTTGTGTTTTGTCCAGTGCTGAACTGTTTATTGATTTTCAAAGGCTAATCCTCTTGTTATGTTTCGTGTATTAAAACTTGCATGCCTTGCTCATACCATGGATTCTTTTGTTTGTTTGTTTACTTAATGCATGTTAATGGAACAGAAGAAATTCATTAAGGACAGTTTGGATACATATAATTTAAACGAATATGGGTTTCAGTTGCACTGAAGTATAAACCGCTAATGGATTTCAGATGCTACTCTAGCTTGATACTGTAATTCACTACTTTAAGCTTTCTAAAGAAAAGCTTGTTTATTGTATCCACGTATCTGGGTTGGGGAAAAAAACAACCCAACCCAACTGATTCCTGGTCAGAGATGTACTTAGAAGTTAGCACATAGAAGCTGGTTAGCAAATTCTGCTGACATTGTGCTTGTGAAACAGATTGCCTTGCAAGCTGCTTCAGCTGTATTTTGCATCATTTCAGCGCTGTTTTATTAAGAAATGCAAAGCTTTTAACAGGAGTATCAGTGGCAAAGCCCTTTGAAATCTACTATTAGTTGCCTGAAATGGTCCAGTTTTGTTCCTGTAACTCTGGGCAACATGCTTCTGCAAAGCTGACAGCAGATTAATTATTTTATTTTTAAGGTAAAATTGGCAGAAGAGTGAGAAAAAAAACCTACAAGGACGTTTTAAGTCTTAACTTCAATAATCATTTAAACTCGTTTGACAGAGAACGATGACAAGAATGTATTTTATGGACCTTTTCGCTGTCCTTGCGAACGTTTTGCCCCATGGTTGTATGCAGTGCAACAGGCAAACTAATAAGTTTCCGTTCTGCATTTCCCCAAATGCTGCAAATGAATGATATGGTTTGGCACGAGCCCAGCTCTCTCTAAACTTCTCCATTTCATGTAGGCTTATTCCATAGCAGGGAACATTGACTTGCAACATAATGCTGTGAGAACAAGCTAAATGTTACGCAAGTGAAAGCTGTTTGTCCTGAACTTTAGAGATTAGTTTCCTAAATGAGCGCTGTACGATTTCCCCATCAATTGTCTGCACTGAATGACATTAGGTAACTACTAAATCTCCATGTAATGGCACTCTGCCACTCGGATGAAGGAAAACATGACACATGACCATTATCTCTTCTACTGAGGATTTCATGAGGCAGAGCTGGGAGAAAGGGGGCTAGTTAAGAGTTAAGAAGTAGGAACCGACTTTGCAACATTTCCTAATAGAGTCCTGTGTGAGAGCCTGGACGAACTGATGTCTTAACATTATTAGTCACTGCTCCTGACATTTCTGTGTTATTTCCCTCCCCCCTGCAGGGAGCGGGCAGATACAGCTGTGGCAGTTCCTGCTGGAGCTCCTCTCGGACAGCTCCAACTCCAGCTGCATCACCTGGGAAGGCACCAACGGGGAGTTCAAGATGACTGACCCTGATGAAGTGGCTCGGCGTTGGGGGGAGCGGAAAAGCAAGCCTAACATGAACTATGACAAACTCAGCCGTGCGCTTCGCTACTACTATGATAAAAATATTATGACTAAGGTTCACGGTAAGCGCTACGCCTACAAATTTGATTTCCACGGAATCGCTCAGGCTCTCCAGCCTCACCCCCCCGAGTCATCCATGTACAAATACCCATCAGACCTCCCCTACATGAGCTCCTATCATGCACACCCGCAGAAGATGAACTTTGTAGCTCCCCACCCCCCTGCTTTGCCCGTAACATCGTCCAGCTTTTTCGCTGCCCCTAATCCGTACTGGAATTCACCAACTGGAGGTATCTATCCCAATACCAGGCTGCCGGCTGCTCATATGCCTTCTCATCTTGGCACCTACTACTAAGTGGGGGAAAAAAGAAACATCAGAAAAATCAAACAAAGACACTTCTCACTGGGATACAGTCCCTGTTGTATTGCAATGAACTCTATTGGAGTACACGAATTAAAAGTGCCTAAAGAGACAAGCAAAGGTTTGGCTGGGAAAAATCACATTCAAAAATAGATGTCAAAAAGACTCTTCGTAGTAGGGATTTAAAGGAGGAATTCAAGAAGTATTAAGATACTAAAATGTAATGTATATGGGCATCGACTCTGTGGACCAAACAACAATAGACTATTGTAGGTCAAAGCATGAAATAAGGAAAACCTATGAAAACTAGTGGTCTTAAAAAGTTGATAAGCTTATGTGTAAAGTTTGATATCTTGCTAGTGCAAAACTGGGACTATACTACAGCAATATAAGGATAAGTCTATAGTGACCTAACATACAATACAGAAATCATTACAAAAGAGGGGGGGACAAGGGAAAAACAAAAAAAGGAAAAAAAGCCAACTTACCTGTATTTAAAAAATAGAAACATATCAACAAAAGAGACTGGTGTAGTGTGGAAGCTGATTTGGAATATAACAGCATTGTTTTAGTTAAAATCATATGCATTCCATTCATCAGAGTGTTATCAGCTACTCAAACTGTGAAGACAACCCAAACTTTTAAGATTCCTTGATGATATTACAGGAACCCTGAGCCAAACATTGGAAATGAGAATGTGCTGGAGGGCAAGTGTATGATTGTAGATCAGAGGCCTGCACCTGACAGAGGAAGCAGAAAGGAGAAAGAGGAGGATGAAGGTCGTGAGAATGCGAGAAAAGAAACTTCTTTAACAGTAGAGACTGAAAAGACTGAAAACGTAGTAGCGTTGGGACTATGAAGAACTTGTTTGGACTTGTGAAACATATTGCTCAGTATCATACCATTCCCAGTATTACAGGAGGAACAGACTTGATTTTATGGCAATAAAGTAGAAGAAGGGAAAAGCAGAAGTATTCAGAAATCAAAATATGCATCTCTCTTTTTAAAAAAAAGTAAAACTGGAATTGTGTTTGATATTTAAAAAGTTACCAGTTAGAACCTCATCATTATGAAGGGAGTTTGTCTTCTATTGGTTAGAGCAAGAGACAACCCCTGACTGCCAAAATCAGAAATCATCTAAGTATTTTTGTTAGGCGGGCGCCAGTTTTTCTTTATCGAGTCGCGAACGCTGTGCGTTTGTCAGAATGAAGTATACAAGTCAATGTTATTTTTTTCCTTTTTATATAATTATTATATAACTTATGCATTTATACACTACGAGTTGATCTCGGCCAACCAAAGACACAAAAAAGGGACAATCAAAAATATTGTGGCCTTGAATTTTAACTCTGTATGCTTAATGTTTACATTATGAACATATTAGTACTTAGAATGCAGAATGTATGTAATAAAATAAGCTTGGCCTAGCATGGCAACTCAGATTGACACTGTACATTGCATTTGCATTTTTAGTGCCTGACACGCCTATCGGATCGCCTACTCACCGTGTTAAAATACGCTGGGCATGTTGTTTTGTGAAATCTGTCAATCGTGAAGATGTAGGACCAAATAGCCATGCTTAGCCTAAGTTCAGAGTGGACAGGGGCCATGTATCTTCTTTTCCAGACAGTTCTGCTAAAATACTTGCAGCCCTTCTTTAACAGTGCCTTGCCGTTCCTGTCCTGAGCTTCTTTTGCTCAGGGATTGCAACCGAGCCCAATTTTTTGACACCTTCATGGCCAGGACTTGAAAGTGAAGTCTAAAGGTGGCCTCTAAGGAAGAATATTGATACCCAGAAATTACCTTTTGTTGCCACCAGATCACGCAGCACACTCTCAGCCTGAGATGTATTTTCATACTGAATCGTATGTTGAATTACCATGCCCCCTCGCTATTAATGCATACTGTATCATTATTAGTAAATAAAGTGAATAATGAATAACTTCCATTATTCCTCACTTTAGAATGGAGCGTATGGTAGCCTGTTAATTTGTCATCGCAGTCCATCCTGGCTGTTTACAAAGGGCAGGATGTTTCCTTCCAGATTTAGAGGCTTCCCACACTGTACCCTGGGCCCCAAAACTACATCTGGTGCCTAATGGCATGACTCCATTTTTTTGCAACACCAGCTGAAGAACTGGCCTGGAAAATCAGCGCTGACATTTATGAGTGGCTCTCTGCAGCAGGCAGTGTTTACTGCAGAGACCCCAGACAGCTCAGACCTCCAACTGTATCCCTCTTTTTTTTCCTGTTCTTTTGTCTCTCTTTTCAGACAAAACGGGTGTGGTTTCAGGTTTTATAGCAAATGTTCTGCGTATCCGTTTTGTGGAGCAATAATCGGTGCTGTGCGATGGGAGCCCATTTGCCAGACTCCCATGTTATGGGTGTCTTGGTGGCAGTTTACAAGCCCGGGGTTATATTACTGGTGTTTGGGACCTGGAGCAGTGGCATCACACGCCTTGTGATCATTTGGGAAATAAGCTCTGTAAGTCTGTATCTCTTAAAAAATAAAAACTCATGGAAAGGTTAGGAAAACTGAACTCTTGGAAAAGGTTAGTCACTCGCTATTTTAGAAAGTTATGGCAGGCACACCTACATGCTGACTATAAGAATAATAGTTTGCCTTTCTGTGGAAGTACATCTACAGATGCTTCTATTTACTTCATGTGTACTTCCAGATCAAAAAACGGTAAGTGTATCGTTGAACCACCTTTTAATTAAACACTTAAAAATCCAGATAAAACAACTGTCTTTGTTTAGATTGGCAAGGGCATGCCTGGAGGCCTCCAAAGCATCCCCAGTGCTCACACAGCCGCCTGCAGAATTTCCAGATTGTGTTGCCTGGCTGCTATCATATGCAATGGGAACAACATCCTGACATTAAAAGAAAGGGTCCAAACCCTGGGACAGGGATGGAGTCACGGCAGATGGCGTGATGGAGACCCATGATGATAAAAGCAAAATCTTACAGTAGGTCATGGGTAGTTCACTGGCAAACCAGTCCAGGACACCCATCTTAGAGCTGCACCTTCCCACAGGACCAGGGATGGAGCCCTGGAAAACACGGATTTTGCAACCCTGAGGAAAAAGAAGAGAGCAAAAGGATGGAGAGACCCTACTGTTCCTGCACTGGGACAGGCATCTCTGCTACTTGCAGGCCCTCACTATCCCAGGGGCAGCAGCCACCCCAGAGGGTCTTTCTGCTGGATGACAAGGAACTCAGTGTTCTAGGGCACTGGTAGAGTCAAAGCAAGCAGTGGACCCATAGTAGTGGCTCTGCTGCTCTGGCTCTGCTGCTGGGAGCCTGGAAGACTGTGTATGACCAGTTACAGGGGCTGGTTCTCAGTTCAGACCATGACAAGGGATGGGACTGGCATAGCTGAAATGCTGACGGAAGCTGAGAACCTCTGCCTTCATACCATGAGAGACATTCACATGAAGCTCAACCAGACCCCTAGACCTCAACTGAACGTTTGGTCTGTTTGGCATTTAAGCACCTGGCTGTATGGAGGACATGGCCCTGATGAGCCTGCATTTGTATGCTTGGCCATGTTGATAACTATGTCCTCTTGTTTAAATTCAGTCAAGTCTCGTACCTTACTGCGGCGCTCTGAGGACTGCTCTGAAAATAGAAGCATTGTTTTTTCCTGAAATTGAGAGATAGGCATGTGTGCTTATCTTTCACCACTAAATACATGTCTTTCTAAGAAGCTACGCTATAACGTGGGTGGTGGTGGTGAGAAAAGTTTTAAAAGTAAAACTGGGAAGCTCAAATGTCACTGTTCTTGATAAAGATTGTTCCCCAATATAGAATTGGGTTTAGTGAGTACATAAAAATGCTTTTGAAGGATGTATTTTACAGCACTTGTATTGTGAGTCTTAAGGGAGGATCGGCAGAGAGTAGCATAGCACAGCACTAACTGTACCAAGCTCCTTCATTCCCCACACTTTCATGTTCAGAAGAGTCCACGTGGGATATCTCAAACACTGCATGCTTTTTAAACTTCCCACTGAAACACATGGATGGATCATCAGTGGTTCTTCTTCTTCTTTCTTCTGCAAACACTCCTTGCTCAGGCTGCTTCTTACAGATGACAATAACTAATTTTAAAATAAATTTTTAATTACGGATGCCTTAAAGAAAGGTTAGAAACCCCCACTCTATATTATATGTTTAATGATCCCATGATCTTTTTCTGTGCCATCTTCCCAAGTTTTGGTCACATGAGGGCAATGGCCCTTAGAATAGTCAGTCTCTGCTTACCTAACTCACTGGTAAGTCATAATGCCACCTCATCTGTCCAGAGGACTCGGTTAACTCATGCCTGATTTTTAGCTGCCTCCTGTAGCAACCCTGATGCAGCAAAAGTGCTTAGTTCCCTCCCTGGTCGGCAGAGGGAGCCTTTGGATGATGACACAGCAGATGCTGCCTGCCTTTGGTACCTATGCTAAGGATTTTAGGCGCTACCATGGAGACTCACAGTGGACTGTGGCTAGTCCTTGGGCTTGGCTGGGACCTTGCTGACCATCAGCAAGACAAACCCTTTCATGAGTGGCAGGTAACAGCTCTGTGGCAGCAGCACCTGGTGGGAAAAACCCCAACAAAATAACAACAACAAAACCAAACCCCAAAAATGCCCCCTTCCACCAAAAGAACCCCAAACAGAGCTCTCTTGTGTCTTCTTGCTAAAATATCTTCTTTTTTGTGGGCTGCTTGGAGACCCTTGTTTCATCAGAGTACGGCTAAGAGCTCACAGCCCATAGGGTTCAGAGGAAGCCAGCCTCCAGCTCTTGGCATTAGACTTGAGGGAGGCAATGGCTAAGGAGTCTGTGAAATCTCCCTCTTGGTTAATTATCACTATGGCACTCCCTCCATAACGAGCACTGCATATACACACACCTGGACAAGTCATGAAGCTCTTGGCTATGCACCCACTCACGCCTCTCACTTTCTGGTTATGTCTTGACCTCTGTACAGACCACACAAGTGGGTCACACCAGGATTTCAGCAAGAGAAAACGGAAATGAATTCTGTGTGAGCCACAGCATTTTCAGGAAGCTCATGAGGCTGCTCATTAGGCTGCCCTGGCTGCCTGCTTGTTTCCAGGCTTCATCTTCAACCTCTGAAGTGGCTGGGTTCCACTGCTGCCCCTCGGGCGGTGTGGTCACTCTTTCAAGGCACTGGCAGATGAGACTTCGTCAGATGCATGACCCAGTGAGAGCCTTGCTTGAAGAAGGGGGACTACTTGGCAGTTCTGTTAATGAGGCCAAATGGAATGGGTAAAGCTGTTTCAAAATATGGTGGGCGTGATTGTTTAAAAAGACACATGTTTTAAAAAAATAATAATTAACCAGGATGGTTAGACCATCCTGAGATACACTTGCTCTGAGATACACTTTTCAATCTGTGGAGTGAGTACTTCTCAAAACCAGGCTCAGAAAATATCTTGGTTTGTGTACCAGAATATTGGGCCACATATGTTTTATAAAATAAGGGGCAGAATAGTTTTGTATGCTTAATCTTGAAGAAGTGAGAAAGTCTACTTGGGAAACGCCATCCATCCTCCTCACTATTACAGAACTACTTTCTTTTGTATACTAACTGATGTTTCCTTAACCTTCTTCTCAAGGTCTCAACTCCAAGATATTTCTGCCCATTCCTTTAACACAGAGGATAATGCATCTCACTGTCAAAGTTTCTTTATGTTTTCCTGCTATTTTTGCACTTTGCAGTTTCTTCTGATTACATTCCCCATACATCACTCCAGAGTTCCTAACCTGCCTCAATGTTTACAGCTCTCCAAATATTTGTAGTTTGTTACCACACTCCCTTTGATGGGATGTTAGCCAAGCTTAGATGTATTTGTTACCACACTCCCTTTGATGGGATGTTAGCCAAGCTTAGATGTATTCTACTTCACAAACCTATCCCTCTTCTCTGATAACTGTTAATGAGCCCTTCTTACTTTTTTCACACACCCTATGACCCACAATTTCCTTACATGGGCAGACCTGACATGTCCTGCTGTCTAAACCATTTCCATCTAGGATTTCTCTGACTGCCACCTCCTTCCCATTAGAGTCTGTTCTGCTCTACCCAGTCAAGCATGCAATGTGCTTGTAGCCTTGGGTGGATGAAAGGTCTTCTTTGAGCAGCTAAAAGACCTTTCAATCCTTCAGTTCTGGATGGATTTCCATGTTCTGCTTTGTTTGGAGCAGTTTCTCATGAAGTGAAGAACCGCCCCCCTTCTTCAGATCTCTCCACCAGCAGGCTGTTAGGAAGGTTTTTCCAAACTACTGTTGCAAACTTGCTGCACTAATTCCACCAGCTCATCTCGCCCAACTGTGCCGTGTTTATTTTGGCCCTGTTCTGTCTGTATCCTGGCTAGGCTGAAAGCTGCTTCAGGCAGCAAATGAACATCTACAGAGCACCCATCAGTGTGATGCTGGATAATACCAAATAATCATGAGTGAGGTTGCCAAAAAAAAAAGAACATCTACTTTTCTGATCTTCTTTATGATGAAGGTGTCATTCTTGTCCACTGGAAACTTGAAAGCTGCTCTGGAAAAAATGGATACAGGGTTCTTAGAGCAGGTACTTGGGCTAAATTATTGCCATGGTCCTTTTAGGCTTCAAAGCAGTCCTAATAGTATATGAAACTCTAGTTTTAAGTTTTAGACAGATCATTCACTCAATTCTTTCATATATTTTTGGTAAATTACAGATTTGTATCGGCAAACCAGCCATGGCCACCTGAGGTATGAGCACAGGACTGCCAGAATAATACAGAACTTCAAAGACGACTTTCCAATGGAGAAGAGCTGGAGGGCTTTTGCAGCTCTCCAGTACATCTGCAACAGCACTGAGTGGTCAATTTTTAAAATAACATCCCTTTTCCCTTGTACATTCACCTGCATGACTGTAGTCAAAATACAAAGGGAAGAAAAAAAGAGGAAAGTAAAAATGTTAGTTTCTTTTATAACTGAAAAGTTATCCCATGCCAATCATCCCAGAAACACTAGTCTGGTACATCAATGTATTTCAGATTCCTAGGATAAGAATGGCATTCAGATGTCCCAGCCATGAGTTGGATCCTATAGTACAGGATACAGTAAATACAGATCATGACTAACACTGCTTTTAAGTGCTCATATCTTTAAATACACAAGATGAATAAATACTGGAAGAGGCTGATGAGACTAGCTGAACATTTTTCATTTCAGCTCTTTCTTCAGGGAGAGAGGGTGGGATTGTTTTTTTCTTCTAGCATGCTCTGAGGATAAAGCCAGGAAACACACAGAATGTGCTTGGACATTGAGATGGGTTCATATCCTGACACAGATAGACAGCTTGCAGCTTGGGTCCCCAAGAGGCTGAAGTGTCTGCTGTTTCCCTGAATTTCTTCTGCTTACAACTATTGAAAAGTTGTAGGTGGCTCTGTGTGATTGTAAGCAAGTTGTAAACCTCCCACCACAAACTTCCAAGGAAAATCTGATAAATGAGGACAAAAGCAAGTGGTGCACAGCCTATGGAGAAGAGCAGGGCTTGATTCTCAAAACAGGTGTGGAAATGAGGGTTGTTACCTTGGCTTCTCCTGGAAGATTAAAGTGGAGGTGGTGGCAGGAAAGGGGGCAGACAACCAAGGGTGCATGGAAATGACAGGGCTATTATCAGTTGGGCTTGGAAAGGGGAAAGAAAAATAGAAGAAGGAGGCCAAAATCAAGAGGGAAAGATAAAAAAGAGTTATGAAGCTCTGTCAGAGGGGGTAGACTGGCTGTCTTAGTAACAATTTAAGGATGGGTATCAAAGTGGACCTTTTAGACATTCTGTCAAGGATCACTTGGTGCTACGTATTAGACCTGATTTGATGATGGTGGCATGAGATCAGGTCATTGGTAAACAGAGCCAACTGAGCTTCAAAACATGGGCTGACAACATGAAGGCAGCAACAGAGGATGCTGATTTAGCTCAATCTCCCCTCCCCCCATCCAATTTACGGAAAGGAGAACTGAATGCGGTCAGGGAATTCCATGAAAGTTTCAATACCTGGGGAAACCCAAACAGGTTATTTTCCTGGCTAGGCATAGAAAGTGGAAAATGTATCTGAGGAAGGAAACAACAACTGGCTATGTTAAGATTTTAACAGAAAGAGAGGTGAAAGTGGAAGAAAAGGAGATCATAGGACCTAGGGAATTTAGAGATTCGAGAGAACCAAAAAAGGCTTAAAAATAAGATAAGGTCAAATTTAATTCAAAGTACTGAGCTCAAAGGACATGCTGGAGAGCAATTGTGGTGCACAGTTCTGAGGAGGAGGCAGGTTAGCACATCTGGGCTAAAAGAACAGCTGAAGCCGCCTGAGCCGAGGAGACAGCAGAGTTTGTCAATGTTATACTCCATTTCTCTTTCTACACTTACCACTCCAGTATATTTTCAACTAACATTTCATTACAATTTCCACAAACATTTCATGTCACGACTTCATTACCATATAGACTGCACACTGAACAGCTGTAAAATAGCCTTGCCAGTGCTGGTAATTTGCACTGGGAATGTACTATCCAGTTCCAATCACTGATGAGTGCTATGCAAAATGAACTAACCAACATTTTTCATTTCTTTAACCACTTACCTCAACAATTAAATGTATTGCAATGCTAAATGCATGGCATATAATAAATCATTCCAGACTGTATAAAAGCATCAGACGATACATCTCTGTTGTTTTGTCATAAGCTGTAAAAAATGCTGGCTTAGCACTCTGTAAATGGCTTTGTTCATTCTTGTTGCTTTAATTGTATACCAAAACCCAGTAAAGTTTAAGGCATGCAGCATATCTGCCACATCCAATATGCTCTCCTTTTCCTACTAGTGGAAGGAAGTAGGTGTTCCACAGTGAAAGGTTTTAGCACAGCAGTCTCTGAGGTGGGAAAGCGATCACCACTTTGATGTTTTTGGTGCTCCGTTGTAACTACTGGAATAGCTCTTGAGCTGAGACATGGTAGGTGATCCTAGTTTCTGTTGCTTTTCTACTCCCTATTTTGGCTAAAAACCGAGACAGTTGGTCTCCCATTTCTCAAAAATATCTGGTGGGTTTTACTGTAATTATAATTATGTTATAGGGAGCCAATGGGGTCTAACATGCCTTTTTTTCTTCAATTTTGGCACAATACAACATGAAAAGAGATAAAGCAGCTTTATTCAGTCAGAATACCTGGCAAAATGTAGTTAGCTGACTGATGATTAGGTTTCCAAAAGACCCAAAGTAGCTTAGGCTCAAATCTGATGTATTTGCGAGTGGATTTGTGTCCCTTGGCCATTTCAGAAACCCTTCCCTGGTGCATTGTCATTTAACGTTCATTTGGAAGGGCTTGAGGCTGAGTGCATAGCCCTGGGGGTGACTCACCCTCCAGCAAAGCCAGTCCTCGGGGGTAAAATGCCACCCTACAAAATGTTCACTGCTAAAGAAAAAATAGCTTACCAGAGCACTTTTCACACCTGTTATAGATACCTTTATGTCCTCATGGTGTGGCTTGGGGCGGTACTCAGAGGTGGACAATGAGGTAGATTTGGGATTGTGTTTGAGTACCCTTCACAATGAAGTCTACAGTCTTGGTCTGACACCTGTATATTGTGCCAATGTGAACTCTCCCTAAGCAAGCTCTCCCACACTTGGAAATATGGGCCTTATGGCTCGTGGACCTTGATGAAAAATACCTATGCATTTGTTTTTCTAGCCCATTCTGAGGGGCTTCTGGGGCCTCCTATGGTGTTCAGGGTAGTAGCATCCAACAAGTGTCCAGGCAGACAACTATTTCATGGCCTCAGAGCTTCTGTAGGGAGAAGCTCTCTCAAAGACTTTAAAAGTGCTGAATAATAATGTAGTATGAGACAAAAAGAAAGGTCTGGGTGCTTGCGGCATTGTGGGACCAACAAGCGATCAGGGCAGGGTTGTGGTTCATTGTGAATCGTGTAGAGAACTGACAGTCCTCCAGGGAAGGAGGTGGGAGTGGTCCCAAACATCTGCTGGGCCTGGCACTGGTTATGCAATTAACCTTATACTCAGGCTTCTGGCTGCTCTGCGGCTTAGTACCCTGCACATCCTATAGAAAGAGGTGACCCTAACAATTTCTATGAGTGTTATGGTTTGCTTCATTGTTGAAGTAAGTCCAGGAGCAGCACAAGCTGGGCTTAGCCTGCAAATACTTTATGCCTCCACTTACACCCTCCCTAATGTTACATAGTGACCAATGGAGTCAGCTCTTGCAGCTCCTACTGTCACTTAACTTGGCCTTTGAGATCTAGAAACCACAGCTCCAGTGGCAGCTGGACACCCCAGCTGACCAGTCCCCACAGCCATGGTTGCACTCAGATCTGTGGGTGCACAAGGAGCTGGACATTCTTCTCTTCAGCAAGAAAACAAACAAAAAAATCTGTTCTAAAAAACTAAAGAACTGGTAAGTGAATTTAAACCATGTGTTTCAGGCTGGATCACTGTGCCAGGGCTCCTCTGGCTGTGCTCTGGCAGAGCAGTGGACAAGGTGGGCTGCCTGCCTGGGACCAAACCTCCTGCCACGGCCATGCCAGCAGCCCTGGTGCTCAGCGTCCTGGGGCTGTGGATGCAAACTGAATTCATAGGCTGCCAGCACAACCTATGCAGAGGGGCACTGGGACAGAGCAATGCCAAGTCAAGCCCTCTTGCTTTCTCATCCTGGGTGGCCACTGCACTCCTGCTAGAGTGGAGTTCATCTTGGGGGATGAACCTGTGCTGTTGGGACTTCCGCAGGGAAGTGATGCAGCCCTGTGTGCCCCTTTCCTGCAGGAGGGAGGGCTGGGCACCCCCAGGCATGGGTCAGGACACTAGCAGAAGAGTGCTTGTGTGTGAGGAGTTTTCATGCCCCAGTGCTCCCTGGTAAGGTCTTCTCATGATGTCATAATTCCCACACCAGTACTCTCTAATACTGAGTGATCCAAGGGCTTTGCCAAGTGGTTTATGACTGGCTGCTTGAGGGCTGTTTTGAGACACAGGCTGTATTCAGTCTCCGTACTCTCCCCTCCTATCTTTCCTCTTGCAGCTGGGTGGCCAGAAGGAGCTGAAAGCAAACGAGGTTTTTGGATTCTCTCTGTATTTCAAGAGCACCCTGAAGTTTCTGTTTGAAGGTCTGGGCTAGCCTCTTTCCCTAGCCTGAAGAAGACTGTGCCTGCTCCCTGCAGGGCAGCTGAAGGAGAGACCGAGATGTGTGAGAGTGGGAGATGAAGGCAGCGCGGGCTGGAAAGGTACTGCAGGGCATGCCGGCCCTGCTCGGCTGCCCTGGCCTGGCTATATGCTGCTGCTGTACTGAGCTGCGGGTTGCACTCCTGCTGCTCCTTCTCAGAACAGCTTGCACGTTTCCCACCCCCTCACCAAATCATTGCGGAATGTGGGGTGACAACGTGCTTGCCCCCAGTGACAAGTGACCCCCAGCCAGGTGCTCACGCCCCACTGCAAAGCTCCCTTGTTTTGAATACCACGCTGCCCTACTTGGCCTGGGACATGGTCCTACTCACAAAAGCCAGCCCTGGTTTGTCTCCTGAAGTTGCTGCAATACCAAGAGACAGAGGAGACCATGCACCTCCAGCCCTGCCCTGCATCAGCCCCAGGGACACCCAGCTCCCCTGGCAGCAGAACAACCAGAGCCGCTCTCCTCAAATCTGTCAGGGCACATTCGCCGGTCAAGGCATATTCCTATTTCTCCCAAAAGATGGCACTAGGATTCACCAAAAGCGAAGCACTAGGCACCCTGAATAATTTTTACGTCTGTGAACAATGCCACCAGGGCGCTCCACTGTAGTGCCCATGCCTTGTGTCCTACCACCAAGGGATGGTACCTGGAGCCATGCAGCCACTACCTCCCCAAAGCAGACTCTAACGGGGCTCTACATTATGGAGCAGAGTGAAAAACAAGTTGCCACCTGCTAAGAGTACATAGCAGGAGGGGATGTTTTTTGGTGGGATGAAAATCCCACACACCCCCCTCCATATATTCCTTGGGTTATTTCTAAGGCAATGAGAAAAATGAATATGTGATGCTGGAATTAATCTTGTATGCTGACATTATCTGCTGTAACAAAATTGACGTAATTAGGATTTTTACTGAGAAGTTAATTATTTTTTCATTTGAGAAACACAGCCCATAAACCTATGAATAGAGAGTCTGTCTGGTAATTTAGGCCACATTTTAAGGGGTTTTTGAATGCAAATGCTTCTACACAATGATAATTACAGAAATATTTTCATGATTAAAAGAACAAAACTGATGAAAATAACTTCTGGTGAGATTATTTTTCTATGCAATTTTTAAAACATATTGAAGAAAGCTTTTTATCTGACAGTGAAGCAATTGTGTTTTGCCTGAAAAACAAGCCTTATTCCAAGATAATGGACTTTTTGTATTCATTAATGTCTCTAATAGACCTATCACCTGAATAGCTGGGGATTTTCTTTTCATTAAAGAAAATGATAGGATCATAGATCCATAAATGAAAAGAAGTGAAAGCGTGCAGATGAAGGGTTTCTAAAGGCAGCAGAGCTCCGAGGCTGAAAGTGCTGCCTCAGTAAATGTAGGAATGAAGGGAGCTCCTTGTTGAAGGGACTCACCTTCCTGGGAGGCTCAGCAACCTCCAAGGACTATAGGGTCCCAGAGTTGCCCAAGCAAATATTATTTGCGAGCAATATTATTCGCTAGCAATAGTGAGTTCAGCAGTAACACAGCTTGCAATGAGCCCTTTTGTTTTGCAAATGCTGGTGTCTCCTGAAAGATAAAAGGCCTGGTTCCCAAGTGCTTCTGATTTTTTTTTGGACCAGAGGGTAGCTTACAGTCATTCCTACTGCTAGCAGCCAGAAAGATGGTTTTTCCCCCCCCCTGCTTAAAAAAAATATCTCTGTGATTAAATACAGTCGTGTGAAAGGCTGTCTGAAGCCTGCACTTGCCCCTGAGCTGAAAAGCACACATGACAGACCTGGGGAAGGTGAGGTCCTTGCAGTGCAGTTGTTCCTCTATGTACATAATCTCGGAGGTGTCTGTTGAGCGCGTTACTGCCCTGCATTGCCCACTCCTTTTGTTGTGCTTAGAACTAGGCTTCTGCTTCTCACACCTTTAGGTAGGAACTGGTCTGCTCAGTGCTCTGCAAATTGCCATCTGCTGTTGTGGCACAACTACTAGTCTGTGATTCCAGGATACTAATGAAATAGTGAAGAGATAACACAAGCTCAGAGGAGAGGACTGCTTCAGGCTGGATGCACCCACAACCCTTTGGGAGGGCAGCAGTTTGCTGACTTTTCAAAACTCAGGTAACCCCAGAGAAAAAAAACAAAACCAAATAAACAAACAAACAAAACCCCACCCAAAAAATCCAGCCCCACAAACAAAAGAACCCAAGGAGAACAACAAAAACCAACCAACCAAACCAAACCAAACAACCCACCCAAAACAAAACAGCAAACAACAACGTCAAAAAAAGCTTTATAAATCAGACCCTGATGTGGAAATCCAAAATCCGCCGTGACTGTGGAAATCGCTGTGCAAAGAGTATATATTTAGGATGCTTCAGAGCAAAACGCGTGGGCACGGGGAACTGAGTGTTTTAAAAAGTCCTGACACTAGATGGTGCGGTGAGTTAGAGCAATCCCCTCTTTGGCGGAGACCCTGTTTTGGAGCACATTGCAGGCCGGCCCTGGGGTTTGGCAGGACCGCGCACGTTAGTCGGCCTCTGCTAGAGAGGCGCCAGGGTCTGAAGGAGCCGCGTGGTTTTGGGTCGGGATGCGGAGACCACCAGCATCAGCTGTTTGCAGCTCTGCCGACCCGCTCCGAACCCAGTTTTGCTCCTCCTTCACTTGCTTTCGTTAACAGCATCACTTCCTAGAAATCACAGACAAAAGCAAAGCTAATTACCTAAATTAATCATCCCCCAAGAGGACAGGAGCTAACCTCTAGTGACAAAGAAGCTACTGGATTGAGTCTGGTTCTGCTGCCAGGACTGTTTCCCCGCAGCCCCCAAGCACGAGTCCAGCTTGTACCAAGACTGGCAGCACCGGCCTTGGGCCCAGAAGCCGGCATGTGTGCGTGTTCTGTGCTGTACCGGGGCACCGGTGCTTCATCTGGCAAGTGCTGAGGTGCCGTGGGGAGCCGTGGGCGCCTGCCGCGCTCACTCATTTGCTGAGCAGCAAATGGGATTCGGTGCTTTGAGGATGGCTTGGCACCTCACAGCCAGGAGGCTTTAATGTGGTTTCTTGGGTGTAACTGAAAGCAGCTTTTGGCCCAGGGGAATGAATATTTTTGCCTTTGTATATGACTTTATTTTTGTAATCGTGCTGTTAAATTTATCTTCTGGAGAGAGTTAATTAACGGAGTTGCTTCTTCAGAAGCCATTGAGGATGGCTGTTCAAGGCGTGATTTCTTTCCTCTTCTGAATAGATGATTTTCTTTTCATCAGCACACATGCCAGCAGAATACTGAGGGTCAGAATGACTTCTGGGAGGATTTCCTTCATGACGCTGTGCATTAGGCACATGAGATCCTACTGACCTGTGCTGAACTCTGTGGTATTGAGCCACTTCAGCATTTTTGGTCACTTGCCCTCTACCCCAAGAAATTCTGAGTGCAATTTAAACCTGCCCTGGTGTTTGATACTTACCTACTTACTAGACCCTTCTTTAAGCTATAGGCATTAGTCGTCAAAAATGGGACACCGCAAGAGGGCAAAAGGTGTCTCAAGTTAAGGCATTGCTTTGTAACTCACGCAGAACTGGAAAGGAAGAAAACATGATTCATTATAATAACCGAGTAAGGTTTTCAGAGCAATCCATCATAACTGTTGTTTCTTAAATGTCTCTTTCTGTGGTCCTCGCAATGTAAACTGGAGCTCAGCTTCCCAGAAGAATAAAGTTTCTTTTAGCATGTTGAAAGAGGGATTTCAAAGCTAAAGCTTTGAAAAATAGGCATTGAACTTACACAGAAACATAGTAGGCTTAGGAAGGGAAAGAGATACGAGATAATGATCACAATAAAATGGCTACAAGCATGATTTCACCATCAGGAATGCTGCAGCAATAATCGAGATTTTTTTTTAAACATTCATCAGTAGGGAAAAAGCCTAAACCATTAGCTCAGGTATATTTTTTTATGAGAAAGCAAGGCAAGTTCATTTGGCTATGACTCTTGAATTCAGTTTTGAGGTCAACAGGGACCAGTTGTTCATCTTGCCTGACCTCCTTTATCAGCAGAAGCCATGGGGTTTCATCCAGCTACTCCTGTGGTGAACATGACACTAGGGGAACAGGTTCGTAATTTTTCATTAATATCCAGGCAGAACTACAAGAATTCTGAGACTTTCATCAGTTTTAGCACAAACATGTGTTTCTGCCAAACATTCAGCCACTACTGTGCTTGTTGCTCTTTAGTTCCTTTATTTGTTTACTGTCCATAACAAATATTATGTTCTCCTCTGTATAAGTGCCCACCCATCAGTCAGGGAATAGGACACAATCCCACATCCCCGAGGTGACTCACACACCTCGTGGATACTGAGTCACCAGTAAGATGAGGTGAATATGTGGCATCCAAAGTGGAGGCTGGAACACTTTCAGCCAAAACATTCAGAGAATACTGGTACACGCTAAAGATTTCACAAGAGGGGAAGAGGAGCAGCTTTGAATGATTATTTACAACCCAAAGGTCTAAACTAAATGCTTCTGGCTGATAGCCTCACTACAGACCATTCATTTTGTGTGACCCCAAAACCAGAGAGAACTATAGAAAATTCAGCTGAACTTCATCTAGCTCCAGTCCACAACCCCTCCTCAGAAGTCCCCACTCCAAGTTTGAGAACTATTTGGCTAAACTATTATTTGCTTAGAATCGTGAGCACTAGCAATACAGTGGTATGCTGTCAGACACAATGTATCACCCAAAACTCCATTTCTGTACTGAAAATGAGGCTCTGATGTCCCTGCCATTCCCAGGAGATGCTGAAATCCATGGCATCGCTCCCCCCTCCCCTAGGTGAAGAGGCTACTGAGCTGTGATGGCCTTGCTCTTTCAGAGTTTCTACTCGTGTCCAGGCTGAGGAGGAACAAGGATGACCTTCAGTAGCCCTCAGGCAAATTCACCCCCTTCCTGGGCATGGAGCAGATGAAAGCTGTGTGTGCATGATCACCATGGTGCCAAGCAAAGCCAGCTACTCACCCGGATCTCAGCATGTGTGCTTGGAGGTAATGTCGTGTTGAGACAGCCACTGGGCCCCCAGAAGCATGAAGCACAGGCAAAGCTGTCTTGCAGTAGCGCGGCACAAAGGCACCCCGTGGGGGCTTTTGAAACTTTGTTCTTGAGTGAGCTGCCTGACGCTATACTGGAAACACACTGAAATTGTAGGAACTGAGTCACCAGTCGTAGCACATGCATTTGCGTTGGATGCTTTTATAGGTTAAAAGTAAATCTTCAAGAAGCTGCTTTTTCCCTGTCTCCCTCCCCCTGCCTCCATATGAAGGTGATTTGGGGTGATTGTTTTGTTAGGAGTTGGATGCATGATGTTTTGTTGTTGCTTGAAGTTTATGTGTTAAACAGTGTTCCAGGGCTGTAACCGATTGTGTCCAGGTTAATAGACGAACCTTTGTCAAGGACATTGTGCAAACACATTTCCACAAGACATTATTGTCTGGACACATGAGCAAATATTTGTCTAAAAAGTGTAATTGACTATTGTTCAAGAACTGCCACCTGCCCCTTGGTTTTTTGGCACTCTCAGAGAAGGGACTACGCTTTATAGCATTGCCTTCAGCCAAGATTTCCATGGGAGCCAACACTTGACCAGCAATTAAGTAAACATTCAGCTTGCTGCTGTTCCCACCAACCGCCCCCCCTAGCCCCCCAAGCTCCATAGCCCTTCTATAATAGAGGAAATTTATGAAGAAAAGGAGAAAAAGCAACCAGCTTTGCTTCAGCAATAATGCCACAGGGAAATGATATACACGGGGAACAGCAATCTAACATGAAGGACATGCTGGAGTAGCCATGGACGAGACCAAGCAGCAACACAAAGGACAAGCTCATCTGTGTTGTCAAGCTCATTGTGTCAGCTGAAGCTGTGAGAAGTGATGACAGTCACGATCTCAGGGGATGGATGGACAAAAGAAGATTGTGCAGCTGTCCTGTGATATGTGGTGCGTGACATGCCAGGCGGTTTGAGCTCTGCAACCTCCTTTTGCATCTCCAGTAAAGCTGCGTCAAACTGTAAATAAATTACTTCAGAGATAAATACCCACCCACCTGCCTTAATCTTAAAGATATATTTATACAGAGATATATTTTGGAAAGATACACAATCTTGAAGTTAAATAATTTGTTGGTTAACTATTGTCTTCTCGGCCCTTTCTGGTTGAAGTAGTTCAATTAATTTTATAGGAATTCACCAAAATATTTGGTCGATTCTATTTTTAATTTTTTTTTTGTGATCTAAAACCTTTTGTTAAAAAATGGTTTCATCCCGTTACACTCATGGAAATGTATGATCATCTAAACTGATTTCTTTTCATATTTATATCACCTTTGTTTCAAACTCCCAAAACCAAGGATGTTACTGCCAAGCTAAGATGTGCCACAGGTTTTTTGGAGTTAGTGACAATTGCACTGGATGCATTCCCTTTTGGTTTGCTCTGTATAATAAAACATTTTGTTACCAGTTCGCAGAAATTATTATTTCTTTTGACATCCATCACATTTCCCAGCTGACTGGCCCCTGTGACCCTGGCTGTTGGAATTCTGGCCTCAGAGCTCAGCGGATGAGTTTCTTTGACCCCTCCTTTGTTTCCTCATCTCAGCACACCCCTCCCAACTACCTGCTAAAACGGTCCTGTCTTTTCAGTACTTCACCAGAATCATCCTGGTCTTGACCTTTATCTTTTCACTTGTTCTTGTCTCATTGCAGAAAATACGGCTCATGAAATCCCTGTTCTGCTAAGATCTGACTGAAACACAGAAATACCTTGACTTTACCCCATACACTTCTGAATTGTCACTGCAATCCCCTGCCACCCCCAGCTATCACCAAGCTTTGGAGACATTGTCCATGCATGGTATAATGTACACAATTTTCATTGTTTTGTGTGGTGGGGTTCTGGTGGAGAAGGGGGTGCAAACACCAGCCGGCTCAAGGCTGGAGTTGCTGCTGACCAAGCCCAAGCCCATCAGCAACAGTCACAGTGCCTCTGGGAATCACACTGAGAAGAAAAAAAAAATGTAAGCAGCCACTTTTTGCCACCAGAGAAGGGAGTGAGAAGATGTAAGAAGCTGTGCAGGCACCAAGGCCAGGGAAGGGTGCAGGGGAGGTACCCTAGATGCTGGAGAGAAAGATGCCCCTGCACCCTGTGGAGAAAGCCATAGTGGAGCGGGTGTCTCCCCGCAGTCCATGGAAAAGGCTGAGACTCCACCTGCAGCCCATGGAGAGGCCCCACCCTGGAGCAGGTGGAGACATGCAGAAGACACTGTGACCCACATTGGAGCAAGCCCCTGCCAGCACTTGTAGCCCGTGGAGAGAGGAAGAGACACTAAGATGAATGAGAGGGAGAGACCCACGCTGGGGCAGGTTTGCTGGAGGGGGTCTTGTGATTCCATGGAGGACCAGGCTGGAGCAGTCTGGGCGTGAGAGACTGAGAGACATTCTATGATTTATGACTGCACTCCATAGCAGTGACCCACACCAGGGCAGCTGGTGAAGAGCTGAAGCCCCTTGGGAAATGGCTCATGTTGCAGAAGTTTGTGGGACCCCACAGTGCACTAGGGGGAGGGTGTGAGGAATGCCCCCCCACCAGCTAAGAAGGAAAACTACTCGTGAGGAACTGACCAAAATCCCCATTCCCCCAGTCCCTGCCATTCCCCATGCCACAATGTCATAGAATCATAGAATGGCATGGGTTGGAAGGGACCCTAAGTATCATAGAGCTCCAAACCCCTGCCACAGGCAGGGCCACCAACCTCAGGCCTACACAAGGTTGCCCAGGGCATCATCCAACCTGGCCTTGAACACTTCCAGGGACAGGGCATCAACTACTTCTCTGGGCAGCCTGTTCCGGCACCTCACCACTCTTTCTGTAAAAAACTTCCCCTAATATCTAATCTAAACCTTCCTTCCTTTAGTTTTAATCCATTCCCCCTTGTCCTGCCTTTGTCTATCCTTTTAAAAAGTTGAATCCCCTCCTGCTTATAATCTCCCTTCAAGTACTGGAAGGCTGCAATGAGGTCCCCCCGCAGCCTTCTCTTCTCCAGGCTGAACAAGCCCAGCTCCCTCAGCCTCTCTTTGAAGGGCAGGTGCTCCAGCCCTCTAATCATCTTTGTGGCCCTCCTCTGAACCCTCTCCAACAGTTCTACATCTTTCTTGTATTGGGGGCCCCAGATCTGGACACAGTACTCCAGGTGGGAGTCGGGAAAGAAGGGAGCAAAATAATGACTAAAGTGAAGAAGATGGGAGTGGTGGGGGGAGGTGCTTTAAGGTCTGGCGGCACTCTCAGTACCCGAGTCTGGTGTCACTGGGTGCGCAGTACAGTGTAATAAATTAGAGAGTTTCTTTCCTTTATTGTGTTGAGTCTATTTTGCCCATGACGCTGATTGTGGGGTGATCTCTCCCTGTCCTTATCTTGACTCCTGAGCCTCTCAATATGTATTTTCTCACATGTCCAGCTGAAATGGGGAGTGATAGAGCAGGTTTGGTGAGTGTCTGGCCTCCAGACAGGGTCAAATCACCACAGCGATTTGTGGCATCTCTGTGCTTACCATCTCCATCCTTGCTCAGAAAACATAATTGTCAGGCAAAGGACAGCTGTCCCTGTTTGAGGATGGCAAGAGTTGAGGAGATGATACCTGTGTTTGCATGGTAGGAGACATATACTGACCTGAAGCCCTTAACTACTGTCATCTTTTCCCTTTGATCTGTCACTGTACTTGTGTTATGGTAACCATTGATACTGTTGACAAGAAGAGTAAAATAATGTTACCAAAACTTCCCCAAAATAACCTCCTCCCCATCGCTCGAGAAGCCCTTTTTCAACACCAGCTGTCAACTACCCACAGCAGGAAATGCTTCCTCCAGTGTGTTTTCCTCCTGAGGGACCGTTTGCTCTGAAACATGCCATTGTGCAGAGCATGGATTCAATACACAAAAGGCTAAAAACTGCACAGCATCCTGTCCTTGCTATTCATAAAGTGGAGTCCTTTGCTCGCTCTGCAACACAGTGAGGGGCCAAAAAGAAAAGTGCAGGTGCCTAACCCAGTAACACTGTTCATATAGCAGAGGCACATCCCTGAAGGCTGAACCCTATACAAAAGGTGAGCACGCTGAAAACAGAGCACTGGTTGGAGAGCTGACATACCTGTCACTGCCTGAAAAGAGAGGGAAGAGAGATGCCGAACTATTTCCTTGCACAAGGATTGCACAGTCTGCTAAGCTAAAGGGAAGAGAGGTACCAATGAGTTTCTTCTACCAGATTGCCACCATCAACTTGCCTGCTCTTTGAAAAAAATAATCATACTTGTCCTTCCCTGTGCCAGTGGCTTTACTGGTGTTGAGCTGTAGATTTGGTACAGCAAAGGCCTTGGCAATGTTTCTGCTGTGTGACCCTTTTGAAGAAGGGAGCAGAGGTGGGTGAGGGTGTCCTGCAACAAATTGCCATTGAGCTGTCAAATGTGAGAATGAGGTAAATGCCAAGAAATATCATCCTGCTGCTTGCATTTAGTGACTGATGGGGTTGCCCATACCATGCTGTGTCCTCTCTTGTGCCAAGGTAAATCCAACAATGTCTTTCCTGCCAGCTCAGAAGCCAGGGGAGGCTTGTGCAAAGGTTTCACTGGTGAAAGAGGAAATAATTTCTTGGTGCATGCCAAGGTTATAATTGTGGGGTATTTGCGCAACTGGGAAAAACCTAGACTTTTCTTATGTCTCATGAGGAAATTGAGAAGCTCGGTCGCCAAATATCTGTTGGGAGAATCAAGAGGAAGCAGAGGTGTTTATTCGTCGAAGGAAATGGGAGGGCTCAGCAGTTGTGGTAGTGACATTATCTGAGCGTGGGGCATGCACAGGGCCATGCTGGGACTCTCATCCTGTTGCCTTGGTGGAGCAGGAAGCTATCATCCTGGAGCCCTATGTTCTGCTGGTGCCCATGCTACACTGAACCTCGGGGGGGTTGGGGGTCACAAGCCCCATGGGATTTTTTATTTTGACCTCTGCTTCAAAGACCATGTGTCTTTCTCTGAATGTGTACATGTGTGTATGTGTATGTGTGAGACTTGCTTCTAACCCATGCCCTCCACAGCCCTCTTTAGCTTTTCCTGTTGACTGAAGGTTTGATTGCTCTTTGGAGGAAAAAAAACCCACCAGAAATGGCGCTCTCTGCATCTCACCCATCCTCTAGTTCAGCTTAATGGAATTTGCTCTGTGAATTTAGTGAACAGTGAACCCATAGTTTGGGGTTTTTTTAATTATACTTTTTTAATCTTTCCCAGGAGCTGTACATGATTCCAGGAGTATATTAAATCATATGGTTAGTATATGGTGCATGTGGTTTGATTTTCCTTTCCCAGAGGAAAAATTACTTGTGCAATGTTGTCTTTTGATTTAGTGCTTTCAGGGGTTTTTGGGATGCTTTTTTTTTTTTAATATTCTTATTCCTCTGCGTGTGTGTGTGTTAGAGTATGACAGAGGCTGGGATAGTTCACAGTTTCTGTGGGCAGATGACTTCATGGTCCAGGACCAGCTTCCAAAGCAACCTTTTCTCTTGAACAGACTAATATTAAGTTTATGGGGGAAGTAATTGGAGGCTGCAAAGTCATTCTCTGACTCAAAGCTTACAGCAGTTTTTCCAAAATTCTGGGCTCAGGCCCCTGGTATGTCTGTGGCAGCCAGTATTACAAAGCAGAGCTGCCACAATTTTCTCTCGCAGTTAGTGTTCCCATGCGCTGATGGCTTTATGGTTTTGCTGTGGTCTACATAAGTAAGGAAGCCAAGGAGTAGAAATGGCCAGGTCAGAAGGAAATGGCAGTTTCTACCACAATAGGAGTTGAACAAAAGTGTTTATTGGTACCATCATGCATTACTTAACACAAATGGTGGACCTGGGAGCTCCCCAAAGCTATGGACTAAGTGAATTTGTTGCCATTCTGCAGATTGAGCCCTAAATGGCTGCAAACTCTTCCAACCCCTGCCCTTGGCCAACCATCACTGCCTTCACTTTCCACTTTGGCATTGGGTCAGAAAGTGAGCTTTTCCCTGGTTATACCTGCCCATCTGGTCTGAAGAACAACAATGCTTATCCATCACGGGGACACCTCAAAGATCTGTTTAATAAAATGTAAATATTAAAGAAAATACAGACAGCAATCTGGCATCTTCATTGGCAAAATGTCAGGGCTCTCTGAAGACAGAAAGAGAGAGGGTGAGTGTATAGGGTATAACTACCCTCCTGTTGAATGGGGAACTAGAATGATGAAGCCGTGGTGATACTAGAGGTCTAGGTCACATCATCAAATTGCTGCAAATGCACTTGTTTTTTGTTGTTTTTTTTTTCCTGGCCCATCCCAGTCTTTGAATCCCATGAAACAACACAGAGGTGATGCCCACAGTGCTCAGCCTGGGATGGTGTGTCCTCAAGGTCCTCAAGGCCTTTCCTGCCAGACCAGCTCAGATGAGCAGCACCAGCTTCTGCACAGGACACAAAGCCCACAAAAGTCTCCTGTGCATTTACACCTCTGATGGGGCTGAACCAGTGCCTGGAGCCATTACCGGGCAGCTCACTCATGAGCTGTGCGCATTGCAGTCAAGGCTCTGGGTGCCCTGGATCAGAGACATTTTTCTTCATGTGTGTATGTGGGATGTGTAAGTGGGCTTATGCCCACTTCTGCAAAGCCTTTCTAGGAGAATCAAAATGGGCTTTTAAAGCATCTGCCCATTTACACTGTAAAAACAGATTGCGCTATCGTAGCTTCTGTCTAAGTTCGGGGAGTATGTCTATAGAGCAGCATGATTTGGCCTTTAAACAGGAGCCCTCTTGGTAAATGGAACAAAGCTGCAAAGACAAAATCTGTTGTAAATAATTTATTTTACTTGATTAACCATGGGAAAGGAGAGAGAAGAGCAGGAAGGAAAGGGTACCTGCAAGATTGGTATCAGCCGAGGAAAAATATCTGAGTAGGGATCAGAGAAAAACTGATTGTCCTTTGTGTGTGATCTGCAGTAACAAAAGGGAGGTAAATGCTTTCCAAAGTAAACAGCAAACCTTCTCCCTTCTTTCAAGACAGAGCTGTGTGACTGGTGGTGGCAGCAGCTCATGACTGGAGTGGTGGGGAGAGGGGCAGCAGGCAAAGCCAGTGCTTTCACCAAGGCCCAGCCATACCTACTGTGTTGACAGGGAGCAGCAGAGCCCCTGGAGCTGCCATGGCAGGGGTAGGTTCATGCCAGGGCTCAGGGTGTCAGGGAGCACGCTTGAGCCCATGAGATACACCCAGAAGAAGAATATTTTTCAGTAAAGCCCCGTTCCTGCCGGAGTTAGCAAGCGAACAACTTATCTGCCCCAGAGATATCCACATGCTCTATGAAACTCTGGCCCACACCCTGACTCCCAGCACAGGGAGTGCTGGGGGAGGCATCCTCCAAGTCCCCTCAAGTTTCCTCCAGTTCCCCAGGTCCCCAGGCACGCCCAGCTGCAGTTGGAGGTAAATTCTGCATTGCCCACATCACTCCAGCCCACTCAGCTTGCTTAGGTCTGACTTTGGCCCCACTGGGGCAGTGACGGTGCTCTTCAGTAGCAGGCACGACCCACAGGGCTGATGGTTTTTACTTAAATGAAATCCACTTCAGAGAAATTAAAAAAGAGAAAGCCTGATTCTGAGGTTTGACCTTCCCTGCTTCTGGGGAAGACAATCCCATCCTCTTCCTGTGCAAAAAGCAAACCTGTGGCTTGTTCGTGCTTATTCATCCTCTTGCCTCCCACCAGAAAGGGTCTCTAGTTCTGTAATCTCTTTTTGACCCCAAGTTCCACTGATACATAATTTTCAGAGCACTGGGATGAGACCTCTGAATCCAACAGCACCACTTAACATCTTTTGATATAACCTTA
The DNA here is from genome assembly GCA_022605575.1 of Laterallus jamaicensis coturniculus. Classification (NCBI taxonomy): domain Eukaryota; kingdom Metazoa; phylum Chordata; class Aves; order Gruiformes; family Rallidae; genus Laterallus; species Laterallus jamaicensis. The sequence continues at coordinate 4,533,528 of JAKCOX010000009.1, forward strand.
AATCACCTTACCCAGAAAACTGGTAGGTTACTTCCCCTACAGATGTTTTCCACAGACTCCTTTGAATTAAAATATACAATACCTATTCCTGGACCCTGATACAGTTTATATGCATAAAGCCATTAAGTTTATTACCTAACAATATAGAGTTGGAAGTCATACAATTTATTTACAATAGACAGTTTTCCAGGTATGTGGAACGTAATTCAGCACCCCCAGCCTGTGCACCGATAAAGTTGGACAGATTCCTTAAAATACAGGAAGTTTACCAGCAAACCAAAACTTTTTAATCAAAGCAGTACTCCTGCCAGCTCTGAGATGTTTCTCCGTAGTGTGTTGACTTTCAAGAACAGTGTACTTTGTTCCTTTGTTCCCATCATGCTATGGTAAGCGAAGCTGCTCATGTTTTTCTTTCCTCTTGGACCAAAACAAGCAGCTGGCCATTGAGCCCTGGGGAAGATGGACCTGACCCAGCACTTCAGCACCGGTGGTGCCTCCCTGTGCTGTGTGTCAGGACAAGTCCTCAAGTCCCCCTCAGGTCACAGCTCACCTGCGAGGCTCTGTGCTGCAGAAACATGCCCTTCGGTGCCCGGGGACACCAGAGCAGGGCTTCCCCCTTGCCCAAACAGGGATCCTGAACGCCTGGGGTGCCTCCCCTGCAGAGGCAGAGGCAGAGGCAGCTGCAGGGGGGGCAGCGCAGAGCCCGATGACAGCTCATCTGGTGGTGGGTCGCCTCAGGTTGCTGCCTGTTACTGCTCTCATTTCTTTGGCTTCTGGTTGAAAGGAAGGCTTTGCACATAAGGCAGCTTCAGGGAAATCAGTGTCTAGGTTCAGTTTTGAGCTCTGCCACAGACTTCCTGAGCTAGCGTGGGAAAGCCACTCCATCTTGTCATGCTGCACAGTGTCTGTCTGTGAAGGGGGGAGGAAGAGATAATCTCTCATTTCTTCCTCCCTTTGTTCATCTTGCCCTTTAAGACTGCAGCTTCTGAGGTTAATGGCTGTTGCTTGTAGCGTGTACGCGTATCCCAAGTTTGACCAGGACCCATAGGTGTTACTTGAATATAGGCAATAAATAGTAATAAAAGTAGCCATGGAATTGCTGTCACCTGATACAAACTAGTAAAATGTAAATACTAAGTAGAATGAATGGCATGCAGCTGAGCTTCCATGGCAGTGCTAGTTCTTTCTGTTACATGGAGCTCCTACAGCAGGTCTTGTAACGGCACAAGAAGTCTTCCAATATTTGTTTTTCTGAAAACTTCATGTCCTAGAGTTAGGTTGTTACAGTCACATCTCAGCTTCCCCTGAAAAACAAGTTTGTTTACTTATAATGGTCCAGTGAAAAGCTTAAAATATTAATCCTGGAGGAAGAGTGAGGTGGAGAGTGGGGGGAGAAGGAGAGAAAGAAGGAGAGGAGAAGAGGAGAGACAGAAAGAACGAAAGAAGGAGAGAGAGAAAAAAAAGGAGCAAAAGAAAAGAAAACATATTTTCTTGGGTTTTAAGGTCTCATGATGTTTATGCCAGTCTAAAGGTCTCTAGTGGCCTGATTCGTGGTTTCTGAATGGATATCTTTGGCAACACAGGAATCTCATTTAAGATTTTAAACAATTATATTCTCAGAGTCTCCAAATAAAAAAAGCTTGTGCTTTAACAGCAGTGGAAAAGTGAAAGGTTTGGCTTCTTTCCCTTTTGGATCAGCAATGGAATGAATGGAAAACTGGTGCTTTGTGCTGCACTGATAAAAGAGCAAACAGATTTGTTTCTAGCAGTGCTGGAGCACATCAGCTAGGAGGACCTGATGCATATTTCATCTGACTCGGCTGGTCTGTGTACAGGTTGTGTTATTCCTGCCAAAAAGTGTGTTTCTTCCATAAGCTAAGAGAGGTGCCACCCTCAGTAGTTTTGAAGATCCCAACTCTTTTTAGGTGTGTTGTCCGATGTAGTGTCGTAGGATGCAGGGAAGGGAGTCTCCCAGAAATGAATAAAAATCTCTGATGACATACATCCTCTATTAAGCCCTGCCACTGCAGAATCAAGTCCAAATAGTAAGCAGCAATGCATATTTACAGTAGAAATCTGCCAGCTGGCACAAGTCCCTTAGCCCAATCCTCATGCCCTGGACAGCACAGCAAGCATGCTCACCTCCTGAAGCCATAGCAATGGAAGTGCACTCCTTCTCAGATAGATTAGGAGAAAGCCTGGTCCAAAGCACAGTCTAGGTATCACATGGTGGCTAGAAGTCACAATATCTTTCAAATAGTCAGGCCTTCGATTCCCATAAGCAAGCCTGCTTCAGTGGATACTGTTCATCATAAGAATTAGAAAATCATAAGGCTCACATAGTCTGGTTTTAGGGTTTGACTTCAAGGTTTTTTGATCATAACATGGAAATCACACCATGCTGAGGGGGTACTCTGTGTCCTGCTCTGCTTCATGCATTCCCCAAATCCAAGACTAGCAGCTGTTTTGGTAAGAGTCCTCACCAGATGAACCCATGAGTTTTCCACTCCTCAATTATGAATATGAACTCTAGTCCTGTGTCAGCTTCGAGCCACAAACCAAATCTAAACTTAATCTGGATGCAGACCCAGCCCCTTCCCCTGTTCAAAACACGCAGGAATTCCAAAGGCAAATTTCAGAATTTTCCATGGTTTCTGATAGTCTCTGTGGAGCAGCATGTGGGCAAAGCAAGCACGTAACATGGCTGCTGAGGGCCAGATGAGTGGAAGCAGTTGTTTGCTTTGTGGGTAATACCTTGGAAGTCAATGAGGCTGCTCTCTAGGGAAAACATGGGAAATCAATGGCAGAATCTGGCTCTGTGTCTATCATGACAAGGTTCAGCGAATGTGCAAGGGGCAGAGATGGGAGGGAGCACTAGGGGGGCTGCTGCTAGCCCACTGCACACCTCTTTTCTCGAGGTTTGAAACCTTGGGGAGGAAAAAAGAAAGGGAGTGTTCGCAATTTCTGTCTGAGATTCCCATCCTTTGGATTGTCCGCCTCCAGGAGAATTTGCTCTCTGAACATCCACCAAGGTGGAGCAAACTATTCAAAGAGAGTAACGACTCTGTCCCGTTCAGAAGGCTTGCACAAAAGGCTTACCCAATTCCCCCCCTATGTGAGCCCTACTATGTGGGCTGAGTAAGTGGTTGGGTGGGCACAGGGGCTGCCTCACTGCCCAGGAATGCCAGTTACCCCATGAATTCTCAGCTGTTTGCAAGCTCAATACCACTTAGAGTGGGTTTTTTCCCCAAACATATTTTGCAAAACCATCAAACTTCAGACATACAAGTGTGTACAAAACCCAGTGGTGGAGTTGGTTTGGGAAGCACTGGATGAGTTTGCCTAGCAACTGTTTCAGACACATATTCCAGTTAGACAGCATAAATGTTTGAATTCCTTGGCTGCTTTCTGAAGTCCCAGGTCTTTACCTTGGCTTCAGATCTGGATCAGACCAGAACTGCTTGGGAGTGATTTTCCTTTATCAGCTACTTTACAGATAATTTACTAGCAGTCCAAGCTGCATATTTACTTTGAAGAGCAGAAACTTCAACTTTCAGATAAGATTACTCTCCTATGGGTAAATATTGGGCAAAACACAAGGAAGGGATGAAAACTGCATACAAAATGAAAAGGAAATGGCTGATCAGGCCATTAGATAGTTAGTTCAGGTTGAAGTACCTTCAGAATCTGTCAGAAAGGAGATTAGAGGGGAAAACAGTTCATGGCTTTGTAGGACCAAGTGCAAGGCTCTACACTGACTTGTGATCCTTGCAAAGAATGCACCTGGCAAGCTCATTAGACTTAGGCACTTGAAGTTAATTCACGAAGTCTGAAGAGCTATACTGGAATACTATTCAGCCAAATGTGGCTGTCTGCTGAAGTGTCAAAGGTTTGTTGCATGCTAGCCCAAAGTCTTGAACAGAAAAATTAAATCCCTGCCTAAAAGCCTTTACTCTGTGACAGGGATGCTGCACTGCGGGGAAGCAGGTACTGTGCTTGCCCACCATTCCCATGAAGGAACTTTTGGAGGAGCGAACATTTGTGCAAGCTCTTTTGGAGTGAACACCATGGGTAGCATGCCAGGGTGGGGAACCTGAAAGAGGGAGAGAGAGACAAAACGATGACGAGCTGCATCAGCTGCAAACCTGGGCGCCGCATTTCCATGTGGTGCTTGGCTACCCTGGTGACAGACACGTTATAAATACCTCAAGACAGACCCATTTTGGAGGGGTGCCTGCAGCTGTGGGGAAGCTGCAGATTAGAAATTCCAACCCACTCATCACAGGCACGAAAAATATTTCCCAATGCGGCTTTGTGCTCGGGGGGCTTTTCTTAAGCAGATGAGACTTCACTAGTCTCATCAAGCTGCTGTTAGAAAGACTTGTGAGAGCTGCATTCAGCCTGAAAACTGATTACTGCTGTTGTCAAGACAGCGTGATGTAATGCTTGCCCTTGGAGCAAAATACTAAGTTTAGGGGAGAGCTGACTGTGGTTGAAGGGGCAAAGGCTGGCTGTTAAATGCCATCACTGGGTTTGAAATGGAGGGGCCAGTAGCAGGAGCTCCCATGTGCACCTGGCCACTAGGTCACATAGGCCAAAACGTACTTGTAGGATTTATGTCACCCACATGACATCAGCCAGCAGATTACTGCAGGTGGGATTATGTCACTACTCCTATCCCAACCTATATTTGGGGAGACTAAGCATCCACCTTCAGTAGAGTATGGTTTATATTACATGTGATATTTGTTACAGTGTCTGAACCATCCCACCCATTTGTTCCTGTGCTTTCTACTGCTGAAGAAGTTACTGTTACACAAAACCTATCTCAAGGTAGGTTTTCCACGTAGATGCCCACCTCATGGGTGACAGAAATGTGGACAGCACGGTTCACTCCATAGGTGAAATGTGAGACAGTTCTTATCCTCAATTATGAACTGCCCAGATCCAAAACTTTTCCAGTGTTAGACTGATATTCCTGCAAATGCAATTGTGAAGACTCTTAATTGGCTGAAAGCATTTTCATTTTTGCAAGACAAGCATTTATCATTGTGACATTCCAGCAAGCTTGGTTCCAGGCAGCATAGTGCCCAGGACATAATCAAGGCCTCGCTCCTGCGCAAACAACGGGAAGCAGAGGAAATGATACAAAGCCACACTGGAGAGTGCACCTTCCCCTTCATGAAGACTTGAATGAGAAATTGCCAGGCTGAATCATTTCTTTCTGATAAATGACTCGGTATTAATTAAACCTAATCACTCTAGCATAGCTCCTTATACAGCTGTTGAATTGTTACCAGATTACTGATGATCATGTTTACGAAAAGTAATTGGGCTACTTTTTTCTTGGCGTTGTCAGAGATTTCCACCCATCTTGTTCCTTCCTCCACCACAGACCCCTTAGATGTGCCAAATGCCAGATTAACTGTTTATGGGGCTGCTGTCTGCCTGAAGGGGAAGAAACCTCCAAACTGAAGAAGGAGGCAGGTGCAATAAGCATTTTTAATAGGGTTTTTCCTCCTCATTGATGATTGGTGGTGTTTCTAAGGACAGACAAAAAACCAAGAATGAAATGGTGCAATGTTCCTTTGCTTCCTCATAAATCCCATTCTACCACAAAATTCCTCATGCTCAGATTGATTTTAACTTGAGGCTTGTAAGTGCTCTCAGGGTGCCTGATTACATTCACTGCCTCCCCTTGCCAATGTGTAATGTGTATTTCTTTCATGTATGTTTTATGTCTACATAAAAATCTGTACCCCACTTGACATCTGTTATCTGGATTAAGGCTATTCATTCAGCTGGCCAAAAAGGGATGGAAATCTGTCTGGTGTTTCATTTGCCACAATCCACAGATGATGGTCATTTGTCAGGTTGCTAATATGAGCAAATCCAACGAAACAAGGAATCAGCCTACAGACTTAAATAAAAAAACAGAAAGGGTAAGAAATACCAGTTCCTTTTCCATAATACTCTCATAATTATTATTTTTGTCTGTGTGGTCTTGCGATCATGAATGTCACCATTACAGTCCACGTGACTTTCTTGCATGAATAACCTAGCCAGGGATTTATCACCACGACCTTCTAGTAAAGAGAAGACAAAATGCAGTGCTTTTAGGGTCTCCTCTGAATTCAAATGCCTGAACTCAAAATAGCCAGTACTGAGCCAGCTCAGAATTACCGGTACATTTACTCTAGTAATGTCCAGAGTTATTTCCGCTCTGTTCTTTTACAAGTCATGTGATTTCATTTCGCCTCTATCAACACTCTAGTAAATGAAAACCAGACTCATAATCATACAATCAATTTCATTACATTGCCACTGTGTGAAAAGGAAGGCTTCAAAGATTAAGCAGCATTTTAGATAAGGAGAGTGAGCAAGCCGTGACTGCTTCAACAACAACAACAACAACAAAAAGGGAACATTTAAATAAATGGTTGTGGAAAAGAACTATTTCATATAGTCAGAATGTAATTGGGTACATAACATGGCCAATATGCTGATGGCCATGAAAATTTAATTACCTTCCGAACCACTGAATGAATTATGCAGTCTCTGATCACTGCAGAAAAAAGTTTCTAGGCCAGATTCACTGTTGGCACAAGCAAGTAGAGTTACACTGGCTTGCACGGAGTTGTCATCATTTGTTCCAGCAGTGAGCTTGGCTCGCCTGCCCTGCAGTGTGAATCCAGAGTCCTTTGAAGTCAATGGAAAGGGCCCTTGACTTCAAGCGACTTTGGATCATATCTGGTGTATGCTGTGTCTTGCCAGCAACTGAATTAGTTATACTGCAGATCACCATGTACATATATATGCTGTGTCGTGACACGTACTGACCCAACAGTGGGACTGGAAATGTATCACTAATAGCAAACACTCTTTTTCTGTAACCCAAACCCACATTTGGAGGTGGTCTTTTCACATTTAGAATACTTCCACTTAGTGCACAGCCCCTCAGTTTGCTTGCAATTTAATTCCTTTTAGCATGTTATTCCATCACCCCCTCAAATCATTCTGTAACTGCCTGAAAAATGAAGCTATTTTAGATGAAGCTTCATTAGAAAAGATGTGGTTATAAGCTAACATATTCTTGCCCTGCACCAGCTGTCTGTTCTTTAAACCTAGCTGTGAACATAATTTTCCTAAGAAAGCTTTCCAGCAGACGTTTGGTAGGAGAAGGCTGATGGAGAGCCAGATCATGCATTTAAGTTGCAGAGTTTGCCCTAGTCTGACCTGAGTAGAGAAGAGCAGTGACTCCAGTCATCACGTAACTAAAGAAATGCAGAGAAAATCTAATGAAACACAAAGCTCTTCATAGGCTCTGAAGACTTGGTGGGATGCCTCAAATGGCATCTCTGCACAGGTTCAGGATGCATCAGCTATGTGGCTTTCAGTCAGACCCATGTCCTGTCCATCTTGAGCCTGGAGATCAAGCCATGGGTCCCAGCAGTGGCAGCCTATCTTTCCTATTGACAGGCTGAGGGAGTAAATGGATTTTTACTTGTCCATCTCAGCACAACAAATGTTTGTGAGAGGAGGAGAAGGAGGGAGGGAGACTGAGCAGACATATAGAAAAATAACTGGAGACTCTGTCCTAATAGGCAGAAACAGCAGCATGGGTTGACCAAGACAACTGAGAAGAACATAACTTATGCCAGTAACAGTAGTGTTTATCTCAATGGACAAATTTCAGTATGAATCTGAGCTATCTCTTGGATGATAGAAGAATGAGATAGAAAATTTGATACATACCACTTCTCAGGTAGCATCAAATGTATTAAAAATATTTTACATGCCTAATGTGACCTACTTGTACCCCCACTGTACTAAAGCTTAGGTCTCCAGCTTTGTCACCTGGTATTGACACCTCTGGGTTTTACCTGCTGGGCTGCCCTTGCTGTTTTGCTGTTCTGTGCCACAGCTTCACTGCTGTGGAGGGCAATGACAGCAGATCATGTCTGCTTTAACAAAGCACAAAAGAACCACCTGCTCTAAAGAGGAGCAAAAGAAAAATAAGCAGTTACCATTACTCAGCAGCCATATCCAGGCAGGAGATGGATACTTCATAGCGGGATGGTGATATCAGATTGAAGGTTTAAAATAGACACTTTCAGAATATGAAAGTCCACAGTCAAACTTGTGAAATACCAGTTCAATCAATGACCATAGATTAGCAATGAAGTCTAAGTTCAAATTCCAGCTAAAAGCCACATTTTTGGTTGTAAAATAGAATGTTTAAACAAACCTGTATCTGACACCAGCTGATCATCAGAAACCAGAATTAGAGCTGGCTACAGTTCTTCTGGGTTAGCACAAAACTACTGGAAGTTTAAACCTTTTTCATGTTTTGTCACAATCTCGATAATGGGCTTATTATGGGGGTTGTAAAATTTCATTACAGCACATTCATGTCTTGAACAAAATGAGGCTCATTTTTCCAGTGGAAATAGCCTGGTCTTGATGATGATTTACTCTGAGCCAGAGAAAAGGTTCAGCTGGCTTCTTGGATCAGCTTTACGGCCTCTTTGCAACGCCAGGCTGCAGTAGAAAGGGAAACGGTGGAGCCAAGAATTTTGCCTCTGTATTTCAGTGACATTAACACCCAGAAAGAATTACTGGGAAGGACCACTTCCATGAGCAAAACTGGAGCCATTCCTCACAGTCTGGGGCTTGTCTGCACATGAGAATAAATGCATCTGGAATAAGAGGAGCTGTAAATTTAAAGTGAGAGAGTGGTAAAATGGAGCAAGGCATGTGGCAATACAATTATTTCTTTTTTTAATTCTGGTAGAATCGGTCATGAAAGTCAGGGAAGTTGATGCAGGGAAAGACACCTGCATTCCAGTCTCCCAACGTCCACGTGTACTATCACTCCAGACTGAGTTACTTGGAGTTGTTCAGTGATTGTGGTAGAATAACCCACATGTGCACACAAGCTCTCATTTTTCTGTAGAACTGGGAAATGGCAGAAGTCTATCGGGGAACACATTCAGCTTGCTGATTTCCTCTCAGAATGAAAGATTTGCTCAGGTCTGTGAGTTTAGTACAAGTAAAGTGGCCAGGGTAAAGCAATCAGCTTTTCATTAATAGATATTTCACAGATGAGTAACATTTTTCAACATATCAGCTGGAAGATTCAATCATTTCTGCTTTCCAAAACATAAGCTTTGAGTGTCTGTTCTGGTTTTCAAGCACTTTGGTTGAAGGATAAAAGATCTGCTATCATATTCATGCAGATATAAGTAAAAAAATGGTTTTATTTTCTAGGAAAAAAACCCCAAACTCCACCAAAAAACAGCAGCCCAACTTGTCTTATACTTAGTTGCAACTAAGAGGAAAGCAAGTCTCAGTTCCAAAGCGCTACACACTTAGAGAAGGTATTTATCTGTTCCTTCTTCTCTTACCTGTCTTTTGGAAAGATTTTTCCCTATTTTTTGCCAGCCATAAACTGTCCTAATATGCACCCAAGCCAGCAGCTCTTAGAAATACTTTATGTTCATACAGAACTTGTAGGGTTGCTATTTGTTATTCATTGCTATTTCAGGGCACTTGGTGAACAGAACAGACCCTCACAAAATGAGTTCATAGAAGAGAGGAGAGAGAGGGGGGAGGAAGGAACATGGGATCTCATTGGGAATTATGCTTAACGTCCATTCTGACCTTTCTCCAGATGCCTGATGGTACTGGACTAAGACTGAAGTGAGTGATTCTGTCACAGTTGGCCACGCTTTGGGAAATGAATGTTGCCTAAACCTTTGTGGCTCACAGGAAAGCAGCTATACATCTGCAGCTTTACAATGAAAAACTATGCTGACTTACAACAAGCATCCTTCTTAGGCTACTATTACGGAATCACAGAATCACAAGATTGGAAAAGACCTTTAAGATCATCAAGTCCAACTGTTCCCAGTCTATGCTAAACCATATCCCTAAGTACCTGTTCTACCCTTTTTTTAAACACATCCAGGGAAGGTGACTCAACCACTTCCCTGGGCAGCCTGTTCCAGGCCCTGACAACTCTCTCAGTAAAAATTTTTTTTATAACATCTGGTCTGACTCTGCCCTGGCACAGCTTTGTGCCATTTCTCCTTGTCTTATCTCCTGTCACCTGGCCATCACCCACCTCTCTACAACCTCCCTTCAGGTACTTGGAGGCAGTTGATAAGGTCTCCTCTCAGCCTTCTCTTCTCCAAGCTAAACATCCCCAGCTTCTTCAGCCGTTCCTCATATGATTTTCTCACCAGCCCCTTCACCAGCCTGGTTGCCCTTCTCTGGACTCACTCGAGGGTCTCTATGTCCTTCTTATGGTGAGGAGCCCAGAACTGGACACAGCACTTGAGGTGCAGACTCACCAGTGCCGGGTACAGGGGCACAATCACCTCTCCAGACCTACTGGCCACACTATTTTTGATACAAGCCAGGATGCTGTTTGTTGGCCTTCTTGGCCACCTGGGCACACTGCTCCTCATATTCAGCTTGCAGTCAACCAACACCCCCAGGTCTTTCTCTGCTTGACAGCTCTCCAGACAGTCTCCCCCAAGCCTGTACCACTGCATGGGGTTGTTATGTCCCATGTGCAGCACTCTACACTTGGCATTATTAAACATTATATACTATGGTATATAATATAATGTTCTTTCTGAACTTTGTCTACCATTCGGGTATCATTTATGATACTTTTTTTCTGAAAATAACTAACTTTTTTTCCAATAACTGGCAAGATTGGCCATTTAGCATGAATCACCTAATTCCTTCCAGATCTTGGACTTTGATATTTATTTTGAGATATTTCTTATTTTGGAGCAAAAAGAAGGGTACATTTCACAGACCATTTTACCAGCTTCATTGGGTAAAGAATGAAAAACAATTCCCTAACTTGAAAATTGTTGTTTAACCACAGTTGTTAAGTGAAATCTTACTCTTCTTATGATTCAAGTATGTATCTATGTTGCAAAGGAAAGATAAATAAGTTATGATCCTCACCGGCATTAGATAATTAGATGTTTAATATAAGCAGTAGAAGGGAAAAGACATTGGAATAGGTCTATGGGAGGTGAACTGCAAAAGCCATTAATGAGCTGTCTGACCTCTGTTAAGTGTTTTTGTCAGACACCTCATCCCTTTTTAATGTATAGTGACTCAGACTCACTGTGTTTTATTTTGAGGCTGGCATATTCCTGAGACAGAGCAGATACACAGTGAGGGTGGCCAAAGACGGCTTTATGCTGCAGCTCCCATCAGACATTTTTGCTCTGCATGAAAATCAACAGAACACATTTTATAGAATCATAGAACTGTAAAATGTGTTAGGTTGGAGGGACATCTTCACTAGATCAGATTGCTCAGACCCCTGTCAAGCCTCACCTCGAATATCTCCAGTGATGGGGCCTCTGCTGCCTCTCTGGGAAACCTGTTCCAGTGATCTACCACCCTCATATTGAAGATTGTTTTCTTAATATCCAACCTAAATCTACATTTTACTATTTAAAAACCATTACCTCTCATCCTCTTGCGACATGTCCTCTTGAACAGTTCTTCCCCAGCTTTCTTACAGGCACCTTTCAGGTATTGGAAGACCTCTGGAGCCTTCTTTTCTCCAGGTTGAATAACACCAGTAACTCAGCCAATCTTCATAGGAGAGGTGCTCCAGCCCTATGGTAATTTTTGTGTCCTTCCTCTGGACACACTCCAACAGGTCCATGTCCTTCTTGTGTTGAGGGCTCCAAAGCTGAACACAATATTCCAGGTGAGGTCTCACCAGAGCAGAGTAGAGGGGCAGAATCACCTCTCTTGATCTGCTGGCCACACTTCTGATGCAGCCCAGGATGCAGTTGGCCTTCTGGGCTGCAGATGCACATTGGTGGCTCATGTCCAGCTTCTCATCCATGAGTATTCCCAAGTCCTTTTCCTCTGGGCTGCTTTCAAGCATGTAATCTCCTAACCTGTATGGATAATGGGGATTATCCCAACCCAGGTGCAGGACCTTGCATATGGCTTTGTTGAACCTCATGGTGTTCCTCTGGGCCCACTTCTCCAGTCTGTTCAGGTCCCTCTGGATGACATCCCATCCCTCTTGCACATTAAGGTCTTTTTGCCAGCCATAAACTTCATAATGTGCAACCAAGTCTGTAGCTTTTTAGAGTTGCTTCATGTCTTGGACCTCCACAGTGCAGGATCTTAGCATCAATGTACCTCCATGGACTGGTTTGGTTTCATCACAGCCTGATGAACATTTGAATCTCATCTGGGTCCTCAGTGGTGCCAAGAAATGCTCTATTCTGCCGTTAGTCTTGAGGATTCTGGTCTTGGACAAAGGAGAGGAGAAGGCAGGTAGAGCAGTGTGGTAGTTGCCAGCTGTGATTCATGGCAACGTGTCTGTCAGAGTTGTAAATCCTGTGTTCTTAAACACTTTCCTCCTCTCAGTATCACTAATGTCCGTCATCATGTCATATTTTGTCTGGATAAACATTTACAGGGGATAGTAAAGAAGGAATGAATTTAACAGTCCTGCAATATGATGAGGTGCGCAGTGACCACTGTGGAATTTTTTGTGAAGAGGAGATGCAAAAGGCATGTGTGTTGTGCTACTTGTGGAATTAGGTTGTTTTGCTGTGTGCACCGTGTGCTAACACAGGACAGGGCAGCTCTGAGCAGCCTCTGCTGAGGGACTATTCAACAACCTGGAAATGCTCCAAAAGCTCTTTCAAGTCATTTAGGTACAGGATGTTCGACCAGTACCTATTGCATTAAAAGGGCTCTGTTCTGGTAATCTAATATTTGCAGAGAGTATCTGCTGAAAGCTGGGCAGGCAAGTCAGGGTAGCATTCCTTTATGCATATAATCCCAACAGCATAAGAGTGACCAGGACATGACTGCTTCAGAGCTCAACAGTGTATCAGCAATGAATAAGCAAGAGCTAGAGCATACACTATGCTTTATTAAGCTTCTCTCCAGTGTTAATTTGATGGAGTCATCACAGAGTCTTACCTGCTTTCTTTCAAGATCAGGCTGTCATCAGACTAACACTGAGCAAACAGATTCAGAAGTCATCAGGAACATTTGTTCAAATACAGAATTTGCAGTCACTCTTACATGTCCTTTGAGTCATCTCAGGAAACCTGAGAGAGTTGTGGGGAGTTTTAACCTGGCATCCTATGGAAGTGGGAAATGCTCAGTCATACAGATGAGTATGAGGGCCCAAGATTGGGATTTTCTTCTCTGTTCAGTACCTTTTAGACCCAATAGCTATTTGCCCTACAACCTCTATTCAGAAATTTAGAGAAACACAGTTTTCTGGAGACCACTCTGCTCCCCTCTCAAATACTTGGCTTTCCACAAACATTGTCATAGTTTTGGAAGATGAAGTGAAATGTTTGTGAAGTATGGTAGATCTGACTGTGACACAGTCAGCTTGCAGCCTTTAGGGGTTCATTCCTTCTCTTTCTAAATCATTGCAAGGAAGAAACACAAGTGAAGTAATGCTTCTTCAATCACCTACCTCCACAGAAAAAAAACAACCAAAAAACCAACAACAAAAAGGCAGGGGCAAAAAAAAAGAACAATGAACTATTGAAGCTGAAGCCAAAGCAAATAGTTCAGAAACAGTCCATGAGCTGAAACAAATTCCAGTTCAACTGTGTGCTATAAAAGTCCAAATAATTAAAACAACTCTAAAAATGTTCTGCTCATTGGTAACTCACAAATAAAATAAAGATGTCCTATTCCTCAGTAAATTAAAAAAAAAAATTACCACGACTATTTTCTTCTAAATGATCCAGTGACTGGAATGGAAGATTTTCTTGACGGGCATACTCAGGCACTTAGTGCATGTGGAGACATGGGACTCCACTGCTTCCTTTAGTCCCTGAAATTTTATGTTCAGATTTAATTTAAATTTAATCATAATATTAGAAAATTCTAGAGACTAGTGTAATAATCCAACTCTGGTTCCTAAAGCGGTATCTTCTATTTGTGTTGCAGGGAGAGGAGTGAGAAGGTGCTGCTGCCAGCTGCGTAGGGACCTGACCTTCTGGAGCTGTGGTTCTCTGCCCCCACATCCTTGGACAAACAGTGGGCAGACAAGAAAGCCCTCACACCCTCAATCAATCACCCTGTGGGCAGGACAGTCCTTACTCATAGGTAAGGCAGCTTTGGGATGACCATGGAAGTTTTGCTTTCTGGTTCTCCATCCTGTCAGTCCTCAGCCGAGGTAAATTACCATAGCTGTGTTTACACAACCAGAAGAGCTTACCACAAGTAGTGAGAGGTTGTGGCTTGTTGATGATTCATATCAGATCCTCATGTCATGACATTTTTCCACTGTAGCTTAGTACTCTGCAGCTAAACATGCTGCTCCAAGGCCATGTCTGTTCTTCCTAACTTACAGATAGGGCAATGGAAATGATGCTTGTATGACGGCAGGAATAAAAACTACAACACACGGCAGACTTAGACTGTATTCTGAAGCTGGAATGAATGAATAGCAGTGCATTATATATTATGCTAATTTATGTATATAATACTACTGTACAGTCTCTCACTACCTGATGAATGTTTTTTTGCTTAGACTTTGTCAAAGCTTTCTCATGTTTCCCCCCTTGCCTTGCCTTGCCTTGCCTTGCCTTGCCTTGCCTTGCCTTGCCTTTCCTCCTCTCCCCTTCCCTCCCCTTCTCAAAAGTTCAGAGAAATAACTTCTGTGGTGTTTTTTTCCCTTTTCAAGGTTTTCACTTATAGTATTTTTCTTCAGGACAACCTAATGATCAGAATGGTGTGGTGACCATGGCGAATGGTCCTTGGAGTCAGTATACACAGACTTAAGTCTCTACCCATTTCCCTAGCACCACATGTGAAGTTCTTAAAAAATTACTTCCCAGCAGCTGTCAAAGCCTGGTAGAGCCTTGTCTCTAGACTCCTAAATAGCTGCCACAAAAATCCTGACATAAGTACAGTGCTGCAGATGGGTCTCCACACGGCTTTTGAGGTCTAAAACTCAAGAAACATGAAGACCCACAGGAATCACCTTAGGCCTCCCTTTACAGGGCTCAATACACTAGGATTTCTTAAGGAACAAGCAAGAAAGGGAAGAAACAAGTTTGTTGAAAGCAGTGGAATGCTCACCTGAAAGACACAAATTGGCATGTCTCTATTTCCAGGGATGGGAAAGGGGTACAAAGAAGGGGATAAGTTCATTATCAGGTATTTCTGGAGAAGAACCAGCTCACTTGCTGTTGGTGAACTTGTTTTACAGCTGAGGCATTGACTTCACAAATGATCTGAGCACTTACCCAGATAAGAAAGACCTGGAGTGTATGTTTGATTATCAAAACATGAAGGCTAAGGCTTGGCAGAAAAAGGGTTAAGACACCTGTGAACTTCCACCAACACATTTTAAAGCAGTTTTTTCAGCTGTAGGACATGAACCTCAGGTCTACACAGTGACTGCAAAAAAATCATGGAGCACACATACTTCCTGGAAATGAAACAAGCAATGAGAAAAAGTGAAGGAAAAGTGAAAATTAACAATAATTTAAACAATGACATGCTCACTATGCAGCGCCAAATGAAAACCTGTGTGGCCACACAGCATAATACCACCTGGAAATTCTTTCCAAAAATGCTAGGCGGGCCCTGTAATTACAATGATTTGAGAAACTGCTCGCATTGTACTGGGTAGGGAACCTTCTTGGATTAAGTCTCTCTCTTCGGGCAAGTACTTGGATCTCTGCCTTCTCACACAGCAGAGCTAACCATTTACACAAACAAGCAGTTTTAAACCTCTCATGTCCCCCCCTTACCACCACCATCCCCTACAGTAATCACTCCCTTCTTCTTGAGGTTCGTTCTTGGTGCCACAGCCATCTCCATGCTCAACTTGCTGTTTGACTCTTTAGGAACTAAGCTAGACTAATTTATTGTATAGAACAGTGTATGGCAGACTGCAGGACTGCATTTCACAGGGCCACTCGGTGCCAGAGAGGTAAGTGCTCCAGCAGTAAGTGTAATGATACCAAAAGTCCTTCCATCACTCTGCAGGCCTTGGTGGCTCTCAGGCCAAGACACAGCCCACACACCTGAGACTTGTACTTAATACGGATTTTCCTTGCCAAATATTTAGAGGGGCAAAATGTCTAGAACGCAGAAAGCTGCCAAAGTGGTAAGAGTCTAAAATAATTTCTAAGTCCCATTAAAAAAGCTGGCCTATGTGTAACAGGCATGCTACATGGACACCACTGCTGCCTGGTTTGCTACCCATAATCTGACCGCTTTAGTGATCTGCTGAGTCCCTTGGTTGTGTGCTGGATGTAACTGCCTATGCTAAGCACTTGTCTCTTTCAACATCTCTGAGGTACCACACCCTCTCCCATGCCACAAAGAGATCAGGAGCTGTTCAAATGAAATTCCTTTATTAATGGAATGGATTTAATAGACCAAAAATGAAATGGATGAGAGGAATGCTTGTCCTTTATGGTTGCCAGAAAAAGTAAATATTGTCTACAGACATTATACAGCTTTCTTTTAACCAAAATTGAATATGGTCCATAGCAAAGCAAGCAACCTGTAGAAATGTATTGTTATGCTGTTATTACATACTATTTACATTGGATAAAAAGCAGGTGTCTCAAAGCCAGCTTTAACCTTAGTTGATTACTGTTATAATTCTATGTATCTTGCCCTCATCTCCCCTTTTTCTTATTACATACACACCAGGCATTAACAAGGTTAAAAAAGTGAGTGATCACAAGATAATAACAAAACAAGCTCTGAGTAGCAGACGCAGAGAGTATGCGCCCTTCCTCACCCCTCAGGATGACTACTCTGTCACCCTCCTTCAAGATTTAAGAAGGAGTTTATCACTTCCCTGCAGGCCTTTCCCACATCCAGTCATTCATCTCTCCAGTCAACTTACTTTCAGTGCCAGGAACCCCTGTGAAGGCACTACCCGGTACAAGGATATATATTTTAAATATACATATTTTAAAGGAGCATATTTTCTTCTAGCAGTACTGTGCGCTGTCTCTGCAAATACATGTTCACAGTTAAAACCATGTCAAATAAATATCTGAAGGAATCGGCACAGTGCATCCAGTTTCACTTTCCAAACAGAAAGTAGCGAGTCTGCTTTTAGTGGTGGTATAAGGCAGAGACCTAATGCAAATCCAACTTCGCTAAGTCACAATCATGAACAAAGAAATCCTGCCTAATTACAAAATTCTTGATTAACAGCTCAGCCAAACAAAGGGATAGGTTCACTATACACCAAAGCTATTTGCTGAAAGGGCTTCACTGCTGGTTTCGTAGCAGACATACAGCACAGGGAGTACATGTTCTCAGTTCACAAAAGGAATTCATCAGCATAGTTTGTCCATTCAATCAAACATTGCTTTGCTGTAACAACATTGTTCTCAGTTCCCTCTCTCTTTGATCCTCCTGTCTGTATTTTTCCTCCAGTTTTTGTTTTTCAGAGTCCATACTATAAAAAGTGGAATCTGTGCTTCTCCTAATCTTCTCAAACTGACTGAAATCCGCAACATACTTTCCATTTGGAGAGAGAGAAACCACAGGCACGAACTCATAGCCCCAGTGGATCTCCTCGGGGATATAGGAAGTCCTGCTTTGGCAGACAGCACTGGTGGACTCCACTGTGGCATTTAGGAGCACCACAAGCTCAAAGTCCTTCTCCTTAAGATTTTGAGGTGTGAGATCTCTCAAAGGGCTGCTTTCATCCAAAATATGGTAGAAGGTTAAAGGCAAAATGAGAAATGGACTTTCTGAAGAGGAGTCAACGTTGAACTTGACGCTGGCTTGATTCAGCAGGATCCGCTCCCCTTCTTTGGTTTCATACGTCTGAAGAAGCTTCCCAGACAGCTGACACTGTATCAGAAGGCTCTTCCTCATATTTGCTACTCTGATCACCAGGCAAAGTTCTCCATTGTGTTTAGTAATGACAGCACAGTGGCTGAATTTAATAGTCTCTGCCCTTTTTTTAGGTCTTGCAATTTTGGCCAGAAAGGTACCGGTGATGAAGATTTCAATCAAAGTGGTGATGACCAGCTGGGCCACAAGTAAGAAAATGGCATGAGGACACTCCTCTGTAATGAAACGAAATCCATAGCCAATGGTTGTTTGTGACTCCAGGGAGAAGAGGAATGCCCCAGTC
The DNA here is from genome assembly GCA_022605575.1 of Laterallus jamaicensis coturniculus. Classification (NCBI taxonomy): domain Eukaryota; kingdom Metazoa; phylum Chordata; class Aves; order Gruiformes; family Rallidae; genus Laterallus; species Laterallus jamaicensis. The sequence continues at coordinate 4,551,688 of JAKCOX010000009.1, forward strand.
AGAGAGTCTACATTCTTGACACACGGCTCCCGCTTTGGGGTGAATTTGTTTATTTCTAGATCACCATGAAGGAATGCAATGGCATAGTAGATAACTCCAAAGAGGAACCAGGTCATAACAAAAGTAGCAGCAAATAAGGTGAGTTTGTACCTCCACTTCATGTCTATAACTGTAGTCCACAGATCTTGAAGGTAGAGTAGGTAAATGCCATCAACTTTGTCTATCCGCACATTGCTGTGACCACTTTTGGACATGACACGGGGTTTATGTGCCTTGAGCATGGCAGTGTCAATGCCTCCGTTAACCAGCGGGACACGGGACATATTAATCTTTGTGGTTTCCATGCTCACTGCTTCAGTCCTAAGGAGAGAATAAACAAAGACTGTTACTTGATGAAATCAAAGCACAAAGCTGTTTCTGAAAAGCATTTGAAAATGTTGATGGAGAGAAGGCACAAACAACATGTAAACACAGCAGCAGTGAATTAAACCAGTTGGAATATAAAGCTACCATCATACAGTATCTGACATTACAAATAATTTGATATTCTTTTTTCCAAGGAATAAAAAAAACAAATAACCATTCCTTGACTCTGGTGACTGCCAAATATGGAGAAGTAGGTTTCTTTTATGATAGCCTGCAAAACAAATTTGACCAAGCTGAAGTTTTGTATTAGTACTTTATTTCTGTAAAATGCATTAAGTTTTTTTCTTACGTTTCTCTAGAGAAGAGGCTCTTTTTGATTACTGAGCAGGTTTTCTTTAATGCCTTGAAGAGAGACATCTGATCAAAATTAAAGTCAGTTCAGTGCTTCAGTTCAGAACGCAGATCCAGCACACCACCTCTGTCTCTTCCTGCGACGGAGGCAAAATGAGCCAGACCAGCTTTCACTGTGAACAATTAACTTCCACAAGTGATTTACTCAGTCGGATCTGGCTCTTTGTTACAAAACTACAACTAACCTAGAGGGAAACAAAGCAGACCTGAACACATCAAAGTCGAGTTGTGGAAAGGAATATTTACACCTGAAAACACTTCGAAGCTGCTTGCATTGCACAGCACTCTGGTTTTAAGCTGTCTAAGGAAAAAAAGAATTAAAATAGGAGGTAATTCACAAAGTCAGCGTTTTCGCTGTGGGCCCTGACCTGCGAAAACCCAGCAACCATTGGACCACCCGACTCCTGAAGTTTGTTTACTGTGCATCAGTCCGGATGGAGAGTAAGCGTGCGGACAGTGAACAAAGCCCACAGAGCGAAGCAGAACAGTGCCTGTGTCAGTTTGACAAGGCAAATAACAAGACCCGGCTTGCAGGACCAGACAGTGATTACGTAGAGCAAGGACAGTGCATGTTATAGTCGTTTCCAACAACAAAACTTCCTGCTGACAAAAAAACACAAAGAAAAAAAACCCATCCCGTGCATCCTTTGTGCTTTGGCAGGTCATACAAAAAGCATTGTTTTGTTCCATTGTTTTCCTCAAAAAGAGCCTTAAGTAAGTGATTCGTTTCTCGTGAACCACTGAAAAAAAAAAAAGCAAAAAAAAAAAGCATTAAAAAAAGAATGTCTTCCTTATAGCTACTTAAAAGAATTTTGCAGGAAGTACAAGATATATTTGTCCTACACACATGTGCCAGTCCAGGACATCAGCATAATTGCTCACTGAAGTACCTTTCCTGTTATGTCAATTAAGGAGAATTTTTGTTTATGACTATACCCATCCCACTGCTGCAGGTTTTCTGGGAAAGGGTAATTAAACTTAACTCCCATTAACACCTGTAGCTCGTGCCAATTTTGGCTTAATACCAACATTTCTCTTCCACAGTCTAGAAGCCTTAGCGATATATATTTATATAAAAGAAAGGAACGCATCAGTGATTCCAGTAGGACATCCCTTATGTGACAGTCAAATCAACACACAGCACGCAGCATGTCCGGATAATAAACAGGAAAAAACCTTCAAGTGATCTAAAAAAGAACAACGGGAGGAAATGGGGGGGGGGGATGTGGGAGGGGTAGGGATGGGAAGGAGCGTACATGCAACCGCTCTTTAGGCAAACTCAAAATCAAGTGCTACTCTCAGTGCACAGTAAATACATGCAACTTCTAATGGGAAACCTTTTAACATGCGTACGACTTCGTGAAGAGGCTCTGCTCCCTACACTGAGTCTCACCCTGGATAGGCTGTGGTTATAAAACATGTGGAAAAATCTCTCCCAAAATAAGTATACTTTTTCCTCTCAAGCACACTTCCCTGTAGCCATTACTTCCATAGTCAGAACAACCTTCCCTGACACAAACTGCTAGGCCAGGGGATAGCTGGTGTCTCCTATCTGGTGCAGAGGACATGTTCCCATACCATCCCCCTTCTTAGCCTACCTGGACGCCTGCTCCTGGGAGCAGCTCCCCAGGGCTGTCAGCTCCTCCTCCTCTTCAGGCCACAAGGATGGAGTCTGCCAAGGCTCCACCTTCTCAGTGATCCGAGCTGGTGGGCTTGAGCTGGTGGGGCAGGGACAGGGCTTGGCAAAGAGCAGACTGACTTTATCAGGGTCAGGGGTGGCCCAAGGCAAGTGGCACATGTACACTTAGTATACAACACTCATCATGGCTCTACCGTGTCACAGAAATACTGGTTTCCACACAAGTGGTCAGTAATAAATCTGGCACGTTTGGGGTGCGCTGGGCATGCTGGGCTGAGCAGCTCTGCCTCACATGCACTGTGGCTCTGGTACCTCCTTCATATGCCAGATATGGTACGTACACGCTGCACCATGTATCTGCAGTATCAGACAAGTCCACAGGTTCAACACACACAAGGGCCTGGTAAGAGTTCTTGCCCCTGCCACTGCTCTGCTCTGAAATACACTGTTCCCTGTCAGGGAGCCCTGAACAGAGAAAATCCTGACACCTCAAGCCCCCACATTTCCAGACCTGGTGGAGGACATCTAACATCACAGAACTACTGAATTGCAGGAGCAGAAGAGTTCCCTCCATGAGATGTGAAATTGGAAGGCTGCTGCAAGGCAGTGTCTTCCCTGGACTATGTCAACAGAGTGATAGCTGCAAAATTTCCATTTCAGGCTTAATTTGAGAAGTAAAGCTTTGCTGCAGCCCTAGGCATTGTCTGGCACACTTCAGACTGTGTATCAACTCCCAACCAGAGCTGTTTCTCTCTGTGCCTCTCTACTGTCCCCCTATCTACACATACATGTCCCCACAGCTGCTCATACAAAGTGGGGGATGAGATGCTGGAGATCAGCCATGCTGAGAGGGATTTGGGGCTTCTTGGTCGACAGCAAGTTAAACATGAGCCAGCATTGTACCTAGACAGCCAGGAGGACCAACCGTGTCCTGGGGTGCATCAAGCACGGCACAGCCAGCTGCTACAGGGAGGTGATTGGCCTACTCTACTCTCTCTGGTGCAGCCTCACCTTGAGTGGACATAAAAACATTGGAGAGTGTCCAGAGGAGGGCAACGAGGATGGTGAAGGATCTGAAGGGGAAGACTTATGAGAAGAGGCTGAAGTCCCTTGGTTTGTTCAGCCTGGAGAAAAGGAGGCCGAGGGGAGACCTGATCACTGTCTATGGCTTCCTGATGAGGGGGAGTGAAGGGGCAGGCGCTGATCTCCTCTCTTTGGTGACCAGTGATAGAACCTGAAGGAACAGCATGAAGCTGTGACAGGGGAGGTTTAGGTTGGATGTTAGGAAGAGGTTCTTTACTGAGAGGATGATTGGGCACTGGAACAGGCTCCCCAGGGAAGGGGTCGCAGCCCTGAGCTTGGCTGAGTTCAAGAAGCATCTGGATTATGCCCTCAGTCACATGCTCTGACTTGGCTGGCCCTGTGTGGAGCCAGGAGTGGGACTCAATAATCCTTATAGGTCCCTTCCAACTCAGGAGATTCTATAATTCTATTCTATGATTCTAGTCTAAAGTTGATCTCCACATGTGAGGTCAGCATGGCAGAGATGTTCATTTTGGAGTCTGCTGTAGATGAAAGACGCTATATCAGAGCTCCCCTGTCATCTCTTGAGTTCCTCCCTTTATTTGTATTTTTGTATGTGACGAAGTTACTCAGCTTTACAGTGACTTCCTGAAATGGAGCCCAGCCAATTTCTGGTGCTTTTTTTGGTACTAGGGTATTTTTTGTGTTGATTTGCTTCCTATTTTTTTATCTTACATCACTTTTTCCTGTGTGATCCTGAAGTCCACTAGTGCTCTTTCCTCCCCAGGGAAATTCAGCTTGGTTTCCTTTCCCTGCAGAAATACTTCCCTTCTACTCTGCCATGCTAATACGGGAAGAGAGGATCTGTCATGCCAGCTAGGAGCAGTGCTGCCTCTGCTGCCCTCCATTATCACTGGCAGCAGCCAGCAGTGGTCATCTGAGGGAGGAAAATCTGATGAAACCAACAGCAAAACAAAAATGGGCTTCAGCGGAGGGTTCTCCCCTGCCTGCTGCTTCCCCACTGCTTCCTCAGTGAAGTGACGAGTACAATATCCCACAATAAATGATTCATGGGTGTCCATATGTATAAGCCCCATATTATAACACCTGCATTACTTCTTGCTATCATATACCTTATATAGGCACTTCAGAGATTCTGCACCCTGGCAACCATCCCCAGCACCTCAGCCAAAAGGTTTTGGTTTGTTTGGTCTCTACTCCTTCCCCTCTAAATCAGAACGCAAGTCTACCACAGTAAGCTAATACAAGCAAACAAGTCTGAATAACAACAGCAGTATATATTTTAAAATTAAAATAACATCTCCTGTCCATTAGCTAACTGATTTTACACTGATAAAGCCGTTTTTATTACTCAAACTGTAGCTGCAAATAAAAGTGGACTGAAGTACACTTAAGGAAGCAGACACTTAAGGAGGGAAGAAAATGAAACCGTCTCAGCCTTGTCTATCACTCTGATGTCCTATGAATTACCTCCTTTCCTCACCAGCCCTTTTGAACAGCCAGAGGAGACTCCCCATCAGAGCACATGCTGGTAAGGAAGTTTAGGGCAGACAAAGTCAATAAAACATAGAGCTACATACCAAACCACCAACCATGAATACCTTGATATTAAGGTAATTCCAGCAGCCAGCGATCTAACAAGCACACTAACACCGCTTCCAGAGACCACATTATCAAGAAGTTGAAGCCAGCTTGCATACACACAAAAATGTTCCTGTTGCATGAAGCCAGGTTTGCTTGTGCAAGATCTCTCTTGGCAGGCACAACTGAACAAAAGTGTACAGGAGCATGACTTGTTCGAATGGCCTCAGCTGTTTGCTTTTTTTCAAATCAGATATGCTTTGCCACTTGAGCAAACCCTCACGCACGCTTCACTGCCGCTCTGATACGGGGGCAAAACTCAAACTGTTTTTTCAACCATCATTAACCATTAGCAGGCTTGGCATTAAAAAAACCCCAACAAAACAGAACAAAAAAAAAAAAAAGCAAGCATGGGTGAGGAAGGAAAACCTTTGAAAGAACTACATAATCTTTAGATCTTTCCTAGGTCTGATGTGGTCCCTCCTGAATTCTTAGTGCTCTGCCTAGCATGAATGCCCTCCTCCCTTTGGGCTATGCACCAAGCTATGCTGCACAATTGTCAGCCAGCAAAATCCTCCTCTGTAGCTGCGTTATGGAGTACAAAAGGAAAGAGTGGAGGTCAAGGAAATGAGGGAGTAGTTGCAGAAGGATGCTTCACCTCTGTCACCAGCTGCAGCATGCAGTTGTACAGCTGGTCTCTGCTACCCTGGACTTCATGAAAGAGACCTTCAGCGCTAGGATCCATCAGCAGTGAGAGTGATGATAGGCAGGCTGGCAGTCAGTCACACTGCAAAAGATGCTGCCTTTAAAAACTAAATTAATACCTTTTTTCTTTTCTTCACAAAAGGACCTAGCCAAGAGAACTGCAAATACACCCTCAAGTCAAAATCAGTTCCCAAAGTTGTTCCTTTAGCCCCCCCATCCCTCCGTAGAGCCACCCAGAAGTGCAGGGCAGCCCTGTGAATGGTGATGGTTCCCAGGCTTGGGCACCAAAGGAGCGGAAGAAAGCAGAGGGGCTACCCAGAGGTGGGTGAAAACAGAGGCAAGGCCAGTCCTGCAGGCAGGCTAGCACCCAGGGACTGCAGAACTGCCTGTGCTGGAGGTGGGGGCGAGCAACATGGTGTGGGAGCAAGTGGCATGGTTTTCATCACTCACAGCAGGGCCAGGGCAACAGCCTTTTACAGCCCAGTACAAAGGAAGTGAAAATGCAAATCCACCTTTGCCTCTCCTAGGCTCCCTGCCTCATGTCTGGCCATGGAAGATGAAGTAAAGCTGGAGAGGTCTCACGGTGCATTGTTTCTGAGGGAGATTTGTACAGAAATCTTGTTCTTTCCAAGAGCAGGAGACAAAGTTTTTCAGCAGTTATTGATTTAAGTAGATGAGCTTTTGAAGCTACACTGATTCAGGCAAATAGGAAAACAATCATGGAGGCAGAGAGAAGGCAAAAGATGACTCAAAGATTATTGAGGTTAATGAAGACATTCCCAGTGATTTCACAGGTTTCTGGATCAGGTCTCCAAGTCGAAAAAAAGCACATACCAAGAGCGTCTGAACAGATAGCACACTGAACATCATCCATCCTTCAAAAACCCTGCCCTCCAGTCTCTGCCCCAGGCTCTGTGGATGAACAGGGCACTTGACTGTGCAGAGCCTTCAGTCCAGGAGCCTTCACATGCACCAAAGTCTTCTTTCAGAAAGAAGTAAGTAAACTGACCAGTTTCCTAAACTGTCCTTTTTATGTTCAGTAACACGGTTTATACAATGCTGTTGGAAAAGAGAGAAAGGTTCCCCAGGAACCTGCTCTGCTCTTTTATTTATATGAATGTCTTTTCTTCAGCAGCACAGCATTTAGTACTTTCGAATGTCTCCCTTGCCAGCGTATTGTTCCTTCAAACTCCTTTCAGTTTCAAACACTCCACTGGCATGGTTAAGCATTTAAAACCTGCCTCTGCTGTGATGTTTTCCCACCCACTAACCCTTTCCTCGTTCTTGCTGTGTGAACCTGACCTGACTCTTTCTACACGGGCAAGTCTAAACAGACTCTTGAGAGCCTGTCCTTTCTGTTTCTGGGGAACTGGGTGCCAGAACTACTCTGTAAGCCTGAAAGGGACATTATCATTGCATTATGTTGATCCAGCTCATCCCCTGTACTTGCACTTCCTTTTACATTTCTGACCTGCTGGAGGAACATCAGTGACCCCTCACAGTAGCCCCCTGGCATTGGGAAAACATCTCAGCAGAGAAGGAACTGAGCTAAGGGAGAATGGGACTGATGTCCTATATCAACCAACATTAGAAGTCAGGGTTCAGGCCAGCACTGGACCTTCAGAGAGCTAAAAACCTACTACTGTCCTTTTTTGCTGTCACTCTTCCCTTCTCAGATACCTTCGGGAGCAGGCAGTAGCTGCATCCTGCCCTTCCTTCTCCATGAGGTACTCCTCTTTTCCACAAGGGTGTCTTTTATTGCCTTGATTTACCCCAGTTTTGCATACTGTATCATTCCTTCCCTCTTTCCCACTCTCTGTGAATCAAAAGATCCAAACCAGTTGTTCTTACACTGCCACCAGAGAAGTGTGTAGCTATGGCAGCAGAGTTGTTTCTCACAAGACTGCACACTGGTTTATGTTCCACAAGTATCTTAATGTAGGTTCACAGCACCTTTTCCTGACCTCTTGATACATGGCTCTGTTTTCAACGGGATCAAATTTTGCAAGACTTAAATGAGGCTGAGGTTTTCCTCAAAACTGGTCATAAGAGAATGCATTTCATTTGTTTCCTTAATGTGTCAATCAAAACAAATAAATCAAAATCAAAGCCAATAAAATATTTTTGGGATGTTTCTGCATCCTTGTTAAGAGAGTTTTAGTGTCTTTTCCTTTAGGAAGAGAGAGTGCGAACTCCTGGTGCAGAGACATGGTCACACTCTCCAAAGCCACCTGAGCATGCTAACAGCTTGGCCACAGAGTCATGTTGATGCTTTCTTGCTTTCTGGCCAAATAAACCCTCATCCATACAGTGATGCAGCTTTATCAGGAAGCGCAGTCTACCCTCCCCACCTCCTCAGTTCCTTATGAGTGAACTCACCTGCAAAGGTGGAAATGTGGGAATAAATTGCCTCAGACATGGGGAGCAGTCTCACCTTCACCTCCTTCGATGGTCAGGTTTGGGAAAACAAGTGGCAGCAGCCACACATTTCAGGGAGCCCTGCTATGCAGAAGGGAGGAGGAGAAGTAGACAAGAGGGTATGTTGGGAGAAAGTTGAAGACAAGCCAAGGAATGCCTCATTTCTGTCTCCTCTTGCTTAGAGACAAGATAAACTGATCCATTTGGTGTCTTATAGGGTGCTTTGTGGCATGCCCAAACTCAGAGCTCTTGGGCACACAGCAAAATGAGGGTCAGATATCAAGACACCTGTACACGTTGAGCAAATCCAGCATAAAACAGAAGCTGGGCAGGGATTTTCTGCAAAATAGTTTTTCACTTAGTCAACTAAGGCCTACCTAAGTCCTACTTAAGTACTTAATTCCTTTTTTGGGAATGGGCCCTTTGCCAGCCAGCTGCTCTGGCTGCTGTGGGTGCATGCTTTCACACAGCTCCCACTGCCTTCCCCATCCTGGCGCAAGCACAGACCACCTCCCATGGCTCCAAGGGGAGCATCAGCCAGGCAAAGACACCCAGAGAGGCAGCGCTGCTCTCTTCCCTGATTTCAGGGCTGGGGTTCAAGGTGGTTGAGTTTTTTGCCCAGAGGCATATTTTAACTCTCTTTATGCTTATTTATAAACTGCCTGGTATAAATCACCTGGCTACAATCTGACCGCACGACCTCATGCGCCAAGGCAGTTTCATGTTTCTGTACACAACTGAGGGATGACTCTGTTTCCGTCTAGTATTGTAGTCACATGATGGCAGCTTTTATAACAATATAGAACATAACCAGTCTGAACCCTTCTCGTGCTCAAGTTGTTAAGTCCAACAGAGCTTGTAGGGAAGAGTCCCCTTCCAGGTCAGTGCAGAACACAAATGTGCTGGCTTGGGCTGCTGCCTACATTTGCTGGGACTATCATTCCCTGTTCACTGTACGTTGACTGTGTCCTTGTTTTCCCTTCCTTCATAGCAGGTAAAAGACAGCACCTTGCTTTTAACTTCTCCAGTATTCACCCATCCCTTCACAAGCTGCCAGGTACCCGAATAATAGTAATAAGAATAAAATTTAACTCATAGCAACTGATTTACCAGTCTGCAGTTGTTTTGAAATTCTACACTTTTAGACCTAAAGAAGTGTTAGTGGGACAGAAAGCTTGTCTGGTTTATTTTTTCATTTTTTTTTCCCTCCAAATTAATTTCTTGGTCTAATAAAAAACTGGTTTCATTTAAAGACAAGCAAAAAAACCAAAACCCAGACACTTACTCTAGTTTTTTAATTTAAATTGTCAGCAGGTGGCTAAAAATGGATAGCAATGTGCCCAGTCATAGTTATGCAAGAGGCAGGGAGAAAAGTTAGCACTTTGCTGATAGTTCATGAAAGCTGGCTAAAAGGGCTTCTGTCTGCTTTCCCCAGGGCCACTTCTCCCTATTTCACAGCCACCATGCCTGGAACATGAAATATGGTTATCAGGCAGCAGTGGGATATTTCAAATCAATTAGAGTGGTTTGTGCCTCTCTTTCCTTTCTTTGACTACAGATACCCTGAGCCTCAAAGCCCACACTGGGCAGCAGATCCCAGCACCAGCCTTGTGTCTCTCTAATGCACTGAGGCATTGGCGCCTGCCTACCTGTACGCCAGCCATACAGTATGAGAACACCCCGTGGCTCAGCAGCTCTTGTTTTTAATTACTGCTTGCAATGCCAATTCATCGCATGATGCATGCACTGTATCCCAGTCAAGTTGGGTTTTGTTTTTTAATTAGTCATTGCACAGCGGGGCTCTCATAGCTCAGCGTAGGTGTGGTGTGAGGTGAGGCTCCCTGCAGGGTGTCAGGCTGCTGCTGCAGGGTTTTTCTTCATGTGCTCTCTCGAAACGAAAGCTGCGTTGCCTGTAAACCTCAGCGCTCCTTCAGCCCATACTTCAAGGCATTATGCTGATGGAGGAAGGACCGCAGCAGCCCACAAACATCCCATTGCATGTACACATCCACAAACATCCTACGGTGTGTATGCATTTGCAAACACAGCTGGAGTAAGTACATTCATGGTTTTCCATCTCCATACAGTCAATAAATCTCCAAACTGAAATACCAGCCCATGAAAAGAATTTTCCACCAAAAAAAGACCGTGTCTTATGGATATGTAAAAACGTCAACAGCGTTGAAAATCATGGTAGGGTTGCAAAAGGCAAGGAAAATGGCAAACAAAGAATTTTATTTAAAGGTCTTTGTACTGGTAACCTGTTTTTCATCTTGTGTCTAGCCCAGACAGAATCAAATCTACCTGGGGAAACAGAACACCCTGACCCAGCAGGGAGATGACCTCTGTTTAGGTAGTAAAGCTTTTCTTCTGAGACACGTCCTGGGTCTCCCTTACCTGTACAGTGCTGCTTTGTGCTGCTTCATCTAGGCAGAATAACAATAAATGCAGAGTAACCTGCTAATTAAGCCAGATTTATGGCTTCTCTGCATGGCCAGGACATACTGTTGAATTTGGTCTTGTGATTTTTGCAATACTACAAAGCACGTTTCCAAGGAAGAAGGATGAGTTTGTCATGGTTTCATCTTAAAACTTGTTGCAAGCTGATTTTCTCAGGAAGTTATTTGGTTATGAAGGATTGCCCTACCTGTGTGAACAAGTTCATACTGTGGAAAATGTTTTCAAAAATTACTCTTTTTTCATGCTAGCAAAATTCAGCCTGTGAGACAAAGCATCCACTTTCCTCACCCAAACCTAATGATTTTTAAACTGGTTGTCTTTCTCTCAGGCAAAACACAGATGATGCTACTGGCACAGCAGAGACTCACACAGCTTTCTTGCCTATTTTTTGATTAGTTACTTTGTAGTGAGTTTTAGGCTAAGTGTGGTTGGTATTCTCTTTGAGAAGCACAGCTTCAGAAATGTTCATTCCTACTCCCTTTACTCTGCATTACAAAGATTTCAAATTGCATCATTCCCCTTGGTTGTCTAGGTCTGGTAAACAAAGCAAGTTCTACCTGATCTCAGACAAATATTTGGTAGCTACTTAACAAAAACAAAACGTTATAACTTTTAAATGTTGGAAAGAAAATTAAAAAGCAACCAATAAAATGAGGACACATGGTATTTCATGGGCAAACATATATATGCACTTATATTGAAATCATAGGTTCATTTTTGCTATTTAAAATAGTATTTGATTATATGTGTGTGTTTTCATAAATGAAGCAGTTGCAAGTATAGAGTATTGATGTGGGAGATTTTGATGTATCTAGAGTCAGTTGTGAATGCATCTTCTTTTACATGTTTCCTATTGTGCCATTATTTCCCTTAAAAAAGTTTCTAGGTCTTGATACAATTTTTCTCAAACAACAAGACACATCCACAATGACCACTAACCACAGCCTTGGAGCAAAGTCCTTGCTAAGTCAAGTCAGGCCAAACCAAGTCAAGTCAAAGTCTCCCCTTGAGGTTTGCACTGCCCAAGCAGTCACAATACAGTCTCCAGGAGGCACTGCTGTTACTCCCGGGGCTGGCATGCCCTGGCCCATCCTCATCCTCCTCCCCATTCCCATCCTGACCCTGCTGCTGTCCCCAGCTAAGCACTGCTTCCTCACCAGCCTCATGGAGGGTGGCCACAGCTCCCAAGGAGGACAGAAATGGTCACAGAGGTTCTATAAACTGGTGTATAAACTGGGACCTTTCACCTGTCTCTTTGAAGTGGTCAGGGCCAAATTAAAAATATCAATGACACTTTCATATTGGTGTAGGGTTGCTTATTCTCAGTACTGCGCAAGAGTTTTAATTCAGGCCAGCTTTCTCTTCCCACCCTCCCACCCCTCCAATCAATCCATGGATGTGGTTAATTTAAGGTTTAAAAGGTTTTTCTCACACATACACACACACCCATATATGTTTTCCACTGAAGTCTGTGCTTTTTCCTAGACCCACCCAAATTCCAGTGCAGAGCTCACTTGTGTGCCAAGCTTTCATTCTCTCCATGCAGTGAATGGAAAAATGCCCTTTTTTTCCACTTCTGCACATTTTGGGGGGAGGGGGGCATATAGAGAAGAGGGAGGAAAGGCCTCCAGAGGAATTTAGTTATACCTGTTGTTTCAGAGCAGAAACAGGAGACATTCACAGTGCCATCCATGGGAATACTCTGTTTCTGCGCACGGTGTCCAAGCCCCACTGCTTACCTGGAACCCTGAGCTGTATTTGTGGCATGATAGGGAGATTTAAAAATTAATAGTCATAAAGCAAAATAACATAAGCTCCTGGCTGGTACGTGTTTCCATTCTGTTGATAGGAAGTACTTCAGCAACACTCTTGAACGCATTGATAGGATGAAAAAATAAATAAAGCTTAATGGTGAGAAACATTAGGGATTTTTATACAGAAAAAATTTCAGCTGTGTCATTCCACGCTTCTTTACCAGGGTATTTTGGGCCACAAGCATCTCTGTGACAGGTGGTGGCTAAGGCTCTTCCCCAGCAGCAGCCAGGCAGAGGAATGGCTGCAGGTCTTTCACCTTTCCACCTTGTCCCATGCCTTCCCTCCCACAAGGGCTGGAAGCCCCCAGGCCACAGGAAAGGAGCCAGCAAAGCACTGTTCCCTCCTGTTATTACACCTCCAGGGTGAACCCCAGGGCTGTAACAACATGCAAGCTCCATGCAAAACCTTTTGCCCTGTACTCGCCTCCATGGGGACTCTCTGATGTCTGGTTAAGGCTGGTCCCCCTTTGTTTCCTCTTCTCAGTGAAACCATTAGTGAAGTCTGTATGACTTACAGAACCACCTAGTTTCATGAAGCTTGTTGGAATGTAATTTCTGAAGCCTCTGTTCACCAGCCAAGTTAAGCTGAAATTAGTCTGTGGATTTAAATACATGGGCTGCTTTGTATCCCTTCATTATGAGGGGATGGAAATTAAAATATTCTAAGTTAATTATTTATCCTTTCCATCAACAAAGCATTGTCACTATACGGAACCTTATCATCACTCTTATATTGCAAAACTTGGAATAACAGATGAAGAATTTTGAATAGAAAAATCTGTTTCCTGAATTTCTTGACGAAAGGTTACACAGCTCGGGATTGTATGTCTTCCAGATAAACTCCCAAGGAATCAGAAGGAAAAGAATATTTGTTTTCCTCATTGCTTTCCCAAATTACTCAATCCCTGCCAGTTTCCATGACACAGACCCCTCAGTCTGCAGAGACTGTGGCTTCTGAAAGGGAGGAAATAGCATGAATGTACTGGTGCACATCAATGTTTTTTTATTTTCTCGCCAAACCAAAAATATCAAAACAAACAAAAAATGCAAAAGAAAAAGTTTCAACTTTTCTGGCAAAATAAATAATAATAATAAAAAAGTCATTCTGGACTGAAGACGCTGTTTGTTCAAACCAAAACAAAACCTTTCATTTTGCTTTGACATTTGTATAGTCTAACTGAAATAAGGTGAGGAATAAAAAGGAAAAAAACCCCAACATTGCTTGAAGTGACAGATCGCAACATCTTTCTTCCACAAAGTCAAAATGAATTTTTTTTTTACTTTTCAAAATTGTTTTCAGGCTTTTTCAGCGTAAGTTTTATCTTGTTCACATGAACTGATTATATCTTGCATCTGACCTAAGCCTGCATTTTCAGCTCATAAGAATTTTGGCAGAAAAATCACAGCCTTCTGCAACTGTAAAGACCACATGAGTTTCCTGGCTGGTTTGGTGGCAAGTGAAGCTTGTGCAATGAACTACTGTTCCTCTTAGGACAGCACAGCAGAAGAAATGCTGGTCCCCATTGTTGTGGCCTGGGGACATAACTGCGTGATTCACTAGTCATTTTTTCTTTGTCCTATAGTTTCTTGGGAACCTCCACAAAAGCTCTGTGGTGCTACCCTGCAACATGCTGAAAAAAAGCAATGATCAAACAAGGAAAAGAAGCTCACACTGTTTTTCAAAGTTACTACATTTCCTTATACCCAAAGGAGATTATTTTGCTTGTTTATTTACACATACCTTATCTTTACGACTGTTCCTTTATGATCCCATGTCATCTCAAAAGCTCCGCAATCTTTTACAGTTGGGAACTTGGGAAGGTCTCGCTTTGATCACTGAAGTAATTAGACTGAATAGAACATTGTTCCTGTTCTGCTGAGAATAGTTTCCGACTACATTCAGAATACCGCAAACTTATTTTTAAAATTCTACAATATTCAGCAACTTCTACCTTGTTTTTTGTAAGTTTTCCAGATGCTGTGAATTTCAGAAGTCACTTTGATGTTTTCCAAGGAGCCTGATTTATGAGAACAAAAAATACCACCATTCCCCCAATTACTTTGTGTCGCCTTGTTATAAGGCTTGATACATCAGTGGAAATACAGTCTGGTTGAGGAGTCCAGGCATAAATAACTGGGGTATGAAAAAATCAACTACAACTCCCAGAAGAGATCATGCTTTCAGTGGAAAACTGAAGCTTTTTGATCTCTCACTCTCCATACTTTTCCTGTAATATTTAATTTAATAAAGCCTTCGTTTTCACTGAAAAACACATTTGATTGGAAATGTGTAACTAGACCTTCTAGACACTTATATGTTATTTTAGTGCTAGTGAACAGAATTCATATTTTGTACACAACTATGAAAGATATGCCATTGCAGAAAGTAGCTAAGCAAGACTACAAATATTTCAAGCTGCGTCAGTGTATTTCAAATGGGGTTGCGATAGTGCCGATGCTGGAAAATCCCAGAGATTGTGATGCCACCAGGCAGATGACAGCTTAATGGCAGTGCAGAAAACCCCTTTATTCACTGCTCTGGTGACACACTATCAAAGCAGGTTTCCCCAAAAGGACGTGTTGTATCAGAAAGCACTTCCTCTGCTCCACTTGCTGTATGGTTCAGGCTTCTTGTCTGTAGGCAGTCTGATGCCACAGCATCTCCAAAATCCACTTCTTCATGTCCAGAACTAGAGTTTATTATTAATCTATTTCCCAATGTGCCTCTTGTTCACAGCCTTCCAATCTGCCCCTTGGCCAAATTTTAACTTCTACGGTAAAAATCTTCTCTTGTTTCTAGTATTTTGACCATAATTTTCCCCTTCATTAATGCAAACGTTTCTTCCATTGCTTCATACCCATAAAGCTCACAGCCTAACCATTCCACAGCTACTGACCGGATGCCCACAGCTCTTCCTTCATTTACTCTACTCCCTGTGATTATTTGCTCCACTCATGCTTTAGACTTCCCTTCTACCATTCCACAATTACAACTCCCCATTTAACATATATGAAATTCCCCCCCTCACCAGCTTGCAAACAAATCCTAAAAATTCATATTTTGAGACACATTATAACTTTAACAAACATCTGCTAGTTGTGATGTTCACCTAACAAGTTCCTTCTATCTGTTGCATTTAGAATCACGGAATCGCAGACCGGTTTGGGTTGGAAGGGACTGTCAAGATCATCTAGTTCCAATACCCTGCCATGGACAATCCTGCCTCACTTTGTGCTAGATCTGAAATAATTTAGAGCAGATCTAAAGTTTTCCTTGGCTTTTTTCATCTGACTGCAAAACTTGTTGACTATAGCAAGTTGAGAAATAATGTGTTCTGATTATAGGCTATGTTTGCAATCAGCATTGAAAACAAGGGATTTGTTTTCTTGCAGGCACTCCTTTCCCAGGATGGCTCTGCCTACTACACGCCTCAGTTACCTTGGTTGCTGCTTCTTTATCTAACAGTGAGTTTTGTCTGAAAGAAAACTTGGAGATATGCTTTTCTTAAAATTTGCCTGGGAATATCGACATCTGGAAACCTCACTGTGAGACAGTAGCTTGTACTTGGCTGCTGACCAGCTACCAAACAGAGCCGTTTCTAAAGGTACATGCACTGCAAGGCCAAGCGTTGGATTCTGTAGGTTGAAATTTTTCTCTTTTCACTTTAGTTCTCTAAAAGGTTTCTGTCTGGTCTGAGTTATTCCTCTAAGGCACCAGAGACACTGGAAAGAGCTGGAAACCTCCACACTGAGTCTTCCTTTAATGCCTGAAGGTGCCCATTTCCTTGCAGGGCCTGATGAACTAAACCCAGGTTGTTAACTTATAGGCAGCTGAGATTTATCTTATACTTGCACCTTTATATCAAGGCCAGTGCTTCTGAGAGGTGGCAAGTTTACTACCTATATGGAAATCACCTGTTCCAGAGCATGTGAAGGTACCCCCATTCTTCTTGGAATCATGAGGCCTACACGTGTAAGATATATAGTACATATGGGTATTTTAAGTTGAAATATCCTAAATAAACAAATGTCAGTTTGACTGGTACTGATGAAGCCTTTCCGGTTCAATCCCATAGAAGATGCTGTGTGGTATGGAATCTGATGTAAGATTACACAACATGATGTACTGTTTCCATCACACATATTGTTTAGTTATTGTAAATGAATGTAAATCATGCACTGAAGCAGATGAACAAGGTTCTTATGCAAAAGCAAGCTGTCTAGGAATCTAAAACAAGAGACAGGACATGTCTGTTCTGTTTTACAGGTTTTGGCCTATGACATTGAGGTCAGCTTCCTTATCTATGTCATCAACATAAACACTGTTACCACATCCATTACCAATGTATGAATTCATCATACTTGTGCTGTAAGGGGCTTAATCCTCCTTGATGGTTTTATCTATGCTCCTCCAAAACATGATGTCTGGGCTTGCCTGCGAACAACCTACTTCCTATATTTCTTGTCCACTGCATCTTTCAAAGGATCACTTTTTCACAATGTGCCTCAAGTCTATTCCTGCTTTTCACTGTGCCTAACCTCCCATTCAATGAGATGGAACTAGTAATCAGTTGAAAAAGAGAAGGTGACTAAACCAGTGCCTATGGGTGGCACGCGTTCTTCTAAGTTGAGCAAAGCTGAAGATCAGAACAAATTTCAGTTCATAGCACGTGGAGTTTTACAAACTCAGCAAATTCTGAAATTCTGACTATTGTTTTCTTCTGAGGCTAGGGAATGAGGATCTGGTCCTTCCCCCAGCTTTTTTTTTTATTTCAGTGTTAACATTTGAGCTCATATAGAATGTATTATTAGCAATATGCTTAAATCAAGGTTTCTGGTGAGAACACAAAAGTTACTGACTTCTGGGACACAGTTAGTCTTTATGTGAAAGCTTGGGTGGCTAACATGTTTCTTAAGCTCGTATAAAGTAATCAGAAATAAAAGTTTTTTCCTAAATACGTAATCATTATTTATAAGAGCTAAAGAAGTAATGTAGCTTTTAAGGGCATGGTGCCCAACTTTATGTTTTCACTGCTTGCCAACCAGCAGTGTATCTGCAATGGTAGAACCCCACACCAAACTACAGTAGGAGGATATACCACCAGAACTGCTCCACTTAAATGTTTTCTTGTATTTCAGCACAGAAATCCTAAGAAAAGATCTTAAAATAAAGTTTCATGTCCCTTATCACCTGAGCCTTTACACAGGGGAATGACATTTACTACCAATAAATATTATTCTAGGTCATCATTAAGTCACAGCTTTATGCTAACAGAAAGTGAAACCAGCACTAAAATGAAGACATTTTTGTTCCAAAAATATATATTTAAAGTTCAGTACATAGGTTTTGGTTTGGTTTTTTGGTCACTTTGTTGTTTTGTTTTGTTTTGTTTTGTTTTAAAGTGCAATAATAGGAATGAGCTTCAAGGATCAGGCACTCCTCAAGACTTGGGCCAAAGCACCAATACTGTGGTTGCCTTTACTGAGGACGGGGAGCAAGGCTTGTAGCCTGAAGTGTGTTAATGTAATTAGCACAAGGAGAGTAAGGGTATGAGATAAAATAAGATATATTATTTCGTTTCCTGGCAGTATGATAAACCTTTAGACCTCTGCAAAACTAACTGATGTAAGGCACAGTTTTCTGAATTTTTCTTGTTGAAATGTGTTCTCACAAGTAAAACTAGAAAGACCTCAACTTGGAGCTCATGGTGTGATGCGACTAGCAGAAGACCCCTTCTGGTCTCTACATTTCCCATAGCAGTGTAAAATGGCCAGAATTCGAACAAGAACCAGCTCTGAAGCCTTTTGTTTGTCCATTGTACATAGATAAAAATGGCATTGTTAGCTTTCCCACACCTGCCTGAATTGTGTTCATTGACCTCTAGTCTTGTGGAAGCATTTTACACTGGAGGCCATTTTAGTCTTTGACTTTTTTTTTTTGCCTTGGCAAGAGCTTTCAGCACCTTTTACGTAGCACATTTCACAACAGGTAATGGACATACTGAAGGCCAGCACCCATGAGTATGACGTTCACTATGTTAATTTATAACTCATAAACGGAGTGTCTTGTGAAAATTTACTTTCTGTCTAATCCTAGGGAAAGTTGTGATCTAAAACCAGCAAAGAGACCAGCTACCATATACCACAGAGACCAGCAAGTGTGTCAGTTAGTGCAAATATGGTAATAAAAAAAGGTTGCCTTAAAAGTTTTGGTGTTTTTTTCATCCTAAGCTTTTGTATTGAGTTAAGAATTTTTTTTTTTCATTTGCCTAAGAAAATGAATTGGAATTACAAGTTTTCTGTATCACTTAACACCTCCTCCCATATGCTGATATAACTTTCATTTTCCAAAGAAGCCCAGCCTTGATCAAATGTTGTGAAAGCCAGAGAAAGTACATCTTTGCTTGCCTTCCCTTGGCCCTTTTATCCATTGCTGCAATACACAGAGCTGTGGTTTGGCTGTTTATTGCAAAGAGGGAGAACTGTTGATAGGTTTGATGTTGGAGTGTTTGAGGAAGGAAACTTTCAGGAAACATTATTTCTGGATAAGGCAGCAGGAAACTGAAGCCTGTTTGCTTGAGTGAGAGGCTGGAGGAGGTTCAGAAGAGGACAGCTGGCATGGAAGTTTCCAGGAGTAAGGGTAGGCAGCTTTGAGTGGGATCATTTAGCAGAAAACGGGGGACTTAAGGGGAATCGTTACAGACAAGGTCAGAAAAATTCAGAAACATTTTTTGTTTATATTTTCCTTGAAAACTTTTGGCTGAAATAAAAAGCATTTAAGTGGGAAGAATTTACTTACTGGTCAAAATGCTGTGAACATATATTTTTTTATATGTTTTTGCCACAGGCTGTGTAATTCTAGTGAGGAAAAAGGGAAATTTTGATCATAATATATTTTTCCTGTTTCTTGTCATCAATTCATGCTGCAAGTACAGATTGTAAGTCATCTAAGTAGGTGTACTGTTATAAGTATTCCTTCATTACAGAGTACAGTCATTCATTCAACAGATAAATGTTTTTATCATATAGCCATATAAGCAAAAGTGCTAACTAGATAAGAAAAAAATCACAATGTAAACCCAGTGAGGCATCCTGGAAGCTATGATCTAACCAAGAGTGAATCACCTTTGTTAAAGCAATGGAGATTAAATTAATCTAATCAGGCCATACTATTGTTCCAGTCAAAACTTTATCACTTTTGATTTTCAAGGAGAAGGTGGCTTACCTAGGCTCTCTAAGCATGGACAGATTTAGCTGACAATCTCCATGAGGAAAACAAACCAGAAAGGAGTCAACTGTGGTTTTAAAAGATACCAAGCTGCAGTTTCCCAGCTTTAGACCTCCCCTTCACCTTAAAAGCCAGCTATAATGCAGTCTGCCCTGAAGGTCAAAGTGTGGGGCCTACTTTGAATTGAGTGGCAGAAAGACATTTTTTAATCAAGAAGCCCTCAGAGGCAACAAAAAGACAGTTCTCATACCTCAGAAGACTGTGCAGGGAAGGAAGAAGTTTTACAAGTAACAAAATGCCTAGATCAAAATGATCGAATGCTCACTGCTGACCTTTGCAGAGTGAGCCAGATCTCCTTTGCAAGCAGGCCAAGGAGAGTCAAGCCCTGGTGACTAAAAACTTGCAAGGCTTCCCAGTATCTCCAGGGTTCTCCTCCAGACATAGGGAAACTGTGCAACACTCTGGCACTTGCCTGAGACACATGCTGGGTCCAACCTCTGTCCCACCAGTTCAGTGGCAACCTTTCAAGATATGTAAAGGGCTCTGCTAGACGATGAAATTTGCCAAACACCTTTCTCCCCAGTGGGTAAAAATGACTGTGGATGTGTTATCCCAAAACATATACCTTCCCTCTTTATGTCCAGGCATTTACTTTGTCAGTAAAGGATGATAATACTTAGAGCAGTCATGCCATTGATTGCTCCCTTTCTGCCTGGCCATGACCTCTAACTTGCTCTGAACCTCAAAGTGTGCTAGTCATACAATTTCATATGCTTAGGAGGAGGAAAAGGTGCTATGGTTCTTAATTGACATTTTTCTTTCTTCCTCCAGTGCAATTAGTAATTTATCCACTGCTTTTGGCTGCTCTTCACGTGTATTTCGCACTATTCAGCCTAGATAGTTAGAGAATGAGCAGGGGTTTCAATTCATGCACAGCCAATACAAGTGAGCTACTTTTTTCAGCTTTGCCCTGTTTACTCCAAGAGCGTGCACATGCTTAATGCTGAGCTGTTTACCATATTAATGATGCAAACACATTGAGTACTAAAATGTTCCTCAAGCATGTATTAACTCATGCAAGTAAGTAATGAATGGTCTTTCATCCCAAGGAGTTAAGGACAGCTGAGCAAGTAGGTAGCTTTCAAATATTTAACATTTAGAGAATTCATTTGGACTGAAAAGATTGATTTTAACTGTTTGATACTCCAACCAATATATTTTCATAATTTTCCTAATATTCATATATTTTCCTAATTTTCATATACACAATATAGCAAATAAGGTAAAGACTTTAAAAATGTAATCACCTCCACTAATAAATAAATAGATTAAAAAAAATGTCATCCCATAATCTGCTTTGTTTTTCCTGGAGGTAAAGTGAAGCAAAATTTATTTCAAAATGTTCTGAGGCTCAGCATGCAAAGCAGTGAAGTTTCTGTTTTTCTTGGCCCCTTACAAGACTACCACATGGCACTTCACGGACTCGGTCTCTACCTGTTCCCAAAGAACACAGCCTGTCCATGTGGGCTGTGCATCTTAGGAGAGAGAAACAGGAGAGGAGGGAAAAATATTCCAGACTGCTTTAATGAGATCTGGACAAACAAAAATTTCAGCTCCAATCAGGCCTGTGGGTTGATGGCTTGTTTGTTTCATTGCATGAGGAGCCAGGATAAAAAAGAACTATTTGTTTTCATTTGAAATTCTATAAAAAGTAACAGGACTGAAGTATTGTATGTATGTTGGAAGACTGAAGCCCAAGTCATCTGCTGCTGTTTTTGTCTCTAGGCCATGCCTCATTTACTG
Source organism: Laterallus jamaicensis coturniculus (assembly GCA_022605575.1). Classification (NCBI taxonomy): domain Eukaryota; kingdom Metazoa; phylum Chordata; class Aves; order Gruiformes; family Rallidae; genus Laterallus; species Laterallus jamaicensis. Next base: position 4,573,157 of record JAKCOX010000009.1, read on the forward strand.
GGATGAAATTCTTGGGGAAGTTTTTGGTCTCGTCTACACTCTGCTTACAAAAGCGATGCCAGTTTGTACTGTACAACCAGCACTGTGTTACATTCCAGGCTTGTCCCCCCCTGCTCTTATAAACTGGTTATTAGAGAGTGCAGAGAGCATAGTGACATTTTCCAGCCAAGGAAAAAAAGAATACTTTTCTATAATAGCGAATTGGCCCCTTTCCCCCTCAATTTTAAAAGAAGAAATCGTAGGTAATAATGTGGACAATAAGCTTGGCAGATCAGTGCACAGGCACTACAGTCAGAAAGACCCTAGAAATGCCTCTAAATACCATACAGCCAAAGGCAAGCGAGGAAACAAGGTTAGTTAAAAAGTAATGTAGATATTCCTGGTTTGCAAAGGAAAGCCAGCTTTGTTCCTTTTTACGACCAGCAGGTCATGGAGAAAAAAGGGAACGTATCTGTAAATCTCTTTACAGCAAGATCCCTATGTGAAAATAAGAAAGGGAGGACAAAAACTGGCTACACTGAAGTAGAGGGGAAATCGCACCACAGGCTCAGATTGCGATTACTGAGGATAAGCCAAACCTGTTGTAAACAAGAAATATGAAGACACATGCGAAAGTTGGAAGAAAATGCATAATGTTCTCCAACTCAGACATGTTTACATCCTTTACACCTACCACAGAAAACTTACATAATCTTTTCTTATACAGAAGGGTAACAGGAACTGGATAAAGTTTCCCACCGTGTCAAGAAAAACTGATTTCTGCATTAAAAAAGAACTAGAGCTGACTGAAAGATATGCTTCTAAGACCCTAAAAATCACTACGCATTTCTGTAAGAAAAAGTCTCTGGCAAGCAAATATTTACAAAGATAGGTTCAGTGTCTGCCCCCCCCCCCCTTCTCCAACATATAAAAATATCAGCCACATACATTATAAACCCCACAGTCAGTAGCTTGCATCAGTGGGAAGACCAAATCATGACAGTTTTTGCATTATCATCACATACTGCCCGTATCTCAAAGTTCGCAAGAAGGCATAATCTTAAACATTTTTCTTTCACAAAGAGTTTCTAAATCCTTACATTACTAAAATAAAAGAAAAATAGGAAAAGAACATACTCATTAGCTTTCGGTTCCGCAGAGTTTCCAAAGCACTGTTAAGTATGTATGCATTTTTGACAAATGCCTCTTACCTGTAAAAGAGCAATGTTCAGATTCCTTACTAGATGTTATCGTCATGACAAGTCAGACAATCTTTTTTTATAAAAGGTTGGATGTATTTTCAATAAAGCATGGGTGTATGGTTTAAAAAAAAACAAAAACAAAGAAAGAAAAAACCCAAAACACAGCCCTCAGAGAGTCTCCCTTGCCTCACTGTCAGTCAAAAACAAGTTGGAATAAGTCTGAGTTGGAATTACCTGAATAAAGAAACTGGAGAGAGGGAGGGAGGAGAGGGAGGGAGGGGGAAAGAGAGAGAGAGAGAAAAAAAAAATAGTCCGAGAGGAGACTCAATGATGTCAGCAGTATGTCTTAAGGAAATCTACAGCTGAGCCTGGCAAACTTTATAACTACATAGCATTCGACACCCAGTTACGTGGTAAGCAAATACCTGCTTAAGAGGAAACTGATGTACTTTTAAAGAACGTCAGTTAATCTTTGAAGAAACTTTAGCCAGGCTGATCAAAGTCCCTTAAAGGCCTTATTGCCTAAATAAATAAGGTTACAAGTGGTTGTATAATGCTAAGAAAAGAGTAAAAAGAATAAAAAGTCAACATTATTGATTACCCCTTTCCTGTTGGCAAAAGGGAGGCCAAAACTCATCTGAAATAAATGTGTACTATGGTTGTAACACACTGAGCTGCAGCAGCCACGGATGCAGCTGAAATCCCTGACCACCAAAGTTTCCAATCTGTTTAGCCACAACACGCTTTTCCTTTGATGACTTATTCTGGGTTTGCTTCAGTGTCTTTCTGATTCTGTTTCCGAGATGCAGAAAGTGCAGATAGTGCTGATATGAACTGGGGCAAGTTGGGTACCTTGAACACAGCGAGAAAGAGGTGTGGATGCTTGCCATCCGTAAAGCCAGTACACTGCTGTCGGCACCACTCTGGTACCCAGAACCAAATGCAAACAGCAGCAATGAAAGGGAAGTTGCTGCAGCACTAGAAAGGCTAATGTGATACCTCTTGGATATCATTCTTCTTGGATATTGTATTCCCAGGGATACCGTTTCCAGGAATCACATATCTTGGCAAGCTACTCCAATACACCTGTAGCTCAGCATCACCTGCAAGGGCATCCCACAGTCCAGTGGGTGCCAGGTTAACTTCATTCCCTTTTGCCTGGGAGAAAGAAGAAATCCACCCCCTGGGTAGTGGTTTATGAAGAAAATCCTGCCCACTTCAAACTCACATTATCAAAAGTAATATCTCTCCTTTCCTCACTGGCGTTGGTAAACAGACATTTGAATGCCATTAACAGACATTAATAATGTCATGACATGCAACCATAGGAAACCGGAGGCTGGAATTCTGCCGTCAAGTGGTCAAGTATGCCGGCATTCAGGCAGTGCCAGTAGGCAGCAGCTGTTTTACATTTAAAAGGGCAACAGTTAGATGTGATCTTTTTTTTTTCATTTTGCCAGAGACTAAGGAATTTCACAGGACTTGGATTGTTCCCCAAATCCATGAACCTGTTGCACTGGTATATTTATATTTACTATGAGGGAGATGGCAACAGCTCCTACCTGTTTTTGTTTTTTATATATATGTGTTTATACAAAAATGCTTATGAATGTCTTTTTCTCCTTTCAAATAAGCTCTTCTGTTTGCAGAGCCCTCAGCAACATCATGGGATGAAACACCTATACTAGAAATTCTTATTGACTATCCAATTTAATTACATTTAGATGTAACTGAATTATACATTATCCAAAAATCCCCAATTACATGTCTCCTCTCTTCTGGTAAAGTTTAGGAAACTGCCCCAGTTGTAACTGAATATGAATATTCTAATGTGTTATTCCCATACAACTTGTTTACAAGTATCTTAGACATGGGTGGCAGGGGGAATTGGCCAGCCCCTTTTCAGTGGTCAGTGGGGACAGGACTAGGGGCAATGGCTGTAAGCTGGAGCACAGGAAGTTCCACACCAACATGCGGAAGAACTTTTTCACAGTGAGGGTGACAGAGCAGTGGAATAGGCTGCCCAGGGAGGTGGTGGAGTCTCCTTCTCTGGAGATATTCAAGTCTCGTCTGGACGCCTATCTATGTAATATGAGATAGGGAGCCTGCTTTGGCAGGGGGGTTGGACCCGAAGATCTCTTGAGGTCCCTTCCAACCCCTAAGATTCTGTGTGATTCTGTGATTCTGTGAACCCCCAAATTAGCATCTGTGGCTAGACAGTGCCTGTGAAATCAGCTGCAGTGTGAGGGGTGACTGGGAGAGCACAATTTGAATATATGCTCTGAATGATGCATTTCACACTGTGTGCAAACTCACTATTCTCATTCCTGTGCTGTTCTGCTCAAGCCCCGTGCATCCCTGTCCCGTTGCAGAAGAGAGACCAGCAGAGGAGAGGGTAGAATTTAAGTTGCATGGGCATTTCCCAGCTTTGCACGCTTGACTTGAAAATGTGAATTCCTTTCTTTGAACACAGTTTTCTATTCATGCAAGCGCACAAGTGATCAGGGCTCTTAGCAGGAAATAAAGGCTACACATCCCCTCTCATAGGAAGGTATGGAGAGGCTCCAAAAGATGACTGAGATGACTACACTGCGCACTGCCATGCAAAGCAATTTCTCATTCCCCATTTTCTCTCTGCTTTAACTGTGCTTGTCCCTTCCCCACCTTTGCACCACCTCTGGTGCTCATCCAACCTGCACAGTGAATACCATCATCCTGCTAAATCAGACAGAAAGTGCCCTATGTCTGTTCCTTTCTACAGGGTTACTTTTCTGCCAGTCTAGGAACCTGAGGCAATTTCTCTAGAGGTCACACCAATATGGGATTTCCTACAAGAGGACTAAGAGGAGTGCATAGGCAGCAGAGGAAAAGCAGGATATGGGTTACCACAGACAGCCGATAGCTGTCTGTGCTCAGCTCTTACTTCTCCTTTATTACATGAAAGCTATCTTAAACAAGCATCGTTTCCTGGCAGGCAACCACATGCTCCTGGACTGTTCCCACACTGCTGCTGAGGTGGGCTAAAAGGGGAAGCTAATTTGTTAGTTCATGCTCTCCAAAACACGAAAGCTGAAGTGTTTTTTCTTCAGCTTTGCATCAGTACCAGAGCTCATAAACCTGTTTCCTTACAGCAACAACAGGTAAGGGTTCAAAAGTTTGGACTAGATAAGTCGAAAATATTATCCAAAGTTCTTCAATCAATAAAGCTGAGCAGGAAATCCCATGATGATAGGAGGTTTGCTCAGGGCATTTTCAGTTCTTATGCTGGCTCTGGATAGAGTTAAGTTAGGAAATAGACAATAAAACCAGAATCCCTGGCAGAAAAGTTAGTCCTACACATCAGGTCTGCACCTCCAACTTATCCTTGATCCAAAGGCAATTCTTCTACTGAAAAAGTGCTTTCAGCTCATGAAGATGTGTGCAATGGGCATGGGGAAAAGCCACAGTGGCACTTCAAGCCTCATTTCTTTTTCTCTGTTCCTCTGAAGCCCAAATTCATGAGTTAAAAATCAGATACAGAATTTAAAGAAATTTGGATTGCTATTTAAAATCAGACATGAGACTAGAAATGCATCTTTGCACAAAGTCAGTTCAAAGCATTCTGAGCAGACACGTCACCTGAGATCTGCTACACCCCTGTTTGTATTTTTACACACCTAAATATCTGTGTAAAGCTGAGCCTTTCCTATCCCTTGCCCAGATCCTTGAAAGTGCTGGGGACCACAGAACACAGAGAAATCATACTGGTGACAAGGCCTCATTGCATGCATGGCCTTTCAGGACTCAGGGAGTCCTGAACACTGGGAGAGCAGCACAGCCAAACCTTAGAAATATTTTACAGCAAATACAGTAAAGATGGGAAGGAAAAGAACAAAAATTTATCTCTCATAATAGCACATTTATTTTTAGTGCACCCTCCAAGTCAAAACAATTTGGTAAAGCATTCCGTTCTGCTGGCTGGAGGCCAGAACTGTTCTGCCATGATTCATGGTGCTCTGCATTCTGCAGCCATTTCAGTCCTGCAGCCCAAGTGCAGAGTTTGTATTTCAGGACTGGACTGACAGAACTTAATGTTTTCTGCGTGTACCAGCTGGCCATCCATCGTAATCTGCACAAGCCATTTTTTCTGTTTGTATTGTAGGCTTTTGAAAAATTGCATCAATAATAGGAAGGCCTTCAGTTAGTAGAAGTGTTAGTGAAAAGCTGCCTAAGTTGTCCATGGACTCATTACTTTAAAACATGTCTTGATTTGAAAGCACGTGCTATAAAACCAATGCAACAAGAATTATCCACTTCCTATTAACAATAAAAAAACCTTAACACACAGTGCAGAAATAAGCCCAAATACCATTTAACTGAGCATCATTTGAATCATACCCAGCCAGTAGAAGACACCTCCAGGATCAAAATTGCATTTGTTAAAAATGGTAAAAAAACCTCATAACCATATTGCTGTCCACATGCATTTGATTTTAAAAGCAAGAGGCTAACCTAAATTTATTTTCCTATTCATAAAGTTTCGAGAATATCCCCTACAGCTAAAGTTTCACTGACTTTCTCACATGGAAATGGAAATAAATGCTTTCTTAACCAGAACACTTGAATACAAGAGATTCAAAGTATTTAATCCAAAACCAGTTCTTGTTAAACACAGAGAAAGTCTCCAGTGAGTTTGTGCTTTTTTACTGTATGATTTCTTTAATTGGTTTAAAATACTTTTCTGTTTTTTGTATTTCCCCAATGTGGATTAAGGCCAGGTTGGGCGGGACCTTGAGCAACCTGGTCTAGTGAGAGGTGTCCCTGCCCATGGCAGGGGAGTTGGAACATGATGATCTTTAAGGTCGCTTCCAGCCCAAGCTAATCTAAACTGTAAATCAATCAATACATCTGCTTCTTATTGATGAAGTTCTTAAATAAAAAAAGAATTGAAAATGCTGAAGTTCATTGCACACATTCCTATGAGATTAGGTACAACACTGGCCCTGGAGGTGCTATAGGAAATGCAATTCTCCAAGCGTGAGAATGATTAAGGTCACATGGATCTTCAGCACTCCAAAAAAATCAACACCCATGCTTTCACTGCCTATGTGTACTTCTGGATGGCTGATGCACATTTTTCTGTCTTCTATCTTTTGCTGCATCTTTATTGACATTGCAACCATGGCTGTACCAAGGAATTCACAGCACATTACCCAGCCTGCTAGGGTTTATAGCGGTGGTGTGCGTACAAGCCCTACACCAGGTGTTCTTTCCATTGTAAGAGGTTGCGGCTGACACTGTTGATCCTAAGGGGGATTTGCACACATGAAAAGCATATAATTAGAACAGGATTTTATCTCAGTTGATGAGCTTCACACAGAAGGATCTGGCTGAGGAGGGCCCAGCTCCCTTCTCAGTGAAGCAAACTGTGACTTTTGTGGAAACCTTGTTAATGCTTTCAAAACTTTCAACTTCATTCCAAGTAAACTGGATTCAAGAAGACTGCAGTTGCTGAGATGTGTCCTACCTGTTCACACAGCGGAAGGTGGTTGTTCTTCATCCACTGGCGCAGGGTTACAGAGCATCAGCAAGGCTGCTGTCCTTCTAGGGATGGAAAGACTTTGATGGCTGACCACAGCTTCCAAATTTGAGCTCCCACCCAAAGGTGTTGTTTCTTGACGAAAGTACTGACATGTTACTATCTAAAGCATCAAAAGGATTACCCGGTAGCAGAAAGCACTTGAGAAAAAACCCACTCATTCCCAGGTACATTTGGCTGCCTTCTCCACTTCCAGCTGCAGAAACGAGCATTCTCTGGTTTTGCTTCTAGCCCTGACCTAGGCTAGATTCACAAGCAAGAATTCAAATCCGAGCTGACTTTCCACACCAAAGTTAAAATGACAAAGGAGTTCAGATCCAACAGTGATTTTAATTGCCTCTCCCCTGTCAATCTGGTGAGAATGTCCAATGCAGACAAAATTCACCTCAAATTCCTGGAACTGGCCCATGCGTCTTTGCTTTCTAAAAATCTATGGTGGGTGCATGCTTGGTTTGTCACATCATGAACCAGCAGGATGCATAAATCTCTCTATGGAAATGATCTGCTCGCATTGCTTGTAGCACCCCAGAAGGCAAAGATGCATCCTGTAGCACTTCCATGCTCCTTCTTATGACAGCAGACAGCTTACCAACTCACTCAGGCCACAATCTCTAACTCTCAAACAAATTTCTTGGCATTCTCCAGCAGGTAGGTTTAGTTTTTTCATTACCTTTAAACATTTGTGACATTAGTGGAGTTCTGCTTTGGAGTAACTTGAGAAATAATGCATTATTTTAGTTGGAAAGTTATTGGTATGAGCAGCAATAAGAGCACTGTGAAAATACCTGTTCTGGACTTTCTTTACTGTATTTCTTTGAGCTGTACAAGCCTGTGACTGAGACAAAAATGTGGCATTACTCTTACCAGTTTCAGAGGCCCAGACTAGATGGACTCATGGGAAGTAGTACTGTGCATTTTAAATGTGCCTTCCTGGAAAATAACTTTGGGTTTGAATGAAAGGAACCGAAATGTGTACCTTTGCCAGACTTTATCAAAGAGGATTAAGAAGTGAGCCTAAAGACAACTACTGAGGTTGACAGAGTGCATGACACTACTGAAAGTGCACAAAAAGAGGGTAATAAAGGGAAGGGTACAGAGTTTGTAGCACAGGGTGTATGTACAAAGACTATCCCCAGGCTTACCATCACCGACATAGATCATGGCATTCCCTACTGCAAAGTGATTAGGAAAGTGGTCTCCCAAAAGCAAAGTGCAAATATTTGTCCAGACAGTGCTAAGACTCAACTTTAAGATCAAATTTTGTAGAAAGCAGAGTTGTCACCATTTATCGGCTGAGCTCAACTTTGAGAGGAATTAAAATATAATCCATCAAATTACAGGGGAAGAAAATGATTGTTTCGTGACAAGACGATGGTTCAGGGGTGCTGGCCGCACCCATTGTCACTGTGATTGCATCACAGTTTCCATCGCAACCTCCTATTTTCATATGCTATAAGCATTGCAAAATGTTGACCTTTGGGGCTGCGTTTTTCCATGCTTGCTCCCTGCCCCAAAGGTGAATTCTTTCAGAAAGTCTGAGCAAAATCTTTTCAGGGACCATGGGTATTACTTTTTGGTCGTTGCCAGGATGGCTTGCCTGCGGCTGATTGTTCCTCTAAGCTATAATAAATCCTACCATCCATCATGTAAAGCAGAAAATTAAAAGCATGAAAAACAAATCACAGCTCTCCTGATTTTAACATTGCAAGGACTGTTTAGACTTGCAAACAGTGGCAGGTAAAGAGAAGAAAGATTTAACTATGAGATACCAAGCTGAGCAAGAATCTCTTTTAATGACAATTGCTGACACTACCATACCCACACCAGGAGCCCTTGGGTTACAGAGACAACTATTGATAAGTGGTGTTAAACATGGTCTTCAAGACATAGCAACATGAAAAGCCATGTGACAAGAGGCTGGATCTGTTTTCTCTTTTTGAATGTCTCTTACCTGAGATACTTGCATTTCTCAAGCAGTTCATGAAGTAAAAGGGTATACATTCCCATCCATTGTCGTAAATTAGCTGGTTTCCTAAAAGGCTGGGTAAGTCACTGCCAAGAGCTCTGCATGTTTCAAAAGCAGATCACTTGAAGGAGCCTTGAAACATGGACATAGATGCTGAATGACAGGTACTGATGCTTGAAAATACTCTCTCAGGGCTTTATGGCCACAGACTGTGCATTAGGGAAGAGAAGATGAGCAGCACTTGAAGCCAAAAACAATCCCAGAACAAAAAAAAATGTCTGCTAATAAAACATAGCACCCAGGTGGCCTCATTTACCCCCATACATTCTCCTGATTTTATCATCCACAGAAAATATGTCTGAAAGGTACTGTACAGACAGGAAAAGCCAGTCTCCGTACAGGCCGCAATAAAGACTAGAGCTGCCCAAAGGTCTCTGGGAGTGCAAATGTTTCAGTAGGTCTAGTCTGTGAGGATGCACACCCTCCAAATTACAGTTCTATTTGGTGCCAAGCTGCAGGCAGGGAAAATTTGGTTGCAATATGATCTTTACTACTGCCTAACAGTTAATTAATATTCAGCCCTAAGTTCATCTCCTATGGTTTGGTCTTTACGGGGATTTCAGTCACAGGTTCTAAGGCACAGGTTGCATGAAAGTCTGAGATAGGCTTTCTAGAAACAGATAGGATGGCTTGAGTAAAACATCACAAACTGTGTTCAGGAGAAGAGAGATAAGTTACACCAAAGCTCTAATTTATGCATCAAAACTTTTGCAACCATGAATGATCTCTTTACATGCATTCTTGCCCTGCATCTCCCAGGCTACCAGTGGACACTGGGAAGAGAGCAGTGCTGCTGCTGGTCCCTGCCCAGTGACTCGTTCCTTCACAAACTTGCCCAGTTTGACTACATCCCTGCATAGGGCACCAACCCCCTGAGCTTAACCCATTCAGTACAACCCAGTCAGTCTGTTTGTTGTTGAACAGCCCCTGTCTGCATTTGCATAACTGTCTGGCCTACTGTTACCTGTTCAATTTCTGCAGTACTCCCACCATCATAATTGTTTCAGGTTCGGTCTAAACTTATGTTCCCATGCCTTGATTTCACCTCCTACCCTCCTTCCAGCTTCCTCGTTTGCCTTTGACTGCAGTTTACATTGGCTATTGTTCCACCTGCAGCCATTGAGTGCCTATCTATTTTCCTCGACTTCATTGTTCATGCTGTTAGTGCAATGCCTTGATACATTTGTATTTGACATTAACCACAACAGTTTAATGCAACACTTTTAATCTCAAATGCAACAGAATGGGATGCAAAGCTGAAGCTCACAAGGTGCAGAAAGCACTCTGCTTGTTTCAGAACTTCCTTCTCCTAGCTGCAAATAATTCATCTATATGATGATCATTACTAAATAATTCCTCCAGTTTTGTATGCTAAGAGCAGCTGTCTGGTATGCAATTGTACCTGCATATAGACCTTAACATCAGACCATCAGATATTTGCAATACTTGACTAAAAGCTAAAAAAAGAGTGATGGTGATTTCATACTGTTTTGTCATTCACTAAATTTTTATATGAAGCAATTGCTTAAACCTGATAAATCCTTATGGCACTGGTGCGTAGGTGTTCAAGAACTGCTTTTATCAGTGCATTTATGTGGAACTATCTATGTTTCTTCCACTTCCCACAGTATATCTCAGGTGAATGCTGTGACAAATCCAGCAGAAATAGTGACAGCAGAGTGCCTCCACTCTCCATGCTTCTCCATGTACTGCTGGAGTACTGATACCTTGACCACTGCAACATACTCTGATCTGAAGTCATACTTCAAAGAGATTTGAAGTCTCTTTCCCCTACTCTGCAGCTAAATTCAGCTTGTTGACAATTCATGAGGACAATGAACTTATATCTCTGGATTGCTTGGAATGAAAGGAACTCTTTTCCTCAGGGTTTATTTAGCTATTCTCTTTATTCAGCTACCTTGAGCCTCCACTTGCTCCAATATACCTTTTCAGAATTTTTTTTTTCCTGCTTTGGCAGAATTTGTTCCTCTTTAGCCCCTAAAAGACCAGCTGAGCAATTCATCTCTTCTTGGAGGATATGTGCTTTTAACTCTTTCTTGGAGCAGATTTTTCTGATGAAGGAACCAAGTCCATTCAAGCATGCCTACTGTATTTGCATTGCAGGGTGGACTGCAAGCTTCCAAAGCTGGGTAATCTGGCTAAAGCAGGCTTCATAATATTTCCTCCATATTTGCTTCACCTTTGTGGCATGTGGTTCACCATTCTTTTCTCCCCCACCCCCAGCTGTTTGTACTATTGGCCCAACTGAATTTCCACAGAAATTAACCATTAACACACTGCTCTTGTGCCTTGTTTTCTTGATTTCTCTCAGATCTTTCACTGCTTGTCCAGCCACAGAATAATTTGGTCAATTTTCTGCAAGATACTTTTACTTCTGTCGTTTCCTTTCAGCCTTGGCTTGTTTACATTTTCCCCATGCTGTCTTATTTTATTGCTCGTCTAGACTGTCGTTAACTCTGTGTACTTTCCAACAGTTTCCTTTGCTTTGTTTTTTATCACTTCCTTGAATATATCGCAGCTGATTTGCAATGATATTTCTTTATCCTTGCAAGCCAGTGGCCTGAAAAGTCACCCAAAACCACCTCAGAGAACTGCCTCTAAGAACTAACCTGTAACACTGTCCTGTAATTGGACACAGGAGGTTTGAGGTTCATTCCACATGTAAACAGAAGCAGGAAAGCGCTCTACCTTGACCAAAGCCATAAGTTTTCAATGAATAACATGGCTAAGATGCCACTGATCCAGGTGTGGGGAGAACACAAACTCCAGGCAGGCAGCTCACACAGCTACACAGGTGAGTCTGTCTCAAAGGACAGCGCCAAGTTCTCATCTGGATGATGGAGTCTGTCTGGGTTTGGACAGCAAGAGGGTAACATCTGGTCCTGGCCAGACAGTGGGTCCTGACATGGGTCTCCTTCCCGGTGGGCAAAACAGGTTGGACAAAAAGGCACCCACTCTGTCCAGAAGAGCGCAGAGAACCACACTGTTTTTTTTCTGGAGCTCGGCCATCAGGTCTAGGCCATGGAAAGGGCTCTGGATTTCCAATAAGTTGAACCTCCAGGAATCTGGCGCTATCAAAACTGAGTGAGACAATTTAATTCCAGCATTGGCAAGACAGTATTTGGACACAACACATTACAAGATGTCCTGCCAGTTCTGGTTTTGGGCGTACACTCCAAAGCAGGTGAATCCTTCCTGATTTGTAGTTCCACAGCAAGTAAAATATTTCACAGACCTCTTACAAAGATGAAACCAGCTGGCTGCTAGAAAGAGAGGGATGAGAGAAGTGGTCCACCTCAAAAGAACTACTGTAGCTGTTGCCAGCATTTTCTGAAATGGAAGCCAGTTAAATTAAATTAATTATAATCTATGTATACCTGTATTGAGGTAGGTACCCATATGTAAAAAGAACCTGCATTTGCATACACACACTTGCACTAGATGGCATATGTATTTTGTGTGCATATGTGCACACAGGAGCAAATGTACTTTCTAGAAGTGAGCTTCTCACACTTCCCTTGGCAGACCAGATCAAGTTCATCTCTTGTGATCCTAGATACTGTGGTGTTGGAGAAGGAAGGGGTCCTTTGCTTCTCCTAGGTTTCTAGAACTTTTTCACTTCTGATCCTTTTTCATTTTTGTATCTCCACACCTGACATATTTGCCAATCAAAGTGCATCTCTATCTCACTCTCTTACCATCATGTAAGAGTAGACCAAGTATTGTGGACTTTGGCAACTGAGTCCTAAAAAAAAATGAATCTTAAGAGGTTTGTTATTGTACAAAGAGGGTTGGGCTGGATGGTGTTGCCAAACTTTGGAAAGCTTCTGTAAAAATGTACATTTTCCTATAGTGCTACAAAGCCCACATTTACCTAATAGACTGTCAAGAGTCCAAAGGAGCTTCTACAAAATTTCTGGTAAATAGTATTTGTTTTAAGAATAGATACACATGCCAAAAACAATGTGCTGCATTTATCAGCTTGGAACTATTACAATTTTTCAGTAAATAATACCATGGTTTCTGAAAAAGCCTAAAATGTGTATCTAATCCAATTGTGTCACCTCTCATTTCCTTCAAAGAGGGGGGAAAAGGCAAAGCTAAGTCTGAAATTCTGGTTTGAATTAACTGCCACTTTATCTCTAAGTGACCTCTTTCTGCAAAGCTATTACTGCAAATACTGTCTCTGAGATCATTCACTCATTTCCAACCCCCACAATGCATAACTACAAGGTAGTTAATACTATCAGCACTATCATCTTGCATTTGTGCAGGGCTTCTCATCCAAAATGTTTTAGCTCCCTGCCAGGTGATCCTCTTGCTGGGGAGCAGGCTGCACTTTTCAGGGACAGGTTCATACTGTGGGTATTAAGCCTTGCAAAGGGTAGGACAACAGGGAGGGGTGGGCTAGAGATAAGAGTTATACACTTTAACTCTATTTCTGTATGCCACCGTTAGAGCAAATAACCTTCCCAGAGGAGAAAACCAACGAGTGCTCTGCAGTGCAGCTCAACCACTGAGTGAAGGAAATGAAGAATATTCCCAATATTATTCTCAATTCTACTCAGTTCTTTTTACATATCTAACAGAAAATGCAGGGCTAGAAAGGTTCCTTAAACAGAGAGACCTAATTATTCAAGCTGTGATAGAGCCCTGATTCTAGTCAGGACAATTGGGTGTTGCAAAAGCTTGAATATTGCAATTGGGATGATTAAAAACCCAATTCATTTTTTTCATTAGAATAAAGACAATTTAAATGTGTTACACTATTCCTTGTTGTCAGTCATGTCAGCCCCTCACTCCCTCCACTCAGCCATGCCCCCCACAAATACCTTTCCATACCAGTCCTTTACTCCTGGTCCCTCCTCCTCTCCTTCCTCATCAGACAAGGTCTCCTCTTTTCAATGGCATCTCCTGAGTATGTCAGTAGTCAGTTGCTGAGAAGCTCAGCTCACCTCTCTTCTGCCCCACTGGTCACCGAGGTTCTGTCATTTCTTCAGGTCGGACCTGTTCCTGTCTGCTTGTATAGCTTCCTCACTCTCAGCTGCTGGAGAAGGTTGAGGTGCTGAGCGAGAGAGCTGGAGAGCAAAGAAGAAAGAAGAGAATTTATACTTTGGTATTTTGGAAGCTGGAATCCAGGGAGAAGCTTAAGAACGTGACTTGAGGCCAAAATGCTTGGCTCTCCAGTTACAGAGTGGAGCGAAGCAGGTTTATTCCTATCACAACATTGTGACCCGTGTCTTGTTGGGAGCTGCCAGCATCGGTGATGTGCAGTGGGTTCAGAGGAACCTCTCCTTCACTCATCTCCTTTCTGCAGTGCTATGGGAGAAAAGGTACAACAGCAGAATTAGCAGCACTGCAAGAAAGATGTCTGAGATGGAGTGGTCTACTGTGGAGCATAATACATACCACATTATGGGATTGTGTGCCTGGGAGTTTTTATCGGGACATCTGGAGGTTACAATTTCTCCTATCACTGTCCTCCTCAACTGTCCTCCCTTCCCCTCATTCCAGCAGACTTGTGGCCCTCAAACTGTTAATTTGGTCTTTGACTACTATTTCATTTATCCCAGCTGCTGAGTTAGGGAAAAAAAAAAAGGCAGCATCTCACTGAAAACAGATGCTGCCTCTGTACTAGGCAGATAAATTAAATACATAAAGCACGGGTTGTGTACAATGTTGATTCTTTGTAAAGTTTCAGTGTTTTTATCCTTGATATGAAAATTCCAAGTACATTGTATCACTTTATTTTTGATCCATCTGGATTAAGAAAATAGCCTGTTGGCATATCTTTGTGAGTACTGTAAATTAAATGGACTAACAATTTACCACAGAAATGACAGTAAGGGGAAAAAAACCAACCCTGAGCTGCGCTTCACTCCCATGGAACATCCACAACTTTTCTAGCCTGCATTTCTCCACTGGCATTTACATTTTTATGCAATTTTTCTCTGTATTCAACATACATAACTTCAATAGCTCAGAGTAAACCACACGCACTCCCAACAGGGACCTGCTTACACACACGCACGCAGGAGTACACTACCACACAGAGACATTGGAATAAAGCCATTCCAGCACACTCTCCTCCTCAGAGCTTGCCGGCTTCCCAACAAAGAGCAATGTATTCCTCTATCTAGTTAGCAGACCTGAGACAAACACCTTTGTTTTAGTACAGTGGAACAGTCAGAGCTGATGCTACAGCCTCTGAGATAAAGCCCAGTCTTTTTGTTGGAAACCCTTTGCTAGTGTTTATAGTTCTATGGAAATACAACGATGTGCATAGCACGATAATCTTGAAGACTCAAATGAGAAATGCCTGTGATTTTCAGGTGTCAGAGTTAACCAAGGGACGATCTTTACAACTTCTTAGATGCACTGAAACTGTCTTCTCTTAGGAGAGATGAGCTGGGAGTTTGCAGTCTGCCAGGGCCAGTGGAATTTGGAATTTGTTGAAGTTTCAAGATTTTGTGCCTCGAGTTACATTAAACAGAATATGTATATGAAAGGATATTGGTGTCTACATTGATGTAGGTTGATTTTTGTCTCAGTAATATAAAAAAAATAAATTACATCAAATATGGTTTGGCAGCAAAGCCGTCTTCAGACATGGTTAGGGAGATGTGAGCGGAAGAAAGAGCTAAGGTCAAAGTCAAAGCATGCCAACTGTAGAATTTTATACGTCGCTTGTTAAAGTACTTGCACTAGGGAAGGGAAACAGATTGCTAGGAAAATTATTTCCTGAGACTTACTTTGTGATGGTCTGACTTGTCAATATGGGGTTTACATGCAAAGAAATTAATTATTTCCTATTTTTATTTGAACAACCACCATTTCTTTTTCCACAGATTGCTTGCTATAAAATCAACTAGTCCTCTCATTTATCAAATAGAACTTTTTATTTCCTTGTATCCTCCTTGTTGCTGTCACTAGGCAATTGTTTTCAGCTAAAACAGCATTTAATGAGACTACAGCTAAAGACACTCCGACAAATACATTAACTGAAGTGGCTGTTATAAAGTCCCTTT
The DNA here is from genome assembly GCA_022605575.1 of Laterallus jamaicensis coturniculus. NCBI lineage: Eukaryota > Metazoa > Chordata > Aves > Gruiformes > Rallidae > Laterallus > Laterallus jamaicensis. The sequence goes on from JAKCOX010000009.1 coordinate 4,588,991, forward strand.
CTTCTGCTTCTTCTGATAGCTACAAGTCAATGTCAGTGTGACACCCTAGAAGGCAAACACAAGAATCCAAAAGAAGGCTTCAGCAGACAGCTGAAATCATATTTTTACTGATAAGACTACACTATGTTTTCCAAAGAGCAAAAACTATGCTCATTTTTTTGGAAGACATTATGCCAGTGGTAAAACTTATGACTGAAAGCACATGATAAATCCCTTCTGATATTACAAGGGCCAAGATTCACCACTTACTTGTCAGACAACCTGCAATCTCCAAGTACAAAAGCTGTCATGATGCAGTGGGAACCACTGCAGTATTAAATCTTTGGGTCAAGAACATCATCTTCCACAATGTTTAACACATTAAGATTCCTGTTATGTAAGAACTGTATTCTGGCTACTTTTTAACCATCCTGGTGAGCAAAATCCTGAAAATGAACACTTGAGTCGGTTGTTAAGTAATCATAGGATGAATTCCTACCCTTAAGAAATAGCACTCACAGTTCCTGCATTCCTATTCAGCAGTTAGAGGTCCAGGGGTTAACTGAGGATCTAATCAACTCCTTACAAATGAACAGGGACAAATCCTGTTTGGTGGCTCATTCTCTGGCATTCCTGCATGAATCGAGCCATCAGGATCTGTGTCTTGTCATGGGGACAGAATGGATGGTCATTCAATTCAGTGGCGAGCAAGCGAGCAAGCACTGCTATGGCCAAAGGTGCTGAATCAGGCCTTTATCTCAGAATAAGTTAGCACCAGGCAAGGGAGTTGGGGAATGCAATTGCCAGTTTAAACTGTAGTATAATTTTTATTTAACTTGACAGCTTTCAAAATATACATCCTGTAACCTTTTGTAAAAAAAGCAAGACCTGACTGTCATACCAGGGGCCTGGAAATGTCTCAAATAATACCAGAAATAATTAGAAAGCATAGAAGTATAGTATAGCTAAGAAAAAAATAAAATAAGGTCTAATGATCAGATTTTCTCAGTGTCAACATGAAGATCAAGGTCAGAAAACTGAGCCAAACTTCCTCAGCTATCTTTTAACGCAAGGGCCTTTTTTCCTTGTAGTGCTGCCATAGCAAAACAGATGCTAGAAATTCTCACTCCAAAACTCTTTGCTTTTTGTCCAGTTTTAAAACTGTGGTGGCATTCCAAGTTAAACTCACAAAGGAGAAAGAAATATGCTGGTGTTTTCATTGTAATATGAATTTTCCATTGAAGATGTGGTTGAATTAGCAGTTCATTTTTTAACTATTACTTTAATTTGCTCCTTGTGGTCGATGTTTTTTTTTTCCTTTCTATAAAAGTCATGCCTCAGTCCTATGCCTTTTGAGACACCTCGACGTAAAATATTTTAAAGGGAAAGGAAATGTCTAATTATATGTCTGTAAAGTGGCTGGAGAACTGTGTTTGTGTGGAGTAAAACAAATAAGAGAAAATGTGGAGGAATGTGCTGCTGAATGAATGTGGATGTACCCATCTTGTTCCCATACATGGGCAGTAATGTTAAGGTGTTGGGAGTCTAGACATCCATTATAGGTTTTGTATTTTCAACGCCTCTTTTAACTTGTGCCTGAAGTAACTGCTGTGTTCACACACTGGGACATTTAAAACAAGTCAGAGGGAATATTTTTTCCCCTTTTTTCCTCCTTAGCATATGGAAAGTAAAGAGAATTTTGTGCTTTTAGATTATGAACTTCCCACGCTTTATGTACCTCCCAGGCACTATGCTTTAGGCATACTCCACTCCTGATCAGTGGTGGGTTTTCAGAGCCTGAGATGCAGAAAGCCCTTAGGGCATTTTAAATTGTGGGCTGTTTTCCGGGAGATAACTCATAAGGAATTCAAGGCTTGTGGGTCCTTTTCAGCCGGACAATCAATGCAGAGCTGTAATCTCAGTGTAAGTGTTGGCCACTATGAGTATGTGAGAAGAACAAATATAACTCATGATCCTTTTCTTTTATGGAAGGTAATAGAAACTAAGAGAGGGTGAAGCCAATGGCATGCTGCAGAGAGAGGAAGCTGGCAGTAGGAAACACAGAGAGGAGGCAGTGGACTGAGACCCTCATCTCAAAGCTAAATAGGAAAGCAGTGACTTTGGCTCACTGAGAAGGTGGAGAGGCCAGTAAAAGGACAGTGAAAAGTGAAGGGCTCTGGGGTGCAGAGATGACTTTTCACTCTGTTTGTAATAATAGTTGTCTACCTCCAAACAGGGAGTGTTGGACTGGAGCCACACTTCAGCTCCTTCCAACCTGTCACATCCCAGGATATGACTACTACAGACATACTGTATGCCAAGACATTATGAAGAAACCTCAGGTGCCCTGTGCAGACCCTGATGAAATAAACATTTCAGCTACATTTAATGAAGCTAAGGCTATTTAGAAACAGCAGCAGTTGCTGGAGTGTCAGAGTGAAAGCACAGGCCAGCAAACCTTAAAAGAGCCCAATGCCTTTCCCCAGTGGATGCTTTCCCCAGCCTGTGGTAATGACACTAGACCGTAACTAATGAAACAAGACTTTTTAGTGATGGCTGGATAAAGTTGCTTGGAGGTTCTGTTTTCTTGCCTAAGGCAACACCAGAGGGAGCCCAGATAAAGTTCTCTGGGTGGTTTGACTGGGTGTTTTCACAGGTTTGGGTTCTTTTCAGTTCTACTTAAGAGTCTACATTTTACAGATGTTTAAAGTTTCCCAGCAATCTGCAATACTGCTTTGGGAGCTTTCTTCCTAAGTAGTGGTTGTGCAGACTCAGAAAGCTTTCCTTAACTTGATTGCATTGGAGTTTTTAAAGTATTCTTAAATCCAGTTTGTGCTTGAAGGTTATTTCCCCATTCTCAGTGCACAATCACCAAAGAGGAGCATGAAGAAAGAGCCCTGTAAGGGTCCAATTGCCCTTATACCTGAGCACAGAAATTAGAAGGCTTCTGATAATTTACTGCATAGGTACACAACAGTTTTTCAGCCACTCCTGACACAACATTTAATCTGTGAAGAAACAAGACAGTGCTCTGACAGCATAAGAAAACCCCATACATTGTGATAATTCATGAAGTGGGAAGTATCATTGCCAGGTTAAAAATAATCTTTGCAGGACAGACTTCTACTACCTCTTTTATCAACCATTCTATGTGATGAAATTCTCTGTATTTATAACTGGATATATAGGCATGTATGGACCTAACAAAATACAGTGTCATTTGCCTTTCAAAACTTAACCCATCTTCCACATTAATGCATTTTAATACTATCTATCTTAATCTAAATTCTGTGAAATCACTTTCTGTACCAAATTATGCCTTGATATCAAAATCATCAAATAATCTTCCCTCCTGAATGCCACTCAGAAGTGCTTCAGTGCTCAGAAGCCACCGATTCTGTAGCCCCCTTTTAGTCTCTGTCACTTCCTTCTTGACTATTAAGAAGCAGAGTTTCAAGATTCTTTTTTTCTGAAGGGTATTATCAGTTTCTGGGACTGGAGAAGTGTGTGAAGGCTAGCCACCCTTCTGGCAGTGCTTCTTCAGCTGTTTACTACTCAGGAATCCTCCTTTGGACCTTGTAGTCCATAGGTTCAGCTCCCAGCCCTAACTCTCCTTTACTTTTTTTTTCCCCGGAGATGCTGAATTTGAACCGGATTCTGTTCTGGTTTAGTGTAATTCTCTGGATAGGAATGATCATTTACAACTGTTACTGGTTTAACCAGAAGCAAACGGTGCCCTCATGACTGGTGATTTTTATATTATTTGACTGCAGTAAGCACAATTGCACTCAGGGAGCAATGACTCATCTCACTCCAGCCAAAGGGGTTTCCTGAAGAAAGAACAGCTCAAGGCTGAGCTGTAGATTTTCAACCAATTATGATCCTGATTCAGCATCACAATTGAGCAGGTACTTCATGTGCACTTAACATACCGCCTTGTTCAACAAGGCACAGAAGCTCATGACCCTCTCCACTGAGACTAATTATATGCCTAGATGCTTCGCTAAATATGTGGACTTCAATACAACCTCATATGTTTATGTCTATCAGGGCTTCCCAAGCTGTAGAAAACGAAGACATCTGAATATGTCCAAGGTGTGTGTGAGCATTGAGCAGAAGTCTGTGAGTAGGTAGCTGTGGTACTCAGGTCCTGGTGGTAGGAAAGGGAAATAAAAGATACGGCTGGAACCCAATGACATCTGAGAACAGACTTTGTAGTAGCAATTGGAGATCAGTGACCTTGTCTGTGTGCTGGATCTAAAGAGCTTGAAGCTACTCAACACAACCCCCACATGCTCTCAGTGATCTTTTAAAGTCAAAATAAGCCCTTTATTTTCTTTCTAGAGATAAAGCACCACCTCCACACATCAGTGAATAACGTACCCTGCCTCTTCCTACAGCTGCATGAGAGAAAGTGTTCCTACTGCCATGTTCCTACTGCCTATGGGGAATGTTTTCTTTCCCAGCTTTGAGCTTGGGTGGTGCTGAGCACTTCTAAGAGGCCCTGAGAAAACCTGACTCTCCCTGAGCTGTAACCATGTAGCCCTGTACTATGGCACTGCCATCACTAGTTACTGGTCACAAGCTCTGTACAGAGCCTGAAGAGCCCCAGGACTGAGGCTTCGCAGTCTTGCTCAGCCTGAACTGCAGCTTGACCTGCCTGCAGCTTTCTTTTACTCTGTTTAACTATGATGGAGGTTTCTCCATTTGACAATCTGTCTATGGATAATTTGTTCTAGCCTTGTGTACCTTTGTGTGGTACAGCCATAGATTTAGGTGGAATAACACTTGTTTCTCCCATTAATAAAGAATGAGAAACTTATTACTCAAAAATTATGATGTCCTGTAAAGCAACATAGACTGATGTGACAGAAGGGGCCTTCATAAACAGACAGCAACATACAGGAGTACAGGCATGAGATGACAAGAGGTGGGGCACAAGCTTAGCACTGAAGACCCCATGGCTAGAAACAATCCACAGATGGTCAGACATGTCGGACCTGCATGTGGACAAATATCATTTTAGGAGTAATAAAGAAACCGTATCTAATCGATGTAAAAGACCCTATATATGGCAAACTCAGGTGTAACAGGGTGCTGCAGAATAACAAAGACAGAGCAAATGTATAATACCATGTTAGTAAACACAAGAATGATCCCAAGTGGATCTAGAGTGAGGAAGAAGAAACCATCGGCATAAACACCACTTTCTCCACCAGAGAAGGGCTCTGCACACCTGACAGCTCCCCAACGCAGCTGCTGTACCAGCAGCACTGCCAACCCTAGTATCCAGTGGAGTGATGGAGGGGTGAACATAGCACTAAGAAAATAGGCAGAAACTAAGAGTTATATCAGTATCAATTTTAATTCAAATGTCATTATTTCTTCTTCTGTAAGTATGAGATCTGGACTAGTTATGATTAGATTCATAAGATTTCAATAAATCCATGGCTTTATTGCTACTTAAGGCGAGCCTTAGCCTTGACATAAACAAGGTTTTAAAAGTAGCTTTGTCAGCTTTGCAGGTCTGGTGTTTTACCCCTAGCAGAGCCCTCAAGTCAAGAGGAATGAGAGGTATGAATTTAGACGTGTATTTCAAGTTTCATAGAAACCAAATGGATTTATATATATAAATACACACATTCAGATCAGACGTTGGGATAAGAGCTTTCCCTAGCAGAGGTCTAAATATATCATTAGGTTATAGAGACCCAATGGTGCGTGTATATAAATAGAACACAGGGCAGGGTTTAGCTCTGGCATTGCTCAGGTCTTCTGTGCACTGAGCTCTTACACAGGGACTTATTTTGATAAAATTTTCCTTTTACAACTCATCCAGTTCCTTTCTTCCTCACTATAGTACAGCATCCACTCAGCTGAAATTGCATCAGAGTGGGCTGTGCAAGCAGGAAAGCCCAACAAGAGCAGACCAACAGCACAAAAGACCTGACTGTCCTTGGCTATGCAGTTGGCCAGTTTTACTTCAAACTATCCATAGCCTGTGTCTGAAGAGCAAACACTGTCAGTGCCCAGAGGGCACCTCCCGGGAGGTTGCTGGTTTGTTCACTCTGGCCCTTACAAAAGCAGGGATATTTGGGGTGCCTGGCAGAAAAGGATCTGGGGGTGCTGGCTGACAGCCAGATGAACATGAGCCAGCAGTGTGCCCAGGTGGCCAAGAAGTCTGATGGCATCCTGGCCTGTATTAAGAATAGTGTGGTAAATAGGGCTAGGGAAGTAATTGTCCCCCTGTACACGGTGCTGGTGAGACCCCACCTTGAGTACTGTATTCAGCTTTAGGTCCCTCAATACAGGAAAAACATTGAGGTTGTGGAGCTTGCACAGAGAAGGGTGATGAGGCTGGTGAGGGGACTGGAGAATAAATGTTATGAGGCACAGCTGAGGAAACTAGGGTTGTTTAGTCTGGAGAAGTGGAAGTTGGTCTCTACAACTACCTGAAAGGAGGTTGTGAAGAGGTGGGGGCTTAGCTTTTCTCCCTAGTGACAAGAGATAGGAGAAGAGGAAATGACATCAAGTTATGCCAGGGGAGGTTTAGAATGGATATTAGGAAAAACTTATTCACAGAGAGGGTTGTTAGCATTAGAATTGGGCTGCCCAGGGAAGTGGTGGAGTCTTCATCCCTGAAGGTATTTAAAAGACAGTTAGATGTGATGCTGAGGGACATGGTTTAGTAGTGGACGGCAGGTTAGGGTGATGGTTGGACTTGATGATCTAAAGGGTCCCTTCCAACCAAGACAATTCTATGATTCTATGAACACCACCCTCAGCAGCGTGCTTCTGAGCTGATCTAAAATGCCCATAAAGTGGGCACTGTGACCATTTTCTTAAGAAAACTACCCTTTTGAACTACTCCTGGGATGACCTCTGGGCTTTTCACCTCTTGTTAGCCTTTGAGGTTGCAGTCTCATTTGTTCAGCCACCTGCCTTCTCTAGATGCTGACGACTCAGCTATGGTCACGAACTTCCAGGATACTTATTTTGCTGTTTCAACCGTTCCACTTGAAATAGCTGCATTTTGGTGATTTCTTATTTGTTTACAGAGAGTCAGTGGTTTGATTTATAACAGTAAATGATTTCAAAGGTTGAGCAGCATTCCACTTGCTATCAAGAGAGTCGTATATATAGCATTTTGGCATGCAGTTAAGATAAAATTTTTACATTTTACCAAAGTCTAAAATACATTAAGCCATCTCTGATTTAAGTGATTTTTAAAGTTGTATACATTTTGAAATGCTGCATGAAGTTAATCTAAAAGACTGCCTGAGGAGGAGGTTGTGTTTAAATTCCAGGCAGGTTAAAATTCAGAACCTGTGTTTGAGGAGATGCAAGAATCAAACCTTTTGTATAGACTGTTGTTGCAATTTTGTGCAGCTGTGCTGCTTCGGTGGCTTTTGTAAGCTGCAGTTACAGCTTTCTCCAAGCCCCATATTTTGAAAACATCGGTCAATTCAAGGCCAAATTCCAGACTGAGCCTACCAGAGCTGGTCATAGCGCCTCTGTGAATCACATACAGGAGAAAAAAAACCCTGCTGGCAGGTGCACTTTGCCACAGGAGCAAGAGTGAGAAGATGCAACAAGCTGCACAGACACCAAGGCCAGGCCCAATGGAGGGTGATGGGGAAGACTGCGGAAATAGTTTCCCCGCAGCTCGTGGTGAAGACCATGGTGAAAAACGTGTGTGTCCCCAAAGCCCATGGATGAGGACGGGGAGCAGAGACACCTATGCCCTGTGAAGACTGATCCACACCTCAGCAGGTTTGCCGGGGGACTTGTGTCTTTGCGAGGTCCAGGCTGGGGGGTCTGGACCCGAATGTCAGCACCCTATGGAGGGGAGTCCTGCTGAGAGGCCTAGGGTGAGGAGATGGCTCCCTGATAAACAGGACTCACGCTGCAGAAGTTCGTGGATAGGACTCTCGTGTGGGTGGGACCCCAGGGTGCCGCAGGGGAAGAGTGTGTGTGTGTGGAATGGCCCCCTCCCCCCAGCTGAGACAGAAAACAACTCGGGAGGAACGGACTGAAAATCCCCACTCCCCATTCCTTGCCCCTCCCTGTGCTGTGAGGGGAGGGAAGAATGGAGCAAATCTATGATCAAAGTCAAGAGTGCGATGAGGCGAGGGGTGGGGGGAAGTAGAAGTGTTAAGATCTAGGGAAGCAGGTTGTAAGTAATTGCTGGAACCCCACTGCCCATTCCCTGCCCCTCCCCGTGCCATGTTGTGGGGGGAGAAGGGAGTAAAATCGTGATGAGTTTTAAGTGTGCTAAGAAAGGAGGGGTGGGGGGAAGGTGCTTTAAGACCTGGCCGCTTCTTATCTCATTCCGGTTCACGGGGTGTATTAGTTGTAGCAGTAATAAATAACTTTATTCTGTGCTGAGTCTGTTTTGCCCATAGCACTAATTGGAGCGCGATCCCTCTGTCCTTATCTCTGGTCCTAAGCCTCCTAATATCAATTTTCTCCCCTTTTTGTCTGAAGGGGTGAGTGAGTGAGCAGCTTGATGGGTATTTGGCCTCTAGCTAGGGCCAAAACCACAACTGTTTACTGCTAAGTCTTATAAGCAATGGGGAATTTAGAACACAACACGAAATAAAGATGCCCATGAAAAAAGTGAGTTGAGCTTCATAAGGCATCATTTCAGACAGAGAAGTCTAGTCTGCAGAAAGCCAAAACTAAGTAATTTGTTAATGTTAATAAAAAAAAAAAAATCAGTCTACTGGTGATTTGTGATTAACTAACTGGGCACTGAAGCATACAAACTCAGCAAAAAAAAGATGTAGTTACAAAACAGCTATCTGTTGGCACAGCTGTTTTCATTTTCACAAAGCTACTGGATAGAAGGGATAATTATTTGCTGCACAAAGTCCTGTCTAAGCTTCAACTAGTTTACCCTCACAGCTCCAAAGGTCAGCATGGGAGTAGGCAATTAGTGGCTGGACAACCCAACACGCTGGAGCTTCTGGGTAGTGCCACCTCTCAAACAGTGAGACCGCAGAGGGCTGTGGGACTGACCTCAGCAACTCCTGGTTCCCCACCTTGTGCTAAATCTCTGTCTCTATCGAGGGTAGTAAAAGGGGCCGGATGGATTACCTTATGATTAATGGAAGATGGGAGGGCCTAGATAGCCATCATTCTGACTGAAATTAATCCAGTTGCCTTGTATTACCATTTATTTCTCTGTGTACTCTAGTCATTGCAGAAACTGAAAGTTTTCAGGCTTTATACAGTTTAATGGTAACAATTAACAGTGGTGCTGACATCACTGACTTTTAGCACTTACTTCAGTAACTTCTTTCAGAGACCATGGAAAGTGTTAGCTTTAAATTCTTCCTTGCCATTTCTTTTTCATATTACTCATTCTTTTACTCAAAGGAAGAGCAAGGCAGGTCAACTAGATAGAGATTGTGACTTTGCCTCAGATTGTAGGTAGTTTTTCATCAGGTTATTTCAAACTGTCCTTCTTCAAGCTAACCCAAGTCTGTTGTGCGATTGTCCATGAGGAGTAGAACAAACATGGCTCCACTTGTCCTGAAGCTGTATGAGTCCTACCATGCTCATATCAGGGCTACTTGAATGGCTTTGTGGAGGTATTTTGCACATGTGCAATTTATTCATAGGTTGATTGAAAGCATGATTAAGGAGATCTCTAAAGCAACATTTAATTATGTTGAAACTTCAAGCTAATAAGTCAGTCAACAAACATTAGAGGAAAAAGGTTGTCAAGACAAGAGAGAGAAATGTGCTCCTCTCAGTTAATCAAGCTGTAAACACCAAAGTGAACACACAGTAATTGGTCTAAGCCAGAATGTGCCAGGGAATGCTATATATCAGCCCAAGATGTTTACAAGGCTAGCTACATTTACATCGGAGTGACTATATGATTTGCTGGAACATGTCCATTAATTAAGTTTTATTTCATAATTATGTCTTTAAACAAACTTACTGGCATTCAGTTTTATGCTAGCCCCAAGATAATGAACTGAAGAGTCTTTTATACATAAGATTTCTGTATAAAACAACAAAAAATCAGGAAGTACAATGTAATCTCAGAATTAGAAGGATTATTTCATTACTTGTTGTTAATTATGTCTAGAACTGCCAGCTCTATGCCATTTGGACAAAGAAGTGAAATTTGTTTCCTCTTCCGTGAAACAAACACTGCATTTATGCCTCCTGAATTTCAAAACAGGTTTGGCAACCCTAATTCTAAACAATTCTTTATGATCAGCTCAGAATCTATAATCTGTCCAGTAACAGCAAGTAGTGTCACTAACTAAAAGGCCAATCTCATACTGAATGCTTCAGTATTAATGATAGAGCAGGACAGCATACACTTTGATTTTGGAAGGGCGGTCTGACACTGGTATCCCTAATTGAAAATGATACTGAGCTTTTTCAGAAGATACTCCTGTTGCTGTGCTTTAAGGTGATGTTTGAGTCACCAAGAAGGAAATCATATTACTGATCAGGAGGTTTGCTACTATAAGACAGGAGAAGGAACTTACCTGAGTGCTTTCTTTTTTTTCCCCTTTTTATTTTTCACTGGAGTTGTGGTTTTCACCTTGAACTAGACTAGTTCCTCTTCCATCAAGCTGTGGTTTTAATTATCTACAAGAGAAGGTGCTATAGGTCACAACAAAGATTGGGGTCTAAGTGTCTTTGACACCATGTATCAGGAGAGCTGGTTGGTAATTTTCTACTAACATCATATTTCTGTGGGGAAAGCTTAATTTTCCTGATATTTTCAGATTTCCCAACAGACCATCCCAAATGAAATGTTTCATTGTAGTTGACCTTGAGCTATTGCCTACAAAATAAGCACCTTGCTGGCAGCCAGGTTTTGGCTGGAGCCCAATATGAGAGTGGTGCAGTAGGAAGGCCTGTTGGATCAAGCAGATCACAGGTGAGATGAGTTTGGAAAAGGCCCTCCTGTGAATGCCAGCAGGGCTTAGCCGCAGGGTGAGCACTCAAACCTGGTAAGACTGTGTGGGACCTTTAAGCAGCAAGGGAGCATTTTTGTAAACAATGTCAGCATTTCTAAGACCAGACTTCAATGGAAGGAATCTTTAGGGGCCACTTAGGCTGTGGTGCCTGTCCTGAAGCATGACTTCACAGAGTCACAGAGTTGTAGGGGTTGCAAGGGACCTTGAGAGATCATCGGGTCCAACCCCCCTGGCAAAGTAGGCTCCCTAGCTCATACTGCACAGATAGGCATCCAGATGGGTCTTGAATATCTCCAGAGAAGGAGACTCCACCACCTCCCTGGGCAGCCTGTGCCAGGGCTCTGTCACCCTCACTGCGAAAAAGTTCCTCCACATGTTGGTGCGGAACTTCCTGTGTTCTAACTTGCAGCCATTGCCCCTTGTCCTGTCTCTGCTAACCACTGAAAAGGGGCTGGCTAATTCCCCCTGCACCCTACACTTAAGATATTTATAAACATTGATTAGGTCCCCTCTCAGTCTTCTTTTCTCCAGGCTGAACAGCCCCAGCTCTCTCAGCCTTTCCCTACACAATGCTGGCATTGGAACAAAAAGCAGTTTTCAAGGTGTAGTCCAGTATCTTACCAATAAACCACCTCTCATTCCCTTCTTTCTACCATCTTTACACAAATCCAAGAGCTGCACTTGTGGCTGCAAATAAAAAGCACAGGGGACAGAAGCCTTTGCTACTTCTTAGAAAAGGGAAAGCTCTATCTTTTTCTTCTTTCTTTTTTTCTTTGAATTTTTATTATTTTTGGGTCATACCTCAAACTGAGGACTACAGAGGTGGGTGTTGAGTCCTGAGCCCATACAAAAAGTGATTCAAGACTTGATGAAGTTCAAGAAGGACAGGGATCTACTTGGAAGAGTCCAGTGCAGGGCCACAAAGATGATTAAGGGAGTAGAACATCTTCTTTATCAGGAAAGGCAAAGGGAGCTGGGTATCTTTAACTTGGAGAAGAGGAAATGGAGTGGTGACTGCATTAATCTTTATGAATATGTAAAGGGTGAGTGTCAGGAGGATGGAGCCAGGCTCTTCCCAGTGACATCCAATGATAGGACAAGGGGCAAAGGGTGCAAGCTGGAGCACAGGAGGTTCCATGTAAACAAAAGGAAAAACTTTTTCACAGTGAGGGTGACAGAGCACTGGGACAGGCTGCTCAGAGAGGTTGTTGAGTCTCCTTCTCTGGAGATATTCAAAACACACCTGGATGCATTCCTGCATGACCTACTCTAGATGCTCCTGCTCTGCTAGGGTGGTTGGTCTAGCTGACCTTTTGAGGCCCCTTCCAACTCCCTAACTTCCTGTGGTTCTGTGAAATAGCACCCTGATGATTCAGAGTATTAACAGTTTGCAAAAGTTGGGTTTGCATTCAACCATATTAATAATTGTTGCAATTTTCAAAATATTTGCTTCTTGACTTGTCTTCACAGATCTCTTTGAAAGGGATGTTTCCTAATGAGTGCAAGATCCACCCAGTGGACCATGTTGCAACAAGCAGAATTTCCGTATTGAATTTTTAATTCCAGACCCTTCCTGCCTCAGTCATTGCATGAGTTCCCTTTTGATGTGAGGACATTGCGATGGTAGAAAGCAACACCTTTGTACAGAGGTCTTAGGATGCAGAAGTGTCTTTCACCATCTGTAAGTTACGGTTACCACTGCTTTGGTGTGTGACTAATGTTTTTGTCCATTTCAGACACAATGGCAAAATAGAGTGTGACAAGTCATGGTCTACAGTATTATGCTCTCAGTAGTATACTGTCTATAATTACGCTTCATGCCAAAAGGCCTTTAATTCACTATCTTTTAATTTTGTCTCTGTGCTAGTTCTGCAGTGATAAAATATCAGAAGAGTCAGAATTTTTAAAAATTTTCTGAATAATGGAGACTAAAACCACTAAAAACATATACCTCTTCCATCTCATCGTCGATGCAAAAAAGATAATAGCAGCACATTTAATACCCATCAATTTAATACCGCACTTTATTTACATATAATAAAACCACTATTACAATAATCTACATTTACAACATCTCAATAGCTTCCAAAGAAATGGCTTTCCCTTTCACAGCCTTTTTTCATCACAAGCTATTGACAGGCAAGTGGACTTCCCTACCACCATGTTTTCCTTAAGGCAACCTAAATTTTGTTTCAGCCCCTTCCACCCCTTGTACCTCATCCACCTCACTGTCCCTGGCTTTTTGGGGTTCCAGCCTTTCCAAGAGGTTCCTCCGCAGTCCTGGCATTGCCTGCATTTCTGCAAGTCCTTATGCTTTTCCTCACAAAGTAGCTACTGTGTCCCTTTTTCCTATGTATTGACATTTGCCGGGGTAGCTAGCCCTGCCGAGTACAAGCTAAGTTATGTGAAGTTATGTGAAGTTTCTCCCTCTTCTCCCCCCATCTTCTTCCCTGCCCCCCCACCCCCGCCCCAGCCAGCATAATGGCATTTAAAGGCTTCCCCACACCAGTCTTGCTACATCTATGCCATCTTCTGGATGTTCAGTGAATCATAATTATCCCAGCGCATGTCTGGAAGTTGCAAGTTCTCACTGATGTGTAAATAAAACTCTTCACAAGTGTTACCGCTTCCTGAAACCAGTAAAGGACAGATTAATGATACTGGGAGAGGGACAAGGTTTTAGGGCCAGGGTCACAGCTTCAGATGTGTTTCCTTTGTTTACTATCTGTATACCAGGAAAAATGATTGCTCTGTTGCTCGGTGAACTATCACTTCTATGCTAAGAATAGCTATTGAATTTAGAAAAAATATTTATCTTTTTTAATAGGGAAGTTACTTTCAGTCAGTTAAGCATTTATCAAATGTGGGGTTTTATGCATTGAACACCTGCTTAGAATTTTCTCACTTTTTTGCTTTAAAATATTTAAGTTGTAATTTCCTTCACAGTATTATCTTGCCTTTTATGTTTGGGTTTTATGTCCCTGTTTCATCTGTACCCATAGTCAGACTTCTTTCAACCATTTTGGAAACAATTGTATCTGAATGGTGTACAATTTACGATGTCCCTGGATGATAGTAGGAACATCCTCATTTTAGTCATACTTCTGCTATCATTTCTGTATACATTGAAATTAAAATAAAACTGTGGTTTTCTTTGATGAAAACTAGCTAGAATCTGTCATCAGTCTGTCTTGTATGGAGCCCAGAATTAGTGAGGACTTCAGTCAATAAACTAATTCTTGCTTGCATATTTAAACATTAGCAACATGCTTAAATGACTTGCTAAATCACTGCCTTGATGGCAAAGACTCAGGGAGATAATTTCAGCTTTAGACAGAGAGACAGTGAATAATACAAATACTCATTACTTAAGGTTTCCACCTAATCTACTCCATTGTCTAAAGAAGTGCAAATAATTCGTTGGAAAACCAAAGAAACAGTAGGCTATTTCATTATTTAACCAGACAATCCCTGGCTGATCAGTAAGGCTGCCCTGCTGTAGAATAATTTCTTGATTTCAAAGTCAAACACTTAACCATTTGGTTTTAGAATTTAATATCACAGTTACTACAAAGTTAGGCTTCTTATAAAGTTTGCTATCTCAGATATTAAAAAATAAACATATAAAGAAATGAAGCATTTGTTGCCAGAAAACAATTTCAGTAACTTATTGATGAATGGTATACATTCTTAGAATGATGATTCTTGCAATTGGTTGAAAAAACAAACAATTTTCACTCAATCACAGATGCAGATTATGGCCAGGAATGAGTGTGTTGAAATTCCTCAATAAGAATTAGGCTCTTTTCCAGATTATTTGAAGCAGAGAGCATTGAGATGTTGTATTTCCATCACTTTTTTGTAGATGAAGGATTTCAGCTATATATAAGAGACTGTAAATTTCTGAACTGTCAAGGACTTACATAGCCAGGACAAACTTTGAATTCTTTTTGACTTTGTGAATGATGGCAAGTGGAAAATGCCAGCCTCGCACACCAACACAGGGGTTGTGTGATCTCATTTGATTTCTTAAGCAACTCCTGACACAGAGATGGCAGAACCTAGGCAGAGCTCTGGGACCCTGGGCTGGTCCTAGCAAGTTTCAGTTTCACTTAGTTTCATCTTCTTGTAAAAAAAAAATCCAGAAATGAGATTCATATTCCACTTTCGCATTCACCTGCAGAGACTCAGAATCCTTTATCCTACTTACTCTATTCCACAAATGAACGCAAAATACTCCTGACCCAAGTCCTGAGTCTCAAGTGGACAACTATAAGCCTCTCGACAGTCAGAATGATTCTTGTCAAACTTGCTATTATCTCAAGCAAAAGCCAAAACTTTCCCCCCAAGGAGCAGTTCAGCAGCAGGTTGACTTCCTATACATTGTGCTTATTCCTTTAAATAATAAGCTTGGCTAGGGTGAGATAAATCAGGAGTAAAAAATTCAGGTATTCTTGCTGCCCCTTCCTACAGGCACAGCTCCAACCATGTTAAATCCCTCCTAGACCAATTCCTGATGACATCTTCTCATATTAGGACTAGAACAATGTGTTTTATGCGAGGCACATCACCTGCAAACAGGAGAGTTTGCTAAGGTGAGGCATATAACCTCATTAGCACAGTGGCCGGCACAGGGAACAGCAGTTTGTAGCTAACAGACAGGAAGATAATTAATAGAAATCGAAAGATAGGTGAGAATGAAGATGAAACTGCTTGGCTCTAGCCAAGGATTTCAAAACATTTGACAGACTCCAATTTAACTATCTGCCAACTGTAGATGAAGAGAACAGGAAGAGCTTAAGGCCAGCACATCTGAAGAGTCTGCTTCTTTTAATGGTCTCGTTACTTTTAGAGCTCACCTCTGGGTTCACATGCCAGGAACCTAGACTGAAAAGTAGAATTCAGAACATCATACACCAATTTTTCAAAAGGGCTGAGCATCCAGTCTTCGTTTGCAGAGTGGAGCACTGTTGCTGGCTACCTCTGAAGATCAGACAGCTCCATGGAAATTCTGGAAAGGTAAAGCGTGGGGTTACCCCCTAGCAAACTACAAGCAAGGTGAACTAGTAATTTCTCCTCACAGTCCATACCAAGGTGGGATTCACCTTACCTAACATATCCAATTAACTGCCTAAACTGGTGATCTTTGCTCTCTCCAGAGGCAATGCGAACAGGGAACTCTCAAGGGCAATCCACTCTACCTAATTTAGACATCTGCTTCAGCAGGAGCTTACCAACCTAGTCTACAAACTTAACTGGTGGTTGGCAAAAGTTAGGTACAATGTCACCTAAGTTGTACAAATTCCACCTGCAAATTGAAAAGATTGAATTGAGAAAATTAATAGACTAAATGAAGAGTAAATGTTAGTGCAGATCAAGAAAGATATACTTACAAAGCAGTCTGAAAAACTCAAAGACAGACAGAGAACCTCCATCTTTTCCTCTGTGATTGAGAAATGGGGAAGAAGACCAACATAGCAGAGGATTCATAAACCCAAGTTGACTATACCTCTTAAAAGAGTGCTAATCCCCCTGTTCGGAATTATATAATGTCTTTACCTAAAGTGAAACAGACCCAGTTTTCAATCCACTGTTGTGATCTGTGTTCCTCTAAGTGTAAAAATTATCCATTTCACCCCCAAGATGAGTCATAAACTTCTGGAAGGAGGACTGCAAACAGGACCATTTGCTATTCAGCCCTCTGCATTGCTCTGTAAAGAACCATCTCTAATCTAATTATTTGGTCCAGTATATTTATGGTGCTGCTCCCAAATCCACTTTGTATTGCTAACAAATTATTTCTAAGTAATGGGGCTGTCTCTTGCTTGTTGTTTATTCACTATTTCTCAAGTAATTGATCTTAAACCCACAGACGAACGGAAGCTCTGATAGATTTGCTCTAGGTTTGCAAATGAGTGTTATGATCCCTTTTATATTCATTCTCCATGAAAAACCTGCTCAGCTAACTCAAGTATGTTCTGCAGTAGACATCCATGTTTTTAAGACCCACACAGCAACCAGCAGTCCGGTCACAGCTGACTAAATACAGAGAATTGAGTGCCTTGCCCAAGAGTCTTCCCACGCTAAGGGCTTGATCCTGTGAGGAGGCAAGCATGCCTTCACATGCACTGCAGTCAAATAAAGCACGAGCTATACTTAAGTAAAGGCTCAACCCAATGTAACCTTTCTCTTAGCTTAAAATGCCCAGAGCACTAGCGGATTATGGGAGAGAGAAAAAATACGCATGAGCAAGAAGTGGAGATGCCCCTCACAGAAAGGTCTTTACTGGTATCTGGTTAACCAAGGAGATTCAAGTCACATTAAGCAGACATTGTTCTCTAAAAAACCCAAAGGCATGACTGTTTCTTGCACTAGCAGGGAGGGAAGGTTTGGGTGTTGTGCTGGAATACTGCTCCTGACTCTGGTTTCTCATTGCTTTGTTCCTCAGTGGACCACTTCCCTCAAGGCATACGGTTCTGTAGGGTCAGCTACTTGCTTTGTATCAAAGTGGATTTGATTTAGCAAACGCACAAGGCAGAGAAGCTGACCCAATGTTAACTTCAACCCACCCCAACTGACAAAGAAGTCTTCATCATCATGTAAGTATCCAAATGCCAAATGCAGTTCTGCACAGAGCAAATTTGTTAAAAAAAAAAAGTCAGTATTTGGCAGCAAATGTGAGATTTTAAGTTATACTGCCCTTATTTCCAGAAGGTGAACATACTTATATGTATCTGTGCTGATAAATTCAAAGTGCTCAGGACCCTTCTTGGGCACCAGGGCTAAAAGTAAAGGACCAGCCGCATCCATACTAATGAACTGCCAGCCTCTCTGTCAGTGTTCAGCTACACACAGTCTGTTTATTTGGAACTGCCTCTGGGACATGCTAAATCCCAAACGGGAACAAAGCGATATTTAGAAGGGTTCTATCTGTCTGAGACTAAAAATATATTAGTGACTTCTCTAAAGTTGCCCTGATCAGGAGAGAAGTCTACAGCAACTGAGAATGCTTTCTGGCACTGTTTAATTTACTGGTAGAGATGTCACCTCTACAGAAAGACACAGTTTGTAATAATAAAGTACACCGCACAAATTTAATGTTACATAAGGGTTTGCAGGAAGAGATAAATACATAGCAGGAGTGGCACTCAAACTGGATTTTAAGGGATTGTTTTCTGACTCTTTTTTAGCTTGAACATCTAGTGTAATTTCCTTTCAATAATTTTTTTCTTCACATGAAAGATGAGATTCTGGCTAGAAGCCTGTTGTAACTGGAAATGAATTTTACATGCTGCAGCACACTGAAACTCTTTGACTGCTCAGTACAGATAAAGAGAAAAAGAAATACACTTGACTCACCTCTGCAGCTCCCAGTGCATTTCCCTCCCAGATTTGCAAACCTGGCTAGCTGACCATCCATGCTGTAATAGCACACTGTGTTTAAAATGTCCCTCCTTGTTAGCCAGACCAGACAGAGCAATTAACTACCTGCATCTGCTGTGCTCCCAAATGTATGGCTCCCAGCTTAAATTTCCATTGGTTTACCGAGATTTGGAGCAAGCCCTGCAACAACAAAACCAGGGGCCAGATGTTCCTCTTACCGGGGGCAGACTTCTAGGCAGTCCTAGAAAACGGATGGCATATTTTATGATGAAAGACTTAAGTGCAACATGCAAACACGCACACACACAGAGGCAAGGAGTTATTAAGACTTTCAACCATTGGGTGAGATGCAGAGAAATTCCTATTTATCAGCTACAGGGCTAAGGCTACTGAGGACTTCTGGAGAGGAGAGGCTTTTAAAGCACTGCTATTCCATTTTTAACATGGTCAACAGAGCCAGAAATTACACAGGCTATGCAGAATGGGGAAATGAAAGCAGCACCTGGACCTCTCAATGTCCTTCTCCTCAGCTCAGCAGAAATCACAGAATCACAGAATCATAGAACTGTAGGGCTTGGAAGGGACCTCAAGAGATCATTGAGTCCAACGCCCCTGCCAAAGCAGGCTCCCTAGCTCATATTGCACAGATAGGTGTCCAGATGGGTCTTGAATATCTCCAGAGAAGGAGACTCCACCACCTCCCTGGGCAGCCTGTCCCAGGGCTCTGTCACCCTCACTGGGAAAAAGTTCTTCCGCATGTTGGTGTGGAACTTCCTGTGTTCTAACTTGCAGCCATTGCCCCTTGTCCTGTCTCTGCTAACCACTGAAAAGGGGCTGGCTAATTCCCCCTGCATCCCATGCTTAAGATAATTATAAACACCGATTAGGTCTCCTCTTAGTCTTCTTTTCTCTAGACTGAACAGTTCCAGCTTATTCAGCCTGGAACTGCTCCAGGCCTTTAATATTCTTCGTAGCCCTTCTCTGCACTCTCTCTAGGAGATCCCTGTCCTTTTTACACCAGGGAGCCCAGAACTGGACACAATACTCCAGGTGGGGCCTGACCAGGGCAGAGTAGAGGGGGAGGATCACCTCCTTTGACCTGCTGGCCACCCTTCTGATGCACCCCAGGATCCCATTGGCTCTCTTAGCCACCAGGGCACACTGCTGGCTCATAGCCAACCTTTCATCCACCAGGACCCCCAGGTCCTTCTCCATAGAGCTCTTCTCCAGCAGGTCATCCCCCAGCCTGTACTGAAACGAATGGTTGTTCCTCCCCAGATGCAAGACTTTACACTTGCTTTTGTTGAATTTCATCTGGTTTCTCCCTGCCCAGCTTTCCAGCCTGTCCAGGTCTCGCTGGATGGCAGCGCAGTGTTCCTGCATGTCAGCCACTCCTCCCAGCTTTGTATCATTGGCACTTGCTGAGGGGGGATGCTATTCCCTCATCAAGGTCGTCAATGAAGATATTGAACAGGACTAGACCCAACACCGAGCCCTGGGGAACACTGCTAGTCACAGGCCTCCAGAGAGGAGCAAATCGGATGAATGAAGCATTGCTATTATTTTTACACTAAAAACTAGCTACTGATTCATCTTTCTATGTCAAGCGTAAAAGTCTGTGTAATCTTGTGGAGAGCTGAAATATTCATATTTTAGCAAAAACGCCTCTTTTCTTACCTATTTAGTCAAATCATCGGGACGCTGAAGAGCCTGTAATTTCCGTAAACGCTCCCTCCTCCTGCACTGACTAGTAACTGGAGGATAGATTATTTCTTGCATCCATTCTTAAGAATTTCTTATGGAAAACCCACATAGTAGGCATCTTTTATGCACAAACGCACCCTGTGGTGGTCAGAAAGGGTACAGATGTACCAATAGGACCATTGGCAGGTCTCAGAACACTGCACTTTGACTGAGGTCAAGATAGGACCCCGAAGTGGATCTGCTGAATACCAGTCTGTGTTGAGGCAGTTCAGTGACTTTGTACATAGATATATGAATTAGAGGCATGGAAAGCTGTCATATCCCAAATGAGGGACTACGGCTGTTTCTTTCCACCTTGAATTACACCTGGACAGTTACACAGCACTCAGCAAGGAGAGTAAGAGATAACTGGAGGCAGAAATAAAAAGTCCACAGACTCTATCAGCCACACATCCATATGCAGGCAGCAGTTTCCAGTTTTAAAAAATGACTTTTATTTCTTAGCTGTAGGAAATGGAGTGTGGCTTTGAAGCCAGTGGCATTCGGCAACAGTGCTCCGATAGTGCTGTCAACAAATCTGATGCAAGTGAAGCAAAACTTGTGACTGTTTTCAGTAAAGGCTCATGTTCCTTATCCCCCTCAATTCCCTGCTTATTACAAATTGCTTTTCTATCTGATAAATAAAATCTGATTCACTGTCTTCTTCCCAGCTTATTTATGTACATGAAGCAGACTGAGGATGAAAATACTATGTGCACCGCTCAGCTGATGTTTTGCTTGCTACTCCAGAGCTGGCAGGATCTGAAGTGCTGTTGTAACCGCTGACAGAGCTTTTGTCAGAGAGGAAGGATTACTTATATCAAAGAAAAAAAACGTGAGGTTAAACAGTCTACCCAGAGCGCATAGCACTGTTCACCTCCAAGAGAAAGCTTCAAAGGCAAGTTATGAGAGTAAGCTGTAAGGCTAAGAAAAATAATTTGGTAGCTTTTGAAGTTTTCATAAGCCACACCAACTGTTAAACAAGCCTTAGGTAAGCAGCAGTGGGTGCAAAATGAATGGGGCACCAGGTGTTGAAGAGCATTAGTCTATGTTGGCATTACCATGGAGTGCAGTGCGGTAGAAGCAAAGCAGCTGTTGCCGAAAACCTCCATATTCATGAAAATTTTAGTATCCAGGTGCAGCTTCTGGTTCAAAGTAGCCTGTTTTGACAGAGAATTTGCCAGTGCCTTATGAGTATAGTTATTATTACTACTACTTTGCTCTTAGGGTCTTTTGCTAAGGATTCAAAGCAAGGACTCGTGGCAGCTCTTCCATACAGTTATTGACCCAGCTGGACATACTGGATGGAGTCATGCACATAGCTTAGGCTGCAAATTGTTTTGACTTCACAGTCATTTTGCAAACTGAGGTTTTGGATTTTTTTTTTTTTCAGCCACATCAGCTCAGGCTTCACTGCTGTATTTTTGGAGCAATGAAATAATAATAAAAACACCTCCCTTGTATTTATACTCTAGAGTTTCCATCAAGGAGAAAAAAACCCTCATGTTCTGTTCTGTTACCTCCTCCCCCCCCCCCCCCACCACCCCCCATACATGAGGTGCTAACGAACAGTTTTTAAATAAATGACCTGGAAAAAATATGGCAAGCTTATTGCCAGGCCAAGCACTGGTGTGCTTTCAGCAGAGAAGGAAGAAGGACCAAAAGAAACAGACACAGAAGCAATAAAGAAGAGCTGTACGATTGCAAAACCAAAGAAAGCAGGCTGAGAGAAGTAGTCTTTGCTGTCCAGGCAAAGAGTGAAGTATAAATAATACCCCTCACACAGAACGAAAAATGAAGCTTACACAGTAAGAAAAACAAAGCTCTTAACTGGAATAAAAGCCAACCATCCAGGTCTATCTGCTCTTGGAAAACAACCTTCTACTGACAAGGATGTCAGCATCAGAAAACTCTCCTTTCCCCCCACTTTGCCCCTCCCAACCATTGTCTTTTCATCTGGTGCTGACAGTGACTTTGTTGCTTGAGTCAGTGGGACGGAAATAATTTTCACCGGGATCTCAGGAGGCTGGCCTAGCAGAGTAGCACTTGGTACCTGTAATACTTTTCAGTCCACCTCAAACTAATAAACATTCCTTCTGCGCTAACTGTGGGGAAGTCAGCTGCTGACAGCACATGTCAGCCACACATCATTCTGTGGTGCACCTGGATTCTGGAGTTTTGCTTGTACCATTGGTGAGACGGGCTCAGCTATGGGAGACGACAGAGCAAACAGGCCTTTGGCTGCAGGCACCCTCTTCTACAACAGGGCAGCTTATTCATGCTCAGCAGATGTTTGGACCATCCTGTAAAAGACCAACACTCTTTACTGCAAACATGAGGGCAGCAGTCCCCTTGCCTAAGGACATAGAGCTTCACCACAACTGAGAGGTTCTGGTGTGGGCAGCAATGGATGGCTTTTGCAAGAATTCTTTAGCACAGGGCATTGCAAAGTTATTACATCCTCAAAATACATTCAGCTGCAGAGATAATTAAAACTTGATCAACCTGTAATGTAAGGGTCAACTTCTTCAAGAAACTTTGCCATTCTGAAGACACAAAACGTGTTTCTTGTTTGTAGACTCCTGCAAGTGGGATTTATAACCCCAGTTTATCTCCCTACAGAATGTCGGGAAGAGTCCAGCTGAAAGGGGCAGTTTTCAGTTGTAATGGTCTCGCAGAAAAAGTTACATGGATATCTGCCTCTTGTGTAAAACAGCAGAGCCAGGCCAGTTCCCCCACATCCAGGACTTTCTGCAACACAAGTCAGCACATTTAAGCTTTAAGCAGGCAAAATGATGAGGCTTTGCTGATAATAAGAAGAGCTGCTCCAGCACTGCTTTGGGACCAGGCACTTGAGTAGCTATTTATAGATGAGAGAAGAGCAGCAACAGGGAAAGGGAAGAAAAATGGAAGTGGCTGAATGTGTGAGTGACATTTTTCATTTTTAAATTATACATCTGCAAAGTGATCTCAGGAGCTGGCAACTCGCATTCTGTTCTCCCAACATCCTATTCCATCAAGAAATTTTAAGGACATTATAATCCCTTCATTCACAGTTGTAGATTAAAAATAAAGGCTAAATATATATGTGATGCTCTGGATCTTCAAAGCCCTCAATGACTGCTGGTGCAATGACCCTTGCTATAGTCTTTTGGTTAGGAAACAAACAGCTGTCCTGTTTAATGGTTGAGAATCACACTGAGGCAGTCCTGTCTTCAAGACGAGCTCTTACGCCTCCGGTCTCCAGGCACTGGCAAGGTCCCTGTGAGTACAGCCTGTGTTTCTCTAAACTGAAGTCAGAGAAGCAGCTTCCCAGAGACTGATCTGGAGAGAAGAATGGTGAAGGAAGAGCCGAACTCCAGGACGCTTTGTCCCAACTGTAGAGCCGTACAGTGGCTCCTGCTGTCTCACATCGCCACTCCCACATCTCTGCTACCTGCACCCTGGCCAGTGCAGCTCAATAAGGAGCCATATCCCCAATACATAATGCGTTATATGGGAATTAATTTGATCTTGCAGGCATCACGTCATCAGCTGTTAAAATGCTTCTCAAAAAAAAAAGTGCCATACTGAGATACTGATGTAAGGCTGAAATCAGCCCCCCATCCTCCTCTGCTTTAGGTTCAGAAGGTGGCTCCTTCACAGCCAGCTTGAGCAGAGATCTGCATACTTCAAACCATTTCATGATACAGGCATTCACTGCCTATCATCTTTCCAGAGAAAATGGGCTACTCTGAGGTGGGCAACCATTCATTTCCTCTTGTTGAACCTGTTTTGCTTGTCCTCAGCCCAGTGGAACAGAGCAGGAGAGTGACTCCCTCTCACTGCAGTTGGACTTTCCCGGGGCTCTCCACCGCAGGATTCCCAAGTACAACTGGTTTCCAGTGCAATTGTCATCCCTTCAGGAACTGAGGAAAACACAAATCACTTTTATTTTCTTTCTACACTCCAACCCCACCCCCCGCTGTTGTAGGCTTTGGCACATCCCCCCTCCCCCATTCCGGCGTCACTGTATGTCCCCATCCACTGGGACTCAGCTGTCGGCATCTCCCGACTGCGGTGTCTCGGGGACGGTGACAGCCCGCAGCGCGGGATGCCGTGCCAGCACCGTGTCGTCCTGCGGAGAGCTTCAGCAGCAGTTCCCACTAGATGGCATCTCGGTCCTGCAGACTGCTCCGGCTCCCGGAGCGGTACCTCGCCCTCCTGGATTTACACGGCCCACGAGATATCATTGCTGCAATTAGCAATTAAAGACGGGCAAATACTTCTTTAGCCTACATCAATTTCTGTCCCAGGATGCCCCACAAAGGGGCCGCAGACTGGAGGCTTTGGGCATCTGCCTTTCGAATATCCCTTCCAAAGTGCTCACACTGCTGTAAACGGCCTGGTGACAGAAGGTTTGTTCTCTCAGTACTTCAGCACATTCATTTCCAGGTGTGCTTCCTAATTAGGGCAATCTTTTTAATACTGGTAGCAAATTTTTGCCACAGAAAATGGGACATAAAAATTTGTCATACTTATGGGCTAATCCATCAGGTAGAACAGTAGAAAAGCAATGTGTTTATTGACACAGCAAAATTCTACCTGTGAATTCCGTCAGAACACGTGCAAGTTTGCGCTGTGAACAGTTTTGTGAACAAGTATCAACTGTAACAGACCACTTCCAGAGGTCTCCTGCACAAAAGCCTCATCAGAACCTGCCTTGTCTGAAACTGGTAATAAACATCCAAAGTGATGTGTCTGGATCATCAGGGGTAGCTCATGGAACCTGTGTCTGCAGCAGCGGGTCTGTTTGCTGCATTAGGAAGGATAAGGAGCCTTAACTTGGTCAGCTGGCTTTGTCAAAGTACCTGCAGCTCTGCTGTGACTGATAGTGCTATCCTGGAGGCAAAGGAAGATGTTTTGATGAGGACACTAATGCACCCTGTGCCCACCCCTGTTCTCTACCACATTGTTTATACACTGTGGGTACCAGTGAAGTACACCTGGACAAACAGAAGAGAAGCTGATCCAAAGTAACTTGAAACAGATTGAATGAAATTTTCCATCAAAGTAGTATAGCACAGAAACAAAGCCCCAGAGCTGCCACACAGAACTACTCTTCAATAGCAGCTCTTCTTAGCAGAGTCAAAGGGTTCTGATGTTAAAGTGATTTTTATATATATATATACATATACATACTATTCAGTGTATTTTGGTGTAGGTCCTGAATTACTCACCCTGATTCCCTCCCTGGACAGTTCCTAAGTGGGAGAACAAAATTTCTGAACTTGTTTTGAGGCAAGTACACTAGAAGAACCACCAGGCATTAGCCCAAAAGCTGGTGAAAGAAAGACAGATTGTGCCTAGGGAATTCATCTGTTTCTGCAGCACTTTTGTGATATCACAAGAGCTCCTGTAATTGGGAAAATGTCAGAGATTAGATTAGATTGGATTCCAATGGAAGATACCACTAGGGTGGATATGGTGATAACAAGGTGGTATGTCATACCAATTGAGATTCATGTTATATTTATGGTATGTAAGTTAGACTCAGGCAGACCAATTGCCTCAAATAAACTGAATACAAGGAATAATGCAGATGCCATAATGATGTTAATCAAACAAGAGTTCAAGCTGTAACTTTCCTCATGACTATTGCATGGGTAGAAGGTCAAGGAAGCAATATGCAAAAGTACAACACTGTGGTCATGGGTGGGTGGGCATAGGTAATAAACCTTTGAAATTAAATACTGGATAAATGTAATTTGATGTCATGGCATTTCCAGTGACTTAAGTATTACATACTGTGAAAGAACCCTGGTACCCCCAGCCTCCATGTTCTTGCAGACCATAATGAGAGAGACAACAAAAATATTGTGATAAGGAACAAAAGCTATCCAAACCATGTGATGCCAAGTGACAGCCTAGTGAAGCTGCACAGGTGAGTCACTGAAACATCAGGCTGAAAGCCTCAGGGCCTTTGTTTAAATTTCTCATGTGCCTCTGGCAGACCCTGTCCCCTCAGGCATCTCTTTGTACACCCCTGTGCTGTGGTTTTCACCAGCACCTGGGATATCCAGGGCATATTGAGCCCTAAACGTGACCCTCACCTGACTGGCACTTCTCACACAAGGGAGAGTGTCCTTCCAGCAGTTTCAAATGCAGAGGGGGCAAAGCTCACACAAACATGAGTCACTTTGCAGTCTCAATCTCAAGGCCACAACAGGTATGGAGCATGCTATTATTCCTTCCCACAGGCTCACATCCCTGGAAAGGTGTGTGTGTGTGTGTGTGTGTAAATATTATTCTACCACCTTAGTGCTAAAATTTTTCATCACTTTTATTGGCTCCAGCAGGGATCCAATGGATTAGGTATGAAGAGAAAAGTGCATCCATTGAGTTTACAACCTTGAGGGGCTATCTGAGTCTGAAATCCTGGCAAACCTACTCTGTGCTGGTGTATCACTGACATTGCTGTTCAGAGAACACTTGCGTCAAAAAGAAGGCTTTCTTCTGCGAGGCTCTCTATTGTGATGGTAATGCTGGTTTGATATGGTTAAAAGCATAAGCACTTCTTCATTCATATGCATATTTCTTTTATGTCAGGAGACCTCAGGTATGTTTTCTAGTGAGAAAAATTGTGCCCCAAGCCCACTGTAATTGGTTTGACTTTTTTACTCCGGTAGTCAATTCCTTAGAAAAATTAGAAGTATAATGAAGGAAAATGTCACCATCTGTCTGAAACTGGCATACAGAGTGAAACGCTTAAAAAATGCGTATTATTCCCAAAAGTAATTTATCATTTTGACCCAAAGATAAAGAAAAATTACTATGAGCCCAGCATTATACTAGTCACAAAATCTGTGTCTCAGAGGCTTTGAACCTTTTTTTTTGGTTTCTTCTAGAGTTTTTGCCAACACTGGCTGATGTCAGCACCAGCAGGAAAGCTCTCCAGGTGGGGCGAGAAACAGATAAATCAGAGAAGGCAAAACAGAACGTGGGGAGCCTGAAACTTGTAACTCATAGCAAGACACTGGCACTTCTCCTGGAACATTTCCCCATACAAACAAGGTCTGTATACAGCCTGTTGTGGGATGATTTGTGTGGCCTGCTATATCCAAACAAGCTGCAAATCTGAGGTGGTATTTTTGCAGTAAAATCATGACTGTAGTTAGGGAAGACAAGTTCTGATCAAATCAGAAAAGGTAAGAGCACTCCATAACTCTCCTGCCTCATCTCCCTTTTCAGTGCAGTAGGCTTTTTGTGCTTTCACATTTCCCCCCCTCTCTTCTTCTGATTACAGCCTAGCTGAAAAATAAACCTCTGTGTTGGAAAGCATTGGTAGGATTTTTATTTCCAGGACCTAGAGGCACAACACGTTGCCAAAGTTATAAAACATTATGTGTGAACTTTCAGAGAAGTCCATGGTCATCTTTCTGTTAATTCTTTGGATCGTCCTTAATTTTTTCAGCTCTATATTTCTGACTCTAGAGGCCATTTCTAAGGAAAATGCCTTAGGAAACAGTTTCATTTCAAGATGCGGTTTCATTAGGAAGAACAGTCACCATTCCTGGTGTGAGACACGTGTCTGGGAACAGTCGTACCATGAGAAGTCATAGTCAGCTTTACCACGTGTCGTCACTGCATGTTGTGACCAGTCCTCTGGTTTTACTACCTTGATAACTCTACTGAAGTTAGACAACAAGCAAGTAACTTTGGGGCTGTCTGGATCTTGTTGATTCCAAAGGGGCTCTGCTTGAATTTCTTCCCTCGGTTTAATTCCATGTTCTGAAATAAGAGGCAAATAGAGATACACAAAGGAAGAAAAAAGAAGAAAAGAAGAAACAGTAAAACAGAGATTAATATTTTATCACCCAAATTACTCCCCACCCACAAATCCCACATAGAAATAGAGACAACACTGGGAGTCTCAAGGACCGTAGCACTCATATATATTCATAAAATCTCACTGAGCTTTACAAAGGAGGTAAATTCATTCCTTGGTGTTTTATAGATGAAGAAAGTACAGAAGAGAAATAACTTACCCAAGAACATACAGCAAGCAAACAGCAGGACTGAGACTAGGACACAGATACCCCGTGGCATTTCCCACCAACTCAGTCATCCTGGCAAAGTACTGTGCTTCCACAGAAATCCCATTGAGCTCCAACCACCCTCAGAGCCTGTAGATGATTCAAGGCAGTTGTTATAAGTTATCATGGCATAAGCATTTTCATTCTAACAAGTTTTCAGTCACTCATAGCTCTTTAGTGCTTCATCTTTTGTGTCCATTTCCTCATGGTGGCTGTGTTTCTGATTTCTTTCACTGTGGTCACATTTCCTATGGATGTACTTTTGTCATCCACTGGGAATTTTGCGACAGATTATATAATCAAGTCATTGGACTTTTCCTAGAAGTGAGGAAGCTGAAAGAGGTCCCAGTCAGCAGGTGGGAAGGGCTGTTTGGCACACAGGGTTACTGCATCCACTTCTGGTCTGCTCTGGGGAGACCCCATCAGTTGGGCTGGTGACCCCAAGGCATCAGTGGAGGCTTGACAGTCTGGCCTACAAGGCAGAGAATCAACAGTACCAAGTAAGAGATGATCAGGCCCATGGGCATTTTTGATGCAGTAGTCTAGATCTGCAGGAAGCTGGTCTTTGCCACTGCTCAGAGCTGAAGCTCAGCCCTGACGCAAGAGATCTGTGTCGGTGATCAGCTGCTTCCCTTAGACTCTTGGATTGTTGCTTTGCTGCCAGCATGCTGAATTGCTTTAATCAGATGTATAACAAAGACCATGGATATCCTCCCAGAACACTCTGGTCTTGTCCTGCCCTAGAGCAATCACCTACAATCACAGCAGTCAGGCACTCTGGAAACAACTGGGAGTACATGTTTTTATCTTGGCAGTCTGTTAAGGGAATGAGGGAGAAGGGATGGAGGAGATAGTAGGACTGCTCAGCACAGAAGGAAGGAGCAGAGGAAGAGAAGATGCACTCCTGTCATTTTCCTGTGTAGAAATTCTAGAGGTTGACTAGAGCAAAGGAGCATCAGCTCCGGATTCAAAGCCAGGTGATGCTGTTTAAAATGGCAACAAATCTCTGCTAGCAAGCAAGGGAGCAGCAGAAGATCCCAGAGTGTGTCTGAACCCCGTATGAATCAGGAGAATCATGCTGGCTTCTGTCTGGGCTGCATGGTATCACAATCTGCCTCTGATATGGGTTCCACAGAACTGGGACTGCACTCTGCATTGGGGCTGATTAGCTTTTCTTCTACCTTTCCACCTTACTGCTGTGCCTGCATGTGGCCACTCTAGGTAGAATTGAAGCAGGAACTTCAAGCAAGTGAGTTTTCCTTCAGATTTCAGCAGGAGAGATGCAAGGAAAGCTAACTCAGGCAGATCATTGGAAGCCTTCACCACTCACAATATCATTCTCTTTCTCATTTGTTCCTCAGCTGCCCAGATCTCTCTCTCCCACCTTCTTTTCTCCTCACTCATTTGAGAAACTCCATCCATCCACTGTAATGGTTTCAATATTACTCAGGACAGATCTATGAATCCTGCAGACTCTCCTGCTGTTTCCCCCACTTTCACACTTGATTTAAAAATAATAGCAGCTTTAAAAGGTGATCCTCATCTAAACTGTGAGCAACGCTGAGCCCCAGTTTGCCAATCTGGAAGCAGCTCTCCACCCAGATTTATGTTGGGTACAACATAGGGTTCACCTCTGACTTTTCACTGTCATGCAGAGACTTTGCACAGCTCAGTTTCCTGCCTTAAAATCTCACCTCAGCAAATAATAAACATAAATAACAAAATTAATTGGCAAGGGTGTCTTTCATGTTGGCTCCCAGGATGCTGAGATTATTTCTACATTATTTTATTTCCAAAAAGGGATTGACAGCAATTAAGTGTGGAATGAAGGAAAAAAGATTATCAAGAGCAGTTTACAGAAGGGAATTCTTTTGTCTCTCACACATGACTTTGTTACAAGCACAAAGGATTTGCTCTGTTAAAAGTCAGATTTTATCCTTAGATTAATGTAGTAAAAAAAAATCTTTACATGCACAACTCCAGAGAGGTGTAACCATATACAGTCTCTGAGAAGGGGAGTTGTAGGGGATTAAGTTTCCTCGTTGTTTGGCTGACTGAAATAGGTTTGGCAAGAGTAGTCTTACAGACTTTGCATAGCTTCTGGGGATGAAAGAGGGGAAATCATAACAAATGGAAGAGAACACAAGCCCAAACTCAGCAGTTACACAAGAACTCTGGAAAGGTGTTTCATGAGCAGAGCAATCACCTGTTGCGGTGGTTGACCTTGTCCAGCTTCCAGCCACCCACCCAGCTGCTCTCCCACTCCCCCTCCTTCTGCTCGGCCCTTGTGCTGCAGAATTGCTTCTCACATAGGGTTCTCCCTCTGCCCCCGCCTCCCCTCCCCACTTCGCCCTCCCCCCACCCGGCTCATTCCTCTCTCACAACTGCTACAAAGGTTTTTTTACCCTTTCTTAAATATGTTTTCACAGAGGTGTCACCAGCCTGGCTGGTGGGCTCAGCTTTGGCCATTGGTGACTCTTTTGTGGGGACCACTGGAAATAACTGTGTCTGTCACAGGGCAGCCCCCAGACTCTTCTTACAGAGGCCACCCCCTGCAATACTCCTCACTACCAAAACCTTGTCATGTAAACCAAATACATGTGCAACCTCGGAATATCTTGGAGAAGGTCAACAAAAGTTGAATTAATTTCTTCTACACATGACTTGCATCATATATCTCTCAAAGTCTCTTTTCAGAAGCTCTAGTACTTATCCCAGCCCTTCTGCCTAATGCCATTGCCCTCCAGTAGCCCACCAAGAAACAGGCTTGATCTTAACCAGATGAATATCTGGATTGCTGTGCTTTGCAGAGTCCGTGTGTCTGTGAGCTTGTCCGCATTCACATGCTGCCTTCACAAAAGCCTAGAGTTTCTAAACTCTGGGGGAGATAATTCATACTCAGTGCTATGAAATGGAACAGATTGCTGAAGATGGCAGCAACTCTCCAAGTCCAACCATGTAAGAGATGCTACAGCGAAATTGCTGCTCAGATAGCTGATTTACAAGCTGGTCCCATGTTCAAATGAAATGAATCTCAAGTTCATTTTAAGGGCAACTAGCCTCATCAAGCAAGCAATGTACAATAAAGGAAAAAGAGGAAGGGCAATCAAAAGTAATTTTCCCTCATGTTCAGCAATCTTTTTCTGATCTACTGAGATGTATTGACCAAAATGATACATGAGTATAGACAAGTCCCAGGGGATAAGTTAACCTGCTATGGATGGATCATTGATTAGACAATCTGGGACAATTAGCCAGGTTTCTTATGAGCATGTCACTTTTAGCTCAAATGTTAAAATGAAACCATGCAACATGAATCAAAAGGCTGCAGTCATGTCTGCTTTTGGGAAAAAAAAAAAAGTCATATGAATGTGCTAGGAGAGGAGGAGCTGCCTGTGAAACACATGGGATTTCTGACTCTCCCTGGTGTTTAGCAGCCTTTTCCAGTGCACCAAATTCCAAGACAGACCTATGCCTGAAGAGCAAAGTGGGACCAGAATGTGGGAGAAGAAATGCATGACTTGTCCAAAGGCCACCCAGGTTCTTGTCTGTGTTGTGTCAAGCTTGCAGTCTCTGCCAGTATGTTCTCTCCCACCAGTCCCTCCTGGGCTCTGTCTCCTGTGCTTAGAAAGGGGGAAAAGTGGATGGGGTTATGTTGTTATTGAATTCCCATTTCAGTCAAGTGTGACTTTCTATTAACATCCTATAAATTATGAGGATCTAAGCCAGAAAGCTCTGAAATAACTCATGAACTAAATTCTTGCACTGGCTTGGATGCAATGTAAAAGGTTTTAGGAGGAAATGAAGGCGATTCCCTAGACAGCAGATCTGGATTTGAAAAGCTTAAGAAACTTCAGGATTACAATTGTTTTCTTACTTTTTATTTCTGGCAAGTTCCAAGAAAGACAAGAGACTTATTTTGGGTGGAGGTAGAACTTTGCGGAATTAAAGAAATATGCATAATCATCTGAAAACTAACACAATTAAATTTGCAGGCTTCCATGGTTGTTATCTTCCATTGGCCCCATTTCAAATTTGTCAGTTTTCCCAGTGGAGAGTGTTTTCTTCTTCTCTCTTTCTCTGTGTGAAGAAAAACCTAAGCCGACAAATCCAAACAACACTCGAATAAAAGAAAACTCTTAAGTCAAGCGAGGCACGTTCTGCCCCTCTGCAAACCCAAGACTAAAACTTTTGCAATTGCCACTGTGAGAAATGAAACAGATTTCTCTAACTTTGTTTGTTTTCTTTGCAGAGGTACCCCCATTTTCTAGAAAGGCTGGGCCTCCTGTCTCCTGTTACCCTGGAAAACAGCTACTATTCCTGGAAAACTAAAGAAGAGGCCGCAAATGGGAAACTTGACACAGAAATTTATAGATGATATGAAGGAGAATTAAAAATTCAGTATTTTAGCTGACTATAAATACAAGGGTGGGGGGAGTAGCAGAAAACCTTGTCTGGCAGCATTTTAAAATAGGATTTTAAACAGCAGCTGAGCAAAGAGGTGTTACAATCAACATTGTCCTAAAACTTGGTGCATCTTCTTGCCCCGCAACCCACACAGAGGGAACTCCCCAATTTATTTGAAATGAAAACTGAGCCCTTCAAGCCTATGTCTGACAGAACTCCCAGGGTAATGCCCCCGTGCTTACAGACCCGGGCCAGCTCAAACCATGCTCTGGGGTGCTCCTTTGCATGGCTGGTGGGACTGCCCTTGTTTAGGCATGGATCAAGTTAGTTTTCTTCTTAGCAGACAGCATAGTGCTGGTTTGGGATTTAGGAGGAGAATGATGTTGATAGCACACTGATGTTTTAGTTGTCACCAACCAGTCAAGCACTTTTCAGCTTATACAATGAGAAGGTGAGCCGCGCCCAAGAACCTGGGTAGGGGTGCATCCAGGACAGCTGACCCAAACTGATATTCCATACCATATGACATCATGTTCTGTATATAACTGGCAGTTGGCTGGGAGGCAGCACAGCTTGGGAACTAGCTCAGTATCAACTTGGGTGGTAAGAAATTGTGCTGTTCATCACTTGTTTTGTATATTCTATTATTATTATTATCATCATCATTATTTTCCTTTTCTGTCCTATTAAACTGCCTTTATCACAGTCCACAAATTTTATTATTTTTTTTTTCCCTTTTTGATTCTCTCTCCCATCTAGTTGGGGGTGGGGAGAAGTGAGCCAATATCTGTGTGGTCGTTCAAGATGCCTTGTGGTTAAACCATGACAGAGGGAACCAGAACTCTTGACCTATAAGACATAGCTATAGTGTCACTGCCAGTTTAAGGACTAGGAATCAGGCCTGCACAAGTCACAGCTGAGCGCAAATGTGTCTCAAAAGATAAGCTGTCCTATCCATCCGTCCATCTTTTAATATCTCAGCTAGCTGTGCCTAAAATCTAGATTCCTTCTCTGGTCTTTAGACAGGTAGAAATACCTTTAGAGTGGGATTCATTTCAACTGTTTTCCATTTAAAGATGGGAGGAAATCCCACTAGAAATGCCAATTTCTCTCTCTTGGAAGATGCTTAGATAATTGCCTTACATGAGACGTCTACTTTGCAACTGGGCAAGATAAATCCCACAAATAATTACAATCTTAAGGAGCCTCACAGAAAAACTTCTTCCTTCTTCTGGGATCCCCAGGTGTAATTTAGACCATTCCCTGTGGTTGTGGGAACAAACTCTTTATCCTGCAGAGAAAAGACACTCAAGAGGCACAGCTTATGGATGTTTGTAAACCACTCACAAACCATGGCCAAATCAATTAAGTCCATAAGCCCTTGCATTAACAGATTTTCATTAAGGACTTGTTTAAACAAGAAGACCCCTGTGAAATCAAATATGGGGAGGAGAACAAAAGCTGCACATAGAAACTATTTGCATATAAACAACTATTGAATTTTCTTACATTTTCAAAAATTTAGAAGTTGGTTATATTTTAAGTCCTAATTTCCCACATTCCCCAAGGACTATGAACACATTTTCTACCAGTTTTCAGGGAAAAAAAAGTGAAGGCACTTGAATCAATTTCAAACTTCATTTGATCCTCACTTAACTCAGCATTCAGCTCCAAAGTCTCAGCTTTTTAGCATAGCTGGAGGGAAAGTTGAAAGTAGTTGAAGACTGCTGTTACATTCCTGATGACCTTAGGGCAGCTGGACTGCCGACTCTTTCCATCAGTGTCCTAGCTACTTGCTAACCTCCAAGTCCCTTTTGTGAAGGGGCTGGATTTTCTAGCTGTGTGATTGCTTTGTCATCAAAGAGGTGCAAAAAAGCAAGAGGATATCATAGTCCTGGCTCAGAGCTTCTGTGGAAGGTGGGTGCAAAGGGTTATGCTTTTTTAAATCCACAGTCTTCTGGGGACTCCAGAACAAACATGGCACAGGCTCAGATTTATCCAGGGGACAGGCTCTAGTCTCAGTGCAAGTGCACAAATTTGCACAAGACATTCTAGGATGGTCAAGCCTTAAATCTGCG
The DNA here is from genome assembly GCA_022605575.1 of Laterallus jamaicensis coturniculus. Lineage (NCBI taxonomy): Eukaryota > Metazoa > Chordata > Aves > Gruiformes > Rallidae > Laterallus > Laterallus jamaicensis. The sequence continues at coordinate 4,623,608 of JAKCOX010000009.1, forward strand.
TGCTACAAATCCAGAAAGTTAGGGGGGTTGGGGGTGGAGTGTTTTGGGTTTGTTTTTTTTTTTTTTTGGGGGGGGGGGAGAGGGGTGTTTGATTTTTTTTTTTCTTGAGCAGTCAGTTAAAATATAAATTTATTTCTTTAACTTCCCAAACAGAAAGAGCACGGTAGGACTGAATAATTTGTTTAAAAGCAGCTATAGCCACCCAGAGGAATATGGCACTGTGGAAGAACAGCACAGTACACGGCACAGCAGCACAGAACAGCACACAGCAAGCAGATAACACGCAGAGACTCAGCTTTTATAGAAAAACTACAACCCACTGCAGCAAGCTGCAGTGACAGAAAGAGGGGGAGAGATCTTCTCTTGAATCCCTCACAACAGGAGCTGGGTACAGAGGACTGACTTTTTTTTTTCCCCTTTCAAGGCTGAGCACCTTAACAGGCCAACACTGTTAACCACTTCACAGCTGGCAGCATGGTAAGTAAAGATGACTGAAAGCTTCACCAAGAGTGGGACTTGTCTCGGTAGGTAAAGCATCATAAGGAAACAGCTAGCTTCAGGCGGCTCCTGCAGCGGTCGCTGGGTTGGGGCCAGCAGCAGAGATAAGTACTGGTGCCACTGACAGAGTGAGACCTGACTCATTGCCCCTTAAAAGTAAGTTAACTCCAGGCAGAGGGGTTGGGGGAGGAGGGGATGCCACATTCAGTGAATGCGGCAGATTTTCTGATGTACTCTGCTTAGTCCATTAGAAATGGTATTCCATTTCATTAGCCAAAGGAAGTGGGAAGTAGCTTGAATTTATCTATCAGATAGATAGATACGTGTATAAAGATATGTGTTGAATAAGGAAGATGAGACAAAAATAGAATACTTTTTACCTGCTTGATTTAATTCTGGCCCAAGAGCAATTAAAGAGGAAGAAAACATCATGATCTCCTGCAGCAAAGCCAAGCAGAGCCAAGATCCAAGTGCTCTTTCAGACTGAAAGCTAGATGAAAACTGAACATGTTTTCTCTGAAGCATCTGCATTTCCAGCACTGGAAAACGCTCAGTTAGAAAATGCTAAAAGTTACTGTTGTGCATAGTTTGGCCAAAGCTGGTACTTGAAATACAAATCACACAGAACAGACACTGGCCTGAGCTTTCAGACTACCTTATCCTAGAAAGCTGATGGATAAGTTGAACAGCAAAGCAAAACTAATAAAGGAAAGGTGAAACTTAGTCCTTAACAGAGGGTTTGCACAGGAGCTGTGTGACACAGTCTCAAAACAGGGATGAGGCAGGGCTTAAGAAATCCATGAACTTGACGCTGTGTGTCTGCCTAACTGCAAATTTCTCCCTAAGCAGACTGGCATTTAGAGAGCAAACAGTGTTTCACCCAAGAGAGTAAATTCAAGTTCTGGAGTAATTCAAAATTTCATATGCAGTGTCAAATGATTTTGTATGCCTACTAGCTCTATTTGAACTGAGGAAACAAAGCAATACATGTTTTATAAAGTTGATAACCAAAGTGATATGATTTCCCTTGAGTGACCCAACATTCAGGTTTTGTAGAAGTTTAGTCACACATAAATGGATTTAATGGATACAGCCCTCATGCTGACAACCTGCTTAAATCAATACGTAAGTATATATATAGTTGTCTAAGTGCCGCAGTCAGCTAGGCAAGAGCATTCACCTTACCAGAGCCGCGCTGTTTTATCTGTATTTGTATAAAATATGTATCCACTTGTAGCAGGAAAAAAGCAATGATTTATAAAGAACTATTATTAGGGTGTACCTAAACTTAGCAGGCTAAACCTACTTGAGCGAACATTCAAGAATAATGTGTAAATTCAGAGGTGTAAAGGCTACACCACTGTTTCATTTCTAGAGCATTCAGATAACCTTTTCTTGCCATCATCTTCAGTACTGAGTCCTTTTCCCTTCTCCAAATTTTGTACAACCGCCTGTGCAATTTGAGTAGCTCTTGGTTTAACCTGAAATTGCTTTTGGAGTTCTTTTGTTCTATGTCTAAGTACTCCAGAAAGCCATGCAAAGTGCTTTTATTCATGTAGAGGGGTAGAAAGGTCTAAAACCAGCAATTAAACTGAATCCAAACTTACAATTTCACAACAAGCTGCATAGCCTAGAGAGCAGAGTAGGCCCCAATCTTACAGTAGCACCAGTTCAGTCATGTTGCCTGTCTGAGACAATGTCAAACCCTCCATTATGACATGTAAATATGCATCTTGATGCACAACACTTCTGTGGTTGACTTTTGAAGTATCAGCTACCAATTCTAACTGTTAATAACATCTTTACTGCAGATTTCTGTAGCTTCTTTTGCTGATGTTTTGAATTTTGGTTTGTCCTAAACATCAGAGTGCTTGTTTCCCTGCATAGTCCATATTTTTTATGGTTTTCAAACACGCTTCCTCATTATTTATAGTACTCTTGGAGAAGTATGTAGCTTTGCTGTACCCTGGTATACTGTGCCATGCTACTCAATTTTTATTTCAGGGCAAACAGGTATGGATATTGATGCTAATATTTGTCTACCAAGGAGCTATTTAATTAGAACCAGAACCACAAACAAGGTCAGCTGGGAACCATGATACATCACACAGACTACTTCTTCAGGGACATTACTGTGTTCGATGTGCAAAGTAAGTGGGCATTTAGACCAGGAGTCTCCTGAGAAAATATACATAGATCTTAAGTGTATACCTAAATCCATGTTCAACAGTCATCCTCATGGCCTTTGCGTTTTCATTCTGACCTTAGCCAAAAGAAAGCCCATGGATTCTTCAAGCCAAGCTGCCCAGCCATGGGGAGGTTTGGGGTTGAGAGGGCTTGCAGCTGAGCCCATAAAAATGGTGTGCTTGTAGATGTCATGAGTCATAAAGGTCTCAGGAATTAAATGCAAACTTGCCCAAAGACAGTATAAGTGTAGTCCTGATGGACTATATGGGACGTATGCCAGAGATCAGTCTGACTCTCAGCGACAAACACACAAAGCCAGAAACTGCTTTGTTCTGGCAAATCAAGTCTTTCTCCCTCTGCCTCTTTAAAGTCTCTGCACACAGCTGTGAACAGCTAGGTGAGAAGAAGGATGGGCAGCACACGTGTGTTGGTGCTATCTGGAGCAGGCACGGTCTCCCTGGGGAAGCAGAGCCAGCTGAGCTCAGGTTAGAGCAATCCCCAGGCTGCCGCAACCAGACACAAATCCTTCATAATTGGCTTCCTGGCAACCCCAGCCCCAGCAGACCTTGGCTGCAGCACAGACTCTGACCCCAGATACCCTGTAATTCTAGAAGTATTTCTGCATCTGAAAAGTTTCAGGTTTAATTTTCCACCATTAGCTCTTCCTCACAGAAGGAATTTCTATCTAGGACAGAGAGAAGTGTCTTTGCTACCAAAAAGCTGCTATTTATTTCAAATAATACTCCAGAGGAAACCTACAGTCTGTTGTGATCAATGAAATTCATGCCGGCTGCGCTGTGATAGTGTCAGCCCTGAGAAAACAACCAAACATCGGTTGATGGAACCTGTGAACACTGCTTTGTTTTCCTGCTGTTGTAATACCTGAGACAGAATGAGCAACAGAGAATTGTGAGGAAGAGAGGTAAGAGACGAAAATGAACTAGTTCTAGCCTCCATGACAGATAATAACCATGCTCAGTAAACATTTCAGATAAATGAGGGGATGAAAGCAAACCAAATATTGCAGCAACAGGAGCTCTTCTTTCCTCAGTAAGGGATGCCTAGCATTTTTCTGCCAAGTCCACAGGCTCCTCAGCGGCATACAGTGTGGTTCTTCTTGCTCATTCATGTGGACAAGCAACAATTATTGACAATTAGCATCTCTCTTGATGAAGGCAAATTAAATGCTGTGAAAAACTCAAATGCCATGCTAAAAAAAAAAAGAAGAGGGAAGAAAGGAAAGAAAGTGCACACTGGCTGAGCTAGCATGGATGTCATTTAAGCATTTTGTATTTGGAAAGCTACCTGGGTTTTGATTTCTGACTTATTCAACAAAACCCTATTAAATGAGGCTCCAGGTGAAATACTGTAGTGATTAACGCAATGTCCCACTGTGACAAAGCGCAGTACAGTAGGGAGGTAGGGAATTAGTAGGTAGGAGCCACATTCACAACGCCAATATCCAAGTTCAAAATAGGATTTTTCTGATGCATAGGCATGGTGCTCCAGAGGAAGCCCATACCTTTTGCCATTTTACAGTCCCCTACCATTCAAGGAAAACAAATTCAGAAAGTAGTATGAATGTATTTCCAGCACTTCTGTACTATGCTCATCATCATGGTTTCTGAGCAGCTTTCTAATGTTAGGTCAAATGTTAGGAGGAGACATGCAGAGAGGAGGGAAGAGCAAAGGGAGCCAGCTGTGCTCGAGAATGAAGAGAGCGTGGTGGCAGCGAGGCTAAGCACTCACCCCTCCCTGGCGGTGTCACTGGTTGGACTCCACTTGTAAGGTCCCAGAGGCTGAAAGATAGAGGAGATGGCAGCAGAGGGAACCCACCCACACATTTCTTGTGCCTCAGGAGGAGGTGTACATCTGAAGCCAGGGGACTGATACCTTCCAAGGCAGTTTCTTTAAACGCAGGTCCTGCTGGGCTGTGCAATCAAGATGATCAGTAGGACAATGGCTTCCCCTTCTGCTGTGGGTAGCTGGCCAAGCAGGTCACCCTGATGTACTAGGACATGAAGAGAAGCAGTAGTCTCCCTCCTAGAAATGTATAAGCTGGCAGCACCACAGCAGAGAATCAGGACATGGAGACAATCCCCAAAAGATCACAGATCAGCATCTGACAGTACACCCCTGGCTAGGAAGCTGATAGTTGTTATTCATGCCCTCAGTTCAGGACTCCATCTGGAAGCCTCCTTTAGACTTTTTTGCTGTTTTGTCTAATTTGTTCAGAGTTGAACATCTCCTCATCCCACAGAGGAGAAAGAATATATAGTCCTTCTGGGTGAACTTACCTCACCCCAATGTGCAGTCTAGGCACGAGGCAGAATGACAAAAAGCATCCAGAAACTCGGGACATGAAGACTGGAGCTAGCAGCAAAGAAGTGGTGAGAAACAGTCCCGCATATGCAAAGCCAAATGCACCACACAAGCTGCTTATGTACCTTCAGCACTGGTTCATACCATCCAGGAGTGTTCACACACTCAGCAGCTGCATCTCGGCTGAAGAAGAAAGATCACAGATGACAGTTTAAAGTGAAGTCTGAGCCTTGCCAATTGTCTTAGAGCTGCAATTTCCAGAATTGCCAGCAAAAGAAAGTTTCGGGACAAGATTACCAGTCACATACGTGCTGGTGACTAAATCTGACCTGAAATCTTTCTTCTCCTGCAGGGAACAGCTCAGCAACTGCAGCTGTGCAAGTCTTGGCTCACTGTTCCTTATGCACATACATGTGTGGTCTAGACATAACAGCAGGTTAGGAGATTTGCTAGGCTAAGGTTTCTGGCCAAAGTGTACAATGCAGTTTCGCTTGTGACTTCTCACCTCTATAAAATTCTCATTAGAAACCGTGAGAAGGTCACTGCATATGTACACAGAGGAAGGTAAGGCATGAAAGGTCCTACAGAAACCTAACCTGTGGAAACTGGAGCACCAGCACTGCCTGAAAACTCGAGTGGCACTCTGGTTAGCTGGGGCATGTTCAGTTCACAAGAACACTTAAGAGAAAAAACAATGTGCTTCAAAACAGCAGAAGCACTCTTGTGGATAGGCCCTGACCTTGGAAGGAAATTTGGCCAATTACGTGTGTACCAGCAGTGAGAAGACGTAAGTATCAGGTTGCTGGCAGTGAAAAACAATGTCCCATACCATAAACACCACAGAGAGCACAAGCTGCCCAGTTTCCACCCAGTTTCCACAGAGCCACTGTACTGTCTGTAGGCTGAGACTAATCTTCCTATTCAAATAGCTGTTTCCTCTCAATGGGGTTACATAATCAATAAAATGGTACAGTATGGTGGTTAGCTTCACAGAATGTTCTTCTTTATGTACACCCAGAAAATCATGGCCTATGCAAGTACAAGAAGGGATGGGAGGCAGGCACCAGTACCCCCAAGTCCCTCCCCTCAGACACCATTTTCTCTGTCATCCTGCTCTCCAGAAGGAGGAGTTCTGCTAGACTGGGGACTTCATCAGTGTGGGCCCAGCTCTGCCATCGGGCACTGCTGGGCAGATGCCACCAAGATCAGAGGCCGAGACAAGATGCATTGGCTTCCAATTAAGATTTCAGAATCTGGAGGCTCCTGAAGCATATACAAGGGAAACATGCTGAAACATAAATCAGAAAATGGGCAACTGTTAGCAGAGCAAGTGTTCTTCAGTTCCCCCCACATACACACCAAATGCTTCAACCAGCAAAACCTTCCTAACTCATGGGCTCTGTCCAGCTGTTTCTGCCCAGTATGCTCTTGGCTAGTCCAGGCAGCAGTGACACAACCTTCAGTGTTGGCCATATTTGCCCTGTAGATGAGAGGGTAGGTCGGTGCCTTTCTTGATCCCTACTTGTCTTCAGTGCTCATACAGGCTTGCAGAAGTCACCTTCAGCAATCTGCACCCATGTCTTTGCTCGCAGTCCCAGGCACCAGTGGATACAGATCCCCAGTGTAATTCGTGTGCTGGGTGACCCATCAGACCTCACCCCTCTCTGCATGCCCAGCTATGCTGGTGTTGTGTTAAACAACTGGAGTGATCAAATGAAGCAGGATGAACTCACCATGGGTATCAGGTATGTTTGCTGTTGGCTCCCGGAGCAGGGCTAATGGTAGGTAAAATCATTCCTCTCTCCTACAGATTACTTTATAGAGCTCTCTGCATGAGAAAAGGATCAAGGGAATACTCCAGTACTGCCTGATTATTCGGCATGCCATCTTTACATTAATTTCCTGTGTTTAGTTGTACTTTTTCATTTATTTATTTTTATTTATATATTCATATATTTTGTAAAATATAAAAAAGTCAGAATTAAATCAGAAATAGGATCCTCATTTTAGTAAGGAAAAAAAGATCTTGCTATCTAATAAAATATAGTGATGTTTATATCAATTCAGTATAGCAAAATACCAATTTCTGCCTAGGAGATGGGGGTTCATGCCCAAATTTAATTCACAGACTAATAATTACCTACTTACTTATAACCATCGAGGAACTGCTGCTGCCAGATTCAGAAAAATGCACCCCCAGGAGTTTAAATTTTCTGAACACAGAGAACAGCCTTTTTACTAAAAGATGAGCTATGTTCTTGACGAATAGGAGTCCTCACTAACCATGATTATCATAATTTCTGAGAAAATAAGTGTCAGGCATATTCTTTCAGAAAGAAATCCTGTTCCTTAGTTGGACTAAGTCTGTGTGGTGTTCATCAACAGCAAAAGCTTATATAAGTTTATATAGCTTAGATCTGATATGCTGGGCCATATGGTACTATCCTTTTATAAAGAGGGATCTTCACTAAAATGAAATTCTCTCTCAAAACTGACGGCACGCCTTTTGCAGATTTCTGTACAGTAGCTGATGTTGCTAGGAAGCTTAAAATACCACCTTTAGTGTACTGGGAAATAAAAACAGGTGTTTTGGGAACTGTTCATTGTACCTAATTATAGACACCTATCCTTGCTGTCTAGTCTTCTCAGGCCAGCCTGGAGTTACTGGAGAAAGACAGGCTTCTCTCAGGGTGATTCAGAGTGACTAAGTTAGGTTTTCACTTGGACTTACTCCCCCAAAACAATCTCTCTCACTTTGCAAAAGACAACCAACTTCCAAAAGACAACCAGCTTGCAAATCTAATCCCCCTGACTTTCTTTGGTTTGGCTTACCTACTTCAGGGAAAGCTTTAAAATCTGAGTGTCTTGTAATTCATGCCTATAGTTGGGCATGAAAATATTTATTCTTCCTTCAAGAAATGCATGTGTGTTCTGGTCTCATTCTGCAGCAGAGCAAAACCAGGCATCTTCAAGTCTTTCAGGAAAGAGAAGAGAAAACAGATCCTCTGAGAAGGGTCGGCTAACGAGTGGCTGTGAGATGCAGAATAACCAAAGTCAACCTTCTGTACTGTGCGTGCTCTGGAGTAGACCCTACATATCCATTGGGATATTTTGGAAGGATGAGATACATCTTGCACTTGGTATCTTCCCTTTACCTCATGTCTTATATCCTCCAGATTCCTTTCTGGACTGGAGATATGTAGGCTGATAAACACGTGTGATTTCTCAAAGCAGTGCATGCCTGAAAATGTCCCAGTTTTTCACACTTTTGACAAAAAAACCCACAACCCCAACCTTCCAAAACCTGAAATACTCCAACCTGCTCAATCTTACATCAATATTTAAATATTCAAGCCATTATGTCCCACTTTTCAGAGGTAGTGCGCAACCCAAAATTCAGGCCAAGGTACCTAATATTTGTCATTTAAACACAGACAGCTAGGAAACCAAAGTCTGAGAGTTCACCTAATTGTCTTGGGAGAAACAAGTATGTTTGAATGTTGTTAAATACAAGAAATCACCAGGTACGGCAAATCATTGTAGAACCTAATTCACTAAATAAAGGGTCTCTTGGTTTTTAAAAACAATAGCTCTAAAAGATAATGACTGTTTCTATTCAACTCACATTAAGGTATTTTATACAGTTTTACATCTCAAGACATTTAATATCATTTTTATTATGCCAGTATAGTGTTAATGTCATTAGCTTCATCTATTCCTACTTGCTATTCAAACCCCTTAGCTGACAGCTTAAACTCCATGTGAGTGGGAAAATGTATGAGGCATTATATATGAAATGTCTAATAAGCATGTCTACAGAGAGAGACAATAAATAGCATTTTAATGGAGAGTAAAAGAATATTTTGAAGAGACAGGCTTATGAAATGAGTGGGAGTGGAGGCTCACGATCGTATTTGATTCTTCTGAGGTTATGACTGTGCATTCATTTTTACTTTTAAAGTGGCAGGAATAGTACTGCCGACTGTAAGTGAATTAACTTTTTTAATCACTTCACTAATGGAAAATGCTGAGCAAGTTTGCTGCAATTTTGATCACTAGAATGGAATGAGTGCAATATGTTAACAGGTCATCAATCTGTCATTTAAAATGAGAAGAGCAATTATAAGTGATAAGGCTAAAATGAGGCCACAGCGTTGCACTATTTTTCCATTGGGAGTAGGCATAAGCTATTCTGATGTCATAAGAAGATAAACTAAAAACATCTCTCCACCTCATATCCATGCTGCTTGGTAGATTTATTAAGGTGCCAAAACAGTTCCTGGTAGTGAACTGATAAACAATAATCTTCCATGCATCCTGATTAAAAGGTGAATCAATTAGTCTTCCTTAATGCGATTCTGCTTTGCAACAAAACCACAGCTGGTTTATTTCAACGTAAGTGAGCACTGAGCCTGAAAAACACTCTGAGCAGAATGAAACGCTGGCTGCTGCACATTTTTTTAATCCAGGTCTACTTCACGGACTTACTTAGAAAAGCAAAATGAGCAAAAATACTACCAAATTCTAAGTCCTTGAAATATATGATTATTTGTATCACCAGAAAGTGTATTATTTCTATGACACCTGACCCGCTGCACATTTAAGACAGCTAATCAAGCTGCTGGGGAGCACTCGCTCATTAAAAGCATCAGTTCTAAACCATTAGGATCTGGACCTGTTTTCTCATTATCCAGTGAGGCCTGTTCAGTACATTTGGACAGAAAGGTTCAAATAAGCAAGCTGCCTTTCTCTAGGTTTTATGCTGCTCTTCGTACTGGGAGTCACACTTTGCTTGGCTTGTTGTGCTGGTTCTCAGCTTTGGATCAATAAGAAGCCTCTCCCTTCCTCCCCGTGGTACTATCACACACAATAGTTAGGTTGACCCTTCGTGTTCCTTTCCATCCTCTCACAGCTTATTTTCCACCAATTTACTCTTTTTTTGTCTCTAGTCTGTGTAAATGCAGCATACTTTTTCTTTTCTGCTGCACATGGAAGGCCATGCACGCTTTGGCCTGGGGCTTCCCCAGTGTAGATACACACCTTATTTCTACCCTATATGTACCACATATGTGCCTTATAATTACCCACATCTATAACATATGCTCTTTCACATGACTTGCCTATTCCATGTGAGGTTATTTACACCATCTCCAGCAACAGAAGGTTTTCAGTCTATGCATGTATTTTGTTTGGTATATGTATTTGCCTGAAAGCCAGCAGTGAGAGAATGAAAAATAAGAAAGGTTCAATCCATCTTTATTCTCACCAACAGATGACTCTAGAGTTTGACAGTTTTCTCCTCTGTTAGCACATTGCCCCTCCACACACACACCCCATTCCCAAAAGTTGATTTGCTGCCCACTGCTGCAGGACACCAGCTTGATTAACACTAGCTTTCCCCTTGGATTGCCATGTGTGACAAAGGTGTTCTTGGGCAGGACAAGCCAAGTGAGGGCCAGAATGGGGAAAAAATGCTATCAATCCATTGGTTTGAAATGTTTATGAGAGTTCCACAGAAGATGACAGGCAGAGTCTTCCTGGCTGATAAATATATTAGTATTAGTGAAACAGTCAGTATAGTCACAACCAGCCCACAAACACTTCTTCAGACACCCCTTTCCACATGTCTTGGCAAATTTCATACTAGCCAAACCAAGGTAGACCTTTTCCAAAGCACTTTGACTTTCAATTCCTTGTCAGCATCTCATGTGAAATTAAAGAGCTTTTGCAGTCTAGGATGTGAAATTTAAAATTGTACCCTGATTTTAAGTTCCAGATTCCAGTATTGTGCCTTGTGCTTGAATACGTAATGAAGAAGCCTGTATCACTCTATTGGCATTATCTGTGCAGTGAAGTACAATCTTATACCATTTAGTTCCTTATATTTTTATCTCAATTGTTCAAAGCCATGCACTACTGCACAGAACAAACACTGTGGGTAGCTATAAACCCACATATCTATGTGTTCTGCTCATGATGATGAACACAATTAAACCAGAGAGAAATTAAAAATGCAGAAGTATTTGCTCTTAAAGACAGGGATACCGACTGATGGAGCACTTCCTAAATAGAAAAAAAAAAAAGTAGGTTGGAAAAGAACATAAAATTAGGGTCAATACAGCTTATATTTTAATTATATTTTTAATTAGGGATAAAATGTCATTGCCACATCAATATTGGAGCGCTGCAGTAACAGACCAGAAATTACACTGGCAGTGGAGGCTGTAGCTATGAACTCATATCAAACAGATACTAGATGTGCACACTGAAACCCAGCTCTCCCCAGCTCAAAGGAGGGCACAGGTCCAAGGCATGCTTTCATGACTCAGTGAGTTGTTCCACTTTGCCAAGTGGAATAACTTCAAACAAAGCAAGAATTTTTCTTTTTTATCCTGCCTTGTGTCCTGGGACAGACCCAAGGGAGGGGCTGGAAGTCTGAATCCCTGAGGGTATGGCAAACATGAAACCAACTCCTGCCTCCTGGCTGCACTCCCTGTCCCTGAGCAGTGGCATTACACCCATTGATAGCTCTTCCAAGGATGGTTATGGCTCTGCTTTGTTCTCAGGGCAAAAAGTATTTGGATTTACCTTTCAAAACCAGAAGAGAAGCATCTCTTACTAGCGTGAGTTGAGGCATCAATGTCCCAAGTTTGAGACACTTTCTCCTAAGTTTTTGTTATTGACTACTTTGGGTTGTCACTGGTTTGTGTTGTGGCAGTCACAAATGTTGTCCTGCCCAGATCCCAGCGTTGGCAGTGCAAGGAAACATGGTGCCTCTCCCAGACTAAAGGAGTGGTCAAAAACACAAGGGTCTGACATTCCTCAGCATGACTCTTCCCCTTTCTCAGGGGTGATGGCTGAGTGCCAGTGCCTTTTCTCAGCGAACATGGCAGCTTCCTGATTTCATTGCATTCTTGCTGGTAAAAAACATTCAATCTGCAACAGGGACAGGTAGGGTCACACATGCCATCAATAGAGAGTTAACAGTATGATAATTAATGGTGTAGAGATGGACTTTCTTCTTACTGCTCCTTGTAAAGGCTTCTGGGTTCATTTAGTTGATCTATAAACTGGTTTCTGTACAGCTCCTGTTTAGCTGTATCTGGTTTCAGGGCCTGGATACAACCAGCACAGTTGGCATTTCCTTTGCTATGCAGTGTGTTCTCATAGAAGAAATGTTCGCACTGTGTGTGGATTTTTACAGAAGCCACCTTCCATGGTGCGTGTTGCACATACTGTTTCACTTCATCTCTGGGAGAGATACAGCCTTTCTGGTATCTGCCTATTAGTTTCATTAAACAAATAATATTTCTTGTACACACAAAAGGTAAACCTTCAACAGCTGAGTCAAAGAGACAACTCCACATACCATCTCATTCTTCTTTTTGTGACAGCCAGCCCTTTGAGAAAACAATGCCTTGTGTGGCAGGTTCTTATGAACACCCAGCCAGAGATATCCTAACACAAGCTTTATTCAGGCTAGCTATAACTGTGTTAGTAAATAATTAGCCAGTTTTCTTCTGGTGGAACTGCCACCAGCACATGCACAACAGAGGAGCCAGGAGGGAAAGTGCTATATGCTATGAGTTAGTCTGAATCTGGCACAATATAGAATTGTGTCAGGGCTATGTGAAATGGCACTTCATTCCCCTAAAATGGACTTTCTAACACCAGATGGTCACTCTTGCCAGAATGTCTGCCCCTTGGTGCTGCTGAAGTCATATAAGGAAGCAGAAGACAGAGTCAAGCCGAGCAATTCTTCTCACTAAGTTATTTTAGAACAAATTTTAGAATAAATGAACTTTGGAGAATAATGTTCTTCCATACTCCCACCTCACAGCAAGCATATGAGTCATGGGTAGAAATAAAAAAACAAAGAATCAAACCTAGGTTGGAAGGTTACTAGAGCAATTTCTAGCATTTAGAAGCTACATAAGATAGTCATAGATTTCTGAAAGGTTTTATTCTCAACAAGTAAAGACTTACCAAAGCACAAACTTGGAGTCCCTTCCATGACCACTTAAACACAATTTAAGAATCTAGCTATAAGGACATGAGAGAGGTAGGTGAATTGCAAGTAGCATTGAGGTTGCTTGTCATGGGGTTGTTTCAAAAGGTTTGCTGCAAAAATCATCATAACGCTATTTTCAACCCTTGCTTTAATGGCTACTCACACCTCTAAAGCCACAATTGCAGATGATACAAAACCACAATGAATTTCACCCAGCTTTCTAGACATGTCACAGAACAAATATTAGCACCAAAATTACAGCGTGATTACAATTTCTTTCACCACATTTATTAATACACCTCATGAAAATGACAATAAGTCTTTACAGTTTGCTTTTCACTAGCACTAGTTAACTTCAATGACTGATTAACCTTTCTGGAGAAAAACAGCCCTCTTTAAAGATATAACACTCTCCCCCTAAAGTGAGATCAAATCCATTCAACACTCCCACTCACATTGCTCTTGAGAAGAACCAGGGAAGAGAGGAAAAATATATTTTAAAAACATGCCCAGACATTTCTTAAACAAGATAAGATGACATAAAAAGCCAAATCTTTCAAAAATACTTTATATATCACTTTCACTAACAGCTTTCTCCTTCTTTGTGTTCTCCATTCAGATCTATTCTTTCCAGAGCAGAAGAGGAAACACTGGTCTTCTGTCTTCCTGGATGCTCACTCAGAAGCACTAGGATGGAAATTGGGATCACTGTGACTAAATCCCCAAGAAACAGGGGCCCTGAACAAAACAGAGAGAGGCAGAGTTGAGACTGAAGCAGAAACCTGGGCAGGAGTCCTGAGACACAGGTGTAGAAGGGAATTGGAGCAGGAGGCTCACCATGGAGGAGTGCCCCATCCTCCAGGAGATCTCCAGGAGGAAGAACTGGTGAGCATCACTTCTGGACTGTGAGCAGCCAGGCATGATGACAACACTAGTTACAACTGCTCTGGCACCAGGGCACCAGCTGTACAGCTTAACAGGCAGCATGTCCTGTATTTCTCATTGGTAATGGGAGCTGGCTGGTTACTGTCTCTGGGGTTCTTGCTGCCTCTCAGGCTGAAGTCCCACACAAGGAGATGGGTGCAGTGCATAGCATGATTTCTTGCTGTTATCAGCATATCAAAACTGCAATGCAATGTTACAAAGCCAGCAGTCAGAGACTCAAGGTGCTGAGCAAAGTAGGTCAACAGGTAATGCCACCTGGAATAGGATGTCAGCTTTCAGCACAAGTTTTCCTTCAAAGGCACAGTATCGCCATTACAATTCACATTAACATACAACAGCCAAAGCCCGCTTCATGTATCCATCCATAGTGTAAGTACAATTTCAGCTGTAGGCATTCATTTACTCCCCTTCTAGTCACAGTGTAGAAAGTTTCCAGTTCAGCCCATGGTATTGCACCACTCTGACATACATATGGTGCTGATGGTGACTTAAGCTCCTCACATACAGATTGGGTTCTTCAGGCCTGCATGGGGCACAGTGCTGAGAAGGGATGAACCACTGCCCTCTCCTCTGCTGGCTGCAGACAGCATGCCTTTGCCCTGGAGACCATCCTCCTCCTCCTCTTCACACACACACCCTCGCTTCCACTCAGTTCACAATAGTCAGGACCAAAAACCTTGGTTTTTCCATCTAGCTCCTGCACAGCAATACTGCGGTGCCATGGTGCTCAACACCAGGGGCTAAAAGCTTCGTAGGAATGACACTCAGCTTGCCTAGCTCTAGTCTGAAAGAAATTATCTGCAAAGGAAGACTAGCAAAAAGCCTTTTCAATATTTAGGTGGAGATACAGAGTGAACATAATAAAGAATGCAATTTCATACTCATACAGTGAAGGGGAGGGAAGTAATATACCAAAAAATGTAATTTTAATGTATCTTTCTACATTTTTCGATAATTAGATTAGCAAGCCCCTAAATAGCCCCTGCAAATTAACTTAAGCATCAACTACCTTTAAAAAGAAGCGAAGCAAAGCAAAGCAAGTCAGCAGAAGCTTTTCCTCGGGTACCACTCAGGTACCACTCAGCGTGCTTTCACTGTTGCCCTGACAACCAGCTGGCTCTTGGCTCTTTGGCAATTGCTGCAGATGCAACAACTTTTAGACTTCTCATTATAATGTTATTATTGTTATAAGACACACATATACTAAAAGCTGAAGGAACAGTTGTGTCAAATTTAGTTTATGAGCCCCGGTAAGGAACACTTCAAAAGTCTGACTTTTAAATAGCTCCTAATGACTGGGGCACAGCCTAATTTTAGAGCACTGTCAATCAACAAAAATGTCTGTAGGTGCTTTGATTCCTCGATGGTGAGAACTCTGTAACTACCTAGACAGTCAGATGTTGAAATGTGAACTCCCTGTCTGGATTTCTGAGCCTAGGACATATCCTTCTCTTCTGAGTTTACCCCCCTTTTGTTTACTGGGGAGATAGACTGATATTTGTGCAAGTGATCCCAGTAGCTACCCATATGTGATTTGCAGAGCTTAAAAAATTAATTCTGATCTAATGTCTTGACCACAACAATCCTTCCCCAAGAATTCAGAAGAGGAGATTTTTAAAACTGTGAGACGTGAACAAAAATGAATGCCTAAGTTTTGCCAAGGGTCTAATATACTGTTGTAGTTTTGCGTAGCAGGGTTCTGGTGGAGAAGGGGGGTGCTGCAGGGGTGGCTTCTGCCAGAAACTCTCTGCAGGCCCAACAGAGCAAACACCACCTGGCTCAAGGCTGGAGTTGTTGTTGACCAAGGCCAAGCCCATCAGTGACTATTCCAGGGCCTCTGGGAATCACATTTAGGAGAAAAAAACCCCCCGCAAACAGATGCTTTTTGCCATCAGAGAAAGGAGTGAGAAGATGTAAGGAACTGTGCAGGTACCAAGACCAGTCAATACATACATTTTCTACCCTGCCCAGCTGAAAAGAGGAGTGATAGAGGGGCTTTGGTGGGCATCTTGGCCTCCAGCCAGGATCAACCACAACATATACTTAAATTCAGCCTTCACTCTTTCATTTCCCCATCAAGTTTTTCCATAAATTGAAAGTCTGGTCATTGTCATCAATGCTGTTTACGTTACTTTGACTGTCACCTGGTCTCCACTACTGTGTCTCCCCATCCATGAGAAAGGGCAAGCCAGTCATCAAAACGCTTCTGGGACCATTTTATGCTCCCAGATGCTCTGGTGTAAACCTGGAGCTCTTCCATCAATTTCCTGCTTTAGGCAGCTCTGCATTTATACCTCTGCACGAGAACATTTTGTGGCTTTCTCTGTGCTTCTATCCAGCTCTGTCCAAATATACTCAAAAGCACAGTTCCTTCATCAGCCTAACACATTACCAGATGCTGATTTATAATGTACATTATAGACTCTTGGCCAGAAAAAGCAGACATGAATCAGCTGTGACAGCATGTCTTCTGCTAGCACGCGATCACCCACAGACCACTGGCATACCCGGTGAGCGAGTGGCTGTCATTTACATCTTTGCAGGTTTAAATGTTTGGATGTCATGTGTACGGAGAAGGTTTCATTTCACTCTCACCCTCTCCTAAGTAACCCAGTTACCCACACAGTCTCTGTTCATTAGTATGTGAGCAAACATATCATCCTGTCATTATTCTCGCTCCTATTTATATTCTTTACATTATTAACAGCTGTACTCTTTATCAAATAGAGACTTTCATGGATCATGCAACAGGAAAGATAGATATAAAGTGTTTATTTAATTGTAACTTTCAAGCTCAATTGTTACACACTTGATTTAGAACCTAATGGGTTTATTAATACAGCAGAATGTACAAGACTAAATCCCTTTTGTCTTTTCATTTCGAAGCAAACCTCACAAAACCTGTCCTCTGTATTATGCTCACTCAAACATACCATCCATCAAAATACCATGCTATTGAAAGGCTCTTGGCCAAGAAGCAGAAGAGGTTGAAAAATAGTTCTCTGGTAAGTTTCAGTTAGGCAGACATCGCTATGAGAGTACACTTCAGACTTCAGTCTGCAATCTGCCTCTCATACGAAGCAAAATTTTTTTGTAGTATCCTAGGAAAAGTTACAGAGTAACGTATTCAATAGCAATCAAGGTTGTTATACAGCCCCCCTGGTATTACCACTGCACTCTGATGACCTCCAGACTGATTACTGCCTCTGCATCTTCTGTGCAAAACGGGGTGTGGGGCCACAGGACCCACACACTTGTGGTTCTTAAGGATGATCCCCTCTGTCCCTGGGGCATGGGATCCCATCAGAAAGCCAGAGGAGGAACCCATTCTCAAGGCAATAATTGCAAAGATCATCAGAACAATGTTAGGCTGAAGGAGAAATAGTCACATCTTTGTTCACATGTTAATGACACAAATACTTGGCGCTGCAAATTCTCATGTCTCTGTCTAAACTGATTGCAGACAAGAAGGCATGAGACATCCAGCTACCCAGAGAGAACTGCTTCCTCACTGGTTTCTATGCAAAGCAAAACCTGAAAATGAAATAGTGGACAACCAGTACGTTAGACATATTTTTTTAATTAAGTGCTACAAAAATGCTGCCCTGATTGTAAAATGAAGTGATAGAATTACTCCTGTTGGCAGACTATTTTTGGACTTAGTACAATACGCTAAGAATGAACACATTAAACTTCCTCTAAAGCTTAATTTCCCAGTGCATTATAAAATTACAGATGATAGTATTGCCTGGTAATGTGGATGTTCTACAATAATGAAGTACTAGTGAGAGGTACTTTCCCTCAAAGATAAAAACACTTTATGGGGGAAAAAAAGGGCCCCAAATGCCCTGAGGACAGGTTTCACTCCAGAGGAAGCATGGTGAGAAAACCATGACTATTCTAGCAACTGCTTGCAACACACAACTTTAGATCGTGCAGCCCAATAAGAGCTGCTTACAGTTTGCAGGAAAAAAAGGATTGATGAGGCAGTTTGCAGGATAAAAGAAGATGGATGAGGGTACATTTCCAGGAGGAGCTATTTCCAGGCTTCTCATTGAACGGAGTCCACTGGTGAACAGACCTTGCCTCACTTGTCTATAGACGATGGTGTAACATCGAGACAGAGACTTTGTGTCTGCTCATTTGTACCATCATGCCAGCACCTAAAAAAGTGTCCTTCTGTTTTTGTGCATCCCTAGCTAGCACAGCATGCTGCACATCCTCTCCTGACAGGCTACTTTGGGCACATCCAACCTGTCCTGGGCTTTCTTTGCTGGCATCCCATGGAAATGTTGGTCAAATTAAAAATCTTCATGTCCCCTGTAATGGCATAATCAGTCTTCTGCATTCAGAGTCTCAAAGTTAGCCTGTAATGCGCAGATGAAGATTTTGGTAAGGAATTCTGCTCCCCCCCCAACTCAATGCCATTTCTTTCATAAGATTAAAGATGTGTAACATTTCTTCTGTGTTTCATTCTCAATTATGTACAGACAGCTAGACAGACCTACAAAAATTGTTTGTTTAAAAGTTTGGTAACAAAGTACTACACGGTAGGAACAAGCCAAGGAAAGTATCCAAGTACTGTGGTAGTGAGGGGTGGTGTAAGGACTATATTAGAGTAAGCTAATAAAAAATCCAGATATAACAAGAAAAAGCAAGGTAACCTTTCGGATCAAATAATTCAAATAAAGCTTCTTCTGAATGGCAAACAACCAAATCAGTTGAGTACATGCTTTCTTTTAAGTTTATAACTTTAAGCATGACTTTAAAGTTAGACACAAATCTAATTACTTTGCTCAGACAGAACCCTTGAGAGCTGTTCACCCAAATGTGAAGTGTAACACAGAGTTTAATAGACACATTTTCAAGCTCTCTTAATTGTCACTGCCATAATTCAGTTTTCCCTTAATAACATGCAATGACATTTTCACATCAACACTGCATCCTACAGCTTTCAAGATAAGCAGAGACTAGCAACAAGAATACTTTAAAAATCATTGTCCTGTTCAAAGCAAGGTACAGTTTGCAGAGAGAGTTATTATTATCATTACCACCATCATCGTTATTGTTATTTTTATTAACTAGACAGCACATATAATCAGGAAAAAAACCCAACCCAGCTTTCAGACATAAATTCTCCTTCTCTCAAACGATCATTTCCAGTACAAGGACAGAGACATTGCAGTTCCTTGCAGAAGAAACATTGGACAAAGACGGGACTGTCCTGGAGAAACCTAAGTCACTTTATAAAGTGAGATGCCAGCAGAGACAGAGGACACTACTACTGTCTCTGGCCGTTGAAGAAGATGCATCTTGCAGTCAACACAAATGGAGCAAGTCAGGTGTTCATCAGCATTGCTTAGTGTTTAGGGAAAGAAGGTGTGAAAAGGAAGTCCTGCCTTGCAGTACGTAGATGGATGACTGAATCACAGTTACTTGTATGCAAGCCTTGCCTCCACCTCCCTGCACCTCTCTTCAGGGGAGACCAGAAGAGACACTGAGCACATGGTGAGTGAAGGGGAGGCATTGCAGTGTGCAGCCAGAGACAATGTACGTGCAACTGGGCACTGGGGATCCTTGGTGTGCACTAGGATACACTGTACTGGGGCACCAACTGCTCCTTACCCATGCCAATAAACCAGAGCCAAGAAAGTCCCTCATTGACCTGATCTTGCCCACCTCCCCCCCTCCCCTGCCCCATGCCACCTAGTCCTACACATATGGCATTTTGCAACTGTAGCTTTTAAAGCCAGTGCAAACTGGGACTTGCATATTGGTTGTTGCATTCAAGTCCTCTTTGTGATCAGTTATCACAAATTATTGAATACTAGCCTTATTCTCTGTCACCTTCTACACATTATTCTCCAGAAGACAAAATAGGGGGAGAAATAGTAAGAATATGTAATAAAGACAAAAATACAATGCTCATAAAATGTCCTTATACAAATTGATCTCTGTCTGTGTAGTCTCTCTCATTTATCCTTGTGTATTTCACAGAATCACAGAAGGGCACGGATTGAAAGGGACCTCTGGAGATCATCTAGTCCAACTCCCCTGCTAAAGCAGCATCACCTAGAGCAGGCTATGTCTAAGTGAGTTTTGAATATCTCCAGAGAAAGAGGCAGTGGGCAACCTGTTCCAGTGCTCTGCCACCCTCACAGTGAAGTTTTTCCCCATATTGAGATGGAACTTCCTGTGTTCCAGTTTGTGCCCATTGCCCCTTGTCCAGTCACTGGGCACCATTGAAAAGAGTCTGGCCTCTTGACACCTGCCCTTTAGATATTTAGAAGCATCAATGGGATCCCCTTTCAGTCTTTTCTTCTCTTCACTAAACAGACCTGTGTCCCTCAGCCTTTCCTCACACAAGAGATGATCCCATTCCCTAAACATTTTTGTAGCTCTCTGATGGACTGTCTCCAGTAATTCCTTGTCTTTCTTGAACTGGGGAGCCCTGAACTGGACACAGCACTCCAGATGTGGCCTCACCAGGGCAAAATAGAGGAGGAGGATAATGTCCCTAGACCTCTTTGCCATACTTTTCTTAATGCACTCCAGAATACCACTGGCCTTCTTGGCCATGAGGGCACACTGTGTTTGTATGTTAGTACTAGTTAATACCCAAACCTGATTTCCTGTCCTAAATTTTTCTGTACTTTTTCAAATAGAGATGCCAAGGTTCATACAATTGGAGCTTTCTACAATGAACTACTGTAGAAGCACAAGCCTCTGCACTGCTTTGCTCACTGCTCAATTTTTCCCATCAAAGCAATGACCTCTTAAGTAAAGCAGAAGGGAGATTATAAATACTCCATGTATACATCTACAGACACCCAGTGCAGAGCCCTAGACTCCTTGGTGCCTAGCATGCCAGAAACATCACCCAAATGCCTGCATCAGGGACTAATGAGCAGAAGACCCTGCCCCATGGGCTCATCCACATGTGTATTAGGTGATGGGAACTTTCCTCAGCTTATTCTGTGGAGACAGATAAACAAATAAATGCAGAACAGGACCTCAGCAAAGTCAACATCAGTGATGGGGGTTCCTAAACCCCCCCCCCCCAGACCATTCACTGCCCTGCATATCTATTATCAGCTCAGCCTTTTAGACGTCACATTTTTTTGCTGTCTCTGAATACAGCAACTCCTGTTCTGCTTGACACAACTGCTGTAAGATGCTCTCAGTCAGCCTAGCTGATAGAGTTGAGCCCTTCTTGGACCACTTCTGCCTGAGGACACAAAACACATGCATGCTTTCTGGTGTTTGGACACAATCTCTCAGGGACTTTCTGGTACCCCACTTGTCTTGCTGAGGTTATGAATACCTGTGTGGTCTCTTCATTTATGCAAGGAAATAGCTCCCAGCATAAAAACCTCTTCGCAAACACAAAAAAGCTGTAACTCCCAAGCTTTAATTTAGTTTCCTGATTCTTTTGTGAATATTTACTGTTCGTTTGGATAGCATATTTGTGACAACCAGCTCTAGTGTCCCCTAGGCAAGGATAAAATAACCCATTTCTATTTCAGGTTTTGCAGTATTCTAGCTGCTTGGGTGGATAAGGACATGCATAGGATAATAGTCTTTATATATACTCATGGATATCCAGTTAAACTGAATGATTAAAAAATGTGCTGGTGACTTAATCTGATTAAAAAAACCCCAAACATATCCAGTTCATCATCAAATCATCATTCCTCATGGACATCCTAGGGTCTACCACATTAAAGTTTTCATGTTGTGCAATGACACTGAATATCAGTTGAGGATCTCTCTCTGATTGTCCCAGTCCTGCACAGAATAAGAAGGAACTTATTTTCATTCTGATCAAGGACCCACAGAGGATATCAAGACATCAGGAATTTCAGGTTAAGGTAAGGCCATATTCCTCTCCTCATAGATCTGGTGTAGCACTTGGAAAGGTTCTGGCCAATCTCCACTGTCAAGTCTATGCCTTGAGTGAGCTTTTGCAGAAAAGGTATTCAAACAAATCCTAAACTGGCATATTTTGGACTGCTCTCCCTAGTTCACAAGGATTAAATTTAATCTGCACTAATTAGCCTGAAGTGATGGGAGCTTGAAATTAACTTCACACTGTAATTTAGAATCTGATAGTGTTGTGTGTCTAACCCACACATTAGATACTGAGAACTATATTCAGACTTCTCCTTTTAGACACCTAAGTGTAGCATTGCAGCACCTAAAATTTAGGCTTCTCACCCCACCAGGGTGATTCAGACTATCTAAATTGGATGCTTATATGATCTTGGAAAAACAGAGAGTCAGGTGCTCCTATAAGCCTTTAGAAAGCAGTTCAGAAAACTTAGATTGATAGTGCAGAGCCTGCAATTTCTTGTTAAATGATTCAGTGGCCCCACAGCATAAGCCTTGCAATTCAAAATGTTGAGTTCTCTTTTGGCCTGTTGCATGGAGGAAGCAGATGCCCGTTATGATTTAGACTATTTGAAAGTTTAATTGCCAGAAGAAGACATTGGGTCTGCCAGGCCCCCTCTGCCTGAGTCCAGGACTGCCACTGACATATGAGGGTTTTTTTTCTCCAGGTAGGACATTGGCTGCCCATCCTTCTGTTACTCATGGTAGGGGTCCGATGTCATGCAATCTGTCTGCTATGGAACCCAGTGAACATCCATCTTGGCTATAGGGCATATTTAGGGTTGGGTGACCAGGGGATTGAATCTGAAAGAGGCATTTCGCATGCTTTTTGCACTTGCTGGTTGAGGGCCAAGACTGCACGTGCCAGCCACTCTGGATTCCCTTCCACTGACTTCATGGGGCACATTACAGGAGTTTGTCAATGCTGCTGAATTCTGGTATATATACACCCTTTCTTTTCTGCCTTTAGCTTCAGTCAATTTTCCTATTTTTTACACCAGTTTGAGTAAAAAAGCAATTATTTTGCTGTTGTACTCAAAGCATGACGTTTTGCCCCAGTTTTGGTTGCTACCAGGCCCTGTCTGCAGCACAGATTCTCAGCTCTGGATTGCCCTAGGCCTTAGAAGACTATCCAGCTCTTTTTATCAAGGCTCATGCTCAGCTTTGCGAACAAAGTTAAGTCCCATCAACTCCAGTGCTGCAAGTGCCTAACTAACAGAAATGGAGATAAACACATGCTTAAATCCTTTGCTAAGTTTGTGTTCCAGAGAGGAAGAGGATTAAGACTCAAGTTCATTGATTACATGTGATTTTAAACTATTACAGCTTCTACTGATCTTTTAGTTAGGGAGCACAACAGGCCATACACTTTGAAGAACACCGTTTATTTCATTATATCAGAAAACAGTTTCAGTTTTAGAGTATGAAGTTGAGCCTGAACCTTTATAGAGACAACTCAGCTTTCTCTATCTATGAAATCAGCACCTTTGCATTTTCTTCAGGGGTAAACAAATCACTAAACTCCAACCTGGAGTGAAATTTTGGAAATTAGAAACCTTCCCAGATCTCAGCTGAGCCAGTTTGTCTTCAGACCTCTGGCTGGTCTGTGGGAAGCAGGTATGAGATATCCTGAGCTGTCCAAGGTATTTCAGGACTACAGCACCAAGCGTAATTGCAACAGTTAAAATGACTACTTAGCCATTCCTAATTGAATATGCAAATTGAAAATCCTACATTAACATCTCAGAAATGTGTGATACTGTACCCACTAGTGTTTATTTGCAGTTTGAACAGTTTGTTTCTGGAAGAAGAAGAAGAAGGGGGGAAAAAAAGCTTTCAAGCTTGTCCATTAAATTATTCTACCAGCTGTCACCTTATTAAAAAGTCTGCAGTTATTAATAAAACTACTTTAAACCACTCACCAGAAATTGCAAATTTAAGAACAAGCTTCCTTCCCCCAAGGCTTCCTTGGAAAGCTTTTCAGATTCACTGACAACCTCAAACACGTATCTCTCATCCTGCCAATATTCCTGTATTCCAGTACAGCAGAACCTAACAAGAATATGAATGCATATTTTCAGATATGAAGGTGAGGGGGAACAGGATGGATTTGTTCTGTGATAAAAACTGCCAAAACACAGTACAGAAATTCTGACAAATGTTGAAATTCTAAGTAAACATTTCTCTTTTTATGTATTTATAAACAAATGGTGTAAAATTAAGAAATAAACAAAGAAGAAACAGAGCATTTGATTTATAGGACATGGGGTGAAAATGAAAGAGAATTGTAGAGCAGAAGATGCAACTCTTGTGCACCATAGAGCAAAATATAAAGATTTATCTGAAAATACAATTTTAGGCCAACAGGAGTCAAGAAAGTAAAAATTTATTACCATCATCATAGTTCCTCAGACGAAGAAAGAGACTTCTAATGGAAAAAACCAAATAACAGCAGAAATACCCTCTCACACATAGGCAAACAAAGCTGAATTCAGAAATAAATTATGGTGTTAAGCATCAATTCTGCATCACAGAATGAAGAAGAATTGTCATATCAGGCTAATAAGTTACAATTTAAGGCATCGGTCTGTTGTCAACGTCCTACTTGTGTGGATTTTGCTAACTCTGCACCTCTAGCTTATTGGGTTGTTATCTAGAGCTCATCCAACTGGAACTGGCGCAGTTTATGTCCATTTGTTCTGAGCAGGAAACAAAAATGAAACTACTTCTGGATTTCAGCCATGACTATCTCAAGTGTGGGGCAAATGAGGTAAACACCAAACCGAGACCCAGAACATAAGTGGTAGTGAAAGCCTGGAACTGGGGAAAGATGACAAACTTTCACTTCAGAGCACTGCTATCAGCAAGGAGGAGGGGGAAAAGCTGCTACGCTTCTCCTATTTCTGAACTGGGAAAGCAGATCACTGTGATCACAGTCACTGTGATTATATCCAGTTTTTTAAAAAAATCCTTGCAGGAAGAAAGTCAGAAAGAAATAAGAGTTAACAGAGAGAACTAGCACAGAAGTATTTTGAGATTCTTCTGTGATTTTTGCCAGCAAAGAGAAAAACTACTCATCCCATCCAAAATTAACAGTTTGATCCTGTCTTTGTGGAAATATGAGGAGTTTGTAGTTCAGTGACCAGCATGCAGGCAGGTCAGACTTCCTGCTCATATATGTTTTCACTAGACAGTGGCAAATTTTTATTTGGGACTTCTTTTTCCAGCATCCTGTTCATTCTTCATCTCTTACTAAAGTAATCAGAAAGACCAGTTGCATACAGCTGGCACTAAACAGGGTAAAGAGTGCTTCCAATCTTGTAAAGGTCAACAGTATTCTTGTTGCAATTGATCAGTCCTCTGTGATGGTGCTTCCTTCACTTTCCACAAAGAAAATTAATGCCACCACACTGACATCAAAATGGGGTATTCCATGTGAATTATCAAGAAGGAATAAAGATATTGCAGCCCACAAGACATGTCTCCATCTTTCCATTTTGGAACCACCCCCATACTTGTCATTAATCTGTTTGGATGCCCAAGAGAACTGTACCACTATACTTTTCCCAGCCTTATGTCAGTTCAACTTCTTTACTCTCTGTTAAGTAAAACCAATTCCCATCAAAATTCATAATTTAGTATTCTCAATCTGTATCCCATCTCATCAGTACAATTTATTTTAGTGCTTTTAGAAACCATGAGCATTCTGTGATATCCTAATTTCTGTATGTTAAGGCGAAGCCTGCCCTTTTCTGAGATTCCTACTGACTGTTCCTGGAACATGGACAGACAGATGGAATAATACTCCTTTTCCTAATGCTCATGGGATGGGTGATAACAATTGCAAGAAGTATTTAAGAGTAACC
The DNA here is from genome assembly GCA_022605575.1 of Laterallus jamaicensis coturniculus. Taxonomy (NCBI): domain Eukaryota; kingdom Metazoa; phylum Chordata; class Aves; order Gruiformes; family Rallidae; genus Laterallus; species Laterallus jamaicensis. The sequence goes on from JAKCOX010000009.1 coordinate 4,649,327, forward strand.
ACAACCAACAAGGCTTTGCGCAGTGACATGTTCACTCCAAGGAATTTGAAAAAAAAACCCTCATTGTTTACATTTTTGGATGTTGCAATTTCTTATCTTGATACACTGGAAATGTTTGAGATTAATTAACTCTACTTTCTTTACATGGTAATTCTACTTGTTTGCCTCCAACTGATTCTTTCAATTTTAAATAGATCGCCTGATAAATGTAGCAAGTGATGTCTGACAACCATTAAGCACTAATCGCTCATTTGCAGCATAGATCAACAACATTCAAATTTAGTCAAATCAGAGGGTGAAAATGCTGCCAAAAAATTCAACAACAAAAGAACAAAGAGTGAAAAAATAAAATCAGCTATCAGTTATGCAGAGAACCACTCTGTGAGATGCCTTCCCCACATGACACTGTCACAGCCCTGAGTGGGGTTGACAGCCAACCTCATCCTGGATGCCCACCCATGGGCCCAGGATCCCCATTTCAGCTCAGCCTGGAGACCAGTTCCTGCCCCAGCAATGCTGTAGAGGGTCCCCATCCTTGACTGTGTCCCTGCCTCCCGGGTGGATCTCAGCCCCATGCTTGTGGTAGATCATCTCCTGGATTGATGACTAGGACAGAGGCTGTAGCTTGTCCACTGCTCCATCTCTAGCCCTGTCCCCTGGATGGACTTTGACCTCACATAATCACCTTGTCTCCAGCTCTTGCCCTGGCCCCAGCCCCATCTCCTTACTTCAGTCCCAAGATGAACCATGGCCCTGGCTCACCCCCTTACTGCATTAGGGGTGGTTAATGGACTCAGTTGCCACCCCAGCTCTGACTGCTCATCTCAGACCCCACAGTGTGAGGGCGTTACTGGCACTGGGGTCACCTTGGCATCCAACTCCCTAACCCTTCAGCAGCAGCCAGCCCTTGTTTTCCCTGACAGTCTCTATATTTGAGTATACTGTGAGCTGCACACCTTCTTTGACCAGATGAGATGATCCATTTAGAAGCTGTAGCAAATGACTCTTTTTGTTTCTTTTTTCTGGTTAGACCTTTATAACATCTTCAAGCACAGAAGCATCAGAACATTTTCCTCATTTCCTGTTATACGGTTCAGGATCATGTTTGCAGTAGCAAGCTGAAGCTGGGAGACAATATCTGTACATACTAACCCCTTCAAGTATACACTATATTGCCTTGAGGCTTACACAAAAGGTGCAAGAACAAGAACAAAATAGAAAACAGAAAAGAGAAGAAAGATCCTATTAAAACTCATTACAAAATAAGGGATTTGGGTAATTCCACCTGAACCAAAAGCTTCTGTGTCTCCAGAACCTCCAAGAATAAATTTGCCAGGTATTTCTCCATGTTCTCCAGCCCACTTACCCTTTTAAACCAACTCATTATCCCCAGAACATTCACATGCCCCTCTCTAGAGCAGGCAGCTTGTAGGTCGCTATGATCCACAGCTTGGCATAAGGAGGTGTTCCTCACGCTCACAGTGATTCCCAAAGCAGGGTAAGCTGCCAAGAAGCACTGGAAGATGCGGAAAGGAGACTATTGTGCCTTGCTTGCTACCCTGTAGTCCTTGTAGTCCTGCTTAACAGCAGCATCTTGAAATGCAAAACAATTCAGTAATTTTTCATCACTCACCTAACTCGCATAAAGCCTATATGGGTAATTGGGATATTTGGGCTGTTGTGACTTCAGATTAAGATGTTTATGTAACAAACCTGCATTTTTATTTTAATGCCATTACCAGCAAGATTTTGTATGGTAATATCACAGTACTATCACAGGCAAACCCCAAAATATTAAAATTAAGACTCTTAACATAACATACAGCTTCACCCATGTGCACTGCTACTTTACTAAAAGTTAAGACTATAAAAAATCTGTGAATCAAGGAAAAGTATCTGTTTTTCTATTAAATCCTTTTAGTGGCACAGAGTCTGTCACTACATCTAGACCATCATTTTCAAAATGAGAAATTTAAAATGAGGCTTCTAAGATTGCATACATGCAATTTTCAAAAATACTAAGCCTATTTAAGAGTCTCACTAAATTCAGAACACATTTCCTAATTAGGGAGTGCATTTTCCATAGCTCTCTTGACTTGACAAAGTTATTAGAAACTGTTACTAGACACAGATATTACATGGACAACATTTATGAACTTCCTTTTTCTAATGATGTTTTATTCTTCACTTTCTTTGCATGGCAAGCATGAAACTAAGCAGTAAATAATTTATTCCAGTTATTATTACCAATCAAATAGAACAAATACATAACAAAAAGACATTCACCACTTACAATTATGATTAAAATAGATGTATATATTAAAACTGATTTTTGAAACCTCTCCATATAGGAATTGAAGTTATACAAATGCCTGACATGAGGCAATGGACGAACAGATCACTAGAATATTTTTCTAGGTAAATTTTCTCTATACTGGGCTAAGACTAAGTCAGCCTAAATAAAAATATACACATTATCAAAGCAGGGTCCAACATGATAAAATTTTTGTGCATGTAGGTTTTCATAGAAAATATTTCTATTAATTGAAAAAGTGTGTATCTAATGTAATCAGGCATCTTCAAAAGATGAACTAGACTCAGTGCTAATCACATCACTGTCATTAAGCTGTTGTGATGCAGCAATGCGCTCCCTGTGATCCAGGAAATCTTGTTCTCCAAAAATGGATGCTGACATGGCAGGTATTGAGTCCGTACAGATCCAAATCTCACCTGCTTCTGAAGAACTGCCTAAATGCTCCATGCTGGGACCACCCAGCTGGGATTCAGCTATTTTATGACACATCCAATCTGTGCTGATAAAAGAAACAGTTCTAATTTAAGATGCTTACACAACAAGCGTAGATAAAAAATAGGCTATAGAGAAGATACAGCACATCTTTGATATCTTTCAGGTGGTTCCTTCATGAGCAAAGTTTCCCTTTACAAAAAAAAGTATGCATCCCTTGAAATCACAGAACAGAAATATTTGCATTCTAAGAGAAAACATAAACAGCAAGCCGTTTCTGGGTCTGGTGGGCTCAGTTTGTCACTGTTGTCAAATGGAATTAGCCTCAAAGGATCTACCTAAATAAATACACCTCAAAGGTAGCCACAGGCTTCTCAGTGTATTGGCACAGGAGATAAAGACCCCAAATGATTACTTTTTAAAATTCTGTTCATGTCATGCTATTTCTTTCATTTATGCAGCTAACATTTTCTTGCTTCCCTGTGGAATAGACTGCAAAAATTTATTTCTAAGCCCACTTTACTGCCTTTAAAAACTGACCAGCTGGGGAAGTCCTCAAGCATATTCATGTCTGAAAATTGTATATTAAAACCACAGAGTGTTACTACAGAAAAGCTTCTTACTATCTTCTCCTTGATACGTCTGTTCTTGGGGGAAATCATCACAGAACTATAGAATGGCATGGGTTGGAAGGGACCCCGAGGATCATAGAGCTCCAAGCCCTTGCCACAGGCAGGGCCACCAACCTCAGGCCTGGAGCTACACAAGGTTGCCCAGGGCCCCATCCAACCTGACCTTGAACACTTCCAGGGATGGGGCATCCACTACTTCTCTGGGCAGCCTGTTCCAGCACCTCACCACTCTTTCTGTAAAAAACTTCCCCTAATATCTAATCTAAACCTTCCTTCCTTTAGTTTTAATCCATTCCCCCTTGTCCTGGCATTGTCTATCCTTTTAAAAAGTTGAATCTCTTCCTGCTTGTAAGCTCTCTTCAGGTACTGGAAGCTGCAATGAGGTCCCCCTGCAGCCTTCTCTTCTCCAGGCTAAACAAGCCCAGGTCCCTCAGCCTCTCTTTGTAGGGCAGGTGCTCCAGCCCTCTAATCATCTTTGTGGCCCTCCTCTGACCTCTCTCCAACAGTTCCACATCTTTCTTGCATTGGGGGCCCCAGATCTGGACACAGTACTCCAGATGGGGCCTCACGAGGGCAAAGTAGAGAGAGACAATCCCTGCTGGCCACCTCTCTTCTAATGGAGCCCAGGATACCATTGGCCTAGTGGGCTGCAAGAGCACAATGCTGGTTCATGTTAAGTTTCTCATCCACCAGAATCCCCAAGTCCTTCTCAGCAGGGCTACTCTCAAGAAGCTCTTCTCCCAGTCTGTATCTATGCCTGGGATTCTTCCGGACTAAGTGCAACACCTTACACTTGGCAGTGTTGAACCTCATTAGGTTCACCCCAGTCCATCTTTCCAGCCTGTTAAGATCCCTCTGGAGAAATGCTCAAATGTTTCCTTGACAGTCTCAAACAAGAGTGCCTTGCCTTGTTCTATAGCTAAGCCTTGTTAGCTTCTATAACATGGCACGATCTAACTTGTCTAATATCTAGATGTTACGCTATTTGTTCATGTTCTCTCCAATGTCAACATAAAGCTAGGCACTGCCATAAGGCAACTCATCCCATCCTCAAACAAGTGTTTCAGACAGATTGACTGAAATGCCACCTGCAGCTGTTTCCATGGGTAGCCCAGACAGCAGGACTCCACCAGGCACCTGCAGTGTGAAACGTGTCTAACCGAGGTTTCCAGTGCCAGCTGAGATTGCTTGTCATGTCCTGCCTGAATGCTTCTCCAGAAGGTGCCTGCCTCCCCTACAGCTCCCATATCTGTTCCACCAGCCTCGTGTGGATGCCTCAGACATCCTACGGTATCTCAAACCATAATTGATAACTGGAATATCCGCTGCTGTGGTGTTCCATGTTTAAAGTTTGGTGTAATCTACTACAAATGGATACATGGAAATTACATCGACTTTGAATAATTCCCATTGACAGAACTACCAGGACACATTTTGTTTTAAATAGGGGTGCATCCCAGTTTAAGGTCAAGCTGTGACAGATTCTTTGAAAAATGATCCAACAAACAAAACTCTACATGTATCCTGAGTAATTCTTTACCCATGGCAGGATTTAATATTGTTGACAAGATAAAATACGTTGCAAACATTAAAATAGAGTAATAATATAATACAGTGATAAGCTTACCTTTCACCTAAGTATTTTTAATTTAGCAGCTTAATTTAATAATTTAGGAAACTAATTTAATATTCTTTGCTCCTGTTTAATAGATCCATCAGTGTGTTTTAATCATTCTGTTTGATTTTCCATCTTCCATTAATTTCTGTCAGAGTAGCACTGCTCTAAGAATTCAATAATCTAATCTGCCTTTTTTGTTGTTGTTTTTGATTTATAATTTAAATTTAAAATTTCTTTTGGTCTTTGATAATTTAATCTTGTTCTTAAACAAGTAATATATGGTACTGGAGTCAGATCTCTGTAACATGAGACAATAATCTTTCTCTCTTTTCAGAGATCATCTTTCAACCCTCTCAAAATGTATTACAAAAATGAATAGACTGAGGCTAAATTGTTTACTCTGAAATGAGCTCTACGCACACCCATGTAAGAAAGGAGAAGATTCCTTCTGACAAATTGATGACTTCTGCAAGGATTATGGAAGTACTTCACAGCAGATCATAGAGTCACAACCCCTCAGCATCTTCATATAATATTATCTTACATTTTACCTTATGTAAAGGCACACACTCATAAAAAATCACTTACAAGCATAACAGAATCCCTGTCAGATTATGTCAACTAAATAAAATGGAGACAAAGACATTAAATATCTAAAACTGTAGGTTCGTAGAAGAAGATGCAATTACAAAGCAAGAAGCAAATGGTGAACAGGAAAGTTTTTGATTTACTACAATTAATATTGACTGGACCATTGTGAGAACATCTAATTTACTAAGTTTGTTTGTATTTATTGAACTGAGGCTCACTATGCAGGGAATATAACATTAGAAGAAAGCAGGAAAAGGAACACTTTCCACAATAATTTGTCAGGGACAGGGAATTAAAATTGTCTTAGTTTTGTCTGGAGTAGAGTTAATTTTCTTACTAGAAGCTGTCTTAGTGCTGTTTTGATTTTACTAAAAGAATAATGTTGACAATACACTGATGTTTTCAGTTGTTGCCGGGTAGTTTTAGTGTCTACACCAAGTAAAGGGCATTTCAGCTTCTCACACCCTGCCAGTTGCACAAACAGCTGGGAGAGCACAGCCAGGGCAGCTGGTCTAGGCTGGCCAAGGCGATATTCCGGATTCACTGTTCAGAAACAGACTGGGTATCTGGTTCTAGTTTTTTTCTGCATGTGGTGAGCAATTGCATTTGTATATAACTTGCTTTATCTTTATTGTCGTGATTATTATTATTAACATTATTATTGTTCTTTTTGTTGTTGTTATCGGTTGTGGTGTTGTTAGTATTATTATCTTCCTTTGTTATCCTATTAAACTCATAAGAGTTTCTTCCTATTCTCCACTTCATCCTCTAGTGGGTGGAGGGGTGAGCGAGCAGCTGCATGGTACTTAGTCACCAACTGGGGTTAAACCGCAACAAAGTGGAAGAGCCTTATTGTAATTTTCATTTTACCTATTAGCAGACAACTGAGTGGATCTCTGCTTTCAAGTCACAGCAAAATCATTGAGTTAAAAACAAATCTAATCTTTTTTTGTGCAGGACATTTTGACATGCACCATTACAGTATGGGAAGACTGAAAAAAAACTCAGTGGCATTTGGAGACCGAGAAACAATGATTTCAGAGAAGTGTGAGATGATTTAGACAGCAAATGAACTTCACTGGTAGCTGAGATAAGATAGCCTGCATATAAAACTTCAGATATTTCAGTGTTCTACATCACAGCAGTACAATTTGCAATGCTTTCATTTCTTTTATGTCACAGGAAACTATGTCTGGAAAATGTCAGTATTTTTATTCTACTGCTAATGGTTTGCACTGCAGTCCTATGACTTGTCCCATCAAGGACCCCTGGTCATCTCCCCTCGCTTCGCTTCTAGTCCAAGTACACTTGCTTAGGCAACCTCTTTGGCTTCTGAGTCTTGGCATCATCTTTCCAGGCTCCTTTCCCAGGCTTTTTCTCCAATTTCCATTATTCTTCTTACTGTTTTCCATCTGTTTTCTGCAGTAGAAAATAGGTTCTAGATTGACTATCAGGGCCACTGAGAGCACCTCCTTTCTCTCCTCAAAGAAGCATGGACTCCAAGTAGCCTGAAGGTGCCTGAAGCTGTAGGTACAGGAAAGGTCCTACTCAGTTTAGATCTCATCTGGAACATGCACGTGGCCATGAAATTGCAAAAGGATACCTCTTGCTAAAATCCATGTTTAAGTTCCAAGCACATTGAAGAGAAAATCACATGCTTTTCTTTGAGGCATTTGCTGAAGAAAAATTAATTATTTGAGTTAAGGTCTCTTCTCTGCAAACATATCCATGTAAGGTATAGCACTTGTCTGAAAAAGTTTCTTCAAAGTTAAATTTAAGCCCAGTACACAGAGAAGAAGCAAATACACATTCTTATGAGGGAAGTGTTAAACAACCTGAGTAACATTGAATGGTTCTTTCACCAGTAATAACACCAATTTACTTTCTTTAGTTGCATGAGTAACCAAAGCATCCCCAGCAGCTTACTGACTATATTCTCTCTTTTTAAAAACCAAGAAATAGCTGATAAGCAAGTGTGAATGTTTCGTTTGCTTACAGAAAGAGTATCTGTCTCTGTAAATTGCCTACCCATACCACCTTTGTGAACCAATCTTGTTCTGTATACTTGGATCCAGAAATGAAGCATAGTGCCACTCTTCCTACTGAGTCTGCATGGGATGGCCATTATTTGCTGCTTTATATGTGAGTTAATACTCAATCTGTGTTAACAGTTTTTTATCTCTTACACTTAAGGTACTTTCTGCTGAAGTGCTGAAAAATCTGTGTGTAACACAAATGCTCTGGGAAGTAACAGTACCTTTTATGCACTCAGTGACATTAAATTGCATGAAATTAGCTAATAAAGAACTTAATTAGTAATTCCTTAAACATCTAATAGGAAAAAAAAAGAAGAAAAGTGACTGTTACTAGTCTTTCAGGGAAAAAACCTCAACGCTACATAAATGAATACAAGAACAAATCACTGTAGAAAGGCAAGAGATGCTGTTGCTTAAAATGCAAAGTACATCCACTGCAAATTCACAGGTACCTATGCACTTTGATCAAATGTAAAAAAAATGCCATAAACTGCAAGCAAAACATAATTATGAAGAATATATAATATTCATGGCCCAAGAGATGCATTAGTACAGTTTCTCAATACTTTACAGTCAACATGACCTCAGTAGCTCCACGTGGAATATTTTTTGAAGGTAACATTAGCCAGAGAAATACCTTTCAAAAATCCTGGCCCCTCTCTTTGGGAGTATAACTCACAAGGCTAGATGAAAAGTAGTACTCAATGAGTACTTAAATTCAGTGATTGGATCCTTTTGGAAATACCTTTGTAAACTGAAGTAAATCACTCAATACGTAAAGAAATATATCTAAGTCTCAGAGGAATGAAGGAAAGTGCAAAATAAGTGCTCTGACCCTAGTCTCAACCAATGCAAACATATGCAGTGTTTAAACAGGCTCCCAGTTCTAAGAAAATATAAGTGAGTCTTTTTATTGTCAGTTTGGCTGTTGCCCTTAGAGGGAAACTCAAGATAGCTGTGGAGATATTTGCTCTCCTTCACCTCTCCATCACAGTGATGCCCATTCAGCCTCTCTTGGCTTCCCAAGAGCACCATAGTCAACTATTTTGGG